>OY757315.1:80831211-82240950 GCA_963583905.1 Stenurella melanura
TAGTATTATGAGATAAAATTTTCAATTATGTGACGTACAGAGCCAATGGAATAGCTGTTTTTGGTTTCGGTCAATTTATATTTAACATCAGATTTGAATTTAGCAACGTCAAAAACATAAAGTTCTACATTGATTTTTAATTTTTTATAGTTCCTTGCTAATTGACTGCTGTTTGACAGCTGCCAACTGTCACAAAGTAATAACTTATGATGAAGCTGTAGAGCTTTGGTACTCCATAGGCGCCAAAACACTAAATATGGAGCATCGTGGCCATGGAGACTTTTGTCCAGGATAACAAAAACTGCAATATACCAAAAATTCAGATGATTCTACCGAAACCCATTTCCCATAAGGTTTGTGCGGGGTCCTTTGAACATAATTGAAATATTAGTGACGTTTTCTTGTTAAATATAAATATGTATAAGATTTTGATGCTGCCAATATATTGTGTTGTTTTTAATATTTAAACGGCTCTTAGAATTTATCTAGTTTGTATATTTTTTTTCCTTGTACCACTTTTATATATAATTTTATATTTTGTTTTATAAATAGTGTTTCTAATTTTTATTTTTGGTAAGTTCTACATGAAAATATAAGAAAAAAAGTATATTGTTAATGCATTGAGATAAAATCGTAAGACTTGGTGTGATTTAATGTTAAAAGCTGCTATTGTTTCATATATCAATTATAAGCGCACATATCTGTTTTTTTAGTTGCCAAATTTTTTCTCTTTTTAGTAAATTTTAGCAATTTGTCAGTCTTAATGAGGCTGAGAAACCTTTGTTATTTCACCGATCCTGAAATAGTTACTTCGTTGGGGATACACATGTAGTGCAGTAGATCAGTGTTTGTAGAAACTACTTCATTGTCAATTTGTCATATGACCAATTTTAGAGAAAATGTTTATGAATCATTTTAATCTAGAAAGTATAACACACTGATAGTTTGAGAGATAGTTTTGTGACGCAGAAAGAATCAGAAAAATAATTTATTTTCAGTGCAATGAAATAAAAGATTTGGTTGTTTATTTTTGTTTAAATTGTATGTAGAAAATTACATAATTTTTAGAATTATTTTTTTCAAATCGTATTTACAAATATCTGGAAATGTTTACAATTGCATAATTTTTAAATTTCTAACATAATTAGATTTTATACATTTTTGGATGTTATAGTTAGTTTGTTTGGAAATATTGACGTGATTTTTGACTTATTTCTTATTTCCTTGCTTTCGTATTTTTTTACATATTAAATAATTTGGAGTTGCTGGATATGTGCGCTTACAAATTTATAGAGTGTTTTTCACATCTAAAAATTTTGTCTCGCCGATTTTTCATATTTATAATATTTTTAGTCTTGCCTTTTTGATACGGCATCTATACAAAAAAAATACACAATCTGATACTTTATGACCTTAATATTACAATGTATACTCTATATCAAACTTATAGCGTTCTGAGTTGTAAAAGTGTCCAGCTGAGCTGCGAAATCAAGTGAATCCCTTTCTTTTACACTATCGCCATGCGGGCAATTATTATGATGCCTGTCATTAATCTGTGTACCTCCTTTCGTTTCATTTTAATGTAGCTGTCCGACTAAGATAGAGACGTACAACACTGTCGAATGTTTGGCTGCGCTTTTGGAAGAATCGTCTTTCCATTTCCCTTTATCCAATTGACCTGAAATTTTGCACACAATTTTGATTCTGATGACAATGCAATACCTGTAACCTTGGTGGAAAAGTAAAATTCTGATATTTTAAGTTCTTGTCGAACAGATGAACGTCGTGTCTTTATTAGATCGAGTGCTTCTCTGTTTTACGGCTTAGACTGCTATAAGTTTGGTACGGTCTACGTTTGGTACTATTTATATAAATTTTTTTTTAAATTTCTCAATGTGGTATTACTATCCATTTATATATCACCCTATACAATACAATTAATTATGGCCTATGCTATCAATAAAATTTCTAAAATGAGGATGATGAGTAGGCTTTGGATTTGGGGGTTGTCTATTATGTGGTGTGTTTATGTTTATGTTAGTATACTTTATAATAGGTAAATTTAAAATGGATTTCTAATTAACAGATTACCAATCACTGATACAAGAGGCCACGGTGATAATTGTAAATAGTGAGGAGAAATCCAATTCTGTGCATTTGGAGCCCCATATTGAGAATATAACTACATTAGATGGAATATCTACACAAGATTATGTTATATCAGCCAGTGAAGAAACTGTAGGTGTTAATGATATATTCAGTCCAGCCGGTGAAGATTTGCTAAGCACAAATGACATCCTCAATATGCCATGTTCACAACATCCACAAGTGCAATGTGAGGATGATGCTATCATATGTCATACAACTCCACAGCATGTTTTCCATTCGGTGTATAATGACAATGACGTTAGGTCAAATATCACTTCTATACAATCTGTCACACCTTGCACTTATACCATTTCTACAACTTTCGATTTAAATGCACCATCTACAATGATACTGGAGCCTGATAGTGCAATACCATCGGAACAATCAACTCCTTTAATTCCAAATAAATATATCAAAGAAAAATATTATACTAAAAGCCAATATTGTATATTTTGCGAAAAATTGGTAAAGAGGTTTGGAAGACATCTATTAAGTGTCCATAAATCTGAAGAAGATGTCAAGAAAATTCTTAATTTTCCAAAAAAATCAAAAGATCGTAAAAAAATGATAGATATTATAAGAGCAAAAGGTAACTTCATGTATAATCAATGTAATAAGGAGAATCCAATTGTGACAAGGAGACCAATAAACAAACCTAAACCAAAAGAATATGTAGACTGTCCATCTTGTTTCGCCCGTGTTTCCAAAGTATCTCTAAGAAGACATTATATAGCTTGTAATTCTACTGAGCACAATAGTAATAGCAGAAGTACATATGTGTTAAGCAAAAAAATAACTTTAACCCTACACCCTTTAGCAGATGAAGTTCTAAGAGAACATATTTTTCCAGTTCTCAGAAATGATAATAGTATTCAATTATTACGCCATGATTATTTGGCAATTCTTTATGGAAACAAATTAGTTGCAAAGTATCGGGCACCTCACCATTATAAAATGATGAGATCTAATATCCGTTACATAGGGCGATTTCTTTTAGAAATGAAAAAAATTAATCCCAATATAACTGATTTCTCGTCATGTTTCAAACCAAGCGAGTATGATAATGTGGTGAAGGCTATTCGATCTGTAGCTGGTTTTGACAATAGTAAAGGGGAATTTAAAGCTCCAAACACAGCTTCCACACTAGGTACATTGTTAAAATTTTGTTCCGCTATTTTGGAATCTGATTGTATCAAAAAACAAGATGAAGAAAGAAGGAGAGAAGTAGAAAATTTTTTGAAACTTTTAAGAACTGAACTACCTACTGATATTAATAAAACCGCGACAGAAAATCAATCTACTATTAGACGTCTTAAAAAGGTAATTCTTCCACCAGCTTCAGATTTACAGACATTTATGAGGTATTTGAAAAATAGAAGAGAAAATTATCTAGATAAAGTTACAAAAGAGTTCACATTTGGTACTTGGAAAAATCTTGCAGGGTATGTATTAGTTGGAATCATGATATATAATGGAAGACGACCAGGGGAAATTGAAAGAATAACCATTAAAGATTATAAAGATTCTGCGCAATCCCTTAGAGAGCATCCTGAATTAAGACAGGAAAATGAAAATTCAGATCATTATGTTCGATGTCTTATTAGAGGAAAATTATGTAGCAATGTGTCTGTAATGCTTCATGAGGATGAAGTGAGTTGTATAAATATTATTCTTGAAAAAAGAGAAGATGCTGAAGTCGATTCTGAAAATCCGTTTGTATTTGGAATGCCCAGTACAAAACCATACAAATTTTTAAGTGCAGGAAACCTTTTAAAAAAGTATGTAGCTGATGCTAATTTAGAATATCCTGATCGCTTTATTGCAACCAACATAAGAAAAAACTTGGCTACTAAAACATCAAAGCTCCCTCTTCAACCTGAAGACAGAGAGCATATTATGAATTTTATGGGTCACTCAGAAAAAATTCATAAAACGATATACAGACAACCTGATGTAAATAAGGATATGGTCATGATGCCCAAAGTATTAAATTTTGTTGTAGGAAATACAGAAATAGGATATAATCCTTCCACCACACAAGTTTCACCTATTGGTACTAACAAAGATTCTGACGCATTCCATTCAGTTAGATCTGCAATTCCTGCAAAAAATAATATAAATAATAATTCATCTGTTTCATCTTCTCTTATCACTCCACTGCAAGAAAATCAAACTATTGTAAGTGACACAAGCTCTGACCCAAACTATGAAACACCTTCAAACAATGACTCGGAAAGCTCTGAAAGTGAAATAGAGATTTCAAAGCGAAAGAAGCGAAGTAGACTTATAGGTGAGTACTAACCGTTAAAATATTTCAGCCATGAAATCAAACGTATGACCTCGTATAAAGTGATATACAGGCTACCCTTGCAGTATGAGGCAATATTTTGTGAGTGTATAGTTTGGATCAAAATAACACAATAAAAGTACCTACAATTTTTTCCCTAGGGCGTACCTTTTCTTAGCTATTGGCCCTTACGGGTTACATCTTGAAGATGTTTTTGCTGATATCGTCCAAACTGCTTTATAGATTGTAATGTGTAAAGTATATATGGAAAGTATGTATCTATGATTCAGAAATATAGTACCTATCATATCTTGTCTGGGGAGCCAAGGATGGGACACCCCTTATTCCTTTTATCCCTAAATTTTGGCAAATTAATTTTTGAAACTGGAGGAGGCATTTTTAAATTCATTAAACAATTTTCTTTAAGGAATTTAAAAATGTCACCTAAATTTTAAAAAATCAATTTAAGCCAAAATTTTGGGGTCAAAATGCATTAGGACAGTTCCACCTCTGGTTTCCTTCTGAATCGAAGATGACTACAGGATCAAATTTCAGTAGCTACACTTTTAGTGTTATTTCGAATCAAACTAGAGGTACGCTCCCAAAGTATTGCCTCATAGTTCAGGGACACCCTGTATGTATCATAAATAAGCTTTTTATCACCTTGAAATAACAATTAATAATGATTTGGTAAGGTACACTTTTTTATATTTGACTTTTATGTAATAGCCTTTGTAATTACTATGTTCTTCACAGTAAGAGTGGCAATATAACAAATCGTACAAACAAGTATTTTACTGGGTATTAACTTCTTAATATAATGTAAATATCTGAATTTTTATCCTTTTAGACATGTCTCTGGGATACGTAACTAGAAAATCCTGGTCTACAGAGGAAAGAGAGGCTGCTAGAAAATTTTTTCATCAAGAGTTATTAACTGGTGGTTCCCCGACAATTATGAAGTGTAAAGAAGCGATTAATGTATGCAGGGCCCTTCAGGATCGTACACCTGGCCAAGTGAAATCTTGGATATCCAATCAAGTTCATAGAGACACCGGTAAGCAAAAATGTGTTAAGTTCAGTTTATAATAATTTTAATTTTTTAAACACATTTTATAATGCTGGAGGTTAAAATATGAAATATATAATAAAAAAAAAAGAAAATTTGAGCTGAAATTTTAAATTCAAACTTAAATCAACTAAACAAGATAAAAATTTAATGTACAAGAACTAATTACAATCCTACTAGCACAGATAATTTACACAATCGATGGTCGATCAATTTTCACAGTTAAATAGGTGATATAGGTCTGCGATTGCAGACACCATAAAATTTTTATTCTACTTGTAATTTTACTTAGTTGTTATTAGTTACTAATTACCTTTTACACTGATTTTTTTTAATGATCTATATGGCTCATTATTCCTGGACAGGTTAGGTTAGGTTAGGTATATTTATATTATTATAATAGACACTTATAGCACCGACTAGGACGTAAACGTATAAAATAACAGATACGCAGGCGCAGTAGTGAATTGGTGTACGTTTGTACGTACGTTTGACGTAGACTTGCGTGTTCGTACGTTACCCTAACACCATGATAAAACGTATGCGTATCGAACCGAGTAATGGCGATGGGATCCCCGATTGCATCCGACATTCGATTGTAAATGTAACGGTCGCGTCACATAATTAAGAACTGTAAACAAGAGACCATGGAATTTGATACATGTTAATATTCTTCAAATTAAAGGAATACATATTTCTATATTAGAACGTTTAAAGTTAGAATGAGGATTTTAGTAAATAAATTCTTGAATAAAGAGAAAACAGTAAAATTCAATTTTCGGCTTATTTACGGTATTATTATTTATTATGCAATATAAGTAAAACGAGACACGAAAGAAAAATATTATGCTCAAACTCAACGCTTATCCTAGTATTTCCAGTCACAGATCAGATCGTTATATACTGACAGACAACCATATACTGAATCCTAGTTTGAACGTACGTTTCTAGCGGTGCTTTATCTCAATTTAAGTTCGTATACCGTAATATGTATTTACGTACATTTCTACGTTTACTCCTAAGAGTTACGTACAGGTTGTTAGTACTGCTATAAGTGTCTATTATTCCTAGACAGGTTAACATTTGAACTTGACTTACGCAAGTTGTAATTGTGGAACGCTCCTAAGAACGCCATCATGTTAGGATCATGTATGTTATGAGTGGTTTTGCCAGAACAGTATTTGTCTAGAGACTGGTCTTCCATTTGAGACTGAAGATGCAATTGCACATAGAGATATGCAGGCTTCTCTGTTTAAATTTTGATGTGATCACTTCATGACATTTTGGGTCACCTTCAGATACTTCTCTGTGAAGTAAAGGCAAGTGTATCCATGAAGTAAGGCAGAAAATTGCTTATTTATTTTCTTTTTGTGAACAGCATTGGCATTGTTTTGCTAGGGTTGACAGAGAGCCCATGTGTGTTTCACTGTACTTGAACTGTTCAAGACAGTTCAGTCCTTTAAATGGGCTCTGTTATAGTTATTTTTACAAATTAACTTTTCATGACAGCTAGATCGTCTGCATATAATTGTTCATAGAAGTCTGCTTCATTCAGTTCGACCACCTAATTATGGTGTGGTCCATGTTGTGATCAACAACTGCTTTTACATCCAGAATCAAGGGTTTAGTTATTGAATGATATATTCGATATACCAAAATGCTACCGAGCAAAATCTTTTTCATTAGCCCCTTTCTGAAAATATATGTAGATTTTCAAGCTTGGTATGCTTGCTGATTGGGGTGAATTGGTGATAGTATCAACCTTTAAATACCTTTCTATTAACTTTTTCAAAGTTAAAAGAAAGGAGTTCAGGTTTATTGTTCTAAATGCCTTGTTTGGTTATATATGGTACCACATACACCACTCTCTAACACATTGGTAGATATCTCGGAGCTAGACAAAATCTAGCCGATATTACAGGTGTCCCAATAGTTTTAGGGTCAGCCGGATACCATCAGGTCCTGGCGATTTGAATGAGTTGATATAGCCCATTTCTATGTTTCATATGTCATCACAAAATAATTTAATATATTTTTTTAAATGTCTTTATCTTAGAATATAACTCATTGATGCATAGATATTATAATAAAAATAACACTAATACATTTCCAGAGGTTCGAGTAACACATAAAAGGACATGGACTACACCAGAGAAAATTATTTGTCGAAAGGAGTTTGGAAAATATGTTGAACAGGAAATATATCCTACTAGAAAAAAATGCCAAGCAATTATCAATTGTTATCCAGAACTAAAGCACAGATCTCCAGGCATGATAATTGGTCATATTCAACATGCAATTAAAAAAAATAGGGAAAGCAAACAATGTATGTAGATAGACCTTGAATATTACAATGGCAAAGGCCATGGCAGGTTAATCGTCCATGCCTTTGCTACTTTTTTGCGTGTGGTTCCTTCCAGTGATGTATCATTGCATAACATACTACTAAAAAGTATTTACCTCAAAATCTTCACAGTATCTGAGAAAAAAGACTTGTGGAAAATCCGAAAACATTTTTTTTTCTTAATCAAGTAAATCAATTCATTAATGGTATTTTTGGAAGTTTTTTTGATGATGTACTTATATGTTAGAGACATCCTATATTTTTCATTCATTATACACTATACAATAAGCTACAAGACATATTTTTCACAAAATTATGGAAGTAGTAACAAAGTCAAATTGGAAAAGATAAGTTATAGGCCAGCGGCTTACCCCTATGGCAATTACACTGACCATTCAATGTTCTAGTGGCTAAAAATGATTTTATTAAATTACTTCTATTATTCTGAGAAAAAGCGTCACATCATATTTTGTTATGCGGTCCTTTAATAGTTATAAACAACCTCCATAAAATAATCTGAACAATTTATATAAGCTTCCATTGGATTAAAACAAACTTTTTTTATAAAGCCAATAGTTGTTATGATGAAAAATAGCGAAAAATTCCTAATTTTTTTATCGGAAAGTAATTGTTCAATCAGAATAAATTAGAAACAGAAATAATCAGCTAACTTTAGACAGTAACTTGAACTTTTCTCATTTTGATTATTACCATTATTAAATGTGAAAACTATTAGAGTTGAGCTCGCTTACCACTTACGACTGTGCACAACGGCAAGCATGTTTCTCCAAATTCGTGTATGTTTTGTTTCACTCACCAGCTTTTGTTATACTTATCGGACCTCACAGTCATTCAGTATTAAGTGTTTTCACTGGTTTGTTAGATATTTATTAATTGTCTTTACATAATACTATCAAAGCTAAAGTTTTCATTAACATTGAATATTAGACTGTTCATAAGTATTATTTTTTTGTCTCTGAATATAAATCATTGGGTTAATTTGATAATATTGTAACCCACAACAATAAATATGAAATAACAATAATTGTGTTATGCACCGGAGGACTAAATACTCACTGGAAAAAAGGATACTCGAAAAGAGAATACATGTTCTCTCGAATTAATAATTTTTTTGGGTAGGTGAAAAGAGAATAAAATGTTCGATTAAATCATAAAATATTCTTCATTCATAAATTATTTATATTATTATTTATATATTATTATAGTTTACGATTCTGTGTGCGAGTTCGACCCCAACAAATCTCACAGTTAATAACAGTAATTAATTGGAATTTAAAAAATTCCTTATAATTTAAAGTTAGCCGACTATTTTCGATTTTGATTTATTTTGATTGAACAATTAGTTTCTGAGAAAAAACATCTTTTTTTTTCATAAAAACCACCGCTTTAAAGAAAAATTTGATGAGACAAAAAATATTTATTTTAATCCAGTGAAGCTTACATAATTTTAAAAAAAATTTTTTTATGGGGATTAATATTTAACTGCAGTGTGTCTCACTTAAGAGGGTAACAGCGTAATAATTCTTTTGGTTTTTGTTCAATTTGAATTAAACTGATCCTAAAAGATAGGGGTCATCAAGGTCTATTTAAGTCCACAAAATCGCTTTCCATCTTTAAATGCAAGGCCATCTATGATACTAAATTTTATGAAAAAAATGAAAATATCATAGACATTTTTTAATCAAAATGTTGTTACCAAAATTTGTTCGAACTCATTCAGACCCAGAATCTGAAGTTTAGATTACGCCTACAACCCTCCGAAAAGTTATGAACAATAACAGAAAGCGAATTGAGGCATGCAATCGGGCTGATGGAAGTTTCATAGAACATAATATTTAATTCTTTTGATTGTATTTATTATTCATTTGCATAAATTGTTTGGGGCCTTTCATATATTATGTCACGCAAAATTTACTCATTTATTACCCCTCCCTCCCCCTTTGTCACGCTGTATCACATTTTTTTTCAACCCCCCACCTAATAATACGTCACAAAACCTGGACCCCCACCCTAGTGAATGATTATTGGTAACATACAAAAATTGTCTAAACAATCTCATTTACTCATGGAGGAATCTAATTGATGTAGGTTGAAATACCTACATCAATTAGATTCCTAACGTAGCATTACGTCACATCTATTCAGACCCTCACTCCCCTCCTCGTCTTATATCATCATGCTAGCCAATTGCCCCCCCTCCCTCTTTCTGCATACGTATTTTATGGACGGCCCCTTTCAAAAAAATAAATTTAGAAATTTTAATTTAAATGCATTGAAAGGTTTTTTTTTATCAAAACCTCAGTTTTTAGAATTTAACTAAACTTGGGATTCGGGGTTTTTGAATGATTTCGAACAAGTTTTGTTAACAAAATGTTTTGATTAAAAAATGCCTACTATGATTTTTTCATTTTTTTCATAAAATTTAGTATCGTAGATGGCCTTGCATTTAAAGATGGAAAGTGTTTTTGTGGACTTAAATAGAACTTGATAACCTTTATCTTTTAAGAACAATTTAATTCAAATCGGACAAAACACAAAAGAATTATTACGCTGTTACACTCTTACGTGAGACAATTTTTAGCCATTTGATTGATCGGTTAGTGTACTCGAAATAAGGGGAAAAACACTCACCTAATAATTAATTTTGCCAATTTCACTACGTCACTGCTCCCATAGAATTTTGTGAAAAACATACGTCATTGTTTATTGTATGGTGTATAATTAATTAGAAAATGGTGGGTGCCTCTAATGTGTAAGTACCTACCAGATTTTATTGTTTATCCAAAGGATCCCCTGAAAATATCATTAATTGTCTTGTAAATAATTTACGATATGTGAAATACAAACAAATTGATTCTCTTGATTAAGAAACATATTTTTTTCAGAGTTACGAAAACAAGGTTTTGAGGTCAAAACATCTTGTGGTAGTATCTTATACAAACGTACATTCACTGGAAGGGACCACACTCAAAAAGGTAGCAAAGGTACAGACCTCCCGTGGCGTTTACAAATTTTGTTTGGAATTCTATTAACTGTGCAATATTTTTATGTGTCAACATATGTAGTACGTTCCATTTCAAATTATTTGCGCCATTTTTAAATATGCTTTTATGTTTAGCGTTTACCACCTATCTTTTATCTTTTTGCTTTTACCAAAGTAGGCAAACTCATAGGTTGTCTTTTTTTGTCTAAATATGTTTGTAAACTTGTTGTTTCAGTTTAATTTTTTGTACATGTATTTCTAACTATTTTGTATGAATTTTAACCTACCTTATCCATTTTATTGTAGTAACCAAAAGTAAATAAATTATAATTATTAAAAATAATTGTATGTATAAGAAATATAGTTACTTTTATACGTGTCCACGAAAAAGGTTCATTGTTGATGTCAGTGACAAAGAATTTTTGTATATCAAAATTTTTAGTTCATTCGACTTTTAAAACTGTGCAGTGGGTGCCAGTAGCGCGCACGAGCGGTCAGCTTAAGAAAAAAAAATCGTTTCAGGTTAATAGCCTTTTCTGTGTTAAGTAAAGAACTTATATAAGACAATCTTGCTGAGGATCGAAAATTATGATTCATACCAAATTTGATAGCTATTTAATGATTTTTCAGTTTTAGCTCTAAATTAGCTGTAATTTCTTGTGGATATGCAAACAATAAATATTTGAAAAAATTGAGCTATCAATTATTATTAACTCCTAGTTATTTCCCATAAGAAACTTATTAAGTTTTTTTAAAATTGCGCAGAAAAAGCTATTTTACCTGAAGGGATTTAAATTACTAGAAATAAGTTTTAGGTCAAGCAAGAGCAAAATCCAGAAATACGTATTCATACGCAAACATTTTTGCTGACACCTATAGCAATGATTCCCATGGACACATTGTTTAAATATTTCAAGAACATATTTTCTGTTGAATAAATTCATATTTATTAACAAGTTTATTTATTATTTTTGGATGTTTATACATCCTATTTATTAATAAAACCTTGGGTGAGTTATTAACAAGATCCATTATCCAAGGCACCAGTTTAAAAAATATATATTTGAAATGTTTAAATACATTCAGTAGGTATTCAAAATTATGCTGGCTGTACAAAGGTAAAATTTTCTCTGTTCATTAAAAATAGTTTAAATAAAGAGTGATTTTTTTTCTTCCTGTTTCCCAATTTTATTGAAGCATGTACCCAATATATATAGTAAATTTACTTCTCCAGTCAACAAAGGACCATGCACATTTCTTAGGTATAAGTGGTTTCGGTCAAATAAGCTGAAATTCGAATATATTGTACTTCTTATCGTGAACAAGAGCCTCAATGGGCAACCTCCGAAAATGGACAGTTTTTGAGCTACACTGTAAAAAGATAGTATGGGTGATGGTGTGTATTTACTATGTAATTTGTTCGATCACTGGTATCACCAGAATTTTTTTTTATATAGCATTCCTGTTTAATTATCATTTTTAAAACTGCATATATAATTTTACAAACATGAAAATTAAAGAACATGATAATATTCCTTAAATATAGTTAAACGTTTAGGTACGTAGTATTACTGGTTATCATTATTATTCACAAGTAAAAATTCATTTGCAAAAACACACTTGCTCTAAAATTTAAATAACGTAGAATTTTCGTTTAGACAAATATAAGACAACCACTGGGAAAAAAGCAAGTGTGTGTCTTTGCAAATGTATTTTTACTTGTGAATAATAATGATAAACAGTAATACTACGTATCCAAACGTTTAACTATATTTATGGAATATTATCATGTTCTTTAATTTTTATGGTTGTAAAATTATATATGCAGTTTTAAAAATGATAGTAATTAAACAGAAATGGTATATAAAAAAATTCTGGTGATACCAGGGATCGAACCCGGGGCGTTTCAAAACGAACGCTCTGCCACTGAGCCATATCCCCGCTAGGATGCAGTTTAAACAAATCTTATAGTAAATACACACCATCATCCATACTATATTTTTACAGTGTAGCTCAAAAACTGTCCATTTTCGGAGGTCATCCATTGAGGCTCTTGTTCACAACGACAAGAAGTACAGCATATTCGAATTTCAGCTTATTCGACCGAAACCACTTTTACCTAAGAAATGTGCGTGGTCCTTTTTGTGCAAAAAACACATAATATATGTGAGAGAGACTACATTCTTTGAGGGAGACAGTCAGTCTTCTTGACCCCAGTGTTCACCGTACAGTGCTCTCTCACTTGTACTGAATGTCTGTTTCATACACAAAATTGTTAATTTGGAAAACAGACGTACTGTATAAACCTTGGTACAAATGTAGGCATTGACATTACCTACAGTTGTGATGATCAGCTCAAAAGTAACAATATTAGAAAATATTAGATCAGATTACTATTATTATTTTTATTTAATCGTTGGATTGAAACAGGTATTTGAATAATTTCTATAGAAAAGTTTACTAAATTTCAAAACTGGTTGTACTTAAAGCTATTCAGAAATAAAAAAAAAATAAATGGTAAAATATTTATTAAAACATAAAGGGCAAATAAAACAAAATCTATTATTTTTTTAGGGGTATTAATACAAAGGGCAACATTGGTAGAAACCATAAAACACATTTATATTTTATCTCGGCAAAATATAACTCATTTTTAGGTATAAATAGATCAACATATCACTTACTAGCTTAAAATTTTATAAAACCTTATGTTTTATGTACAGTCCTTACTGCTTATTTCTAATAAAGGTATCTTAATTTTCGTAATCTAAAGCCCGAAACATGAAAATCTGAAGGTACCTCGAAGGGTGATTCTTTCACAATTACGCCGGCTATACACATTTCCTATGAATAAGATACATGAAAAACTTTGTATGAGTGAGTAAGTACTACAGGGAGCCACTAGCCACTTTCCATATAATCCAATTTTGCCCGCTCATGGAATTTTACTGGAAGTGACGTCGAAATGGGAGGATGCGGGCAAATAAGAAGAGGCACCCTATTTTTTTACTACAATCTCATTGTATACCTCAAAACCTACATTTGACGTAAGTTTTATTCATGTATTGGATGACACAAAAAATCGTGACCGGAAGTGACATCAAAATTCCATGACGCGGGCAAAATTTGCTTATATGAAAAGTGGCTCCCTATATGTCTGTGGTAGTACTTACTCACTCACACAAAGTTTTTCATGTCTTATTCATAGCAAATCTGTACAATCGGCTCTCCACCCAAATACTTCCCTTCGGTAAAGTAAGTGAGGGAAATAAAAAGAAAGACGTGTTTTGTCCTTCAGTCCAACCTTGCGCTATAGTTGTATATTTTAACTCGCCAATATTCTTGACTAATGATGACGGTCTCCGATGATTAGTGGTCGAGCTTGAGCTTTTTGCCCCAATCATCGCTGAAGATCTGGACTCGGCTATAATGAGGCACTCTACCTGGGAATTGAAGTCTGCTTAAAAAATTCAAAAAAAATACATACAATATAAACATTTCCACTGTCGTGTCAGGTGAAAGAAAGTGTCCAATTTTCTACGAAATTAAGTACAAATAGACGTAGTATATACATTTATCACATTTTTTTGTATACTTATATGTTGATTCACCAATAAAAATGAAATGAGATAATTTACTAATTGCATGCCCAGACATTCCAGTAGTCAAAATCATATCATACTGTCTGCAACAAATATATGACCCAGGCCCTTGTAGAAATGATTTTTAGAGAATCGAAATTATGTACATTTTGCTCATTTTCAAAATTTTTCTTACTGTTATCTCATTTTCTTTTTAAATAGCAGTAGGGGCAATTTTTAATATTTTCTGAAAAGTACCTAGTATTCTGCTGATCCCAAAAATGTATAAAAAATTCTTATTGGTAATATTAATTTTGAACAATGAAAAACTAATTTGAAATTCGTGTTTAGACATAAACTTACTTACGTATTATAATTATTCTTCAATGAAAAGAACAATAATTATTTTGCAACGGTTGTAATCCCGCACTTAGGTAAGTACGAATTTGTGATTCATGTTTCGATACAGAAAAATAGATATTTCATTTTCTAAAGACTGGTCTTGACCCTTTTTTTTTTAAATAATTGACCCCATTTTTGAAATAACAATGACAAAAATCAATCAAAATCATGTCGCACTTTACACAAATGTATTTAATATATACCTATACCCTCCATATTTTGTTTTTTTACCCATAATTTGGATTTCACAAGAGCCGGTCCACACATTTGCGACACACTGTATGTAGTATAACCACAGACTAAATCTGTGGCAAAATCCACCTATGTGAAAGAAAGACATCTGAAAATTACGATTTACGAATGTTACCTACCTGAATATTTGAACTGACTAAAGTAAGAAAGTTATATGTACCTACAAGAATTTATGAAATAACCTAATAATGGAAAAAGTACTTACAGTTCTTGGGAAAATACCGTACTAATTTTCTTATATGTACGATAGTCAAATAAATCAAACAATCACATTTGAAACAATAACGTAATGTGAGGTTATAATTTCAATTGAGTGAAACACCTGTGAACATATTCACGTCTTAAAATACGTATCTATTTTCACTACTTCTGTTATTATTTCTACAATGCTAAAATAGTAAATAGTGTGTTCAGCAATTGGTAAGAATCCAGCAAAAGTTTCGGAGAAAATACATAGAACCGTCCGAAAGTTAATACTAACGTATGTGCACTGTTATTAGTGTTATTAATTTACTTTAAATTGATGTAGAGTTTACAACCTTTATTGTAGGTACTTACTTGTAGGTACTTACTCATTATTATTTACCGTTTTACACGAAGAAATCTAAGGTCGCCACCATTTTAACACCGATTTAACACTTCCCCTACAATGTATCCCCACTTTTCCACTGCACTCGAAGTGTACATAAAAGGAACATATATATATATATATATATATATATATATATATATATATATATTTATATACGGTATTGGTTGGCGTCCAACCTAATAACGTTCTCACTTGGCATCCGTCAATATACACACTGGTATACACAAAATTTATTTAAGGGATAACTTAGCATCCTACCAGTTTTACGGTTTAATTGACATCCTTATGAATATTTTAATAGATGCGTAAAATAGCATCCGAATACAAAAATTACAGGTTTAATTGACTTCCCGCAATGTTGTCAGATATATACTATCCTACTTTATCGTATTTGTCTAGAAGAGTAGTATTACAATCTGCAGTCTGTCGACACATAGTCATAAAGAAATTTTAACATATTTTCATTAAAATTTCATCTTCTGAGAATAAGAACGAATTTATGTCACAATTTAAATTTCGAAACATGAAGTTCGTCTTAGAAATTTACAATAAAGTAATTTTTTCCTCTGGTAATGTGCTTTTTCTGTACGAGATAGGACAAAATGTTGTAAAGAAATATTGTTCAGTAAAATAGAAAAACTGAATAAGAACCCCAATTTTTAAAACCTTCTGCCCATATTGGATATTTTGTTTTTCTATTCTAAGTTGGAGTATGTTCTAATTAAAATTATTTGGAATGATAAACTATGCAATTTTGCTAATTTGCTATGGATTTGTTTAATTTTATCCATGTATTAGATATAATAATAACTTTTTTTGTAAATTTTCAAGACATAAGATTTCCCGAAATTGAAATTCTGCCAATTAATTTCTACCAAAAAATGAATTTCTCATTTAATCATGCGTCGCTCCCTGACACATTGTATATGCTTTCTGAGGAAATGTAAGGCTCTTTTATCGAAAAAAAAAATGTTTACAGGTAAAGAACTTTTTCATTTAAAAAGAACCACCATTTTAAAATTAGATCTTCATTCCTTATCGTTTCAAGCATGTCAGCTTATAGAGCAGGCGGTATGGGCATATGAGTTTCGAATACAGTTCGGACGTAGTTTTTTTTTGCTGGATTCAGTTCAGGAGACACCTATAGAAAATTCATGTTACTAGACGGTAACCTGATCTGATACTATTTAGAATAATTTTGTTTCTAACAAAAGGGAATCTTGCATTTTTTCATTCAAAGTTGATATTTTAAATATTAATTATTAAAAATGGAAAAAATCTTCAATTTTTCGTGTTTTGGTGCTCTAACAGTGTAATAAAAAATGATTTCTTTACAATACATACATTTTTATAGTATATTTAGACCTTGCATATGAATTTCCAAAAAATGGAATTGACGATTTTTAATTTTGTACCTATATCATAGCAACCAATTTTCTATGATGATTTTTGAAAATTTCATGTCGAAAAAAATGTATGCGGATTACAGCGTGTAAAGTAATTGATTTCTGAATCACTTTAAGACAAAACATACAGGGTGTTACATTTGAAAAAATTGAGTTATAAATACAGATTTGGCATGGATATAAATTCGGCAGCTCCCAGAAATTACCTCACTATTGAGCAGCGTCCGAACATGGATTCGGCAGCATCCTAATATCGATTCGGTAACGCCCGGAAATTGCCTTGGTATTCGGCAGCGCCCGGAAGTCACCTTGGTATTCGGTACCACCCGAATATGGATTATGTGGCTCCCAAATATAGATTCGGCAACACCCTAATTTGGATTCGACAGCGCCCAGAAGTTACTATGATATTCGACAGGGTCCGAATATGGATTCGGCAGCGCCCGGATCTGGATTTGACACCGTCTTAACATAGATTCGGAGGCACCCGGAATTTGCCTCAGTATTCGGCAGCGTCCGAAAGTTCTGGAGGTTTGACTGGCATTCGGCAATGCCCTTTTATTAAAATTCTATGACCAATTATTTCCACACTAGAGTGCAAATATGGTCAAGATGTTTTCTTTTGAAGAGCCATGGATGGGAAATCTGGATGCGGAAGTAGTGATTTCTTAGGCAGCGATTTTATTTCAAAAGATACAACAAAGTTTTAATACACCAGAAGCTCGCAAAAAATATCTGAGCTTTTCCTTCAGTAACTGTTAGTGCGAGGATTAAACATCACAAAACCACAAAAAATAGTTCTGGGGGTGCCGCGCAATCCTCCAAAAAAACCATCTCTTCGGTGAAATAAGCCTTGTTTTACTGATAACTCGTTAACCCTTGAAGATATAAAAAAATTGCTCATCATAAAAAAGAAAGCTTGACTAATTGCCTAAAAAAAGTCGGTTTTCGAGAAAATCGATATTGACAGAAATTGCAAAATTTGTATTTTTATTGCGCGTGAATTTTCGTTTATTTGAAATTTTTTGCGCGCGGCCTCTAGAAAAAATTTAATTGTTCGAAAACCAAACAAGCTAGGAAGAAAAATCAAAATGGGCTTTAAAGGGGATATAAAATACTCTCTTGTGTTGCCATTTTTGAAGGCTACTGATATTTATTAGCATGTAAAAATAACAATATAATATAGTTATCTCTTGATTTTTTGTGCATCTAACTATTCACAGGCCCATAAAAATAACTGAACATGATATAGGTTATAAACGCATTATCTTTTAGTTCAAGGTAGTACTTCAATGCAGAAAAAGTTGGGAATAAAAATATTCATATCTACAAATTTAACAGCATGTTAAATTTAGCCAAAAAATCCAAAAAATGCTGCATATGAAATTTTTTGATGATATTTTTTACAAATTTTTAACTTTTAAATGATTAGAAAAAAAAATTTGAGCTGAATATTCAAGATCTTTGGGTCTTTTTTATTTTTAGGAAACAATAAAAAATTGTTCAAAATTTGGCTAACTTCAACATGCTGGTAAATTTGTAAATGTGAATATTTTTATTCCTAACTTTTTTTGCATTGATGTACTACCTCGAACTAAAAGATAATGCATTTATAACTTATATTAAAGTCAGTTATTTTTTATGGGCCTGTGAATAGTTAAAAGTGCAAAAAATCAAGAGGTAACTATATTATATTGTTATTTTTATACACTAATAGATGTCAATAGCCATCAAAAATGGAAACATAAAAGAGTATTTACAACCCATTTTGACTTTTCTTCCTAGCATGTTTGATTTTCGAGCAATTCAATTTTTTCTATAAGCCGCGCGCAAAAAAATTCAAATAAACGAAAATTCGTACGCATTAAAATACAAATTTTGCAATTTTTTTCAATATCGATTTTCTAGAAAACCATGGCATATACAAGAAAATTACAAGAGGACTGTTTTTTAGGCAATTAATCAAGCTTTCTTTTCTATGATGAATTTTTTTATATCTGCAACGGTTAACGAGTTATCGGTAGAAAAAGGCGCTTTTCACCGAAGGGGTGGTTTTTTGGGGAGGTTGCGCGGTACTCCCAGAACTGATTTTTGTGGTTTTTTTATGTATAATCCCTTCACTAACAGTTACTGAAGGAAAATCTCAGATAACATTTTTTGTTATGGAAATCTTTATAATTTATTGGACTAGCAATTGAAAGTAATACTTCAATTTCGATAGCGATAACTTTGACAATTTATATTATAGATTAACCAGATTGTAGGAAACTTTTCAACGTTATAATAACCACTTTTACGTAGACCCTTTGGTTTTTAAGTTATTCACGAAAAATACATGTTGAAATTTGATATTTAGAGAGGAATGAAAAGACACTAAACCTTAAAAAAAATATATCTTGAACAATCTTTAAATGGGATTAATCTCAAATTTAAGGTAAAGGTAATTTCCTATGTTTCAAGTTGTACAAATACTTAACAGTTTTTGACATAATTTGTAATTTTCAAGATACATATTTCCAGAAACTCATTTCTTAACGAATTGAAACAGTTTAGTTTGAGCAACGGGGCTCAACAGTAGACAGCTATCATCTGAGGATGGCAGATATGATTTTACGGAAACGTCGCCATCGTTTGGATATCTTTGTGCCCCTCTAGGAATCTAATAAGTACGTGGGACTACACCCGGAAATCCAATTACTCATTAATTCATAAATTCTTAAAGATTTGTTTACTAGAAATTTTTTTACTTTATACCTTATGAAATGAAATTAATGACAATTTCTAATGTAACATATTAGGACAGAATTTATCAACTTTAATGTTTTAACTTTCTGTTAGAAAATTTAGTCATAGTTTTAAAGAGTTCATTTTAAACCAAAATGCCTTTCTATGCCCTTGTTACCATGTACTAACAATAAAACAATATATTGCGTTTCAAAGTTATACAATGAAGTCAACTACAAACAGATGTTAAAGGTAAGAAAATTAGTGTCATAAACGGGCCATTGATAGATACAAGGGTCCGAAAATATGGTCAACTATACAAATGGGGCAAACATATGTACAAAATTTTGTGACTTTTAATATACTGTATTATTCTTAATATAACATATTGTTTGGGTGACCTGGAATAAATTAGTATTATGAGAGAAACATATAAGTAAAAATTGTTGAATTTCTTAAACACTGTCAACAAGAAAGCTAGATACTTATCTAAATGAAACTAAAATATACTTTACTTGCAACGTGTACACTTTTTGACTTAAAGTAGACTGTAATAACATTTTAATTCATTTTATATAACTAAATATATACAGGGTGTCCCGGAATTGAGTTCTCGGACGGAAACCTGCAATTCCTGGGTTCATACTGAGCCCTTATAACCCAACTTACCCTAGTACAAAAATGCATCCCTGAGGAAGTACACCCTCTTAAAGTGAGTCACGTAAAAAAAATCCAATTATTTCCGTTATATTGAAGATAAAATTTTGAAATTTTAGTGGGAGCTGTTTCTCTATAAGTACTAACTTGAAAACACCCCAAATATGTTTTTTTCTCAATTTCTGCTTCTCTCGCATACCGAAGGGAAGTATTGTATTCGAGAAAAATCATCCTCCGATATTTTTTCGAATTTACACGTTTCAGAACATGTAGATTACGAAAATATAGGTTTTTCAATTCCGTCAGTCTGTCTGTCGGTCCGTCCGTCCGTCTGTCTGTCTGTTTGTCTGTCTGTCTGACCGTTGGTGCATTAACTAAAAAACTACTTGACGGAGAACGGTCAAATTTGGTATGTAGCCGACGCTACTGACAGCGAAGAAATGGTTAAACTTTCACTGGAAAATATACAGGGTGGACCATCTAAAGGGAACAAATAGTAAAGAAAATGTTTTTTGCTCAAACTAAAAATTTCCACGTTTCATGACGTTCTAAATCTATTTCAGAAAGAAAAATTAGATATTTTTTACCAACATTTTTGAAACATTTACCACTAGAACAGATGGAGAAAAAAATGTCTTTTGCTCAAATTTATAATTTCCACGTTTCATGGCATTCTAAAAATATTTCAGAAATAAAATCAGAATAGATGAAAATTCTTTTTGTTAAAATGTAAACTTTCCACGTTTCATGACATTCTAAACTTATTTCAGAAAGAAAAATTTGATCATTTTTTTCCCAACATTTTGGAAAAAAAATTTAAACATTGGAATAGATGGAAAAAAAATATTTTGCTCAAATTTAAATTTTCCAAGATTCATGACATTCTAAGCTTATTCCAAAAAGTTTTGGAAAAAAAAAAAATTGCAAATTTTTACCCACTACAAAATACAAAATAGATGACGGAGAAAAGTTGTGTTTGCTCAAATTTAAAATTTCTACGGTCCATGGCATTCTAGGTCTATTTCAAAAGAATAAAAATGTGAAATTTTTTTTACCAACATTTTTGAAAAATTAAGAAAAAGAAATTTTTTAACAACTGCTGTACTTCCACTCCACTACGAGAAAGTGGAATTGAAAATGTGACAGATGGCAATAATATTTGGTATATGCACTTATTATAGTTTTATTGAAAAATGTACAGGTTGGTCATCCCAAGAAATAATTCAACCATGGAGGATATTTTAAAGGTACCTATTTGCGCAAGCCTTCCATGTTTGGCACCTGTTATTTAGTATTAAATTTTTGCTGTCGGATGTTTACTGGTCATGACATTCTAATTCTATTTCAGAAGAAAAAGATTTTGAAAATTTTTCTACCAACCATTTTGATCAAAAGTCACAGGTTTTCTTTGTAATAATATCTTCTGATTATTATTCTTATATGTGGTTTCGTAATAAATAATTTTTTAGGGTGACTGCCCGGTGTAAATAAAGAGGGAAGTTCTGTGTCAATACCTTTACCTATTTTTTTCATAGTAATTAATATTTGACTGGCGATATTTTTTTAATCACCCTGTAAAATTACGGAATACTTGAACATTTTTGCAGAGCATTGAAAGTGCTGCAGAAAAAGTATTTCTATTTTTTTTGTAATATTAATCAAAATACAAAAAATTATCTGTTTTTCCTCTATTTGCATTTAACATTCATTTACAATTCCAGAACAAAATTTTGTAATAACAGAAAAGTAGTTTATTTAATAAAAAGTACATTCATAACAAATGCTCCACATAATGTCCAACTGTTTTAGTACACAAATTAATACTTTTATAATTTTGTGTAATATCAACAAAAAATCAAGAATTGTCGTTCTTTTCCTATAGGTCATAGGTGCTTGTGAAACAGAAATCCTGTCGCATTGTCATGGCAATACAAAAATTAATTCATTAGTAAAGTCAAAAGTATATGCTTAATTCAAAATTTTCTTCAATACATCGGAAGTTACTGGAAAAAAAATTATTTTTTCTGTCTCACTTTAAGAGGATGTACTTCCTCAGGGGTGTATATTTGAACTAAGGTAAGTTGTGATTTATGTGTCCAGAATGACCTCAGGAATTACATTTTTCCGCCCGGGAATTCAATTCTGGAACACCCTGTACATTGGAAAAAACTTATTTAGATGAATTATGACTATAAATTTTAAATATCTATGAACGTACATATAATACATGAGGCGTAGACGTTACAAACTAATTAATTTTGAAACACAATGGCATGTGTAAAATAAAAAATAAGTATATTGTAATTTACAATAGTCAATTTGTGCTCAAAAGGGCCCTTGGCAGGAAAATTGCGGGGTAGTTGATTTCTTCCATTTCATATGTTTTTTGTAGTGCTGAATTCGAATCTGAGATTTGCTAACAAAACCTAGTGACGCAAAATTGAAAAAAATGCACAAAAAGGTAAAAAATCTATTTTTTGGCAGTTCTTTGCTTATAGCTCGGAAACTATCAATTTTTCGTAAATAACTTATCTATTCAAAAGGAAAGTATATAAAATTTACTACAAATTTTATTACTTACGTTTTTTCTCCGACGAACCGTTCGGGCTCAAGCGCAAGTTGAAAATTAGCTTTCGGAGGGAGGGGGGGTGCGAGGGTGGACTCCCACAAAATGGGCATATGCGATCTCAATAAGGTATGTGCAGAGAACTGGGAGGAATTCACTATTTGTCAACCTTTAATAATAAATTAGTTTTTGTTTTGAGTGGAAAAAGTGGTTTTGTTTTCGGAGACAGCCGAAATATGTCAATTTTCAACTTGCGTTTGAACCCGAAGGGTTCATCGGAAAACAAACCTAAATAATGACATTTGTAGTAAGTTTTACGTATATTCATTTTGGATATGGAAGTTATTTACGAAAAGTTGATAATTTCCGAGTTATAAGCAAAGAACTGCCAAAAAATAAGATTATCTACCATTTCTTGCATTTTTTTTAATGTTGCTTCACGAAATTTTGTTAGCAAACCTCAGATTTGAATTGAGCACCCCAAGAACATAGACAATGGAAGAAATCAAAACTATCCCACAACTTTCCTTCTAAAACACAATCTGATAGGAGTATTTGCTATCATACATTGTTGTATAATTTTTAACATCTTTTTAGTTTCAATTCGACAGCTTTATCTTGAATGGTATATTAGTAAATCCACAACTCTTTCAACCACGGATATCTCTATAAGAGATTATTTTTGGGTCACCTACTATACTTTTCTTAAATAGAATACAATAAGAAATCCAAAAATGAAAAAAAAAACAAATAAAAATAATCTCCAGTAGAATTCTTTAACATTAACATAATTTTGTAGTTTATTTCGTATCGACAATATCTTTGCTAATAACTTTTTTCTTACTTCTGTAATTTAATTAAACTACAGAACACTTTACTTATAAATAGCCTCGCTGAACCACCCTGAACAAAAAATGTTTACAATAAAAAATACAAATTCCGTTCCCATTTTCATAGGTACACGAATTGTCTTCACTAAGTTTATTTTTCTTAGTAGTAATATATACAAGCAAACTCAAGAATCTGGACCCACATGTGTTATTTATTAACCTACTTTCACGGTGTTGCCAGCTAACTAGATGCCATCTGAACCGCTTCTGTGGTCAGCAGGTATTCAAAGTGAATATTTTTCGAGCGACAGGCACGGCAGTTAGTAGCAAACTGCTAAACTAAAATATTCACCAGGGTGTTAAAATGGGTCATTTGACCTCCAACCTAAAATAAGTTGTAATGACACCATACGGCATTTATGAAGCATTTGCGTTAATATCGCTAGCAGGTCAGATGGCATCCGAATACCGGAAGCCATCTGACTTGTGGAAGCCAACTGAACCTAAAATTTTACATTGTGGGAAGCCAACTAATACCGTATAAATATATATATATATATATCCCCTTCCCCTATTTCGTCGTTTTGCAACGGCGAAATATTCACATGGGAACAATCAACTCTCGTGTCAGTCGTCTCGGGAAGCCTTGCACTGACGAGCGCCACCAGCGCGAAACTGCAGTCTGCAAGTGGATTGAGACGACTGGTGCGAGAGTTGCCTTTAATTAGGTATAAATCTTTCGGCTGGTATTTGTTTCAATCAAAACCAAGCGTTTTGTGGTAAAATGTGATTTTTATCCTTAACGCGGCCAGACTAGCAATTCGTTGCAGTTTGGTTTACTATCCTTATGAAAATAAGGATTCATAGAGGTGATAGACAGAAATATTTTGTTTTAATATATTCTGCCCTCTAGAAGCATGCTCTTGAACTAATATATATATATATATATATATATATATATATATATATATATATATATATATGTTGTTTCTTAGGTTTTCACGGGTGTTAAATGAAGTGTTGGTGTTCTTCCGGGTGTTTTCCCGTGTAGTTGGTAGGCTCCTGTGGGAGCCACGCTTGTCTAAACGACGTTTCGGCGGAATCTCATCTGCCATCTTCAGGTTCTAGCTGCCATCTTCAGGTTCTAGCTGGCGCAGCAGCAGGCAGCATCCAGCTAGAACCTGAAGATGGCAGATGAGATTCCGCCGAAACGTCGTTTAGACAAGCGTGGCTCCCACAGGAGCCTACCAACTACACGGGAAAACACCCGGAAGAACACCAACACTTCATATATATATATATATATATATATATATATATACTTGTTTATTTGCCAAGAGGCACCCATGTTAATGAATGTAATTCCAGCACCCGTTTTATACTCTTACACCATGATGTGTAATGGTCGTATATAAAAGACGTTTTAACAGTGTGGCACCCCTCTCTGTGTAAAATTTTAATAAACCATAGCATTGTGGCATCCAACAATGTTGCCTAGTTTACTGCCTCAAACTGTTAGGTTTCTTATAACTTTTACCGACCCATCTGAGAATTTGGACTGTGTAATTCGTCACACTGGGAATATGAGAGGCTGGACATGCATAAGAAGCGTTAAATTATCCAATTTAAGATATATCTAATATTTTTTATTATATTGAATGCAATGTTATAATAAGAATGTACAAAATATTTAATTAACTGACGAAATGGAATGATTTATTTTCTCCGTATTTGTTCTTCCAAACTAAATTAATATATAAGAATAATAGATTTCATTGAGAAAAATATATGTGATTCTTCCAAATCTATTACAATATTATAGTTATCTACGAGAAAGAAATAAATTAGCAGATATATAATCATACTATATGATTTAAATTATAATTCTGCGTAGTAATATTTAGTTTCCATTATTAAAAGTAAAGCGAATATTAATATTAAATGGTCTCTTATATACAGGGTGTCAAAGTTGTATGCATTGCTTCTGGAGCGTATAAAAATACTTTTATTTTTTTCTTAGGTCGTCTCCTTTCGGGGTGCTATTCCCTTGAAGATTCAATTTTAAAGAGTTTCTTTGCTGGTCGTTTACTAACCGCTTTATCGATTGTAATAAAACTAGGAAAGTATAGATAGTAAGTAGGTAATTTTTATTCAACGGTATGGTATCTTTCGCAGCCAGGAGTAGGACACCCCTAACGAGTTGTGCCCCTAAATATTAACAAAATAGTTTTCTAGAAAGATGCTCGTGTTAGTCATGAATAATGCTACCCATTTTTGACCAAAATTTGTTTTAGTAGTGTGTCACAAAAACTGACATTTTCCTATTTGAAAAAACTGTCAGGAAGCGTTTCTGATAAATATATTTGTCTTCTAAATTACTCGCATCAAGTTCCTACGTAAAATTCATGCCAGCATGTTCACGAGATGAAAAATGTATTACCTATTTAAAAAAAAACATTGTTACACGCACTTCTACAGTGTTTTTTCTTAAATTAATAAGTTTGTGATTTTCTTGAGAAATAATGTTTAGTTTCTATGTAATCATTTAATATTTGTAAAATTTGACATTGGAATTCATTTAGTAATGAATTAATAAATTAATTTATATCAACATTTAGGATCAATAAGCATTAGGGGTGTTCAACCCCTAACTCCCGAGACAAAATATGACATGTCTAAATCAGATACTCATTATACCTCCTATACTTATACTGTCCAAACGTTACAATCGACAAAGCAATTTGGGCGCTATCAACAAAACCTTCATCAAAATTTAACTTTTACGGTTGATTAGTTCCGAAAGGCCCTCTAGGAAAAAAATATATAGGTGCTTTTAGTGCCATTTTCTCCCAAATTATATGCTACTGAAGTATTGCCTCAAAATGTGTAAGTAATCCATATGATAAAAGGTTATACATAATACATCCAGAATGTTTTAACAGATAAGAGTACTTTTACAATTAATCTTGTGTTTTCTAATTGCTATAAAATGCAGGCAAATAAACAAAGTGTACCAAAATTACTACTTTAAATTGCGAATATATTATTATATACGAAGCAATGCAGAAAACTAGATTACATTTCTTTAAAATTAATTTATGCTAATAGGCGATATAATAATAATATTCATACTGTGTATAAATCGTCTATACTTAATATAAAGTTTGGTTTGAATTAAGAGTGTCCTACGATCAAAAACCAACTAATTGGTTTAATATACTGTTATATATGAAGAAACCAAATGCATCAGAAAACTAGATTACATTTCTTTAAAAGTAATTTATGCTAATAGGCGATATAATATTAATATCCATACTGTGTGTAAATTTAATATAAAGTTTGGTTTGAACTAAGAGTGTCCTACGATCAAAAACCAACTAATCGGTTTAATAGTATCATTAAGAAAACTTTACAAAATAGAGACGTGGCCTGTCAAGAAGATGAATAGACAAAAAAGCGCAGTTCAAAATTTATGTGGCCAGTGTTGAAATCAGCATACCTACAAAATACTTACCAAAAATAAATTTAATAATGAAAATGATCACCTATATTAAATTAGTCCTAAAAATAATAAATTTTTGGAGGACTTTTGTGATTATCAATTATTATACTCTTCGCAAATACCAAACGAAGAGTATATTGCATTCGATCGGCACATTTCTAAAACCGGTAATATTATTCGTAGAGAAAAAAAATCATATCACGGTGTTGGTGATCGAATTCTGAACAACTTTCAAAATGTTCGTCCGTCTATCCGTCTGTCTGTCCGTCCGTCACGTTTCTTGTAAGCACGATAACTTAAGAACGAGAAGTCCGATTGTATTGAAATTTGGGCAGTAAGTTAGTGTTAGCTATAGTTTACAAAAAAACTGAAAAGAGTATCCTACAGAATGTACAACAATTATATATAACAGGTGTAGTAAATTGGCGAAGAGTATAATGGTTAGCTTGTTTAATATGTATTATAATCTCATTCATTATAAAACCGTCAAATATAAGTAATAGTTGTATTCTACATTTAAATAAACATAATAAAAATAAGCTGGGAATTTGTTACCTCAGATAATAATCTTAAGGGTTCTATTTGACTGTAATTACTATAGTTGGCGCTAAATTAAGAACGACCATATGGAGAATTTAAAGAGGGCTTGACTGGTCAATGGACCTTATTTCTAACAACAAAAGGGATGCTTCAATTTATACTATTGTAAACTTTAAATAGATCTCAAAGCTACCATTATTCTTTTGGTGAGTAGTCAGTTATATATTTACAACTTGTGACAATACCATAATTATACCGTAAAAATCTATTACTTTTTATTACTGCCTCATAATGGATGGTGGATTTTAGGTAAGGCGACAGAAACTGAAGTAACTTAACAAACAAATATTTCAAATAAAAGCGGAATAACTTTAAAGATTATATTATTTCCTTATATTTACTTATCGTAAATATTTTTCATATTGATAATTCTAGTTATACATAGAAAAAGAGTTTATCAATTTTATGCCAAGCAAAGTGTATATCATAAATTTTCACTATAGAAATTCACTCCTCGTTACCTCATATTTAAAAACAGGTGGGGTAAGATAACACAAACGATTCATTATAAGGGCTGATTATCCCAAAAACGGAAAAAAATTTTCACTATTGTCTGTTGTAAATCTCTCACTAACATTTAATAACAAATTTTTACGATACTCTCGATACATTAAATTTAAGCTACCTTTTGAAGATCAATTATTACTTTCATGTCAAATTTTGTTATAATATGAAGAAATATACTTTTTATATGAGGTAATACTTTGGATTTTTTTAAATCAAACATTCTTTATTATTTATAGAAATATATTAAATACTATGTCTTTGTATATAAGATAATTATTCTTTTGGGACATAAACTTTTAATCAAATGAAACAGCTGGAAAATATTTTCAACATTTTCAATAGGTACACTACACAGTAATCCAGTGTTATGAGAATGACACTCAGTTGTCATGTTATTTTGATCCAAACACTGTATGTATAAATAAATTAAAGCTCGGAGAATTTTGAAATAAAAAACACTTTTTTTTATTATTTTAAGTTAAAGGCCGGAAAAAAATTTTTTAAATAATTTTTGATTTATTATAATATACTGAATAATACATATATGGTAGAAATATCAAGTCCGTGAGTATAAGTCAAATGTCAATTTGGCAGATGTCAATGACACTTTTTTTGTCTAATTGAAGTATGTATGTAAGTATGTATGATGTTATTCAGTATATTATATCAAAAATTATTTAAAAACATTTTTATTTGACCTTTAACTCAAAATATTAAAAAAGGAACTTTTTTCAAAATTCAGACTCCGAGGATTTGTTGGAATTTCGGTAAGCTTTAGTTAAATAAAAACTTCAATTCGGATTTGCAGTCTCTAGCCATTTTTTAACAAAAAAACTCGATTTGGGACCACCCTAGTAGCACAACACATTGGACCAATATATAATCCATATAGGACCAATATATGAATATTGGTCCTATATAAGACCAATAGTCATATATTGGTCCTGCATGGATTATATATTGGTGCTACTAGGGCACTGTGCACACGCCGGTTTCAATACTGACGGGCTTGAGTTTTCTTTCATGCACAGATGTAGATGACTTTTCTAATAATACGTTTAATTAAATAATACATACAAACGATTTGAGATCTAATATACGATTCAAATGTATTGACCCCTCACTTTAACAGCAAATATCCCAGAAACGGAGGAGCAGAAAAAATTGAAAAAATTATGTGTTTATTATGCATCTATTCTAAATATGTCACTGAAATTTGAATAATGTACATTGGACACTTTTGAAGTTCTGCTAAATTATATTGAAAAATGTCCTACTTTTTAAGGAAATTTTGACCATACCAGTTTTATATCTATTACATCTAGGAAAATATGGATACTTTGTAAATAATATTTTAGACACCGATAAAGCACGGCATTCTTTGTACAAGAAATTTTTTCAAATTTTTTTATTTTAAAATTATGCAGTTATTCTCATAAACGTGACGTCATGTTTATTCGGTCATTTATCAATGTATTTAAATTTTTTTTGTTAAAATAGTTAATTATGTAAAATGTAAGCATTGTCAGAAAAAATAATTGGTATATATCAATCATTAATTTAGTTATGAAACGTAATAGATAATATTAGTGCAAATTTGGAATATTATTTATCCTTTACGCTTGATAACTAAATTAATATTTGATATATACCAATTATTTTTTCTAAAAATGCTTAAATTTTACATAATTAACTATTTCAACACACATTTTTTAAATACATTGATAAATAACCGAATAAAGATGACGTCACGTTTTTAAGTATAACTGCAAAATTTTAGAATAAAAAATTATGAAAAAATTTCCTCGTACAAAAAATGCCTTGCTTTATCGGTGTCTAAAATATTATTTACATAGTATGCATATTTTCCAAGATATGATGGATTTGAAACTGGTATGGTCAAAATTTCCTTAGGAAGTAGGACATTTTTCAATATAACTTAGCAGAACTTCAAAAGTGTCCAATGTACATTACTCAAATTTCAGTGACTGATTTAGAATAGACTCATAATAAACACATAATAATTATTTCAATTTTTTCTGCTCTTCCGTTTCTGAGATATTCGCGGTTAAAGTGAGGGGTCAATACATTTGAATCGTATATTAGTACAAATTTTATGTTGTTTAGAAGAAATGATTTGACACACAACTAGAAACAAATGTCCTAATTTCATTTTCTTTAATATTAAAAAAGAATTATTTCAGGGTTTTTAAACTCCATTAAAATTTGCTGACTGTTTGATTTTGTATCCTAGATTTGAATCTGACCTATATAAAAAAGCTGTGGAAAATAAATAATATCAAACGAAGACCTGAATGATCTCGGCTAAATTTCGACTTTTAAAATAATTTATCACCATCACATTTTTATTATTAATAATTCTTTAAGCAGCTACATTAACCACCCACTAGATATTACTCTCCACTTAGATTAGATTTTTATGTATCGCCAAAAGAGGTATCCATCAACAATCAGATACGCAGACACATGTAAGACTCAAAATTTACATAACTTGAAACGTAAAAATCTGGGATAGTGTATTATCAAATATTTTTAACCCCACCATGTTTATTTTTCAATAAAAATATATAAGGTTTTTTCCTTGACAATGACGTTAATAATTAAAAACATATAAGGTTTTTTCTTTGACAATAGCGTTAATAATCCCTAATTATTATTTTTCACTGTCAAAGTTTTTACCGCTAACAGACGAAGATGACTGTGAGGCAGACAGACTGATGGAATCGAAAGAATTTAATTTTCGTAATTCAATAATTAAAAACGGGATAATTTAAAAAAATAAAAAATAGTCGAGTTTCTTTATACTTATTTCACAAATAAAGCAAAGTTTGACGGTCACAACATGCGACTGGCCGTCGTACTTTATTAGAACGATAGTCAGATATAATTGTTTTTACCGAAAATGAAATATCTGAATACAACTGTGAATGAAACCTAAATATGCTTTCATGTTAAAGACAATAACTAACAGTGTTGCCATATTTCGGGTGCCAGTTTGTATTGGTATTCTCAGCGGGCCACTATGTCACTTTGTTATTTACAGTATATACAGATGTGTTTTAGCAGGCGCACTCTGGTGAAAAAGTTGCTCAACTACTGGAATATATGTGTCTATAAAATATGTAAAAATGGCACCCAATGAAAAATTGGTATTTTCGTCGATCTAGGCCAGAAGATGCGAAAACAGTAATTTCCTACTAAAAACAATGTGGCACCCAAATCTGGGTGCCACACTGTAAAATCGGGTGTCGGTATAACAAGGGTTATACGATTTGGGTGCCGCTATTACAATTTTTATATGTATATATATATATATATATGTATACTTCATTTGTTGTTCCCTCCATGATAAACACCAGGTGGACCGCCCTCCAGTATTTTCATTACATATACAATGAAATGCTTGTATATACATATTTGGGGAAGGTGTCTTTATTGGTATCTCAAGAGAGGGGTAAAGATTTGCACAAAAAAAATGTGTATATATTTTAAAGATATTATTTATTGTTAGTTCCCTCCGAACCTATATATATTATATTTAATAATTACTTGTACTTCCCTCCAGCGCAATTGTCAGATTGTGGAGGGCGCTACGTGTTGTTGTTATTATTTCCTTATAGTATTTACAGGGCCGCGTAGAGCGGGTGTGCAAGGTATGCACCGCACGCCTTCGTCTATTTTAGGTTGCGGCGGCGAGCAGCCGGCTATTGAATATGTCTTTAAGTAAGGAACAATTGCGTTAAGGGATTTTTACTGTTAGTTGAACACCGAAAAATGATAAAATCACAAAATGCTACTATATTCCAGGGGTGCGTTTGAGAGCCAACCGAAAACACCCAGTTTTGAGTTTTTAAAAATAATTCAAATACAATACAAATTTGTAGATTTTACAAGAATACTTTTTTATAGAATATAAAATTTCCTATCTAAATAAGTTGTTAAATAATTTGTTTTCCTATTTTTAGTCTTAAAAATAACTAAAAAACAAAGTTAAAAATTTACGAAAATTCATTTTTTTTCCTTTTCCAGTAATTCGTATAACTTTTTTTACGGCATCGTAGGTGTATATAAATGTTCCAAGAAAAAAAAGTTCTTGAAAAAAACAAAGAAATTTCTTTTTTTCTACCTGTACGAACAACGGTGACCGATATTGCCCTTCAAAGTTGACCAGTTTTTGCTATATTTTACCGCATTTGCTTCATACATTTTTACTTCAAATTTTCAGTAAATCAATTTATTTTTGTGCAATAAAACAACAATTTAAAGATAATTTAATAATAATAATACCAGTTTCTTTAGCGTTCTTAAATAAATATTACGAAAAAGTAATTACAAACAATTAATTACTGTTTGTGGTTGAGCTTTATTATATTAAATTTAAATTTTATTCATTATTTAAAAGAAACTGATTTTTAAATAAATAAAAAATGTAGAAAAGCATTATGAACAATAAACTCGTTTCAAAGAATAACATTTTTATTCCTGAAGGTAAAAAAATATTGTACTTTATTAATTTTAAGAAGTCGATTATTAGATAGTAATACTTTCGATGGCAATATCAACTTCGTTGTCGGTATCTTTATAGACATCCTCTTGTGATATTTCTGGCACATTTGGATTTTTGCAATTAATTCCTGCACATTCGTTGTAAAATATGGAGCATTTGATGCCAAACTGTCTGCAACCACAATTTCCATGACAGCCTTTTAAACAGTTTGAAGCATTTGTATTATTATTATTAAATTATCTTAAAATTGTTGTTTTATTGCACAAAAATAAACTGATTTGCTGAAAATTATAAGAAAAAATGTATCAGAGCAAATGCAGCAAAATATGGCAAAAGATGGTCAACTTTGAATGTCGATATCTCCGTCACCATTGGTCGTACAGAGCGGAAAAAAAAACAATTTCTTTGTTTTTCCAGGAACTTCTTTTGTGAACATATACATATACCTAGGATGCGTAAAAATGTTATGGGCGAATTACTGGAAAAAAGAAGAAAAAGTGAATTTTCGTGAATTTTTAACTTTGTTTTTTAATTATTTTTAATACTAAAAATAGGAAAAAAATTCAACAACGTGTTCGGATGAGAAATTTAAGAAATGCAATTTTCTACAGAAAAATATTCTTATAAAAATCTACATATTTGCATTGTTTCTGAGTTACTTTGATAAACTAAAAAATAGGCTTTTTCGGTTGGCTCTCAAAAACGCACCCCAGAATTTAGTAGCACTTTGTAATTTTATCATTTTGAGGTGTCAAAGTAACATATTAAATAACGTAATTGTTCCTTTCTACCCCTTAATTTTGGACATATTCAGTTGCCTATAAAAGGGCCATGCGTTTTTTAAATGATTCGGTTAGGGCAATTTTATATCTTTTTTTATATAGTTTAATTTTAAATTGTTGGAAATAAATATGCCTTTGTAACTAATGAAATAAAATTTAGCAATTATAGCATGTGACAATTTCCAAATTTAGCATTTGATTTAAGAAGTTTACTGACAATTTCAGTATCTGTAGCAACAGAAAAGAGATCATTCTCGAAACTTAGTCATTAAAAATTATTTGAAATCGACAATGTCGTAAGGAAGACTATTTTTTTATTTTTATTATTTAAATATTTTAATGAACATATCCACCAAACAAGTAGTAACAAGTTTACAGTATATAATTACTATAAGTGGTTAATATTATTAAAAAGTGGATATGCGCAATTATTATTTCTTAAGTTAATAATATCCACTAATCATTTACCATATTTATTATTCATTTCTAATTTTTATCGCTATATTAATTCTAAGTTTTTTTTCTAATAATGTTTTGAAATTATGATTCTTGTAACAATCACAATGTATGTAAGTATGTTGTATGGTCTAAGTTCATTCTGTGCAATTTATTCTTAAATGTTCTTAAATGCCTTCTTTTTTGTTTTATGATAAGAATCTTTATATTATTGTCATAATATAAATATCTCTTACTTTTGGTTTTATATATGTGATGAGTACCTACCTATCTGTCTACTGATATATAATATATACAGGGCGAGTCACTAATGGCGGGGACGGTCAATATCTCCTCAGCCGTTTGAAATTTAACAAAATGTCTTAGATAAAAATTCTGGAAGATTAAATGTGGCATATTCTAAATGACTTTGAAATCTACAGGGTGTTTCACATAGTGGTGGCAAGCTAATACTTGATTTCTTAAATGGAATACCAAACATTTTTTCATATATTTATATTTCCCTCTTCTCTCTATCTGGTCATATATCATTTTTGGAGTAACACTGTGGTATTGTCATGTGTCATTTTTTCGTAAAGTTGAATGTTTCTGACTTATTAATAATTCAATGTTTGAGAAAACGCAAAAACATCCAAACACAATATTAAAATATGAATTTTTTGAATTCACCAAACTTTTTATAAAATCTTTGAACATCCATTAACAAAATTCTGAAGAGTAAGTACAGAATATTTCATTCTAAAGCAATTTTAGCATTCACATCAACATTTAATTGTTTATATGTCACAAAAACTCAACTTTACGAAAAAATTACAAGAAACCTTTTTTGTTTAAAAGGGTCAGAAAATCCTAAAAAAATCATTCGGGTCAATAAAAGCGATGTTTGCAATTTGTTTCAAAAATAGTTTAAACAAAGGAATTTGGATTTGGGTCTTTTGATCAGTTTAAACAAAAAAGGTCACTTCTCAGCTTTTCGTAAAGTTGACCGTTTGCGACTTATAAACAATTTAATGTTAATGTTTGACGTCTATTTAACAATTAAAAATCTAAGCTTTAGAATGAAATGGTCTGTACTTACTCTTCAGAATTTTGTTAGTGGATGTTCAAATGTAAGAAGTTTGGTGAACTCAAAAAAATTCATATTTTAATATTGTGTTTCAACCTTGAAAATGGTCGTTTTTGCATTGTTTCAAACATTAAATTATTTATGTCGGAGAAGATCATCTTTACGGAAAAATAACACGAGATTTTTTTTGTTTGAAATGACCACCAAAAAAATTCTTTCGTATCAAAGAAAGCGATTTTTGCAATTTGTTAAAAAAATAGTTTACACAAATTGGTACCAGATTTTCGTCTGGTAAACTCTTGATCCGTATTCAGGGGCATGTCCTGAACGTGAATAATGAATAATGAAAACATGTTTTCATACCAAGGCGAGGTTTACGCCTTGTCTATAAAGATTCACTACTTCCACGTCCAGATTTACCATCCAAGGCTTTTTAAACGAAAAGATACCATATTTGCACTCCGGTATGTTGAAATAATGGGCTATTTCAGTAGGAATTCTGAATTACTTTATTTGCAGGTACTCATTGAAACAACATGTGGAAGTAATGGGCAGAAGAGCTCTTACATCGGATAATCTTAACATTGGCATATGGCACTGTTGTGTCAATTCGTTCTATTTTTTTTTGTCTATGGTCTCTTATGCTATTTAATTACAAAAATAGTAATTACTGAAATTGTTGCAAAATTGGAACATTTTAAATTTTTATTATAATTTGTTATTTGATGCAACAAAAGAATTTCTAAAAATGTTATTAATTTGAGAAATTCTTAATTGTAATGTACATGTTAACTGATCTTAATAAAACTTGGGCAGTTTGTTTATTAAATAACAATTTATTATTCTCTTCTCAATATCGCCTCCTTTTAAGGTAAGTCAATTTGTGGTTTAAAGGGCTTTAATTATTTACATAATTCTCCAAGTCTAGCTTGCTAATAAAAATAATTAATTATCCTTATTATGGAGCGTGTTTAAAGAAAACAAATATAGCCAATATTAGATAACTGATGGTTATACATTTTTAAAATTCAACTGATAACGATCTAAAGGAGCATTGTAAACAATATTATTTAGAGAATTATTGTGAATTACCTGACGAACATTAATATTTCGGTAACATAATATAAATTTTAATTATGCTATATTTCTGTTCGGAACCAATATTTTTTGTTAAATTTCGGTCACACCCATTTGAAGGTATCCTAACCCACTGCCGTAGTCAGATTTGAGATAAATTGTTAACAGTTTTCTTGGATTTTTGATCTTGAAAAAAAAATAGAAATAGGCCTTGAAATTTTGCACCACAGTGAAGATATTGAAGCTCTATGGTAATCCCTATATATTTCGACATTTCGATACTTCGACGTTGAACATGAATCGGGGTTATTTTCGTTATTTACAAAAAATTGGTGGCTGATGGAGCTAAACGGACATCGCATTCGTATTCAGCATGTCGAAATACATAGGGATTACTCTGTCGGATCCCGGTAACAGACCACTTTTTTCTGTGTGCCTATGTAATCGTTCAGTGTTAAACTCTGAAAAATTTTGAATAACGTCCTTTTCTCAGGGATATTTTTGGCCAACTTTACACATATACACAATTAATTATAAGCTGAAATATATTCTTTATAGGATTTTGCAAACAGCAGAAAAAACTAAGAGAACTAAAAAGAAAAACTATCTGTAAAATTATTGATTTCCAATCTTTGTATTACTTCGATAACTTGAATTCTGGTTATACTAGCAATTAAAATTCTAAAATAAATTTGTCTACTTTTTATTATAAGCTATTTAATCAGACCGGTCCCAGCTTTTACTTCCAAACCCCCACAGACTTCAATTTTAAGAGGCGGCAGTGCGAATTCTCTACCAAATGTATTGAATTGAATGCAGATTTAGTTCAAATAACCAACATTTAAAATGTATGGCACTGTTGGGTCAATTCGTTTTATTTTTTCTTAATTGTTTGTTTATGGTCTTTTATGTTATTTTATTACAAACCTATTAATTTCTGAAATTGTTGCTAAATTAGTAAATTGTTCATTTTAGTTACAATATTTCATTTGATGTAACAAAAGAATTTATAAAGTTTTTGTTAAATTGAAAAATTCTTAATTGTAATGTACATGTTCATTGATTATAAGATGTGCAGTTTATTTATAAAATATCAATTTTAAGGTGTGATAATTTGTGGTTTAAAGGGCTTTAATTATTTATATAATTCTCCAAATCTAGAATTTAATAATAAATTTAATTGCAAAGCTTGCTAATAAAAATAATTATGAAACGTGTTTAAAAAAACAAATATTGCCAATATTGATTAACTGATGGTTATAAGTTTTTAAAATTCAACTGATAATGATCTAAAGGAGCATTGTGAACAATACCATTTAAACAATTGTCAAATTACACGACGAACATTCGAAATATTTAGGTAACTTAATATTAAATTTTAATTATGCTATATTTCTGCTCGAAAGCAATATTTCTTGTTAAATTTCGGTCACGCCCATTTGAAGGTATCATAAACCCACTGCCGTAGTCAGATTTGAGATTAATTGCTAACACTTTTTGTGGATTTAAAACGTCTTGAAAAAAAAGTCGAGAGAGGCCTTGAAATTTTAAATTTCGGTTTGAAATTTTGCACCCCTTTGAAGTTATTGAAACTCTATCATCAATTAAAAAATTCAATTAAATCGGCCAGTAAACAAAAATTTTAGAAAGTTGCCCTGCCTTTAAATGTGTACAAATAATTAAAATTAGAAATCTAACTTATATTTTCTATCAGCTAGTTGAACAAGTAACCGGGCTCTCGAAGTAAATTTCACCCAGTTTCCACTTGACCCTAATGTTTTAAGCATACCAATTGTGTCCCGCATCTAATATATTTGTAGAACACAGAGGCAAGTAAAAAACGCAATGTTGTCGAATTTCGGAGGGAACTAAATCGACGATTTAAATTGCAACCTTATATAACATTGTGGAGGGCACACAGAATGAAATTTGCAATCTACCAACACGATTGCAGCGCCGTCGGTAGTAGGTCGAACTAAACCCCTCATTTTCAAGAAAAATATATACAAAGCACCCTCCAGACAATTTTTCTTTAATTGTTGGGATTAAGGTTGGATCATCGTTTAAAGTGAAATCTATAGCAAAACGTTGTCCCCTCCAGAATCGGAGGGAGCTTGGTTATATATGAGGGAAGTAGGCATTAAATATATATAGTTTTGAGGGAAGAACGTATGGGTTATATATATATATATATATATATATATATATATATATATATATATATATATATATATATATATATATATATATATATATATACATATATTTTTTTTTGTGGTAATATCTATACTTTCTCTGGTGCCCGTTTACCTGGCTAGAGACAGTGTGGCAATAATTTCCTTTATTTGATTTTTTTCAAAATAACTGCTTGGAAATTCTATTCTTTTCCCCGACCTGGGTCGCAGGCGGGAGAATTGTAGATTTAGTTAGTATACGGTGGTAAATTAATACCCTTGATTAGTGCCCGTGTACCTGGCTAATCAAGTGTAATTTCCATCTGTACTCCTGTAGTTGTATGAAAATATGTTCTAATTTTGAATAAAAATATTATTCGTGGAAACGGTACCTCAAGTTACCTTGTATGTCAAGATTTTTCTTTTTTGGTTTTATTAGAATTTTTTATTGTTTTTTTTAATATTTTCTTTTGAATGCCGCGCCTAAAACCCGGTAAAAAGGAAAGGCAGGAAAGGAGGGAGGCAATTAAGAAAGCCCTCTTATGTTATTCGCTAACACCAAATGAGGTGCAGCTAAATAAATCAGGTCTGCCTTTAACACCGCGTGTCGTAGAAGAAAATTCTACGAATTACTTCTCTTTCGCGGAATCAACAAATAGTCAGAGACAGAGGGGAGAGCGAAAAGAAGCCCTTTTGTGCCACTCACTAACATCAATTGAGGTGCAGTTAAACGAGGCAGGTCTGCCCTTAACGCCACGGGTAATAGAAGAAAGTTCTGCAAATTATTTCGTATTTCCTGAATCAAAAAACAAAACAGAGAGCTTAATTTTAACAAAAGAAATTATTGCTAAGTTTAAAATTTTATTTGGAGATGACGACGACATGTAGTGTCAGTTTAGCTATTTAGGTGAATGGTAATTTGTTTTTTCTGATATAATAGTCGTATGGAGGGAGGTCCATCGCGAAGTAATTTCTTTTATGTATTTTTGTTTTCTATTATCACCGTATAATTTTTAATTTTATTTACGTACGAAAACACACACACACATTTGAAAAAGAAAAATAAGATAATGGCAATAGACTGAATAGGGAAATATTTTTTTAATTTTGTATATATATATGTGTCCATTTTTGTTTCTCTCTATTTCTCCCTTATTTTTATAAAGAACTTGTGGCGTTAGGTGAATTTTTATTTGATAAGTATTTCTACAATTCACCGTTATTTATTCTCCTTTGATTTTAAGTTAATTTAACTTTTTTTCCTTAATTTTGAAGTATTTACCGATTTAATAAAGTAAAGCATACCTATTACTTTTTTAAATAAAACATTAGATCCTTCATTTAACAAACTCTGCACAGAGCCTGAATATGAATTTTCTTTTAAATTAAATTTTTCGTATTACTATTTATGAAAATAAATATAAAAATGCGGTAGTGTCAGGAAACGAGAAGAAAATAACATTACGAGTAGAACCAGCGCCTGATAACTTTAATCCGGAGTCCAATAGTACGAAAATATCAGATAATCAAACGTCTAACCATTTTCAGGCGAGTAGTAGTTTAGATAATAAATGGCACCTGAATTTTCCTCACATTAACTTAAGCACTACGAGGTATGAAATTAATTCAATTAAGGAAGCGATAGAAGCTAATAAGATCCCTTATTATATTGTTATACATTATTATTAATTTGGAATACTGTTTTATCCGTGGGATTAATTTATTTAGTTCTACACCGAAATGGTCCATTGACAGTATTGACTACAACAGCCGCCCCCGTTACAGCAAGCGATACACATCCCGTACGTCATAATGTACTCATAGGTTTACTGTACTCCATATTTACAATATTGGCGACTTACGTTATCATTAAAATATGTTGGTTTTATATAAAGAAAAGGAAATCACTAAACAGGGCACATAAAAGCGCTCCTGTACCCCCACATCGAACTAATCACCAAAAATCCAAATCGTATATTTTAGAGACAAACGACGACATAGATATCATTACCCTTAAAGAAAAAAAAAACAGATTAATTGTGTTTTAACGCAAATAGATGAACCGTCACAAAGTACGAGCAGTGAATGTGCAGTTTAGTAATAAAATTTTCTTTCCTTTTTGAAGAAAGAAAAAATGTTCATACTTGATATAAATATATTTTATTTAGAGTATAAGTATTAGATTATTTTAGTGAAAAATTACTTGGTAGAAATTAAAGCTAGATGTAAAAGTATTCATATGAAAGAAAACTGAAACTTAGGTTAAAGACAAAGCTATAATTTTTGTATTAATTAATAACAATTGGTAAATTATTAACAGATAGCATTCATTTAATTATGTTACTCAACCTAATTGAAGTGAAAATAGCAAACATTTGGAAACCTAGTACCTATTATGGAAATTGCAAGCTTAAGAGAAAATAAATCAATTAAAAACGATTTGTAAATTACATCAATTCCAGGATACCCATGGTAATTGCATTTAGAGTAATCTTTTTGTTTTACAAATGTCTAGTATGGATGACGCAAAAGATCCACTGATAACTACATTCTTAACTTATTATTATATTTCAGATTAGTTATCAACCCAAAGTGAAGCCCATATAATTCAATATCAGAAAACGCGGCGTGCCATAATAATATTTAACACCAAACTATTCTTAACCCCGTATTATTTTTCAGAGATCCCGGCAGAAGATGAGGATTACCCAAAACAAAAATTTGCTAATACATAGGGTGTGCCAGGAGTATAATTAACACCCAACGATATGTAAACAATCGCGTTATAAATTTACCGACCGGTACAATTTAAAAATTATTTACCTTTAGAAAATGGTAATCCGTTATTTACACTTATAAATTTTCCATACACAGATCACCAAAATACCGGAAGAACACACTCATTTTCGGTTGTTTCACTGTTTTCTTCACTAACTAACTCTAAATTAAAACGAGTTTTGTGACAAAGAACAAATAAAATCAAATTAAAGCCGCAACGTCCGGAATTTGACTGAAGAAAAATCGCGTAGTAAAGTGTTTCGAGATTATTTTGTAGAGATATGAATAATACTTTCAAAGCACATACTCCATCGGATGGTCAGAACAAAAGATTAGAAAATGCTGAAATAATACTTTAGTTATCGAAATGGCCTTAACGCTCATTAGGGCACACGTGTACATTACTTTGACAACATTACTACTACAGAGTGATCTGCTAAAACACTTTGACAAAATCATTCAAACAAATGTTTGAATAATTTTTCTTACTAGGCAGGGCATTACGTTATTTAATATTAATTTGTAATTTAAAATGGGTATAAGATACTAGAGGGTAGGCATTTAAATATTATTTTACTTTAATTTCATTTTACTTAATTATTCATAAGAAATGTTAGGAACGTGCTCGAACTGACATTATTTGTAACTGCGTAGAATCGCATTAGAAGGAAAAAAAGGGCAAGGTACAATGCTAAGTCCGCATGCACAGATGTTGGCAGACGATTTTCTTTTATATAATTTTCAATTTTTCCTTCATAGTTTTATAGAAAAGGAAAGATAATGTTTTGAGTAAATTTATGGGTAGAATTAAGCACTATTATTAGTAGTATTAATTCAGTTTTAAGATGTATGCTAATACAAGTTTCTCTTATTTTTTATGTAAAATCCGGCGAACACGCTAAGTACAACAGGAGATACGAGAGGAAACTTCCCCGCCCCACCCAAACACATGGCAGCCAGTTGATCCGGGGAACAACCTGTGGACCTGTAGAGCCAGCCGTACAGATATCTACAGATGAAAGGAGAGATCCAGTTTGGTATTTCCAGAAATCCAAATCTAAGGCAGCTGAAAAATTAAAGATGAAAGTGGATGACCAAAATGTGCCAGGAACGCCCCAGTGTAACTAAGTGTGAACCACTCTGTACATACCAAAGTGCAGAAGTACTCTCTGAACATTTCCCAGCAAAGCTTATCTAAACTTCGAGGAAATATAGAAACGGTACCTCTGCTACAAGTGATAAGTTATGAACCTGAATATGACCTAAACTATCATCTTTCATGGTACAGAAAGTGTAAGTGATTGACATTATAGTACTTGTTAAAGTATGCTTGGACTTCTATAACACGGGCGGACCAAATAAACTTTCATAAATTAATTCTCATAAATTTAGTGCGGCTACGGACTCTTACAGTTCACTAGGTTATACCCAAAGACAAAATTCCAGTGGCGTACAAAAGGGGGACTACCACACTACCGAAATTATGCGTGTTTCGTCGGGATTATTTTATATATATTCTTTTTTAGTAGGATAACGATGAGTTTAGGTTAAGAAAAAAAAATGTCTATCTGTTTTTTATCAATTTTGATCATGTTAGTATAAGGCTTAGGTTAAGGTAAATTTTCTTTGTTTTTCTTTCTATTTTATAAACATTCCAGATGATACCTCATACATGGAGGATGGCTGATGCATTGGACTTGTACCGGTTTTGGAGAGAGGCAAATATTACCATTAAATTAAAATTAGAGACAATTTAGTAAAAGTTGGCATCACCGGAGGGCCAGTGATTAGTAGGGTGGGAAGTAATGTCGTAATATATTGGAGTTTCTTAAATATTATTAAGAATATGTAATGCATTGAAAATAACGAGATCGCATAGTGTACAGGCAGCGGATGTAACATTAGATTTCCGTTGCCTGTGCAATCCATTACATATCTATTGGCGTTTTTCTACAAGGCATTGCACTAGCAATGAACTGCACATTGCTGAGTCAGGAAGATCGCGGATAGATATAGATGGAAAAATGCGGAGAAGAATCAATCGTTGGAAAACCTCCGCAAGGAGAGGTCTGGTGGGTTCCGCTCCGCAAGGAGCGGGCTAGCGGGCCAGAGTTGTATTACCCGGAAGGGTAGTTTAATTAATCAATTGTTGTCAAGCCTCCGGAAGGAGATCAATCGCCGGTTAGGCTCCGCAGGGAGGAATAAAAGAAGAGAAAAGTCCCGAAGGGGTGAAATCAGAAAATAGTTGCCTCTTTTCGGCCGGCGCGCGGAATTCAGCCATCATCCGGGGATGAGGGAAATATTGATGTAAGTACCCTTTGTTTCTTACTTGTCAATATATACATATATTTTTACGGCTAATTTGGGTATTATTTTCTGGTGCGTGTGTGTGTGTGTTTAACCTTACCACCCTCTTTACGACGTTAAGAGGACCGACCCGGTCTCTTGCAAATTTAAGTCGAGCACCAAGCTAGTACCTCGATAAGAAGGGGCGCGCACCCTGGGCTCGACAATATAGCAATACAAGCAAGCAGCATCGATCCAATAGCAGTGGCACTAGTGGCTGTATGCACATTCGTTCAACTAAAGCGTGCAGCGTAGCTTGTCCACAGTACTGTACTTAGGAATGAATATCTATGTAACTCGTGTAAAACTATTTTAATTTAATAAACCTGTAACACATTTTTTCTTTTGTTTCCAAAAAGCGAAATATATTAATTTTTGAAAATAAAATAATTTATATTTCATTTAACCACCTCGTACAGCGAATGCGTTTATTTTTTTATTTCTGCTATATTGCTTCAGCCTGGAAGGTAAAGTTTTATTTGCTCTTCTGTTAATACGCTCCATTTAACCAAAACAACTAGCGCTAGAAAAAGCTGTTATTAAAATTGCAGCTAGTGAAATAGCAGCTATTTTTAACTGCTAAATGAAATGAGCAGTAGCAGAATTAGCTGCTATACAAAAATAGCTGGTTCGTCCCATCACTAGTTTGATAAACCAGGGCCTGTTTGACGGAGTATGTAAAAGTTAAATATTACCAGAGTAGGTGAGTCCTAATTAGGACCTGTTAAATTCTCCCAATTGTATCCGAATAACTATGTTCCAAAGAATTTCCAGAGGGAAAAAGAACATAGATGATATGTCAAGAGAAAACCAGAATACCGTTTACCGTTTGTATTATTTTAATCGAGAACATTTGTGATGGTACTGCGTTAAAAAATATCTGTTGTTCTACCAAATGTGTAGATATTGTAATTACCGTATATTTTATTTCAACTATTTCGTACTTATACGACTGAAAATAAAATCTGTTGCTGTAAAATAATGTTTGTGTGATTTGTTACAGTGCTATCGTTCTACTGAAAGAGTAGAAATATTAGTTTACCCTTCATTTTGTTTCTAATATTTCGTATTGATACGAATTGAAACAAAATTCATTACTTTGAAATAACTTTTAAGACAATTATTATAGTCTAGGAATTGAGCACCAAATCTAGGTTACCGCAATTAAATTAATTATCTTTATATTCTGATACATAGAAATTTTCCGCATCAAATCCGACAAGATACTACCACGTGGTCGAACCGAAACTCATTTAATAAAGGCACCCCTTCCAGCTGTGGGGTTTGAGGCGCTTGGCAAACAGCGCATGTAATTTCAACATATTTCCGAACCAAACCGAAATACTACCGTTTTGATTACTGCTGTCTGTCCGTCTAGGCAGAATAATCCCTGTCATAAGCTGATACCAAATTCGATAACCGTTTTATTCTATTCTTCTTATTGCTTTCACCGTTTGCTTGCTTGCCACCGCTTGCTTTCGAATTAATATGAGTAACTAGTGGCTAAGTAGCTTCTCACCGCCTGTTTACCCGTACGTCACAAAATGGCGCCCGCACAGGGACCTACTTAAATCAAATTAAACTAAAATGTCATGTCAAGTATTTATTTTATGTATAAAGAACTCCAAATTTTGGTACCTAACCGTTTTATTTTGTAAATTTTATTAAATGTTAATAAACTTTTTTATTTACCGACATCTGCCTTTTACTGTTGAATGTGAGTGAAAGTCTAATCTGCCGTCCAGACCCCTGGACATACCGTGTCTCCACTGTAGCTATCCCAGCATTACTGCAACAGACTGCGTTTAGGTGGCTTATGTGGGACCTTTGTCCACGTAAATATTGCAAAGGTGACGCTCGAGATCACCGAATTTAACCGAAATATAGCTCAGCGCTAAAGTGACGCTTCCACTAGTCTATGCGCTAGGCAACCGGAAGAAAGCACGTCACAGATAATAACTTGAACTTGCCTTCTACTGATGTACATGAAGCCATATCTAAAATATGGTAAAATATTCTTAAGACTGGCTTGATCCGCAAACCATACCGAATCTTCCCAAACACTATCCACCCAGTACCAGCTGCAAATTAGTAGAGGCGGTAAAGTTTAATTCTGAGGTTTCGACAGCTGTCATTGACCAACTTGATAAGAGGGACAGAAGGCTTGCGGATCTGCAGAATCAGATGGTAACTCCGTGAAAGAAGAGGGGGGAGGGAGAAACTTTCTACAACTAAATTGGTGAATGATGCTGGCCGATTGATTTCTGATGCACGCCATACAGAATCAGAATCCGGTAGATATTTGGTGGAATCTTCTATCAACAAGCAATACAGAGACACCTTGACAAATATGGCTGTAGATGGTTGGCTGTTTGGCAGCGACATTGGAGATCGAATTAGGGAATGTCATTATTTTAGTGGTGAATTTTACCACAGGTTTTAACAATAAATTAGGTACTATGACATTTCCACCCCCATTGGAGAAGTTCAAGAGATTTGTACAATTTTCAGAGGAAAAACAGCTGTCGTCGATTCCTGGATGTGATGCGAATACCCGTCACACAGTGTGAGATAACTCTGGTGTCAATCCAAGAGGCACAGCACTACTGAAATATTTATACGCTTTAGACTTAGAGGTTATAAGTAGAGGCGGTACGCCTACGTTTCTATTAAAAGGCAGACAAGTAATCAAATTGGCGGAGAATAGGATAAAAGATTGGAGGGTTTTACCGGAGCCCTCCCTGATGGGCCATGATGTAAAAGATTAGTCCTGGAGCAGAACTCGTCACGTACAGGAATCCCAGGTCCAGCTGGCAAGGGACCTCGAAATTGAAGGATGTATCCTGCGGACAAAGAAACCCGAGAGAAGAGGAGACAGCAACGTTACGGCTGCAAACTGCCGTTAACCCCGAGTTTGGAAATAACTGTTCTTTGCAATTAATTGAAAAAAGAACTAAGTGGGTTGCTTAGAAATGAGCAAACTGTTTAACAAACATTATTATTACAGTACCTATGGTAAATACAACCTCTACTGACTATTTTGATAACTCAAGTTATCTAAATTTTAAATTCGTATATGTCAGTTTCAATATAGTCAAACATGATTGACAAAATTAGGATTAAAAATAGTACTGATCACTTTGGCATGTCTGTTAATATACTCAAACACATTAAACATATTATTCCAATACCACTAACTAAACGTGTTAACTTGTCACCAACGGAATCTTCCCTGATATTTTAAAAATCTCCAAAGTCATACCCATAGATGAAAGTGGTCCAGTAACTTTGAATTAATTTAGTCCTATATCGTTAACTCCAATTACATCCAAAATATTTTAAACAGCTCAAATTACCAAACATTTTGAAAATAAAGATGTTGCCTGTACAATAGGTATGATGGAGAAAATTCAACTATTATGTCCAAAGATAATTTTAATAGAAGTTACTTCTGAAGATGTCCATACATGGGAATAGTAGTTGCCAGATAAACCACCAATACTTAAAGGAATTCAGAAAGTACACCAAATCGTTTGGATAAAAGGTCACCCTATGAGTATCTAGATCAGAAGTCCGTCATGCACAAAATGCCTCTTTAAAATTTGAAACCATTTTAAGATTGTATAAGGTTTCATGTCCTTTGAAAATGATAAGGCAATGAAGATAGCTTTTAATCGCCGGCAGCAAATTCCTAACGATGACCAGCAGCAAATCCCTGAATGATGACCAGCAGCAGAACCCACACGATGACAGGTAGCAGATTCCTGAAGATGACCAGCAGCAGATCCCTGATGATCATCAGCAGATTCCTGAAGATGACCAGCAGCAGATTCCTGAAGATGACCAGCAGCAGATCCCTGATGATGACCAGCAGCAAATCTCTGACGATGATTATCAGCAGATCCCTTGCGACGACCAGCAACAGATCCATGATGATGACCAGCACAGCAACGCTCTGACACTATCCTGTTTGAGAGGAAATATGAAGAAATTAAATTATTCCGTCCCCGACTTCCAAACACCCATTCATACTTTTCGCCCACTCATCTCAATGCACCTTTAGATCCCCGCTGCTTAATTAATCACACACTACACCGCACAAAAAAACCTACAATTGTATGAAACATGCTAGGTTAATTTTTTTAATTAATAATATAACTACGGGTACTGAGTTATTACATTTGCAATGGATGGTAGGACATAGAGGAGGGTAACGACCTGCAGCCATTTATAGTCCAAACTGATGCTTCTATGTTCGCTGTCGGTGCTGTATTATCGCAACTGATCAAGCAGGAAGATCATGCAATACGCTATATTAGTCGTTCACTGATCCGTGCGGAACGGAACTACTCAACCACAGAAAGAGAATGTTTGGCAGTATTATTCGCGGTAGTAATGAACACATTAGTCTTATCATTAGTAATTAAGCACTCACTTATCTGTTACTATATAAGGAATTAAGACAGTAAATAGGTTAACATTTTGTTATTGGCATCTGCCGCCGAAGGTTCTGTCAGTTTACTTGAAAAATATAAATAAATTTAATTTCTTTCCCTAACTTACAATTTTAATACTTTTGAACAGTTTTTAAAAACAAAGTTTCGCGGAAAAGAAATAAAATTCGGTAGAGAAGTTAAGACCATATTTGGAGGGTTACCGATTTACTGTGGTCACAGACCACCATAGTTTAGTTTGGCTCCATAACTTAAAGGAGCCGACAGGACGTTTAGCGCGTTGGGCTTTGCGTTTACAGCAATATGATTTTGAAATTATACACAGGGAGGACAAGGAACATGGTGTCCCTGACCTTTTATCACGCGCACTTCCCGAAGTTAACGTATTAGGAAATGGACACAATAATCATCAAAGTAATTATGCACCACAACAAAAACAATATCACGTAAATGATTTTGAAAATAATTATCAAAATGATAACTACTCAAAACGAATTTCAGAATGAATTTCAAGATGAAACGACAAACTTGAATTTTCAATCAAGCCCTTATCTAGGCAACCCTCCTCCAGATTTACAAGAACGAATTTCTCAACTGGAGAATTAACTCCAAACACTCAATGTAAACCACCCCAGAGAACAGAATTTCATGTAAAAAATTTACTAACTGTTAGTGCAAGTGATTTATATCATACAAAAGACATTATAAACACATTCAAAATTTTAATAGATACGGGTGCAGGACTCTCAATATTTAAGCCAAAAACAGTTGAAAAATATATCCAAAGATGTACAGAAAATTTGGTTATTCAAGGTATAACTGGTCAATCAATTTTAATAAATCAATCAACGTACATACCTTTTAATTCGAGTGATCCACATAAAGTTTACATTTGCAACGTAGATATCGATTTTGACGGACTTTTAGGCTCAGATTTTCTCGAACACTACGATTGTGTAGTCGATATAAAAAATCGAAAATTAATCACAAATTTTAAAACTGTTCCCTTGTTTAAAGCCGATGAAGAAACAAATCAAATTGAAATTACCAATCAAACAAAAAACTTCACAAACAAAATTCTGATTGAACCTCGAACAGAAAAAGTTGTTAAATTAAAATTTAATTAACAAACTGAAAAAATTTTATTGGCACAAGAAAAAGAAAAAATCTACATACCTAGTCAAAATAGATGGAAACGGAGAATTTTTGACCACCATTGTAAATGCAAATGCAATTGCAAAACATGATGATTTTTCGGACATACAATTTGAGAATATTCCAAATTCAAATCAAATTTTAAATTTTAACGAAGATCAAATTACTGACACGTACGACAGAACAATGAAAATTGCAAATTTATTAAGACATGAACATTTAAACGATGAAGAACGAGAACTAGTAACTGATATTTGTTTATTTGTTTAAAGTTTCCAGATATTTTTTTATTTATTTTGATCTTTACTAACTCAAAGGTCTCCTTGAGTTTCTCCAAACGATGCGTATGAGCAGGCGGTATCGGATTGTCATCTGTGTTGGCGGTTTCCTGGCTATCAACAGCTCCAGACATGAATCCACCGGATTCTCACCTGCGTTTCTAAATTTCGGCAGAGAACTTTCCGTACCGAACACCGTCTTTCAAGCCGAAAATCCAGAAACGACCGCTCCGGATAAGGATACCGAGGAAACCGCCAACACAGATGACAATCCGATACCGCCTGCTCATACGCATCGTTTGGAGAAACTCAAGGAGACCTTTGAGTTAGTAAAGATCAAGCTAGCACAAGCGTTTAGCTCCCAGAGCCGTTACTACAATCTCCGCCGCCGTGACTTCCGTTACCGTATAGGAGATCAAGTAATGAGACGGGAACATCCGTTGTCATCAGCCATTAAAGGTTTCGCCTCCAAACTAGCTCCGAAATACTCCGGTCCGTACACCGTTACTGCCGTTCTTTCTCCTGTCGTCTACAATCTCCGATCAAAGACCGGCAAAAAGTTGGCCAGAATCCACATCAAAGACCTAAAACCGTACGTCTCTGGTGATGCTTCGAGAACCGCCGACCGCAACCGCCAGACTTCCCGGGATACCGCCCAGGGAAGCCGCCGTTCTGCCGATCCACAGTCCTCGCAACGACATACTGGGCCGCCGACGATGGGCCGAAATTCACCGAACATTCGTCCAGTGGCGAGCCCCGTTGTGCAATACCGCCGAAGCCCGAGACTACATTTGTCCCGGCCGTCCGCCAAAGTCAGCACAACTGACATTCACCACACCGACCGCTCCTCCGTCTAGCGATGCCCTGCTACAAGGCGTATCGCCATGCCAGCGACCGCTAACCATTTTCTCTCTCTCTCCGGGTTTTCTTTGCCATTTTCGGTACTTATTTACCACAAGCAGTGCAAATACCGTGCCAAGGCGAGCAGTCACAGCCGTAAGCACCGCCCTACTATTTTTTTTTGTGTTTTGTTTTTTTTTCAGACCAAAACATGTCCGAGCCAATTTTAGATATAAACCCGTCGCCGGGATATGTGGAAGCCGTCCTCCAGGATTTTGAAGAGGCCTGGGAAACCGCCCGGGCCCTTAGCCCTTTAAGAGTGTACACCACTGTCGATAATCCGCTCGTCGACAGTCCGTCCGTCGCTCCATCACCCACCAGAAGTCCGCCTACCGCCAGTCTGCCCCGGCCGTCGTCCACGACACCGCCGACGTTAGAGTCGCTACGTAATTCCGAAGTACCCATCCATCTGCCGGTAGACCAATGGGTCTTATGTTGGAGATGTGGATACCCGGGCCATGACCGCCGCACCTGCCGGAGGCCCCGCAGGACATTCTGTTCTAGGTGTGGGCTCTACGGAGTTATGTCCCGAGATTGCCGATGCACGAGCCAGTCCCGTCCCCGCCGCTTTAATCTGGAAAGCGACCGTTCCACATCCCGTCCGTCCCGCCGACCGGAGACCACGCCGGCTGTCATCGGGCCCTAAGCCCAAGCTAGGAAACCATAAAAATTTCTTAATTTTACTTAGGACCTAAGAAACATTCTCCCCTTTGAATCTAGTATTAAATTATATCTAAATGTGGCTAGCTTTACCACTAATATTTCATATCAGGCTCTCAGCCAAATTTAGCATAGTAATTTTATTTAACTTTAAGATTTCATTACTATTACAAGTGCATATTATCATAAACATTCATTTTAAGTCATAAGTATCCTCTCCGGTGTACACCAGGAGATATAAGCTCCCTCCGAGCAAACATTATAGATGTGTACAGGTCGAACGTCGACAGCCAAATGGAGAGGCACAGATCTGCGATTCATATTTATGTGAATCGGCGCAGCCCGCTTAGGCTCCACCCCTTAGCGCTTGCAACTTTGCGCGCTCTCCATTGGCGCGACTCGAACATATAAATATAACACGTTTTGCACTTGATAGTCAGTCGATCGCCAGCAGCCGCCGCGGCATCACTCACGTACCAGATTCTCAACTTTTCACTTTGTTATTTAATTTCCACTTTGTCATTCTGTCAGGCTGCACTACATTTAATTTATTTATCATTTAACCCCAGTTCCGGCGGTGTATCGTCAATACACCGCAACGGCCCAGTTTACCCAGTTTCGTGGCAAAATATTTTAAATATTTTACACGACCCAAAACTCTCGAGATTTTGGTGTGACAACTAGACACACCAAAATCAATCTAATAAAGGTATTCGAAAACTGACACAAAATTAAGGTATTCGGCTTAGCCTTTCTCAAGGTTGCCGCCATCACGAAGATAAGGAACAGCAACGTCTTCGAGGGATTCTTCACTTCAAGTTGACACTCCGATAGTTACTACGAAATACGAACTCTCGTATAGACTGGTCAACCGCGCAAGACTTTATAGACAGTGTGAGAGAGTTCGTCGCCGTACAGGGACTAGGTAAGTGTCAACGAAAGTGCTCCGCTTCGCTTCGCTTCGATCTGTTCCCCTCACCACGGCAGAGTAAAAAGATACCTCTACCTGCTCGTGGCACCGAATCCAAGACATCAGCCGCTCCTGAATCAACTGTACTCCGCATCCAACATCATATCACCGCATGCTCCAATCATCCAGTGGCAAGTCAGTTCATACGCCACTGTCCATCCTGATCTCCACGAAACATTTCTGTTCCTGATTTCCGCTGTGTAATTCAGCACTGTTCGAGAAAGGCCGACTCAGGCGACTTCAACGTAGGCAACGTCCTTGTCTACATTGGTCTCTTGAGCCACTCGCCTCGTCGGGAATTCGGCAAGCTAAGGGACGCATTTCGACTCAACGAGCGTACCGGAGTGTTGAGAAGGAATTAGGCCCCTGCTCTTGTCAAGACGCGAATGACAGACGCTTCCTAAATTCAGACAAGGTATTTTATTCAAATTTTCAGTTAGGGCTGACCACAGAGTGCCTAGCTGCACGTCGGCAACGTCCGACCTAGCCACTCTGTTTATCTAGGACTTAGACTTGAAATATTAATTATTATTTATCGACACACTGCTTTTGGCTCGCAGTTGTGTCGCTGCTCGCAAACAAACTTTGCTTGCAGATATTATCTCGTCTACGGACGACACCCAGGGGGAAATATTTTAATTATTTTATTTATCGATACACTGCTTTTGGCTCGCAGTTGTGTCGCTGCTCGCAACAAAACTTGCTTGCAGATATTATCTCGTCTACGGACGACACCCAGGTGTTTTTGCTTTGAGTATTTTTCAGATCTAAATTAAGGAAATGGCACATTCTCAGTCGCCGCTTCCAGCAACGTGGGAACACTCCGCGCATGAGTTGGGTAACCCCGGCCGCTATCTATACAATGCCAGCACACACGGCTGTGCCCCACCTCTCACGGCGGCGTCGCTTCACGGCGTCCCCGTAGAGGCAGGGTTTGGTCCCCATTCAGGGGGCCAGATTCGTGGACATGTCGCCCGGAACGTGGGGCACCCGAATACAGAGGTATTCACCGAATTTCAAACGACCCAGCCGGCTTGTGTGAACATTCCAAATTTAGAAAATAATAACGAATTTATTAGGAGTACTTTCCAAACTCCTTGGCGCCCAACAAACCATCAAAATAGCACTCAAATTAGAAACTTGTCTGCAGCACACTGCAGTAATATTTGTCAAGGGGATTACTGTGAGATTTTTGGACATTCAGGAGGGATAGAAATAATTCATGCGCCGGCTTTTCATGCAAGCCAACAGGGGACTACCGAGACGATGCTCAATCGGCGAACGCCCGCGCCTGAACAGATACAATCACAAGCGCCCGTGTTAACCACCGGTCTTGTGGACGCTTTGACAAATCTAATCTCGAGGGTAGGAAATACTGATAGGCCGCGAGAGCCTGCACCTACTTTCGACGGCAAAGACTGGGAAGATCCTTGCCAATTTATTTCAGAACTTCGCGAGTATTTTTACAGAAACCGTATAGCAGAAGCTGACCAGGGGTATGTAGCGGCGAGCTACCTGGGGGGCAAAGCCAAAACATGGCACGATATTTACAGATATGAACGTTCTGACTTCAATACATTCAGCCAGCGACTTATAAACAAATTTAACGACCCGGCGCTTTTATGCAATTTAAAATCACGCTGGTATGGGGACAAACAGAGAGCCAACGAGGGGATCGCATCATTTATCTTATACAAACATCAGTTAGGTAAAAGGTTGGGACTGACGGACGATCCGGCAGTAAAGTTTCGCCAAATTATAGAACTTGCCTTACCTCAGATTAGGTCTTTCTTGAGGACTAGAACGTATACTGATTTAGACTCCTTCGTACAGTTTGCGGAGGAAATCGAGCGCGATGTGTCGGACAGGCCATCGCAACCGCGTCAGAATACAACTTCGAATCAAGAGAGGGGCGGGCAAACATCCCAACGCAGGGAACCTCAGCCGCAGGCAGCGAACCGCGCCGCGGCAGGCCAACAACAACAGGCCTCTGCTTCTCAACCCAACAAGCCACCGTCGCCTTGCAGGCACTGTGGCGATCACTGGCATTTTAACAGGGATTGCCCTAACAGGGGAAATAATAATGCATCGCAAAATCAACGACAAAGCTCAGGCCGCCCCGCTCAAGTAGCGACCGCCTCAGCTAACAGTAACTTAGTTGTAGATAATCAAATTGCCGGCCCATCGTCGGAAAACTAAAAGAGGGGCGAGTCATACTCCGCTCCTCGCCCCAGTCTCCACGTGCTCCACCAGCACCCCTCGCTGCTCCAAATGCGCAGATTAGCAGCCTGCAACATGCCTCATTGGGAAACACCGAACCTTCGCTTCTCAGCGTGCTTCTCAACGGCAAACACGCACTAGCTCTCCTCGACAGCGGGGCTAGTCACTCTTTCATACATTCAAAAATTGTAAACGACCTCCCGGTGCAGGCAGCGAGCCTCACCGTCAAACTCGCGGACGCAGCGTGCGCCGTCGAGGCAACAGGCAAAGTCGTTTGCAACTTAAATATTATGGGGGTAGAGACGAACGTCTCTCTGCACATTTTAGACAACATGACAGACGACATTATCTTGGGTAGGGACTGGATGGCACAGGAAGGTGCTGTCCTCGATTTTATTAACCGGTGCCTTTACTTCGGAACAACCACCAGACACAGCGTGTTCTGGCATGCCCAGCGACGGCCTGCCGAGGTAGCCAAGACGCCGGTTGTCTTGACAGACACCCAGGTCCCACAACAAGAACGTGAAATCTATCAGACTGCTTTAAATAAATTTTCAGACGTTTTCGCAGAGGGGCTTCGCCAACCTACTACTCGGGTATGTACCCATAAGATTAAACTTAAAACCGACAAACCTTTCAAAATTCGACGGACGCAATTTTCTCAGACAAAGAGACAGATCATACAAGAGGAAGTAACTAAAATGCTGGCAGCGGGTGTTATTCGCCGCAGCCACTCACAATACAGTTCACCGGTGGTTATTGTGACTAAGAAAAACGGGAAGCCACGTTTTTGTGTGGACTACAGGCAACTAAACTCCATCACAGAAGACGAAGTAGCGCAGCTACCGCCAGTGCGGGAGACCATTAAAGAACTCGGCGACGCTCAAGTCTTCTCGAGTTTAGACCTACGAAGCGGCTATTGGCAAATACCCTTGGCGGCTGAAAGTATCCCGCTGACAGCATTTAGTACTCCTGAAGGGGCCACATATGAATTCACCGTCATGCCTTTCGGTTTACAAGGCGCGCCTGGCACTTTCACGAAAATGATGGCAGAAGTACTCTCAGGTTTCTTAGACAACTTCGTCAAGGTCTATCTGGACGACATTATAATTTATAGCGATACCCACGAAGAACATCTAGTCCATCTGCAGATGGTACTAGAACGCCTCAGGCTTCACGACTTGAGGTGTGCACTGGATAAATGTATCTTCGGGGCGGATGCATTAGATTATCTTGGCCACCGGATCACGGCCCGACATAACGAACCGACGGAGCATCACGTACTACAGACACAGAATTATCCAACTCCACGAACTATGAAGGAACTGCGGGGTTTCCTCGGCACAGCAGGGTGGCTCCGCGAATACATTGAGGATTTCGCGATCCTCGCCGCCCCGCTGACCGACCTCACGGGAAAGAATAGGTTTGTTTGGACTAAAGAGGCCGACGAGGCTTTCACAAAATTAAAGGAAGCTCTCTCTCGCCCTCTGAAATTGCACAGACCAGTCCAGAGTGAACGGTTTTACCTTCAGACGGATGCAAGTTCTCTGGGCATGGGCTGTGTTCTGTTTCAGTTGGACGAAGAGGGCAACCGAAAAATCATTTCCTGTAGTAGTGCGAAATTTAATGCCACCGAACGACGTTATCACATAAATGAGCAGGAGGTACTTGCCGTTATTTATGCGTGTAAGAGGTATCGCCAACACCTCGACGATAAACGTTTCACTCTTATTACTGATAGTAAAGCTCTAGTTTGGTTAGATAAATATAAAGATGATAGGGCAAAACTTACACGCTGGGCACTGTTATTGCAAGAATTTACCTTCGATGTAGTGCACTGTCCTGGCCGCGAAAACCAATTGCCAGACATGCTCTCTCGCTTCCCAGCACAGCCGGAGCGAGACATCACCGACGTCGTGGACGAAGAACGCCTCTTGCCACCAGTCGAGCGAGACGCGGCCGGAGAGCTCCGCGTAATCAATGCGGGCGATCAGACTCTCTTCGAGGCCATCCAGCAAGCCCAACTCGCCGATCTGCGTTGCCAAGAGCTAGTCGTCCACTGGCATCAATATGTCGCCGGGGAACGGGGTAATTGGGATTTCATACAAAAGTTCATCGTAGAAGACGGCCTTCTTTATAATATCGAAACTGATAAAAAGTTATTACTGGTACCCAAAGGTTTACAGCAGCGGGTTATAAGTGCGTATCACGACTCTGTCCTCGCTGAACACCCAGGCAGAGATGAAACTTATCGACAGGTGGGGCAACGATACTTCTGGTCAGGCATGTGGAGACAAATCAAAATACACGTACGTTATTGTTTAATCTGCGCTTCGACTAAGGCTAGCGCGCGGCAACCGGCCGCTCCCTTGCGTCCTCGCCCGCCTACACGCCCTTGGCAAGCTGTCAGCATTGACCAAATGGGTCCTTACCCAGAAACGCTTAAACATAACAGATACATCATAGTCATTTCAGACCTATTTAGTAAGTGGGTGGAGGCTATCCCGACCGAAACGGCGACGGCCGCGGATATGATATATTGCTTAGAACAGGCTTTCTCGCGCTGGGGTTATCCGGAGAGCATCATCTCGGACAACGTCTCACAATTTTACAGTGACGCTTGGGACCGTTTTATTCAAAAATATCATATCGCCCATTATACTAGTCCAATATACCACCAGAGAGCTAATCCGGTGGAGAGGCGAAACCAGGAATTGAAGAAAGCACTGCGAGCCCAACTCATGCGCGCTCCACACACATCGTGGGACTCTCGTCTGCACGAAATTCTCTTCGCCCTCAGGCGCAGGAGAAACGCCGCCATGGGAATGTCTCCGTCAGAGGCATTACTTGGCGCCGACTTACCAATGCCCGGCTCTTGGCAGCATCCCGCCGAACGAGAGCCCGTTGATAATCGCGGAGTAACACGCGAGCGCCGCATCGAACAAGCTCAACGACGTCAAATCATTATTCAAAGAGACCTTTTTCCGCAACCACGTACAGCCCCAGTCCAACTGACCGTCGGACAAAGAGTGCTAACGCGAACACACGATGAGGAAAGACGCGAGTTCGGTAGAACCTGGTCAGGACCTCACTTAGTTGTCGCAGTGCGCGGGGATGGGGTGTACAGCATACAAAAGGGCGATCGTGTGGCCCTCATTCATATAGACGATCTTAGACCGCTACCGCCGGCTCGTGAACCGCGAGACGCGTTCCGCGACGACGGTGCCACAAGCGGCGAAGAAGATGATGAGGCCCAGGATTAGTTTTAAGAAATTTTGTATTGTTCTATCTGTTGTTAGTTTTAAGTACCCATCCATTGTCCCATTCTACCTTATAACGTTTTTTGAAAAAATTATTTGAATAAAGAGAACTTAAACAATTATTGCACACTTACACACACAACAGATCTCGAGAGGGGCGTGTCATCGGGCCCTAAGCCCAAGCTAGGAAACCATAAAAATTTCTTAATTTTACTTAGGACCTAAGAAACATTCTCCCCTTTGAATCTAGTATTAAATTATATCTAAATGTGGCTAGCTTTACCACTAATATTTCATATCAGGCTCTCAGCCAAATTTAGCATAGTAATTTTATTTAACTTTAAGATTTCATTACTATTACAAGTGCATATTATCATAAACATTCATTTTAAGTCATAAGTATCCTCTCCGGTGTACACCAGGAGATATAAGCTCCCTCCGAGCAAACATTATAGATGTGTACAGGTCGAACGTCGACAGCCAAATGGAGAGGCACAGATCTGCGATTCATATTTATGTGAATCGGCGCAGCCCGCTTAGGCTCCACCCCTTAGCGCTTGCAACTTTGCGCGCTCTCCATTGGCGCGACTCGAACATATAAATATAACACGTTTTGCACTTGATAGTCAGTCGATCGCCAGCAGCCGCCGCGGCATCACTCACGTACCAGATTCTCAACTTTTCACTTTGTTATTTAATTTCCACTTTGTCATTCTGTCAGGCTGCACTACATTTAATTTATTTATCATTTAACCCCAGTTCCGGCGGTGTATCGTCAATACACCGCAACGGCCCAGTTTACCCAGTTTCGTGGCAAAATATTTTAAATATTTTACACGACCCAAAACTCTCGAGATTTTGGTGTGACAACTAGACACACCAAAATCAATCTAATAAAGGTATTCGAAAACTGACACAAAATTAAGGTATTCGGCTTAGCCTTTCTCAAGGTTGCCGCCATCACGAAGATAAGGAACAGCAACGTCTTCGAGGGATTCTTCACTTCAAGTTGACACTCCGATAGTTACTACGAAATACGAACTCTCGTATAGACTGGTCAACCGCGCAAGACTTTATAGACAGTGTGAGAGAGTTCGTCGCCGTACAGGGACTAGGTAAGTGTCAACGAAAGTGCTCCGCTTCGCTTCGCTTCGATCTGTTCCCCTCACCACGGCAGAGTAAAAAGATACCTCTACCTGCTCGTGGCACCGAATCCAAGACATCAGCCGCTCCTGAATCAACTGTACTCCGCATCCAACATCATATCACCGCATGCTCCAATCATCCAGTGGCAAGTCAGTTCATACGCCACTGTCCATCCTGATCTCCACGAAACATTTCTGTTCCTGATTTCCGCTGTGTAATTCAGCACTGTTCGAGAAAGGCCGACTCAGGCGACTTCAACGTAGGCAACGTCCTTGTCTACATTGGTCTCTTGAGCCACTCGCCTCGTCGGGAATTCGGCAAGCTAAGGGACGCATTTCGACTCAACGAGCGTACCGGAGTGTTGAGAAGGAATTAGGCCCCTGCTCTTGTCAAGACGCGAATGACAGACGCTTCCTAAATTCAGACAAGGTATTTTATTCAAATTTTCAGTTAGGGCTGACCACAGAGTGCCTAGCTGCACGTCGGCAACGTCCGACCTAGCCACTCTGTTTATCTAGGACTTAGACTTGAAATATTAATTATTATTTATCGACACACTGCTTTTGGCTCGCAGTTGTGTCGCTGCTCGCAAACAAACTTTGCTTGCAGATATTATCTCGTCTACGGACGACACCCAGGGGGAAATATTTTAATTATTTTATTTATCGATACACTGCTTTTGGCTCGCAGTTGTGTCGCTGCTCGCAACAAAACTTGCTTGCAGATATTATCTCGTCTACGGACGACACCCAGGTGTTTTTGCTTTGAGTATTTTTCAGATCTAAATTAAGGAAATGGCACATTCTCAGTCGCCGCTTCCAGCAACGTGGGAACACTCCGCGCATGAGTTGGGTAACCCCGGCCGCTATCTATACAATGCCAGCACACACGGCTGTGCCCCACCTCTCACGGCGGCGTCGCTTCACGGCGTCCCCGTAGAGGCAGGGTTTGGTCCCCATTCAGGGGGCCAGATTCGTGGACACGGCCAGCCGATCAGGGCGTTGCACGAGGGGAGTACAATGTTACATGTATTGTCATCGGGCCCTAAGCCCAAGCTAGGAAACCATAAAAATTTCTTAATTTTACTTAGGACCTAAGAAACATTCTCCCCTTTGAATCTAGTATTAAATTATATCTAAATGTGGCTAGCTTTACCACTAATATTTCATATCAGGCTCTCAGCCAAATTTAGCATAGTAATTTTATTTAACTTTAAGATTTCATTACTATTACAAGTGCATATTATCATAAACATTCATTTTAAGTCATAAGTATCCTCTCCGGTGTGCACCAGGAGATATAAGCTCCCTCCGAGCAAACATTGTAGATGTGCACAGGTCGAACGTCGACAGCCAAATGGAGAGGCACAGATCTGCGATTCATATTTATGTGAATCGGCGCAGCCCGCTTAGGCTCCACCCCTTAGCGCTTGCAACTTTGCGCGCTCTCCATTGGCGCGACTCGAACATATAAATATAACACGTTTTGCACTTGATAGTCAGTCGATCGCCAGCAGCCGCCGCGGCATCACTCACGTACCAGATTCTCAACTTTTCACTTTGTTATTTAATTTCCACTTTGTCATTCTGTCAGGCTGCACTTCATTTAACTAATTTATCATTTAATCCCAGTTCCGGCGGTGTATCGTCAATACACCGCAACGGCCCAGTTTACCCAGTTTCGTGGCAAAATATTTTAAATATTTTACACGACCCAAAACTCTCGAGATTTTGGTGTGACAACTAGACACACCAAAATCATTTTCTGAAGATTTCGTTAAGCGACACAGTCGATTAACAAGGTAGTCGGTATAGCCTTTTCCAAGGTTGCCGCCATCACGAAGATAAGGAACAGCAACGTCTTCGAGGGATTCTACACTTCAAGTTGACACTCCGATAGTTACTACGAAATACGAACTCTCGTATAGACTGGTCAACCGCGCAAGACTTTATAGACAGAGTGAGAGAGTTCGTCGCCGTACAGGGACTAGGTAAGTGTCAACGAAAGTGCTCCGCTTCGCTTCGCTTCGATCTGTTCCCCTCACCACGGCAGAGTAAAAAGATACCTCTACCTGCTCGTGGCACCGATTCCAAGACATCAGCCGCTCCTGAATCAACTGTACTCCGCATCCAACATCATATCACCGCATGCTCCAATCATCCAGTGGCAAGTCAGTTCATACGCCACTGTCCATCCTGATCTCCACGAAACATTTCTGTTCCTGATTTCCGCTGTGTAATTCAGCACTGTTCGAGAAAGGCCGACTCAGGCGACTTCAACGTAGGCAACGTCCTTGTCTACATTGGTCTCTTGAGCCACTCGCCTCGTCGGGAATTCGGCAAGCTAAGGGACGCATTTCGACTCAACGAGCGTACCGGAGTGTTGAGAAGGAATTAGGCCCCTGCTCTTGTCAAGACGCGAATGACAGACGCTTCCTAAATTCAGACAAGGTATTTTATTCAAATTTTCAGTTAGGGCTGACCACAGAGTGCCTAGCTGCACGTCGGCAACGTCCGACCTAGCCACTCTGTTTATCTAGGACTTAGACTTGAAATATTAATTTATTTTATTTATCGACACACTGCTTTTGGCTCGCAGTTGTGTCGCTGCTCGCAAACAAACTTTGCTTGCAGATATTATCTCGTCTACGGACGACACCCAGGGGGAAATATTTTAATTATTTTGTTTATCGATACACTGCTTTTGGCTCGCAGTTGTGTCGCTGCTCGCAACAAAACTTGCTTGCAGATATTATCTCGTCTACGGACGACACCCAGGTGTTTTTGCTTTGAGTATTTTTCAGATCTAAATTAAGGAAATGGCACATTCTCAGTCGCCGCTTCCAGCAACGTGGGAACACTCCGCGCATGAGTTGGGTAACCCCGGCCGCTATCTATACAATGCCAGCACACACGGCTGTGCTCCACCTCTCACGGCGGCGTCGCTTCACGGCGTCCCCGTAGAGGCAGGGTTTGGTCTCCATTCAGGGGGCCAGATTCGTGGACATGTCGCCCGGAACGTGGGGCAACCGAATACAGAAGTATTCACCGAATTTCAAACGACCCAGCCGGCTTGTGTAAACATTCCAAATTTAGAAAATAATAACGAATTTATTAGGAGTACTTTCCAAACTCCTTGGCGCCCAATAAACCATCAAAATAGCACTCAAATTAGAAACTTGTCTGCAGCACACTGCAGTAATATTTGTCAAGGGGATTACTGTGAAATTTTTGGACATTCAGGAGGGATAGAAATAATTCATGCGCCGGCTTTTCATGCAAGCCAACAGGGGACTGCCGAGACGGTGCTCAATCGGCGAACGCCCGCGCCTGAACAAACACAGTCACAAGCGCCCGTGTCAACCACCGGTCTTGTGAATGCTTTAACAGAGTTAATTTCGAGGGTAGGCACTACCGATAGGCCGCGAGAGCCTGCACCTACTTTCGAGGGTAAAGATTGGGAAGATCCCTGCCAATTTATTGCTGAACTTCGACAATATTTTTATAGAAATCGTATACCAGAAGCTGACCAGGGGTATGTAGCGGCGAGCTACCTGGGGGGCAAAGCCAAAGCATGGCACGATATTTATAGGTACGAACGCTCCGATTTTAACACTTTTAGCCAGCGACTTATAAACAAATTTAACGATCCTGCGCTTTTATGCAATTTAAAATCACGCTGGTATGGGGATAAACAGAAAGCTAGTGAGGGAATTGCATCGTTCATTTTATACAAACATCAACTAGGCAAAAGGTTGGGACTGACGGACGATCCGGCAGTAAAGTTTCGCCAAATAATAGAACTCGCTCTACCTCAGATTAGGTCTTTCTTGAGGACTCGGGCATATACTGACATAGACTCCTTCGTACAGTTTGCGGAGGAAATCGAACGCGATGTGTCGGACAGGCCATCACAACCGCGTCAGAATATGACTGCAAATCAAGAGAGGGGCGGGCAAACATCCCAACGCAGGGAACCTCAGCCGCAGGCAGCGAACCGCGCCGCGGCAGGCCAACAACAACAGGCCTCTGCTTCACAACCCAACAAGCCACCGTCGCCTTGCAGGCACTGTGGCGATCACTGGCATTTTAATAGGGACTGCCCTAACAGGGGAAGACAAACTAGTAGTGCATATCAGAGCCAACAACAAAGCTCAGGCCGCCCCGCTCAAGTAGCGACCGCCTCAGCTAACAGTAACTTAGTTGTAGATAATCAAATTGCCGGCCCATCGTCGGAAAACTAAAAGAGGGGCGAGTCATACTCCGCTCCTCGCCCCAGTCTCCACGTGCTCCACCAGCACCCCTCGCTGCTCCAAACGCGCAGATTAGCAGCCTGCAACATGCCTCATTGGGGAACACCGAACCTTCGCTTCTCAGCGTGCTTCTCAACGGCAAACACGCACTAGCTCTCCTCGACAGCGGGGCTAGTCACTCTTTTATTCATTCACGCATTGTAGACGACCTGCCGGTGCAGGCAGCGAGCCTCACCGTCAAACTCGCGGACGCGGCATGCGCCGTCGAGGCAACAGGCAAAGTCGTTTGCAACTTAAATATTATGGGGGTGGAGACGAACGTCTCTCTGCACATTTTAGCCAACATGACAGACGACATTATCTTGGGCAGGGACTGGATGGCACAGGAAGGTGCCGTCCTTGATTTTATTAACCGGTGCCTCTATTTCGGAACTACCACCAGACACAGCGTGTTCTGGCACGCCCAGCGACGGCCTGCCGAGGTAGCCAAGACACCGGTCGTCTTGACAGACACCCAGGTTCCCCAACAAGAACGTGAAGTTTATCAAACCGCGCTAAACAAATTTTCAGACGTCTTTGCAGAGGGGCTTCGTCAACCCACTACTCGGGTCTGCACCCACAAAATTAAATTAAAAACCGACAAACCCTTCAAAATTCGACGGACGCAATTTTCTCAGACAAAGAGACAGATCATACAAGAGGAAGTCACTAAAATGCTAGCAGCGGGTGTTATTCGCCGCAGCCACTCACAATACAGTTCACCGGTTGTTATTGTGACAAAGAAAAACGGGAAGCCACGTTTTTGTGTGGACTACAGGCAACTAAACTCCATCACAGAAGACGAAGTAGCACAGCTACCGCCAGTGCGGGAGACCATAAAAGAGCTCGGCGACGCTCAAGTCTTCTCGAGTTTAGACCTGCGAAGCGGCTATTGGCAAATACCCTTGGCGGCTGAAAGTATCCCGCTGACAGCATTTAGTACTCCTGAAGGGGCCACATACGAATTTACCGTCATGCCTTTCGGTTTACAAGGCGCGCCTGGCACTTTCACGAAAATGATGGCAGAAGTACTCTCCGGTTTCTTAGACAACTTCGTCAAGGTCTATCTGGACGACATTATAATTTATAGCGATACCCACGAAGAACATCTAGTCCATCTGCAGATGGTACTAGAACGCCTCAGGCTTCACGACCTGAGGTGTGCGCTTGATAAATGTATCTTTGGGGCGGATGCGTTAGATTATCTTGGCCACCGGATCACGGCCCGACATAACGAACCGACGGAGCATCACGTACTACAGACACAAAATTATCCAACTCCACGAACTATGAAAGAACTGCGGGGTTTCCTCGGCACAGCAGGGTGGCTCCGCGAATACATTGAGGATTTCGCGATCCTCGCCGCCCCGCTGACCGACCTCACAGGAAAGAATAGGTTTGTTTGGACTAAAGAGGCCGACGAGGCTTTCACAAAATTAAAGGAAGCTCTCTCTCGCCCTCTGAAATTGCACAGACCAGTCCAGAGTGAACGGTTTTACCTTCAGACGGATGCAAGTTCTCTGGGCATGGGCTGTGTTCTGTTTCAGTTGGACGAAGAGGGCAACCGAAAAATCATTTCCTGTAGTAGTGCGAAATTTAATGCCACCGAACGACGTTATCACATAAATGAGCAGGAGGTACTTGCCGTTATTTATGCGTGTAAGAGGTATCGCCAACACCTCGACGATAAACGTTTCACACTTATCACCGACAGTAAAGCTCTAGTTTGGTTAGACAAGTATAAAGATGATAGGGCAAAGCTCACGCGCTGGGCACTTCTATTACAAGAATTCACGTTTGATGTAGTGCATTGTCCTGGCCGCGAAAACCAACTGCCAGACATGCTCTCACGCTTCCCAGCCCAACCTGAGCGGGATATCACCGACGTCGTGGACGAGGAGCGCCTCTTGCCACCAGTCGAGCGAGACGCGGCCGGAGAGCTCCGTGTAATCAATGCGGGCGAACAGACTCTCTTCGAGGCCATAAAGCAAGCCCAACTCGCCGACCTACGCTGTCAAGAGCTCGTCGTCCACTGGCACCAGTATGTCGCCGGGGAACAGGGGAATTGGGACTTTATACAAAAATTCATTGTAGAAGACGGCCTTCTTTACAACATCGAAACAGACAAAAAGCTATTACTGGTACCCAAAGGTTTACAGCAGCGTGTTATAAGCGCATACCACGACTCTGTCCTCGCTGAACACCCAGGCAGGGATGAAACATATCGACAGGTGGGGCAACGATACTTCTGGTCAGGCATGTGGAGACAAATCAAAACACACGTACGTTATTGTTTAATCTGCGCTTCGACTAAGGCTAGCGCGCGGCAACCGGCCGCTCCCTTGCGTCCTCGCCCGCCTACACGCCCTTGGCAGGCTGTCAGCATTGACCAAATGGGTCCTTACCCAGAAACGCTTAAACATAACAGATACATCATAGTCATTTCAGACCTATTTAGTAAGTGGGTGGAGGCTATCCCGACCGAAACGGCGACGGCCGCGGATATGATATATTGCTTAGAACAGGCTTTCTCGCGCTGGGGTTATCCGGAGAGCATCATCTCGGACAACGTCTCACAATTTTACAGTGACGCTTGGGACCGTTTTATTCAAAAATATCATATCGCCCATTATACTAGTCCAATATACCACCAGAGAGCTAATCCGGTGGAGAGGCGAAACCAGGAATTGAAGAAAGCACTGCGAGCCCAACTCATGCGCGCTCCACACACATCGTGGGACTCTCGTCTGCACGAAATTCTCTTCGCCCTCAGGCGCAGGAGAAACGCCGCCATGGGAATGTCTCCGTCAGAGGCATTACTTGGCGCCGACTTACCAATGCCCGGCTCTTGGCAACACCCGGCCGAACGAGAGCCCGTTGATAATCGCGGAGTAACACGCGAGCGCCGCATCGAACAAGCTCAACGACGTCAAATCATTATTCAAAGAGACCTTTTTCCGCAACCACGTACAGCCCCAGTCCAACTGACCGTCGGACAAAGAGTGCTAACGCGAACACACGATGAGGAAAGACGCGAGTTCGGTAGAACCTGGTCAGGACCTCACTTAGTTGTCGCAGTGCGCGGGGATGGGGTGTACAGCATACAAAAGGGCGATCGTGTGGCCCTCATTCATATAGACGATCTTAGACCGCTACCGCCGGCTCGTGAACCGCGAGACGCGTTCCGCGACGACGGTGCCACAAGCGGCGAAGAAGATGATGAGGCCCAGGATTAGTTTTAAGAAATTTTGTATTGTTCTATCTGTTGTTAGTTTTAAGTACCCATCCATTGTCCCATTCTACCTTATAACGTTTTTTGAAAAAATTATTTGAATAAAGAGAACTTAAACAATTATTGCACACTTACACACACAACAGATCTCGAGAGGGGCGTGTCATCGGGCCCTAAGCCCAAGCTAGGAAACCATAAAAATTTCTTAATTTTACTTAGGACCTAAGAAACATTCTCCCCTTTGAATCTAGTATTAAATTATATCTAAATGTGGCTAGCTTTACCACTAATATTTCATATCAGGCTCTCAGCCAAATTTAGCATAGTAATTTTATTTAACTTTAAGATTTCATTACTATTACAAGTGCATATTATCATAAACATTCATTTTAAGTCATAAGTATCCTCTCCGGTGTGCACCAGGAGATATAAGCTCCCTCCGAGCAAACATTGTAGATGTGCACAGGTCGAACGTCGACAGCCAAATGGAGAGGCACAGATCTGCGATTCATATTTATGTGAATCGGCGCAGCCCGCTTAGGCTCCACCCCTTAGCGCTTGCAACTTTGCGCGCTCTCCATTGGCGCGACTCGAACATATAAATATAACACGTTTTGCACTTGATAGTCAGTCGATCGCCAGCAGCCGCCGCGGCATCACTCACGTACCAGATTCTCAACTTTTCACTTTGTTATTTAATTTCCACTTTGTCATTCTGTCAGGCTGCACTTCATTTAACTAATTTATCATTTAATCCCAGTTCCGGCGGTGTATCGTCAATACACCGCAACGGCCCAGTTTACCCAGTTTCGTGGCAAAATATTTTAAATATTTTACACGACCCAAAACTCTCGAGATTTTGGTGTGACAACTAGACACACCAAAATCATTTTCTGAAGATTTCGTTAAGCGACACAGTCGATTAACAAGGTAGTCGGTATAGCCTTTTCCAAGGTTGCCGCCATCACGAAGATAAGGAACAGCAACGTCTTCGAGGGATTCTACACTTCAAGTTGACACTCCGATAGTTACTACGAAATACGAACTCTCGTATAGACTGGTCAACCGCGCAAGACTTTATAGACAGAGTGAGAGAGTTCGTCGCCGTACAGGGACTAGGTAAGTGTCAACGAAAGTGCTCCGCTTCGCTTCGCTTCGATCTGTTCCCCTCACCACGGCAGAGTAAAAAGATACCTCTACCTGCTCGTGGCACCGATTCCAAGACATCAGCCGCTCCTGAATCAACTGTACTCCGCATCCAACATCATATCACCGCATGCTCCAATCATCCAGTGGCAAGTCAGTTCATACGCCACTGTCCATCCTGATCTCCACGAAACATTTCTGTTCCTGATTTCCGCTGTGTAATTCAGCACTGTTCGAGAAAGGCCGACTCAGGCGACTTCAACGTAGGCAACGTCCTTGTCTACATTGGTCTCTTGAGCCACTCGCCTCGTCGGGAATTCGGCAAGCTAAGGGACGCATTTCGACTCAACGAGCGTACCGGAGTGTTGAGAAGGAATTAGGCCCCTGCTCTTGTCAAGACGCGAATGACAGACGCTTCCTAAATTCAGACAAGGTATTTTATTCAAATTTTCAGTTAGGGCTGACCACAGAGTGCCTAGCTGCACGTCGGCAACGTCCGACCTAGCCACTCTGTTTATCTAGGACTTAGACTTGAAATATTAATTTATTTTATTTATCGACACACTGCTTTTGGCTCGCAGTTGTGTCGCTGCTCGCAAACAAACTTTGCTTGCAGATATTATCTCGTCTACGGACGACACCCAGGGGGAAATATTTTAATTATTTTGTTTATCGATACACTGCTTTTGGCTCGCAGTTGTGTCGCTGCTCGCAACAAAACTTGCTTGCAGATATTATCTCGTCTACGGACGACACCCAGGTGTTTTTGCTTTGAGTATTTTTCAGATCTAAATTAAGGAAATGGCACATTCTCAGTCGCCGCTTCCAGCAACGTGGGAACACTCCGCGCATGAGTTGGGTAACCCCGGCCGCTATCTATACAATGCCAGCACACACGGCTGTGCTCCACCTCTCACGGCGGCGTCGCTTCACGGCGTCCCCGTAGAGGCAGGGTTTGGTCTCCATTCAGGGGGCCAGATTCGTGGACAGTATCCCCCTACACCCGTCGTAGACACTACTTCCAGAGGCACGCAGTGCAACTTGATAGAATGAGAATGGAGTTAACACCAGTACATGCTGGAGTAAGATTTTGTTTTTCTTTTGGGTCATTAACGAATTATTTTTCAGAGGAGGCCGTCTTTTTTTTTGCCGTTAATGATCCCGGTGAGAGTCGCCCAGGGAGCTGACTGTGACTCATTTGTTTTGTTTGGGAAGAAGAACCGCCGTCATTTATTTGTTTCTTTTTTATATTTTCTTTTTCTGTATATATATGTGTGTATATATATATATATATATATATATATTTCTTTTGTACCGTATAGATTAGGCTAGGGATCCGCACAGCTAGGAGTAGGAGTAAAAAAAAAAAAAATAAATAAAATAACCATTGCATTTATAATTATTTTTTTTCTTCGAAGTAAGAGGGGGGTGTAACGAGGTAAATTTTCCGTTGCCAAAAATGCAGTTTAAATTAATAATATACTTCGTTATTTGCTCCGCTTACATTCGAATCATAGGTATTGTAAATTGTTATTATAGATTTCTCCCAAATTTAGCTAGCTGAATCCGCGAAACAGATTTCTACTTTAAATGGGTAATTTGATAAACCTGGCAGTGAGAGGGCTGTCTATAATATTAATATTAATTACAAGATTTGATATTGAGGGCGTTAGTAAGACAGGTGCGTAAATCAGTTTCATTAGAGCACATTTTGAAATCACTTCTGTCCGATCCGTCAAACAGCCCAGTCGGGTACTGTTCCGTATATTCACAACATGTAAGTACACCGTTTTATCACCGCCGCTGGTTTCTTGTCGACCTTTTTATATTAACACAGATAAGAATAATTCACTGAAATGTGTGTTTTAAAGCAATAATTTGAAACCGATTCCGTTTAAATGTATCAGAATATAATTATTATTTCCCGACTTTGCCGAAATTAAATAAATTTATTAAATTATTACAATATAGTAAGAGAGTCCGAGTTAGGACATGTCAACTTCTCCGATTTTATCCAAATAGCCATGTTCGCAAGAATTTCCAAATGGGAAAAAGAACATGGATGATATTTCGAGAGAAAATGTGTACCGTTTACCGTTTATATTATTTTGATCCAGACCATTTGTGATGGTACTGCGATAAAATAATATGTTGTTCTACCAAATGGGTAGAAGTTTTAATTACCGTAATTTTATTTTAGCTAGGTCGTAGCAAAATAAAATCTGTATTTGCAAAAATTATTTTTGTGAAATTTTTTTGTAGTGTTAGTGTTAATTTACCGTTCATTTTGTTTCCAATATTTCGTATTAATACGAAATGGAACAAAATTCCTTACTTTGAAATAATTTATAGAAATTTATTATAGTCCGGGAACTGAGAATAAAATCTAGGCTACTGTCAATAAATTAACTAACATTATATTCTGATACATATAAATTCTCCGCATCAAATCCGACAAGTAACCACGTGGCCGAACCGAAATGCATTTAATGAAGGCACCCAGCTGTGGGGTTTGAGGCGCTTGGCAAACACCGCATCAAATGTTGATGTAATTTCAACATTTCCGAACCGAACCGAAATACCACCATTCTGGTTATTACTGTCTGTCCGTCTAGGCAGAATAATCTCCGCCGTAAGCTGATACCAAATCCGATAACCGTTTTATTTTCCGAACCGAGTGTAACCAAGGTTACATACCGCCCCGAATCCGATAACCGTTTTATTTTCCGATCCGAGTGTGACTTAGGTTACACACCGCACCGAATCCGACAACCGTTTTATTTATTTGGTATCAGTCTTATTTAGTTTTGCCAAGTTCTTCACGCTTACACTCTGACCATCCATGTAGGCATGATTATTGCTGTAGATAACCGCTTGCTTTTGCCTGGTACTTGCATACTGCCTGCTTTTATTACTTACTGTGATGTTGTTTCTTACCGTTTACCGTTAACTGTTTTTTTTTTATTTATATACCGCTTTACTACTTTTTTTTACCGCTTTCACCGTTTGCTTGCTTACCACCGCTTGCTTCCGTATTAATGAGTAACTAGTAGCTAACTAGCTTCTCACCGCCTGGTTACCCCTACGTCACAAAATGGCGTCCTACCTAATTCAAATTAGACTGAAATGACATATCTTAAGTTTTGTTATTGTATTTATGCGAAACTCCGTATTTTGGTACTTAACCGTTTTTTATTGCTTTGTAAACATTTCATTGTATGTTAATAAACTTTGTTATTTACCGACCTCTGCCTTTTACTGTTGAATGTGAGTGAAAGTCTAATCTGCCGTCCGGACCCCTGGACATACCGTGTCTCCACTGTAGCTATCCCAGCCCTACTGCAACAGGCTGCGTTTAGGAGGCTAATGTGGGACCTTTGCCCCACGTAAAAATTGCAAAGGTGGCGCTCGAGATTACCGAATTTAACCGAAATACAGCTCAGCGCCAAAGTGACGCTTCCACTTACCTATGCGCTAGGCAACTGGAAGAAAGCACGTCACAAAATGGCCATTTTGTGACGTGCTTTCTTCCAGTTGCCTAGCGCATAGGCAAGTGGAAGCGTCACTTTGGCGCTGAGCTGTATTTCGGTTAAATTCGGTAATGTCGAGCGCCACCTTTGCAATTTTTACGTGGGGCAAAGGTCCCACATTAGCCTCCTAAACGCAGCCTGTTGCAGTAGGGCTGGGATAGCTACAGTGGAGACACGGTATGTCCAGGGGTCTGGACGGCAGATTAGACTTTCACTCACATTCAACAGTAAAAGGCAGAGGTCGGTAAATAACAAAGTTTATTAACATACAATGAAATGTTTACAAAGCAATAAAAAACGGTTAAGTACCAAAATACGGAGTTTCGCATAAATACAATAACAAAACTTAAGATATGTCATTTTAGTCTAATTTGAATTAGGTAGGGCGCCATTTTGTGACGTACGGGTAACCAGGCGGTGAGAAGCTAGTTAGCTACTAGTTACTCATTAATACGGAAGCAAGCGGTGGTAAGCAAGCAAACGGTGGAAGCAGTGAAAAACAGCAAAGCGGTATATGAAAAAAAAAGTAAACGGAAAAAACTACACAAGTAAGTAATTTAAAAAAAAAACGGACAACGTGCAAATACCAGGCAAAAGCAAGTGGTTATCTACAGCAATAATCATGCCTACATGGACGGTCAGAGTGTAAGTGTGAAGAACTTGGCAAAATGAAATAAAACTGATACCAAATAAATAAAACGGTTTTCGGATTCGGTGCGGTGTGTAACTTAAGTCACACTCGGATCGGAAAGTAAAACGGTTATCGGATTCGGAGCGGTGTGTAACCTTGGTTACACTCGGTTCGGAAAATAAAACGGTTATCGGATTTGGTATCAGCTTACGGCGGAGATTATTCTGCCTAGACGGACAGACAGCAATAATCAGAACGGTGGTATTTCGGTTCGGTTCGGAAATGTTGAAATTACATCAACACTTGATGCGGTGTTTGCCAAGCGCCTCAAACCCTACAGCTGGGTGCCTTCATTAAATGCATTTCGGTTCGGCCACGTGGTATCTTGTCGGATTTGATGCGGAGAATTTATATGTATCAGAATATAATGTTAGTTAATTTGTTGACAGTAGCCTAGATTTTATTCTCAGTTCCCGGACTATAATAAATTTCTATAAATTATTTCAAAGTAAGGAATTTTGTTCCATTTCGTATTAATACGAAATAATGGGAACAAAATGAACGGTAAATTAACACTAACACTACAAAAAATTTCACAAAAATAATTTTTGCAAATACAGATTTTATTTTGCTACGACCTAGCTAAAATAAAATTACGGTAATTAAAACTTCTACCCATTTGGTAGAACAACATATTATTCTATCGCAGTACCATCACAAATGGTCTGGATCAAAACAATATAAACGGTAAACGGTACACATTTTCTCTCGAAATATCATCCATGTTCTTTTTCCCATTTGGAAATTCTTGCGAACATGGCTATTTGGATAAAATCGGAGAAGTTGACATGTCCTAACTCGGACTCTCTTACTATATTGTAATAATTTAATAAATTTATTTAATTTCGGCAAAGTCGGGAAATAATAATTATATTCTGATACATTTAAACGGAATCGGTTTCAAATTATTGCTTTAAAACACACATTTCTGTGAATTATTCTTATCGGTGTTAATATAAAAAGGTCGACAAGAAACCAGCGGCGGTGATAAAACGGTGTACTTACATGTGCTGGCTATACGGAATAATACCCAACTGGGCTGTTTGACGGATCGGACAGAAGTGATTTCAAAATGTGCTCTAATGAAACTAATTTACGCAGGTGTCTCCGAGGTAAATTTTCCGTTGCCAAAAATGCAGTTTACATTACTAATATACCTCGTTATTTGCTCCGCTTACATTCGAATCATAGGTATTGTAAATTATTATTATAGATTTCTCCTAATTTAGCTAGCTGAAACCGAGAAACAGATTTCTACTTTAAATAGGTAATTTGATAAACCTGGCAGTGAGAGGGCTGTCTATAATATTAATATTAATTACAAGATTTGATACGGAGGGCGTTGGTGAGACACCTGCGTAAATTAGTTTCATTAGACCACATTTTGAAATGACTTCTGTCCGATCCGTCAAACAGCCCAGTCGGGTATTATTCCGTATAGCCAGCACATGTAAGTACACCGTTTTATCATCGCCGCTGGTTTCTTGTCGACCTTTTTATATTAACACCGATAAGAATAATTCACTAAAATGTGTGTTTTAAAGCAATAATTTCAAACCGATTCCGTTTAAATGTATCAGAATATAATTATTATTTCCCGACTTTGCCGAAATTAAATAAATTTATTAAATTATTACAATATAGTAAGAGAGTCCGAGTTAGGACATGTCAACTTCTCCGATTTTATCCAAATAGCCATGTTCGCAAGAATTTCCAAATGGGAAAAAGAACATGGATGATATTTCGAGAGAAAATGTGTACCGTTTACCGTTTATATTATTTTGATCCAGACCATTTGTGATGGTACTGCGATAAAATAATATGTGACTCTACCAAATGGGTAGAAGTTTTAATTACCGTAATTTTATTTTAGCTAGGTCGTAGCAAAATAAAATCTGTATTTGCAAAAATTATTTTTGTGAAATTTTTTGTAGTGTTAGTGTTAATTTACCGTTCATTTTGTTTCCTATATTTTGTACTGATACGAAATGGAACAAAATTCATTACTTTGAAATAATTTATAGAAATTTATTATAGTCCGGGAACTGAGAATAAAATCTAGGCTACCGTAAATAAATTAACTAACATTATATTCTGATACATAGAAATTTTCCGCATCAAACCGACAAGATACCACGTGGCCGAACCGAAATGTATTTAATGAAGGCACCCAGCTGTGGGGTTTGAGGCGCTTGGCAAACACCGCATCAAGTGTTGATGTAATTTCAACATTTCCGAACCGAACCGAAATACCACCGTTCTGATTAATGCTGTCTGTCCGTCTAGGCAGAATAATCTCCGCCGTAAGCTGATACCAAATCCGATAACCGTTTTATTTTCCGAACCGAGTGTAACCAAGGTTACACACCGCTCCGAATCCGATAACCGTTTTATTTTCCGATCCGAGTGTGACTTAAGTTACACACCGCACCGAATCCGAAAACCGTTTTATTTATTTGGTATCAGTTTTATTTCATTTTGCCAAGTTCTTCACACTTACACTCTGACCGTCCATGTAGGCATGATTATTGCTGTAGATAACCGCTTGCCTTTGCCTGGTATTTGCACGCTGTCCGTTTTTTTAAATTACTTGTGTAGTTTTTTCCGCTTACTGTTTTTCTACCGATCTTATTTTTTTTCTTTACCGCCTTCACCGTTTGCTTGCTTACCACCGCTTGCTTCCGTATTAATGAGTAACTAGTAGCTAACTAGCTTCTCACCGCCTGGTTACCCGTACGTCACAAAATGGCGCCCTACCTAATTCAAATTAGACTAAAATGACATATCTTAAGTTTTGTTATTGTATTTATGCGAAACCCCGTATTTTGGTACTAAACCGTTTTTTTATTGCTTTGTAAACATTTCATTGTATGTTAATAAACTTTGTTATTTACCGACCTCTGCCTTTTACTGTTGAATGTGAGTGAAAGTCTAATCTGCCGTCCGGACCCCTGGACATACCGTGTCTCCACTGTAGCTATCCCAGCCCTACTGCAACAGGCTGCGTTTAGGAGGCTAATGTGGGACCTTTGCCCCACGTAAAAATTGCAAAGGTGGCGCTCGAGATTACCGAATTTAACCGAAATATAGCTCAGCGCCAAAGTGACGCTTCCACTTGCCTATGCGCTAGGCAACTGGAAGAAAGCACGTCACAAAATGGCGCCCGAGCAGGGACCTAATTAAATGAAAGTAGACCTGATTTACCGAAGTAGACTTAATTAAATTAAATTGTACCTGAAAAATAAACATTAGATTTTCTTCACATTCGGCAGGCACCGAGTACAACCAGAAGTACCAATAGACTCACAGAGTCATGTGGGGTGTCATTTTTGACTAAACCGAGCACGGTGAACTGATTCCGACTACTGCCGATCCGCTCCGACCGCACCCGAAGGCGTTATTAACCATTTAATAACCCCTTAAGAAATTTTCCAACCGAATGGCCGTTTCCGTGGTGTTGCCATCTGAAGAGGCTGCACTTTTAACGAAAATCCGAATTCCGACCGAACACTTCCGAAGTCTCTCGAAGTTATCCGAACACACAAAATACCGAGTTGGGAGTCGTTTTCAGGGTAATCGAACCCAAGGAAACGTTTGGTAACACTGGAAAATCGATTCGACCAACCGTTCTGGGAAAAAGCGTGCTGAAGCCAAGTTACGGGTCCGAATTGAGTAAGACCCATACTAGGTGATAAATAGCACCGCGATACACCGTCTGCACCGCCTTTTACCGACCCCTCGTTTAATAGTAACTCAAGGACCCTGAATCGATTGCCGTAGGTTTCATCATGATCCGACCACCCGTTCCGAAAAAATTGTACCCTGGTGAAGGGGTAAGTTCAAATCCGTTAAATTCGATGGGAATCCGTAGTCCGCATCACTGGACGCCGTCCAGACCGCGAATTTTACCGATTACCGATCACTGAGATACCGCTCAGTACCGTTCAACCCCATTCCTGACCAGCTATGACAGTACATCTTGAGAATGGGCTACTCTGAGATACCGCTCTGACCATTCACCACCATCTGTCACCCGACCGAGCCGTTTCCGATTACTACCGAACCGATCCGAGTACTTCCGAGTACATTATTAACCGTTTCCTGACCGCCTGCCCATTTTAATCAGTTCCTGTGCTGCTGCCAGCGTAGCGAGAAGCTGCACTGGTGAGCTACCGAATTCCGTCCGAATACTTCCGAAGTCGTACAAAGAGACCCGACGTCACAAATAGGCGTGTGGGGTATCGTTTTCAGGATAACCAAACCTGAGGAAACGAAGAGTATTACTGCGAACGCGATCCGACCGGCTATTCCGAGAGATGTTGATACTTTGGCATTTTCTTGATTAAAAATAAACTTGGAAATTTTTCGGCGAGACCGCGTCGAAGAATTTTAGATAGTTTAAAAGTAAGGGACTTTGTAATTTTTTTTCTCGAGGAATAGAATTACGATGTAACCAAGTTAGGAGTCCGTTCCCAGAATATTTGGTTGATAGCATCAATAAGGACCGTTCACATTGCAGTTTTACTGACCGACGACTCCGGAATATGGAGTTACTAGGAGTGTGACCACTCGTTTAATAGTAACTTGGGGACACAGAAGCGATTGCCGTATGTTGGAGTCCGATTCGAACATCCATACAGCGAGCACGTGTACCATAGCAACCTGATAGGTTGCATTTACCGATTTTACCGTTTACAACATTTTTCTATTGTTGTTTTGTTGATTGAATCTTTACCGAATAGAGCAGGTGCGACAGGAGTCCCACTGTGCGCAAACGCAGCTGTTCCTAGCTGCTCCGTATATACAAAACCGATCCGAACCTGAGGAAACGATTCCGAGCTTGAGACCGCAAGCTGTAAAGAACTCTCCGAATACTAACAGTACCGTTATATTTCTAACCGTTATTGAATACTGACTAATAGATATCAATTCTATTAGTCTCATTACATTTCACATTTGATCCGAAATAAGAATATTTGGATTTTAACTACTATAGTTGAGAAGCTAAAGAATTTATCTGATACGAATTCGTTTTTTTTTCTTTCTCATCGTTTACCGTTTTTATTTAATTTCTTTTTATACAAAAAGAAACCCGCACCGAACTTGTGTGTTCTTTGGATTCCTTTCCAATACACACGTACATTACAAACCGTTGTATTTATTTAATTTATATTTATATATTTATATTAATATTTTAAGTTATATTAATACCGTTACATTTATCAACTGTCAACGTATACTTTTGCAAATATTTTGTTTAACACCTACCAGTATCTTTTAACTGATACACCGTTACATAATATCATTTTTAATAATTACCGAATACCGATCCGCACTTGTACCGATTATCCAGAATCAGCATCATTTAATACAGTTACATTTAACCAACTGTCAAGGTTTAATACCAACCGATCTGCCATCTACCGTTACATTTCCGACCGCTACCGTATACCGATACATTACTAACCGTCACCAAATAAACACCGTTTTGCAAATATTTTGCTTACCGTCTGTCAGTGTCTCTTCAACAGATATACTGTAGACCGTTCCATTTCCGACCGTCATCGTACATCACCGTTTTACCCAACGACATTTTTTTTCTACCGTCCGCCAGCATCTTTTCAACTGATACACCGTAAACCTTAACAAAGTTTAGGGTTAACACCAACAATGCTGGACAACAAACCGGAAGAAGCTGCTAACAAATACATCACCGATATACAAACTCTTCTCCGCCGCCATGGGGACCTCACCCCACAACAGCAACTCCGCTGGTTGTACCGAAATTTACTTCCTGATTACAGGCAGTATATCCGCCGAACCGAACTTACAGATATCGCAACTCTGATTGCTAGAATAAAGGAATTCGAGATACTGCGCCAGGAAGTTCAACAGACTTACCGATCTGTTACCAACCGAACCGTTACCGACCGAACCGTTACCAACCGATCCGTTACCAATCAAACCGTAGCCACGACCAGTCCGTTACCGCCACCGCTACGTCATGACCGTCCACAGACACATCAGAATCATCCGTCACAATGTCCCTAGGGACAACCGTCTGCATATACATGTAGAGATAATTACCGTTTACGACCTGATTGACACCGACTCCGTCCATTCCTACCTGGGAAACCAAGTATGAGGTTTCTGTTCCGAACAAGGGATACCCACAGTTAGTATATCTGCTCCGTCTGCTCAACTAGCTGATGGGAACCTTGTAACCGTCAACCAGGTCTAGATTTTGCGATAAATCTGATCACTGGTACCGTCGATTTAAATCACCGTCCGATCTCAGCAACGTCTCCTACTAGTCCATTGGGAGTAATTCTCGTAGCTGAGCTAACCGAATTTCTGGCAACCGAATTACCCCGTTTTAAGGCTGTCACCGAAAACTACCGACCGCAACCGCCAGAATTCCCGGGATACCGCCCAGGGAAGCCGCCGTTCTACCGATCCACAGTACTCGCAACGACGTACTACGCCGCCAACAACTGGCAGGAATCCACCGAACAATCATCCAGTAGCGAGCCCCGTTGTGCAATACCGCCGAAGCCCGAGACTACGTTTGTCCCGACCGTCCGTCTAAGTCAGCACGACTGACATTCACCACACCGACCGATCCTCCGTCTAGCGATGCCCTGCTACAAGGCATGTCGCTATGCTACCGACCGTTAACAATTTTCTATTTTCTTTTCTCCGTTTTTCTCTTTCATTATCCGTATTCTTCTCCACCGTTCCGACAGACAATTGAAGTCTGCCCACCGACCGTCCGTCCAGTCTGCCCGCACCGTTACCCACCGTTTCGACAGACAGGGAAAGTCTGCCCACCGTCCGTCCGTACCGTCCGTCCTCACCGACACGATCGACCCAGGGATCACTCCGCCGCCCGAAGTGCCCATTCATCTGCCCGTCAACGAGTATACACTACTTCCAGAGTGACGCAGTATAACCTGATAGGTTGACGATGGAGCGAACCCCAGTACCGGCATACGCTGGAAGAGTAAGATTTTTATTAGGGTCTTTAACAAATTATGTTTCAGATGTTCGGATGGAGGCCGTTCTCTTTTGTTTTTTGCTGTTAACGATGCTCCGGTGACAGAGTCGCCCCGGAAGCTATCCATGTAATTCATTTCTTTTGTTTGGGGAGAAGAACCGCCGTCACTTACCGTTTTCTTATTTTTTTTATATATATTTTTTTTATATTGTTTGTACGATATAGGGATCCGTACCGCTAGGAGTAGGAATAGGAAAAAAATAATAACTGCGTTTATTATTTTTTTTATTCGAAGTAAGAGGGGGGTGTAACGAGGTAAATTTTCCGTTGCCAAAAATGCAGTTTACATTACTAATATACCTCGTTATTTGCTCCGCTTACATTCGAATCATAGGTATTGTAAATTATTATTATAGATTTCTCCTAATTTAGCTAGCTGAAACCGAGAAACAGATTTCTACTTTAAATAGGTAATTTGATAAACCTGGCAGTGAGAGGGCTGTCTATAATATTAATATTAATTACAAGATTTGATACGGAGGGCGTTGGTGAGACACCTGCGTAAATTAGTTTCATTAGACCACATTTTGAAATGACTTCTGTCCGATCCGTCAAACAGCCCAGTCGGGTATTATTCCGTATAGCCAGCACATGTAAGTACACCGTTTTATCATCGCCGCTGGTTTCTTGTCGACCTTTTTATATTAACACCGATAAGAATAATTCACTAAAATGTGTGTTTTAAAGCAATAATTTCAAACCGATTCCGTTTAAATGTATCAGAATATAATTATTATTTCCCGACTTTGCCGAAATTAAATAAATTTATTAAATTATTACAATATAGTAAGAGAGTCCGAGTTAGGACATGTCAACTTCTCCGATTTTATCCAAATAGCCATGTTCGCAAGAATTTCCAAATGGGAAAAAGAACATGGATGATATTTCGAGAGAAAATGTGTACCGTTTACCGTTTATATTATTTTGATCCAGACCATTTGTGATGGTACTGCGATAAAATAATATGTGACTCTACCAAATGGGTAGAAGTTTTAATTATCGTAATTTTATTTTAGCTAGGTCGTAGCAAAATAAAATCTGTATTTGCAAAAATTATTTTTGTGAAATTTTTTGTAGTGTTAGTGTTAATTTACCGTTCATTTTGTTTCCTATATTTTGTACTGATACGAAATGGAACAAAATTCATTACTTTGAAATAATTTATAGAAATTTATTATAGTCCGGGAACTGAGAATAAAATCTAGGCTACCGTAAATAAATTAACTAACATTATATTCTGATACATAGAAATTTTCCGCATCAAACCGACAAGATACCACGTGGCCGAACCGAAATGTATTTAATGAAGGCACCCAGCTGTGGGGTTTGAGGCGCTTGGCAAACACCGCATCAAGTGTTGATGTAATTTCAACATTTCCGAACCGAACCGAAATACCACCGTTCTGATTAATGCTGTCTGTCCGTCTAGGCAGAATAATCTCCGCCGTAAGCTGATACCAAATCCGATAACCGTTTTATTTTCCGAACCGAGTGTAACCAAGGTTACACACCGCTCCGAATCCGATAACCGTTTTATTTTCCGATCCGAGTGTGACTTAAGTTACACACCGCACCGAATCCGAAAACCGTTTTATTTATTTGGTATCAGTTTTATTTCATTTTGCCAAGTTCTTCACACTTACACTCTGACCGTCCATGTAGGCATGATTATTGCTGTAGATAACCGCTTGCCTTTGCCTGGTATTTGCACGCTGTCCGTTTTTTTAAATTACTTGTGTAGTTTTTTCCGCTTACTGTTTTTCTACCGATCTTATTTTTTTTCTTTACCGCCTTCACCGTTTGCTTGCTTACCACCGCTTGCTTCCGTATTAATGAGTAACTAGTAGCTAACTAGCTTCTCACCGCCTGGTTACCCGTACGTCACAAAATGGCGCCCTACCTAATTCAAATTAGACTAAAATGACATATCTTAAGTTTTGTTATTGTATTTATGCGAAACCCCGTATTTTGGTACTAAACCGTTTTTTTATTGCTTTGTAAACATTTCATTGTATGTTAATAAACTTTGTTATTTACCGACCTCTGCCTTTTACTGTTGAATGTGAGTGAAAGTCTAATCTGCCGTCCGGACCCCTGGACATACCGTGTCTCCTGTCATCGGCGTCGGCGTCGCGAACAAGTTATGACTTGTCTAGCGCGCTGTGCTCATGTTTTAGTCTTCTGCCGAAGCAGAAGTCATTTGAGCACAAAAAAGTCTATATAAGAAAACACTTTTTCTCAGCGAGCAAGTAGTGATCGATCCTTCAAGTAGTAATGTTCCAGCCTTCAGCAACTAATAGTCTTCTGCCGAAACAGAAGTCATTTGAGCACAGAAGCCAACGCCAATGCTGATGAGGTTATCCCTTCCTCTTGTGTTGTAACCAGACAGTGTGTTTTAATTGAGTTTTATTGTGTTGAGTGTCAAGTGGCAATGCATACCCGGAGTGGCAAGGCAGTAGGCACTGGGGTCGAGAGCGACGTCTCCACGTCGGCCCCCCCTCACTGCACGACGCCCCTCACAGCATCTGACCACGAAGTGCTCCGCCAACACGACGCCCTGACAAGGGGTACGGGGGTCACGCCCGACGTCTCCACGACGGTGGCCCCACACTGCACAGCAAGCAACACAGCAACCCGGCTCGGCGAGGTAAGCATGTCCTCTGATTTCTCCACAGGCACAAGTGCTACGCATGGCGTCGCGACGACGGCGCCCCACTACTGTGCGTCGCCGGGCTCCGCGCCTAGGCATAGCGAGGCAGGACTCGCCACCAACATAGGACACGACACTGGGGTCACGCATGACGTCATCACGACGGTGCCCCCTCGCTGCATGGCACGCAGCGCAGCCACCTGGCATGGAACCCAGGCAACAAATATGGAATGGAGTAGCAACGATTCCCAGGCGATGCCCCCTTACTGCATGGAGCGCAACGCAGCATCGTGGCACGAAAACTCGGCGATGGAACAGGGATTAGATGGTGATGATGACATGGTGATGCCCCCTCGCTGTATGGCGGACCCAACAGCATCCCGGGCCAACGACGATTCCTCGACGCTGGGAGATCGCCGCTTCGCTGGAATCGCTTCCACACATGGGGAAGCCTCCCACTCTGGCTCAGGGCTGCCCAGCGGTCAGTACACCATTGCTGCCACACCCGACTGGCCCCAACTCTTCAGCGACGCCTCGCTGACACCTCGCCGCCAGCTGGCCACCCCTCACTGCATGGTACCACCAACAGCAACCAGCCCAAGTCCAAGCACGCCGCCCAACGCACAGTACTTCGTCACGCCTACCTCGTCGGCCGGCGCCTACCACGTCACCCCGCCGTACCAGACGGCAAGACCTAGTGCTACGCCCCAAAGACAAATAGTGCTCCAAAACCAAACGACTGGAATGATCCCAGTCCCCTCTGCCGCCATAACGGACCAACCCCAACCGAGCTTGGGACTACCCAGCTATGAACAATTAGCGCAACTCCTGGCTCTGACCACTTCAAACCTAGCCTCCATTACCCGGCAGCAAGAAAATTGCCGGCCACCCATTACTGCACGTAACGAATCACAGCCGTACGCCACGGAAAAGGCTAACTTACGTGGACATGGCGACCAACAACGTGAGGCCAGATCTTTCCGGAGGGAAGAGGATCCACGACGACCCGACTACACAGATTCTGGGGAAATGGACCCCCAGTGGCGCCCAACACAAAACCTAGCAGAGAGCATGACAAGACTAATGGAGGGAAGCGTTCAAACCGCAATACACGCAATACAAGGTCATCACAGGATGCCCACAAGAAGAACGAGAGCGCTGCCCACTTACTCAGGCCTGGAATGGGAGGATCCAGTCAACTTCCTGGATGAGCTCGAGGAGGCGATGCTCCATGAAGACATCCACGGCAGGGATAAAGTGAGAGTAGCTATAGAACAGCTCGAGGGTCAAGCCAGACGCACCCTGGAGATGTGGAAGTCCCACAACATCACATACGAGTTCTTAAAGGAAAAGCTCTTGCGGCAGTTCAACGACACTGCCACCCTGGGGAAGCTACGCTCCAGGTTACACGGGGAGAGACAGAAAGACGACGAACCCGCCGCCGTTTTTATACAACGCAAAATTGGACTCTGGCTGAGGGTAGAACGGTATACGCCGGAAGAAGAGATGGTTATGGAGGTGCGCGAGCTCCTGCGACCGGAACTAAGATTCGCAACTAGAAATGTCCCAGTGGCCACGATGGAAAGCTTGAGCCGAGTGGCTGAAAACGCCGAGGGTGACTATATTGAAGAAGCAAATTTTTTCACGAGATATTTCAAAAATTCGACTACTCAAAGATACCTCTTTTGAAGCCTTATCGATCGCCAAAATCGAAAATCGAATAAAAATATATTTACTATTTTTCCGGCAATTTTCAAACTCAAGTACAGCAACAAAAGGACTAAGTCGCGAGGCCCTTACGGCACTGTTCGTTCCCCGTTCTACCTTTTTACTTGACGCTCTCAGCTTAGAAAATTTTCATGTTAGTTCAATTCAGGACAAAAACTCGCTAAAATGCATCCACCCTGTACTAAACAATCGAATGGTAATAAATTTCCCTCGTACGGCGACAGCCGAAAGACAAAATTAATTACTATCAAAACAGCCACGTGCACACAAAGCACCCCTTCAGGTATAAAAAAAATCATTCAGTTTTGAAACGCCTCTTTCATTAAACAAAAAGACATATTCACCACCAACGCGTCGCAAACCCCCATAAATTACTAATCAATAGCAAATTGTACATTTTCGGGAAAAAACAAGTTTTACAAAGGAAACGCCGACCACCCTTTGGCGGCTTAAGACAAAGCAACAATACTACCCTATTCATAAAATCGATAATCAATAGAGTACTGTACGTTTTCGGCAAAAACGAGATTTCAAAGAAAAAAGTAAACTACCCTTTGGCGGTTTAAAACAAGTAATAATGACACCCCATTCACAAACGCCGCGAAGAAGCGACCATTGATGGCAAACAAACCCCTTTCATTAAAATCTTATTTTACAAGGAGCCATTCAGACATCAAAGAGAACAAAGAACACTGAAAGCTCCCTTGTTCAAAATTACTATAAATACAAAAATTTGCCACCCTCAGTTCAGTTTCAGTTTCAGTATCAGTCAGTGAATTAGTAGCAGAAGTTCGGTGTTAGTAAACACTAGCAGTGGTGGCTAGGCGCTCGGCAAGGCGGTACTCGGTGGCAAACAATTAAAACATTTCGGAAACAACAATTTCGGTCATAAAGTAAGACAATCAAGTGAAACAAAAAATCGTGCAGAATCCACACTGGATTTCTCGTGTTGTATGTTTACTCAAAACTTGTAACCTAGTGATAAGAAGTACAAAAACTGTGTTCAAAAAGGCTGTGTAAACTCTATAAATAACTCGAAAACGAACTTGTAAACAACTTAAATAAATCTATGTTAAACTCCGTCGTTAAATTAAAATAAGTGCCTTTTATTTCTAAAAATCTCCGCACACCTCGTTATTGTAACACAAGGAAACCGGCTGACAGCTAGCTCCGCCGCCTGAGGTAAACTTCTGGTGGTTCACCCCTATTTGTGAACAACCCTCAGGTCGAAATTCCCATTTCCAAAAAATTTCAACCCCATCCGAGCATAAATAAGGGAGTTAGAGGCGTCTTTCTGAAAATAAGTATCAGGAGAACAGGAGTGACAGTGTCCTAAAACACCCTGGAGGGGCCGATCATCCCTTCAGACGAACATTACCACCCCTAGAGGTCATCAGAGAGCTCACCAAACAAGGTAGGGTTATATTTACCTATTATCTAACCCCTTAAGGTGCTACGAATTGAATTGAAACCAAAATTTTAATTCCTCAAAATTTCAAAAAATCTTAAACCGAAAAGCAAACCTTTGCAACTTTTTCCTATGTGTTACGATATGGCGCCCAACTAAGTGGCATTACTGAAGGCTCCAGGAATACGAAAACTAGAGTGCAAGGAAGAAATCCTGTAGGAACGAGTAGAGCCATCCCCCTGAAACGCCAACAGGGTACGATATAGTCTCTACGCAGGAAATTCGTGACAGAAATCCCGTATCCGAACGAAAGTACTAACCAAGCACGCTATGAAGACACCTGGAATTTTCGGATCTTCTCGTGACAGAGAAGGCTGCCCCACTAACCCACACGATGCGATTCGACAGAAAAACACGACAGCAGGAAACCCCCTGCGACGAAAAAGACTGACTACAAATCGACATTACAAGGCCCCAGCGCCTTATCATCGTTATTCGGCCCCAGAGCCCCATCGTTCATATCAGGCCCCAGCGCCTTCGGCAGGTCGCGCCCTGTCTCGGCTTTCGACTAGTCTACGCTGCACTAGCCAAAGTCTTTGCAATTCGAGGACCCAGACACCTACACTGCGTCGTCATGGACTCATCGTTCCAGACAGCCCACATTGTGCTAATGGAAACACAACAAATCAGACATCCATGGTACCTATATTGTGTCAACATGGAAAAATTCTATCTAGTCTACATTGTACTAGCATAGAAACGACAGACAACAAAGTTAGGAAAGTCACATCGCATCGTCACGAACAACAGCATTCAGCCCTAGAAAAAATTGAAGGAATAAATTGCATACGAATCATATATGCGACGCTATCCGCCTTCATCAGAGAAATTATACTTAATCGTCAATCTTTAGCAGCCCACACTGCACTGCTCGAGAGCGCAGGGATGTCTACCCGCTTCGCAGACACGACGTTCTATTTTATAATCTCTCCTCTCGCCGCTTTAAATATCAGCCATAAAATCGATTATACCAGGAAACCAATCAGAGATGAGAATCTTAGCAGTAGTACAGCAGACCACGCCTACAAGTTTACAACCCCCGAATTACTACCCTTACGACGCACATACGACGTCGCCAGTTTTAGAACACTTAGGAAACATTACGCCCTACATGACCCAGAAAGATTTTTGGAAAATTTCAACAGGAAGTTTAAAAACTTTTTACGAGAAGATTATGACGTAAGCAGCAAATATCTCCCTACCACCCAGAGGAATGTTATAAATATGACACGACTGGAAACCGCTCTTAGTGGTCTACGGGAAGCTGTAAATGCAACAATCCTCCGTCCGTCAAATAATAATAATCCTAGAAACATGAATCGCCCCGATACCGCCGCGCCCGAGTCGTCGAGTAGCCACCACCGAGAACCGAACGACGAAAACTCGTTAATACCGCTGCCACAGGCCCCGATAGAACATCCGCTTGTGTTCAGGCCTATAATCACCGACGATTTACCACAAATCGATATTAAAATAATATTTCAAAAGTTCACGGCAATCATAGATACCGGTTCGGTAAGAAATATGATGCGAGACGGTCTTCTCCCCTATACAGTTAACCGCTCGAACACTACCGAATTTACGATGGCTAGTGGAGCCAAAATAACGTCCCTAGGCACCCTATATTTGCCAGTCAGGATTGAAAATCAGATGATCATGATGGATTTTGACGTATTACCTGCCATGAGTGAGGATGTAATCCTAGGCACCGAACTAATGGAACAGACAGGAGGCATCATAAACTATGCTGACAGGACCCTAACGTTCGCAAAGTATCCTACCTTACTAGCGAGCTTTACCCAGCCCAGACGTAGGCCACCACCCCGAGGACCAGCAGCAGCTCCATGAGACGACATCATCCCCCTCAACCGCACGAAAGGACGCTGAAAAGTGCAGTGCGCGTGTGTTATTCCCTCCTTTTTAGTGAAAAGACACTTCACAAACGACATAACTTCTCCCCCCGAAAAGTGCTGCTGAATCCCCAATGACAGGACATTGTTTAGTCATAAGGAAGGTAACTGAATTTACCGATTTTTTATACAGAGCATGTTATATTTTTGTTATTTTCTTTTAGTCACGACTGTGATAATTCGTACCTGAGCATTGTCAGTATTTTTTATTTTCTTTTTTATCGTTATGACGTGACATATATGTTTATTTTCTGTTATATTTGGAATACATTTTTATTTTCGTTTTGTTACAAAACAAAACACACTCACGACCTTTACATTTCTAAGTATTCACTATATACAAATACTTTCTACAATATTTTGTGTACATTATCAGAACCGCTCGTATATTTTCGAAAGTACCCCAAATATATTTTCGAAAGTACCACGAACAAGTATTTGAAAGTACCATGAAAGATTTCAGCAGTATTAATAAAGCTAAATAACTTTTTCATGATACTACGAGCCAACGAATTTATATTTTTCTACTTTTATAATGCATTTATACTTATTTACGCATTCCAATTATTAATATTACTTTGTAACTCTCGCATTCTCATGCAACTATCGCATTTTTTCATGTATTTACTACTTTTTTACCTCAGTATGTTTTTCATTAAACTCATATGTATCTTAGGACTCATATTACCATGCTAATAATGCTAGTCTTAAGTAAACAATCGAATGTAACAAACATAACAACACTCGAAATACCAGTTTCGAAGGTAGGCGTATTGAAGAAGCAAATTTTTTCACGAGATATTTCAAAAATTCGACTACTCAAAGATACCTCTTTTGAAGCCTTATCGATCGCCAAAATCGAAAATCGAATAAAAATATATTTACTATTTTTCCGGCAATTTTCAAACTCAAGTACAGCAACAAAAGGACTAAGTCGCGAGGCCCTTACGGCACTGTTCGTTCCCCGTTCTACCTTTTTACTTGACGCTCTCAGCTTGTCCACGAATCTGGCCCCCTGAATGGAGACCAAACCCTGCCTCTACGGGGACGCCGTGAAGCGACGCCGCCGTGAGAGGTGGAGCACAGCCGTGTGTGCTGGCATTGTATAGATAGCGGCCGGGGTTACCCAACTCATGCGCGGAGTGTTCCCACGTTGCTGGAAGCGGCGACTGAGAATGTGCCATTTCCTTAATTTAGATCTGAAAAATACTCAAAGCAAAAACACCTGGGTGTCGTCCGTAGACGAGATAATATCTGCAAGCAAGTTTTGTTGCGAGCAGCGACACAACTGCGAGCCAAAAGCAGTGTATCGATAAATAAAATAATTAAAATATTTCCCCCTGGGTGTCGTCCGTAGACGAGATAATATCTGCAAGCAAAGTTTGTTGCGAGCAGCGACACAACTGCGAGCCAAAAGCAGTGTGTCGATAAATAAAATAAATTAATATTTCAAGTCTAAGTCCTAGATAAACAGAGTGGCTAGGTCGGACGTTGCCGACGTGCAGCTAGGCACTCTGTGGTCAGCCCTAACTGAAAATTTGAATAAAATACCTTGTCTGAATTTAGGAAGCGTCTGTCATTCGCGTCTTGACAAGAGCAGGGGCCTAATTCCTTCTCAACACTCCGGTACGCTCGTTGAGTCGAAATGCGTCCCTTAGCTTGCCGAATTCCCGACGAGGCGAGTGGCTCAAGAGACCAATGTAGACGAGGACGTCGCCTACGTTGAAGTCGCCTGAGTCTGCCTTTCTCGAACAGTGCTGAATTACACAGCGGAAATCAGGAACAGAAATGTTTCGTGGAGATCAGGATGGACAGTGGCGTATGAACTGACTTGCCACTGGATGATTGGAGCATGCGGTGATATGATGTTGGATGCGGAGTACAGTTGATTCAGGAGCGGCTGATGTCTTGGATTCGGTGCCACGAGCAGGTAGAGGTATCTTTTTACTCTGCCGTGGTGAGGGGAACAGATCGAAGCGAAGCGAAGCGGAGCACTTTCGTTGACACTTACCTAGTCCCTGTACGGCGACGAACTCTCTCACACTGTCTATAAAGTCTTGCGCGGTTGACCAGTCTATACGAGAGTTCGTATTTCGTAGTAACTATCGGAGTGTCAACTTGAAGTGAAGAATCCCTCGAAGACGTTGCTGTTCCTTATCTTCGTGATGGCGGCAACCTTGAGAAAGGCTAAGCCGAATACCTTAATTTTGTGTCAGTTTTCGAATACCTTTATTAGATTGATTTTGGTGTGTCTAGTTGTCACACCAAAATCTCGAGAGTTTTGGGTCGTGTAAAATATTTAAAATATTTTGCCACGAAACTGGGTAAACTGGGCCGTTGCGGTGTATTGACGATACACCGCCGGAACTGGGGTTAAATGATAAATAAATTGAATGTAGTGCAGCCTGACAGAATGACAAAGTGGAAATTAAATAACAAAGTGAAAAGTTGAGAATCTGGTACGTGAGTGATGCCGCGGCGGCTGCTGGCGATCGACTGACTATCGAGTGCAAAACGTGTTATATTTATATGTTCGAGTCGCGCCAATGGAGAGCGCGCAAAGTTGCAAGCGCTAAGGGGTGGAGCCTAAGCGGGCTGCGCCGATTCACATAAATATGAATCGCAGATCTGTGCCTCTCCATTTGGCTGTCGACGTTCGACCTGTACACATCTATAATGTTTGCTCGGAGGGAGCTTATATCTCCTGGTGTACACCGGAGAGGATACTTATGACTTAAAATGAATGTTTATGATAATATGCACTTGTAATAGTAATGAAATCTTAAAGTTAAATAAAATTACTATGCTAAATTTGGCTGAGAGCCTGATATGAAATATTAGTGGTAAAGCTAGCCACATTTAGATATAATTTAATACTAGATTCAAAGGGGAGAATGTTTCTTAGGTCCTAAGTAAAATTAAGAAATTTTTATGGTTTCCTAGCTTGGGCTTAGGGCCCGATGACACGCCCCTCTCGAGATCTGTTGTGTGTGTAAGTGTGCAATAATTGTTTAAGTTCTCTTTATTCAAATAATTTTTTCAAAAAACGTTATAAGGTAGAATGGGACAATGGATGGGTACTTAAAACTAACAACAGATAGAACAATACAAAATTTCTTAAAACTAATCCTGGGCCTCATCATCTTCTTCGCCGCTTGTGGCACCGTCGTCGCGGAACGCGTCTCGCGGTTCACGAGCCGGCGGTAGCGGTCTAAGATCGTCTATATGAATGAGGGCCACACGATCGCCCTTTTGTATGCTGTACACCCCATCCCCGCGCACTGCGACAACTAAGTGAGGTCCTGACCAGGTTCTACCGAACTCGCGTCTTTCCTCATCGTGTGTTCGCGTTAGCACTCTTTGTCCGACGGTCAGTTGGACTGGGGCTGTACGTGGTTGCGGAAAAAGGTCTCTTTGGATTATTATTTGTCGTCGTTGAGCTTGTTCGATGCGGCGCTCGCGGGTTACTCCGCGATTATCGACGGGCTCTCGTTCGGCCGGGTGTTGCCAAGAGCCGGGCATTGGTAAGTCGGCGCCAAGTAATGCCTCTGACGGAGACATTCCCATGGCGGCGTTTCTCCTGCGCCTGAGGGCGAAGAGAATTTCGTGCAGACGAGAGTCCCACGATGTGTGTGGAGCGCGCATGAGTTGGGCTCGCAGTGCTTTCTTCAATTCCTGGTTTCGCCTCTCCACCGGATTAGCTCTCTGGTGGTATATTGGACTAGTATAATGGGCGATATGATATTTTTGAATGAAACGGTCCCAAGCGTCACTGTAAAATTGTGAGACGTTGTCCGAGATGATGCTCTCCGGATAACCCCAGCGCGAGAAAGCCTGTTCTAAGCAATATATCATATCCGCGGCCGTCGCCGTTTCGGTCGGGATAGCCTCCACCCACTTACTAAATAGGTCTGAAATGACTATAATGTATCTGTTATGTTTAAGCGTTTCTGGGTAAGGACCCATTTGGTCAATGCTGACAGCTTGCCAAGGGCGTGTAGGCGGGCGAGGACGCAAGGGAGCGGCCGGTTGCCGCGCGCTAGCCTTAGTCGAAGCGCAGATTAAACAATAACGTACGTGTATTTTGATTTGTCTCCACATGCCTGACCAGAAGTATCGTTGCCCCACCTGTCGATATGTTTCATCCCTGCCTGGGTGTTCAGCGAGGACAGAGTCGTGATATGCGCTTATAACCCGCTGCTGTAAACCTTTGGGTACCAGTAATAGCTTTTTGTCTGTTTCGATGTTGTAAAGAAGGCCGTCTTCTACAATGAATTTTTGTATAAAGTCCCAATTCCCCTGTTCCCCGGCGACATATTGATGCCAGTGGACGACTAGCTCTTGGCAACGCAGATCGGCGAGTTGGGCTTGCTGGATGGCCTCGAAGAGAGTCTGATCGCCCGCATTGATTACGCGGAGCTCTCCGGCCGCGTCTCGCTCGACTGGTGGCAAGAGGCGTTCTTCGTCCACGACGTCGGTGATGTCTCGCTCAGGCTGTGCTGGGAAGCGAGAAAGCATGTCTGGCAATTGGTTTTCGCGGCCAGGACAGTGCACTACATCGAAGGTAAATTCTTGCAATAACAGTGCCCAGCGTGTAAGTTTTGCCCTATCATCTTTATATTTATCTAACCAAACTAGAGCTTTACTATCAGTAATAAGAGTGAAACGTTTATCGTCGAGGTGTTGGCGATACCTCTTACACGCATAAATAACGGCAAGTACCTCCTGCTCATTTATGTGATAACGTCGTTCGGTGGCATTAAATTTCGCACTACTACAGGAAATGATTTTTCGGTTGCCCTCTTCGTCCAACTGAAACAGAACACAGCCCATGCCCAGAGAACTTGCATCCGTCTGAAGGTAAAACCGTTCACTCTGGACTGGTCTGTGCAATTTCAGAGGGCGAGAGAGAGCTTCCTTTAATTTAGTAAAAGCCTCGTCGGCCTCTTTAGTCCAAACAAACCTATTCTTTCCCGTGAGGTCGGTCAGCGGGGCGGCGAGGATCGCGAAATCCTCAATGTATTCGCGGAGCCACCCTGCTGTGCCGAGGAAACCCCGCAGTTCTTTCATAGTTCGTGGAGTTGGATAATTCTGTGTCTGTAGTACGTGATGCTCCGTCGGTTCGTTATGTCGGGCCGTGATCCGGTGGCCAAGATAATCTAATGCATCCGCCCCGAAGATACATTTATCCAGCGCACACCTCAAGTCGTGAAGCCTGAGGCGTTCTAGTACCATCTGCAGATGGACTAGATGTTCTTCGTGGGTGTCACTATAAATTATAATGTCGTCCAGATAGACCTTGACGAAGTTGTCTAAGAAACCGGAGAGTACTTCTGCCATCATTTTCGTGAAAGTGCCAGGCGCGCCTTGTAAACCGAAAGGCATGACGGTAAATTCATATGTGGCCCCTTCAGGAGTACTAAATGCTGTCAGCGGGATACTTTCAGCCGCCAAGGGTATTTGCCAATAGCCGCTTCGCAGGTCTAAACTCGAGAAGACTTGAGCGTCGCCGAGCTCTTTTATGGTCTCCCGCACTGGCGGTAGCTGCGCTACTTCGTCTTCTGTGATGGAGTTTAGTTGCCTGTAGTCCACACAAAAACGTGGCTTCCCGTTTTTCTTAGTCACAATAACAACCGGTGAACTGTATTGTGAGTGGCTGCGGCGAATAACACCCGCTGCTAGCATTTTAGTAACTTCCTCTTGTATGATCTGTCTCTTTGTCTGAGAAAATTGCGTCCGTCGAATTTTGAAAGGTTTGTCGGTTTTTAATTTAATTTTGTGGGTGCATACCCGAGTAGTAGGTTGGCGAAGCCCCTCTGCGAAAACGTCTGAAAATTTATTTAGAGCAGTCTGATAGATTTCACGTTCTTGTTGTGGGACCTGGGTGTCTGTCAAGACAACCGGCGTCTTGGCTACCTCGGCAGGCCGTCGCTGGGCATGCCAGAACACGCTGTGTCTGGTGGTTGTTCCGAAGTAAAGGCACCGGTTAATAAAATCGAGGACAGCACCTTCCTGTGCCATCCAGTCCCTACCCAAGATAATGTCGTCTGTCATGTTGTCTAAAATGTGCAGAGAGACGTTCGTCTCTACCCCCATAATATTTAAGTTGCAAACGACTTTGCCTGTTGCCTCGACGGCGCACGCCGCGTCCGCGAGTTTGACGGTGAGGCTCGCTGCCTGCACCGGGAGGTCGTTTACAATTTTTGAATGTATGAAAGAGTGACTAGCCCCGCTGTCGAGGAGAGCTAGTGCGTGTTTGCCGTTGAGGAGCACGCTGAGAAGCGAAGGTTCGGTGTTCCCCAATGAGGCATGTTGCAGGCTGCTAATCTGCGCATTTGGAGCAGCGAGGGGTGCTGGTGGAGCACGTGGAGACTGGGGCGAGGAGCGGAGTGTGACTCGCCCCTCTTTTAGTTTTCCGACGATGGGCCGGCAATTTGGTTGTCTATAACTAAATTATTGTTAGCTGAGGCGGTCGCTACTTGAGCGGGGCGGCCTGAGCTTTGTTGCTGGTTTTGATATGCAATACTAGTTTGTCTTCCCCTGTTAGGGCAGTCCCTATTAAAGTGCCAGTGATCGCCACAGTGCCTGCAAGGCGACGGTGGCTTGTTGGGTTGAGAAGCAGAGGCCTGTTGTTGTTGGCCTGCCGCGGCGCGGTTCGCTGCCTGCGGCTGAGGTTCCCTGCGTTGGGATGTTTGCCCGCCCCTCTCTTGATTCGAAGTTGTATTCTGACGCGGTTGCGATGGCCTGTCCGACACATCGCGCTCGATTTCCTCCGCAAACTGTACGAAGGAGTCTAAATCAGTATACGTTCTAGTCCTCAAGAAAGACCTAATCTGAGGTAAGGCAAGTTCTATAATTTGGCGAAACTTTACTGCCGGATCGTCCGTCAGTCCCAACCTTTTACCTAACTGATGTTTGTATAAGATAAATGATGCGATCCCCTCGTTGGCTCTCTGTTTGTCCCCATACCAGCGTGATTTTAAATTGCATAAAAGCGCCGGGTCGTTAAATTTGTTTATAAGTCGCTGGCTGAATGTATTGAAGTCAGAACGTTCATATCTGTAAATATCGTGCCATGTTCTGGCTTTGCCCCCCAGGTAGCTCGCCGCTACATACCCCTGGTCAGCTTCTGCTATACGGTTTCTGTAAAAATACTCGCGAAGTTCTGAAATAAATTGGCAAGGATCTTCCCAGTCTTTGCCGTCGAAAGTAGGTGCAGGCTCTCGCGGCCTATCAGTATTTCCTACCCTCGAGATTAGATTTGTCAAAGCGTCCACAAGACCGGTGGTTAACACGGGCGCTTGTGATTGTATCTGTTCAGGCGCGGGCGTTCGCCGATTGAGCATCGTCTCGGTAGTCCCCTGTTGGCTTGCATGAAAAGCCGGCGCATGAATTATTTCTATCCCTCCTGAATGTCCAAAAATCTCACAGTAATCCCCTTGACAAATATTACTGCAGTGTGCTGCAGACAAGTTTCTAATTTGAGTGCTATTTTGATGGTTTGTTGGGCGCCAAGGAGTTTGGAAAGTACTCCTAATAAATTCGTTATTATTTTCTAAATTTGGAATGTTCACACAAGCCGGCTGGGTCGTTTGAAATTCGGTGAATACCTCTGTATTCGGGTGCCCCACGTTCCGGGCGACATGTCCACGAATCTGGCCCCCTGAATGGAGACCAAACCCTGCCTCTACGGGGACGCCGTGAAGCGACGCCGCCGTGAGAGGTGGAGCACAGCCGTGTGTGCTGGCATTGTATAGATAGCGGCCGGGGTTACCCAACTCATGCGCGGAGTGTTCCCACGTTGCTGGAAGCGGCGACTGAGAATGTGCCATTTCCTTAATTTAGATCTGAAAAATACTCAAAGCAAAAACACCTGGGTGTCGTCCGTAGACGAGATAATATCTGCAAGCAAGTTTTGTTGCGAGCAGCGACACAACTGCGAGCCAAAAGCAGTGTATCGATAAATAAAATAATTAAAATATTTCCCCCTGGGTGTCGTCCGTAGACGAGATAATATCTGCAAGCAAAGTTTGTTGCGAGCAGCGACACAACTGCGAGCCAAAAGCAGTGTGTCGATAAATAAAATAAATTAATATTTCAAGTCTAAGTCCTAGATAAACAGAGTGGCTAGGTCGGACGTTGCCGACGTGCAGCTAGGCACTCTGTGGTCAGCCCTAACTGAAAATTTGAATAAAATACCTTGTCTGAATTTAGGAAGCGTCTGTCATTCGCGTCTTGACAAGAGCAGGGGCCTAATTCCTTCTCAACACTCCGGTACGCTCGTTGAGTCGAAATGCGTCCCTTAGCTTGCCGAATTCCCGACGAGGCGAGTGGCTCAAGAGACCAATGTAGACGAGGACGTCGCCTACGTTGAAGTCGCCTGAGTCTGCCTTTCTCGAACAGTGCTGAATTACACAGCGGAAATCAGGAACAGAAATGTTTCGTGGAGATCAGGATGGACAGTGGCGTATGAACTGACTTGCCACTGGATGATTGGAGCATGCGGTGATATGATGTTGGATGCGGAGTACAGTTGATTCAGGAGCGGCTGATGTCTTGGATTCGGTGCCACGAGCAGGTAGAGGTATCTTTTTACTCTGCCGTGGTGAGGGGAACAGATCGAAGCGAAGCGAAGCGGAGCACTTTCGTTGACACTTACCTAGTCCCTGTACGGCGACGAACTCTCTCACACTGTCTATAAAGTCTTGCGCGGTTGACCAGTCTATACGAGAGTTCGTATTTCGTAGTAACTATCGGAGTGTCAACTTGAAGTGAAGAATCCCTCGAAGACGTTGCTGTTCCTTATCTTCGTGATGGCGGCAACCTTGAGAAAGGCTAAGCCGAATACCTTAATTTTGTGTCAGTTTTCGAATACCTTTATTAGATTGATTTTGGTGTGTCTAGTTGTCACACCAAAATCTCGAGAGTTTTGGGTCGTGTAAAATATTTAAAATATTTTGCCACGAAACTGGGTAAACTGGGCCGTTGCGGTGTATTGACGATACACCGCCGGAACTGGGGTTAAATGATAAATAAATTGAATGTAGTGCAGCCTGACAGAATGACAAAGTGGAAATTAAATAACAAAGTGAAAAGTTGAGAATCTGGTACGTGAGTGATGCCGCGGCGGCTGCTGGCGATCGACTGACTATCGAGTGCAAAACGTGTTATATTTATATGTTCGAGTCGCGCCAATGGAGAGCGCGCAAAGTTGCAAGCGCTAAGGGGTGGAGCCTAAGCGGGCTGCGCCGATTCACATAAATATGAATCGCAGATCTGTGCCTCTCCATTTGGCTGTCGACGTTCGACCTGTACACATCTATAATGTTTGCTCGGAGGGAGCTTATATCTCCTGGTGTACACCGGAGAGGATACTTATGACTTAAAATGAATGTTTATGATAATATGCACTTGTAATAGTAATGAAATCTTAAAGTTAAATAAAATTACTATGCTAAATTTGGCTGAGAGCCTGATATGAAATATTAGTGGTAAAGCTAGCCACATTTAGATATAATTTAATACTAGATTCAAAGGGGAGAATGTTTCTTAGGTCCTAAGTAAAATTAAGAAATTTTTATGGTTTCCTAGCTTGGGCTTAGGGCCCGATGACAAGCTTAGAAAATTTTCATGTTAGTTCAATTCAGGACAAAAACTCGCTAAAATGCATCCACCCTGTACTAAACAATCGAATGGTAATAAATTTCCCTCGTACGGCGACAGCCGAAAGACAAAATTAATTACTATCAAAACAGCCACGTGCACACAAAGCACCCCTTCAGGTATAAAAAAAATCATTCAGTTTTGAAACGCCTCTTTCATTAAACAAAAAGACATATTCACCACCAACGCGTCGCAAACCCCCATAAATTACTAATCAATAGCAAATTGTACATTTTCGGGAAAAAACAAGTTTTACAAAGGAAACGCCGACCACCCTTTGGCGGCTTAAGACAAAGCAACAATACTACCCTATTCATAAAATCGATAATCAATAGAGTACTGTACGTTTTCGGCAAAAACGAGATTTCAAAGAAAAAAGTAAACTACCCTTTGGCGGTTTAAAACAAGTAATAATGACACCCCATTCACAAACGCCGCGAAGAAGCGACCATTGATGGCAAACAAACCCCTTTCATTAAAATCTTATTTTACAAGGAGCCATTCAGACATCAAAGAGAACAAAGAACACTGAAAGCTCCCTTGTTCAAAATTACTATAAATACAAAAATTTGCCACCCTCAGTTCAGTTTCAGTTTCAGTATCAGTCAGTGAATTAGTAGCAGAAGTTCGGTGTTAGTAAACACTAGCAGTGGTGGCTAGGCGCTCGGCAAGGCGGTACTCGGTGGCAAACAATTAAAACATTTCGGAAACAACAATTTCGGTCATAAAGTAAGACAATCAAGTGAAACAAAAAATCGTGCAGAATCCACACTGGATTTCTCGTGTTGTATGTTTACTCAAAACTTGTAACCTAGTGATAAGAAGTACAAAAACTGTGTTCAAAAAGGCTGTGTAAACTCTATAAATAACTCGAAAACGAACTTGTAAACAACTTAAATAAATCTATGTTAAACTCCGTCGTTAAATTAAAATAAGTGCCTTTTATTTCTAAAAATCTCCGCACACCTCGTTATTGTAACACAAGGAAACCGGCTGACAGCTAGCTCCGCCGCCTGAGGTAAACTTCTGGTGGTTCACCCCTATTTGTGAACAACCCTCAGGTCGAAATTCCCATTTCCAAAAAATTTCAACCCCATCCGAGCATAAATAAGGGAGTTAGAGGCGTCTTTCTGAAAATAAGTATCAGGAGAACAGGAGTGACAGTGTCCTAAAACACCCTGGAGGGGCCGATCATCCCTTCAGACGAACATTACCACCCCTAGAGGTCATCAGAGAGCTCACCAAACAAGGTAGGGTTATATTTACCTATTATCTAACCCCTTAAGGTGCTACGAATTGAATTGAAACCAAAATTTTAATTCCTCAAAATTTCAAAAAATCTTAAACCGAAAAGCAAACCATTGCAACTTTTTCCTATGTGTTACGATAACTACAGGGAATTTCAGAGGCAACTCCGACCGCTGCCGAGGCCAGCCACCATCCCGCCTGCGAGTAATACTACCAATAGTCTACCAAAGTGCCGCAAGTGCCCGGGATTTCACTATCACCGAGACTGCCCCACCAACCAAACTCAGTCAGAGCCCCAGCAAGGCAACTCCAATTTCCGCGGACACGACTCCAACCAGCGAGCCAACCCCAATTTCCGTGGACACGACTCCAATCAGCAGGGAAACCCTAACTTCCGCCAACAAAACGTCCAGACAGGGGGTAACAACTTCCGAGGGCATGGCACCAACTCGAACAACCCTAGCCAACAAGCAGGTCCAACCAATAACCCGGGCCCAGGACAGACATCCACGGCACCCCCACAACAGAGAAGTCAGTCAACCACACGGCAAGAACCCCGTAATGCACCGCCATCGGGAAACTCCCAATGGGTCGGGCAGAACTAGGGCGCCCGGCCCCACCGCTGGAAATTAACAGCCTAGAATTACCGATCCAGACAGAGGACGCAGTGCTGCAACTACAAGCCCAGCAACAAGCCACAACCTTGGTGTCTCCACCACCGACCACGAAGAATGAGATTGACGAAGCTACAGCCACGCAGGAGCAGGACACGTATCAACCACGCCCGTTGACACCACGGCAACAAAGCAACAGAGCCGCCGCCTTTGCTTTCCTTTGCCCGGGCCGCCTGGACAGGCGGTCACCAGTCAACACCGTGACGCAAGATGCTACCTCCCTCAGCTTAGACCAGTCAACCACGCTCATTCCTCAGCCTCAGCCAGGTGAACAGGAACCCAAGGAAGTAGCAAGTATGGACGCCTTCCCGGAGCAGCAGGACGCTGGACCTTCCCGGAAGGATAAAAGGTCAGTATTGCTAACCACTGCCCCACTAATAGCCTCTGTATTCTTCGACAAGGTATTCCCGCCAATTCATACCCGAGATGTCAGCACGAAGCCATCTCCCCCGAGGTCACCTCCACTCGGCCTGCCAGGCCCCGAGCCGCCTCCCAGGATTCAGTCCAGCCAGACTGACCTAATCCAACAATTCTTGCAACTGACCATCGACACCGATGATGACGATACCGAAGATGACGATACCGAAGATGACGATCCCGAAGATGACGATCCCGAAGATGACGATACCGAAGATGACGACACCGAAGATGACGATACCGATGATGACAATACCGAAGATGACGATCCCGAAGATGACAATACCGAAAATGACGATCCCGAAGATGACGGTACCGAAGATGACGATACCGATGACGACAGCAACGACGAGGATGACGATCCCGAGGATCCAGGTCATCCAGCCCCGCCAGAACCAGCAGCACCTGCTGTCACAGGACACCAGCCCGCTGCCCCAGAGCCAGCAGCACCCGCTGCCCAACAACCAACCACGCCTACTGTCACAGGACCAGTAGCGCCCGTTGCCCAGAAGCCAGTCACGCCTACTATCACAGGATCAGTAGTGCCCGCTGCCCAACAGCCAACCACGCCTACTGTCACAGGACCAGTAGCGCCCGTTGCCCAGAAGCCAGTCACGCCTACTATCACAGGATCAGTAGTGCCCGCTGCCCCAAAGCCAGATGCCAACGCACAAGTCTACATCCGTGGACCTGGTACCTACTTCCGTGGACATGGCGACTATCTACGTGGACATAGCACCACAGCCGCCGCTAAACCAAAATTTCCAGCCCGCCGACTGCCCCCAGTCGTGCCTGGCCCATCCACCTCAGCCACGAGGAAACAAACAAACAAGAATGAGAAGTCCCCGGCGCTGTCAGCCGCACCGCCGCCGCCAGCAGACCCTGGGCCTTCTACGTCAAGACAAGAGCAGCCGCTCGACACGACGCCTATACTGTTCCCGATGCCGTTCTGGGCGAAGGCCGTGACCACGCCTGGCCACGACCGACAGCAGCCATCCGCCAGCCAGATGCCTGTCCCAGTCCGGACACGAGTATTCGTCAACTCGAACGCCAGCCCGAGCTCAGCCGGCTCTGGCGCACCGCTCCAGGATCCCGCTACCTTAGCACGTAGCACAGCAGGACCTAGCAGCCCCCACGAGGCGCCCCAGTATCTCACTGCCTTAGCCCGCAGTACAGCAGGACGTTGCAGCCTCAATAAATCGCTCCAGTCTCCCGTTGCCTTAGCAAGCAACACAGCAGGACGTTGCAGCCTCACAGGTTCGCTCCAGAATCCCGTTGCCTTAGCGAGCAACACAGCAGGACTTAGCAGCCCCCAATTCACAACAGGATCAGGCAGCCCCGGGCGTCGCGGAGACGACGTCCAGAAAAACGAAACGTGCGATAATGTACCATTGTAAATAATTCAACGCCACAGGGCGAAAACTTTGTTCAAACTAGAATACGTTTATGATTTGTCACATAAAATACTTTAATTTTAAATATCTTGTTTTACCTAAAATATCTTAATGGACCTATTATTAGTTACTTATATAAAATATCTTACCACACTTAATCTTAGTCTATATATGTTAAAATATCTTAGTTGTTGAAATATCTTAACACTTACTCTTAGTTTATAGTTTTGAAAATATTGTATCCACTCACTCTTACATTATATAATTGAAATTTTTGAACTGAACCATAACCTGTATGCCTTTATTAATGTTCAATAAAGTCACAAAAAAGGGGGGTGGTGTCATCGGCGTCGGCGTCGCGAACAAGTTATGACTTGTCTAGCGCGCTGTGCTCATGTTTTAGTCTTCTGCCGAAGCAGAAGTCATTTGAGCACAAAAAAGTCTATATAAGAAAACACTTTTTCTCAGCGAGCAAGTAGTGATCGATCCTTCAAGTAGTAATGTTCCAGCCTTCAGCAACTAATAGTCTTCTGCCGAAACAGAAGTCATTTGAGCACAGAAGCCAACGCCAATGCTGATGAGGTTATCCCTTCCTCTTGTGTTGTAACCAGACAGTGTGTTTTAATTGAGTTTTATTGTGTTGAGTGTCAAGTGGCAATGCATACCCGGAGTGGCAAGGCAGTAGGCACTGGGGTCGAGAGCGACGTCTCCACGTCGGCCCCCCCTCACTGCACGACGCCCCTCACAGCATCTGACCACGAAGTGCTCCGCCAACACGACGCCCTGACAAGGGGTACGGGGGTCACGCCCGACGTCTCCACGACGGTGGCCCCACACTGCACAGCAAGCAACACAGCAACCCGGCTCGGCGAGGTAAGCATGTCCTCTGATTTCTCCACAGGCACAAGTGCTACGCATGGCGTCGCGACGACGGCGCCCCACTACTGTGCGTCGCCGGGCTCCGCGCCTAGGCATAGCGAGGCAGGACTCGCCACCAACATAGGACACGACACTGGGGTCACGCATGACGTCATCACGACGGTGCCCCCTCGCTGCATGGCACGCAGCGCAGCCACCTGGCATGGAACCCAGGCAACAAATATGGAATGGAGTAGCAACGATTCCCAGGCGATGCCCCCTTACTGCATGGAGCGCAACGCAGCATCGTGGCACGAAAACTCGGCGATGGAACAGGGATTAGATGGTGATGATGACATGGTGATGCCCCCTCGCTGTATGGCGGACCCAACAGCATCCCGGGCCAACGACGATTCCTCGACGCTGGGAGATCGCCGCTTCGCTGGAATCGCTTCCACACATGGGGAAGCCTCCCACTCTGGCTCAGGGCTGCCCAGCGGTCAGTACACCATTGCTGCCACACCCGACTGGCCCCAACTCTTCAGCGACGCCTCGCTGACACCTCGCCGCCAGCTGGCCACCCCTCACTGCATGGTACCACCAACAGCAACCAGCCCAAGTCCAAGCACGCCGCCCAACGCACAGTACTTCGTCACGCCTACCTCGTCGGCCGGCGCCTACCACGTCACCCCGCCGTACCAGACGGCAAGACCTAGTGCTACGCCCCAAAGACAAATAGTGCTCCAAAACCAAACGACTGGAATGATCCCAGTCCCCTCTGCCGCCATAACGGACCAACCCCAACCGAGCTTGGGACTACCCAGCTATGAACAATTAGCGCAACTCCTGGCTCTGACCACTTCAAACCTAGCCTCCATTACCCGGCAGCAAGAAAATTGCCGGCCACCCATTACTGCACGTAACGAATCACAGCCGTACGCCACGGAAAAGGCTAACTTACGTGGACACTCCACTGTAGCTATCCCAGCCCTACTGCAACAGGCTGCGTTTAGGAGGCTAATGTGGGACCTTTGCCCCACGTAAAAATTGCAAAGGTGGCGCTCGAGATTACCGAATTTAACCGAAATATAGCTCAGCGCCAAAGTGACGCTTCCACTTGCCTATGCGCTAGGCAACTGGAAGAAAGCACGACGGACGGTCGGTGGGCAGACTTTAATTGTCTGTCGGAACGGTGGAGAAGAATACGGATAATGAAAGAGAAAAACGGAGAAAAGAAAAATAGAAAATTGTTAACGGTCGGTAGCATAGCGATATGCCTTGTAGCAGGGCATCGCTAGACGGAGGATCGGTCGGTGTGGTGAATGTCAGTCGTGCTGACTTAGACGGACGGTCGGGACAAACGTAGTCTCGGGCTTCGGCGGTATTGCACAACGGGGCTCGCTACTGGATGAATGTTCGGTGGATTCCTGAAAGTTGTTGGCGGAGCAGTACGTCGTTGCGAGTCCTGTGGATCGGTAGAACGGCGGCTTTCCTGGGTGGTATCCCTGGTCTGGCGGTAGCGGTCGGTAGTTTTCGGTGACAGCCTTAAAACGGGGTAATTCGGTTGCCAGAAATTCGGTTAGCTCATCTACGGCAATTACTTCTAGTAGGAGACGGTGCTGAGATCGGACGGTGATTTAAATCGACGGTACCAGTGATCAGATTTATAGCAAAATCTAGACCTGGTTGACGGTTACAAGATTCCCATCAGCTAGTTAAGTAGACGGAGCGGATAACTGAGAGTATCCTTTATTCGGATGAGAAACCTCATACTTGGTTTCTCAGGTAAAAACAGGCGGAGTCGGTGCCAATCAGGGCGGAAAACGGTAATTGTTCCTACATGTATATATAGAAGGTTGTCCCTAGGGACATTGTGACGGATGATTCTGATGTGCCTGCGGACGGTCATGATATCGGAACGGTTTGGTTGGTAGCTGGTATATTCAACTTAGACGGATATCGCTGGATTCAACAACTTCTTGTTGTTACTGGTTATGGGTATTGTCCACTTGTTTCAGGTCTTCCTGTTCATTGTCCAGCATTGCCGGCTTTAACTTTAAAATGTGTTAAGGTGTACGGTATATCAGTTGAAAATATGCTGGCGGACGGTAAAAAAAAATGTTCGGTAAAACGGTGATGTACGGTGACGGTCGGAAAAGTAACGGTGTACAGTATATCTGTTGAAGAGATACTGACAGACGGTAAGCAAAATGTTTGCAAAACGGTGTTTATTCGAAGACGGTATACGGCAGATCGGTTCAAAAGTTACTGCCAGACGTAAGCAAAATATTTGCAAAACAGTATTAAACCTTGACAGTTGGTAAATGTAACTGTATTAAAATTGTTGATGCTGGATAATCGGTACAAGTGCGGATCGGTATTCGGTAAATATTAAAAATAATGTAAGTACCGGTGTATCAGTTAAAAGATACTGGTAGATGTTAAGCAAAATATTTGCAAAAGTAAACGTTGACACTTGATAAATGTAACGGTATTAATATAACTTAAAATATTAATATAAATATATAAATATAAATTAAATAAATACAACGGTTTCTAATGTACGTGTGTATTGGATAGGAATCCAAAGAACACACAAGTTCGGAACGGGTTTCTTTTTGTATGAAAAGAAATTAAATAAAAACGGTAAACGATGAGAAAGAAAAAAAACGAATTCGTATCAGATAATTTCTTTAGTTTCTCAATGATAGTAGTTAAAATCCAAATATTCTTATTTCGGATCAACTGTGAAATGTAATGATACTAATAGAATTAACATCAGTGTTCGATAACGGTTAGAAATATAACGGTATACTGCAGTGATTGTTATCGATCGGTACTGTTAGTATTCGGAGAGTTCTGTACAGCTTGCGGTCTCAAGCTCGAGTCGTTTCCTCAGGTTCGGATCGGTTTTGTATATACGGAGCAGCTAGGAATAGCTGCGTCTGCATACAGTGGGACTCCTGTCGCGCCTACGCTATTCGGTAAAGTTTCAATCAAACAACAAAATTTAAAAAAAAAATGTTGCAAACGGTAAAAATCGGTAAATTCAACCTATCAGGTTGCTACGGTACACGTGCTCGCTGTATGGATGTTCGGATCGGACTCCAATATACGGCATTCGCTTCTGTATCCCCAAGTTACTATTAAACGAGTGGTTACACTCCTAGTAACTCCATATTCCGGAGTCGTCGGTCAGTAAAACTGAAATGTGAACGGTCCTTATTGATGCTATCAACCAAATATTCTGGGAACGGACTCCTAACTTGGTTACATCGTAGTTCTATTCCTCGAGAAAAATGACAAAGTCCCTTAATCCCTAACTATCTAAAATTATTCGACGCGGTCTCGCCGAAAAATTTCCAAGTTTATTTTTAATCAAGAAAATGCCAAAGTATTAACGTCTCTCGGAACAGCCGGTCGGATCGCGTTCGCAGTAATACTACTCGTTTCCTCAGGGTTATTTACCCTGAAAACGATACCCCACACACCTATTTGTGACGTCGGGTCTCTTGGTACGACTTCGGAAGTATTCGGACGGAATTCGGTAGCTCACCAGTGCAGCTTCTCGCTAGGCTGGCAGCACAGGAACTGATTAAAATTGGCAGGCGGTCAGGAAACGGTTAATAACGTACTCGGGAGTAGTCGGATCGGTTCGGTAGTAATCGGAAACGGCTCGGTCGGGTGACAGATGGCGGTGAATGGTCAGAGCGGTATCTCAGAGTAGCCCATTCTCAAGATGTACTGTCATAGCTGGTTAGGAATGGTGTTGAACGGTACTGAGCGGTATCTCAGTGATCGGTAATCGGTAAAACTCGGTGTGGACGGCGTCCAGTGATGCGGAATACGGACTCCCATCGGACTGAACGGATTTGAACTTCCCCCTTCACAGGGTACAATTTTTTTCGGAACGGACAGTCGGATCATGATGAAACCTACGGCAATCGATTCAGGGTCATTGAGTTACTATTAAACGAGGGGTCACTTGCCTAGTAACTCCGGACACCGGAGTCGGTAAGTATTCCGGGCAAAATCCGGGCGGTCGGTAAAAGGTGGTGCAGATGGTGTATCGGGGTGCTATTTATCACCTAGTATGGGTCTTACTCAATTCGGACCCATAACTTGGCTGTAGCACGGTTTTTCCCGGAACGGTCGGTCGGATCGGTTTTCCAGTATTGCCAAACGCTTCCTTGGGTTCGATTACCCTGAAAACGACTCCCAACTCGGTATTTTGTGTATTCGGGTAACTTCGGGAGACTTCGGAAGCGTTCGGTCGGAATTCGGTAAAAGTGCAGCCTCTTCAGATGGCAACACCACGGAAACAGCCATTCGGTAAAAAAATTCTTAAGGGGTTATTAAATGATTAATAACGCCTTCGGGTGCGGTCGGATCGGATCGGCAGTAGTCAGAATCGGTTCCCCGTGCTCGGTTTAGTCAAAAATGACACCCCACATGACTCTGTGAGTCTATTGGTACTTTTCTGGTTGTACTCGGTGCCTGCCGAATGTGAAGAAAATTTAATCTTTGTTTATCAACTCTAATTTAATTTAATTAAATCTACTTCGGTAAATCAGGTCTACTTTCATTTAATTAGGTCCCTGCTCGGGCGCCATTTTGTGACGTACTTTCTTCCAGTTGCCTAGCGCATAGGCAAGTGGAAGCGTCACTTTGGCACTGAGCTATATTTCGGTTAAATTCGGTAATCTCGAGCGCCACCTTTGCAATTTTTACGTGGGGCAAAGGTCCCACATTAGCCTCCTAAACGCAGCCTGTTGCAGTAGGGCTGGGATAGCTACAGTGGAGACACGGTATGTCCAGGGGTCTGGACGGCAGATTAGACTTTCACTCACATTCAACAGTAAAAGGCAGATGTCGGTAAATAACAAAGTTTATTAACACACAATGAAATTTTTACAAAACAATAAAAAACGGTTAGGTACCAAAATACGGAGTTTCTGATAAATACAACAACAAAAACTTAAGATATGTCATTTTAATTTAATTTGAATTAGTTAGGGCGCCATTTTGTGACATACGGGTAATCAGGCGGTGAGAAGCTAGTTAGCTACTAGTTACTCATTAATACGGAAGCAAGCGGTGGTAAGCAAGCAAACGGTGAAAAAAACAGTAGTAAAAGCGGTATTAAAAAAAACAGTAAGCGGAAAAAACTACACAAGCAAGTAATTTAAAAAAACGGACAGCGTGCAAATACCAGGCAAAGGCAAGCGGTTATCTACAGCAATAATCATGCCTACATGGACGGTCAGAGCGTAAGTGTGAAGAACTTGGCAAAATGAAATAAAACTGATACCAAATAAATAAAACGGTTTTCGGATTCGGTGCGGTGTGTAACTTAAGTCACACTCGGATCGGAAAGTAAAACGGTTATCGGATTCGGAGCGGTGTGTAACCTTGGTTACACTCGGTTCGGAAAATAAAACGGTTATCGGATTTGGTATCAGCTTACGGCGGAGATTATTCTGCCTAGACAGACAGCAATAATCAGAACGGTGGTATTTCGGTTCGGTTCGGAAATGTTGAAATTTGATCAACACTTGATACGGTGTTTGCCAAGCGCCTCAAACCCCACAGCTGAGTGCCTTCATTAAATGCATTTCGGTTCGGCCACGTGGTATCTTGTCGGATTTGATGCGGAGAATTTATATGTATCAGAATATAATGTTAGTTAATTTATTTACGGTAGCCTAGATTTTATTCTCAGTTCCCGGACTATAATAAATTTCTATAAATTATTTCAAAGTAATGAATTTTGTTCCATTTCGTATCAGTACAAAATATAGGAAACAAAATGAACGGTAAATTAACACTAACACTACAAAAAATTTCACAAAAATAATTTTTGCAAATACAGATTTTATTTTGCTACGACCTAGCTAAAATAAAATTACGGTAATTAAAACTTCTACCCATTTGGTAGAATCACATATTATTTTATCGCAGTACCATCACAAATGGTCTGGATCAAAATAATATAAACGGTAAACGGTACACATTTTCTGTCGAAATATCATCCATGTTCTTTTTCCCATTTGGAAATTCTTGCGAACATGGCTATTTGGATAAAATCGGGGAAGTTGACATGTCCTAACTCGGACTCTCTTACTATATTGTAATAATTTAATAAATTTATTTAATTTCGGCAAAGTCGGGAAATAATAATTATATTCTGATACATTTAAACGGAATCGGTTTGAAATTATTGCTTTAAAACACACATTTTAGTGAATTATTCTTATCGGTGTTAATATAAAAAGGTCGACAAGAAACCAGCGGCGGTGATAAAACGGTGTACTTACATGTTGTGAATATACGGAACAGTACCCGACTGGGCTGTTTGACGGATCGGACAGAAGTGATCTCAAAATGTGCTCTAATGAAACTAATTTACGCAGGTGTCTTACCAACGCCCTCCGTATCAAATCTTGTAATTAATATTAATATTATAGACAGCCCTCTCACTGCCAGGTTTATCAAATTTCCTATTTAAAGTAGAAATCTGTTTCTCGGTTTCAGCTAGCTAAATTAGGAGAAATCTATAATAATAATTTACAATACCTATGATTCGAATATAAGCGGAGCAAATAACGAAGTATATTATTAATGTAAACTGCATTTTTGCCAACGGAAAATTTACCTCGTTACAGGCGACGCATTAACATTCACAAATGAAATTAAACATTCAATCAACACAGGCGAGTCGAAACCCATTTATACAAAATCATATCGTTCCCGTACGTACATAAACACGAAATAAAAAAACAAATAGCAGAAATGCTTGATCAAGGAATTATTCAACATTCTATCGCACCATGGCCGTCCCCAGTGTGGGTAGTACCGAAAAAAATAGACGCTTCGGGAAAACAAAAGTGGCGTGTTGTAATTGATTACAGAATACTAAATGAAATAACTGTTGATAAATATCCTTTACCCAATATATCCGATTTATTAGACCAGTTAGGACATTGTCAATGTTTTTCGACTTTAGATTTAGCTTCAGGATTTCCTCAAATTGAAGTAGATCCAAAAGACGTACCAAAAACTGCTTTTTCGGTAGAGAACGGACATTACGAATTTTTGAGAATGCCGTTTGGTTTAAAAAATCCACCTTCAACATTTCACAGAGTAATGGATCATATATTAGTAGGGCTACAAAATGAAAGATGTGGATGATACGGATGATATTATCTATTCGGCAAGCATACATGAGCATATTTCTAGACTAAATGAAATTTTTACCAGATTACAGCAAGCTAACTTAAAATTACAGCCAGACAAATGTGAATTTTTACGAAAAGAAGTAGCTTATCTCGGACATGTCCTATAGGCAAAGATCTACCAATAGCTTTCGCATCTAGAACTTTATGCCCTGCAGAATCACGATATTCGACGATTGAACGTGAGCTATTAAGTATAGTATGGTCAGTGAAGCATTTTCGTCCATATCTATTCGGAAGGAAGTTTAAACTCGTCACCGATCATCGTCTTCTAACTTGGCTATTTTCCATAAAAGATCCATGTAGCAGATTGGCTCGATGGAGGCTCATATTGGAAGAATATGATTACGAAATCATATATAAACCCTGAGGAATCAATAAGAACGCTGATGCACTCTCAAGAATCAAGATAAACCATTTAACACGCAATCAGAACAGAGAAACAGAAGATTCAGATCAAGAAAGTGCAAACAACGACGAAGAAGAACAAAATGGCACTCAAAATCAAAAAGAAGAAACCGAGAATGAAAACGAAAATTCAGAAGAACAAGAAGAAGCAGAAGTTTCACCAGAAGAAATGTCTCAAGAATTTGACACTTTTCAAAATTTGTACAAAACCACATCATTGATTGACTACTCGAAAATAACATCTTCAAACACCCAGTTATTAGATAAAGATCACAAAAATATTATAACGTTTTTCCAACAAAACAATTTGACAGATTTTCATTACGAAATAATTGATGACATATTGAAGAAAATCCTAATTTTGAGAACAAAATTAACATTTGTTCAAGTAAAAAAGTAAAAACCAAAAATATTACATAATTCCATTACCATCAAATAATGAAGAGGCAATATTACGCTTATTTGTCACTGTTTACAAAAGTCAAAATTAAATAAATCCCTCAAAAACATATGTTGAAAATAATATAAATTTACCAATACTAGAAATCCTATCCTTTATTTTAGCAGAAAAGGAACTAAAATTAATAATTTGCCAAAATATAGTACAAGTTCCTGACGAAGACCAAAGACCTATAATTTTAGATCAATATCACAACGGGAAAAGTAAAAAACAATTCGAAGAATAAAAAAATATATAATTGGCCCGGAATAACTAATGATGTAGAAAACTTCATTAAAAAATGTGAAACTTGTCAAAAAGTAAAAATATGTCGTAAAAATCTCGACAGGCCTTTTGTAATAACGGAAACACCTAAAACACCTTTTGAAAGAATTAACATTGATGTTCTTGAGATACCAACAAAAAATTACATTTTAACTATTCGGGATGAATAACAAAGTTCACACAGGCATACCCTATGCAAAATAAATCAGCCAAGTCAATTGTAAACACCCTGTTACTCTATTTTCAGCATTATGGCACTCCTCTCCGAATGCACTGTGATTCTAGAAGAGAATTCGAAAATTCATTACTTATTAAATTCAAAGACCTTTGTAAATTATATGACATTAAAATCACACATTCAAGTGTAAATTATCCACAATCAAATGGCTCTTTAGAAAGATTCCACGCAACACTAACCGAAGTGATAAGAGCACATAAAACCGAAAATCCAAATAAACACCCTCTAACTATTTTGCCCTATGCGATTATTTGTTACAATAACTCGATAAATAAAACACATGGGTTTACCACGTATGAATTAATTTTTGGGCACACCTCTGGTAGACTTCCTGAAACATTATACAATCAACAACAAGAATTAATTACGAAGTACATTAGAGATCTAAACAACCAAATATCATATTATTATAAACTAGCACGTTCACGAACAGACTTACAGAAACAAAAATCTAAAATACGCTTTGGCAAACACGTCGCTGAAAATATTCCAGAATATCAAGTAATTGATAAAGTGTACATTAAAGAAAGTCAAATAAAGAGTAAATTACAAAACAAATTTAATGGTCCTTATGAAATAACGCAAATACTTAAGAACTAGAACAAAGCATAGCACTAAAGTAAAGTTTGACAAAATGAAACTATACACGGAAGATTAATTAAAAGCATAAACAAATTTAATTTATTTGTTTTCAGGCTCGTTGCGGCTATCGCAATAATAACAACGAAAAGCTCCTCGTTACTGGACCGATACGTTCTTAAGACAATAAATAATATGCTTGGAATTTATTACATGAAAAGGAACATCTCTAAGTGTCGGATGACAAATGTACTTTGTTGGTTTATAAAGATATGTTTACTTTAAAACAAAATCTCGATCATAATGACAAAATATTAAATAATTTGATTGATACTGTAAACAGTAGGGATACATTGCGCACACAAGTATTTTATTCTGAAGTTCAAACGCACATAAGTTTAATACAATAATTATCGAATTCTTTAGAATTGAAATATGAAGAAATTTTTGCGGACACAAAACGTTACAAACGTGATATTTTAAACGGTATTGGAACTATTTTTAAAGCTATAACCGGAAATCTAGATTCATCGGATGGCGAATTTTATACCGAGTGTTTCAACAAATTACTGAATGATGAACATCAATTAGAAAACTTAATGAAAAATCAGATGTCTGTAACAACTTCTGCTATTAAAAATTTCAATGAAACAATTAAAAAATTGCAAGTACGTGAGCAGACTTTTAATAAACACATTCAAATTATTCAAAAGCAATTCTCAATATATTTGACACAATAGGACTTTTAGAATCAAAATTAAAAGTATTCAAAATTTGTGAAAACCAAACGGAAAGTTATATGTACTTGGAAAATGAGTTAAATGATATTTTAAATGCCATCATTACTTTTGCTAGATTAAAAATAATACATAGTTCAATTATAACTCCAAGAGATTTGGATCTGTCATTGCAGCAAATTTCTCAAAGTTTGCAAAGGAATAACTTACCTTTAACTGTATCTAGTACAAAAATTGCTCAGTATCTTAACATAATCGAACTTCAAGCCTTTCAGGCGTAAACAAGAATAGTTTTTGTTTTGAAAATTCCTCTTGTAGAACCAGAATTATATGAAAATTATAAATTATACCTTATACCAATTTTAGACAACAGAACCGGACTTCATCATATTTTAAGTATTTCACAAAAATATATAGCAAAGGATGATGACTCATTAATGTCTATACCAATGTGAAATTTAGATAATTGTAAAGATTTAGACTTTCGTACAAAACTTTGTTCAAATATATTGCCCTATCCAATTGATAGTGATACGATTTGTGAAGCTCAAATTTTGAAAAATCCTGTTATCTTACCTAAAACATGTCAATCAAATTTAATTCTTGCAACAAATTATAATATACAGGAACTAGAAGAAAACACATGGTTAATTTTAGTATCGGATCCATTAACTATTACAATTAAATGTCAAAATTTAGATGTTATCACTAAAATAATTCAAAGTACTTCAATTTTGCAACTCACTACAACTTGTAGTGCATACATAGGAAATACAAAGGTACAACCAAAAGCAAAACAAATGACAAATTTAAAAACTAATTATCATGCCGTAACTGTACCTTATGATTGTTGTAATCATTTACCCAATAGTGTAAAAGAGCTAGAATTAAAGCCCTTACAATTAAACAATTTTAATACTGAAGATTTCGATATTGCTAAACATAAACTTGAGCAACACTCCAGAGACATTGATGACATAATTAATGACCCTTTTGTATCTAAACACATCGTGGTTTACCTATTTCATTATTGTTTTAATTATAGCTCTTGTGTTAGTGTATATTTTCTGTAAATGCAAAAATCGACGAAATATTAGAATTGGTATACAAACTGCAAATGATCAACCACCAAAACCACCTAGGGATAATAAAGCTTTTAGACAGATAATTAAATATTTCCCAAAGAGAAGACCTAGTGTAGATATTCACGAAGATTTTGAAGAAGAAATTGAACTTAACACAAATTTTACTAAAACCTATGCTTAAAAGTCGCTGCACACATATAGTACCAACTTTTTCAATAAAAGGGGAGTTGTTATATGAGAAATACCCCATATCTTGTAGAATATTATAAGGCCAAATTAAGACGCAATAAACTCTTACTAAGACGTAATTCATGCATGAGATCATCATGATTTCATTGTTATTGCATGACACTATTGTTTATACCTTAAATTGCCACTAATGGAACCTTTTATAAACTATCTTTATTTTGTAAACTTTGAAACTGCTGATGATTAACATTTTTGGTGGTTATTGCCTTAATGTGATTTATTACTTTATTTTTCTCAAACGCATTATTCCAGAACATTGCACAATCCTGAATCAGCAGATTCAAAACATATAAAAAGCAAACTTATGTCAAATTGATCATTCTATTTTATTCAGTCACACAAGTAACATTCTATTTTATTCACTTAACCTAGATACATCTAAGACCAATTTGTAAACTGAGAATACCAAGCTTGGATTCTCATGTTATAAAGTTGTACTAACCAAACAAAATAAAGTTTTTTAAAAAGTAAAGTTTGTAATCGGTGATATAACATATATATGTATACCAAATTTTAAATTAATATATCAATTTTATTTTATCAACCCCTTTAATAATGGAGTGGGGTGGTGATTAGGGGATGGAAAATATTATAAAAAATTTTGAGGAATTGGCTTCTAGTACATACACAAAATTTCAAGTTTCTGTACTCTTACCAGCTTGCTTCTCTTATTTTCCCCTATTTACCCACATTTACCCCCAATCCTTCACAGGATATGTCCAAAAAACAATCCAGATCCAGATCCCTTATAATATATACGTGTACGACTTTTCAAGTCAATGTCTTAAACCGTTCCATAGAAAATGTGCGGACAAAAAAAAAAGTTACAGACAGACCGACAGACAGACAGAAACATTTTCTTCGCTGAAATTTAAAATCTCGATATTTCGTGACATTCTAAACAAGAAAAAGAATTTGAATTTCTTTAATACGATCACTATACGTCCAATGGAAGTAATATACAGTAAGCATGAAAATACTATTTACTGGGCATGACTTTCATGATTACAGATGGGCATCCGATGCCAAAATAATGGCCCAAGGAGTATTATTTTCCGCTACAATTGTCAAAACCATTTATAGAACAGTGTATATTTGGTAATTACAATCCAACATTCAACTTGAACTTCTAAATAATTTATCAGATATGGAGTCAAACTTAATTAAAACTTAACTTAACCCTCTATTGCACAAATTTTCCAATAAGGCTGAAATTTTTTTAAAACTTTTATTTAGTTACAATAAGTCGCCAAAAATACCCAAATAAAATATTTTTCAATTATTAGAGACTACTTTTACAAAAAAGTAAAACGTGCCCATTTGGGAACGTCGTGCACTTATAGAAAAAAATTACAGAACCAACATAATAGACTTTCTGAATGCAAAATAAGTAAATAATTTCAGAATGTTTAAATATATTTATTTTTGAGTAATATTCGTACTTTACAATTTATATTAAATGGAATTCCCGAAAACAATTTTTCTTTTCGTAAAGACACAGGTGTACTTTACATTTTTCGCACATTATTCGACTTTTTCCTTTGCACTTGTTATGTTTACACCTCTGACGATCAGTTGTATGGATAGGCCAGTGTTCATTATTATCCTTTTGTGCTTCAAGAAGAGGTACTGGTTCCTTCCGGTTACGTTTTTTGGGAGGTTCAGGCTGAAGACTCGGTCGACCTCGTCGTTTTCTTGCATTACTTGCTTCATTGCACAAACCCATTGCCACTTGTGTCTTGAAATCAAGCAAACTCATTTTGGAGCTGCTTGTTTTGTCTCTTTCAGGTAATTGATTTGTAATTCTCCTGTACAACAACCACGAATTGCAAATGGTTTCGTCGATAAGATGGAAAAATATTCGGTGGTACCACTTCTTACTTCTGATGTGTATTGGATACAGACCTATTAGGGAATCTTGAAGATCCACCCCACCCATGTGCTTGTTATACACCTTTGTAATATCTGGACAAGATATTTCCCTTTTCCTATTTTCTGTTTTGAAAAACCTTTTTACAGAATGTACAGGATTTGTGCCAGCAAACGTAGAAGCAAGGGATACAATTTTATTGTCAAACCAATTAACTACATTGATTTTGATATTATCTACAGTGGTGTTTTTTTCATCTGAAGTTCCTTTTCCAAGATTTTGCATTTCCTTATCCGTTGGTAGTTTACAATCCTTTAGTCGATTTGACCTTATAGTTGCTATAGAGTGGATACCTCGTTTCTCCAAACATGCCAACAAAGGCAGGCCACTGAAGTAATTGTCATAAAATAATTTATGATGGACTGCATCAGGTATTTTTTGACTCAATCTAACCACCACATTACTGGCAGCTCCTAAATCTGGAGTGCTGCACTGTGCTCGGCCAGAAAACAATTCCATATTATATGTGAAACCACTAATGCCCGCCAGAACCCACATTTTATAACCCCATTTATGGGGCTTTTTCGGATTGTAGGTTTTTATTGATATTTTTCCTTTAAATGGGATTATTTGTTCATCTGCAGACAGATTCTCTTCCATAGGTATTGACTGAAACTTTGAATTGAGATGATCTACTACTGGTGAAATTTTTTCTAATATACTAATCATGTTTAGGTTGTCATGAAATGAAGAAAACGTTTTATCTTTTGAAATCGATTTGTTGCCATAACATCCGCTATTTGTGGTGTATATGTTTGTGAAGTCCAATATCGTCTGATAGTTGGTTGTTTTATTAGGGACATCCACAATAACATTCCTAAGAAATGGCGAATTTCCATTTTAGTTGTTGTTATCGGGTTCTCGGGGCATAATTGGACACTATGTAATGTTGTCATATCTACTATACTTTGGATAAAGTCACCATTAAAAAAATACTTGAAAATTGCTAATGGTGTTGATAGATCGGTTACATCTTCAGGCAAATTTGAATTACCGGATTCATAATCGGTGGAACTATTTGCATTCGTCCACTTCAGGGTTGGGGCTGGAGCTTTAGATTCAGCTTTACCTCCACTTTTTTTTTACCTTTTTTCGATGGTAGAGTTATTGCAGAAATGGGTATATCTTCTTCGTTTTGATCACTGTTTCCACCCGTTATTCTTGGAAATATTTCCGAAAGTGGTCTCTCATCATCACTATCCCATTCCTGGATGTCTTTCTCGATACTCTGTGTTCTTGAAGTTACAAACTCATCATCTGATTCCAAAATAGAATCTTCACTATCTGAAGGAATATTAGGACATATAACATTGGGTTTTTTAGTTCCATAAAAATCCTAGTGCTCATTCCTGCATTTTTATTCATATTTCTGCACTCTGAAAATATAGAAATCATAACCAGTATGTACACGCCGTTCCCAATTGGGAACAGTATTTTTAGGGCACATTACTCAATAACACCACTTCGAATGACTTAGAATTATATACTAAGCGCCTTTTACAACAATTATAACATTATAAAAAAAATATGAACCCGAACTTACATTTTTTCTTCAAATTACACTAAAATCACACTGACGAAGTTTGACGCTATTTGTAGGTTACCGTATGATCAGCTGTTTGTTTGTTTAGGAATGAAATTGGTGGCGCCATCGTGTGCTCAATAGCACAACATATAAATATGACATTCCCAAATGGGTACAATGTGCAGTTATGGAAATTTTAAAAGTTAAGCTAAATATACATATGTATATATATTAGGTTCCCATTTGGGAACATTGTGCAATAGAGGGTTTTAAGATAACTTCGGTAGTATTGACATAGGGTGATTTACCGCTTAGAAAACTTATATTGTAAATGGATACCAACTGCAGAAATTATTGCACAATTAGTTTGTGGCTTGGTTAATAAAGAACTGATACAAAAACCAATGTTCATAATTAATTGTTGGTCACCAACTTTAAGTCAATTGACATCGTTGGATTCTTTAAACATAGGATATAAAAGTCAAGAAAACCTACCAAAAAGTGTTCTAGTACTTTTAAAGTTTAATGGGGAGCTAAATGTACTACGGCAACGGGTTTTCGTTTATCAAGCAGATAATAGCAAAATTTCTACGATTCAAAACAGGTTCTAACATAAATACTGAAAGAAACATTGGGATGACATTTTCTCAAAAAGAGGGATTATCACGAACACCAGAGGCTGACACATGTGGGTGCATTTTAGTAGTCCTTATAAATTATTACTCTTTTCCGAATTTTGGAAATGAGTTTGAAAATGTATTAAGTCCAAATATTTGGATAATGGATACGTATTTCCACTCCTGAAATACTCTTCAGGAAAATCCGTGAGTTTCAAAATAATTTCAATAAGGGATAAACACTTTATTTAATAACTTGTTGAAATACACAATATTTTCCTTAAATAAAATACACTTCTACTGGACTAAAATAACCATTGACAATGTTTACTACTTTGCATTTCTATCACCTCGGATTTCTGACCTCTCACTTGTCCCTTTTCAACTTCTTCTTTTTCCGCCGTGAATCTCGCCTTAAATACTCTAATATTGCCACTAGAGTTATCTAGAACAATTGAGAATCTTCTCCCCCCATATTCCAGACCGAAATAGAAATCTCCTTATATAGATTCTATTCTATGTCGGCGTATCAGTATTGGGTTTCTAGGGAGTGAAATGCATAACAATACTATTTAAGAGTTAATCCGAATGCCAAACTTCGTCGTTTTTTTGAACATCATTTTGATTCCAGTTTGCTACTTTCATTTTGTCTCACAATCTAAAGTGAAAGAAAATAATGAAGAAAATTCTACTGACGTATCCTTATCTTTTACTCCTACCAATGAGGACACCGAAGAGTAGCCCCCAAGCCCAAAAACAAAAAAAAATAATAAGCGGGTAAGTTCAAGGAGGAGATAACAATATGGCTGAAGGATTATAAGAACGATGTGAATCAACGAGAGAATAGAAGAATTAAATTGGCTGAACAATAATATAAAGAAACAGAAGAAATGCTTTCAGAAAGCCCGTGAATGCGGGTAATTGGCGGCAAAGGGACATCTGTCTAGCTGTGACGTGAATAGCGGTTTCAACATGGCCCCTGAGGACCAATAGTTGAAACACTGCAACTTTAAGGGGAACCCGCGTACCTAGTACAACTCGTGAAGAGTTACTTCAAGGAAAGATCTTTAAATACGATCACATAGAGGTCACGTGTGGCGTTCCGCAGAGGCCGGTTCTGGGGCCACTCTTATGGAACGTCTGTGCGATGGCATCCTCGAGATGGAAAGTCCCAACGACTCTCGACTGGTCGCATTTGCGGCTGACCTCTTCGTAATAGCTATAGACAAAACGGAGAAGCGTGCTATGGCCAAGGCCGAAGTTGCTATCGGCGAAATAAACCGGCGGATGGACAAATAGCCCTGGAGAAATCTGAAGTTGGCGCGCTGACCGGGCGCAAGCACGTAAGCAACATGCACGTGAATATCCAAAACGCGGTTGTGACCGCTAAACCCGACATAAAATACTTCGGGGTATTTATCGATAGAAAATTGGCGTGGAACCGGTACGTTAAATGCGTTACTGACAAAGCCGAGAAAGCAACCATGGCCCTCCGGAGGTTCATGCCGCACATCGGAGAGCTCAAAACCTATGCCAGGAAACTGATGAACTCCATGGCAAACTCCATTCTCTTATACGCCGCCTCGACGTGGGTCTACGCGTTAAAGACCGCGAGAAACCGCAAACGACGAACGCAACACCTTATGCTGATAAGGGCGAGCTGTGTCTATCGAACAAGAAGATCATATACAGGAACCATCTCGTGGCAGGAGCGTTGGGACAGCACTGAAGACGGCCTGAACTGCCCGTAAACATGGGGACCTGAACTGCTACCTAATTCAGGCGCTAGGCGATCACGGCAACTTTGGCAATTATCTGCATATAATCGGCAAGAGAGAGGCAGACAGATACCCCGGAGCACACATTGCTCTATTGCCCTAGGTGGAATGACCAGAATACATCGGTCAGGCAATCACGCCACAGAATTTCATGGTAAACATGCTCGGCTACCGTAGAGAAATGGGCAACAATCAACACCATGTGTTGTAACATCCTGCGGATGAAAGAAGAAGAAGAAGCACGGATATCAAATCCATAGAACCCCTTGCATCCAAAGAAATGTTGAGGTACAGTTCCGGAGTACGACGAGGGGGTTTTTAGTGAGGTCAATCCCACATATCCCTGCACGCTGGACCAACAGTGCAGGGAAGCTTTTGAAGGTTTTTCCCCTCTCAAAAAAAAGTACATATATTAATGTAGGTGAGAAGCAGTTATGCGAAGTCTCTTTTTTTAAAAAGAGACTTTTAAATTAATTTTGAACCTAAATACTCTTTTATAATCCAAAGTGATTTAAGTAACATTCATCCTTTAAAAAGGAACATGATTAGCCCAATTGGTTCTTATACAGATTGAATCTAAGTAAAATGAAAAAGTTTATAGACAACATTCGTTTATTAAATATCAAAATTTATTAAAACTACACTAAGTTATTTCAAATTAAATTTTCCCTTGGTGTCTTCTATTTCATAAGTCTTCTGCCAACTGGTTTCTTAAATTTTCTCCTCCATGGTTAATTTCATTTGGAACATGATTGTCTAAGTTTATTAAATCTATTTGTTCCATGCCTTAATTTATATACTGCTGGACATCTTCGTCGCCTTTCATAAGACATATATTATGTAAGACACAACAGCTAACAACGGTATGAACTATGTTTTATTCCTCATACATGCCTAATAGTTCCTTCAATCTTCTGAACCATCTCTTTAACAGAGCAAATGCATTTTCTACTTTTACGTTTGTTTTGGAAACAGTCGTATTAAAGTGAAGATGTTCGTGTGTCAGATAACCATTATTTCTAAAGGGCGTAATCGGCCAGGACAGCAAGGGATAAGCACAATCGCCGATAATAAAATAATTGGGAGTACATTGGGTCATTACCCGAAAAACACGGGCCTCTTGGACTGAAACGTTGATAATTTCTCGAAGGAAAATTATCATTAAATTTAACTCACTTTAATGATATACAAAAAATACACAGACAAAGCAGAGTACTTGACATCAGGGTTTTTGAGTAAAATTTACAAAAACTTTCGTCAGAATAATCATATAAACAAATCATTAGTTCATCTGACATATAGCAAAATACAAAGCAAAACTGTACACAATAAGAGTCCGTATACGGTAAATAATTAAACTAAACTAAACACGATCTGGCTAAAGCGGTAAAATAAAGAATGTTTACGATAACATAATTAAGACACATAAAATGAAAATATTACTAACTGTAGGTAAAGGTAATAAAAAATGGCCCGACAATTAATATTTTCGATATAGACTGGTTCGTTGGTCGTACACTAGATTTTTATGCCCAAAACACACGGGAGATGTCTAAAAACAGGGCTAAATAGTTACGCAAACATAACGTTCACATGAAATTATTCACGCACTATTATAGTCTTATCATGGGGTAAGAGAAGTCTTTACCGGACGGTAACACTGGATGCAACAAAGAATATTACTTGCCAAACGTGATTTGAGGTGTTGAAGGCCGTCAATAATTCTGCATTTTCGCAATCGGCTTCACACAGGAAAATTAGCATCACGAGAGACATACATAATATAAAAGTCTGTACTTACAGCTTATTCGATGAAAACATTGCACTATTATAGTTATGGGCAATGGAGTACTATAACACAGAACATGTAAAATATAATAACTACTTTACTGATTCTTTTCGCAGTTATTCACTATATTATTTACAATAAATGGCGACTTTTTAATTCTTACTGCCCTACACGGGCAACCCGCCTCTACGCCATCTTTCTCGCGTCTCTCCGTCTCCCTTGCTGACTTGGCGTAGGAATATACCTGCGTACTACAAGCTACTCGCTATTGGTCAAGCATTTGTCATGATTAGCCGATAAAAGTTAAGTGCGTATAATTTAAATTTAAATACATAGAATAAAATAGTCGCGCACTTTATCTAATTGAAGGTACTGAGTGTTCTTACAAAACGTGACCGTTACAGGACACTACCTGGTCATCGAGCATCGACATCTATAAACATTAGATTGTCTCGAATAATCCCTTGCAGTATAATGAAATGAAATTTTTTCCTGTTATAATAATCAATCCCATGAATTTTTGGCTTTCTTATTGAAGTATGACACCCATCAACACATCCTATTACACTGCTTAAACCATATCTATTAAAATTATTTGTCAGTAAAGGTCTCTATTAATTTTCTGGCTACTTAAATAATTTACACAATTCATTTACAATAACTTTTTCATACGCAAACAAAGGAATATTGTCGATTTTGATACACCGAATCTGTCTCCAATAGATCAATAACTTTCTGGAGTGCCCAATGTCCATGTTATGGGTAAAATCTTATCAATGATGAACATTCCTTTCTATTTTGCGCATCAGAGTGCAGCAGCTGTACTCGGTTCTTCGACTGTTGGGGTTGTTATGTCTGAAAAATATCTGAATGAAAACCGTATAACATGAAAACTTGTTGCTGTGTACCAAAGTGCTCTAACACAGGACATTTATTTCCTAAAAATGAACGTCTCCGACTACTATGGGTCAAACATATGAGGAGAGATATGTGAAAACCTACAAACTACAGTGTTCCCACATAACATCTCATGGATATGTATATCCATAGCATATGCATTAGGTGTTGGAAATTGAATATGTATTGTTAAATATACACATGATATGAAATGTATATTCAGCTACTAATATCCATCAGCGTCATATACATTGTACATTGCTGGGGGTATATACATAATGATTTATACATAACATGTCCATTAAGGTATAATTAAATTATACGCGTACACGAATTTTATCTCATTATCTGATGCGCATGCGCTACTAATTTATTGCATAGTACATCGGCGCACCAAGCATCATTTGTTTACGGATTGTAGAGCCGGCGCCGGCAGCCATTACGCCTTATCCCTGTAGTGTTGTGTGCAAAGTGTTTATGTGTGATGGAAGTTAACTCTTTCTCATTCTCTGGATTTTATATTTGTTTATTGCTATATTATGCTGTTACATTTGCAAGAAGCTCCCATGATGTAAGAGTATATTTACTATAATGCAATTCTTTAGATTTGTAAATCTATACTCTTTTAGGGTTAGAAAATTTGCAAGTTTCATATTTAACTGATTGTGGCAGGTGTGTCTTTAGTTAAGATGGCGGAAAGTGACAGAAGCCTAAAAATTTGCTGTTATGTCATATTGGGTATGTATTTTATAAATATAGTGAATAAAAATTACATACGTTCATATTATATATAACTTACTGATGGTTGAGAATGTTTTAAACACATATGTAGGACATGAGTAACTGTAGTAGGTATTATACATATGTATACAATTTGTTAAACTACCGGAAGGTAAAAAAGTATACGTAAATATTGAAAATTTTAAATATTGTTATAATTTAGGTTATTTTGTAAAGTTTGTGTATGTTTAAAATAGTTATATATAAAATATATTTCTTATTAAGCTATCTGTGTTTTATTACCTCATATGGATACTATTGGATACCTCTGAAGTAGTTCCCACGAACATCAAAACACTTGAACACCTTCATTCGATGCGTGCTGCTCCAATCGTGTTGGTATCATCGAGATGATTAAAGCTGTTCGTTTTAATCATTTCCCGATGATGCCAACATGACTAGGGCAACACGCGTCGAGTGCAGTGTTCAATGAGTGTTTTGATGTCCGTGGAAACTACTTCAAAGATATGTAATGTATATTCATAAAATATGCGATTGTGTATATGTGTGTTTCATATCCATTGAATGTACATTGCATATGTTTATGTACATTCACTAAATATAAAATAGATATGGAAGTCGGCGACAAACGTATGTGCTGGGAATGTTAATTCCACATCCATTAGATGTACATCAGATATACTTTCTCCATCTTGTGGATATACATATCCATAGATTGAAGATACAGTGTATGTACATTACATATCATTTTGTTATGTGGGTTGTTTGTAAAAAACATTTTCTTGAGAATGACTATATTACGCATTCGAAAACAGGTAGGTTTCAATTTTAATGTAGGTACAATAGATTTACAGTACATAAATACCTGTCTACCTACCTTAAATGTACAATTAGGTAGGTAGGTAGGTAGGTAGGTAGGTAGGTAGGTAGGTAGGTAGGTAAAAGTTTACGATACATGTTAACTGAAGTATGTTATTCGTATTGTTTTAGGAGCCACATTAGTTATGAAAAAGTTAAAGAAAGACGTAGTATTTGAGTGGGCAAAAAGAAAGGATTCACTGAAAACCATCTTTTATTACGCAAAAATAAAATCAGGTAGGTTGGAAAGGGAAATCTAGCCCCAGAGACACAGAATGAAGATATGGAGAATGTGTTTTATAATCAAGACGATTTAAATATTCAAATGGAATTATCTACAGTCGAAGAATACATGGTTTTCAAGATAAATCTATTCATACTGAAGCATAGTGTGCTGTTGAATACAATTCTATTCAAACTCAAATAGCAAGTACAAATTTTATGTGCAAATATGATCTTGAACATGATGATAGTGCAGTACATTTTTATACCAGACTAGAAACTTTCCAGAAAGTACAACTAGTGCTTAACTCATTAGGTGAACCAGTTAAAGATATGACATATTTATCGTAAACCTTCTCCATACATGACTTTGTTAAATCAATTTTTATATATTTAATACACCTGCATCAGAAAAGGCACATTTTGAACTAAGTCGAATGTTAACATAACATTGACGGATGTAAGAAATATTACAATAACATGGATAAAAGGTATGAGTTTACAGTGGAGGGAAATAAACATATGGTCATCTAACGAAGAATTTCCTCTCACGAGGGTAATCATAGATGGCACAGAAATTCCTATTAATAAACCTGCATTGCCATTCGCTCAGTAAGCTACATTTTCTACAGTAAAAAGGGATAGAAAAATTTCACGTAAAAGTGTTCACATAGATCGCATTATGGGTTTAGGGAAAACTAACAAAATTCTACATGGCTCATTAAATCTCTCAGAAACTTTAATATCTAATAATATAATTTTGGTGTTATATGCCCTGTAATTTTAGGAAACTTATTATTAGCGACTCTACTTAGTTTATAAATAAAAGTATCATCGATTACATATTTTTACTAATAAATGCACATATTTGTTAAAATTGATATAATTCAGTTTTGTAGGTATTTATATTTTGTAATTTAGCACTGGTTTGATATTTAGAAACGTATAAGACTACACAAGTAAAATAGTTTTTTATTTAATACATGTAAATATTACGTGACAACTACAAATCTTATTACAAATAATAATTAAAAATATGAGTATTAATAAAAACTATCATAATTTTTATATAAAACATTTGCAAAACATTGTTTTTTTGACAATTTTCATAAAAATACTACAGTTTATTTACCATATTTACAATAAATTGTTCATCTCTAGATACTGATATAATTAAAATATTAACATTTGCAACATTTGTAACAACAAAATGATAAGTCTCTTTTCAGTACAAAGCATCTGGCCTTGAATCTGACAGTAATAATTATGATCTACTTTCAGTTTATAATACACAAAGTTGCAAATATGGACCAGTTTCTGGGGTTATTAAACTGTTTCTGGCACTAAACGGACATTTTACTTCCAAACAAGCAGTCCCTGTTATACCATCAGGTGAGCTTCCTAAGAAATGATACTCTTTTGACACAAGCACTAAATTAACGGTTTGAAATTTCTACATATTTTTGACAAGCAATCAGTTCATTTTTTTTCCATAACTAACAACCGGTACAGACATTTTGTATTATACGTTTCAATAAGCTTTTAGCACACTGATCATTTTTTAAACTGCTTATAATATCAACAAAATGGCTGCTTTGAAGGCGTTATTTTCTCTCTTCTAACCACTAACTACTTATTACTTTGACATCTTGTTTTATACTCTATCTCTCGTATTTTCTCTGGTGAAATGTATTTCAAAAACATACTATTGAAAAATGTTTTTCCTCTGAATGTTCTTTCGAGTAATCATGATCGTTGCACAGAACTCTTATGGTAGCAGGTGGCATTTGTATAAAAGTATTTTCTCCATCATAGTGGCCACATAAAATATTATCTGATTAATAAAGGAATTTTGATATTCTGTTTCTGTTTTCGAGTCCTGGGATCAAAATTTTTTAAATCAATTTTATAATTTCGCAAATGTAGGTCACAAACCTTAACAGGTGAACCTACATATTTTTTAGCTTTGTGAAAAGTAATGTAATACGGACGTACATGTTTCCCTCAATGTAATCTGGCCCAAAAAGTTTTGAGAACGGAAGTAGATTCTCTTCCGAAACGTTAACTTCCTATAGCTTTGATTTTGAGTTTTTAGTTTATAACATTGTTCTAGTTTATATATTTTTAGGTGTGAGACTTTTTGAAACAGTCAAGTACTCAAGAACCATCCTCTGTCTGATCCGTTTGGCGCAGAGGTTTTTTCATTAAAATTTTTAAATATTTTTCAGTGGCAAAATACCCAATAAAAAGTAAGAAAATCTGAATATGCCACAAATAAACAATTACAGACAATATCTGTAATCTGGCCATTCCTTAAATACCACCACTATAATATGTTTACAGTGGGCTAGGGAACTTCTACCAGCAGCACATTCACATTCTGCCTCGTCACCACGTTCTTTCTCATGAAATTCGAGATAATTCTGTTTTGATTCTAATGAAATATTCAATACCATTTTAGAATTAACATCGTTATATGTTGACAAATCTGGTGTCTTCAAATTATAATTTATATCTTCATCTTCAGGTGCATCAATTAAAATTTTGTCAGAATCGCTTAATCTATCTAGAATAAAAGAGGATTCATAAAGAGAAATTTCCACAGTTTCATAACTACAGTTGCACATCTCTCAACCAAATCATCCTGTTTTTCATGAACTCTAGCGCCTCATTTTCTCAGCTTTGCTTTAAACGAATTAAAGACCAACTGCCATACTTTTTATCTATCTAGCTTATCCTTACGAATGTGTAATTATAAAACACGTGGAAATTGAAACTATTTCAAGGTTAATATTCCGATTAATTTCAGAATGACAACCTAGTACGCATGGTTCCATCTATCAGATCTATTAGGAACTGGTTTGGATTGTTCCCCATTGATGTTTGCTGCCTACCACCGAATTCACAGAAGCATCTTCGGAACATCTCATGCGGTTCGTCCTAAATCAGTAAGGAGAACCTGAAAACTTACGTGTCGATAATTCTCTCCAATATATCTGGATGCAATTCCTCAGTCGATAATAATAAATTAGTATTATCCCTTAAATGTTCTGTAATAGATACAGCTAATGTAGCTGATATTACTGCAATATTCATTCAATTCCTGCATGTACTGAAGGCGCAGTACAGCAAATACCTTTGTACTGCGCTGAAAGGTAGCAAAAGGGATATATAAACTCTTTTTTAACACACACTACGCAATAAGTATAACTAAAATATTTTAAAAGTTTTTGGCATAATCAAAGATTACGTAATGGATTCGAAAAAATTTCATATTTAGTAGTTCCACAAATATGTGATTTAAAACATAATGAAAATATGAATGTGTCTCGTTATTCCATGTCATTTGCCATTGGTGGTTTCTCAATTTTCAAAGAAAAGCAAAATAGATACATTAAGAGCAAGTGTTTTTATAATTTACTTTGCATTGAGCAAATGAGCTTGGGCAAAAATAAGCCACTTCTACAGAAGACACGTTTGGGTTGGGTAGTGTCAGATTATCTTTTACCGGTTAACAATGGTTCAAGTCTTCGGTGCACTTAGGGTCAATTTAGGTGTTCAAGAACAATTAGCCAAATTTTGGGCATTAGAAGAACCTCCATGTTCATCTTTCAATTTGTCGCAGGAAAATGCAAAGTTACTACCAAACGTTGCATTGTCAGCATTGTAGATTTGTGGTACAAATTTCATTGTGGAATCTCCTTCAAAATTGGGTAACCCGAGGGAATACGCTTTAAAAAGACTTTTCGTTTTGGAAAAGAGGTTAGCAAACAAATCCAAAGTTGAAACAAATGTATATAGACTTTATGGGAGAGTATGAACTATGTCATTGATACCATCATCTTCTGATCGAAATCAAGTTTCATATTGTTTTGCCTCACCATGGCGTATTAAATGAGAAAAGATATACTACTAAACTGAGGGTCTTCTAGCGATACGGGTGTTTCATTTAATAACATTCAGGGCAAAGGTCATGTAACCAAGATGAATTAATAATAACCATTGTACCCAAACAGCACGGTACACTCTGCGTACGTACGTTTTAGGTCCATTTTACGCCGGGACGTATGTAGATGCAACATGAGATGTACAGGGTGGGCAACTAAGAATGGAGGTCGGCCATATCTCAGAAACCAAGCATCGCACAAGTTTAGGGAAAAAATTACCTTAAGTAAAGTGGTCATGAAAAATCGCTGGAAAATATTTTCGAGTTTCTAAAATGGCCGCTAGGGGGCGTAACGGCCACAGCAGAATAGAAAAGCAGGTTTTTCTCAGTATTTTGCTCAATTAAGTGGTATTGAAAATACATGCATCGTAATCCTAGGACAATTTTGAATCTTTTTAGTTTTCCATTTTTTTTGTATCTTCAAGAATAAAGTGGTGGGGAGATGCCAAAAATACATTTTTTCAAATGTCGATTACTCCGATTAGCCTTAACGGAATTTAACAAACTTGGTCTCATTGGAAAGTGCTTTTCTTGGTCTATCGAGTGCATGTTGTGCTATTTCCATTTGATTATTACTGTCGCTGCTAGAGGCCGTTATTTGACATGACAACAAATATAGCGCTTTTTCTTAAAAAATTTAAATGGAATGGTATATTTATTTTTACACGGTAAAATAGAGAATTAAAAGCCTCAGATATCAGTGAAAACCGCAACTAGATAACTTTTCTCTAACGGAAGATATTAGCAAACAAAGTTGAAATTATGAATTATTATCAGATCTTGCCGACGGGATTTGCAAAGTAGCTGTTGAAAACAAGTAAGCTGTGAAAATGACACAATGAAGAAACAACATATATCAAACATATCGAGTAGAATATATTACATAATATAAAAATTAGTAATTAATAACAGACAACAATTCTAATAATAATAATAACAATATATTTATGTAGACAGCTATGAAAAGACTAATTTTACTTGACGAATGCAATATTTGCAAATTACGCGAGTCAAGTAAAATTACTGTTTCATAACGTTTTTATCTAATCCTGCTCTAAAATAGAAAAGAAATTGCAATTTATATTGAATTTTATTTTGCGGTTTCAAACATTGTTACACCTACAGTGGTACAAATGAATTTTGTGTTTATCGCTGTACCTGAGCATTAGTAGGTATAGGTTGACATTTGTATTAACAAAGTTCAGTTGTCAATCTGCTGAATTTTTTTAAGTAAATTAAGTCAGAAATTGTTGATTTAGATGTGGATATTCCATCTGATATAAAAGAGTAGCAGTAAATTCAATAATACTTACCTGGTAAATCAAAAAGCATATATGAGGAAGTATAATATACGAAATTTGAAAACTGGTGTCAACAAAAGTGAATAAAAAGATGTATGTGAAAAGATTCTCTTAGCGTATTTCGAAACGATGAAAAATTATAAAGCGTCACGATATGAATATTGAGTAGGAATTAATATTAAAGAATTAAATGCCAAAAGAAACATTGACAAAAAATATACCATATTAATACCATTTTTAAAGAGAAGATCTTCAGGTTACCACGCTAAGAAATTTATTATTTTAACAGAAGAAAACTTTAAATGTTTTGTTAAAAATGCAGATGACGGAATGTTTCTATTTGCATTTTATTAATAAAGTGTTTTTTGTGCCTTAATGTCTTTTCTCTAAATGATGGGTTTAATAATAACAGTTTAATTAAAATTCATTACATCACTAGTTATGTAATGAAACTGACAGTTATGAAAATTGGGACGTTTCGTAACTTTAAAAATACATTTAAAATTTCGTAACGATGTCTTCGATACACGGTACACTTCCTTCGTACGAAAACCATGTGCCAGTCGAATAAAAACTTTTTCACTTGGATGACGTCTTTCAGGATATTGCACTGCATAGACTCTGGCAGTAAGAGTTGCATGTCTCATGCATTCGAACTAAATCGCTAACATGTCAAATGCTTCATTTGTAAGAATCATTATAATTTGAAAATTAATTCCAAAACGAAAACAAATTCAAATAAAAAACTAAATACTGCACAAAATAACAATAATGACAAGTTAAATATTTTGACATAATATCTTGTTTCTTCATTGTGTCATTTTCACAGCTTACTTGTTTTCAACAGCTACTTTGCAAATCCCGTCGGCAAGATCTGATAATAATTCATAATTTCAACTTTGTTTGCTAATATCTTCCGTTAGAGAAAAGCTATCTAGTTGCGGTTTTCACTGATATCTGAGGCTTTTAATTCTCTATTTTACCATGTAAAAATAAATATACCATTCCATTTAAATTTTTTAAGAAAAAGCGCGATATTTGTTGTCATGTCAAATAACGGCCTCTAGCGGCGACAGTAATAATCAAATGGAAATAGCACAACATGCACTCGATAGACCAAGAAAAGCACTTTCCAATGAGACCAAGTTTGTTAAATTCCGTTAAGGCTAATCGGAGTAATCGACATTTGAAAAAATGTATTTTTGGCATCTCCCCACCACTTTATTCTTGAAGATACAAAAAAAATGGAAAACTAAAAAGATTCAAAATTGTCCTAGGATTACGATGCATGTATTTTCAATACCACTTAATTGAGCAAAATACTGAGAAAAACCTGATTTTCTATTCTGCTGTGGCTGTTACGCCCCCTAGCGGCCATTTTAGAAACTCGAAAATATTTTCCAGCGATTTTTCGTGGCCACTTTACTTAAGGTAATTTTTTTCCTAAATTTGTGCGATGCTTGGTTTCTGAGATATGGCCGACCTCCATTCTTAGTTGCCCACCCTGTACAATACAGTACATACATGTACGTAGTCTTGATGTACGTTCTTCCGACATTCTACACCTGTACGTTTACGTACGTACTCTTGATGTACGTACTTGAGACGTCCTATGCTTTTACATACATGTACATACTTGTATGTACATGTACATACTTGTGACATTCCATGCCAGTACGTGTAGATATATACTATATAAGGTTCAATGCATGTATGCTTTAAAATTATTACATTTATAATATAGGTATTTAAAAATACACTTAATTGGTACATCAAATAAATATTGGATGTCAAACAGGTAAATGAATTATTTTCAAAGTTATTTTAGAAATATTAGGTCAGACATGCAGGCAATGTTTCTTATGTTAGGGAGAGGGAGAGGACACAATCTCTACATCTTTTATTTTAATATCTTTACAAGTAGAAGCTCACTTTGAGCGAATACAACTCTCGTTTATAATGAGTCAGAAAGAAAAAGACAATTGAGATGTGGCATGTCATAAAAGAATACGTTTGTCTGTTGCCCTCTTTCTTAAACAAACTGCGTTTTGTATTTTGACATTTTTGACGGTAGTTACGCCATTTCCGTATACCTACAATTTTCATCTGTATTATTTTGTTATTTACCACTTACCACCAAATAAATGAATAGTATCAATAACTTATTATACCTAGAAAGTGATAATATATCGGGATTAAGCAGCTCCTTGCAGCTAACTTGTGGTTTTATTGTCTGAGTGGAGTGTTGTGCTATTATAACCTCACATATTATTCGTGTTCTTATAAATCGTAAAAGGTAAGTAGTACACATAAACAGGTGTACTTGATATAGTATCAAAATTAGCACATCAACACTGACGTCTTCACACACACACCAAAACTGGACTATAAAGATGTATGCTTTATTGCCAACCAAGTTTGCTTCGTGCAATGCAAAATACTTATTTCGTGATAAATCTAGCTTAATTAGCAAAATGCGTGTCAATTATAGTGGTCAGTTTTATTGTGTTAGTAGAATCAGTGTTAATGTTTTACGCCAAACCACTACTCCCTTCAGGATCGAAATTAACAATGTATGTATATTTTCAGAGGCCTCATTGAAAGCAAATAAAGCAGCAGATGCCAAACAAACAGAAACCTCCATTCAACATTGGCTCAGACGTGCCAAAGATCGAATGAAATGAATGTATGAAATGTATAAATAAATGTTGACTAAAAGCAATCATTCATTTAATTTCTTTGGTAGTAAAAAAATACCCATTTTCCATTTTCTAGGAGAAAAAAATATTCATAATAAATCAATACTCAACTTTGGATTTTTGTTTTGTACCGTCCTAAAGTTCCAGGACGCTACAGAATATATATAATTTAATTATGGGGTTCTTAAAACCACTATAATAGCAGATACTTTAAATTTGTTGACTTTTTGTTCACAGAAACCTAGAGCTGCCGAAGTCCTCATCCCCACTCGAAGATCTATCTTTAAAATATACACCGAGCGCCATCTGTACTTTACAAGCAAACCCAACCGATTCTTAACGAGTAGACTTGAATTAACTTTAAAATATACACCGAGCGCCATCTGTTATTCTACCAGCAAACCACCGGCTCTTACTAGTTAGAAACCTAGATAGTTTTGGTAAAAATTAAACAATAAACTTTAATTAATAAATTTGAAGCAATAGAAATTTAGTAACAAATAAGAATTACTAATGGGAAGTAAAATAGTGCAATAATTAAGTAGATTTGATAATAAAAACAGAATTTTAAGTAAACACTTTTTATCATTTTGCGGTTGGCAACGATTGAAAGCTATTTTATAGGAGACAATAAATTAGGCATTTCCGATTCTTGAAGCCAAAAACAAGACGTGTCTGTGCTGACTTACCGCAGATTTAAAGCCTCAAATTCCTGGAGATAGGTAATTAAATAAACCAATATCTACTAAATTATAATCACTGACATTTATTGATTAATGTATATGTATTTAATTTGTAAAATTGCCAGCATTCAATCCGATGTTAAGGGATATTTAATAGGTTAATTTAAAGATGCGCGCGTGCCATAAAAAACAGCGTCAGTAGCTAAAATCTATGTTGGATAAGGAATTACATTTAAGTCTGTTGCTTATTGTTAAGGGGAATTAATTGTGAATTTAAAGTTTTAAACGCGATTTAAATATAGGTTTGGGCAATAGTAGAACGCGGTTTTTTAAATTTAGTAAGGTTATAAAAATATCTTGGAATTTGGTAGGGGATATTTGGGCATTTTTAGAAGAAACGTTAAGGTCTTAAGGCATTACGTGGGGTATTAACGCACCCAGAGTGCCTTTTCAAACAAGTAAATGCAAGGTAGAGTAACACGATGGACTCTTTTAGGTGTGAGGTAATAAGTACCAGCCTGAGGTATTAAGTACCAGCCTGATGAGCTATTAAGTGCCAGCTTGAAGAGGTGGTAATGACCAGCCAATAATAAGCTTTGGGTGTCAATTTAAGTGACCAGCTTGATGGTGATGGTCCTGTGAGGATAACCTTGTTAGCCCAGGAGGAAATTTGTTTGTCCATATCCACACATGTCACTGGATATGGAGCTTGAATAGCGACTATATGGTAATCAATCTAAGTTTCAACTTTTATCAGAATACGAAGCAAGCAGAGGAAGGGGAAGAAGAGATTTGAGTGGGACGAGGCGCTCTGGCAGCTCGTGAGCAGGATTTGTGGTGAGAGTGTCATTCTCATTTGAACATCAACACGCTCAACTTCTTGTAAATTTTCAATTAACATATAATTTTTAGCCTTCGGCAAATGTAAATTTTTATCTTTAACTTTTCATCGGCCGTCAGCCTAATAACATTCTTACTCCTACATATAATTTATGTAAGGAAGGTAGCTACCCTCTAAATTCAATTTTTTGTTAATAAAATATCTAAATTTATATCAAATATTTACCATTTCCAGTTTTGTCTTTAAAATTTTAATATACAACTTATTTTTCTTACTTTGTGTTTTTCATATTAAATTCTCTAAAAACTCATGATACCTATGTAAACATTAAGGCCACTGAATAGCCACAGTATTACATTTTTGAAAACCAGTAAGGCATAGGTATCGAGCAATTGGCTATTGGCGCCTAACAATTCTAAATTTTAATTAATTTTCGAACCACGACCCAGCCTCCACAAAATAAATGAGAACCGGGTAGTTTCATCGTTCCTATTCCACTCAGGGGCAGGAATTGATGTTACAAAGTGGCGCCCAACGTGGGGCCCGAACCCACGACCCTGAGATTAAGAGTCTCATGCTCTACCGACTGAGCTAGCCGGGCCCCACGTTGGGCCCTAGGGCCACCACTTTGTAACATCAATTCCTGCCCCTGAGTGGAATAGGAACGATGAAACTACCCGGTTCTCATTTATTTTGTGGAGGCTGGGTCGTGGTTCGAAAATTAATTAAAATTTAGAATTGTTAGGCGCCAATAGCCAATTGCTCGATACCTATGCCTTACTGGTTTTCAAAAATGTAATACTGTGGCTATTCAGTGGCCTTAATGTTTACATAGGTATCATGAGTTTTTAGAGAATTTAATATGAAAAACACAAAGTAAGAAAAATAAGTTGTATATTAAAATTTTAAAGACAAAACTGGAAATGGTAAATATTTGATATAAATTTAGATATTTTATTAACAAAAAATTGAATTTAGAGGGTAGCTACCTTCCTTACATAAATTATATGTAGGAGTAAGAATGTTATTAGGCTGACGGCCGATGAAAAGTTAAAGATAAAAATTTACATTTGCCGAAGGCTAAAAATTATATGTTAATTGAAAATTTACAAGAAGTTGAGCGTGTTGATGTTCAAATGAGAATGACACTCTCACCACAAATCCTGCTCACGAGCTGCCAGAGCGCCTCGTCCCACTCAAATCTCTTCTTCCCCTTCCTCTGCTTGCTTCGTATTCTGATAAAAGTTGAAACTTAGATTGATTACCATATAGTCGCTATTCAAGCTCCATATCCAGTGACATGTGTGGATATGGACAAACAAATTTCCTCCTGGGCTAACAAGGTTATCCTCACAGGACCATCACCATCAAGCTGGTCACTTAAATTGACACCCAAAGCTTATTATTGGCTGGTCATTACCACCTCTTCAAGCTGGCACTTAATAGCTCATCAGGCTGGTACTTAATACCTCAGGCTGGTACTTATTACCTCACACCTAAAAGAGTCCATCGTGTTACTCTACCTTGCATTTACTTGTTTGAAAAGGCACTCTGGGTGCGTTAATACCCCACGTAATGCCTTAAGACCTTAACGTTTCTTCTAAAAATGCCCAAATATCCCCTACCAAATTCCAAGATATTTTTATAACCTTACTAAATTTAAAAAACCGCGTTCTACTATTGCCCAAACCTATATTTAAATCGCGTTTAAAACTTTAAATTCACAATTAATTCCCCTTAACAATAAGCAACAGACTTAAATGTAATTCCTTATCCAACATAGATTTTAGCTACTGACGCTGTTTTTTATGGCACGCGCGCATCTTTAAATTAACCTATTAAATATCCCTTAACATCGGATTGAATGCTGGCAATTTTACAAATTAAATACATATACATTAATCAATAAATGTCAGTGATTATAATTTAGTAGATATTGGTTTATTTAATTACCTATCTCCAGGAATTTGAGGCTTTAAATCTGCGGTAAGTCAGCACAGACACGTCTTGTTTTTGGCTTCAAGAATCGGAAATGCCTAATTTATTGTCTCCTATAAAATAGCTTTCAATCGTTGCCAACCGCAAAATGATAAAAAGTGTTTACTTAAAATTCTGTTTTTATTATCAAATCTACTTAATTATTGCACTATTTTACTTCCCATTAGTAATTCTTATTTGTTACTAAATTTCTATTGCTTCAAATTTATTAATTAAAGTTTATTGTTTAATTTTTACCAAAACTATCTAGGTTTCTAACTAGTAAGAGCCGGTGGTTTGCTGGTAGAATAACAGATGGCGCTCGGTGTATATTTTAAAGTTAATTCAAGTCTACTCGTTAAGAATCGGTTGGGTTTGCTTGTAAAGTACAGATGGCGCTCGGTGTATATTTTAAAGATAGATCTTCGAGTGGGGATGAGGACTTCGGCAGCTCTAGGTTTCTGTGAACAAAAAGTCAACAAATTTAAAGTATCTGCTATTATAGTGGTTTTAAGAACCCCATAATTAAATTATATATATTCTGTAGCGTCCTGGAACTTTAGGACGGTACACTTTCTCTCTCCCTCTACAAAAAAATATGTGTACTTCCATACATGTATTTTTTCCTATAAATTGAGACTTCAATTTCAACTTATCCGCTGATGGATATAACTAAAGCTAACTTAAAAGAATTGAGATATGGTTACTTAACCAAATTGTAACTAAATTAAGCTATAAGACAGCTACGGTTCCTAGACCTTAACTTCTTACTAAATAACTAAAAGTAAATATCTTACATACTAGTGAATGCTGCTATAAGAGAGGATTTAGTACTCAATAGTAGCTTCGCGTACTACACGCCTAATATTTCAGGGACAAAATCAGTAACGACAAATTCAATAATGACAAAATTGGGAAAGACACAATCGGTAAAGTCAATGTAGTACTAATCCAAGCCATATTAGCATATACACTATACATATTTCACTTACTTCAGAGACCGAGAGGCTCCAAAAACATAATCTATTCAATACCACATTCCACCAGATACAAAATATCCCCTGAATACTAATTATTCAGACACAAAATTGGAAGTAGAATTAAATCGATATAAAGCTTGTATAGCATTTCACATACAAGGAACCCTTTGAAGAGAGTTCGGAAAGGAAACATAAAATGTTTTAGGAGAGGACCCAAACATCAGTCTCCACAGACACTGTGGTGTAGTGCCTGAGCAGCGTTGTAGCGGCTGCCAGTGCTGAAATTGGAGTAGACATAAGCACATCTAAACCACGATACAGGAACCAAGTTCTCTGCCTATCCTTAACAGTGGGATAAAATATCCAGACTGTTAATAAATCAAACAAATTTATTTTGGATGTAGCTCCAAAGGGCTGAAATTAGACGTACGTATCAACTAAAATACTTTGGATATAGCTCCAAGAGGCTGAACTAGAAATACGTGACGACTAAACAACAAAAAGGACCATTGTTCTGGAAAGCTCTTGCTTCAGGCGCGATGAACAGTGTTTCGATCGAGCGATTGGCCAAGGGCTGAGGTGAAGCGGGGAGGCTGAGATATGTCTCTCGAAGACCGTCAGACGACCTAGGTCACTCCTGACTGACAAGCTCCCTTACCCATGTTTACGCTCGACCCTCCTTAACCACCTGTCATTCAAGACAGCCCGGCCGAAACTAGTCCATCCCCATCCCGGAACAAGTTCCTTTAATGGCCGTTAAATATCCTACGAACTAGGATAATGATTACTTCTTACCTGTAAACATCTAGAAAATATAATACTAAAAGTAACTAAAGTTTAAACAAACAAAACTAGAACGAAGTTAGTCAGAACACTTAACCAAAATTAAGATACTAGAAGATTTCAAATAGGATGTTCTCCAGAAACGTCAGAAATACAAAAGGAATATACAAGCAAAGCATAATCTTTTTGAGTCAGGTTTGGTAAAGACATTACTCTGAACTAACGAAAGGAAAACTAACTCACTGTTTATCAAGGGGCAAATTGACCATCCAGGAAAAATATTCCCTCCAAACAAATTTCCCTTGACTTTCAAACCACAACTGAACAATTATATTTATTTACCAGACCACGAGAATGCCTTAGCAAGACTGGCAAATAAAATACAATAAATATAATAAAAACTAACAGGTAGAAGGTTTCCCTAACGAAATTCAGTCTGCCCTAACCCTTCCTCAAACATAAACCTAAGTAGAGTAACACAAAAGAATTATAGAAGTGGAAAAATAGAAAGTATAGATGAAAATAAGGACAACACAAAGAAGAATGACGATGTTCTGTCATTTATTGATATTTTCCAAGCGCATGAAAATCACCAAAATGTCGTATAATCACAAAAGGCTTAACCGTTACTACATCGGATTCCATATCCTCGAGACAAATCTTGCTGAGTTTCATTTGCTTGGTTCACATCAACTGCGTGGCGTGCAGACGTTGAAGACGCTACACCCACTAAACGTGGCCCACCCTTCAACCCTTGGATAAAAGATATCCAGCCGGAAAAATATTTCCGAAGTTTACTGACAACAAACTACACTACTAGAAAACTACTATCAACGCAAGACAAAAACCTTCCAGGTATCTTAATTAAAATTAGTGCGCCTAATCTAAATTTATGGGTAATTTTCTTAATAGAAAATGCATCATAAAAATGTTTACCCGACTGAAACGTCAGAGTTTGATCCATAGTACGTTTTTAAATCAGAAACATGCCAGTGACCTGCATCAGATCCGTCTGCATGGTCTAATGCATATACTAATTTAGAAATTTTCTGGCGAACTGTGCAAAGTACAAATTTGGGTGCTAACTTAGCTGAAAAATGTTTGGAAGCATCTGACAAAACCTTATTTTTCTTCCATACCTTATCACCTACTTCATATTTAACTTCCCGCCTACGCAAGTTATATGTTTTCTGATTTCTCTGGTAAGCATTATTTAACCGCTTTACTACATCTTTATATGTATCCGAAAGATTCGATATGTCATCACAATACCTATTCCTATCTCCCGGGGCTAGTTGAATGCCTGATGTTGACTCTACTTGCCCGTAAAAGTCTCCTGAAATGGGAACTTTACGGCCGAAATTCAAGAAAGCAGGAGGGAAACCAGTTACTTCGTGAGTAGCCGTTCTGATTGCGTGAGCAACCCTGAAAATTTCTACATCCCAATCCTGATGATTATCTTGGATATAACTGCGTATAGCTGTACCTATCGTAGCGTTCGATCGCTCGACTGGATTTACTTGTGGGTGATACAATGCATTAAACCAAATTTTTTGTACTTTGTACCGATCGGCCAGTTTCTTAAAAACTGATGAAGCAAACTGCTTCCCGTTGTCTACCATTATGAACTGTGGAACACCGTAAATTAGAAATACGTCATTCTCCATAAATTTAGATATAGTCTGAGCTGTGGCATTACGCATGGGATGTACGAGAACATATTTAGTAAACCAATCTAAAACTACTAAAAGATATGAAAAACCCCTTTTACTTCTTGTTACCGGGCCAAAAATATCTACGCTTATGACTTGCCATGGAAATTCTACTTTCTTTTCTTTCCCCATTAAACCGTAACGTGAAAATGACACTTTTTGCGAACCGCAAGTCTTGCATGACTTGACATATCTCAGTATATCCTTACGCATTTTAGACCAATAGTAGTCTTCACAAATTCTCTTAAGTGTTTTAAAATACCCCAAATGTGCTGCTGTACTTTCATTGTGACTTGTTTTAGAACATTATTTCGTTGTGAAAGTGGTACCAAAAGTTTCCATTCTGTTAAATTAGTTTTCACCGGTAATTTATTAGCAACATGTTTAAAGATTAAATTATTCTCTACCTTAAAAAATGGATACAAATTTGGATTTGCCAAAATTTTTGTACGTAATTTAATATACCAATCATCTAGATTCTCCTGATTAAGTGATAATGAACCTACTGTAAAATTTTGTTCTTCATTATCTGACGGTTCGTCCCGCTGCACTCTAGATAAAGCGTCAGGAACTACATTTAAATTACCTTTACGGTGCACTAAATTAAAGTCATATTGTTGCAACTTAACCATCCAGCGAGCTAATCTGCCGGTAGGTGACTTTAACTTATGCAACCAGCTAACCGCTAGATTATCAGTTATGACTGTAAACTTCTGACCTTCCACGAAGGGCCGAAATCTCTCCAAACTAAATAATAAGGCTAATACTTCTAACTCGTAAATACTGTAGTTTCTTTCTGCCCTATTTAGTGAGCGACTGGCAAAAGCAATTACCTTTTCTTCTCCTCCCTGTACTTGTGTCAAACAACAACCTAATCCTGTACTAGACGCGTCGCACTGTATAACAAAATTATTTGACTTAAAATCAGGACTAGTTAGGATTGGAGTAGAGATAAGCGCTTGCTTAAGTGCCAAGAATGCTTGTTCTGCATTTTCATTCCACTTAATTGGTTGTCTTTTACCACGTTTCCCTTTTAGCAAATCATTTAACGGAGCAACTAAAGTCGAAAAATGAGGTAAAAATCTCCGGTACCACGAACACATGCCTATAAATCGTTTAATCTGGGTTGTATTTGTAGGACGAGGATAACTGATCATCGCTTCTACCTTCTCAGGGTTTGTACGTAATCCACCTTCAGTATCAATTACATAACCTAAATATTTTAGAGATTTTCTAAAAAACTGACATTTTTCATAATTTACTGTTAGGCGAGCATCCTTCAACCTATCAAACACTTCTTTTAAAATTGATACGTGTTCCTCAAAACTAGAAGCGGTGACAATTATATCGTCTAGATAAACAAAAACTTTATTTTCTAATTTTGGTGTTATAACAATGTCCATCAGCCGTTGCATAGCCTGTGCAGCGTTTGCAAGACCAAATGGTAGTACTTTAAAACAAAATAAGCCCCTTCCCGGAACAGCAAATGCGGTTTTGGGTTTGGAAGTTTCAGAAAGTGGAATTTGCCAAAAAGCGCTTTTCAAATCTATGCTACTGATATATTTAGCGTCCCGTAACATACTCAATATACCGTCTACAAAAGGTAAAGGATATGAATCCTTAACAGTTACTGAATTTAAAGATCTACCATCAAAACAAAATCGATAATTTCCATTATCCTTTTTAACTAATAAAACTGGCGACCTCCATTCACTAAAAGTAGGTTCAACTACATCTTGTTCTAACATTTTGTCAAGTTCTTCATTTAAAATATTCATCATATGTGGTGATAAAAGATATTGGCGCTGCCTGATAGGTTCAGCATTTCCAGTGTCTATATGATATACCATCCTATCGGTAAGGCCTAACTTCCCACAACTAAGTCCCTTGAATAACTGCTTGACCTTTTCAACTTGCCGGAGCTGAACTCCAGTTAAGTCAGCCAAACCGCCATCATTGGTCTCAACTGTGTTCACACGACACAGAGCTGAAACTCTTATGCTACCAACTTTATTTACCCAAGTATTTGATTCAAAATCTAAATGAATGCCAAATAACCTACAAAAATCTATACCAAAAATAAAAGAACTAGGCAAAGATGGAACTATATAAACCTTAAGTATTCGAACTATGTTGTTAATCTTGAGTGGTAAGTGAGCTATACCTGTGACAGTTTGAGGAGTACCGTCTGCTGTCGTTACATATCTTAGATCTGACGTTACAAATTTACATTTAAATTGTTCTAAAATTTTCACACCATTGCTTCCAACTACAGAACGATTACAACCAGTATCCACTAAAGCTAAAAATTTCTTATCGTATAAAAAAACTGAAATGTAAGGTCTATCGTCACCATTTTTAGACAACAATAGAGGTGTTACTCGTACTTCATCACTAACTATACGGTAAGTTTTGTAAAAATTTCTTACTTTACTTAACCAAAAATTCCAATCTGATTTGTTAGTCACAACATTTTTAAACTTACTATAACTACGGGGATTTGGACGTTGACTAACTTTACGTGGCCCCCTTGTTAGTTTTTTGAACATTTTTTACACTCTTTAAATGTGACATTTGATTCACCACATTTAAAGCAAAATTTATTTCTCTTAGCCCTACATTGTTTAAAAACATGATTTTCACCTTTACAATTAAAACAGATTACTGGTGTCTTGGTAGTTTTGATTTCATTAACATTTGATTGCCCAGGTTGACTTCTACGATTAGGTTTAAAATTTGACTTTGGTGGTGATACAGACTTAACAGACTTTTCATGAGATTCCCTAACATTATTCTTATCTAAAGAAGGCAACCCAACATATAAAAGATCCTTTTCCACTAAATTACTTCTCATAGGAGGCGGTATATATTTTTTTGTACTTTCCTCAGCGTATTCTACTTTTTTGCACTTTGAAATTAATTCTGAAATTGTATCTATAGTCAATAATGCTAAAGGAGTAGCAAAATATGGCAATAAATTCTTTCTAATTTGTTTAATGCGTTCTTCTAAACTTGGTTTTGTTTTTAGTCTATTATATAAAGCTTCCATGATTCTAATATAAATATGTACTGGCTCATCCACATGTTGTGTTCTCTTTTCAATGTAATCACTCATACTTTTATCAAAATCCTCATGTAAAAAATCATTTTTCAACTGTTCTACCAAATCTTCCCAAGTTCTAACCTCATTACTACCTCTAACAGATCGATACCACTGTAGAGCTGGTCCCGAAAAAAGATCTAACCCTGACTGGAATAATTCTCTTTTAGTGACGTTTCGAGCTATTGCTAACTCTTCAACTCGTTCAATAAATGAAATTACATTATTAGGCTGGCCATCAAACGTGACACCCCACTTATAGATAGGTACAAACTTAGTACTAGGACTAGTTGCTATATTTACACCCGTGCCTACTTGTAATGCTAAATCATCTACTACTTCTAAATTCAGTTTATCATAAAGATCTGCTTCTAGTAAGTAAATCGTAGCCCTCGACTCATTTTGAAATGTTACCGTCTCCTCAGAATTCTGTTCTGGGATAGGCATTCTATTTATACGTACCATAATATGTACTAACTGTGACTTAACCTGTTTTACTGGCAAATCATCCTCCGTAGGATTATCTAAATTGTTAATTATATTTCTGATGGAATCTAAAGTATTGTTTACTTGTACTTTCTCTGTATTAAAATTAAATAATGGATCTCTCAGAGATAAATCATTACATGGTTTGGCTATTAGAGCTCGTGTTAGAAGTCTACAGCATGTTTCTGTGTCCCTAACTGTAGTACAACCTCTTACGCGTAACTCATAATCAACTTGATCAGCTTGTAATAACGTAGGTATGAAAATTTCAGACATTTTGTTTACTTTTGATTAACTCGACTATTCAAATTTAACAAACTGCAAGGTATATCAAAATTCAATTCACTGGCTTACTAAGTATTTATAACCCCTGTGCCCCTGTATTATTTTTCTAGACTTTTTCAAAATTACTACGATAACTCGTATTTCACCCTACGATTATCTTATTCCTTCTATAAGGACTCAAAAATTTTCCTGTAACTGTCTTACCGCAATGTTTAATCTTCTTTAATTTAACCCAAAAGTATACACGACTTTGCAAAACTAATCTAATCAAATCTTGAGGTCTCAACCATAAACAATACACATAATATCAGTAATACACACAAATATATAAACAGTAAGAAAATTCAAAAAATAGGACAAAATTAAAAATGTGACAATTTGTCTCAACAGCTCAAAGTTTTTTTTTTTTTTTAATAACACTCAACTTCTATACTCGCAAGCCCCACGTTGTGAATGCGTCACTTTGTAACATCAATTCCTGCCCCTGAGTGGAATAGGAACGATGAAACTACCCGGTTCTCATTTATTTTGAGGAGGCTGGGTCGTGGTTCGAAAATTAATAAAAATTTAGTATTGTTAGGCGCCAATAGCCAATTGCATGATACCTATGTAAACAATAAGGCCACTGAATAGCCACAGTATTACATTTTGAAAACCAGTAAGGCATAGGTATCGAGCAATTGGCTATTGGCGCCTAACAATACTAAATTTTTATTAATTTTCGAACCACGACCCAGCCTCCTCAAAATAAATGAGAACCGGGTAGTTTCATCGTTCCTATTCCACTCAGGGGCAGGAATTGATGTTACAGTTTTGATAAGGTTTAATGAAAATTCTACGATATTTAAGATTTTGGTAGCACATTTGTTAGGTATTCGTATTTTTTTTTCGTTTGATTTAGCTGTAGTGTTAGTAAATAATTAAAGTACCGGTTGTATCACAGGATAGACATTCAAAGGTCATACACAAAAAATATTAAACGAAAGTTGTACATGAACTGTACCAAAACAGACAATAAACATATGATTGTCAATAGGCATAAAATTCATACTTTTCCTAAATATTATAACATACCGAGGAAATACAGGAAAGTTCTAATTTTGTTCTCTGCGCCCATAAAAAGTGCGTCTTATGAATGTTAAATGTGGAGTATAAGCAATCCATATGTTCACATGTATGTATATAATACGTACAGACTATGTACCAGGTAAGTTTTAATTGATCCACTAAGTCGTAATATGTACATACTTTAGGTATGTACATAATACGTACCTATGTATGTACATCCTATGTACCAGGTATGTTTTAATTGCATCCTCTAAGTCGTAATATGTACGTACTTCAGGTACATAAATATATGTACATAATACGTATCTATGTATGTACATCTTATGTACCAGGTATGTTTTTATTTCGTCCTCTACATCATATAATGTACGTCTTATGTACGTTTTACAGAGGTCCCCTAGACATACATGTACGTATATAAAACGTACATACTGTACATACATACGTAATTCAAACGTACATAATACGTACCTTTTCTGATTGGGTAAAGATATATAGGATGGTGCTGGTGGATGAGAATCAAAGATCATTACAAAATATTCTTTGGCGGGCTAATTCTGAGCAGGAACTTAGTAAATATATGATGAACACTGTGACTTATGGAACATAGTCAGTATCTTTCTTGGTCAGTAGGTGTCTGGAATAACCAAGGTAGGAAAACATTGTAAATTATCCTAGGGCGGCGCATGTTATTCTCCATGATTTCTAAGTTCAAAAAATGTTGTCTGGCACTGAAAGTACGGAATCTGATGTTCAAATATGCGATATGTAGCTTCGATTCTCAGATCGGATTGTCTTGAATTAAGGGAGTGGGTTTGGGGAGAAGGATCAGAATAGAACTCTAGGTGTATATTGGTATTTTAAAATTGATATTCTAAGGTACTGGTACTGGTTTTTTTTTTCAACTCAGAACGGTCGAATTAGTTGGGATAAACTCTCTGCTACCTATACACAATGGAGCAAATTTTAATTAAGAAAACAGTTTTCAAGTCTAAGCAACCTTCATATAATATATTATATTACAATCTGATGCAATATTTTAATCAAAATTAATTATGTAAACAAAATGATACAAAATACAATCATAAATATAAATGTATGTATCGATCATTTAAATAATGTAATAGATTAGATTAATATTCGCTTTGATAAATATTTTAATGATTTCCTCGCCGATGTGAATTAACTAACTGACGAAATTGACGTTGAATGAAACATTCCTGATATACAAAGTGCGAGACCAAGAAGAGTAAAGAGACAGTTCAATTATGAGCACGCGGATCAACTTATTTTAGATCCAAAAATTAAATTTACAATAGTTTTTTTAACGTAATTGATCAAACACTGCCTTTTCTACGTGAACGGCTGGAGGCGCTAGAAAAATATAATAACACGTTTTGATTTTTATATAATATTTATGAACTATCAGATAAAGACATTTTGAAAAACTCTAAAGACCTGCATTTAAAACTTTAAGATGTGTCATGTGAAGAGTCAGATATTAATGGCATAGATTTATGTGACGAGATCAAAACGTTTAAATTGCATTTTTATTTTATCTAATCTAATCCGCAATCAGTTTTACAGTATATATTTGAAAACCAACTTCTCACTACATTTCCAAATATTTCTATAGCATTCAAAATATTATAAACATTACCTTTGTTTGTTGTTTCTGGAGAGAGAACTTTTTCTAAATTAGAAAAAAATAAAGCACAAGAAATATATTTTATTTGTAAAAACATGTGTATTTAATTATTACTATTATTATTTATGTTATTTGGTTTTTCTGTATCTATTCAAAGTTTGTGTTTTCTAAGCAATTAAAAAAATATTTCTTGTATTAGTTTTATTTTATTTCACAGGGAGCCAATGGAATCTCTGTACGAGGGTGGCTAAGTTTCTTAGCGTGACCTCTGGTTTCAATTATCTTTGTGGCGAAAATCGGCATAGACTGATTTGAGTAGACACAGGTGTTAGGAGTTATGTAAATAGAAAGCACCCATTTGTGACGTTACTAGACCAGTGATGCACAATTTCATTTCGTTTTGAAAATTTCAATTTCAATTTGAAGTTTCAACGTACCCTCATAAGTTTCTGAAATATCTGAATTTTAACTGCAAAATCTGTATTTCCGTTATATTAAGCAAAATTTGAATTTCGCGCGCCTTTTTGGCTTGTCTTTAACCAATAATGATCAAAGTCTGGTTTTGATATTTATTTTAGAAGTTGGGTCAGTTCATAGTCGCAAGAAAGCAAAGAAACGCCGTTAAAAGTGTTAAAAGTTAAAACCCAACAAAATGAAACCAAAAAGTGCAATTTGAAAATATTTGTCACTTTCCCAAAATAATAACAATGTGACTTGTCGACTTTGTAATAAAACGTTTTTCAAAATGAAACACCACTTAAATGTTGTAATCAAACTCCAGCTACCATCATAGCAACAATAAAAGAAATCCTGTCACCTGCATCTGCATCCAGAGCTGCTGAATCTCCATCAAAGTCTACCGCGTTTCTAACCAAATTCTTGGGTGAAATGACCCAAGATGATACGATAAGGCGTTTTGCTTTAAACTTTAAACCAGTCAAATATACAAGTTTGTAGTGTTATAATCTTTTAGAAATAATCTGAATGTTGAAATAACCAGTTAGGTATTGCAAAATTATTATCAGGTAGTAAAGTTATTGAAATAAAGTCCTTACGTTCAATTCTTCAAGAGTTTGCTACCATCTTTTAAATGTTTGACAAGGCATGAAATATCAAATGCGTTTTTAAACACAGAGTATTACAAGGGTTTGCAGGAAGTGGAAGTATTGCTGAGTTAATTAATGTATCTATTATTGTCGATGAATTGTCCAACATACGGTAAGTTTTTATATTCAGCAATCCTTGATTGGCGTGCTTATATAATAATAATCAACTTTGTATAGGTACAGAGTACAGAAAAGGTCATACTGATTGATACAGTGTACAAATGATATACAATTTAGCTTCACGTGGTTTAAGGAATGTCTGTCAAGTAGATCAAGGGCTTGCAAAGGTCAATCTGACTGACATTTGCTGCGTCTGGCTCCATAATCCCTCCAGTGATTATCTACGTCTACAAAAGACTTTCCAACAATATTGTCAATAGTGTGCCAAATAATTGGGGTATGGCGAATGATTCCTATCCGTAAACCAAAGAAAAAGTGCAATTTCCAATTTTCCTTTTGTTGACGATCACGTTTCACATTTATCGTAACCATCTGAGTGAATTTCGTATCAAAAAGAAAATTATCTTGGTAGTGTTGTATCCAAATGTCACACATTTACTACAACCAATGGACGTGGCCGTGTTTCGTACACTAAAAAGCGGATGGAAAGAACAGGTATATTGCAATTAACGATCGTATTGCCCCAACCATTCTTCATAATGAGTTAAAAAAATGCGGGTTTTATCCCTGAATTCTGTAGTTGTTGGAAAGCTTTTTTCACAAGCCAAAAATTCAAGAAATAGTGCCACGGTAACTGGTATATATTAACAGCCGAATGAAACATTAAATTTATGCAAAGATGTCATAAATTATTTAGCATTTTTTGAATCGTCTATTGAAGAGGGAACTCTTACTTGTCTTATTTAAAGAACATGACAAGAATAATCTTGACTTGATTGATCAAGAATGTCACAAATCCCTGTTTCAAGTTTAGAAAAAAAAAAAAAGAAATCAACCAACTCAACTTGGGAAGTAGAGGTAGATAAGCTTATCAGTGAAGCGGAAATTTTATTTGATAATTACCCAAATATTGACATTGAGGTGATTGATGGAAACAGTACCAATCGTAATGACTCTCTTCAGAATGTGCCAGATGCACTTGAATAAATACAACATGGACAATTACCGAATGAAATAAATGTTACAAATGATAACTACCACGATGACAGTTGTCAAGCTAAAGAAGTCGTTCCCAGTACATTTGATTATGATTTGGGTAAATTCACTCCTAGTTTTTCTGGTATTAAAATTAAAGTTGCAGACACTCCAGGCATCTTTGAAAAAGGAGACGACGGTATAGACGAAGACTTCCAACACACTTCATCAGTGCTAATAACACTGAAACTGATATTGCTAATGATACTTTAGATGTTCCGACGTCCTTGCTCTCATGGTCCGAGCGAACGACTGGGAGGAGATAACACACAGGGCAAACGAGTCAATGAGGAGAATAAAGGTATGGATGAAAGACCACCACTTGGAACTGGCACCCGAGAAGACCGACGTGATACCCCTCAAGGGGTCCAGAAAAAGAGAAGGAGTAGTCCTCCACCTAAACGGGGTCGACGTCATGCCTAAACGGGCAGGTACTTGACCTGGGTATATGGTTGGATGACAGAGGGAGCTTCAGCGCACACGTCACCGCAGTGGCGCAGAAGGCTGAGAGGAGTACGGCAGCACCGGCACGGCTAATGCCAAATATAGGGGGGCCCACCAATAAGAAGAAAGAGATCCTGGGCGGAGTAGGAAATTCAATAATAACATATGGAGCCCCAGTGTGGGCTGCAGCAATGCGGGTGGAATCATACAAGAAAAAGGTTGAGAGGGTATAGTTCTCTGCATATATTTAAGTCACATAAAAAGTGTCGGCGCCTTTGACTTTGCCGTAAATATCAAACACCCCGACATTTTTTATTTGCCTTAAATATCTGAAGAGAACTATACAACGCATGACGCAGGACTGCCGGCGCATACAAAACCGTGTCGTCGGTGGCGGTGCAAACCGTAGTCGGGGTGGTCTCCATCAACCTCCTAATTGAAGAGAGGAGACTATACGAAAGAGGTAACGGACACCTGCCTCAAATCGAAGTATAGCAAAGAGCTAAGACCATGGAAAAATAGCAAACGAGGCGGAGGGAAAACGAGACGACAGGACAGTGGACAAGGCGGCTGATACCCGACGTGAGGGCGTGGGTCAAATGTTAGTACAGATAATTGAACTAGACTATAAGACTAGGGGGGGTAACTTTGGATGTAGACAACATAGTGAGAGAAATGATAGGGAGCAGAGAAGCGTGGGGCGCAGTGACCAACATGATCAGGTTTATGAGTGCAATGGATGGTGAGGAGAGAAGGTTGCAAGGTCTGTAGATAAGTCAGCACACCCTCAAAGCATGTTAGGAATGACGATGCCAAGGGTGGTAGCGAAGAACAAGGGGGAATTTAGCTGGTAAAAGTCCGGCACTACCCAGCACGATAGATCCGAGCGCTGGGTGTTCATGAGGATTTCTCCCCTCCACAAAAAAGATGTTCCGAATGATGAAGTTACAATAATAGGTCCAACATCTCATGAACACTTGAGGGCTGAAAAGAAAACTCTAGATAGCCATCTCCAAAATACAGTCAATAATTCTTGCGCCACCAGCCAACAAATGAAGATTTTAGACATTCATATAGTAAAACCAGGAATGCCTCTAAAAGAAACTTCTTATGATTGAAATGTTCCTAGCCCGTTTAAGAGTAAGGTTCGTAAATGAGTACATTGCATGGTAACTGTGAGGAGGGAGAGACGCGAGAAGGGTGTGCAGCGTCATCGAGATTGCCAAGCATATGTTGAGTACGATTTCATCCGTTATGATCGCGTTTCGTTTGTTCCTTCCGTTTGTTTTAAGATAATTTTTTACAAAGCTTGTTTCAAAGGACTTGAATATAGTAACTACATTTTACAATAACTGTATAAGGTGAGTGTTTATGGTGTAAGTTACGATTACATTACACATTTTGTTGACAAATATTTATTAATATAGATGACGGGTGGAATTGTTTGTAGTATAGCTACATGCAAAAACAATTAAAAAACGACAAAGGAAAATGGAGAAAAGTTAATGTTTTTACGTTCCCCAAAGACCCTAAAATTCAAAAAGAATGGTTAAGAACATGTTATCGTAAAGATAAATGGAGTTGTGTTAATAAAAGAATATGCAGTAGACATTTTAAACCTATAGACTATGAAGACGAATTAAAGGCTAGGTTATTGAATTTACACCCAAAAAGCTGAGAAAAAATGGTAAGAAGTTACAAAGTATGTGTAATAAATTTGTATTTTTCAGTCATTCCTTCATTATTTTTACCATTTTCTGAAGAAGAAAAGTCTAAAAAACTTCAATACCTAAGCGATTCGAAAAGAACAGAGGGCGATTGTAGAAGATTTAATTTTCATTGATTCCATAAAGGAAACGCCTTCAGAAATAGGTGAAAAACCAAATACAGATATTTTTGATGTTTGCAGAAAAAGAATTGTGGCATTGGAGGAAGAAAATGTTAATTCTTAAAAAAATCAAGATTATGAGAATCACGAAAAAATTTTAAAACAACATATTTCAGATTTGGAAGAACAAATAACAAAGGATAATCTTGGATTTAAAGAAAAAGCAAAGCTTGCCTTTAAAGATTTTTTGACTTCAAATCAAGTTGAGATAGCTTTAAAAAACAAAAAAGAGCTCGTGGGACACAGGACGAATTATTTAAAGCTTTTACTCTTAGATATTTAAGTAAACACTCATATATTTTTTTAAGACAAACTTCACTTTATCCCCTGCCTGCATTGTAAACGTTACAACAATGGGCTGCAAACATAAACTTGACAAATTGAATTTTGGAAGATGTTTTACTCATTCTGGAAACTGCAGGTAAAGCAAAAACCAATCGTTCTAAAGTCACAGTGTTGTATTACGATGAAATTAAACTTTCTTCCATAATATATGAATATTACCAAAAAATCGATCAAGTAATGGGACCACATTGTTATATGCAAGTCATTATGGCGCGAGGATTATTCGATAATTTGCCTTTCCCGCATGACTGAATTTTACTACTTCACCATAATCAAGCCATATAATAAACTGTAATATAATTTTATTTTAATTTAGTTTCTTCCAATTTTTTACGTTTTACCAAATATTTACATTACAAAATCAGTTTTATTTCAGGTAATTTGAAACGCAAATTTTAAGGCGCGATGCTTGTTGCTTACAACGTCACACTGGTTAGACCAATAAAAATCGTATTCTTAATGAGGATCCTCTATTGCCAGATGTATGTCTTTGTATGTGAACATCGTATTTCCGTTATCAATTGTCTACTTTGAATAGCGCATTTTTTCGTTACAACGTATTCTTCGTTTTTCTGACACTAAATAAAAGCAAAAATTGTATCAACTTTTGACTGTATGAGTTTCTAAAATATATATATCAGATTTATATTCTCTATTTTTGTTCATTTTGTTCACATATGGTATAATACCAGTTTCATTTGGCAACGCTGTACTGAAATGTTCAAACTTTATTCGATAACCTCACTTTCTATTGTTTACGTTTGATACGAAAATTAATTTTGCTCTCTTCTAATTATAAAATGCCGTTTAAAAAGGTTTGTTTTGTACCAGTGTGTCTAAATAATAGTGAAAATAGTACGAACTTATTTTTGCGAGTTCCAACAAATTTGGAAATTCGAAAATTATGGTGGAAAGTTGCAAAAGTTCCAGGTATTGTTTATACTGCTCCTGGATTTTTCTGTTGCGAAGATCATTTTAACGTATATATTGTTCTTTCTTTTAGTGGACTTGATTTTATACCTACTTTATTGTCTCTTTAGATTGAAGAAGATTCAGAGAACTGGATGTACTTCAAAACTAGGGGATCGGTTTTAAAACTTAAGCCAGGGATTGTTCCACACAAATTTATTGACGGGCCCCCAGATGTTCCTTTGCCTAATGTTTAAAGTAATTCAGGGAAAAAAAGAAAAATGAAATATTTGGAAAATATTAAATATACACCTACAAAATTAACGAAATTTGATAAGATACCTGAAAGTGTTTGTGATATTATTCAAACTTCAACATCAAAGCATGTAGTAAGACAAGTTTTTTCTGATGAATCTGAACCAGTAACAGCATTAAACCTTCTGTACAATCAGTTTCCACCTTGAGGGGTCCTCAAATGGGTTATGTCCGGTGATTTCTCGCAACAGCAACAAATCATCGTCCATGGTGAATCGGATACGTTCACACTTTGAAGTACCCATCATCAATTTATCTATACACTCGTTCCAGACACGCTATTTTACAGACGTCACGAGAAAAAATCTCATCACCACAAAACCATCAACAAACCGACGACATCGCCATTGGAAATTGGAATGGCCACTAAAACTGAACTGACAGTAGTGGCAACGTGACCAAAACTACGTGAGTCGTGATCACCGCCCGCGTAACTGCCATGAACCTAAAATCAAATACACTAGGATTTATAACCAATCAGAAGCGTTACGGTACATTTAAGGTGGGTAACTAAACGTCCCTTATCCACAGCAAAATAACGTGACACGCAATTAGACTAAGGTAAACGTTATTTGTGCACATGCGCAATTACCTCATTCCTTCTACGTTAGTGTTAACGGACGTATAGCGTGAGTGGGCAAAAACTTCCTATTGAACAAAGCCTCTAAATGTGAGCGAATAATAAATTTGTTATTTTCAAACCGTTCTCTTAGTAAATCTAGAGCTAAATGATAATTTGACCTTGAAACTTCTAGTGCCTCCATCACCTGTTTCGCCTCGCCCTTTAAATAATAAAATCGTTTAATGTCAGTCAACGAGTTGTTGTTTTCAACTAACGCGTTAAATATATCGTAAAAATTAGACCATTCCTTGTAATCCCCATTGAAATCAGGTATATTTATTGTAGGTAGCTTGAAGGAGCTATTTTCAAAGTTATTTTGCATGCTTGCTGGCTGTACACTTGCAACTGTGGAACACGCCGCCTTTTCAACGATAATTTGTCGCGCTCGCGCTAAGATGGTAAAATATGAATCCTCGAAAGATTCCCGCTCGGAGTCGTGGGTATCTGTTTTACCTAATGACTCGATTTCTGATTGAATTTATTTGAACTCTGACCACAGCAAATCTACCTTGTCTAACCTAGTTTGTAGTTCAAGTATCGTTTTTGAATCGTCAGATTTACTTATGAAGTTTGTAAATCTGGTTAACTTTGCCTTGCACTGTCCTCTCTTGGTTATGAGAGTGTTGATTTTGTCCGTTGAACTCATATTAAATTTGAATATTGCGAGAGACGTTAAACAATACTTTAATAATGGTTTAATAAAGTATGAAACACAAATCCTGCACAGATAGGCACGCAATAGACATAGGATATCTGGGAGTAGGCTTGTGTAGTTCATGAGCGAACTAATTCAAAGAACCGGCTCAGCAAATGAAGTAAAGGAACTAGTTTCCATTCTCCGAGAACAGTTCCCGGTTCCTGGCTCCCGACACGAACAGTACGCCCATATTCGAGTTGTCCGCAGATTCGCTTCTTTTCTCTCTCACTATCAGATACGTGAAATGGCGACGATCTCAGTGCCAGTAAAGTTCCTTTGAATATTTGACAATTGGCACACGTTTGAACCATGAAATAGAATACATAAACGAAGATTATTTAGACAGAAAAAAGGATCCATTGGAATGGTGGGAAGAAAGAAAAAACGTATATCCACATTTACATGCGTTTGTCTTAAAAAGATTTTGTATTGTAGCCACGTCTGTACCATGCGAAAGAATATTTTCAAGCACAGGAGACATTTTAAGCGCAAGACGTACTTTATTAAAATCTAACAAAGTTTCCAAATTAATATTTATACACAGTAGTACGTAAATATAACCTATATAAATGACTCTATTTATTTCTTAAAATATTTTATTCTTTTATCATTTTTGTATTTGGGCTTACAATTTTAATTTGTAATTTACCTTCCTACTTGTTTGCGTTCCCAATCTGAGAATTGTCTTAAGCCTGAACTAGTGAACTAAATCAAGGAACTAGTTCAATTGTGACAAGTGAACTAAAAAGAGCGCTCCCTTCAAGGAACTAATGTGACACAAGCCTATCTGGGAGGTAATGAAATATGGGATGGAGACTTACTGCGTGCACCTTCCGTTTGACCTTGAAGTTTTTATATCGCTTCTTGCTGCTTTGTCTTGTAGATATTATATTGAATTGAATAATTGATTGACCATCGGCTCGCTGGACCAATGTTACGACCTACTTGTCGATATGTATTTACTCTTGTGTTAAAATTAAAATACTTCGATTTGGACTGTATCTTTAATGTAAAAACCATAAACTTTACAACTTATTCCTTAACTATCGCTACCCAAGCACGCTGTCGTTTTACTGTTTAACGACTACTGTTGTCTCTTTTCCCTGCTGCACACTCAGTCCAATGCGCGGTCAGTGGCGTACCTGTACATGAGAGTAACAGGCATCGCCATAAGGGTTGCTCGAAGGCAACTCGACAACAAAACGGTATCTTTGGGTTTAATGCTGTTGGTACATTTTTCAAGGTGGAAAACCATTGAAATCATATCGTCGGCTTAAACTGCAAAACTGTTAACTCCATTTATTACGGAAATGATATTTTTATGCCAATTTTAAGATACACAGATGTGTAAAACTGTTATATCCATTTTCACTCTACAAACCAAATAAGCCAACAAAAAATTGCTGTTTTTTTATTAAACGTGATTAATCATAACATAATTGTTGTTTGGCTCTCCTGAAAAGTATGCAATTTGGAGTTTTCCACTTTAAGCTGACGATATATAAAGCTTCTCGAAGCATCCTGACAAAGATTACAAGCAATTTAAAAATTTCAGTGCAAAATTAAAAGTGAATAATTTTTCAAAAAGTTCGATATACATTCGGCCGTGCTTAGCGAAAACGCGGCAACTGCAAAATTCTTTAAGAGATATTGGTATCTCCGTTAATGTTATTTCAAACTCTGTCATTGTAACTTAGCTAAAATGTCGCAAACATTACCAGAAATAATAAACTGTTTATTATTTTGCGGTATCTGAAACAAATTTCCATTCGTACTTAGAAAGAACGCGGCATAGCTTGCTAGCTTAGGAAAACCGCGGTAACTCAACCCCCGATGTGGCGTTTCTTTTAAACATAGACCATTTGCCGCGTTTATGCCAAACTTAGTCAACTTTTGTTCACACGGCCTACGCTCGTTGTCGCTGTATTTTTAGTCAGCTGTCAGTGTTTCGTGTTAGTTTGTGTTTGTATTTAGTTAAGTTGGAAATAATAATTCGTTCCTTTTCGTATGTATAGTATGTCGAGTTTAGTGTTTTTATGGTGTTATGATTGTTAGTGTAAAACTGTAAAGAATTAATACCATATAGCTAGGATGTCTAAACGAACGGAACTTATTATGACATTGGTAAAGAAGCAAAATTATTGCACCACACCGCCGGCTTCTGCTGTTACGGTAACGTCCAATAAGATGAATTAAAATAATGATAATACACCGATTACTATTGTTCAAGGTATCAATAACATTCCAATTATAACAGAAGACGGACAATGTATTGACAGTGTTATGGAAATACTTTCTGATGGCAGTGAAACAAGTTGTTACCCGGACGACTTAGGGATACTGCACTAGTAAGCCGGCCCCCTCTAATAGTCGGCCACAAATAACTTTAAACTAAAATATTTTTAAATAGATAATATATTCCCGCTCATTTCCATACACCAACAGTAGTTGGCCACGATACTAACGAATTCCCGCCAATTTTTACCGCTTAATGTCATTACGTTAACTAGTCAGTTACAATTGGAAATTGTACTAATCGGTGGTCGTTTAAATCAAGTGTATTTAAATTTAAGAAACTTGTGGGTGGCTATTTTAAAAGGTAAGTAAAAACACTTTTATAGCATCTTAGAAAAGGTTTAATGTTGTTGTTGTCTGGAGGATTCTTTAGATTAGTAGATGAAATGATCAGAAATGTTTCTTTTTATATTTAAAGGTTAAAAATCCAATGGCCGGTAACCGGCATAATATTATAAGACAAATTTCAGTAGTCGGCCACCATGGCCGACTACTAAATTATTTACTTCAAAGTGTTTGCCTCTCTTTCTTACTTCATGACTAAGATATTTCATTATCGTCTTACACAACAGCTAGATTTAAATCAGGTGTAGCTAATTTTTAGTGGTCGGCCACTTACATACTAACTTTAGATAAATATTTTTCCGAAGTAGGTTCTTAAAAGACATTTTGTCGGTAGTCGATCAGATAATTTTTAAGACCGTCTTGAAGGATTTGTTTCTATTTTGTTTTCTTATTAATTCTTTCAAAACATGGAATCTAAGAAAAAAAGGAAATTCCATCAATATACGGAAGAAAATTTGCAAACAGCGCTTCAGGAAGTTAGAGATGGTGGAAAAATACGCGATGTATGTAGAAGATACGGATTACCTAGAAATACAGTACAGGACCGAATCAAGGGAAGAGTACCCGAAAAATCTCGGCAAATGGGACCGGATCCCGTATTAACATTGAAAAATTAAAACAAAATTGTTGACTGGTTAACGGAGCTAGTAAAATGCGGGTTTCCATTGAAAAAACAGGAACTGCTCTCAACGGTGCAAACCATTGTAAATAAAGAAAATATTAAAACGCCATTTAAGGATGGAAAACCAGGGCAAACTTGGTATTCCCATTTTCTGAAGAGACATCCCATTATTGTAAAAAGAACTGCAGAGGGAATTGACAAATATCGATCAAAGCTGACAGAAGAATTTATAAGGTCGTGGTTTAAGGATTTAAAAACTTATCTTACAAGTATTAATGCCACTGATATTTTCGAGGATTCCAGTAGAATATTAAATGCTGATGAGAGTGGCTTTAACACGTGCCCTAAAACCGGAAAAGTGCTGGGGATAAAGGGCTGGAAAAATATATATTAAGTCGCGCAGGGTGATCAGAAAGAGAATATAACTGTTCTCGTGACGTTTACGGCAGACGGGAGAATATGTCCTGTTGTAGTATTCCCATACGTGAAACTTCCTCAAGCCATTGTTCAAAATATGCCACATTCATGGATACTAGGAACATCAGAATCAAGATGGATGAGGTCTGATATTTTTTATGAATTTGTCGCCAATGGACTCAATGACTGGCTGATTGAGCAACAGATAAAGAAGCCAATTCTATTTTTAGTTGATGGGCACCGCTCACATATGTCGCTAGAATTAAGTCAGTTTTGTGACGAAAATGGTATTATTTTATACGCGTTACCTCCAAATGCAACGCATATAATGCAGCCAGCTGACTTTTCAGTGTTTAAGCCCCTTAAAGAATATTGAAGACAGTCAGTACGCAAATGGCAATTTGAGAATACTGATCGCATGGTTACCAAAGTCGATTTCTATAAAATTTTTGCAGATGTATTAAATCGCCCTGAAATGCCAAAAAATATGAGAAATGGATTTAAAGCATGTGGCCTATTCCTCTTTGATCCAAACGCCGTCGACTATACAAAATGTGTTCAGAACAGACTGGAGGAATTGATATCGATCCAATTTTGGATTTGGTGAGATCTTTAGAAAATCAGATTTCAAAAGTTATTCCTGAAGTGCATGATGGTAACAACGGGGATGCTATTACTACTGAATATGAAGTAACTGATTACGGTTCCTTACATCTAGTAGATGCAGTTGACTCATTTATAGTGATAATTCAAAACGAAATTGTATGCCCTGCAACAGACGACATTGCGCCTAATCAACCAGATTTACCAACAAAAATTTTAGATACTACTGGAATTTCGGAGAGTGTTTGTGCAGACCAATTAATCAAAATACGTACTGGAAATGAACCCCCAAAAGAATTGCAAGAAGTTAACTATTCTGGTTCAAAATTAGGAGAGGCATCATCTTTCAAACGTCTGTTAGAACAAGAAGTATTCAACACATCTGCCACAGAGAGCAAGAAATTATGTTCCTACCCGACATCACCGACAGGTGTTCTAATCGAGATGAATATAGATGCAAGGACAAACAAAGAATTGTTTGAAAAATATGCAATTTCGACATCTTCAGTAGCAGAAACATCTACTCGTAATGATGAGGAACAAAAAGCAATTGCATCTACCAGCTATTCAGTAGAGCAGATATCAGATGCCTCTAAAGATAAATTAGATAACACTTCACCTGACTTTGATGCAACTATAGAACAGGTAGTAGCAACAGTTCAGGAGGTCAGTGAACCGCCTACCGAATCAGTGCAACTGTCACCATTTAAAAAACATTTAAAGTTTCCACGACCAATAAACAAAACAACGAAAACGCCAAGGGAGCGCCTTTCTAGCGCTATATCGTCGAAGGCTTGGAGAGAATTTTACAATCGAAAATTAAAGGAAAAGGAAGATAAAGAAAATGCTAAGAAAAGATAGCGGGAAGAAATTGCCAAGGAAAAAGAAGAGAAGAATAGGATGAAGGCCAAGCAATCGAAACAAGCCAGGCAACTTAAGCATCCCAAGCAACCGAAACAGAAGAAATTATTGACTGTTGTAGAAAATGTTCTGAAACAAAAATGCGGCACCTGTGCAGAGGAACTTTACACTGACGTTGAAGAAGACAATGAAAAAAATGTTGGTTGTGACTTTTGCCCCAAATGGTTTCACCTTAAATGTACGATGTTCGTTGGCCGTAAATACGATGAAGTGGCTGAAGAGAATTTCAAATGCGATTTTTGTGATGAGTAGTTCCAAGTACTATGAGAATGTATTTTTATTAATTTGAGTTGTTTCTAAGATATTTAATTATGTTTTGTATACATTTTATTCATTTTGTTATATATTTACTCATAATATTTATTTATTTTGTTATATATGCTGATTATATTTTTTATTTACTTGTATCGCTGTCTAAAATATTCATTTATGTTTTTTTTAGGTACTACATATATTTTCTCATTATAATTTTTATTTACTTGTATCTATGTATAAGAAATTCGTTTATATTCATTTTATTTTATTCTATATTTATTGTGTTTTATTGGTTTCACCAAAAGGACATCGACCGAAGTCCTTCAGCCTGTTACAAATATTTACATTGCTTTATTCATATTAATTTTTACAGTACATTTATATTCTATGAAAAAAAAAACAGCTACAAAAAGTTGAAGAAAATTAACAAACACAAATACATTATTTTTATTCTATATTTTACTTATTAAATTTTTTTAGAAATGTGCAAAAGATTTATTTCGTCAGTAGATTATTCTGCTTGCCAAACTGTTGGTTTATATACAAAGATGTCCAATTAATAATTAATTTTATATATAGGTACGGTAAATGCATTTTTGCATTCGTTTAGTATGGAAATAAATTATTAGTGTAAGAAAAAAAAGGCAATTACTTCATTACAGTCCTGTTAAAATTCTCACAAAAGTGGTACGGCCGACTACTGACTCCTTAGGTGGCCGACTATTAATTTTCAACGGCCGACTACTAAAGAAAAGTGTATTTTGAAATTAAAAAAATTGTAGGATTAATCATTGATGCCCATTTAAACATATCATCACATTATGAAATTATATAGAAATTTTCACAGTTTATTTTTATTCTATATTCACTACTATCTTACGAAAATTATGTTATTTACAATTCACGAAAGTTGACTTTAACTTAAACTGGTTGATTACTAGCACAGTATCCCTAAATAGTATTATTATTATTCAGAATAATAAAGATCAATCATGCTCTGAAATGACTGGTGGTCCTAAAATAATAGGAGGTGAGAATAATATTTCGTATAAAGAAGAAATACCTCAGGTTGGCTTTTGTAGATTTATATTAGGTATTCTTGCAGTCTTAAAGTTTTATAAAATTTTAGGATTCTTTTACACCTGAAGCTAAAGTCATGCATAATTTAACTAATTTTAATGCCGAAACAACAGAAGGAGTGCCTAAAATTAGATTGAAAATTCATAAAACTCTGTTAACCCATGTTATGAATGCATTATTACAGATTTTTTATTAATTGTAGGATATAACAGCTGTTAACGGCAATCGAAGTGATAGCTCTTTTAGTGAAGAAGACGAGGTGGGTTTATACTTACTGGAATCATTGCATCATAAAAAAACCATTAATATATTTTCTTGTCTTCATCGAAGCTGTAATGTAACAAATCTTTGTGTTGATTTTTGTGCTACGTGTAATTTTTTTAGGTGCCCATGACTCATACGAAATCTGGAGAAATGCGAAAAAAAAAGAAATTTAAAGATAGTGTTGACACACGAAAACAACGTAAAGTCGCTGTAATTAGGAAAAAAACATGCTGTCCTTCCTCCGTGTATCAGTTCAAAGTGTAAGTTTAAGTGCACCTTATCTTATTCGGAAAATTTTCGGATCAAAATTAAGAGCGAGTTTTGGGGTCTATCCTATATAAACAGAAGAGCTTTTATATTTCAAACCTGTGAACGTCTTGAGATAAAAAAAAGAACAAAGGAAGGAGACTTCGAAGTATATACTAGAAATAATACTTTCATATACTTTGAGGGATGATCCAGGAGTAATTAAGAATGTTTGTAAACATTTTTACTTGTGTACGCTAGGATATAAACCAAGTAATGACAGCTTCGTTTATGAAGTTCTTTCTAAAACACTGAAAGGTAGCATTACACCAGTAGCAGATAAACGTGGTAAAAGCCAACCAATTCATTGAAATGTTACATTGACCTTGCATTTTGGGTACGACAAGATTATTTTCTTTAGACCTTTAGAGGGGATCAGTGTGAGTATAAAACTCGATTTTCGGGGTTGAAATCACCCCCATTTAGCCGCCATCTTAAAAAATGGGGTATAAACAGTTTTCCCGAGATATCTTGAGAACCGGAAGTTTCAAAAAAATTTGTAAAATTTCTTTTGTAGAGGATTGAATTCTCTGTAATTTTGGTCTAGATACTTTTTACCGTAAAATTAAAAATTAAAAAGTTATAATTAAAAATAGACTACTAAAATTTTCAAGAAAAATATCATTTAAAGGTTACAACTTCTCATAACCCTTAAATGATATTTTTCTCGAAAATTTTAGTCAATTTCTAATTATAACTTTTTAATTTTCAATTTTAATAAGAAGTATCAGAAGCAAGATTGTAGAGAATTCAATTCCCTACGAAGAAAGTCTTAAAACATTGTTTGTGAGACTTATGGTTCTCGAGATATCGCGAAAAAACTGTTTACGCCTCGCTTTTCAAAATGGCGGCCAAATGGGGGGTTTTCAATCCCAAAAATCGAGTCTATACACACACTGACCCCCCCCCTAAATAAATACATACAAAAGAAAAAAATCTTGTCCTACCCAAAATGCAAGGTTCGGTCAAAATGTTGTAACATTTCAATGGACTATAAATTTTATCTCTAAAAATGAAATTAATGAACATATAGAATCCCGTTATATCACACTATCGTCGTGAGCATGCACCAAATGCCAAATATTTGCCTAGTAATAAAACAATGAAATACATGCACGCGGATTTTCTGGAAAAATTTCCGACAATTAACGTTTCATATAACGTGCATCGATGCGAAATTAAGAAAAAAAAATCCTTTACAAAACTGGGCAATGAAGAGTGTGAGCATTGTGAAGGTATGAAATTGCACAAGCACAAAGAGGATCAGCTTCAAATTGGGAGTTGTGACATATGTAGATTTTGGAAGGAACACATAGACTTGGGAACCTTTAGCCGAGAACTTTATTGTCAACACGTTGCTGAAAATTCTATAACAAACACACTTTTCGGCAGATCTTCAGAAAGTCACAATGTTGCCAAGGGTTAACACATTTAAAAAAGTTTTCTTCGTAAAAAGACGTTCTGTGTACAATAAAAGTTTTGTCCCTTTGGGTAACAGTAAGCAATCTAAGGATGGATATGGAACTTTTTTTAGTTTTCTAGTGCATTGCTAATGCATCTGACTTACAATTAAAATAACATTTTTTGTTTATGCAATAAACATGATATAAAGGAACGAAATACAAAAAAAATGTGTTGTAGTGTTTTATTTTACTTACAAAGTCCTTGGAAGAAACGCAGTACTGCAATTTTTAAATCATTTAATCACCATGCCAATCCTTAATGTTAATAATTTGTGATCTACTGCTTAGTTTCATTTTTTTTTTGTCAAAATATGAATTCCCCGGAAAATTTTATAAATATACAATATCTACTGCTCACTACCGATTCTAAACTTACAACGGCTACGAGCTTAAACAAAATCTGCATGTCCTCCATTCAACCATTTTCTCACATACGGCGTCTTGTTTAATGAGGGCAACATTTTACTATCATATTTAACTGTGAGTCTGCATATTTTTGTGCAGTCGATTGTCACAATACTCTTGCCGCTGTTTGAGTTACGATCCCTCAGGGCGTAATGTCTTGCCAAGGCAAGAAATATTAAATAATATTGCCGAGCATTTCTATAAGTATTCATTAGTGTGTATGTTACTCTGAGCTGAACATTGGTTCCTAGATAAATTTTATATCCGGGTTATGCGATATTTGTCTACAAATTGACATTCCCCTGTTCCTTAATTTCCCGGGTAATGTCAAAGTTCCAGGGGAATGTGATGTACCTAGGTTTTTACCATAATCTTTGTTGAATTATTATTAACCGAATTTGCTTGTTTGCTACAGATAAACAATAAACGGTAATATCATATCATTTTGACCCAGATTCAACATGCTGAAAAAACTGTCAAGAGAAGAAACACAATTTAAAAAAAAAAGAATTGCTGAAAGACAACGCTATGGTAAATTAAACGAAGATCCACTACTATGTGAAGAACAAAAAGGGACAGAAATATCTAAAGAAAAAATAAAAGGGAATAGTGAATGGTGTATGTGAGTTGACACCTAGACAACTGCGCCTTAAGAGAAAACAATGGAGAAAAAATAAGACTTACTGTAAACGCAAAAAAGAGCGTGAGGGCAGTCCTCCTGCCAGTGATCGGTCAAACTTAAACTCGCCACAAATAACTTCAGCAGCTAAACGAGGACGGAAGAAGTTAATAATCGTAGCAAAGTAGTTAGAGAGAATACAAAGCTTAAAGGTAACGAAAAATTAAAACGAAGTTTACAAAAATGCAGGAAGAGGATTCAAAGATATAAGGCTGCAAAAAATATGTCAAATAGTCCAGGAATCAAAATAAAGGAGTTACTAAAAGATAAGACAAAGCAAACAAGAACCCAGATTTAAAAAATATAGAATACTTAATAAACTTGACCCTCTGTTTGCCCCTCGAACTATATGCAAACATTCAAATCTATTTCAAAATGATTTTTACAATCAAAGAATAAGTGAAGAAATACGACTAGATATTAAATTATTTTTAGAAGATTATTCCAGCAGCAAAGTGGCACCTGGAAAAAGGAATGCATAACTAGGGAAAACATTAAAAAACAAGAGATAAATATCTTTGCGATTCGTCAAAAAGTTTTTACAAAAATATGTGAAAAGTCACATTTACGCTATTAGCTATACATCTTTTTGTAGGCTTAGGCCTCTTCATATTGTAAAGCCTTGTATAACAGCAAGAGATACTTGCATGCTAATATTGAATTGCTTATTTCATCAATGTACTTGACAAGAATAATATCTGCTAAAACACCAAAAAATTTAATAGCTTCAGTTTATTGTAGTCCTGTCATTAAATGTTTAGAGAGAAAGTGTCAAATAAAGTAATACCATATCATTCTGGCGTTTGATGATCCAAATGAATGAAGTTACTGGGAGTGACGATTAAAAACAAGCTGTTTTGAAATAGAAAAAAATGTTTCTATCATTTTTGCAGCATGAAGCTAATGTTATACATCAATATCAGGCCGTCACTAACTTAAAGAAATTATTGAAACCATTAATCCATTCAGTGAAAATTATTCCTTGAAGAAGAAAGCAAATCTTCTCATTTGGTGGAAGTTGCAGTTGCCAACAAATCACTCTCCATACAGCTTAAAAAATGAGGAAGCTGGTGAAGTATCACCGTTTCCATTTTGCATTTTAAGCGAAAGTTTAAAACATGATGCTGTTGCAATATCGGCGCAACTAAAGCCATTATTAGATTTTATAAAAACAACTGCACCTAAGGTTACTGTTCTACATTTTCTCTCAGATTCGCCATCAACATAATATCGAAATAAAACAATATTTTCTATTTTGAGCAACCACATACAAAAAACTTTTCCTGCTACTACACGTGCAACCTGGAACTATCATGAGGCAGGTCATAATCTTGAAAAAAAAATTACAGACCAAGTTGTCGCTTATGGAAAAAACAGTCCAGATTTTAACCACTTTATTGAAATTCTACAAAGTAATACCAACATCTACCTTAGAATTGTTACTGGTCAAGATACACCGAGAAAGAATATTTATTGACAAATCAATATACCCCTGTGTTTGAAGAAAATATGAAAATTCATCAGATAGTATGGACGGTTCATCACCCACCGAGTCTTGCTGTGAGAGTTGCTTTAAGTGTTCCACAAATTTAGAAAAATGTGTACATGACAAACATTTAGGGTACATTTCCTATGAGAAATTTTAATAAACACCTTGACGAGAACTCCAATGAAAACCTGGATAAGGTAATTAACATAGAGACAACTAATGATGTGGAATATTGTCAACCGATTTGGACAGATTTAAAGCCAGGAACGTACATCTTCGTAAAATTAATAAATGAATCTCGTAAGGATAGTACAACTTACAAATATTGTTGTTGCATTCAAGTAGTAGATGAAGAAGAGGGTGATATTGTAGTAAAGAAGTTGTCACGATAGATTCAGATATATTTTCTATCACCTTTGAGCAAATTTCTGCTATTCTGCCTGAAGTTAAAGTCAAACAAAGGAAAATGTTGTACGTATTTCAAAAAAGTGTTGGAGTTTATGAAAAGTGATAAGTGTATTTTAAATAATAAGTACCTATAAGTGTTGTTTGCTTTCCACTATTTTGTTTTTTTTAAATAAAACTTTAAAATCTTACATTTTTGTTTAATACACTTGTACAAATTCATCCAAATTCACATTTACCTGGAATTGTTCACATTCAATGGAACGTGTTAAAAGAACATATTTTAGTGTCCATTATTGATCTTAAGCTGCTGCAATCAACTTACAAGGGCGTGAAAATTCTCAATAAGACAATTAAAAACTTGTAAATTTAGCTATAATAGATGCCAAGAGATGTTAAGTAGTTCAAAAATAGATTTTCTTAAAACTCAAAGTAAACCCGAAGTAGTAGAACAAGTTAAAGCTTACATTAAAGAAATAACCAGGACGATTACCGAGGCTCAAGGTGTATTAGTAGATAAGCTAAAAATTATTTGAGAAGATTTAGATCCTAGTACTGCTTTAAATATAGTGAAAAAATGTAAGACAGGGGTTAAAGGAATCAAAATTACTTGCTATTAATAGCGCGATGTTTGTAGAACTTTCAGACGGTAGGTATTTCACAGACTATAAAATGTTATGAGGGCGCTGCTTAATGTAATATTAGAGGATTGCAAAAACAAGAGAGTAAAAAAAAGTCTAAGTCTTAACAACCATTTCATGTCAAATACAAAGAATTTTTCGACCATACTATAAAGTATATTGTAGTACATTTCCTAAATTTGAAATATTTTATTACGTATTAAAGGCATTCCATAAACTCATATACTCCATAGCCTGAGAAAATCCGTTACGATCGACATCATCATCAAATTGCTTTTTATTAGAAATGTAACAAACACGCGGATAATTAAACGAGGAGAATATTTAAATTAATCAGGGCGCGAACCACACCATAAATGGGATAATCGATTCCAAAAATTCCCCAAACTGTACACTAGATAGGAATGACGAGATTTTTCCCCTTTATTTTATGAATATGATAAGAAGGAATCTAAACACAAAAAGTGTTTTTTCATCTCGTTGGAAAATTAGCTAGCTTAGAGATAGGAAAATTTAAGTTGTGATTAAAAGAATGTTTTATATTTAGGGTAAAATCACTTTGGCCACAGTTATTATAGAGGATGCCAATTGCCAGGTCGTGTTTGATAATAAAGAGAAGTACGATGTCCCATTGGTACCATAGACGGCGCCAGCGGTCGGATCAAACCACAATACCAGTAGGGGCGGGTTCACATTGGTTAGAGTAACTCCAAAGTACCCCGTCCTCCTTCACCCAAAAAACTGACGAAGATAATCCTTCAATTTAAGAAGACACTCTTTATTCGGTTCTCGAGTGTGTTAAACGTGTCATACTTTTTACGTAGTGGTAATCTTTTTTGTGTCACCGGGTTTATTTATGTATTTTGATATTTCGTTCTAAAAATTAATTTATTGGCATTAGAGTTGAGATTAAACTTTGCCTCCTTCGAATTATTACTGGTAGTTGGCGTTTTCTTCACTAGTTTCTTATGAATTACTATCGGGAATTACTAACTTCATGTTTTATTAATAGCTATTGCATTTTTTTGGCCCTTCGGGCAAACAGTTTATAATTTTGTGGTAAACGGTTTTCCCATTTATGAAATAAATTTTCACTTAAGACTACGGTCCAATTTGCATATTTTCTTATTTGTTTAACTTTAAATTGCATTTTCTGTTATTTTAATTTAAGTGTTAATTATTGTTATATTTCTAAACCGATTATTTTCGCGTTATCCTTGTGTAAATATAGATTAAGTGTTGTTGAAAATTGCGTGTTTCATTTACTAATTAGTGTAGTAAAACCAGAATCATCGAAGTTAGATCGCTGTGGTGAACCAACAGGCGCACAGTGGGGCATTTGCCTCGCAAACCTGGCCAAAATTCGATTTTATCAAAGTTGCTGTACTTCAACAACATTTTACCTGAGATTATTAAAAGGGTGGGGCATAATGGGCAGCCGTTACTTTGTTCATTCTAATAATCATAAAGCCGTCAGATTAGTTCAAAGTTAGCCTTTGGCAAGTGTATGTTTATCGTTTCATAGCGCACTGCGACATACCTTATTATAAAGTGTTTAGCTTGAGTTTTAAAGACGCAGTGGAGTGTGATATATAGCATGGATCCATCTAAGCAAGGTATGTAGACTACGTTTTTATAAATATCTTACTTTTATATTATTTGAATTAACAAAAATTTTACCTTGAACGTAGCTAAAAATGTGTATTATTTTATATAATGTGAAGTTTTACAAAGCATTTGGTTATGTTTCCGTGGGAGTCCGAGTTGTTTTCTTTGCACGATCATGAACGGTACATATATAAATTTTTAATAAAAAAGGAATTGGTTGCGGAACTGCGTGGATATGGTATTCGTTTTTAATTTTTCTCGTTCTAAATACTGTTTGTAAATTTTTTATTGATTCTCTAAATCATATTGTTCATTTCTAGGGCCATCAGGAGTCAAATTGATGACACGAATGCAATTGTATAATATAATGCAAGAACAATTAAACTGCAATATTAATGAAAATTTAGACTATTTGGAAGATTTTTTCTTATAAAGAAAATTACCCCGAAGAACAACAAAAAGAATTTAAACATATATTTTTATGTATAAAAACGGAATTTAAGCAGACGTAGGCAAATGCACATAGAAAAAATAAAATATTTATAAAAAATAATGAACTGTAGCTACAAGGAACTATTGAGATACCCTCTGTGGTATCACCTCGAGTAGGGCGACCATTAAAATCGTTCAGTGACATAAGTGAACGAAATAAAAGAAGAACTGAAGAACTTCGGAAGGCAGTAGAGACGGACGAACTCATTTTTGCCACACAGATGCAGTTAAGATCTTCTGGAGGAATCCAAAGTTCTGAAAGAAATTATGGAATCTCCTAAACGTGCAACAAAGTACAGAAAAGCATATTTTAGTACTTTACATGGGAAACAAGAGCAATTATTAGATTTACAGGAATTGTGTATATTTGTTGAAGCAGGTAAGGTTTTAATAGCCTTCTTTTTCAATCATATACCCAATGTTATTTATTTCAGGTTTGTCACGAAGACAATATGAAATCATTAGATGCAGTGATAAGAAACGTTACCCGTGTTATACTTTGCTACAGAAAGCCAAAAAAACTATTACGCTGTGCCAGATGCCTAAAGAGTGACAAACAATCACGCTGAACTTAATCTACAAGAGTTAATGGATTATACTGCTATCCGATTGTTACTCTATTTAGAAGACGTAATTGCATTACTTTAAGTGGCAGTGAATGTAGCACATTGCAACTAACAACTGAGTGGGGATGCGATGGATCACAACAGGTGCAATTTAGACAGAGATTTGAAAATAATTCTTATTCAGATGTCAATATATTTCAAAGCTCCTTAGTACCATTACGATTAGTTTGCGGCCTAGAAAAGAATAGAATTATTTGGCAAAATCCCGTACGTTCTTCTCCTCGATTTTGTCGGCCAATGAGGATAAGATTTGTGAAAGAGACCTCAGACATAACATGAGAGGAAGTAAATTATATGCAAAGAAAAATCAGTAGCCTAAACGAAACAAAACCTGAAGGAACTAAAAAGGTGACTGTAAAACACAATATGGTGTTAACAATTATCGATGCCAAGGTATGTAATGCTACTACCAGGACTACCTCAACAATGAAGTGTCTGTGAGCCACCTCGAAGGAGTTTAGCGACTTAACAAAAACGGAGGAAGCTGATCAGAGCACACTTCAGTTTGGGCTGTAAATTTTGCACCCTAGAATAAGGTTATTGGAAAGCTTGTTACATCTGTCATATAAACTGCTCATAAAAAAATGGCAATTAAGAACAGAAAGTGATAAAAACCTAGTTAAACAAAGAAAAATGAAAAAGAGGACTTTAAAAACAGGGTCGATATTATTGTAGATGTTCCGAAGTCTGGGTTTGGAAACACGAATGATGGACACAAGTAGAAGGTTTTTTATGGATCCCGAATTATCAGGGAAATTACAGGAGTGGATGTACAACTGACTTATCGGTTGAAAGTTATTTTAGAAGTTATATCAAGTGAACACTGAATTGACAACCAAAAGTTTGGTGATTACCGCATGCATACAGTTAAACTATATGTGCAGCTGTACTCTTTGCACACAATGACTTCGACACTGCATAAAATCTTACTTCATGGCCCAAGTGTAATAGAAAAGGCTCTTTTGGGAATAGGACAATTGTTAGAAGAAGCCGCGGAAGCAAGGAACAAACACTTCCGTTCTTACCGCCTAAACTATGCCAGAAAATATTCTAGAAAGGCATGCAACCAAGATGTTATTAATAGGCTCTCACTAAGCTCAGGTCGTTTATTATCAAGCATAAGGCCAACTCCGAGAAAGAGAACTAAACCGTTTTCAAGGAAACTATCGAAATGCTTCTTCCTTCGCTAGAAGAGAGTTCCAGTGAACAAAGTGAGGAATCTTCGGAAGAAGCATTCTTATCTGAAGAATATTTTGAGAATTACTCTTGGGGGAAGAATCTGACTAAAAACTTGACTGATACACACACAACCCAGGCTCTTGTGTTAGTCGTCTCGGACTTGCCTTGCACTGATGAGTGCCAGGAACTGCGAAACTGCAATATGCAAGTTAGTCTGAGATGGCTGGCATGAGAGTTTCCTTTAATTAGGAATAATTCTTTCGGCTGGTACTTGTTTCAATCAAAACCAAGCGTTTTGTTGTAGAATGTGATTTCTACACTTAATGCGGCCAGGCTCGCAATTATTTGCAGTTTGGTTTATTATCCTTATGAAAATAAGGATTCACCAGCATTTTCTATAGTGACTAGCCAAAGTTGCATAAAAATGACCCAACATGTTCGCATAATATTTTGTCTGTTCTGCATTTGCTGCATATATTATTCCAGCAATCATCCCCATACTTATTACAAGCTATACACCGCTGCCTTAATGGATAGTCCACGCTGCACACATCACAAATATCTCTGCTTATTCCGAAATTTGTGCGAGTCAGCAGCTGGAGACACTTGCGGCATTGACGCTCACCTGAACGTCTTCCTCGCACCTCTTGGCATCTCTTAATTGGCACGGGATTCTCCTTTATACAATGTACACACAATCCAGTACATGAATTTATATATTCCTTCGGCCAGGACACGTAATAATTATGACACACAATTTGGTCATTCGTACGAAATGGATATGCGGCAATGGTTGGTTTGGATTCCCACTCTCTTGGAAAAGGCATTTTAATATTCATTAACACTTTACAATATGTAGATAGTATGAAAGCAAAATACTAACTGAGTTCCTCTTCTCAATCATTCACATTTAAGTAGATGTTTAGGGTGCTGACGTCAGAGATGATATGACGTAACCGGCTACAAACAGGATATAAACGAGCAGGTGACTCGATACAAGTCAGTGGATTTTCAACACTACAACTAATTTCTACGTTTACGCTTACGATAAGTTCTTTTAGCTACAATGGCAGCAGTACCAAATTTCATCGTTGGCGTACCTAGCGGGTATGCTAATTTACAATTTTTGGATTGGTTGGCGCAGTTCGACTTAGTCAATAATTTGTGGAGTGATGATGAAGGCGACGCAGATGTGGCAGCTGTAGAAGGTGGCGTCGAGGGGGAAGATGGTCCAGAGGTTGACGATGAGGATGCTGTGGTAGGACAAGTTATAGATGAGGAAGAAGATACGGATGCAGACTCGGATCAAGGCATCGTTGCGGACGCATTCGATGATGAGGATGAGACGGATCTTTGTGACAAGTATATTCTTAGAGGGAAACCCAGGAATGAGTTATTCTGTACCACCAAGACGTTTGTGGCTGTTGAAACAAGGGATGGTGCAGAATATCATCTTTGCTACGGGTGTTATATAGCGTACCAGCAGGGCATCAACCTCTCGTTACATCGACTACCACGCCACAACACGCATGACGGATGGGGAAAGGGGTTGCAGAGATTCTCTGTACTAAATTAGGCCAGTGGAGATCTGCAATATTTGCAATATTTGCAATATTAAAAATACTTAAATTGTAATTATTGTAAATATGTTTGTATGTAAATAGTTTAGTTGAAGTATTTGGTTAGTTCTTAGGTTAATTTGTTTCAGTTTTTATTCTGTAAATAAATATATTTTATAAAACTCTCTTTTTTACTTTCTATTTTAAGTGTAAAATAAAGTGAGGGTAAATCGACATACAGTCTCTAAACTGATGTGCTCTTATAATGGTGATGACTGTGATATTTTAAAAATCATCTCTAAGAAGAAAAATATCAAACCTATGAGAATAGTCAGCCCGTAGAAGGGTAAGTCCAGAAATAAAAGATACATATTAAACAACGGAAAGCGCCTGATAGGCGGAAACCGTGGAGCATCCTTGCAAGGAGCCCATACTGAAGTCGACAAATGGCTTCCCAAGATAACGAAGTTACTTCCAGCGACTCCACAGAGTTCACAACACCTTTTTGGGAATACGATGTAATGTTGGGGCTCTCATATAATCGACAAGGTCCAGATAGCAGTAATTGGGTGATTCAAATGCGCTATCTGGAAGATTTGGAAAATGAAGAGGGTCCAGATAGTAGCGATTGGTGGGAGCCATTACCATCAATGGACGCAGAGCCGTCGAACAGTCCTTCACCATCAATGGAAGTGGAGCCGTCAAGCAGACCCTCTTCTCCATCAGCTTGGGCGTTGGAGACAGAGTCGATAAGTGCCAGCGACTCGGACTACGAGGATGATGAAGATTTTCCCGACGAGCAGGGCGAATTTATATTTTAAATGTATATATTGTAAATGTATAGATTATTAGTTCTTAGATTAATTTTTGTAAGTAAATGTTCTTTTTGTAAATAAATGTTCTTTTTGTAAATAAATATATCTACATGTGAAAATGTTTATTTTTTACTTTCTATTTTAAGTGTTAAATAAAGTGAGGGGTCGGGTATTGAGCGAAGCGCTTCGCAAAATCGTATCGAGCTACCCAGACTGTTTGCGAGAAATTTTAAAGTAATCGATCATAAATTTCCAGACGTAGGATATTCATATCTAGATTCGGACAAGAACTTTGGAAGGGCTGCAAAAATTTTCAGGAAGCATGAAAACATCTATGTTCCGGATCAGTATCGAGAAATTTTAAGAACTAAAAATGCTGTTGTAGATATGAAAAATAATTTCATGGATATTGACAAAATCGCCTAAAAATTCAATTTGTACAACAGGAAAAAAGGCTTGAACTTCGATATTTAAAACCCAAATATGCCTAATGTACTATTTATAGTACGGCCATAACAAGTTTTAACCTGCAAATCTCCAGGGTGTGGTGAATATGAGTCATATTCTAGTACACTCAGTTTGTATCTAGCTTTCGGCGTGTGCAGTAGTGGTGCGATTTTTAGTGTGAAAATAGTTCTAAATTCACGTGAAAATATCTGTGAATTTAGTTATTTTTTGATTTTCAGTAATGATTTAAAAACAACAAAAAATTTGAAAACGGAATTAAACAGGCATTTTAAATTAAAGGATCTGAAAGAAGTCAAACAATTTTTAGGCATGAGAATTCGTAGATTAGATGATTGTGTTATTATAGATCAAGAGAATTTTATAGATCAAGAGAATTATATATATTAAATATTAAAAAGATTCAATATGTATGAGTGCAAGAGTGTAAATACACCTATAGAGGGTTTTGATTATTTACAATGTATTAGTAATTCTGATTTGAAAATTCCATGTTATCAGCAACTTATGTTTAGTCTTATGTACCTATCTGTACTAACACGTCCTGACATATGTTTTAGTATAAGTTTTCTGAGTCAATTTAATGGATGTAACACAGAGTATCATTGGAAATGTCTTAAACGCATTTTGCGATATTTACAAGGGACAAAATATTTTTGTTTGAAATTTAGTAAAATTGACCCTGATCTAGTTGGTTATGTTGATTCTGATTGGGCTTCAGACAAGAGAGACATAAGACCGTAAGTCCTATACCGGTTATGCATTTAAATTGTCAGGGGGTGCCATCTTTTGGAAGAGTACTAAACAAAAGGCAGTCGCTCTCTCTAGCACTGAGGCTGAGTATGTCGCTATTTGTGAAGCTTCTAAGGAGGCTATATATCTTAAAAATTTGTTAGTAGAATTAGTTGGTATATCTGAGCTTGTACTTTTATACAATAATAGCCAAAGCGCTCAGAAACTGTGTAACAATCCGCTGTTTCATGATCACACGAAACATATAGATCGTGGGCTGAGAACCAGAAGGTTCCAAGAGAAATTAAAATTAGAAATTTGTCGCTTGGAAACTTCTGGTTTTTAGCGAACATCGGTAGTCTCAAAGTTCTAAGTACAGGAGGATCTACACATATTTATTTACTTAGTTAAAAGTTTATTATATTATAAAATTAAATACCCACGAGTTAGTTGCCAAATGAATGTGTTACAACCTGAATATTTCAAATTAACATAATTACTTCGCATAATCGATTTGCAACATGCTAAACATTAAAATTGCTCTCTTGGACAATTTTAGATTTGGCGCTTGGAACCCTCTGGTTCTTAGCCCACGAGATATCAAGTATCATTTCGTGAGAAATGCTGAAATTAGATAAGGTTATTGATATAAAATATTTATCTAGCGATAACATGATTGCAGATGTTTTCACAAAAATTTTAGGAGCCACTAAATTTTGTAAGTTTGTGTCAGGTCTAGGCTTGCAAATTTTTTAGTTTTTGATTTGTATTGATATATTACAATTTTGCTAAGTGGTAATTTATATCAAAATTGCTGTTAAACGACACCAGAGCCACCTATTGCTGTTGTCCTATTATGAGTGTACTTTTGTCAATATAGTTAGTCGATTTCTAACCGCCATTACGTGTGTTTTACTTTTGATTCTCTCCTCAAAAAATCTCTGTTTGAAATCATTATATGAAGAACCCCCTTAATTTGGGCTAACGAATCTACAGGTAATTTTTTCTTTTGTTGCCGGACACCCTGCATATTTTTTCCATTCTCTCAAATAGTAAATAGGAACTTTTTTTGTTTATAGGCTAAAGTAATCGTCAGACAATTCCCTAGTGTCAACAGTTACTTACGCATCCAGTAGTGCGCCCCATCAGTTATAGAAACTTCATCAACATATAATGATATTAGAGATATAACTGATTTAACTGAATTGATTTTGAAACCAAAAGAGAATTTTGATTTAAATACTTTATTGCAAACAAATCCTCTAGGAAGCAGCGTGATCAACTTTTATAGAACCAATAATTTTCTGGACAATACTAGAATAAATAGACTGGTGGATACAATAAAAAAATATTTATACACATACATAATAATTAACGGCAAAAATAATAATTGTTTCTCACAGAGACAGAAGGAACATATTACGTCCATTAGGGTGTCCCTTATTTTTCGACTTTCATTTTATTTTTGGTCTCATCCCCGAAAAAGTTTATATTTGACATAAGAATAACACATCCAAAATTTCAGCCCCCTAGATGAACTGCTTCCCACAGGATTATATATTGCCAAACAATTTATTGAAGTCCTAACTCAATGGAATATTCAGTTGCGTCAGATAAAGGCTCCAGTCACAGATAGTGGAGCTAATATGATAGCGGCAATGAAGCATAGTGTGGGTGAAAAAAAACATTTGCCATGTTTTGATCACACTATAAATCTTGTGGTTGAAGAGGCATTACAACATCAATCCATCAAAGGGCCAGTTGCTAAAGTTAGAGAAATAGTGATCTGAGTAAAAAACAGCGTCATTCAGTCTGACAAACTAAGACAAATTCAAATTGACAAAGGCGTTCCGGAAGGTTCTATATTGATATTTATCTTAAACGTTAAAACCCGCTGGAACTCAACTTTCTATATGCTCGAACGATTTCTTGCCTTACGAATAATCGTTTCGGAAATTATAATGGTGGATAGCACAGCTCCGGAAATGCTGAGTCCCGCTGAAATAGAGTGCATAAAACAGCTTACCTTGTTACTGAAATCATTTGAATCTGTAACCTTCAGGACAAAAGTACATAACCATTTCAAAAATAATACCAATGTTGAGTTGCCTCATTACAGAAATTAAACCATTCTCTAGCGAATCAGTTCCCATGAAAGAGGTTCAATAATCTATTTTACAACAATTAACCCAAAAATTCGGTGTGATAGAATTCAACGATCACATAGCTCTCGCCACAGTGCCCGATCCAAGATTTAAAAATCTTCATTTCCAGGATCCAGCAGCATGTGGAAGGGCAATTCAAAAATTAAAGCAGCTGATAAAAAACAGTGACAACAGCAGTGATTCAGATGACGCCGCTGTCGCTGCCACTGACACTATCAAAGACACTTATGACTTTTGGAAACAAAGAACTAGCACATGGACAAAAGTGAAAAAAAAAGGCAAAGAAGACGAATTGTCTCTGTATTTATCCAATCCTGTCAGTAATCTGAAAGCGACCCATTTGTTGATTGGGAAGACAGGAAAACTGTGTTCCCCGCACTCTACAAACAGGCGAGGTCCTTTTTGGTTGTAGTTGCTACCTCTGTGCCATGCGAATCACTGTTTTCAAAGGCAGGTGCAACAATGAAACCAGAAATAGGCTTTCCGGCAAACACCTGGAACAACTCCTGTTCTTGGGAGGTCTAAGTCAAGAAGAATTTTTCGAATAACTTCTGCAATGTAAAAGAGGGGTACGTACACAGCACATAGTGAATCCCGTAACAACCACAATGACTAATTTGCTCCTTTTCTAGCAATGTACATATCCATCTTAATAATAATACCCTATGTTTAATGTGTTTTATTGTCTATCAGTTTATTTAATAACAATGTTTAAAATAATAATCACTTAATTTATGCTTTTATTTAGTGATGGAATTTATCGAATAATTCAATGGTTGCTCCCCAATCGATAGTCATACGCGAATGAATAAATTTTCAGTGATTTATTAGTAATTTCGGAGACAACAGAACAGAATAGTCACTTTACAGATAAAAATGTAAGTTTCTTAGTATTAAAATCAACATTGTAGGAATTGACCAGACAGATAGGATAGAACGGTCTACTCTACAATAGAGAGCGCAACAGTCGTACAGTTGAAGCGGGGGAGCAACTGTTGCGCCATCTCTTATATAGTATATCATCCTCCATTACTCGTTTTATGTTAATAAATTTATTTCAATCGAATGAATTGATTCGATCATAGTACCCATCAATACATTTATTTCATTTTAGTTTCATAATACAAAATAAAAGAATCGATTCGATTCGATATGAGTAGGCATCGATACTTTGGGCCAGTTTAATGAGTAGAATCGATACTTTGTTTCGATACTACTTAAACAAGTAGCTATCGATACTTCTGCCCTAACCAAGGATATCGTATATTAACTTTAGCAACGTTTCGGCAATGAGACAACTTTAAGTGGCATTATTATTTCTCGCCCATTCATATAAGAATTGCGCGTTCCCCATATTTCTGGATCGTCACTTAAAAATTCCGAGTCAATTTGAAACAACCAAATAGATCTATGTTTTTTTTAAATGAATGTGTCAATTGTTCACGCAGAAAAGTAAGAATAACACAGACCGACAAAAAAAAGTGATCTGTAGCCGGGACCTGAAATAGTATTTCCTATCTATCTCGACATGCTGAACACGAATCCGATGTCCGCTTAGCTCCATCATCCACCATTTTTTTGTAAATCCCGAAAACAGACTAAGAAATCGGATTTCTTTGGGTTATTTTCACGATTTACAAAAAAATGGTGGGTGATGGAGCTAAACGAACGTCGGATTCGTGTTCAGCACCCATAGGGGTTACTCTGTCGGATTCCGGCTACAGATCAGTTTTTTGTGGGCCTGTATTATTCTTACTTTCAGCGAGAACAATTGACACATTAATTTTAAAAAATAGCATGGATTTGTTAATTTCAATATTGACTCGGAATTTTTATATCACGATTCAGAAATATGGACGAGAAATAATGTCACTTAAAGTTGTCTACCACATTGACGCAAGGTCGGTAAAGTTAATGGAGGATTTCCATAGTCTCCTAACAAAGGATGAAAAGCAAAGTGTACAGCAGTGCAGAAAAATGTATCCAGATTGTAAGAAAGACACATTAATGCAAATATTTTAATCATTTTGAACAATAAACACTATTTAAAAAACATCTCTTACTTTTAAACTTGTGATGATAAGGGTAGGTAAGGATCATAGGGAGTAATGCCGAAGAAGGAAACTGGACCAGGAGACTCATACCTGAAATAAAGGCGTGGGTAAGGCGAAAACAAGGGAATGTAAACTTCTACCTTACGCAGGTGCTCAGTGGCCATGGCAGCAGCTTTGCGGCCTATACTAAGAGGATAGGTAAGACGGAAGATGACCGATGTAGATATTGGCGAATGACCGATACCGCCGAACATATGGTATTTATATGCCCTAAATGGGAGAATCACAGGGAGATAGCACGCAGGACGGTGGGTAGATACATAACCAGCAATAACATGATTAACACCATGCTAAAAAATCGGTAAAGTTCTTTACACAGAACTTCCCTCGTTATTTGTGCATGACAGTCACTCAAAAAATTATTAATTACGAAATGACATTGGGAATAATAATCGGAATATAATTATTGGTATTATTACAAAGAAAACCTGATAACTTTTGGTCAAAAAAATATACAGAGTGTTCATCCAACAGCAAACGTTCAATATACTAAATAACAGGTGCCAAATATGGAAGGCTTGCGCAAATACCTTTATAAATGTCCACCATGACTCAATTATTTTTTGGGATGCCATTATTCAATAAAAGTATATAATAAGATATGCCAAATATTATTGCCATCTCTCACATTCTCAATCCCACATTCACGTAATGGAGTGGAAGTATAGTGGTGATTAAAATATAGAACAAATTTTCAAAAATGTTTTCTGTCTATTCTAGTGTTAAATTTTTTTCCAAATTGGTGAAAATATGTTGCAAATTCTTTTTTCCGAAATAAGTTTAGAATGTTATGAAACGTGGAAATTTTAAATTTGAGCAAAAAAAATATTTCGTCTATTCTATAATGGTGATAAATAGATTACATAAACATGTTTTCATTTTTTTAAAATTTTTCTAAAACATTTTTAAATTTGTTTTAATAAATTTGGAATGCCATGGAAACGTGGAAATTTTAAATCTGAAAAAAATTCCATCTATTTGTAGTAAAATTTTTTCAAAAATTTTTAATTTTTTTAAAATTTTTCTTTAAATAGATTTAGAACGCTATGAAACGTGGAAATTTTAAATTTTGAGAAAAAAAAAATTCATCTATTTTGGTGGTAAAATTTTTTTCAAAAATGGTAAAAAATTTTCAACATTTTTTTTTCTTTTAAATAGGTTTAGAATGCCATGAAACGTGGAAATTTTAAATTTGAACCAAGAAAAAAATTTTTTTTAGTGGTAAAAATTTTTTCAAATTTTTGAAAATTTTTTTTTCCTGAAATAGGTTTAGCGCGCCATGAAACGTGGAAATTTTAAATTTGAGCAAAAAAAAAATTTTTTCACTATTTATTCCGTTTAGACGGTCCACCCTGTATATTTTTCAGTGAAAATTCTACCAGTTCTTCGCTGACAGTAGGGTTAACTACCTACCAAATTTGACTGCTCTCCGTCAAGTAGTTTTTTAGTTAATGCACCAACAGACAGACAGACAGACAGACAGACGGACGGACAGACAGACAGACAAACTGACGGAATTGAAAAACCTATATTTTCGTAATATACGTGTTCTGAAACGTCAGAATCCGAAAAAATCTCGGAGGGTGATTTTTTCTCGAATACAATACTTCCCTTCGGTATGCGAGGGATTTACTTCCCTCGCATACCGAAGGGAAGTATTGTATCGAAGAATACTGGGAGGCAATCAACAAAATGTGTTGCTCCATAATGAAGAACAAGGGCGAAGACGAAAGCCTAACTGAATAAAAAACTCACTCACAACGAAGTAATGCTAACGCAGTTCCGAAGTGAGGTGGATGAAGAGGGGAGGGGTTTTAGTGGGTAGAAATCCCACATTACCCTGCCGACAAACATCAGGCAGGGTGTTCTTTCCCCTCCCCGAAAAAAAAAAGGATCATAGGGGGTTGACATTGGTTTTACTTCATTTTTATACCAAATAAAAATGATTTGGAGTAATGAGGAATAATTTAAGGGTATATTTGAAAATAATAGAGGTTGGGGTGAAATTTTGGGTGTGTTATTCTTATATCAAATGTAAACTTTTTAGGGGATGAGACCAAGAAAAAATGAATGTCGAAAATTAAGGGACACCCCAACGCCCATCCTATTATAAAATTCAATTCACCAACGAGACGGCCCATTTTGATTCGGGGTAAACTTGTGGACAAATGTCGGAATTTATTACACAAATGTGATGATGTTTCTTTAGTGACAAAACGTAAAGCGGAAGTGAAGGCAAAGAAACAACTAAGAGAAAATGTGAGGAAGTAGTAGGTACGATTTCTGATATATTCTGTATAATAAATATACGTGTGTTTGTTAGGTATATTTAATCCAGTTAAACATAAAATAATGTATTTATCTAACACCTAACTGTTAAATAAGTTGCTGTAATGCATTTGCTTTGTCTCTATAGATTACCAAAAAATGAAGATGTAGTATGGCTTCAAGTCAATCCAAAACCTTGCATGGGCTACAGTTATTGAGAAATGGAATAAGACATTCGAGGTACGAAAAAATCAGGAACACAATACTATAGAAGAATTTATAAATGCCTGGCCTATATTAAACGATTTAATGGCAGATGCTTTGATCAAAATAGTTTATCTAAAAAGATGTTTATAGATAAAATGTGGAGTATTTTTAAAAATGGGAATAACTCCATTTCTTGAGATATTAACTCGATGGCGTTATTGAGTTTAGGAGAAATCTATCGGATGTCAAATTGTTTCGAGCAATAAGAAATAAATACTATCTATAATTCGTAGGAAAATAGGTTTTATTTAAAAACGGAATAACTCCAAGTGGTGCTTAGTCTCAAAAAGAAATAATTTTTATTTTCTGTCAAATGGGAATAATAATTATTGTGCTTCCTGTGTTCCGGTTACGTTTGTTTTGTTTGCATAAAATTACTTTGATTTAGTAAGTTTTCTTTTGCAACAAAGCAATATGGATGATGAAGGAGACATTATAGTGGAAGAAAAACATGGAGAAAATAGAGGCAAATGCAAGAAAGGGAATAAAATCACTAAAAGGAATCAGGCGAAGAAAGTGAGGTTAGCAATGTTTTCTACAAAATTTTCTTCTGCTTAAACTATTTTCTTGCTATTAACAGATATTCTGGTCAATTTGTCATTACCCAAGTATGGAGGAATTTGAAATGCCATGTAAACACAAGGCCAACAGCATTTTTTGTTGCGCTAAAATAACAATATAGGAAATCATTACTGCATGTCGACAGTTACTCGAGTACCCTAATGAAATCAAACAGGATAAGAGCACACATGCTTAATTTTCAAGCTCCACAGCGGCGTCGCCCCCGGGAATCATCTGTTAGTCCATCAAAAACGAAAGGGACCTCACAAGTTCGAAGTCAACTATAATATATGGTGCAATAGAAAACAGAAACAAGTATGTAAACAATTTTTCATGGCAATGTTTCCCTTTCAGCCCGACCTTCAAGCCACGCCGCAAGGAGACAATGGCCAAAACACCCAAATCACCCAATGCCGGGGGTATCTAGCAAACAACCAGCTAGGTACCCTTACCCTAGCCCGTGCTGGCCTCCGACGCTAAGACGTCGCTGAGGTGAGATCATTCTATTTTTTTTTTCTTAAAAGATTTGAAGTTTAGAGCCATCCTATAATACTTTGTTGAAAGTTTACTTTTATTATTGAATTATCATTGCATTAGAATAATAACCTAGTTGTTTTGATTTGTTATTGAATTTTAAGCTGGCATTTAATTGAATTATAATACATTTGAAGTTAACCACGTGGTTAATAATTGTTAGAGGATTGCCTCAGCCGTAGTTTATTTATTTGTCATTTTGGGACAGTTGCTGCGGATTATTTTATGTTTAGATATTATATTAATAATTTTTGCCAGTAATTTATATTATATACTTACAAATATAGGTATATATTTTTTTGTATTTAGGGTCGCTCTAAAATTTATTTTGTTAGATAATCTCATTTCACGACTGATATATACCAAATTATTGAATTTGTCGAAAAGCAAGACTTAAAGTCAATTTATCTAAATTAATTTTCTCATAGAACCGGAGAGCATCTCCAAAAATTTATATTTTAGTTAATTTTTTCTAGTTTTCAATTTTAATATCTATCTCCTTTGTTCTGCTTTGAACATTTTGGTATTATTAACAATTTTTATTTGGACCATTTTGCTTCATAATAACTTAACTTTTGTCATTTACAGTAATTTTGTGGCCTAATTTTTTTGATAAGTTAGTAGTAGAGTTTTTTTTTCGGTCCTCAACCATTTTCTTAAATTAATGCTTAAATTTTACAAATTCTAATATCTATTTTTTTTGTGTAGTTTTTATAAAAAGTCGTAACCTTGGCCAATTTTTTTAAATTCTTTTAATAAGTTTTAAAGTTTTAAATCATTTATTTAGAGTCATTTTAAGTTTAAATCATTAGTTTTTTTCTTTGTGTAACTTAATTTGTATCAACTGGTTACTGATTTACCACTGTTTTCATGTAATAATCTGGATCGACCAACCCTGGATCAAACACATGGTAGTTTTGCTAGTGGCTGGACGAGAATAATAATTGGCTGAACATTTCCAACTTCGTGTCATGCTGGAACCTCCTCGTTGACCCGGACAAACAATATAAGTCCTCAATCCCAGGTACCTGTGGCCATCTTCAGGAATTGACACCTTGGAACTCCGCACTCTCCGCACAAATTTACGTAAGCAATTAACTATCATCGTAGCTTTTCTTGGTCAGAGGATAACTACTAGATATAATTGTAAACCAGTTGATATTTTCAATTTTGCAAGTTTCCGTTTCAAATCTTCTTTTTTTCGCTTAACAGATTTTCATTGCCACTAAGCATTATATTTTTATTGTAGTAAATTTTGAATTTTTCATTAATTCTCACATTTAATTGTAAAGTCTTTGTAAATTTTAAACTTTATTTACTATTAATATATTGTTATATTTTGTTAATTTTGCTTTTGATTGTTTCCTCCTTAAGCAGTTTCAGGAATATCAGTTGTATGAATACGCTGGCGCCCAGTTTCTTTGTTTATTTTTGTTTTGTAACATTCAAATTATTAAATAACTCTTCTCGCCACCGAGTGACCTTCGACCAACCGTGAGCTAACCGGCTGCTACTCTTTCATAGCTTCTTCAGGACCCCGCTGAGAAGTTGTGGTTGCAACAACTATAGGTTATATCTATATCCTTAGACAGAAAATTAAGCAAAAATGGGGGTCTGGAGCTTAAATATATTAGCGTTTCGTTGCGTGGCTACTCCGTGAACTCGTCAGTAAGGCTGGGGTAGCCACTGCCTTATACGTTTTTTCAACGAACTCAACATGGCCGCTCGTATATATACTTAGCGGGCCGAATGATGTGAGATGTAACGGAAACGTCACACGCCACATCATTCCCCCACCAGTGACAAAGTCACGATAAACCTGATGGTAGAAGAAGAATGATGGATAAACTGGACAGGAACGAAGCGAGTACCCCATTCTTTACTTGTGTCATCGGGCCCTAAGCCCAAGCTAGGAAACCATAAAAATTTCTTAATTTTACTTAGGACCTAAGAAGCATTCTCCCCTTTTATCTAGTGTTAATTATATCTAAATGTGGCTAGCTTTACCACTCTAACATTTCATATCAGGCTCTCAGCCAAATTTAGAATAGTAATTTTAGTTAACTTTAAGATTTTATTAGTATTACAAGTGCATATTATCATAAACATTCATTTTAATTCATAAGTATCCTCTCCGGTGTGCACCAGGAGATATAAGCTCCCTCCGAGCAATCATTATAGATGTGCACAGGTCGAACGTCGACAGCCAAATGGAGAGGCACAGATCTGCGATTCATATTTATATGAATCGGCGCAGCCCGCTTAGGCTCCACCCCTCAGCGCTTGCAACTTTGCGCGCTCTCCATTGGTGCGACTCAAACTTATAAAATAAACGCGTTTTGCACTTGGTAGTTAGTCGATCGCCAGCAGCCGCCGCGGCATCACTCATACCAGTTTTCAAATTTTCACTTTTATTATTTAATTCCACTTTGTCATTCTGTCAGGCTGCAATTCATTTAATTTAATTTATCATTTAATCCCAGTTCCGGCGGTGTATCGTCAATACACTGCAACGGCCCAGTTTACCCAGTTTCGTGGTAAAATATTATTAATATTTTACACGACCCAAAACTCTCGAGATTTTGGTGTGACAACTAGACACACCAAAATCTATTCTAAAAGATTTCGTTAAACTGACACTCGAAAAACCCAAGGTATTCGGCTTAGCCTTTTTCAAGGTTGCCGCCATCACGAAGATAAGGAACAGCAACGTCTTCGAGGGATTCTACACTTCAAGTTGACACTCCGATAGTTACTACGAAATACGAACTCTCGTATAGACTGGTCAACCGCGCAAGACTTTATAGACAGAGTGAGAGAGTTCGTCGCCGTACAGGGACTAGGTAAGTGTCAACGAAAGTGCTCCGCTTCGCTTCGCTTCGATCTGTTCCCCTCACCACGGCAGAGTAAAAAGATAACTCTACCTGCTCGTGGCACCGAATCCAAGACATCAGCCGCTCCTGAATCAACTGTACTCCGCATCCAACATCATATCACCGCATGCTCCAATCATCCAGTGGCAAGTCAGTTCATACGCCACTGTCCATCCTGATCTCCACGAAACATTTCTGCTCCTGATTTCCGCTGTGTAATTCAGCACTGTTCGAGAAAGGCCGACTCAGGCGACTTCAACGTGGGCGACGTCCTCGTCCACATTGGTCTCTTGAGCCACTCGCCTCGTCGGGAATTCGGCAAGCTAAGGGACGCATTTCGACTCAACGAGCGTACCGGAGTGTTGAGAAGGAATTAGGCCCCTGCTCTTGTCAAGACGCGAATGACAGACGCTTCCTAAATTCAGACAAGGTATTTATTCAAATTTTCAGTTAGGGCTGACCACAGAGTGCCTAGCTGCACGTCGGCAAACGTCCGACCTAGTCACTCTGTTTATCTAGGACTTAGACTTGAAAATATTTTAATTATTTTATTTATCGACACACTGCTTTTGGCTCGCAGTTGTGTCGCTGCTCGCAACAACCTTGCTTGCACATATTATCTCGTCTACGGACGACACCCAGGTGGTTTTGTTTAAGTATTGTTTCAGATCTAAATTAAGGAAATGGCACATTCTCAGTCGCCGCTTCCAGCAACGTGGGAACACTCCGCGCATGAGTTGGGTAACCACGGCCGCTATCTATACAATGCCAGCACACACGGCTGTGCTCCACCTCTCACGGCGGCGTCGCTTCACGGCGTCCCCGTAGAGGCAGGGTTTGGTCTTCTTCCAGAAGGCCAGATTCGTGGACACTTGACACACTCTACCCGCATCAGCACAATCCTAGGAGAGGGGCTAAGCAATGCAATGCTTGAGGAGGAAATAACTCATAAACTCGAACATGCTTGTGCGCATGTCTCCGTAGGGTGCAGAGTACGTCGTAAATCACGTTGCGTGTTCAGATCACGGTCGGGATCACCAATTGGGGAGCTTGAATATATTAGCGTTTCGTTCCGTGGGTACTCCGTAAACTCCTCAGTAAGGCTGGAGTAACCACTGCCTTATACGTTTCTCCAACGAGCTCAATATGGTATATATAATTAGCGGGTCAAGTGATGTGGCGATGAGATGTAACGGAAACGTCACGCGCCACAGAGGGCTTCCGAAATAAGTTCCGCTCACTTTAGAAATGCAAAGTATCCTGATGGCTGCAAAACCATCAGATTATTCTCTGGTGGTTGTGGAGGTCAAAATAAAAATTGTCACGTCATTCATACCCTATCATATTGGCTCTACTATGATGCACCAGCAACTATCGATACAATCATGTTGGTATTTCCTGTACGCGGTCATTCGTATTTACCGGCAGCCCGAGTATTTGGACGTATTGAGATGAATTTGCGTAATCATAGTACTATTTTGCACAAGGCACATTATATTAAATTGTATGAAGAGCATGGTACTGTAAGTAAACTAGGCGAAGATTACAAGCTTTATGACATCAAATCATTTTTGGGATATTCATTCAAAAATCCATATATAGGAGACTAATGATGACTGTGCGATTTAAAATGGAACCATGTTATAGGAATGATGATTTGTCCAAAACATACCTTCCCATTCTCAAAAAAGGAAAAAAAATGAATTCTTGCCAACTGACGGTCTTAACCGTACGCACTAAAAGGTACGGTAAAATGAACGGAACAATAATAACGCAAACGGACGAAAAGATATTCCGACTAAAACTGAGTCACCCGAACAGAGAAGGAAAGGTAACAGAAAACGAATATCGTAGCGTTACGGGAGAATGTAAATAAACCGGAATGGTACGATAAACCTAACGAGACTAGACAAGATATCCTAACTTAAGCGAGATGACTAAAACTTAAGGTAACTAGATCAACCCGCAAGATGGAAGGCGAACGAAAAGTTAAAATTAAACTTTCGGAAAACATACAACCTGAAAACTAACTGAACTGAAAACTAACTTAACCAGACAGTGGTCGAATTAGATAAGATTTCCAAAAAAATGAAAAGAACTTTAACGGATAAACGATCGGAAAGTTAACTAAATCCAACCCACAAAGCTAAATCCTAACTAAAGATAAATAGCACCATCGCTAATATTTCTAGAACTAAAGATACATACTACATACAAAACCAGAGTGAACGGAATGTACGGTAACCGGATCGAACCCACGAAACAGGATCTACACGGGAAACCTAAAACAGACTAAAAATATAGACAACGTACGAAACTATAACTCAAGAAACGAGAAACGCATGTTGTCTCAACTAACCTAAACTTAACCGAGCTAAACAGCGATAAAAATTAGATAAAACGATACGAAATACAAAATTGACAAATACGATACGGAATACGAGAAGAAACGAGAAAAGAATTATATCACTTAACCACAGAGAAAATGTTGTCTTGGTAAAATTTTACAGCCGTAGCTAGAGTAAACAATTAGTGATATTACGGCAAGGAAAACTTATTCAAATTCCTTCAGTTAACCAATCGGAACAACCAACCAATTACCCCACAACAGCCTGTATTTAGCCAAGATGACAAAACAAACAAACCGGGACAGATAAGGTAACAAAAAGATAACAAAGTAGACAAAAAGCGACGTAGAACAAAATGTGCAAAAGTTAGCACTGCTCTAACTAGAGTAGTCCAGAAACAGAGATAGATGAAACGCATTTAAAACTCAAAGGAACACAGAAAACTCAGTAATGATAGTTGGACGCCAGATATTTTAAGGAGAAATATCAACCACTAACAATAAGACAATATTCCCATAAAAAGAAAGGAAAAAAGATGAAAGGTAACAGATCAACTACAAACCATAAAGAAAGAAACGATAAAATGTAGACAGTAATAATAAACTCTGAAAAGATAAACTCTAAAAAATATACCTATAATATAAACGGTAAAATGTACAGCAAAGATAAACAACAAAAAGATACAAGATATTAAATACCCTAGTAAACTTTTATGAAGGTACTACTATGTTTTCTTAACATTTCAAAATTAAATTAACCAAAACTGAAATGAAACACACACGCTAATGTGAACAAATTCTTCTCACTAATGCGACGCGTTTCGTATTTCGACAGTTATACTATAAAGGCCAATTTAAAGTTTAAATTGATATATCAATAAACAACAAAATTTTACGCGCCGCCTCTGTAAGTAACGGAGGTAACGGCTTGCCGAGTGGTGGTGCTCGTTGATGTTTGCCTTATATACATTAGCTAAGTATTGGAGATTTACATTTTTCAATTTTATAAATTATTTTAATAAATGAAAATATATTTTGAATTCGACTTCTTATTGATCTACAAATTATAAGATTTGTGTCCGACGTGTGATTCTGTGACGTGAGTCGGACAACTACTTACTACGGGTCACCTTTTATTCCGTCACGTTTGTGTACTTGTCCGAGTATTCATAGAATCCATCGACGGTCTTAATTATTAGAAATTGTTCCTAAGTAAGTGCTAATTATAAGATATATTCATTAAAAGTGCACCGCTCGACATAAGATTTCGATGGAGAGAGCAGACTGTAGCAATCACAGTAAGTATAGTTTTGTCTATTTTCGTCTTGGGGAGTGTGAAGGGTAACTTGAACCCCCTTGTGAGTAGAGTTGACACGTATCGTAGCGGCAACACGGCTTCGGCCTAAATTATATAAAATCCTTTGCAACCCGTCTCCTCCAGGTCTACTGGACGGAGACAAGTGCAGAGCGCGACAGCTGATATAGTCGGGAGCGGGTTGTGGGTTCGTTGTTTTTTTTTTTTTTACTTATGTGATTACGATTAGGTAAACCTAAATTGGGCGCCAGTCAATAATCAGGTTGATTATTGACAAAAATAAAAAATAATAACAAACAAAAACTTACAAATGAGGGGCAGAATAAAGAAAGGAGTAATAAAAAAAATTGATCAGCTAGAAATAGGTTTAATAAGCTTAAACCTGGTAGGTACAATGAAAAAAATGTATACTACTGTAATAATAAAATTAATAGGTATAAGTATATAAACAATATGGCGGTAAAATATATATAAATAGGTAAATAAAAAAATTTAAATAGGGATTACGAGAAACATGTTCCTCAAAAGAGGTTAACACTAAATAATAAGACATAGAAACACGCAGATCTACACACAAAAATACTATGCTATTAACACCAAAGAACACTAAAATATCGATTTAATTTATAGAAGTTTTAACTAGTGAGAAATCCTGTATTTGGAAATTCGTTCTCCTGCAATTCACCGTACTGACAAAACTAGTTTGACAGCGCTGTTTTGATTTAAGTAAACAGTAACCTAATATATTATTGTAACCTATCAAATGTACAATGCACTCGCAACGTTATAACCTGAGGTAGGTGTGAGCACATCAAACTATATGTATATTACTAATTAATTCATTATTATAGCCATAATCACAATTTCTGGTGGTACCAGCAAATAACAGCTGTTATTATGGAGGTTTACACGGTGCATATGCCTTGAAAGGAGAATTACTTTAATATGGTATTATGACAGTTATTTTTATTATAATTAGACTAAACTACTAGCAGTATCTAAACCATTACATCAAGCTTACTGTAAATTCACTATTTGCATGCGGCTGTTACAATTGAAATTTATTCTTAACAAAACTACCCTCTTGTAGGCGATAACCAAAAGGATGTACGTAGGGCTACCATGAAACGTGTAGTTCTTCAGCGCATTAAAGAATACTGCTCCGTTCCCACAAAATCTTCCGGAGATAGGAAGTAATAAAAAAAAATTACTTACAGGAGTTTCTCGTTACGTGGCGGGCACAAACCTCCAAATACGGTTAATTCCCAAGACTCTTGGCGTATTAGACAAAAACAGGCTTAGCAGGTGGGTGCTTATTTCCAACATACAATTATACCATCAAATTCCCATCGGTATTGGTAACAATAACCACTTATGAAATGAGAGATGTACAGGACAAAAAGGTATGGCCAAAAACTATGACGTGAAAATCAGAACTTAGAGTTTCACCAAAAATCTCATATAAAAATCTGACCATAAGAGCCTAAAAATAATTTCTGTGTAAAACTTCGAGAATTAAATAATTTATATCTCAAAATATGTAAATAAAATTTGAAAAGAGTATTTACCTTAGGTGTTCTTAGGCTTAAATCATTTAATTTAACACACAGCCAAGGCCTCACAAAAATGTGCACATGGCTCCTTAGCTGGCACCAAAAAAGAGAGAATTTCTTTTTTGTCACAAAAACTCAAGTCTACCAATCTTGATACCAATAATAAGATAGGGAATTTGATTTCAAATTACATGCTTGGAAAACACACACATATCAATTTTAAACAAATTGGTAATTTATTCATTGTTTTAGAAAAATGGAAATACAAAAAACAAAGGGCTACAGAATTATTACCAGTAACACTACCAAGGGTGTTTTCAGTTGCCTATCTTAGATATGATGTTCTCAAGAAAAATTCAGACAATCCTTTACACAGTGAGCCAGTAAACCTCATACACTGTGACCCACTAAAGTGACGGTTACACACCCCCTCTTCTTCCAAAAAAATATTGTAGCTCAGCGAAAATATTTTTACCAACCTTAAAACTACAAAAGGACTTATCTCTATAAACATATATACAAGTCAAATCGGGATCTCTATAAACATATATACAAGTCAAATCGGGATAATAACGTCGAAGATCGACTGTTACAGTAGATATATCTATGCATAGACAAAAATTCACAATCTCGGGAGTACAAAGTCACAATAGAGATTAAATTTTAAGTCACAATCGAAAAATTATCTTATCGCAATCAAGACAATAATAAGAAACAATCACATATGAAGAGTTCTCATTCAAACTTTGCAATCATCAATTCGTTGCCACACTCACACACTTATTCATTCTACTCTTCCTCCACATCAGTGTCTAATCCTTGATATGGTTTCAAATCCTTCACGTGGAATCTTCCAACGTCTTTACCATTCATATCAGCAAGTTCGTACACTAACTTAGAAACAACTTTTGTTACCGTGCACAAAATAAATTTTGGTGCCAATTTTGCGGCGAAGTATTCACCACTATTCGACAACACAAAGTTTCTCTTCCACACTTTGTCTCCAACACTATAACTTTCAGTTGGGCGTTTTCTTAGATTATAATGTCGAGAATTCTTAGCATATGCTTCAGCTAGATGACGGCGAACATCCGCATATAACTGTGGAAGTTTATCGATTTCTGAACCATATTCTTCTCGGTTCATATTACTCAAATCTAAATCATTTATGGATTGTAACTTTCCATAATAATTACCACTGGTAGGGACGTACCTACCGAAGTTTAAGAAGGTCGGAGAATAGCCTGTCGCCTCATGGACTGCTGTCCTTAGAGCGAATCCAATTTTATGGATCTCTCGATCCCACAATCGGTGATCACTGTCTTTTAAATATGAGCGAACTGCGGCTCCAAGAACTCTGTTAACACGTTCAACCGCATTAACTTGGGGATGATAATTAGCGTTGAAATAAATTTTCACGTCATATTCGTCTGTTAATTTCTTAAAGGCATTACTTGTGAACTGGACACCATTATCACAAGCAACAATTTGTGGTGTACCATACACTAAAAACACTTGCTCTTCCAAGAATTTCACTATCTGAGGAGCCTTCGCTTCTCTTAATGGATGTAGTAAACAATATTTCGTAAAATAGTCAGAGACTAATAGCAAATAACAAAAACCATTCTTGGAACGTGGCAGGGGTCCTAACAAATCTATAGAAATATACTGCCATGGAAACTTAACTTTCTTAGGCTCACCCATAAATCCTGGTCTTGCGGAACAACTAACTTTTTGGGCTGCACAAGTCTTGCAATGCCTCACATACTTCCTGGTATCTTGCAATAATCGAGGCCAATAGTATAATTCTCTCATTCTATTTACTGTTTTGTAAATACCTAGATGAGCAGCTTTTGGATCCTCATGGCACGACTTATATACTGCCGATCTTCTATTCTTTGGAACCACCAATTTCCATGCAGAGAAGTTGGTAGAGAAACCAAAATCAAAAGGTACTTGTTTATAAAGTAGGCCACCTTCTATCTTCCAATCTGGATATTTCTGAGGTGAATCCTTAACTTTCTTTATTATACCTGCATACCAAGAATCTGCTTCAACGTCAGCTTCTTCCACGGATATCATGCATGTTTCCAGTGGCGCCCTTGAGAGAGCGTCTGGTATAACATTTAACGCACCTTTTCTGTGGACAATTTCCATGTCAAACTGACTTAGTCTCATTGCCCATCTGGCCAGTCTACCTGTGGGATTTTTTAGATTACTTAACCACAGCAATGAATAATGGTCGGTTATGACCGTAAAATGGACGCCATCGATGTAGGGTCTAAACTTCTCCAAACCAAACAATACACTTATACATTCTTTTTCTGTCACCGTGTACTTTCTTTCAACGTCAGTTAGTGTTCGTGAAGCAAAAGCTACTACCAATTCTTTATCCTCGCTCCTCTGTGTTAACATAGAGCCAACACCTACATTAGACGCATCGCATTGGATATAGAATGGTTTATTAAAATCTGGTGCTGACAGGATAGGTGCAGATACTAAAGCTTGCTTAATCTGTTGAAAAGCATCATCAGCTTCTTTATTCCAAATGACTTTTTGAGATTTACGACGACCTTTTAACAGAGCATTTACAGGAGCTGTGATAGTTGAATAATCCTTCACAAAACGCCTGTACCAACTGCACATACCAATAAATCTCTTGACTTCAGTTGCTGTTTTGGGCACTGGATATTCCAGCATCGCCTTAACCTTGTCAGGATCGGCGCGTAAACCCTCACGATCTACCAGAAATCCCAAGTACTTAAGACTTGATAAACAAAACTTACATTTGTCAATGTTAATAGTAAGATTAGCAGATTTTAGACGATCAAACACAATATTTAAAATCTCGAGATGTTGCTCAAATGTGGGCGTAGCTATGATTACATCGTCCAAATACACAAAAACGAATGGGTCTAGATCTGGTCCTAGCACGGAATCCATCAGCTTCTGTTGAGTTTGTGCTGCATTACACAGTCCGAAAGGCATGACTTCAAACTCAAATAAACCTCGACCTGGCACAACAAATGCCGTCTTCTCACATGAGTCAGGATCTAGAGGAATTTGCCAGAAAGCTGATTTCAAATCAATACTGCTTAAAAATCTTGACCCAGAAAGTTTACTCAATATGTGGTCAACTAGAGGCAGTGGATACGCACACTTCTTAGTTACTGCATTTAGTTTCCTTCCATCAAAGCAGAAACGCGGGTCTCCATTTGCTTTCTCCACAATAAGTACTGGACTCGCCCATGGACTCGTCGAAGGACGTACCACCTTAAGCTCCAACATCTTGTCTAACTCTTTATTTAGGGTTTCCAACTTGTATGGAGACATAACATGATGACGCTGCTTAATTGGTTCTGTATCCCCAGTATCGATTTTGTGCACGATCCTATTTGTTCTACCTAATCCAGTAGATGAAAGCGGACGAAATTTCTCTATCATGTCATTCAGCTGTTTAGACTGATGTTTGTCCAACTCTGACCTTGAACAAATTCTGTTGATAGTACAAATTTCATTACCGTGCTCCACCCAGTTGTCACTAGTATTTAAATGATCCTTCCTAATAAAGAAAGAATTAGACCCAAAATCTAATAACATACTGAAAACTCTGCAAAAATCTGAACCTAATATTAAACCATGCGATAAAGAAGGTACCACCAGGATTTTAAGAAGTTTCACTACCTGATCAACCTGTATAGGTAAATTAACATAACCAATAATTCTTTGTGCAGTTCCGTCTGCTGTACTAACACTTTGTTCCCAACAATCTTGTACCTGTAAATCAAAAAGATCCAATAAATAAGTTCCACGACCGCCAATAACAGAATGATTAGCACCACTGTCTAGAAGAGCAACGACCGACCTGCCTAATATTTGTATTGAAACATACGGCCTATTGTCATTGTCTTTTTCGACCAGAACAATATTGGTTTCATTCTTAACTACACTGGACACCTTAGACGGTGACTGAACCTGCTTAACCGAGGACGGTAAAGAACCTAACCTATAAAAATGTTCCACTACCTTAACCCATTTTTTCCATTCAACCGTAGATGTATATCTGTAGACCTTTCCACAAGAAACTATTGAAAGGGAGGGACGTCGGCCTACTTTCCGTTCTCCCTGTTGGCGTTTTTTGGACAACAAGTTGGACAATTCGGTCGTATAACTCCGATTTTGCCGCAGCCAAAACATGTAGGACTTCGTTGTGGTTGTTGCTTCCGACAATCCTGCTTCACATGACCTACTCCATTACATTTCCAACAGTGTAGCTCGGAGATCTGATTCGAAACACCTCTGTTTTTTGGATGTGCTCCCTGAGATCTTTTTGCATTTCTAGATTCAAATCCACTATTAGTACCAGCTGATTTCTTCCTCAAATCGCCCTTCTCAGCATTACGATGAGTGGGGGTATGAGTGTCAGGACAACAAACTGCGCTGCTCGACGAAGACAGTGCAACTGAGTTACAGGCAACGCCTGGTTCTAGTGTGGAAATATCTCTATTTGGTGGTGGTCGAAACGTCTTCTTGTTTCTCTCAGAATCCTCAAGTGCTCGACAAACCGCAACTAAATCGCTAACATCCGAAATATTCTGCAAGGCAAGATGATTCTGGTATTCTGGTAAGACCCGTGACATAAGTATCCTCAACTTTTTACTTTCGGAAGGTTTTTCCGATAAGCATTCAAACAAATTTTCCATAATAGAGATGTAAATCACCACTGGTTCACTACTATGCTGGGTACGCCTCTCTATTTGTTTCCACAACTCCTCGTCGTAACCACTAGGAAGAAAATCCTTTCTAAGAGCTACCACAAGAGAATCCCAAGAATCGATCCTCTTATGCCTCAACTGTGCTCTAAACCATTCCAATGCACAATCCTCAAATAGATCTGAAGCCGCGCCAAACAGTTCCTCTTTGCTACACTTTCTTGCCAGTCGCAGTTCATCAACTCGCTGTAAAAAAGAATTAAGAGAGTTTTTCTCTGACCTACCATCAAATTTAACCGGCCATTTGTAAACTGGAACCGACTTCGTAGTGACCACACTATTCGCAACTATACCGCGCACCGCTCCACCTGCTATTTCGCAGACTTTATACCGCTCAATAGCTTCCTCTAAATCTTCTTCTAATGCTGAAGCAACAACAATCTGATCCCCTCGATAATTTGAAATTTCATCGCTGATATTATCTGGAATACGGCCTAGCCTTCCTAGAATGTGGTTTAACCTGCTGCGAATACGATTGCCTAACTCTACATTAGATCCATCATAGTCACCTATTAAATCCGTGACAGACTTGATACTATCATTTAACTCTCTTTGCTCCACCTCAAAATCAAAATTAGGGGTTGCATATACATGAGCTTCCGGCCTAGCTAAATCTTTTTTAAGTTCCCTGCGGAGATACTTTCGTTTCAAAGCAATGTCCACCCTGTCCGTAACAACCTTTCTAATTCGCAACTCATAGTTAAGTTCATATGTCCTAAGATGCGTTGCATCTATATCATAATTAGCCAACATTTTAATAAGCACAATAGCAATAATAAAAAAATCAGAAATTTATATTCAAAAACTTTACAATTATTTGTAAATTAAGAACAAATAATAAACCATGCAATCATTCCACCTAATCGCAGCTTAAATAACAATAGCTAGAAGCTATCAATAATACTGATTTTTGTAACCCTAAAAATTATTATTATTTTTTTTTAAATCACCAGTGCAAAGTCCTAAGTTAAATTCAAAATTAAGGGCCGTTAAAAAAAATCATTGAACAGAGTACAGAATTAAAACTGTTTCAGTGAACCAAGAAACAATTAAAATATTTAAAATCACCTCCTGCTATATTTTTGATACGCCCTGTATACGTTTCTAAGCGTTTGGTGTAGAAATATTTTTTGAAGTCACCCTGTATACAATATAATATCGTAGGCACCTGTATATAAATATTTGGGACACACCCTGTATACATGTGCTTTCGAATACACCCTGTAACCAAACAATTTAGTTTTGTTTAAACCTATACACCAATAAGTGGACCACACTGCGTAAAGGCAAACCTGAACTCACTCTGCACTCAAAATTTATAGTATATAATAATACATATCGATAGGCAACCTTCATGTAAGTAGGTATTCTGTGAAAATATTACCCTGCTATCATAAATATCCTATACCAAACAAATAAGCAAACAGCCAAACAATGCTAAGCATAGATAAAAAAAAATCAATAAATGCAAAAAAAATCCGCCAAGATAAAATTTGAGAAAATTTGTTAAGTACCTCGTATATATTATACCTCTACCTATAAATTACCAAGCAATTAAATGCAACAATATATTATATTAATTAATATTCTCCAACATCACTTTATTTATTCTGCCTGACAAACAAAATTGAAAAAAAAACGGTTTACCTCTGCCGGCTATTTTTTTTTTTTTGATAAGTATGTAAATTATATTCTAGTAAAATAAAACAAAACTCGGGCCCTTTTAGTTGGTGCGCCAATTTCTGCAACCCGTCTCCTCCAGGTCTACTGGACGGAGACAAGTGCAGAGCGCGACAGCTGATATAGTCGGGAGCGGGTTGTGGGTTCGTTGTTTTTTTTTTTTTTTACTTATGTGATTACGATTAGGTAAACCTAAATTGGGCGCCAGTCAATAATCAGGTTGATTATTGACAAAAATAAAAAATAATAACAAACAAAAACTTACAAATGAGGGGCAGAATAAAGAAAGGAGTAATAAAAAAAATTGATCAGCTAGAAATAGGTTTAATAAGCTTAAACCTGGTAGGTACAATGAAAAAAATGTATACTACTGTAATAATAAAATTAATAGGTATAAGTATATAAACAATATGGCGGTAAAATATATATAAATAGGTAAATAAAAAAATTTAAATAGGGATTACGAGAAACATGTTCCTCAAAAGAGGTTAACACTAAATAATAAGACATAGAAACACGCAGATCTACACACACAAATACTATGCTATTAACACCAAAGAACACTAAAATATCGATTTAATTTATAGAAGTTTTAACTAGTGAGAAATCCTGTATTTGGAAATTCGTTCTCCTGCAATTCACCGTACTGACAAAACTAGTTTGACAGCGCTGTTTTGATTTAAGTAAACAGTAAACTAATATATTATTGTAACCTATCAAATGTACAATGCACTCGCAACGTTATAACCTGAGGTAGGTGTGAGCACATCAAACTATATGTATATTACTAATTAATTCATTATTATAGCCATAATCACAATTTCTGGTGGTACCAGCAAATAACAGCTGTTATTATGGAGGTTTACACGGTGCATATGCCTTGAAAGGAGAATTACTTTAATATGGTATTATGACAGTTATTTTTATTATAATTAGACTAAACTACTAGCAGTATCTAAACCATTACATCAAGCTTACTGTAAATTCACTATTTGCATGCGGCTGTTACAATTGAAATTTATTCTTAACAAAACTACCCTCTTGTAGGCGATAACCAAAAGGATGTACGTAGGGCTACCATGAAACGTGTAGTTCTTCAGCGCATTAAAGAATACTGCTCCGTTCCCACAAAATCTTCCGGAGATAGGAAGTAATAAAAAAAAATTACTTACAGGAGTTTCTCGTTACGCGGCGGGCACAAACCTCCAAATACGGTTAATTCCCAAGACTCTTGGCGTATTAGACAAAAACAGGCTTAGCAGGTGGGTGCTTATTTCCAACATACAATTATACCATCAAATTCCCATCGGTATTGGTAACAATAACCACTTATGAAATGAGAGATGTACAGGACAAAAAGGTATGGCCAAAAACTATGACGTGAAAATCAGAACTTAGAGTTTCACCAAAAATCTCATATAAAAATCTGACCATAAGAGCCTAAAAATAATTTCTGTGTAAAACTTCGAGAATTAAATAATTTATATCTCAAAATATGTAAATAAAATTTGAAAAGAGTATTTACCTTAGGTGTTCTTAGGCTTAAATCATTTAATTTAACACACAGCCAAGGCCTCACAAAAATGTGCACATGGCTCCTTAGCTGGCACCAAAAAAGAGAGAATTTCTTTTTTGTCACAAAAACTCAAGTCTACCAATCTTGATACCAATAATAAGATAGGGAATTTGATTTCAAATTACATGCTTGGAAAACACACACATATCAATTTTAAACAAATTGGTAATTTATTCATTGTTTTAGAAAAATGGAAATACAAAAAACAAAGGGCTACAGAATTATTACCAGTAACACTACCAAGGGTGTTTTCAGTTGCCTATCTTAGATATGATGTTCTCAAGAAAAATTCAGACAATCCTTTACACAGTGAGCCAGTAAACCTCATACACTGTGACCCACTAAAGTGACGGTTACACCTTGTCGTGCCAATCAGACCGAACGATACGAGGTTCATCTATAATATCACGCTAAAAGCAAAATGTACTGTGAAGTTGAAAGGTTCAGTGAGGAAGAGAATTTTGAGTTTGGCAATCAGATGAATTCAGATGACGACGAGAAGATCATGTATGGTTTCTTCTATCGGCAAGATGCTAATAACTGTTAAGAGGAGAAACAAGCACTAATACAAAAGGGTAATGCTTTGAAACACCAGGTATTACCAAACCTAGCATCAAAATATTTTAAGCGGGCTGGCATGTATTCGCAACAAATTCAAGAACTCCACGAAGGGGCGGCTAAAGCTTTCCTGGATGAACACGCCAGGAGACTGCAAGACGAAAAGATCATCGACTTGCATTATCTATTCGTAAGGGAAGCTTTAGCTGCTCTTAACACATTCTTGGATGAGAGTATATATCGCCTAACTTGAATCCCCCTTGTGAGTAGAGTTGACAGGTATCGTAGCGGCAACACGGCTTCGGCCTAAATTATATAAAATCCTTGTCGTGCCAATCAGACCGAACGATACGAGGTTCATTTACAATATCACGCTAAGAGCAAAATGTACCGTGAAGTTGGAAGGTTCAGTGAGGAAGAGAATTTTGAGTTTGGCAATCAGATGAATTCAGATGACAACGAGAGGATCATGAATGGTTTCTTCTATCGGCAAGAGGCTAATAAATATTACGAGGAGAAACAAGCACCAGTACAAAAGGTTAATGCTTTGAAACACCAGGTATTACCAAACCTAGCATCAAAATATTTTAAGCGGACCGGCATGTATACGCAACAAATTCAAGAACTCCACGAAAGGGCGGCTAAAGCTTTCCTGTACAAACACGCCAGGAGACTGCAAGACGAAGAGATCATCGACTCGCATTATCTATTCGTATAAAATCCTTGTGCCAATCAGACCGAACGATACGAGGCTCATCTACAATATCACGCTAAGAGCAAAATGTACTGTGAAGTTGGAAGGTTCAGTGAGGAAGAGAATTTTGAGTTTGGCAATCAGATGAATTCAGATGACAACGAGAAGATCATGGATGGTTTCTTCTATCGGCAAGAGGCTAATAAATATTACGAGGAGAAACAAGCACCAATACAAAAGGGTAATGCTTTGAAACACCAGGTATTACCAAACCTAGTATCAAAATATTTTAAGCGGACCGGCATGTATACGCAACAAATTCAAGAACTCCGCGAAAGGGCGGATAAAGCTTTCCTGGACGAACACGCCAGGAGACTGCAAGACGAAAAGTTCATCGACTTGCATTATCTATTCGAAAGGGAAGCTTTAGCCGCTCTTAACACATTCTTGGATGAGAGTATATATCGCCTAACTTGAATCCCCCTTGTGAGTAGAGTTGACAGGTATCGTAGCGGCAACACGGCTTCGGCCTAAATTATGTAAAATCCTTGCCGTGCCAATCAGACCGAACGATACGAGGTTCATCTACAATATAACGCTAAGAGCAAAATGTACTGTGAAGTTGGAAGGTTCAATGAGGAAGAGAATTTTGAGTTTGGCAATCAGATGAATTCAGATGACAACGAGAAGATCATGGATGGTTTCTTCTATCGGCAAGAGGCAAATAAATGTTACGAGGAGAATCAAGCACTAATACAAAAGGGTAATGCTTTGAAACACCAGGTATTACCAAACCTAGCATCAAAATATTTTAAGCGGGCCGGCATGTATACGCAACAAATTCAAGAACTCCACGAAAGGGCGGATAAAGCTTTCCTGGACGAACACGCCAGGAGACTGCAAGACGAAAAGATCATCGACTTGCATTATCTATTCGTAAGGGAAGCTTTAGCCGCTCTTAACACATTCTTGGATGAGAGTATATATCGCCTAACTTGAATCCTCCTTGTGAGTAGAGTTGACAGGTATAGTAGCGGCAACACGGCTTCGGCCTAAATTATATAAAATCCTTGTCGTGCCAATCAGACCGAACGATACGAGGTTCATCTACAATATCACGCTAAGAGCAAAATGTACTGTGAAGTTGGAAGGCTCAGTGAGGAAGAGAATTTTGAGTTTGGCAATCAGATGAATTCAGATGAACACGAGAAGATCATGGATGGTTTCTTCTATTGGCAAGAGGCTAATAAATGTTACGAGGAGAATCAAGCACTAATACAAAAGGGTAATGCTTTGAAACACCAGGTATTACCAAACCTAGCATCAAAATATTTTAAGCGGGCCGGCATGTATACGCAACAAATTCAAGAACTCCACGAAAGGGCGGCTAAAGCTTTCCTGGACGAACACGCCAGGAGACTGCAAGACGAAAAGATCGACTTGCATTAACGCATTCTTGGATGAGAGTATATATTGCCTAACTTGAATCCCCCTTGTGAGTAGAGGTGACAGGTATCGTAGCGGCAACACGGCTTCGGCCTAAATTATATAAAATCCTTGTGCCAATCAGACCGAACGATACGAGGTTCATCTACAATATATCAGGGTAAGAGCAAAATGTACTGTGAAGTTGGAAGGTTCAGTGTGGAAGAGAATTTTGAGTTTGGCAATCAGATGAATTCAGATGACAACGAGAAGATCATGAATGGTTTCTTCTATCGGCAAGAAGCTAATAAATATTACGAGGAGAAACAAGCACCAATACAAAAGGGTAATGCTTTGAAACACCAGGTATTACCAAACCAAGCATCAAAATATTTTAAGCGGACCGGCATGTATACGCAACAAATTCAAGAACTCCACGAAAGGGCGGCTAAAGCTTTCCTGGACGAACACGCCAGGAGACTGCAAGACGAAAAGGTCATCGACTTGCATTATATATTCGTGAGGGAAGCTTTAGTTGCTCTTAACACATTCTTGGATGAGAGTATATATCGCCTAACTTGAATCCCCCTTGTGAGTAGAGGTGACAGGTATACTAGCGGCAACACGGCTTCGGCCTAAATTATATAAAATCCTTGTCGTGCCAATCAGACCGAACGATACGAGGTTCATCTACAATATATCACGCTAAGAGCAAAATGTACTGTGAAGTTGGAAGGTTCAGCGAGGAAGAGAATTTTGAGTTTGGCAATCAGATGAATTCAGATGACAACGAGAAGATCATGGATGGTTTCTACTATCGGCAAGAGGCTAATAAATATTACGAGGAGAAACAAGCACCAATACAAAAGGGTAATGCTTTGAAACACCAGGTATTACCAAACCTAGTATCAAAATATTTTAAGCGGACCGGCATGTATACGCAACAAATTCAAGAACTCCACGAAAGGGCGGATAAAGCTTTCCTGGACGAACACGCCAGGAGACTGCAAGACGAAAAGATCATCGACTTGCATTATCTATTCGTAAGGGAAGCTTTAGCCGCTCTTAACACATTCTTGGATGAGAGTATATATCGCCTAACTTGAATCCCCCTTGTGAGTAGAGTTGACAGGTATAGTAGCGGCAACACGGCTTCGGCCTAAATTATATAAAATCCTTGTCGTGCCAATCAGACCGAACGATACGAGGTTCATCTACAATATTACGCTAAGAGCAAAATGTACTGTGAAGTTGGAAGGCTCAGTGAGGAAGAGAATTTTGAGTTTGGCAATCAGATGAATTCAGATGACAACGAGAAGATCATGGATGGTTTCTTCTATTGGCAAGCGGCTAATAAATGTTACGAGGAGAAACAAGCACTAATACAAAAGGGTAATGCTTTGAAACACCAGGTATTACCAAACCTAGCATCAAAATATTTTAAGCGGGCCGGCATGTATACGCAACAAATTCAAGAACTCCACGAAAGGGGGGCTAAAGCTTTCCTGGACGAACACGCCAGGAGACTGCAAGACGAAAAGATCATCGACTTGCATTATCTATTCGAAAGGGAAGCTTTAGCCGCTCTTAACACATTCTTGGATGAGAGTATATATCGCCTAACTTGAATCCCCCTTGTGAGTAGAGTTGACAGGTATCGTAGCGGCAACACGGCTTCGGCCTAAATTATGTAAAATCCTTGCCGTGCCAATCAGACCGAACGATACGAAGTTCATCTACAATATCACGCTAAGAGCAAAATGTACTGTGAAGTTGGAAGGTTCAATGAGGAAGAGAATTTTGAGTTTGGCAATCAGATGAATTCAGATGACAACGAGAAGATCATGGATGGTTTCTTCTATCGGCAAGAGGCTAATAAATGTTACGAGGAGAATCAAGCACTAATACAAAAGGGTAATGCTTTGAAACACCAGATATTACCAAACCTAGCATCAAAATATTTTAAGCGGACCGGCATGTATACGCAACAAATTCAAGAACTCGACGAAAGGGCGGCTAAAGCTTTCCTGGACGAACACGCCAGGAGACTGCAAGACGAAAAGGTCATCGACTTGCATTATATATTCGTGAGGGAAGCTTTAGTTGCTCTTAACACATTCTTGGATGAGAGTATATATCGCCTAACTTGAATCCCCCTTGTGAGTAGAGGTGACAGGTATAGTAGCGGAAACACGGCTTCGGCCTAAATTATATAAAATCCTTGTCGTGCCAATCAGACCGAACGATACGAGGTTCATCTACAATATCACGCTAAGAGCAAAATGTACTGTGAAGTTGGAAGGCTCAGTGAGGAAGAGAATTTTGAGTTTGGCAATCAGATGAATTCAGATGACAACGAGAAGATCATGGATGGTTTCTTCTATTGGCAAGCGGCTAATAAATGTTACGAGGAGAAACAAGCACTAATACAAAAGGGTGATGCTTTGAAACACCAGGTATTACCAAATCTAGCATCGAAATATTTTAAGCGGGCCGGCATGTATACGCAACAAATTCAAGAACTCCACGAAAGGGGGGCTAAAGCTTTCCTGGACGAACACGCCAGGAGACTGCAAGACGAAAAGATCATCGACTTGCATTATCTATTCGAAAGGGAAGCTTTAGCCGCTCTTAACACATTCTTGGATGAGAGTATATATCGCCTAACTTGAATCCCCCTTGTGAGTAGAGTTGACAGGTATCGTAGCGGCAACACGGCTTCGGCCTAAATTATGTAAAATCCTTGCCGTGCCAATCAGACCGAACGATACGAGGTTCATCTACAATATCACGCTAAGAGCAAAATGTACTGTGAAGTTGGAAGGTTCAATGAGGAAGAGAATTTTGAGTTTGGCAATCAGATGAATTCAGATGACAACGAGAAGATCATGGATGGTTTCTTCTATCGGCAAGAGGCTAATAAATGTTACGAGGAGAATCAAGCACTAATACAAAAGGGTAATGCTTTGAAACACCAGGTATTACCAAACCTAGCATCAAAATATTTTAAGCGGGCCGGCATGTATACGCAACAAATTCAAGAACTCCACGAAAGGGCGGCTAAAGCTTTCCTGGACGAACACGCCAGGAGACTGCAAGACGAAAAGATCATCGACTTGCATTATCTATTCGTATAAAATCCTTGTCGTGCCAATCAGAACGAACGATACGAGGCTCATCTACAATATCACGCTAAGAGCAAAATGTACTGTGTAGTTGTAAGATTCAGTGAGGAAGAGAATTTTGAGTTTGACAATCAGATGAATTCAGATGACAACGAGAAGATCATGGATGGTTTTTTCTATCGGCAAGAGGCTAATAAATGTTACGAGGAGAGACAAGCACTAATACAAAAGGGTAATGCTTTGAAACACCAGGTATTACCAAACCTAGCATCAAAATATTTTAAGCGGACCGGCATGTATACGCAACAAATTCAAGAACTCCACGAAAGGGCGGCTAAAGCTTTCCTGTACGAACACGCCAGGAGACTGCAAGACGAAAAGATCATCGACTTGCATTATCTACTCGTATAAAATCCTTGTGCCAATCAGACCGAACGATACGAGGTTCATCTACAATATCACGCTAAGAGCAAAATGTACCGTGAAGTTGGAAGGTTCAGTGTGGAAGAGAATTTTGAGTTTGGCAATCAGATGAATTCAGATGAGAACGAGAAGATCATGGATGGTTTCTTCTATCGGAAAGAGGCTAATAAATATTACGAGGAGAAACAAGCACCAGTACAAAAGGTTAATGCTTTGAAACACCAGGTATTACCAAACCTAGCATCAAAATATTTTAAGCGGACCGGCATGTATACGCAACAAATTCAAGAACTCCACGAAAGGGCGGCTAAAGCTTTCCTGTACGAACACGCTAGGAGACTGCAAGACGAAAAGATCATCGACTTGCATTATCTACTCGTATAAAATCCTTGTGCCAATCAGACCGAACGATACGAGGTTCATCTACAATATCACGCTAAGAGCAAAATGTACTGTGAAGTTGGAAGGTTCAGTGAGGAAGAGAATTTTGAGTTTGGCAATCAGATGAATTCAGATGACAACGAGAAGATCATGGATGGGTTCTTCTATCGGCAAGAGGCTAATAAATGTTACGAGGAGAGACAAGCACTAATACAAAAGGGTAATGCTTTGAAACACCAGGTATTACCAAACCTAGCATCAAAATATTTTAAGCGGGCCGGCATGTATACGCAACAAATTCAAGAACTCCATGAAAGGGCGGCTAAAGCTTTCCTGGACGAACACGCCAGGAGACTGCAAGACGAAAAGATCGACTTGCATTAACGCATTCTTGGATGAGAGTATATATTGCCTAACTTGAATACCCCTTGTGAGTAGAGGTGACAGGTATCGTAGCAGCAACACGGCTTCGGCCTAAATTATATAAAATCCTTGTGCCAATCAGACCGAACGATACGAGGTTCATCTACAATATATCACGCTAAGAGCAAAATGTACTGTGAAGTTGGAAGGTTCAGTGTGGAAGAGAATTTTGAGTTTGGCAATCAGATGAATTCAGATGACAACGAGAAGATCATGAATGGTTTCTTCTATCGGCAAGAGGCTAATAAATATTACGAGGAGAAACAAGCACCAGTACAAAAGGTTAATGCTTTGAAACACCAGGTATTACCAAACCTAGCATCAAAATATTTTAAGCGGACCGGCATGTATACGCAACAAATTCAAGAACTCCACGAAAGGGCGGCTAAAGCTTTCCTGTACGAACACGCCAGGAGACTGCAAGACGAAAAGATCATCGACTTGCATTATCTATTCGTATAAAATCCTTGTGCCAATCAGACCGAACGATACGAGGCTCATCTACAATATCACGCTAAGAGCAAAATGTACTGTGAAGTTGGAAGGTTCAGCGAGGAAGAGAATTTTGAGTTTGGCAATCAGATGAATTCAGATGACAACGAGAAGATCATGGATGGTTTCTTCTATCGGCAAGAGGCTAATAAATATTACGAGGAGAAACAAGCACCAATACAAAAGGGTAATGCTTTGAAACACCAGGTATTACCAAATCTAGTATCAAAATATTTTAAGCGGACCGGCATGTATACGCAACAAATTCAAGAACTCCACGAAAGGGCGGATAAAGCTTTCCTGGACGAACACGCCAGGAGACTGCAAGACGAAAAGATCATCGACTTGCATTATCTATTCGTAAGGGAAGCTTTAGCCGCTCTTAACACATTCTTGGATGAGAGTATATATCGCCTAACTTGAATCCCCCTTGTGAGTAGAGTTGACAGGTATAGTAGCGGCAACACGGCTTCGGCCTAAATTATATAAAATCCTTGTCGTGCCAATCAGACCGAACGATACGAGGTTCATCTACAATATCACGCTAAGAGCAAAATGTACTGTGAAGTTGGAAGGCTCAGTGAGGAAGAGAATTTTGAGTTTGGCAATCAGATGAATTCAGATGACAACGAGAAGATCATGGATGGTTTCTTCTATTGGCAAGCGGCTAATAAATGTTACGAGGAGAAACAAGCACTAATACAAAAGGCTAATGCTTTGAAACACCAGGTATTACCAAACCTAGCATCAAAATATTTTAAGCGGGCCGGCATGTATACGCAACAAATTCAAGAACTCCACGAAAGGGGGGCTAAAGCTTTCCTGGACGAACACGCCAGGAGACTGCAAGACGAAAAGATCATCGACTTGCATTATCTATTCGAAAGGGAAGCTTTAGCCACTCTTAACACATTCTTGGATGAGAGTATATATCGCCTAACTTGAATCCCCCTTGTGAGTAGAGTTGACAGGTATCGTAGCGGCAACACGGCTTCGGCCTAAATTATGTAAAATCCTTGCCGTGCCAATCAGACCGAACGATACGAGGTTCATCTACAATATCACGCTAAGAGCAAAATGTACTGTGAAGTTGGAAGGTTCAATGAGGAAGAGAATTTTGAGTTTGGCAATCAGATGAATTCAGATGACAACGAGAAGATCATGGATGGTTTCTTCTATCGGCAAGAGGCTAATAAATGTTACGAGGAGAATCAAGCACTAATACAAAAGGGTAATGCTTTGAAACACCAGGTATTACCAAACCTAGCATCAAAATATTTTAAGCGGGCCGGCATGTATACGCAACAAATTCAAGAACTCCACAAAAGGGCGGCTAAAGCTTTCCTGGACGAACACGCCAGGAGACTGCAAGACGAAAAGATCGACTTGCATTAACGCATTCTTGGATGAGAGTATATATTGCCTAACTTAATCCCCCTTGTGAGTAGAGGTGACAGGTATCGTAGCGGCAACACGGCTTCGGCCTAAATTATATAAAATCCTTGTGCCAATCAGACCGAACGATACGAGGTTCATCTACAATATATCACGGTAAGAGCAAAATGTACTGTGAAGTTGGAAGGTTCAGTGCGGAAGAGAATTTTGAGTTTGGCAATCAGATGAATTCAGATGACAACGAGAAGATCATGAATGGTTTGTTCTATCGGCAAGAAGCTAATAAATATTACGAGGAGAAACAAGCACCAATACAAAAGGGTAATGCTTTGAAACACCAGGTATTACCAAACCTAGCATCAAAATATTTTAAGCGGACCGGCATGTATACGCAACAAATTCAAGAACTCCACGAAAGGGCGGCTAAAGCTTTCCTGGACGAACACGCCAGGAGACTGCAAGACGAAAAGGTCATCGACTTGCATTATATATTCGTGAGGGAAGCTTTAGTTGCTCTTAACACATTCTTGGATGAGAGTATATATCGCCTAACTTGAATCCCCCTTGTGAGTAGAGATGACAGGTATCGTAGCAGCAACACGGCTTCGGCCTAAATTATATAAAATCCTTGTGCCAATCAGACCGAACGATACGAGGTTCATCTACAATATATCACGCTAAGAGCAAAATGTACTGTAGTGTTGGAAGGTTCAGTGTGGAAGAGAATTTTGAGTTTGGCAATCAGATGAATTCAGATGACAACGAGAAGATCATGGATGGTTTCTTCTATCGGCAAGAGGCTAATAAATATTACGAGGAGAAACAAGCACCAATACAAAAGGGTAATGCTTTGAAACACCAGGTATTACCAAACCTAGTATCAAAATATTTTAAGCGGACCGGCATGTATACGCAACAAATTCAACGCACGAAAGGGCGGATAAAGCTTTCCTGGACGAACACGCCAGGAGACTGCAAGACGAAAATATCATCGACTTGCATTATCTATTCGTAAGGGAAGCTTTAGCCGCTCTTAACACATTCTTGGATGAGAGTATATATCGCCTAACTTGAATCCCCCTTGTGAGTAAAGTTGACAGGTATAGTAGCGGCAACACGGCTTCGGCCTAAATTATATAAAATCCTTGTCGTGCCAATCAGACCGAACGATACGAGGTTCATCTACAATATCACGCTAAGAGCAAAATGTACTGTGAAGTTGGAAGGCTCAGTGAGGAAGAGAATTTTGAGTTTGGCAATCAGATGAATTCAGATGACAACGAGAAGATCATGGATGGTTTCTTCTATTGGCAAGCGGCTAATAAATGTTATGAGGAGAAACAAGCACTAATACAAAAGGGTAATGCTTTGAAACACCAGGTATTACCAAACCTAGCATCAAAATATTTTAAGCGGGCCGGTATGTATACGCAACAAATTCAAGAACTCCACGAAAGGGCGGCTAAAGCTTTCCTGGACGAACACGCCAGGAGACTGCAAGACGAAAAGATCATCGACTTGCATTATCTATTCGTAAGGGAAGCTTTAGCCGCTCTTAACTCATTCTTGGATGAGAGTATATATCGCCTAACTTGAATCCCCCTTATGAGTAGAGTTGTCAGGTATCGTAGCGGCAAAACGGCTTCGGCCTAAATTATATAAAATCCTTGTCGTGATAATCAGACCGAACGATTCGAGGTTCATCTACAATATCACGCTAAGATCAAAATGTACTGTGAAGTTAGAAGGTTCAGTGAGGAAGAGAATTTTGAGTTTGACAATCAGGTGAATTCAGATGACAACGAGAAGATCATGGATGGTTTCTTCTATCGGAAAGAGGCTAATAAATATTACGAGGAGAAACAAGCACCAATACAAAAGGGTAATGCTTTGAAACACCAGGTATTACCAAACCTAGCATCAAAATATTTTAAGCGGACCGGCATGTATACGCAACAAATTCAAGAACTCCACGAAAGGGCGGCTAAAGCTTTCCTGGACGAACACGCCAGGAGACTGCAAGACGAAAAGATCATCGACTTGCATTATCTATTCGTATAAAATCCTTGTGCCAATCAGACCGAACGATACGAGGTTCATCTACAATATCACGCTAAGAGCAAAATGTACTGTGAAGTTGGAAGGTTCAGTGAGGAAGAGAATTTTGAGTTTGGCAATCAGATGAATTCAGATGACAACGAGAAGATCATGGATGGTTTCTTCTATCGGCAAGAGGCTAATAAATGTTACGAGGAGAGACAAGCACTAATACAAAAGGGTAATGCTTTGAAACACCAGGTATTACCAAACCTAGCATCAAAATATTTTAAGCGGGCCGGCATGTATACGCAACAAATTCAAGAACTCCACGAAAGGGCGGCTAAAGCTTTCCTGGACGAACACGCCAGGAGACTGCAAGACGAAAAGATCGACTTGCATTAACGCATTCTTGGACGAGAGTATATATTGCCTAACTTGAATCCCCCTTGTGAGTAGAGGTGACAGGTATCGTAGCGGCAACACGGCTTCGGCCTAAATTATATAAAATCCTTGTGCCAATCAGACCGAACGATACGAGGTTCATCTACAATATATCAAGCTAAGAGCAAAATGTACTGTGAAGTTGGAAGGTTCAGTGTGGAAGAGAATTTTGAGTTTGGCAATCAGATGAATTCAGATGACAACGAGAAGATCATGAATGGGTTCTTCTATCGGTAAGAGGCTAATAAATATTACGAGGAGAAACAAGCACCAATACAAAAGGGTAATGCTTTGAAACGCCAGGTATTACCAAACCTAGCATCAAAATATTTTAAGCGGACCGGCATGTATACGCAACAAATTCAAGAACTCCACGAAAGAGCGGCTAAAGCTTTCCTGGACGAACACGCCAGGAGACTGCAACTCGAAAATATCGTCGACTTGCATTATCTATTCGTAAGGGAAGCTTTAGCTGCTCTTAACACATTCTTGGATGAGAATATATATCGCCTAACTTGAATCCCCTTTGTGAGTAGATTTGACAGGTATCGTAGCGGCAACACGGCTTCGGCCTAAATTATATAAAATCCTTGTCGTGCCAATCAGATCGAACGATACGAGGTTCATCTGCAATATCACGCTAAGAGCAAAATGTACTGTAAAGTTGGAAGGTTCAGTGAGGAAGAGAATTTTGAGTTTGGCAATCAGATGAATTCAGATGACAACGAGAAGATCATGGATGGTTTCTTCTATCGGCAAGGGGCTAATAAATGTTACGAGGAGAAACAAGCACCAATACAAAAGGGTAATGCTTTGAAACACCAGGTTAATACCTTAGGTTTGGTAATCCAAACCTAGCATCAAAATATTTTAAGCGGGCCGGCATGCATACGCAACAAATTCAAGAACTCCACGAAAGGGCGGCTAAAGCTTTCCTGGACGAACGAACACACCAGGAGACTGCAAGACGAAAAGATCATCGACTTGCATTATCTATTCGTAAGGGAAGCTTTAGTCGCTCTTAACACATTCTTGGATGAGAGTATATATCGCCTACAGAGCAGCTCCTCTAAGGAATATTTTGTACAAATCATAACAGGTAAAGGAAACAGAAGTGTAAATGGAATGCCAAAAATAAAATCCGTTGCAATTAATCTTCTAAAAAGCAGGGGTATTCCGTAAGTAACGCCTTATTTCCTAATAGTATAAAATGATAAAATTAGATGTTAAAATCCTGGACACTGTACTTGTTTATTAACGGACTAACTCCCTTCATTTTTTACACAATTTTATTAATATATCTTTTTCAGATTTACATTTCTAAATCCGGGCTTTTTACTAGCCATAATAACAAAAAAAACCAGTCCAACTAACAACAGATGACATTTTGGTAATCCCTGGTGTTCAGACAACACAACTGTTCGTTTTTGTTTTGTTTCTCCGTAACTAAGTTTTTATTTTCTCATAGCAACAATAATTATTATTGAAATAATATATAATTCAAATACAATACAATTCTCAAACCGCAATTAAAAACATATAAAAGTGCTACTGCATTCAGAATAAAATAGTGTTTCTTCTTGTGAACTACCACTGGACATTGTTGGAGATTGTTGGGCCTGTTGACGGACCTTATGCTCCCGGTCCGCCAATCTAAATTACACAACCAAGGTACACCCTGTATGTCACTAACAAATCACAGTCAAAAATTCCAGCCACGTAAATCTTCAATTTACGGAGCTATGAAAGCTCGAATAATTAAACGAAACTCAAACATTTTTTTTTACAAACTACGATTCGATTTGACCCCATAACACTGCAACGAAGGTCCATCGCCAGACGACCATATGGCCAGCCCGAGTCGGGTCAGCTAGGTAAAGGGAAAGAGGCGAGAATGGCGCCCGCAAGTCGGGTAACGTACATCAAGGCACGCATCGCGCAAAATAAAATATAAGGGGACGGCGGATCGACACGTCATTTCGCCATCGCGTAGCGAACGGATTCAGCTAGCCTTAAGCGAAGGAATCAAGTCGCTAGAGGGACGAGAAGTAATTAAATGCCAGCTCCAAAGTCGAAGTCGCGTCTTGGGCAGGTGTAAAAATGCCGATCTCGAGGCATCCTCGCGAGCTACAGGTACGTAGGTGGGCGTGTTCGGCGCTGCGAACCGCCGTCTACAAAGGGCACTAAGTTTCAGCGACGTCGGGTTCATTAGCGAGGCGTAGTTCCGGTAAAAAGTCGGAAAGCGCTCGACGAGTGGATCCGCGACGTCGCCAATTCAAAAAATTAATAACTGCCAAACCGCTAATAGTGGAGAGGTGAAATTTTACATGAAACTAGCCAAAGGCTCTCCCCTTTTGAAGCAATTACTCCTGCGGGCATCTGCATGATGGTTTGCCAGAAAAAAAAATTAAATAAGTCCTGATTATACAATGTTAGGCACAAAAATCGTATATATGCAAAGTGCCTACGTGACCTGTAACCGAAGGGCCTTTTGGCGACAGTCAAGTACCATTAAAACAAAAAAAAACCACCCAAGACGAGACCCAAACTACGAAGCTGGACCTCCTGAACTAAAGGAAAATTTTCAACAGTCGCAATTTTGCTCTCGTCGGTGGCACACTCGCATTTGCATAAGGCAGTACCTACCCGCGCCGCGTTCTTTGTTTTTTCATTTTGATTTGGTGTTATTATCAATTTATCAGTGTCTAATCCATTTTGTTACTCTTAGTGTCGCGTACTTGTCTCAGGAACCTACGAAAATAATTGTCATATTCCCGCAGGGAACGTCAGTTCATATAAAAAAGTCACTTCGCGACTTTGCTAATAAAATTCCGCGGCGTCAGTGATGCTAAGATCAAAAAATCCCAGCAGGGAGCTTTGAGCGTTTGAGAGTTGAGTTTTATTGAATTCAGCATCCTTCGGCGCATTAGAAGAACGTATTTTCATTCATTTAACGGTGTGAAATTTCGTCCATTGAACCCTTTTAAAATTATTAAGTCTAATTTTAACTTATGTTTTTGTTTAAAGTGACCAGCTTGTTCTTCAAGTTTTCTTCCAAACTTGCGCCGAATTCGCAATTTACTGCCATACTTTTTACCCTTGCATACCAGTCGTTCAGCGGCTCCCCTCTTTCTTGTCTTATTCCATAAAACTTGATCCGTTCTCTCCACGCCGATGTGTGTGGGCTATATTGTGTTGTTAATATTTTACACAGCTCCTGGTACGTTTTTTCTTTTGGGAGTGCGGCATAAATCCCTGATCATCTTATATGCCGATGTCCCAATGACACTTAATAACGTAGCTATTTTTATATTCGGCTCTGTGATTCCATTTGCACAAAAGTACTGATCCAATCTCTCATTAAACACCATCCAGTCATCCGACAAATGATTAAATTCACTTACATGACCTATTAACCCTCTATTACCGGTAGCCATGTCCACGTGTTCGGCCGTTCCAGGGCCGTTCGTCACTTATAACTTTTACCTTCTTTCACCTCGTCGCCAATGTAACAAATGTTCGTTTTACCATTTGAGAGTGGTTAAGGACTCTTCAATAAGACTCTGGTGTCGGTTAATCGTTTATTACGTTAGATATCTTTACACGCTTTGTAGCGCGCCACTACTACACGTCCTTTCGGCCTCATGGATCGAAAGCGAGAGAGCGTGTTACATTTCTCCGTGTGGAGCCTGCGCACTCGCGCTCATTCGTCACAAATAGTTATATCTAGTGTTCTTATACTTATTCTATTTAATATGTTTCATTACGAACCTACCGCAGACTCAATTCAATTAATTTTAAGTGCCAGTGAAGCAAAACTTGCGGTCATGTATAGAAAAACTCTCATAAAAGTAAAAAAGTACACCAAATATTTATGGTTTAACAAACAGTGTATTAGATATAGATTACATACTAAATATATGAAAATTACTTGTCGGCTTAATTCACCAGAAGCCAAAAAAGCAGTGGATAATGCATATATAATGTGGATTGAAGAATAAATGAAAGAATGGTATAGAAGAACTTATGCTTACATCTGAAACTCGTCCACTCTGAATTAACCCACGTGTTACATTCCATCATGTTCGATATTGTAGATACAGAAATCCGACTAGAGATACATGAAAAGTTACATAGCCAATACCAAAACCAGCTGAAAAAAATTGAAATACTCCATAATAACTCAACACCTGACAACTCGAGTGAAAACCAATCTAATGTAGACCTACCAACGGATGGTATAGTTAAGTTTTACTCTAGATTAATTAATTTAACAGATACAGAATTTACTAGTACTAAAACTCAGTTACCTGAACAAGGCCTAAATTTTTACCCAGATATTACCAACAATAGAGACCTTGAATTGTTAGTGGTGAGTACTGAAATAGCACTTAACTGTTTAGATAACAGTGTTAAAAAACATGTTCTTTGAAATGTGGTAAAAAATTCACACAGCATATTAACCTCGAATAAAAAACAACAAAATACAATAAAATATATCCGTAATAAACTGTCCTCCAATGACCTAATCTTATGTAAGGTTGACAAAGGTAATACGGTGACGATGCTATCTAAATGAAATTACAATAATAAAATGATCGTTGAATACCGGTGATTTTAAAGAATTAAAACATTTCAGGAAGAAATTAAAGCAACATTAAAGAATGTACCTAACATTAAAAGTCTTCAGACTAGCAAACTTTCAAGAGTAAATAATATAGCGCCCATCCTTTATGGTTTACCAAAAATTCATAAGGATGGCTTCCCTATAAAGCCAGTAGTGTCATACATCAATGCTCCGAACTACACACTATGTAATGAACTCAACTCAACCTTACCACAGCTTACTAAATTCAAATCTCCGTAGCCTCAATTTTTTTTTAGAACTTTTGGCAAATTCGGAAAATATTACGGTACCCGCAAATGCCAAACTAATTTCATTCGATGTAAAAAGTTTGTTTACTTTTATCTCTATTAAAGAACGTAGGGATATATTGCAACATCTCGTCTCGAATAGCGAATTAAATTAACTGGAATAGAAAGATCTACTATCATTAATTAATATCTGCATCAACCAAAATTATTTCAAATTCAGTAATAGAATCTACACACAAGTAAATGGTTTACAAATGGGTAGTCCATTAAGCCCATTGTTAGCTTAAATATTTATGGCCAATTTCGAAACTAACTTTCTTGATAAAAAAAAAAAAAAACGTTTTAAAATATGTACACTTTTGGGCAAGATACGTGGGTGATGTGTTTTGTATATGGACTAATACAGACAAGCCATTAACACAGTTCTAGAATTTTATTAATTCTATAAACACTATAATTAAATTTACGGTAGAGATGGAGAAAGAACGATCTTTAAAGTTTTTAGATATTTCATTGACACGAAAACGTTCCGTTTTAGAAATCGATATTTATAGAAAACCCACTTTTATTGACACACTCACACATGCAAATTATAATCATTCCGGGAAGATAAAAATGTCAGATTTTCATACTTATGTCCACAGATTATTATCATTAAAGTTAAATAATGTCAATTTTGAAAAAAAAAAAATACAACCCTTAAATTAATAGCAAAGAACAATGAATATAACACATCTCTCATAGGCAAGCTAATTAAGAAAAAACGAACAAATCTGTTGAGAAAACATTTTATAACGCACTAAAAGAAAACAAAAAGTTGCATACTGCTAATTTTCTAAAAGACATTAGCAACTCAATATGTAATAGGTTAAGTAAACTTGGAATTAATACTATATTCTCAACTATGAACAACTTAGGTCGCTTGTTAATTAACAATAAAGAAAAAACTGAAGACTTAGAAAATGCAGGAGTATATGAAATAAACTGTGACGATTGCGATGCTCTATATATAGGCCAGAGTGGTCGAAGCTTAGACGTAAGGGTAAATGAACATAAGTCTATTTTAGAGAACAAATCTACTGGTTTCGCAGAGCATGTATAAAGAGAAACCATTTTTTTCAGCAGAAGTAGTATTAAACTTTTGCACAATGGCCATAAAGTAGACAGTTACATGCCAGCCACGGTTCACAAGATTTTACAGCACGGATCAGCAATTATTAGATCGGCGCTCTTACCTATTTGAAAGTTATCCGAGGAATCTCTCCTAGAAAAGGCTTGGAGAAATTTAGAAAATTTCATACAAGAAAAAGCTCGAGGTAGCAAGCGAATGTGGATTTAATAAATAGGTTTTTGATTTCGTCGGATCCGCTAATCTCAGCCTAAGACACGTGCAGATGACAAGCCGATTCAGCTCTCCTGTTATTTCACCTGTTTCGTTTCAAACCCAACCTAACCTAACCTTTTTAATACCTAAATATTAAAATATGTTATACCGATACGAACGGCAGCTAATTTTTTGTTGGAGAACATAGGGCCATGGGTTAGGAGTGTGTGGACACTCAAAGGGCGCCACCTGTTGCATATTACGTAATATGATTTAAATAGTTTTGCCAGTCAGGAACAAAATTAAGTTATTAGCAATAATGCAATGGAATTCTCAAAACATGTCTATAATATTAAAACTTACACTTCATAAAATTTCAAAATTTAAACAAATATCAGGTGTACCAATGCAAATAATGAGAACATGTTGACAGTAGACATTTATTACAACACAAGTGAGATGTACAAGAAAAGATATATAATTTCACTATTATCCCCTAAACATAATCTATATACGCAAAAGAAATTCAGAATATGTACATGACCCCATCTAAAATTATTTCAGTGATTTGAGTTTTTTATGAAAATGCAACTACGATTTATGTGATACCAACAATGAGTTTTAGATTTACAACAGCGAGTTAAAGGTTCACAATGGATTAAAATTAAAGCTCATCACTAGAATATTATGTAATAAACGAAATTCTGTGAGCCAACTTTTGCAATGCTCGCTGTGTGCACTAGAATGTTAAAGAATGATCTAAAATAAGTACGTTTTATTAAAAATACTTCATATGTGACATAGTAGAAGGTAAATCAGTATCACGTGGTACCATGCGTTACTTCACAGTAAAAAATCTTAAGATATTTCATCTAGGTATGTAGTTGCAAAATTGTTGTATAATTTACTCTAATATTTCAACAAAAAATCACTGAATGAAACTATAATAATTTCTTTAAAATTATGTAACTAAAATGAAACAATAAGACCCGATTAGGGCTTTGGAATTTTCTGTGACGACTGCAGCGTGACCTGTCACCACTTCATAGACGTTCTCGCTGTTGCTTGCTACTAAGACTCCGTGTCGCTCCAAAATTTCTGCCTAAATCTCTTGGAGGCTGCTGCGAACAACTCCACGACCAAAACTTCTCTAAATGTCAGCAGGACCCACATAAAACCAAATATCTGAGTAATAGACTTCCTCCTATTACTCTAAATATTGGACCCCCTTTCATAACCAAAATGACAGCACCAAATAGCTGGGCTCTTACATAAACTGCTAAATTGCCTGACCCAAATTATCTCTGGCCTAACCCAAATATAAGCCTCTCCAAAACATAAATAATTTTCAAATGGCCAGTCCCTCCAAAACACTGTAATAATTACGATAAATAAGAACCAAATAAAACTCCAAACTAAGTAAAATAAAAGCTCACCTCATATAGAGAGTATTGCATAACCTCACGAAACACGTGGCGACAAAATTACGGCAACCAACAGAATTCCTTCCTGGAAATTTGTCGCTGTCTTGCCCGATAATTGTGCCCTCGGGGGATGGATGCAACCGGTATGATCTACGTTACTTACCAATTGGAATTTACAGAATCACTTGAACTTTTAGACGTCGAGACTGAATTAGTACTGAAATATGCTTATAATAGAACACATAAATAATATTTAAATTCAGTAGCTATAAAATCTCATATAAATCATAACAAACATAATAACACTGAAAGTTTAATTGCAAAAACAATATAAAATAAATCTATAGACAACAACATTATTTTCACAAGAGCAGATAAAGGTAAAAGAGCAATAGCAATAAATAAGGAAAACAGATTTCTTAGTCATCCTCATCAAAAAGTTCATTTTGAACCAACGGAAAAATACTTATTGTAGAAAAAACAGGCATTGAGCATCACACTAGACTTGTTCAGTCATAATGAACCCCCAACCTCTCAAACTTTATTCATTTATAAAACTACACAAAAATAACTTTCCTATCCGCCCTGTAGTATCATGTATTACTGCTCCATGGAACAATCTACTGTACTAATTAATTTAATACACGTAAATTTAACGCTTCTTACAAAATACGGTTGCGAATTAGTTAATCACATTAAAGACATGAAATTATCCGATAATGCAAAATTCATTTCGTTTGATGTCATTTTCACTCTTAACGATACGATACAAATAATAAAAAGATAAGAATAATGTTGAGCCTGTTATAAAAGCAGAAATTTCTTAACCTTATATTTAAACCAAAACTATTTTTAATTAAACAGTGAGATTTACATAAGTAACGATTATTTAACATTAAGCCCTATTTTAGCCAAAATATTCAGGACTTATTTAGAGCAAAAATAACATAATAATAATAATTTAATTCAAAATTTCATTTATTTATTTATTTATTTATTTATTGTGCAATATCCAAACAGGCCTGATCGGCCTAATTACAAGGATAGTAAATAGCATTTCAACATAACTACTACTACTACTACTAAGTAAATCTACAAAAAATTTATACACATATACATATACACCCATATAAATACACTCATAACAACTATACATAAAAATTACTGAAGTGCGTGTTGATCAGTTTATAATATTTTTTAAGAGGTAGGAACCAATCTAAATCTACCAAAGTATTTATGTTATTAGCCAGTCGAAGCATTGACAAGAAAGGGGTGGGGATAGAATATATTGCTGTCGGCACATTAAACATCAATGCATTGCGAGTCCGTCGTGAAGGTACATTAAATGGTAATAATGCTAAAATCTTCGGGCTGTTAATTATACTATTTACAACTTTATATAAAAACATGAGCATTGCTACTTTACGTCTCATATCAAGAGACGACATATTAAATTCAGTTCTTAAATGTGCAGATCTAACATAATGATAGTTTGGTGTCGTATGATATTTTTTGTAGTATAGGTATCTAAGAAATTTATTTTGTATTTTTTCAAGTGTGTTCATATAAATTTGAGGTTGTGAGTGCCAGATTATCGATGCAAACTCAAGCTTGCTTCTTACAAATGCATAGTACAGAGTAGTGATAGTTGTGACGTTGGTGAAATTGGATGTTTGTCTCATTATAAATCCTAACATGCGATTTGCAGATGCAGAGATGTTTTCAATGTGTTCAGAAAATGAAAGATGACAGTCATAAGTGACACCCAAGTCTTTAGCACAATAAGTCCCTTTTAAACATATGTGAGTCATTTTGTAGTCGAACACAATGGGCTCTCTCTTTCGGGTAATTGTTATTATGAAACATTTTTTTATATTAAATTGTAATTTAAAATCGCAGCTCCACTTGTGTATACTATCAATGTCTTTCTGGAGCTCCACACAATCTCTATCTGTTTCAATTTTTTTGTACATTTTAAAGTCATCTGCAAAAAGTAAGCATTTAGAGAATTTAACAACTGAAGGTAAATCGTTAATAAATAATATGAATAATAATGGACCGAGATTTGATCCTTGTGGCACTCCAGAATTAGCATAATATTTACCAGAAGTGTTTCCATTGTGTTTTACTACAAAACATCTGTGCTGTAAATAACTTTTTAAAAGTAGCATCATTTTCGTAGATAGACCAAATTTATATAGCTTTCCTAATAGCATATCATGATCGACTTTATCGAATGCTTTGCTAAAATCTGTAAATACAGTATCGAGTTGTTTTCTTTCCTCCAATGTTTCGTAACCGTAGTTAGTAAATATGAACAAATTCGTATTAATAGATTTTTTTGCTACAAAACCATGTTGCTCCTCTACTAAACTTTTTTCTACGTGTCTGTATAAATGAGAATATATAATTTGTTCAAATAGTTTAGCTGGAGCACACATTATTGCTATACCTCTGTAGTTTGAAATGTCCATTTTGTCCCCTGACTTATGAATTGGAGTATATGCAGCTAGCTTCCATGCATTAGGGAAAGTTGAAGTTTTCAATATCAGATTAAAAATATGAAGCAATGGAACTCTTAGCCATTCTTGACATCCCTTAATTATGTACGGTGGTATACCATCAATACCTGCTGTTTTTTTAGGTTTAAGTTTTTTAATAGCTGCATTATAATCCAATTCATTTATTATGTTCAAATTGAATGCATCGTTACAACAATTTCCACTATCATCTGAGAAGTCTACTTTGTAGTTTGATTTTTCAGTGTTATAAACCGATGAAAAAAATTTAGCAAAACATTCAGCAGTCTCACATTGATGCACTTTATCCCCCTGATATACATAATCATTATAATTTGGGCATCCCTCTTTCTTTCTATCAATATAGTTCCAAAATACATTTGCATCAGTAATCAAATGTTGTTCAATATTTTTTATATAATTTTTATGCTCAACTTTTATTAGCCTTTTTAAATTTCTATATATTTATTATAATGATATTCTGAAGTATCCTTTACTTTTCTATATTTATTTTTCTCCCTTAATAAATCTTTAATTTCTTTACTAAACCAAATAGGAAATTTTTTAAAATTAGGATTGTACTTAAATTTGGGAACACATATTTCAAAAATATTATTTATAATTCGGTACATTTCCTCTACTGCAATATTTACATTACTTTGAGCTGTAACGTTTTCCCAATTAGCATCCCTAATATTTTCGCTCAACTGTAAAAAATCAGCATTTTTAAAATTATATTTACATTTTTTATTTGATATTTCCTCATTAATCTCTTTATGACGATCGCATTCTATTTTAATTTCCAAAGCTGGGTGGTATAAATCTTCACTTACATACGGTAAAGTCTGTATTGATATTGTCGAAAACCTAAAGACCGTCTCTCTGCTATGCCCTTGAAATGTGTGCGCAGCTTCTGGTATGGTGGTGGGAGAGCGACCTGCTATGGGGATCGGGGAAGTATCCATTACAATTATTACGATTCTGTTTGTCAACCTGTTACATACGCAGTTTGTATGTTACTTTTGACTATTATTATTAAAGTGAATTAAAAGTCATTATTTTATTCATAAGAGAATGTTACAGTACATACATTACAACACATGGTCCTTCGAGCCGGATTAGCAACAAATGTAAATATAAGTAATAAATAAAACATATAGGCACCCGAATTCCTAATGTATCGGGTACGAAGAAGGCATCTTGGTGGTGAAATATCTGCGAAGCACGGAGGCAGCATACAGAAAACAAACCGTTAGAGTGAGTCATTTCTTAATATGTTCATTTTCATTACAATTTCTTTCTTTAGTATTTATTACGTATCGATTTCGTTTGTGAATTTATTTTTCATTTAAAAATACGTTTCTAAGTGAAAATGATAGAGGATTTAAATACTTTGATTAGAAAACGAGGGTCAGTTAAAGCACAGCTGACACAATTTACGAATTACGTAAAAAGATACAGGGGGAACAAGAGAACTTATCTTCTATCTCTTTAAGTGATGTTCAGGTTGTTGAACTTGAGCAAAGAATATTGCGAATTGAACAAAGCATATTCAACTTTGACGAAGAGCCAAATACTATAGATCTAGAGCAACAATACAAAGAAAGAGAAGACTTCGAGCAGTTTTATTATAGTATAACTTCTGTATAAAAATAAATATTATCAAGCCACAGAAACACAAATATCATAATATAAAATTGCCAACAATTGAGATACGAAAGCTTCGTTAAACTAGGAGGGATAGTTGGAATTTCGTGACACATTTACTTCTCTTATACACACAAAAATATTGATATCAATAAATTCCACTACCTGAAGTTTTCTTTAAAGAAGGTCGAGGTCTTAAAAGTCAATACAAGTTTCCTCAGAAAATTATGACGTGGCATGGGACATTTTATGCGATAGGTATAATAATACTAGACTTGGTAGAACAACACCACGTAGAAGCAATTTTTAGAAGTTATTTAAAAAGTATCTGCGGTGAAAATGCGACAATTAATTGACTCAATGTCGAAACACTTACAGGTTTATTTTGTAACGAATCATTTTTATATATACCAGTTGTTTTTTTTTATGAAAAATTGTATGTACTGTCATGTTAAACTAAGTGTAGTTGTGAAAACAGTGCGTCGAATTTGTGAGAAGTGTCAATGTGGAAGATGCAATTTCTTTGTTACGCCTCCTGTTTTCTCACCCAAAATAGCACACCAACAGCATCGCTTTGTGTCGCCCCCTCGAATGTTCCACAAGAAACCCGGTACCAACCATTCAGTGGTTAACATTTAAGTAACTTTTCCGTAAGTTGTTGTTCCTGATCTTGAACATTTGGAATTGTTACGATTCTGTTTATATGATTATTAACTTCCAAACCGCAAAAGTAATTTTGCATTGTTGTGTTGATAATAATGTTGACAAATCATTTGTTTATCTGGCATTACCTTGTTAATAACTAGATTTGCCGTGTATATTAACATAACTTTAATTTTAACCATGTATGATGGACAATGTAGTTAACAATTCTTTGTTGAAGTAACAGAATATGTCTACTCTGCACCTTTGACTACTATTAAGCTCGTTATTAGTTGACTTTACTAGAAGTAACGGATTACTTCGTATCTTTGAGGATATTGTGACATTCAAAATTACCTGAATGCCACTTGTTAATTTTTATTCTAATAGCAATAAATTTTTGTAGTCTTAAACCACAATTCAGTAAACTTATTATTTAATTTTTCAGTCCAATCCCGAAGCCGTCCTAGTCTTACTGAATCTGGAAGAAATTGTGTTCGTCAATCCAACTTTAAATTATAAATTAGCATACAAGCGCCATCTGTTACTTCTCTTGATAAACACCTACAAGTCATCTGGTACAACAAATATTTAAAAGAAGAAATCTGTATAAGTGAATAAATCCCAAAAATCAATAAACAAAATTATAAATCGATAATTCTGATTAAATTGGAACTCATGAATGCATAGGAATGATACAGTACAGTAATTGTGTAGATTTGTATTATATTTAAAGAATGATTTATGTTCCCACTACCAGCGACATCTCGCGTATAGAAGTGTAACTAGTTTTTTTTTAGATCAAACACGGTATCCGAACAGGTCGTGATAGCCATTTTCCTTTTGACTTCGAGCAATACAGACGTGTTGCTGTCCGATTAACACCTCATCTGAAGTGGTATGTTAATAGATAGTTGATAATATAAATATAATTACCTTCTGTAGTATTTGTTGTACAAGTATTTGCAATTTAATTGTTGAATTTATCATGATTAAACGCGATGTTTGTTGATCACAAATTACCTTCATTCGCGGCGCGTGGCTTGAAAGAGACGCGGTCATGTTAATGTATGAACGGGGTATTTCGAGACATGTGTTTAACTCAGTATTAAGATATATTTAGAAGTAAATTTTATTAATGAATAATTGAGGTTTAATAAGGGTTTAAAGACAGTTCGAATAATTATTTTAAAGGAATTTAACTCGATATTAGTAGGGGCGAGAAGGGCATGTTAATGTAATTTATTTAGAGAGATACCAGTAATGCATTAACGTGGGGATTTTATCAAACGCACTAAGAGTGCCCGCTAGTAAACAAGTAATTTCAAGTGTAGTAACAGATGATAACTCTTGTAGGAATGAGGTGTTTAAGCTGCCCCTTCAGTTTTGATGTTAAGTTGACCCTTCAGATTTGAAGTTAAGTTAATCCTTAAATTGGGAATTTTACCATACATTTGGCTTAACTGTGTGCCAGGAAAAATTGGGTGGCTGCTATAACCCAGGAGAACCAGACTATTTGCCAAGGAGTTTTTGTAATCCAAGGTTGGAGTGTCTTGGTATGGAATAGTCCTCGCTGAATGAGAGCACCAAGTTGTTTGGTTTGGTAACCGCTCAGACGTCTAAATTCTTAGGATCTCTGCGGAGTCAATGATCGAGTGGTGGTAACACAAGAAGATTCAGTGAGACGAGGACCAGGGTTGGTTACTGCAGAACCCAGCTGGTGGTAATAGTATCAACTGAATTTCTTTTCAACGTTCAACTTTCAACGACATTATTCAACTTTCGACAAACTTTTATACATTTCTAAATTGTTACCATTGTTTTGTGTTATATATTGCCTTCAGCTAATTATTAATTTTCTTCCATTTAATTATTTAATCCTCAACTAATAACATTCTCATCGTCCGATATCACTCGCATAATCAATATGCGTAAATCTGCCCCTGGCACTTGGCCCTCCCGAAAGGATTTCGACTTTGGGGCCTATTTTAAGAAACTTTCGTTGACGCCGTCTTTGGATGGAACTCCGGATGCTACCGTGGAGATGCCACCAATTGAGCAGAGCAACGTATCATCTACCAGTACTTCGTACAGTGTCGACGTGACACCGTACTCATTTTCACCAGACCCTCTGGATGTCCTAAGTTCTACGCGTGTAGACGAAACAAGTGAACTGAATAGTAATCGTAATAGTATTTCGGAAATTTCAATTGACAGTAATAATTCTAATTTAAATTTAAGTAGTTCTTTGGATAATAATCTTTCGGCCCGTCATTTAGAAACGAACAGTAATATTGATAATAAAAGTAAACGTAAAAGTAATAGTAGTAGTGACAATGATATTTCTGCCACTACGTGTCACGTAGAGAGTTCTTTAGAAGAACATGAGTTATTTGAAAGGAGAATTAATGACCAATTGGGTATAAGAATCTTGAAGAGAAAGAAAAGACTTCATCCGGACCAAAGGATTGCTCTCGGGCTTGAAGCGCTTCCTTCTCAATCTTCACATTCCGGTAGGACGATGAGAAATCGCAAACCCTAAAAATGTTCTTCCCCTTTATTACTTCAGATTCCAATAAAATTATGACGCCGCCTTGCAGTTGCGAAAGCCTGTTCAGATTATTATCAAAACACCAACATAATATGAGATTTCTGTTCAAATTCATCATCCTCTTCCATTTCCTACGACGTTATGTTAAACTGCCAGGAGGCATGTCGAACCGAGAGGTTACTTTATACATTTTCAAATATTTTTTTCACACGAAGATGGGAACCGAGAAGGCCAGGGAAACGGCAAAATATGCCAACATGGTGCGATCCCATGAGTACCTGTTCACTACAGTGATAGACCGTTTCAAACATTCGGCCCCATTCTTTTTGAAAATTGCAAAATTTAAACCTCAACTTCCTAACCTGCTGGGGGCAGAAGTTGGTGGTACAATATCTATATCCAGCTCGTTCATTTCTTTGTTGATTTTTATGTATGCTAGAAACTTTATTCTTATCTTTAAGCGTGCCTATCAGAATATTTTGGTTGTCTGGGTTTAAGAATATCAAACCATTGTTTTATTAACTTTGCACATAACTGTCAACTGTGTTCGTTTAAATCACATATTTACATATTTTTGTGGGTTTACCTGTCAATATTGTTTATTTATGTACGTTTTAGGATAAAACATAATAAATTATTATTGTAAATTAAGTTGTTTTTAATATTTTATTTTGCCTAAAGTCAAAGTAATTTCATATTCAACCGGTTTTTCTATAGTTTTTATGGGAGATTCAACAAAAAACATAGTGGCGCCCATTAGTTTTCTTTCGTCAGTGTGTCTATTACCTTTGTTAATGAAATTTAGAACACAGTAAGCACTTGGTTTCAAATAACTGTACATTTCTATCTCGCAATTAGCTTCAAGATTATTCCCAGTCATTGAGTTGAGATCTCTAAGCCGTGGCGAATTCTTAAGCATTTATCCTTCCTATTAAGGCAAATAAAACGTTACGGTTTACTAACTGTACTAAGGAAAATCTACGTATCTACTTACTGCGAGGAGAGACTCACCTACATACAGAGTATATACACCCCTTATTCCTAGCAGACCTGTAAATACTTGGTTTTTGCTTAGTGTTTAATGTTTGCGCGCTCATTAACTATGATACAATGGCACGCAGTATATTTCACGCGTATCTTGGACTACGCTTCCACCGAGTTTCGTTACAGAATATCTTCTTAGTTATGGAGCTGTGTTTAAGGAAAACCGGAATAAATCCGTAAGTGAATTGGAATTTAATTTTTTTTTAACTTGTAAGAAAAAAAGCTAAATTATATAAGTCAATTATGCTGTATCGTTATTTTCGACTTTTAGGGTTTTCCCTTTTTTGTTGTCTGTGTGGAGTCCTCCACGGAAATTATTTTCGACAGAAGTTAGGATGCAAATGTTTTTTGTGGAAAAACTTGTAGAGCCGGCGTGCTTGAATACCTATAAATTAACAATACCGATATTTCGTTAATCCCCATGGATAATAATGTAAATTTAGTATGTAGAAGATTATTGATATTTTTTTAATGATGATAATCTACCCATTTTTCTAAGAAATTGTTTTTATATATCTATGAAGTTTTATCGGCCATTTTATCGCATATCTTATGAAGCAATGGTGGACCTAAAAATGGATTTTGCTGTAATGGTTTTTTGTTCAGTTTGGTCCCCTCGGATAGTTTCCAGTGGGCATTCCAGTCATTTTGCCATCCTAGAGACTGCAGGAGGTGAAGAAAAAACTACTGTGGAATTCACGTGAGCTAAGTGATATAATAGTTCTTTTCAAAATTTAAGTACTTTGCCTTTTCTTATTAGTCAATATCATTCTTCTAAAAATGTATTATTAAAAGTAATTGTTATTTTTACCATAAAAAAAATACGAAAATTTAAAGGTATCTTCGGCATATATGAAATTTAACTAACAAAAATATATTCTAAAACTAAGAATAAATCTTGTAAAAAATTAGGTGATCATCAAATTTTAAATTTTGCTTAGTGTGGCAACAAAATATTACTTATACCATAATAAGTGGGGGGTATGCTTGTATATGTATGTATATACTCTTTATAGATTGGGATTTAATGTTACTAAATTTAACATTTTTTTTTTTTCATAAATTTATAATCTAAGTGTAAATATTAAATGCTCTGTATTGAATAATTTGGTAAATTTTTGGGATTATCTAGGGTTATTGAATATATAGGTATCTATTTATTGTTTTTAAGTTTAACCGAAATTATACAATCGAAATAATTTCTCACAGAGTCATCAGTTTCCAATAAAACTGGTTTTAAAATTTTAACAAGACTTTCATTCTCAATGTTGTTTGTTGTAGTTTAGTGGGTTCTATTTGAACACTTATATTTTTAAATACAAACTATAAAACATTGATCAATTACATTTGAATATTGTTTACTATTCTTGATATTCATAAACTAGTGTACAGAATAGTTGGCGTCCTTATATAACATCTTTTAGCCCATCATCCACAAATGTAGATAAATTTTAATTAAAATATCTTGGTAATCTATAATTTCTGCCTTACTTGCACCAAAAAACTCTACCGAGTAAATGAGCTAGCGGTGAGTGTACTTTCCTGGTTATTTTATTATTTATAAACCTTTTAAATAATATCAATTATATAATAATGTTCTAAACTTTAAGGATATATAGTATAAAAATAAAATAGACCAAGAAAGGTTACACCACCTTGTACTATCACAGTGAGAAAATAAAAGATCCACAAATAATTATTAATAGCTTCACTGATATTTTGCCAAGTCATTCACACCATCTGCTAATCGAGAAGAGAATTTTAAATTCAATAATAATAACGTATTGCTTACATTAACAGATATAATAACAGAATAACTGAAGTCTTAAACGCTACCCGAAATTAACAGCTAATATGATGATGGGGCCAGACCTAATCCCAGCTTTTATAGTGAGAGATTGTGCAATAATATTTGTTAAACCCCTCATGCATATATTTAATTTGATACTAACGACATCCTATTTTCCGGAAAAATGGAAATTATCGCTAGTTTTTCCTACCATTGACTTGTCCAACTATAGACCAATCACTATAATTTGCAACTTTGTCAAAATTCTGAAAACCGTTCTACACCTTGTTACATATTGTTGCCTACATCTGGCAACTTTAAGTAATTTTATTAAATTCTAGTAAACAAAATGAATTTTTGAGAAATATATACAGGTATTTACCATACTCTAGTAACTAAAACCCCAGACATTAAATTATCGTAGGTAATCTGTTTAAATTTAGGAATGTACACATTTATTATAGTTTCATGTTTCAACCATTTAACTCTTTCTGTATTCCAGTTTTTGCTAACAGCTCTCGTAGAACACAGATGCTTCGATCGAATAGTAGATATATCCATATTTCACAGCACCTATTTCTTAATTATTGGTTAAACCAAATACAGTGCAGGAAGTATTGTGGGTTACATAGAACGCGACTCAAATAGGTACTTGGTAATTTTTAGTTTATGAAGTATGGTAATATGTTAATTGAGACTTGAGAGGGGATATCTCTTTTATTAGCTGACTAATAGCAGAATCGGCCATTTCTGTAGCCAATTCTGTAGCAGCATATACTTAGACTTAAAGTTTTTTTGATAATCATTCAGTCACGAGTTGTGTCTCTTCTGCTATTATCAAACTTTCTCTTAGTGATCTATCTAATAAAAGGTAATTACATTTATTTAATTAATTCCTCTCAATAGTATTTAACGGCCTTCAGCCATATTTTTCATTTCTGCTAACTAAACAACCATAATTCTGAAACACGTGCTGATAATATTTTTCTTATTCCCAAATGTAGAGTTTTGCTGCCAAATAATGTATACACATAATTTACCTAAAATAATTTATACACATGACGGATTCAAATAATTTACCCAAATAATTTACACAAATAACGTAGGTACTTAAGGTCAAATGCCTGGTGGATTTCATAAGACAGATAGTCCAGTCAAACACAGTTTAGTAGTTCAGCATTCATAGTCTAGTCAAATTCCGTTTAGTCCAGTCAATCCAAACCAACAGCAAAACCCTAGCGTTATACAGGTTAGCAAACCACGTCGAGGGGCCGTCTGTGTTCGGAGAGGCTGTTAGAAAAAGCTACCAGAACTCACCAGGAGCCCTCATCCATTATCTATCCATCGTCAGGAGGATTGGTGAGGTTCTGAGAATTTCAATGATTTTTTGTGTAACATTTATTGTATAACTTTTATTGCATAATTATTCTTTTAATTATAAATTAATTAAGCTATAAATATTTTCTTCTGGAAATTGTGATAATATTACTTAATATTTTTATTTGATAATTGATAACATTATCTTATATTTTTATATTGATTAAATTCGTTGACTTTTTCATATACTGATGATTTTTCTAAAGTTATTAATAAATAAGTACCTTTTATCGTAAAATTCAATTTTTCATTTTTTATGTTTGTCTGTCCGCCATAAGATCAAATCTTTCCACGGAGGTTGGTTTCACCCTCACAGGGGCAGCAGTAACTCTTAAAATTTTCTGTGGATGGCGCCCGTAATATTTACATCATTTTAAGCTACCTCTGAGAGTTGGAACAAACTGGCTTAGTAAGATATCACAAAGATATTGGTTCAACCTCTGGCTGATTTAAAAAAATATATATATTAATTGAACCTACGAAATCCCAGTCACGCACCAGATCAGCTAGCCGTTCGCCGTCGCTACTTGTGTGTTAGTTGAATTGCCTTTGGTATCGCCTTAACCGGTAATATCATTGTCAATGTTTCTTTCTAGGGTTAAGTAGTGATGTAACAATATGACCATACATCTGGCATGATATCGCCCAGCCAACACGGTTTTATGAGGGGCAGATCTACAGTAACCAAACTCGTTTGTATCACTCAATACTTAAGTGAAAAATTTGATGTGTCTAGACAGGTTGACGTGATTTACATAGACGTCTCCAAGGCCTTCTACAGATTTGATCACGATGTTTTACCATCAAATATTGCCACATTTGGTTTATCAGTGGATTCAATAAATTTAACTAAAACTTATTTGCAAAATACATACCAATATGTTCAACACCGTTGTTATAAGTCTGCAGGAATCCCGCGTTCCTCAAAGGTCTATGTCTATACTGGGTTCGCTTCGCTTTAACTTATTTGTGGACGATACTGCGACCGATCTTGATGCCGAAACATTGCTTTATGCACATGATTTAACATTTTTTCTCGAAATAACATCAATCAATCGAAGACTGTGAGAGATTGCAAAATAATCTCAATCAACTCAATAACTGATGCATTATCAATAAACTACCACTGAATGTACAGAAATGTAATACCTTGTTGTTTACTAGGAAGCATAACATATTTCTCTATGATTATAGTCTTCATGGTGTCATATTGCACAGACCAGACTCTTTTAAAGACTTAGGAGTTTACTTTGATTCTAAACTTAATTTTATAAAACATATAGAGTCAATAGTACCTGGCGCCATTAAAATTATAGGATTTCTCACACGAAACTGTAAGAGGTTTGTGAATATTAACACTGTGTGCACCCTTATATGTTACATTTGTAAGATCCCGCCTCGAGTACTCTGTGGTCTCAGTGGTCTGGAGCCCTTCGTAAAACGTTTATTTTCTCCAACTCAAAAAAATACAGCGTAGATTTCTCAAATCGGCTGCGTATATAATTTACGATTATCCACAAATTGGGTTTTCACACGACATACTGCTTAATCGCTTAATGTTTGCGAATTGGACAAAGTAAGAAGTAGCTGCCTCTGTAATATTTTTGTATGAAATACTGATTGCATCAGACTCTCCAATCAAATCATATACAAAGTACCTAGAATTTCCTCAAGAAATAGCACCCCTTTACATCTTCCCACTATTAAAACAAACATTCTTATTATTGTCTAAATGTTATTTGTGGCATTATCTTAATTTTTTTCCTTCTTCAATTCTTTGCTACTTCCTGCCACATGTATGTTTTCTTTTTAAGCGGTGCTCGGGGAATAAAAATATCACAATTATCCAGTATGTTACTGATAAATAACCTCTACGCCTGTGACTTTTACGTCAAAGGATCAGTTAAAGGTTACTTTTTTTAAATAAACAACACAAATAAGTATAAAAACTTGAAATTAAATATTTCGCCGACGTTTCGGAAATCTATACTGTTTCCTTTTTCAAGGCTTTTTTTTGAAAAATCTTTTTTGCTGTGTATGATAAATACGCAGCTCTAAGAATGTTTGTTATATTCAATATCCATAGATACTTACTATTTACATAGAACTGTTGATATAGTTAACAGTTTTTTTTGTTTTTATACAATGTTAAGTTTGTGTAGTTCTTCTTTTAACATTGCAACTAAGTTGTACAGACATCTACGGAACAATTCGACACGCATCTATCCTCATTCAATATTATCGCGGATTCGTTAATTTTTTTTGCTATCTGCCTCTTTTGTTAAAATTTTTGCCGAGTCCCAATTTATTCTTTATCCATTTTCCCAATCGTGTTCGCAGATCTTGGACCTCTGAATTTCATTTTTTCTTATATAATTTTGATGTTCGCCCAATCTTACACTAAAAGGTCTGGATGACCCACCCACGTATTGTTTGTTGCATTCACACGGAATACTATAAATGCAGTTTTTTGAATTTTGCTCGTGGTTCTTCGGTTTCGTCTTTGTCAGAATAGATTTTAAAGTGTTGTTCGTTTGAAATACCGTCCTAATATCAAATCTATCACCGATGCGGCGCAACTTTTCGAATAATCCGCGTATATAAGGAATTAACGCTGTGTAACGTTTTTCAGGTTTTTGTCGCACCTGATTGTTATTTTCAATATTTATGAAGGTTTTATCGACAAAACCCCCAGGGTATTACTTATTTATAAGAAATTCTTATAAATAATCAATACCCTGGGGGTTTTGTCGACCAGTAGAAATGTTTGAAATATTTGTAGACAATGGTGTTGCAGCTGTGCTGGTAGAAGAATCCAACAAGTACGCGCAATTTAGAAATATGTTAAACCCTCAAATTACTCTTGACGAGATGAGGTGTTTCATTGCTATTTTAATTTTGTTGGAATATTGTCAGCTACCTGGAACGAAAAGCTACTGGAACACTGACGGGGATCATTTTTTAATTTGGCGCTCGCCTCATTGCGCAGATAATAATTTATTATATCCAAATGACAAATACTACAAAATACGACCACTGAGTGATCTATTACGTCAGTAGTTTTTAAAATGGTTCGTTCCTGAGGAAGACTTGAGTTATGACGAGTCCATGGTAAAGTATTTCGGGAGGCACTTCTGTAAACAATTTATACGAGGAAAGCCGATAAGATTCGGATACAAAGTATGGAGCCTGAATACTAAATCTGGATACCTTGTTGGCTTTTCATTATATCAAGGCAAAGATAAGTTCATAAAATAACAATGCCAAACCGTATTTGGAAAGTCTACTGCTCCGTTGTTGATGCTTTTGGATGATTTCCCAGAAGAAAAGAAGAAACTGCGATATAACGTGTTTACGGACAATTTATTTACAAGCTTTTATTTGTGAAGTCATTTAAAAACCACAGGATATTGCTCAACTGGAACCTTTCGTGATAATCGATTCCCGAAAGATTGTTCCATACTGTCAAAAAAAGCTATGCAAAAGAAAAAACGTGGAGACTTTGAATCTTATTTGGATAAAAATACGGCATTTTGCTTACACGGTGACTGGTCAATAACGTGCTTTCCGTAGCTCTGCTACAAAACATAGGGTTGCTCCTCTTGGAAACGTAACACGATATTCAGCAAAAAAAAATGTACAAGTTGTAAGACCCGATATGATCTCCAAATATAATGCCTCCATGGGGGGTACAGACCTTATGGATGAAAATGTTGCTCGATGGAGAATTAGTTTACGCAGCAAAAAATGGCGGTGCCTTTTCACATGGTTGATTGATGTGTCGGTACAAAATGCTTGGGTATTTTACAAAAAGTCGGGTAACAAAATAACACAACTAGAATTTCAACGGGAGATAGTGAAAGCGTACTTGACCAAGTACAAAAATCCACCTAAAAGCAGTGGTAGACCGTCTACAAGTAAATCTAGCAGATCTTTTAGCCGTGTTGCCGACGATGTACGATACGATAATATTGGTCACCTGCTTACATCAGTTGAAAAGAAAATTAGATGCAATAGCAACAACTGCAAAACTATGCGCACTAAAGGCATTAAATGCAATGTAGGAATCTGCTTATCATGCAATAAAAAGACGCTGGCACCAGAAACAAAGGTCGATCATTAGCTTCTATAATTTCTTATTCAATCAATCAATCAAAATATACTTTATTGTCGTAAAGAAAAATCTTGTTATATTACAAGTTTATTTGTAATACTGTACTTTGGTATGATGTTTTATATAAAATAAATTTGGGATTAAAATTGCTGCAAAGTCCAAATATGATTTTAAACCAAACTACCGCCATTCTAAAAAACATTACGTTATTTTTAAAAGAGTTTCATTTGAATGGCTTTAATCAAATATTATTCACGGCTAGGGTAATTGCTGAAGATGGAGAGATGGAAATCTCTCCAGAATTTACAAGTACTCGACCTCTTAGAATTCGACGCAAAGCGAAAATTTTTGAATATAAGGAAGCAGAGCAGAACAATTTGAAGTAGCTCTTTTTAACTCCATGGATATCGCCACTAATTCAGTTGAGTAAATATTCAATCAGCTGGAATCACGTAACCAATTTTTCGAATTTCTATATGATATTTCCGACCCGAAACAAATGCACACAAAAAATGTTTTGAAAAGGTGTCAGACTGTATAGAAATAGAAATAGAAATAGTTTATTGATGTTACAACTTGTAAAAGTTTTACACAAGTCAAATTGGTTAAGTTCTATAATAAAAAATATTGATAAATATAATCGAAGATATTCAATTAAAAAACAGAAAATCACACACATAGTTTTAACAAACATGAATTAAAGTAGCAGTTAAGTTTTACCCTTTAAAATATTTTTAATATTAGTTATAATCTTAAATAAAAAATTTTAAATTAAAAATTAGAACAAAATTTCACACAATGACATTCGCAAAATCAATAATACAAATATGAAACATAGAACACTATATAATAAAGTCTATTTATTTATTTATTTATATCAATGAATTGCACTGTAAAAATTCAGTTGCGCTGTAGAAAGCTTTTCTGACTAGTAATTCTTTTACTTTTGCCTTATACTTGTTTAGAGTTAATCCTTTGTAGTTATTTGGTAGCTTGTTAAAGAATAGAGGGCTGTAGTAATTAGTTGCCAATCGAGATTTACGTAGCCTGAAATAGTCTATTCTAATATCATCTCCGTCTCTGGTCAAATACTGATGAAAATTTTTATTTTTATTATAGACATCTTGATTAGTATAGGCATAAACTAGACATTCATATATAAATCGGCAGGGTATGGTTAAAACCTTAAGTTGAATAAATACATTTTTTACGTCATGTCTGTAGTTGATGTTAGCTACGATTCGAAGAGCCCTTCTTTGTAGAGCAAAAATGCGCTCCACATGACAAGAATGACCCCAAGCCAGAATGCCATAACAGCTTAGTGACTGAAAAATTGCATGAAATGTTTGGAGCAATATATTATGTGGTAATATTCTTGACAAGTTTTTGAGTAAAAAGATATTTTTAGAGAGTCTAGTTGCCAGATGCGCGACTTGGTTTTCAAATTTAAGTGTTGGATCGAGATAAATCCCCAGAAATTTAGTTTCAGTAGGATTATTTTCATTTGCGATTTGCTTGAGGCTGAAAGTTATGTTGACAGTTTTAGATGCATTTAGTGACATTTTATTGGCAAGGAACCAATTATTTAAATTTGTAGTATTTTCTTTCAAAACGTTATTTAAAATGTCATAATTCAAATTTGAGTTCACCAAAGTTGTATCATCTGCAAAAAGAATCAGCTTTTCATTAGGAACTGAAGTATTTATATCATTTGTATATATAAGGAACAATAAAGGCCCCAGTATAGAGCCCTGGGGCACTCCATGTTTTATATCTTCCCACTCTGATATTGATTTTCTATAAAAAGTTTTTTGCTTTCTTGCAGATAGGTAACTACTAACGAGGGCTAAGCTTTTCCTATTTAATCCATAGTAAGATAATTTATTTATTAGTATTGAGTGGGAAACACAATCGAAGGCCTTTGAGAGATCGCAGAATGTAGAACCCACATAAAACCCCTTTTCAAAGGCCTCCGATATGTATTCCAAAAGGTCCGTGATAGCAGAAGTTGTAGATTTATGTAATCGAAACCCATATTGGGCACTTGTAAATAAGTTATTATTTTCAAAATAGTCATAGAGTTGACTTTTTAATAAGTATTCGTATACTTTGGATAGTGCGGGAATAAGTGTTATTGGGCGATGATTATTTATGTCCGTTTTTGATCCTTTTTTATAGATGGGTACTACTTTGTTTAGTTTAAAGCAAGAAGGGTATATTCCTTTCCTTATGCTGTTGTTTATTAATTTAGTTAGGGGGGTTATAAGAATATTTTTAAGCGATTTTATTAATGTTGTATTCATGTCATAAATATCTTTACTAGATTTGTTTTTTAAGTTATCGACAGCATCCCTGACCTCTACATAGGTTACCTCTCTGAATTCAAACTGAATATTTTTGTCGATTTCTAATTTAGACATATATATTTCATGACTCTGGTGACAATTTGGCAATGATAGTAATGTATTCTGTGCTATATTCGCAAAGAATGTGTTAAAATCATTCGCATCGAGGTCAGACTCTTCGTCTATTAACCTGTTGGTGCCTCTGAAAGAATTTACCACTTCCCATGAAGATTTTATTTTATTTGTAGAAGTTGTAATGTAGTTAGAGTAAGCCGCTTTCTTTGTTAAATTTATTTCCTGCCTATATCTGAATCTGAATTGTTTTATATATTCAGCCGACTCTGTACTAGGATTATTTTTATGTGCCTCTATAATGAATTTCAGGGTTTCTCTCATCTGTTTTAAGTGGTTATTAAACCAGGTTATGTTTTTTTCTTTAATAGTACTTACCTTCTTGACTACAGGAAAGGCCCTGCTCATTGCATCTGTTAGTATGTGGATAAAGGTGTTAAACTGAACGTCTACTGAATCATCTGGAGTTATGAAATTCCAATTCTGTGTCTCTAATATATATTCAGCTAACTGATGATATAGATACAAATGAATTTTTTAATAGACTTTGTAACTTTGAGCGAAATATTGCTGGACAAAAAAGGCACTAAGCCTTTAGAAGTTTTAAACTATTTGGAGGAAAACAATTTGACCGAATACTTTCCCAAAATAGCTGTTTGTGTGGCAAGTGGAGAACTTATTTACGTTCAACGATGACGCAGGACATATTAATAGATGGATGTGGCTATTTATACATACAGTATGTATGCGCAACTGGCTATTTACACATACAGTATGTATACGCAATTGACTATTTATACATACAGTATGTATTCGCAATTGGCTATTTACACATACAGTATGTATACGCAGTTGGCTATTTATACTTATAGTATGTATATGCAGTTGGCTATGTATACATACTGACTATATTATATACAGTGCAACCATTCCACTTTGCAAATTTGCCAAATTGATGAGAAGCATAAAATATTGGATAAATTCAAGAAATGCTTGTATTCGAAATCACATGATGAATATGAAGAGCAGGAAAAAGATTTTTTGGAAATTTGTACAAGTATTTATAGGAACAAAAGATAAATATTTATCACTTGAGAAACGATTCCTTAAAAATTGGGATAGCTGTAAAGAAATGTGGGTACATTCTTTTAGAAAACATTTACCATTAATGGGAGACACTACAACCAACAGAATTGAACGATCATTTTGGACCCTTAAACAATACATACAAACTAAATATCATAGTTTGCCAACAATTTATTTATGTCTCAAGGAAATCATAAACTGTATTGATTTAAGAATAAATAACAAATTAGCCAAAAATAAGCAAAAAGTTTTTAAAATTATGGATAGTGATATCGAAATAAGAAATATACTGGAAGAATGTTCTGAAGCCCTCACAGAGATGGGAATAAAATTATTTCATAGACAGTTAAAATTATTTAAAATTTTAGAGACCAAAATGAGAATAGAAAATAATTTTATAATACATCGGTGGAAACATGTTCGTGTTCGTTTTGGAATTCTTTTAGTGCACCATGTCGTTATATTCTTATGATAAGAAAATATAATAATTTGGAGATATTTTCAAAAACTTTCTTTCATGCAAGATATATTATTTCAATTGAAAATGCACTAAGTATGGATACAGATGGTGTAAATGTAGACATCGATGATCATATTCAAGATGAAACTTTTACTGATGATTTTGATTTTCCCAAAATATTATTGGATAGGGAAAAATTTAATACGGCACTGGCGATAACTAAAAATATTGCAGATATTTTGTCTAATTATGGAACGCAAACATTCAATACATATATAGAGTAATTAAAAGTAATAGAAAGCAATGCAAGAAATGGAATTTCTCTTTTTGAACATGAGAGTAGTGGGCTTAGTGCAACTGAATCAGAAGAACCTGAAAAAAACATTCGGTCTAATAACGAGCCCTCTCCAAATAAATCAAATAAAAACTTAAGTAGTGGGCTTAGTGCAATTGAATCAGAAGAACCTGAAGAAAACATTCGGTCTAATAACGAGCCCTCTCCAAAATAAGACAAATAAAAATTTAAAATTCAAAACTAAAATTAAATCCAAGGGACGTCCGAAGAGAAAGACTAGCAGACCACGTTTTACAGAAAAAAAGAAAAAATACAGAATAAAAATAACATATGTATTTTATTTTATTGGTACACCTACCAACCTGCTGTAAATTTCATTACCTGCATTTCACTGATTTAATGATACTTCATAGTTTATTGATTACTTTTTGAACATTGTAAATGAACTACCAGTTCATTATTTGTCTGTACCTAAAATATTTAAGTTTATTGTTGCCCCAGATGTTATCAACGTTTCATTACTATTTTTAACTTTAATAAATAAAATTATAATTATTTATAATTGTGTAGTTATTATCGAAATATTAATTATATATATTATATATATTATGTTGTTTCTTAGGTTTTCACGGGTGTTAAATGAAGTGTTGGTGTTCTTCCGGGTGTTTTCCCGTGTAGTTGGTAGGCTCCTGTGGGAGCCACGCTTGTCTAAACGACGTTTCGGCGGAATCTCATCTGCCATCTTCAGGTTCTAGCTGAATGCTGCCTGCTGCTGCGGCTGCTGCTGCTGCTGTTGCTGCTGCTGCTGCTGCTGCTACTGCTGCTCCTCGTTGCTCGAACTGAACTGAATATATTATATATACAGTCAGTAAGTATAAATAGCCAACTGCGTGTACATACTGTATGTATAAATAGCCAATTGCGTATACATATTGCATGTGTAAATAGCCAATTGCGAATACATACTGTATGTATAAATAGCTAATTGCGTATACATACTGTATATGTAAATAGCCAATTGCACATACATACTGTATGTATAAATAGCCAATTGCGTATACATATTGCATGTGTAAATAGCCAATTGCGAATACATACTGTATGTATAAATAGCCAATTGCGCAGTATGTACTGTATATGTAAATAGCCAATTGCGCATACATACTGTATGTATAAATAGCCACATCCCTAATAGATATCTCGCTATACTCACCATTGAGAACGAAATATGTGCAAATATAGAATACGACAATATTATTGAAGATTCTGCCAAAAAGAAATGTAGAAAAGTGACCTTGTACCTTATAAATATACGCTTATGTTCCATATTTTTCTCTGTAGCGCAATCTTTTATGCTTTTTTATATATGAATATTTTGCGTCTTTTCTTGGAATTTTAGGTTCTTATTTAAGTAAAAATACCTATATATTTTAGTGTAATAAATTTGAGTTTTAATAAATTGTATATTGTTTATTTTGATTTCTTTTAAAAGGGTGGCAACATTGGGTTTTGCCTCAGGCGCCTGTCCTGCAAGAACCCTAAAAACTATGCTTATCCATCTTCATCAAATCGCTATCCATGCGATATAATCATTGTATTTTATGGCTTATAGTATTTTTAAATACAAATTTCTGCAAATATATGTCAAAACCTGACTGGGACAGATTTATTTTAAAACATACTAAAGTCGACAAACCAAATCGGCGGAGACCGAAAAACGATTCTACACAATTTTTTTTGAGAAAAAGGAACAACGAATGCGTTCCTATCCGTAAACCATCATTTTGGAAAATTTTGGGTATTAAAAAAGAGAGAGTAAATGGCGTAATAAAGAGAGAATCAGGCGAAATGGCGAAAGAAAGATGTGGTGGGGACCAGAAAAGTGTAAAAAAATGCAAATCGTCGGGACGTTATTCATACATTTATGGGAGTTCTTAAATGCACAGAACCGCATTATTGTAGATCGTAAAGTGACTGGCGGGTTTATTTATCACCTGAATTGAACATAAACAAATTATATAAAATGTATAAAAACTCAGTTGAAAATTCTCTAGGAGTTAAGGAGTCTTTTTGTAGAGAGTTTTGTACAAAATATAATTTTGGTTTTGGAACACCACAAACCGATATGTGTTCAACCTGTTTGCAGCTAGGTGAAAATATACCAGGAATAAAAAATAATGAAGCACAAAAATCAAAATTGATGGCCGAGAGAACAGTACACACATTAAAAGCTAAAGCTTTTTTTCAATACCTTCGTGACGATAATCCAGAAATTCTCATAATGTTCTTGTCAAAAGAATTTATTGATGCCTAAATTGCCAGATGAGCAAGCTTATTTTTTCAAACAATAAAAATTCTATGATTTTACTATTGTTGGAAATTCCAAGTCACACTTGACAAAGAAAAATGTATTTTGTTGTATTTGGAATGAAGCAGTTCGCCCCAGAAGCTTCAACGAAATTCCTAGTGCAGTATTTCACAGATTGGTAATAACATTCAATTATTATCAATCAAATTATAATTTTGATAAGATGGTAAGCATTTTTAAACTAATGTTGCCATACTTTTATGATACTTTCATATACATTTCTTTATTTTAAACATTTACATATTATTAATTTTTATTAATTTCAGAATAACATGAATTCCTCAAATAATGGACTTCCTCTGCTGACACAAGATAGCCCTCCTCTACTGACACAGGATGAGCCAGGTACACCATCAAGTGATAATGTATGTATGAGTTAATTAAAGTAAAATTAACATTTTCCCATATGCCTCATTTCTATCATAATTCGATTGTATATATTCCTACATAATTACTTATTGATTTTATTGAACAACTTATACTTTTCAAGAATTTTCTAATTTTATGTGCCACATATTTTTCAAATATTTTAGAGAACGAACTTAATATTGATATTGGTCGATAATTCTCGGCCTTTAAATTACAACCTGACTTAAATAAAGGTACTATTTTGGCAACGTTCAGTTTATCTGGAAAAATTCCTTCACTTAGTGAACAGTTTAATAGTTCTGTTAATGGTTTCAAAATTGGAATTATACATTTTTTTTTGTAAATTTGTGCTAATGTTGTCCACACCTGAGGAATTTGAATTTTTCAGATTTTGCACAATACTCAACACTTCGTATTCAGTTGCGGGTTCAAAATAAAATGAAAATGGATTTTGTTTCATATGAATTTCATGGAAATTTTGTTGAGGTGGATTAGGAAGCAATAAATTAGGTACTTCATTGAAATATTTGTTTAGATGATTACCTACAATATAATTATCATCTATGAGAATATTATTTATGTCTAAAACAAGTTCATTTTTGTATTTATTGTTGTTTGGCTTGATTATATTCCATGCCATTTTTGATTTATTTTTTGTGTCAGTAATTAAATTATTGTTATACATTTTTTTAGCTCTTTTTAGAAGTTGTCTATAAATTGACTTGTATTTTTTATAATAAAGTTTCATATTCTCATCTCCATTTAAGGTTAATGTGTATAAATCTTTCAGTTTTTTTATGAAATCTTTAAACCCTTTGTTATCCATTTTCTGGAGGAATTTTTATTGCTCTTTATAATTTTAGTTTTTTCTGGAAATGCTATGTTGAAGTAATACACAAAAATAACAAAAAACATTGCAAATTTGGTATTTGCATCATATGTTCTTGAATTTAAAATATCATTCCAGTTTTCATTCTTAAGTAATTCACAAAAGTGGCGAACATTATCTTGATTATTTAATTCCCTGTATTTAATATGTTTTTTAGTATCCATCTCACATTTTATTGTCACTGATATACTTTGAGCATTATGATCACTGAAACCATTATTTATTACTGAACTCTTGTATGATTTTTCATTTAAATTCACACAAATGTTATCAATGCAGGAATAGAGTCTTGTACATTCCGCTATGGTAGGTCTAATACAATATGAATAAAAAATATCCAAAAAAGCTGTACGATTTTTAGAAGGTGTGAGAAAATTAATGTTAAAGTCACCACATATTATAATTTTATGTTGTTTATGGTTGCTTATCAGTAATTCTAGTGCTGTATTTAACTTGTCCAAAAAAACAGTTTTATTTCCAGCAGGGCTTCTGTACAGTGTTAAAATTAAAAATGATTCATTTTCTTTTACCGTGCACTTTATAGCTGAACACTCAAAATCTTTTTCTATAGAAATATTACTTACATAATCTAAATTTATATATTCCAAATCATTCTTTACATATATGGCTACACCACCATTTTTTAAATTTTCTCTACAAAAATAACTGCCTAAACAATATCCATCAATATGTAAAGATTGAAGTTGATCCTTTTTTGCCCAAAACTCCGATACACAAAAAATATCACAATTTATATATTTTTTTAAATAATTCTAACTCTAATAGTTTGTTACCAATGCATTGCACATTTTGATGCACTATGTTCATGTTATTTTCTCTAATTGTACATCTAAAAAATTAATTTTATCGGAACAATTTACTTTCCGTCTTTTACCTTTCTCGTCACATGTAATTAATTCATTGAGGTTGACTTCAGTACAGTACTAGATTCTGCTGGATTGTTTTTTGCACCTTGTTCCCTTATAATCTTCATGTTGCTAGATTCTATATTAGTTTTGACAGTATTTCTTTTTATAAAAATTAACGATTTCTTCAAATCGCATGTCTTGCTGGTAATGATGTTAGACAAGTCCTTACAAATAGCATTATGATTAACAGAAAATCTTTCTTTATTTATTTCGTAGTATAATATACTACCTTCTGCAAACTTATTTAATTTTTGTATATATATACATTAAGCTTACAATTATACTAATAAATGCGCTGGTTCAGATTATGATTCCTTGTGTATGGAACAGACGAGATTATGATGTTAGTGTTGCTACATTTTTTGAGTTTGTTGTTTATGTCTCTGAAGGATGGAAATTTATAATTATGTAGGTCGTTTTTCCCTGCTATTATGAGTATATAGTCACTGCAGTAGAAATCGTTGGTAAGGGGTTCTATATTTTCAATAACACTCTGTGTATTTGCATGAGGCTTTATGATGGACATAACTTCAAAATCGGACAGCAAGTTATGAAGTTTGGGTCGGATGTATCTTCCAAGTTCATCAGATAACAATAACACTTTATTCCTCAATTTCCTGGGTAGATCACTTGTTGTGTCCTGTTGATTGTCCTTGTTATCTGTGTTTTTGTAAGGTTTCGATTTGTTGGCTCCTGCTTTTTTTATATTATTGTTAGTTAAATTAATCCTCTCTACTCCACTGGTAGTTTACAAAATAATATTATCAATTTTAGTGGATTGGCTTTTTGTTGCCACTTTATCAGTTTGACAAGCTTTAGTGCTAGCTGTTTTATGAACAGTTTTTGTCACTGACTTGAGAATTTTTATTTGTCCTTCTAAGTCTTCAATTTGTTCTTGCTGGTTCCTAAGCTGATTGTGTAAGTCTATTTCCATTTCAGTGGCCTCCTGTATTAATAGTTCATTTTTTTTTCAATTTTTGTATAGAGCTGTTCTGCATTTGATTTTCATCACTTAGATCACTAATCGTTTTTTCCAATAGACTTGTCTCATCATTGTAGTCACTTAAATCACTATCATTTTTGCAACGAATAATTTTATTGTCGCTAATGAATGAGAATTTGTCTTTGTTAGGGAGTACACAACTTTTATGAAATAAAGTGAAGCACTTCGTACACACATAGTTAGAATTTACTTTAGTTTTACAACACTTAAAACTGAAAACTTCAGAGCTCTGTGAATTCATGTTAACCTCTGTACGAATAACGAATAAAAAAATATTCAGTCTAATGATTGAGGCAGATGTAGCTGAGGCAGAAGTTCACCTAGAGATTGAAAGTGTCGATGAGTATAAAACAAAATTTATACAGGCTGAGGTAGATGCAGCAGCAATAAATAATGATAATGTGAGATCAGTAAACACTACTCAAGCTGCCGCCAATCAGCAAGAACCTAAACGACACTATACGTTACCGAAGATTCAGTTTCAAAAATATGGAGGAGATTTGAAAGAGTGGCTTCATTTCTGGGGTCAATTTAAGAAGATTCACGAGGACACTAATATGAGTAAAGAAGACAAATTCTATTACCTTTCCCAACACATACTTCCAGATTCAAAAGCAAGTGAATTAGTTGGCAGTTTTCCACCAGTAGGTGCTATGTATGACCAAGTGATTGAGAGTCTGAAAAATAGGTTTGGAAGGGATGAGTTATTAGTAGAGTTTTACATACGTGATCTTCTAAAATTGGTTTTAACAAATGCTACAAACTCAAGCGAAAACATACCTCTGTCAAAGCTTTATGGTCAACTTGAGACACATATTCGTTCATTGGAATCATTAGGAGTTAATACAGATACCTGTTCAGCTATGCTCTATCCATTAGTTGAATCCTCGTTACCTGAGGATATTCTTCGTACCTGGCAGAGACAATCAAGTATGAGTAGAATGGTAACTGTTGTGCCTATTGTCGCTGAAGTAAATAATGCGATAGCACATACCACTTCCAAAGATCGTCTAGTCAAGTTAATGAGTTTTTTAAGAGCAGAAGTAGAAAATGAGCAAAGAATTCATATGGCTATGTCCGGGTTTGGTTTAAAAGGTGAAAGTACATCTCAATCAGTCTTTAAGATTACCAAAAGGCAAAAGAATGAGAATAAGATTGAATTTCGAAAAAATGTTCCTACAGCTACAGCTCTATCCACTGCAAAAGAAAGTAAAATGTTTGAATGTATATTTTGTAGTAATAATAACCATGACAGTTCTCAATGTGGAATAGCCAAGAAATTGTCGTTAGAAGAGAGACAAGAAGCTGTAAAAAGAAATAAAGTATGTTTTAGTTGCCTTATACCTCGACATAGTAGTAGATGGTGCAAGTCTAAAGAAAAGTGTGCATGGTGTGGAGGAAAACATGTACTTTTGATGTGTCGAGACTTCAAGATAGACGGAAAAGCGAAACCAGCATCAAGTTCTCTTACACCCATGGCAGAAAGCAGCCTAGCTAACGTATCAGCCAATACCGAAGTATTTTTACAGACACTTTGCGTTAACTTACGAAACCAGAACAAGGAGAGAATGGTTCGGGCAGTATTAGATACAGGGTCTCATCGATCATACATTTTATCTAAAACAGCTCGTGATTTAGGCTATGATCCAATTAGTCAACAAAAAGTTGTTCATATGTTGTTTGGTGGTACAAAGACCCAACCACAAAATCACCTCGGCTATCAGGTACATTTGACCAGTCTGGATGGAACTTATGCTTGTAATTTCATGGCTCTAAGTCAAGAAACGATTTGTCAAGATATTCCAAGTGTAATCAATGGTCCATGGCTACAGGAATTGCAGCAAAGGAAAATATTACTAACAGATGTCCAACATAGTGAAGAACTAATCTCAGTATTACTTGGTGCAGATGTGATTGGTAAGCTATCAACTGGAAACCTCATTAATTTGGAATGCGGGCCTACTGCCATTGAAACAAAACTTGGATGGACGCTTATGGGTAAAAATTTGAGCGAAAGAATTCCACAAGTAGATTCTACGCTTTTACTTATGTCAATGTTTGTACAAGAAGCTAATGTGTCAGATTTATGGAGTCTAGACGTCGTGGGAATAACTGACCCATTGCAAACGAAATCGAAAGAAGTTCATCAAGCTGAGGTGAAAGAAAAGTTTCGTCGAACAATCAAGGTAAATGATAGAGGTCGATATGAGGTGCCATTACCGTGGAAAGAAAATCACCCGCTACTTCCTGACATAAAGAAATGGCTAGGAAGACATTAGATAATACCACAAAGAAATTAGAGGCTCAAAACCTTCGTAATAATTACCAATTAGTTTTTGAGAGTTGGTTAGCTGCAGGTATCATCGAAGAAGTGCCAGAGTGTGACGTAAAAGAATATGGCTACTATCTCCCTCACAGACATGTTATTAAAGAGAATAGTACAACTCCTATTAGACCAGTTTTTGATGCATCTGCAAGAGGAAAAAACTTGCCATCATTAAACCAATGTCTGGAAACCGGCCCTAATTTAATTGAGCTCATTCCAACCATGCTCATGAAATTTAGAAAGAAAAAGATTGGGGTGATATCAGATATTGAAAAGGCATTCCTACAAATCAGTATTTGTAGATGAATCCAGGTAAAATTAAAGTTTACCGGCACTGTAGAGTTGTGTTTGGAGTTACAAGTAGCCCTTTTCTCCTGGGAGCTACTATCGAGTTGCATTTAGAACAAAAATTTGAAGAGAAATCATCTGAAGAACACAGAAAATCCATTCAACAATTATTAAAATCATTTTATGTGGATAATTGGGTGACCAGTGTGGATACTCCAGGCGAACTAAATCATTTTATAAAACAATCAACGAGTATTATGAAGACCGGTGGATTTAATTTAAGAGGGTGGGAGTATAATGGAATGGAATCCTTAAGTAATCTCACCTCTATTCTGGGCCTCATATGGGACAAGCAAGAAGATTACCTAATGTTAAACTTTGGTCATTTAAAAGAGTCATTGCCAGAGTTAATCACTAAAAGGGTTATCCTTTCTGTAACTCAGACAGTCTTTGATCCAATTAGTATAGTGAGTCCAGTTCTGCTTATACCTAAACTGATTTTGCAAAAGTTATGGTCAAAATCATTGAATTGGGATGAAGAAGTAGACGATGAAGTAAAAAAGGAATTTTATCAATGGCGAAAACAAGTTGAGGTATTGAGAACGTTAAGAATTCCTCGTTGGATTTTCCTAGAGCCAAGTGATGAACAAAACATCTCATTTCATGTTTTTGTGGATGCCAGTCAAGATGCTTATGCTGCTGCGCTTTTTGTTCGAACCGAAACTGTAGTAGATGTAAAAATTCAGTTAATTGAAGCGAAGTCACGTGTAGCCCCGACAACTGGGACAACTAAGACAACCATACCTCGACTTGAATTGTTGGCTGCTACAATTGGAGCTCGGTTAATGAATTTTGTGTCAACAATAATGGACATAGCAAACGTTAAAAAATATTATTGGACAGATTCTTCAACAGTACTTTCTTGGATTCAGCGAGGAAATCAATGGGCAACGTTTGTTTGGAATAGAGTCCAAGTGATTCGGCGAATTTCTGATCTTCGTCAATGGCCTGGAGTTCTAAACCCTGCCGATTTACCATCACGAGGTTGTACTGCAAAACAATTGCTTGATTCTCGATGGTGGGAGGGTCCAGAATGGCTCAGAGGTAAACCCGATCAATGGCCTATTAGCGAATTTTCTCTGAATGAACAACAATGACAAAGTCCAATAGAGAAGAATACATTTATCTCTAGTCAACAACTGTTGCAGCAAAATATGCCGGTTAAAAATAGACTGATGGTTTCTTCGAGTGATACCTCTTATTGGTATATTACAAAATTGTCTAAATACTCAAAAATTCTGCGCGTAATGGCCTGGATAATGCGTTTTGTTTCGAATAGTAGAGTAAAGAAAGAATCAGAAAATCGAATTTTTGGTGAAATATCGGCTCAAGAAATCAATTTGACAGAGTCTGCTTTGATGCGACTTACACAACAGGATACATTTAAAGGTGCGAAAGATTTTAGAATAAGCTGCCTAGGCGCATATATGGATGAAAGTGGACTCATTCGCCTAAAATCTCCGATGTCTAACCATAAAGATAAACCGAGTTTCAGATATCCCATAGTGTTGGATCCTAAACATCCTTTAGTCACTAGATTAATTGAATACAAACACAAAACATTGAATCATGCTGGTGTTCAAACAGTTATGAACTGTTTACGAGAACAAATATGGATTCTCACCAGTAGGCGTGCTGTACGATCCGTCATTCAGAAGTGTACTATATGTAAACGTCATAATACTTGTCATTTAGAAACAATTCCCACTCCCCTACCAGAGACAAGAATTAGAGATGCAATGGTCTTCGAGGTAACGGGAATTGATTACGCCGGTCGTCTTTACTTAAAAGGAGGACAGAAAGCTTGGATTCGCCTTTTTACTTGTGCAGTTTATCGAGCAGTACATTTAGAATTAGTAACTTCATTATCAACCATCGCTTTTCTTGAAGTCATCAGAAGATTTATAGCCAGAAGAGGCAGGCCCAGCATCATATATAGCGATAATGGTACAAATTTCTGCGGTACAAGTAATCTTTTAAAGAAAATTGATTGGAATGAAGTAATTAAATATAGTACGTTACAAAAAATAGATTGGCGGTTCAACCCCCCTACTGCAGCATGGTGGGGAGGATGGTGGGAGCATCTAATTCGTACTGTTAAACAGTTACTTAAAAAGGTATTGAAGAGAGCACGTTTGGCATACGAGGAGATGGCAACTATTTTGTGCGACTGTGAGTCGATTATAAATAGTCGTCCAATAACCTGTCTATCAGAGGATCCTTTCCAACTATCGCCGCTGACTCCTGCTATGTTTCTTCAAGATATGATTGAAGTTGGAGTACTTGATTTCGATTATATAGACTCAAAGGATCTTCATAAAAGAATTAGATATCGAAATAAGATTCGACAAGACTTACGTAAGAGATTTAGAGTAGAATATTTGGGACAATTATCACGTAAAAGATATAGTAAAGAGGATAATAGAACGATACACAAAGGCGATGTTGTTTTAGTAGGTAACGACAATCAAAAACGAATTGATTGGCCTTTAGGACTTTTTATTGAAATCATCCCAGGAAAGGATGGTCACGATTAAAAACTGCATCGGGGGAGATCATTCGTCCCATTCAAAAGCTTTACCTGTTGGAGATGGCGCCCTTGGATAAACAAAATGACGAAGTTTCTCCTAAAAATTCCCATACTGATGAACAAATTGTTAAGATCGCTTCAAATATCTCGGAACAACCTCATGCTAAGATAGAGACTAAAGAAGAGTTATCAAGAGTTAGCACCAGGAGCACCCGTCTAGTGAAACCGGTTGATAGACTTACTTACTGAGAGAATTATTAATTCATATTATTTGTTGTGTTGTTCCTTAGTTTAACATTGTCACAACACAAGGTGGGAGTATGTTGCAAATAGATAACATTTATTAGTGATTTCTCATGTTTGGTGGCAGTATTATAATTTTGTTTTCGAAATGTCAATAAAAATTAATATATCTGACAGTTTGTTGTATATTATAAAAAAGGTTTAACGAGTATTGTATGAAAAGAAAAGGGCAATACAATCTACAGTTATTTATAGAGTTATCAATCGTTGGTGATTCAACAACCTCACTGTGCAAGGAGGTTATCAGATAATGGTACGGGTTACTCATTTTGAAGGTTATGTTATTCAAAATGTCAAGTGGTAAGGTTTTTGTAACATCAGCACTTACTTAATGTAGTGAACTATTTATCGATAACAGTTTCCCGGATTCTCTATTTTCTAAAATCTGTAAATTCAAATCTTGAAGCATTTTAATGTGAAGGATTCAAATGATTTGGATTCAAATAAACATATTAATTATTAACTGCAAAAGTTGTCGGAAATTTGCCGAAAATTAAAGTATGTCATTTTTGTCTCAACACTATTCTTGACAAAAGCCATTTGTAATTTTCGTTTTCGAAGAGCGGGTTCGCGACATTGCGGCGCGACACATATGTGACTTTCTAAGACAGCCAAACACCTCGTCGACTAATGACCGATACGCATAAATTGATTAACGAGATTCCCACTGTCCCCTCGCACTCGAGTCTTGACTGTTGAAGTAGCTGGACGTATAGTAGTTGTATTGAAAAGTGTGGTTACTAGTTGTGAAAAGTTGTGAAAAGGATTAAAGGGGAATCACGCCGGGGGCGCAGCCCAAGTCGAACACACATTGACGGGCAAACAAATAGTGAGATACAGCGAATAAAGAGAATCTTCCAGAAAGACAAACGGATCCAGTTACTGCAGCTACTCTTAACAAGGCAGCAAAGCTCAGGATTAAGAAAGCTTGCCATTGCAAAAAGATGGCTGATTACTGGCAGCAGATAGTTGCCTACCTTAAGACGGATGAAGTGGTCAGAGATTGGCTAAATACAGACGATGAAGCCAATAAACTTCAAGATGCAAGTGCCGAAGACCTAAAAGATTGGTGTGAACTCTTGACTTATCAAGGGTTTAATGTACTCCGAATTCTTGCTTTGATAAGGAAGAATTATGATGAATACATGGCAGGTGCTCAAAGGGTTGAATATACCTACAAAGTCACTATAGATGGTGTGACCCACGAGCGTAAGTATAGCAACATGGAGACACTGTCCAGAGATCTCCATTTTTTGATCAACATATTCGCAGTCAGAGGGAACAATGTTGAGCGCATTGAGAACAAGAGCGTCTCAACAGTAGGCATGATCATTCAAATGCTCAAGGAGAAGATTGGCATTGATATTACTGTCAATGAAGCAAACAAATCGCTGGGACCTGATGTTATAACACTACCCAGGATCTGTGCTTGCCTCCCCACTGTCATCTGTGATATATATCATAGGGGTTATGGGAAAATGTTAGCTGGGGTCAGTGACCTGGGGATCACTGGAAATGTTTCTGGAGCGATATTCACCCCTTTCTTCTCGGCATGCATCCCCAAAGAACTAAACACTGTTGCCTTGAATTACAACCTGCTGTTCTTTATTGTGCACATTGTAGTGGACAATGTAGTCCACAAGAAGAAGCAGGACTTCACTCTGCTCCGGGACATGTTCGTCTATTATAGAGCTGCTTATGACTCACCTGCTGTACCATCGGCAGCCAGAAAGGGCTACTGCGCCAAGATTGGAGTTCTAAATGCTGCTCGTGATGGTTACATAAGCAGCATCCGCAATGCGGCTCAAGGGGCAGAGGAGAGAATTAGACTCCTCAGACCAGATGACCCTGAGCTGAACGGGGTAATTGCAGATCTTAAGAAACTGCTCATGTAGGGGTTGCCCCCTTTTAGCATTTGTACATATTAGATTTAGTTTTAGAATAAGTTAGGTTATGGTGATGGTTTAGTTTTAGTTATTAGGTTTAGGAAAAAAAAAAAAAAAAAAAAAAAACCCTCGGGGACCAGTGTAATTCGTGCGTACGTTTCTGGTAGTGTGCGATATGGAAAGCCACATCGTGTAATTGCGAGTAAGTGACTGTACAAAGAAATCCAAAAACTGTAGAAAATGTCTTCTGCCGCCTCCACGAGGTCGAGGGGGGGCAACGACCCAGGGACCTCCAATACGGCAGGTTTAAACACCCTGGGCGGCAAAAGGGCAGAGAGAAAGCGTGGGAATAGGGACAGGAGAGAGACGGAGGGAACCTCGGTTCACTCTGGCTCCGAAAGCGAAGGTGAAAGTGACACTAATAGTGAGAGTGAAGTGCGCGAAATGACAGTGGAAGAAAGATACACCGAACTAATGAAGTTCATAGAAGGGGACTTAGACCCGAGCAAGAGACTAAGGAAGGATTGCCTTGAAATGCTGAGGGAAAAAGTAAGAACATGGGCTTTTGCCCAAGCGGAACTAGTAGGTGAAAACCGGGCACTACAGAAAGAAAATAAAGATCTAAAAGAACAATTGAACAAGAGGAATAATACAATAACACAGGGGCCTTCATACGCGCAAGCTGTAAGAAGGGAACCTGAAAAGAAAACCAACATTATAGAGAAAGTGGCAGCAGTGCCAAAAACAACGATATTCATTACCTCAAAAACAGGCGAGGACGCAAGGAAAGTACAAGAAACTTTCAAAAAGACAATAGACCCGATAAGGGAAAAAGTGCAAATAAGATCAATAAGAACGGCGGGGAAAATTATGGTTGTAGAAACCAACAGTGCAGCAGATGCACAGAAAATAATGGCAAACGAAAAACTTAAGGAAAAACTGAAATGCGAACCCCCAACAAAGAGAAAACCTCTTATGATAATTTACAATGTGCCGTCGGACCTCTCCGACAAGAAAGTCAAACAGCTCGTATATGAGCAGAATTTCAGCGAAAAGATTTCAAAGGAAGACTTTGAACAACAATTCAATACTAAATTCAAAACCGGGCCAAGGGACAAGCCGACGGTTCATCACGTAGTTGAACTAAGCGGAGATCTAAGAAAAGCTCTGATAACCCAAAGAAAAATCTTTGTGGCGTATGGCGCCTACGATATAAAGGACTACATTGTAGTCCCGAAATGTCTGAGGTGCCAAGATCTGGGTCACGTGGCAAAACATTGCCGTGAACCAGAACAAATATGCGCCCACTGTGCAAAGAAAGGACACAAGAAAACGGAGTGTCCCAATAAAAGAACACCGGCAATATGCGTACCATGCAGGAATAGGAACAAAAAATGTGCAGGGGAATGCCCAACTAACAAAATGCTGGTGGAAAGACTAATAGCTAAAACGGATTACGGGGTATATGGACAATAAGCCCAAACCCCGTAACACCGATGAGGAAAGTAACAACACTAGAAGGAACAAGTCATACTCTCGTCTAAGAAGAGATAGAGAGAGAGCCAAAAGACATCAGGCTCAACAAGAAAAGGAGGCCATTGGACATACTGACCAAATAGAAAATATTGAAATAAAGATTACAACTCAGGCAAGTACTCAGAACAAAAACTGGATGCAAATGATCTGGGAGCGCATTAAGCATCCCAGAAGCTTAAATAAGATAAGTCCAATGCAGGATACTCCTAACACAAATGACGAAGTTCCGATACACGCACCAATCATAGACAAACACCCCATCAATACAATGTATGCGTCAATGGAGGATAAAATGCGAAAGCGGAGAATAGAGGAACCGGCGGTCCTGATAGCAGCCCTAAGGCAAATAATAAGAGAAAACCATCCAAATGGCAAGAGAGTAGCCTTCCCCGTTCCTGAAGCGGTGGATAGACTACACCTAAGACAAAATAACATACCAACTGAAAGAGCACAACTGTTAGACTTACTACGTCAAGTATTTAGAGAGAGAGAGGAAATACTGGATATAGAGGAAACCTATAGACAATTTGTCACAACTCATGGAAGGCTATGCTTTGACGCAAGCAAAGCATGGCCCGATTGCTACAAACTGGTGAGGAACTCATAAAAACATTAAAGAAAGTTAAAAGGATACAAGAAAGAGATGAGATTTTGAGAATAGCGCAGCTTAACGCTGCGAGAAGTGCAATCGTCACACATGAAGTGAGAAAAGTAGCAGAGGAATTAAAACTAGACGTAGTGTGTCTACAAGAGCCATATGTCAAGCAAGGAAAGCTACCAGGACTACCGGTCACGGCCCGAGTAATAATGTCTGGGGATAACCCAATGACTGCAATAATTGTATTTAATAAACACATAACAATCACAACCATAAGAAAACATACGGATTCCCACTGTAACTGCGTGGAACTTGTTAGCAAAAGAATAAAAATGATTTTAGTCAACCAATATTACCAATTCAATCAAGAAGTGCAACCACACATATACAAATTAAAAAGAATAATTCAGAACTATAGTGACATGGCGGTAACCATAATGGCGGACTTAAACGCAAAGTCCCCATTATGGAACAGTGGGGAGACGGACGAAAGAGGGGCCGAGATAGAAAACGTACTAAACGAATTAAATTTAAACATACTAAATGAAGAAGGTGATATACCAACTTTCCAAAGTAGAGCTGGAGCATCATCCAACATTGACGCAACAATAACCAACAACCAAATGACTGAAAATATAAAAAGATGGAAGATAGTTGAGAATATAACTCTCAGTGACCACAATCTAATCTATATAGAAATAGGAAACACACATAGAAACAATATTGAATATAGTGAAACAAAATATAATTTAAGAAAAGCTAACTGGGCAGAAAGCAAAAGAATTTACGGTGAACTACCACCTATAAATGAGGGAGACCCAAATGAGATGGCTAAGCAACTAAAGAATAAAATAATTAAAACAATAAACAGGACAATACCCAAAATTAGACAGACAAACAAACCAGTAGACAACAAACCTTGGACTGAACAACTAACATCACTAAAAAAGAAAGTAAGAAGATATAGAAAAATATACCAAAGGTCAATAGACCAGGAACAAAGAACACTCAATTTAAATAGGTACAGGGTAGTAAAAGAGGAATACAAACAACTAATTCTCGATACGAAGAGAGCTAGTTGGAATAGATTTGTAGACAACTGTCTACAAACGGACATATGGGGAATACCGTATAAGGTGGTAACCCAAAAGATAAGGGGTCCGGCTCTATACTCCACTCTAGACAAACCTGACGGCACGGAAACAGAAGGATGGCGGGAAACAGCTCAGTGCCTACTGAGTGAACTTCTGCCATCCGATGACATAGAAAACGAGACACAACAACAAAAGGAAAAGAGAAACAGAATGATACAAGAGTATCTGACAGAAGAGAGGGCCGACCCATTTACAGAACATGAAATAAGAAGCGCTATCCATAAAATGAAGAAGAAGAAGGCACCAGGTCCGGACGGAATACCGGCAGAAATACTACAAAACCTAGTAGAGGAACTACTCCCAGACCTAACCAAAGTGTATAACAAATGCTTAGAAACAGGGAAGTTTCCAAACATATGGAAGCAGGCAAACCTCATAGTAATATACAAAGGAAAAGGGGATCCTAAAAACCCAAAATCATACAGGCCAATATGCTTGTTAAACACGATGGGAAAGGTACTGGAAAGACTAATTTGTGGAAGAGTAGAAATACACAGAAATGGTAGACAAAATCCAAACCAATACGGATTCCGACCGGGTCGCTCCACTGAGGATGCCATTAATGCGGCGCTGCGGGGGGTTGAGGGGTCCGGAGCTAAGTATGTCCTTGCGATATACATAGACATCTCCGGGGCCTTTGACAACCTGTGGTGGCCAACATTATTTGGGAACATCAGAAACCTGGGATGTGACCAGGACATATACAAAATTCTGCGGAACTATTGCCAAGATCGATACGTAAGCCTGAACAACCCAACAGAGAAAGAGTCTAAAGTACTCACAAAAGGATGCCCACAGGGATCCATATGTGGCCCAGTCTTCTGGGACATAACAATGGATGAACTGCTGGGCCACATAATACAGACAGGAATACCAACAATAACGGTCGCATATGCGGATGATCTTCTCCTCCTAATCGAAGGAGATTCCAGAAACCAGATAGAGGCAAAAAGTACGCAAACAATGATAGAAATAAACACCTGGTGCGAAAGTAACAAGATGAAGATAGCAATTAACAAAACAAATACATCACTACTAAAGGGAACCATGCAAAGGGACCCGTTGATAAGACTTAATAATCAAACTATAAGAAGAGTTACAGAGAACAGGTACTTAGGCGTACATATTGATGAGAAACGAAACTACATGCACCATATAAAGATGGCCAGCGCCAAGGCAAGCAATCGGCTACACAAAATCATAAGTATGGCGACAGGGGAATACAAAATCCCCATGAACATTATCCAAAAATATATGGGAGCTGTGATGGAGTCTATCATCAGTTATGGAGCAAGTGCCTGGGCTCACAGACTACGACTAAGGAAACCCAGAGAGGAAGTCAGAAGAGCGCAAAGAGGCGTCCTGATAAGAACAACAGGAGCCTTCAACACGACTTCAATTGAAGCAATACTAATAGTGCTGAACATCAAGCCAATAGACATAGAAATACGGAAACGAGCAGCCAAGTACTGGCTGAAGAAAGGTGAACCGGACAAAGCGAAAGAAATAGTAGGAATAGAGGTAACCACCAAAAGAGAGATAAACGCTGCTCTCGAGCAAGAATGGCAAGATGAATGGGAAAACTCAGAAAAAGCAGCCAGAGTAAGAGAAATATTTCCTACTGTACACCAAAGAGAAATACTACAACACATACAACCAGGGAGAGGGATGGTCCACTTCCTTACGGGACATGGCCCATACCCCCAAACCTTACATCGACTGGGGATAAGACAAGACCCAACTTGTCACTGCGGAGAGTTAGGGACGCCTGAACACACCGTCCTGGAATGTGACAGATACGTGACACCAACAGTGACACAACTTAGAGCAAGACTACACGGCAAAAACACATTACAGATAATCAATAACCCTATGGATACAAATGACTTAAACGAGCTAACCAATGAAATTTCCAAGCTTCATTGGGAAGCCTATAAGACCGGAAACAACAACGACTGAGGACCCCAGGGACAGGTTGGATATCCACCGCCCAAATGGGGAAATACCAGTTGACAACATGACAATTACCAAACACACAAATAATAGGGAAGAAAGACAAGAGGAAGAGACTAGACGAATAAGACCAAGAAGAACCATAAACAACAAACAACAATAAAGACAGAAACTAGAACAACAAACATAAGGTAAGCTGCATGCTTAATATAGCGACAAAACGACAACCAAAAGACGATAACTGACCAAACAAAAGAGAGCATAACAGACAAAACTTTAGAAACCGAAACTGCATGTCGCGGATTAACAGCATGTACACTAGTTTGTAAGATCGTTAAAAGCATGTCGGGGCATGAAATGCATGAAAAATTGTTAACTTAGTAAGTAAGGAAAAATGGAAAAGAAATAAAAATATTAAAAGAAAATAAAAAGAAAATACCATGTCACCTCCTCGCGGTAGGGACGGCTAACGAAGCGGGGGTCACAGCTATAGGCTGAAATAAAAATCCCCCGCACGGCTAAGCACATGGTATGTGGAAAATACGGCTGAGCATAAGAAATTAGAGGCTCAGCCATAGTAGACCTTGGGTTCAAATGAAAAAAAAAAAAAAAAAAAAAAAAATGTCCCCTCGCACTCGAGTCTTGACTGTTGAAGTAGCTGGACGTATAGTAGTTGTATTGAAAAGTGTGGTTACTAGTTGTGAAAAGTTGTGAAAAGGATTAAAGGGGAATCACGCCGGGGGCGCAGCCCAAGTGTGTAGCAAGGGGCCCGTGAGGGGAAGTAGTGACATAGTAGTGACGTAGTGGAGTGGGGGAAACCAAGTGTTGAAACCCCCTCTCAGCAATAGGAAAGGACCTAAAAGATAGAGACTTGAAATCGGAGTAGGAGTAAGACTTAGAATAAGACGTAGTGTGAGAAGTGGACTTAGAGGATTGTCTCCAAACGGGACAAATCCTCTTTTTTTATGCAAAAAACAGAGTTTAGGGTACTTTCGAATTCAGTGGAAGGAGTAGGGCAAGGGATAACCGAGAGGAGTTGTTCATAAGAGCAACATCCTCTCTTTTTTTGTGCAAAAACTCAAATTCGGGGTACTTTCGAAACCCACAACAAGGACACAGGGTGGGAGAGAAAACAGTGAAGACTCTTTAGCAAAGTAAGTAAGCTAGCATAGCATTTGTAGATTAGTATAGGACAATAGACAGTAGTGAGTAGAGTAGTGGATGATAGTGCATGAACAAAGTAGCGTAGCTTAACCTAGGGCCTAAGGGCCGGGCTTAGTATTTGTGCTTTGCGGACGCATGTGTATAGGTAAAAAGAACAACTAAGAGATATGGAGACGGAGCGAGCAAAAAGAAAAGAGAGGGAAGAGGTCACGGACGAGGACATAAGAAGGGTTGAGCAGGAATATGAGAAACAGGGACAAATACCGAGGAGAGACTCGATAGCGAGAACCCCGCCAGGAATAGAGGCCAAGAGGCCACGAAAGATGTCATGCCCGGGAGGGCTAGGGGCAGGAACTGAGGAGGAGGATCTAGATAGATCTTTCAGGGAAGTAGAGAAGGAGAGACACAGGGAGGAGATAACGCAGAAAAAAATAAAGGGTATCCTACAGAGAGACGAAAACGAAGTAAGAGAGAAAAAAGCCAAAGAAAATAGGAGTAAAGAGGGAGAGGATCTAACAGAAAAGAGACCAAAAACAACGGCGGAAAGAAGACAAGAAGAGGAAAAGAGAAAAGAACGCCAGGAGGAAACCAGAAACAAAGAAGCGGAGAAAAGATATAAAGAGAAAGAAGAACGTAGACGGGAAGAAAACAGGAAGAAACAAGAGAAGTATCAAAAAGAAAGGGAAGAAGTAGGAGGAGAAGAGAGAAACTTTATAAACTGTATCAAAACAAACATAGAAAGTGTGAGAGAGGCGACCTCGAGAGTGTCGGGAGGCAAGATACAATTTAACAAGACAGAAAGAGACTGTGTGACTGAGAATTTAAAAGGGATTGAAATGCAATGTAGAGCAATGTGGGAAGAATTTATTGTATGTGTGACACGTCTAGAAGAGATAACTAAAGAAAGGAATGAGTGGAAGGACAATGCGAGAATGTTGAAGGACATTAAAAGTGAGAATGATCGGGAAAGAAAGCATATGAGAGAATGGATGAATAAGATAGAAACTAGGTTAGGATTAAGTAACACGGAAAGCAATATGACTCCCGCGGTAGGGGAAGGGAAAGGGTTGGCTCAAGCCCGAGCACAACCAGTTACGCAACCACAGGGGCGATCTCAGGTACAGGAACCCCAGAGAACTCAGGAGGTTGACAGACAAAGGGCACAAGGGGCAATAAAAAAAACGATACGAAACAGGGACGATAATAGGACGGCCCCGGAACCTATGGTGGTACGGGGTAGTGACACAGAAACTGAGAGGGAAAGGGAGACGGATAGTGAATGGGAGATCCCAAAAACAAGGAGAAAGAACACAACTTTCGCCGAAGTGGCCAAGGTAGGGGTAAGAGAAAGACTCCAAAAAGGGACTGGATGGAAGACGCCTCCTAAAGGGGATAAATTGGATATCATAGTAAGAAAAGAAGGAGTAGAAACAGGTGATATAGTATGGAGAGAGGTGAAAAAGAAGCTAAGAGATGCCAAGGAGAACATGGGAATGAGAGGAGTGTACATAACGCAAGGAGGAGGAGTAGCTATCGTCCCTCAGACAGCAGAACAGGCAAAGAGGATAAGAGGAATCCTAAGCGCAGACCAAGACCTTATGATAAAAAATAACAGAGAAGCTATACCACAGATAATAATAACGGGCATAGAAAAGGGATTGAGTGAGGAAGAATTTTTGGAACTAATGTTCGAGGAGAATCCGGAGCTAAGGAACAATTTCACAGCCCAAGAGAAGAAGAGCTGCAGAGTGGTGACGAAGAAGAAATGTAGAAACGCACAGAGGGAAAATTGGGTAATTGAGTGCGAAGGCAGCATAGCCAAGCACATTCTGAAGAAAGGATGGCTGAGCATAGACCTGGTGGTAAGATACGCCGAAGAGTATATCGACGTGGCCCTGTGCTTCAAGTGCAGCAGATTTGGGCATGTAAGTAAATACTGCCAAAGGGACTCAGCATGTTACGTATGCGGAGGACCGCATGAGGGAAGAACTTGCGAAAAGAGCGACGTACATTGCGTGAACTGCAAAGAAGTGGGAAGAGTGCCGGATGATCACCGGGCAAACGACAGAAGCTGCCCCGTGTATTTACGTCAGGCAGAAAGAAGCCGGAGGATGATTAAATTCGAGAATGGGGAGCATTAAGATACTACTAATCAATCTGGGAAAAGGTAAGGCGGCGACGGAGTTGATGAGGGAGAAAGCAGAAACGGAGAAAATAGATGTAATTCTGATCCAAGAACCATACGTAAGGGAGACAGAATGGAGGGGATACAAAAGATTTAGAAAAGGAGACAAAAGTAAGACTGAAATATGGGTCAGCAAAAGGATACATAACGTACAGGGATGGAACCAGGCAACGTCAGACAACGTTGCTAGTGTCAAAATATCGACAGAAAAAGGAAAAGAAGTTATGGTTGTCAGTATATACGAGGAACCGGGAGGGAGGGAGTGCAATAGAATTAAGGAAATTGAGAAGGCGATTAAAGATTGGGAAAAACCTATGATAATAGGAGGCGACTTGAATGCTAAGAATGAGGCGTGGGGGGGAAACGAAACGGATGAAAAAGGAGGAAATTTAATGGAGTGGCTACTTGCACAGGGTCTTGTGCTGGAAAATGAGTCAAACAGCGGGGCGACCTTCTCCAGCACAAGAGGCAACAGTTGGGTAGACATAACTGCGAGCAGGGATGTAGAAGTAAGAGGATGGGAAGTAGAGGAGGAGGAATCACTTAGCGACCACCGATACATTCGGTATAGTGTTTTAGGCGACCACAAGGATAAGAGGGAAAGATGGCGGTACGATTTTCAAAATACGAACTGGGAGGAGTTTAGGGACCAGATAGCCAACCATGAAGAAGAGGAGGACATCGTGGATATAGAAAGAATAATAGAAGAGTTCAGCGATCATTGCCAAGGGGCATGCAAGAGATTCATCAGGAGAATCAAAATACATGAGGTGAATGAGAAATGGTGGAACGGGACACTGGACACAATGAGGAAAAGAATCAAAAGAATGAGGAAAGAATGGCAAGAGGAAAGAAATGATCAGACGCGGGAAAGGAAAAAAGAGGAATACAAACAAGAAAGGAGGAAATATAAAAAGAAAATAGAGGAAGAAAGGACCACAGCACTTAACAGAGAGATAGAGAAGATATGTGAAAGGGACCCCTGGGACAGGATCTGGAAATTCATAAGGAGACCCATGAATGAAGACATTGAAGGAATGATCAAGATGGCCGATGGAAAATACACGAGTAAGGAGGAAAAGAACACATATCTGGTTAAAGAGTACTTCCCAAAGGTGGAGGGGAATAGAAGAGATGAACATCTGGAAATAGAGAGAAGGAGAAAAGCCTATAGTCCGAATGATAGGGAAATAGAAGTGCGGGAGGTACAGGAGGTAGTGAATGGGATGAAGAATGGGAAGGCCGTGGGGGATGATAGGATTCCGAACGAAGCTATGAAAGAGATCGTGAAAGTTAAGGGAGCATGGCTAGCGAGAATATACAACGAGTGTCTGAGGCAAGGTATCTTTCCAGAAATCTGGAAAAGGGCGAGAGTGACCTGGATCCCAAAAAGAAATGGGGACCCTCGGCCGATCTGTCTGCTGCCCACCCTGGGAAGGGTGTTCGACAGGCTGATTAATGGTAGGGTCCAGTATTTCTTGGAGGGGGAAGGGAAGTATGATAAGGAGCAATATGGATTTAGGAGTGGAAGGGATACATGTATGGCAGTCAAACGTATGATAGAGGTAATCGAATTGAATAAGAGGAAGGGCTACCATAGCATGGTGGTCGCGTTAGACCTTAGCAATGCCTTTAACATGGCATGGGGTCCGGTGGTGGACAAAGAAATGGAAATAATGCAAATGCATGGGAATATTAGGAGAGTGTGTGAGGACTTCATGAAAAATAGGAAAATAAACAGCGGGGGACAGACCTTTGAAATTGAAAGGGGATGTCCACAAGGGTCTAGTCTGGGGCCCACACTATGGCTGGTGTTAATGGAAGGATGGTTTCGACGGATGAATGAGGTGAATGAAAGGATGAACGAGGGAGAGGGAACAGGGGATGAAGAGGAAGGAAGGACATGCCACGTGCAGGCATATGCCGATGACCAGCTGATAATCATTAGGGGCAAGTCAGTTAAAAAAATAGAGAGGGTATGGACTGAAATCAAGGAGGAGTGTGAGAGATGGGAGAAAGAGAACATGTTGAAATACAATAGGGGAAAGACAGAGGCGATGTTTGTAGCAGCAAAAGGGAGAATACGTGAGCCACGGATACAAATGGGAGGGGAATATGTGGACATGAAAGAGTGCTTGGGGGTTCTAGGGATACAAATCGACAGAACTTTCAAGTATATCGATCATGTCAAGAATGTAAGGAAGAGTGGGAGAGTCCTGTACCAGGCTTTTGGCGATTCTGAGGAGGAAATATGGACTCCAAACGAGATTATTACGGATCATATACGAAAGGGTAATCAGAGTGGCCATACTATATGGCGTCGAAGTATGGGGTAGTAGGGCAAGGGACAGCAGAATTATAAGACAGCTGAGGGCAACGCAGAGGTTGGTGCTCTTGGGCCTCCAGAGGGCGTATAGGACCACTCCTACAGCGGCCCTGGAGGTCATGACGGGAGTACCACCCCTCGAAACTATGGCGAACATCCTACACATAGAGAGAAATCTTGAATGGACAGAGAAACGGAAGATCGACAGCAATAGGACCCACCCCACCTTTGAGGTTAAGTTGGACAAGAATTGGGAAAGAAACAAAGAGGAAGCTCAGGACATCGTGGGCTACACAGACGCCAGTGCAGACGAGGGGGGGGATAGTGGCGATAGCAGGGTGGGTAGAAACTAATGAGAGGTCAATGGTCGTTAAGGAACCTATCCAAAAAGGAACACCGATAACGACGGCGGAGCTGACGGCGATAAGACGAGTATTGGAAATAATTAGAAATAAAATGGAGGAAGGGGAACTTGAACAGAGAGGGACAAATATAATGATCATCACAGACAGCCTTCAGGCAATGGAGAAATTGGAAAAGAGAGACACCGGAGAAGAGGAGGCCCGGAAAACACGCAAAACAATTGAAACCTTAGAGGGAATGGGAACACGGATAATAATAATGTGGAGGAAAAAAGATGGAGCAAACAGAAGGAACCAGAAGGTAGACACTTGGGCCAAGGAGACATGCAGGAGGGAGAGAAGACGGGACACAGAAGACGAAGTACGGTGGATGAGTAAAACAACGCGAAAGAAAGAGACCAAAAACAAAATATTGGAGGCCTGGCAAGCACAGTGGGTCAACGAAAAGACAGGGAGGAGCCTTTTTCAGGTGTGTCCCACCGTGGGCTACCGGGAACTGGGGCTGTCTTTTAAGGGGGCCCAGATGGCCACGGACCATGGAAACCTCCTGGGTTACCTGAGGAGATTCAACCTTAGAGTTACAAACGGGGAATGCGAATGCGGTTTGGGCATAGAAAATAGTCAACATATAAGATACGAATGTGTGAGAGAGGACAGAGTAGTAGGGAGAAATCGAATTATGAATGAATGGGGTGATTTACAAGTATGTCTGAGAGAAGGGAGTGAAACCAATAGCGAACAAGTGAGAAAATGGAACGAATGGGCGGAAATGATTATGGATGTGGAGAATATAGGGGGTGAATGAGGGAGGTCGTCTCTCATAGATAACTAAATTGTAAAAAAATTGTTAAATTGTTAAAATGTTAAATTGGTGAGTGTCAAATTGCTAAAGGTAAAAAGGAAATAAAGAAAAAAGAGAAAAAAAAAAAGAAAACAGGGTCTTCCCCGCTGGTTTGGAGAAGTGGAGATGGGATGGGTTCCTTTGGCAGGGGTTTCGCTGGAAAGGGGTCAAGGTTTTTTGCCCAAAGCCGAAAGGCGGGGGGGTTTATTAGTATGTCTATGTCCCCTCGGGGGACAACATAAGATGGAGAAATGTGAATGTAGAAGATGAAGCAACAAGATTTCAAAACCACCTGGAAAACGCAATCATGAAACAAATAAAGAAAAGGAGAACAAGAACCAAAGCCGACCAAGAATGGTGGGATAGGGAATTGGAAGAGGCAAGAAAGGAATGTAATCGTAAAAGGAAAGACTATCAAAACGAACAAATCCATATATTTAGAATAAATAAAGAAAATAGCTACCACGAGGCAAGGAGATCATATAAGAAACTTATAAACAAAAAAAAGGAGGAACACTTAAGAAATATACTGACGACAAATAGCCAAGACCCGTGGAAGCTAGCCAACAAAATCATAAATGGAAGGACACGCAAACACCAAACTATGGGAACGACACAAAAAGAAGACGGAACATGGACTAAAGACGAAGTTGAAACACAGTTAAAACTTATAAAGAAATACTTCCCGAAAGATGACCTGACCCAAGACAACCAAGACCACAGAAAAATGAGACTGATACAACTGGGAGGCGCACCACACGATCGTAATTTCACCGAAGAAGAAATAGAGAAAACTATACAAGCACTACAGGATAACAAGGCACCTGGACACGATGGTATACCCAACGAAATAATGAAAAGAGCCTTCAGTAAGAAGAGTATATCGTACATAACAGCATTGTACAATCGATGCCTGGAAACTGGAATCTTCCCTAAAACCTGGAAAGTATCAAGGATAATCTGGATCCCGAAAGGCCCCAACAACTGGAGACCGATATGCCTAACCTCAGTAATGGGCAGACTGCTAGATAAACTAACGGCCAACAGGTTAAGCCACTTTATGGAATATAACGAAAAGTATGACAAAAGACAATACGGATTCAGGAGGAATAGAGACACAATACAGGCCCTTGAGAACCTGATCAGCACCATCGACAGGAACAAAAAAGAAGAGACATACACTCGTAGTAACGCTAGACATGTCGAACGCGTTTAACTCAGCCTGGATCCCAGCAATCAAGAAACAACTCCACCACCAGAACATCCCAATAACTATCGCGAGATTAGCAGCAAATTTCTTAGAAGATAGGACAATACTAACAAGTGAACAGGAGCATAGCACAGAAAGGGGATGCCCCCAGGGATCCAGTCTAGGACCAGCCCTGTGGCTGCTAATTATGGAGGATTGGTTTAAGAAAATAGACAACTCAATTGACAATGGAAGAGAAAACGAAGACCTTGTCCAGGCATTCGCCGACGACCAAGTGTTGGCAATTACAGGACATTCTTTAAAAATAATCGAAAACAAGTGGGAAAAATACATTAAAATGAGTGAGGACTGGGCTAAAGAAAACAAATTAAAATACAACGGATCCAAAACGGAAGCAATATTCATCGACGGAAAAAACAACACAAGAAAACCAAGAATTAAAATGACAGGGAAGACTATCAAAATTACAAGCACGATCAAATATCTAGGAACAATAATCGACGACAAGTTAAACTGGATTGAACACGTCAAGGCAATAGGAAGGAAAACTACGGACAAAGCCAATAAGCTATACATAATTGCCGGAAGAAAATGGGGGACAAGTAGTAAAGCGCTGAAAATGATTTACGAGCAAGTGGTCAAACCCATAACACTCTATGCATCGGAGGTATGGGGGAAAAAGCACAAGACAGCAGGATAAGAAAACACCTGGGGAAAATAGAAAGACCTTTCCTTCTATCAATCACTAAGGCATATAGAACAAGCCCCACAGCAGCACTATGTGTTATCGCAGGCTGCATACCACTAGAGATTGAAGCAAGAGGTAATTACGATTTTAGACAACAATATAAACCAGAACTAGAAAAAAGTAAGGTGAGACATCCCACTATTGCACACCCAGCTGAAGACGTAATCTACCAAGAGCCAGGAGAAACACAACAAATGATACGAGCATATACGGACGCAGCAAGGCTGAGAGATGGACAGGCCGGCTATGGTATAGCGGCCAAAACGGGAGGACAAGATTGGACCATAACAGCGGGAAAACTCAAAACAAACACGGACTCTAACAGAGCAGAAGCATGGGCGATTAGAATAGCACTAAAAAAATATAGTACCGAATATCCGAAGAAAAACCTGATAATATACACGGACTCGAAAGTGACAGTTAATAGCGTATACAATAACAAGAACACAACGGACCCAATTATACACAACATCAGAAGGTATATACAAGTTAGGAAAAAGGCAGATCTGATAACATCAATACAATGGAGAACAAGAAATACAACAGAAGGAAACCAAATCGCAGGGCGATTAGCGAAACAAGGAGCAGTACATAGGCATACGGAAACAGAAGACGCAGGACTAACCAGAAACCAACTTAAAAAGAGAAAAGAGGAAATGAAGAAACAAGCATGGCAAACCAGTTGGGACAACGATAGCAAAGGAAGAAAGACGTATGAAATAATACCAAAAGTAGGGAACGATTTAATTGAACTGAATTGGAAACTAACCCAATTAATTACGGGACATGGACATATCAAAGAATATTATAGAAGATTCCAGCTGAGAATAATGGAAGCGACGTGTAAATTCGATGTGGAGGACGAAACTAGACAGCACATCATAGAGACATGTGGAATAGCCGTACGAGCTGAAGCACGTAGGAAACTAAAGGACTATTTGGATAACAGAGGGAAAAACTACCCTCCACAACTAACAGAAAGAAACGAAGATAAAGCAATGATAGAGAAGTGTAATGAATGGGCAAACTCCATGATTTCAGACGATGAGCAATAAGACCAGATTAGAATGACAACGGGAACTGGCGGCGAGACCTACATGGCCTCGCCTCCCCGCTAATTTTTAGAAAGGCGAGAGGAGAAGGGTGGGTTCCCCTGGTGTGGGGTTCCGCCAGATAGCAGGGAAAGGGTAAGAAATGGCCTAATGCCGAAAGGTGGGAGGGCCTACCCTTAGGGGTAAATCATTCGTCGTGTCCCCTCGGGGTCCACCTTCAAGGTGCCAAAACTCCAACATCCGAGACTCGTGTTGTTGCAGAACAACGGGGTATTGATATACTCCTAGTCCAAGAGCCGTGTACAACGGTCTCTTCGGGGAATTCCCCCAGAAATATTCCTGGCTTTGGACGCAACACACGAATCGTCAGGCACATGTTCCACGCAAGATTCTACTCCGCCATAATCGTTATGAACGACAACTTAGATGTGCTGGCTCTTCCGGACCTTACTGATTTATACATCTCTGTAGCTGAAGTTTCTAGTGGCATCTCCAGGTTTTATGTTATCTCGGTGTACTTCCCGCCGGGTCAAGAGCTCGATCCTTTTCTCCTGAGATTAACCGATATCGTTTTGGCGCTTGGGAACTCTCCTATCATCATCGCTGGTGACTTTAATGCGAAGGCTGAGTCGTGGTTTTCGGTCGTGGAGGATGAGCGAGGTTCCTTGGTGGAGGACTTTGTCACCGCCAACGACCTCTACATCGTCAATGAACCGGGTTTTCCCACAACTTTTTCCAGCCCTAATGGTGAGAGTAATATTGACATCACGATGGCTAATAGTTCCGCCACACATAAGATTGTTAACTGGCAAGTCCTGCCACATCTTGTTAATAGCGACCATCGTCTGTTAGAGTTTTCATACTCCCAGACGGGCCAGCCCAGACAGACTGCCAAGTATGGGTACGATCTGGCGAGAATGGACGAGGAGAGGTTTCGCACCGAGACCGTCTCTCTCCGACAGGGACTCCAACTGCTGCCACGGGACGCAGTTATTGATAACATCGAGCTTAGAGTCGAGAGGCTCACGTCAGGTTTGTCGGCGATATGCGAGGCACAACTCTGTAAGCGACCCTGCAGGCCCCACAAAACATCGTGGTGGTCGGCCGGACTCCAGTCCTTAAAGGACAGGGTCAACGTCGCCAGCACGCTCTGCGTAGTAACGGTAGAAATCTACCATATCTTACTAGAAGATATAATTTCCTTAGAGGAAAATATAAAAATGCCATCCAACAGGCCAAAAATGACAGCTGGCGAAGATTCGTGTCTAATGACCTGGAGTCCGACCCGTGGGGTACGACTTACAAGATCGCCTCAGGGAGGGTACGCCCAACGGAGGCCATTCATGCCGTAGTGGCTGATGGCCGCTGTACGCGTACCCTTTCATGCACCTTAGAGGAAATCATAAATCGCCTCATGCCTGACGATGATCCTGATCTCGACTCGCCGCTCCAAGCGGACTCTCGAGCCCGCTCTGCTTTAGTTGGAGGAAATGCGGAGGCCCCGGTCTTGGTGATGGAACGTCACCTCGACCAAGCTTTCGCCAAGATCAAGCCCAGAAAAGCACCTGGATGGGACAACATCCCTGGCCGCGTTATTGTCGTTACCAAGGACATCCTCGCCGACTATTATATTGATCTTTTTAATGACTGCCTCGCTGCTGGCTGGTTCCCCTCTCATTGGAAAAGAGGGACCCTGATAACAATATTAAAAGCCCCGGACAAGGATCTCTCCGATCCCAAAGCCTTCAGGCCAATAACCTTGCTGCCAGAGCTGGGCAAGCTTTTCGAGCGAACCCTGCTCGTACTTATTCATGAGTCCCTCGGACCCAACATTATTTCTCCATCACAGTTCGGCTTCCGCGCCGGACTGTCTACTATAGACCCCCTCAGGGAGTTAACCAACACCGCCAGCAGCAATGAGTGCAAGTACACCTTAGTCATCTACTTAGACATCGCAGCCGCTTTTGACAACTTATGGTGTCCTTCCATCGTCTTAGCCATGGGAAGTAAAAACTTCATCTCCATCTTCCATACTGAGAGTTATTTCAAACTATCTCTCAGATCGCGTTGTCAGTTACGCTTCGCTTCACTACTCTGTAGAGAAGCGACTCACTAAGGGATGTCCTCAGGGCTCTGCCCTGGGACCTTTCCTCTGGAACCTAGTTATTGACGATTTCCTAACTTCTGTCCTGCCGATGGGCTGTAAGTCCATCGCCTATGCCGATGATGTAGCAGTCATGATTGGCGGAAACTCTAGGCGCTCTCTCGAAGAGAAGGCTGCAGCCTGTATGCGCATTTTCAGCGACTGGGCCTCTTCTTGTAAGCTGGCTGCGTCCGTCGAGAAGACCAAATACATGGTCTTCGGCGGACGTTTAGATAGGAACCCTACGGTTCACCTACAGGGCTCTCCGATCTCTAGGACTGATACTATGAAATATCTGGGTATCGTGCTTGATGACCGCCTCGGCTATCTCAAGCACGTTGAATATATAGTCGGCAAGGTCAAGAAAATCTTTCTTGTCCTTCGCCGGCTCATCCATCATTCGTGGAATTCCCCACAAAATGCCATCCGCACCATCTATCAACGTGCTGTTCTGCCAATATTAAGTTATGGCCTTCCTATTTGGGGCCACCGCCTCCAACACTCCAGAGTGGTCCGAAAGCTGAGAGAGATTCAGGCACTATGCCTGAGGTGCATGGTTAGGGCCTATAGAACGGTACCTGTAGAAGCACTATGTATTTTATGTAGGCTTCCCCCTGTCCACCTGGAGCTAGCCAGATTACACTCTGCTGCGCAACTCCGAGCCACAGGCCAAACCGTCTTTTTGGGCGAGCGAGTTTCACTCGCTGAGTTCCGACATATGCCGGATACTCTTCGGCATATTGATAATCTTCTCCTTCGCCGTTGGCAAGTGGAGTGGAATGAATCCACCAAGGGCAGGCATCTTTACAGGCTCATACCTGATATTGGTGCCTGGCTGGGCACGGATGAGCCCGTCCTCTCTCGCAGGACTGTTGAAATTTTCACGGGACATGGCGAGTTTGGGGTTCACCTACTGAGAGTGGGTAAATCCCTCACCGACTATTGTGAACAGTGCCTGGTGTCCGACGACCCGATCCACCGTATTCTGCACTGCCGTCGTTTCGACGATCTACGCCAACACATAGTCGCTCAGTTGGGTGATATCCCCGCTCGACCAGAGCTTCTTCCCGAATATCTTCTTCGAAATCCCCTGCTTTTTGCACCCCTGGGGGAATCTCTTGTCCAGTAGTAGCTCTCCATCTAGCTGCCGCATTTAACCCTTACTGCACAAACATTTGTAATGCACTTTTTCGCAAACCGGATGAGAAACCAGAGTCTAATCTGTGTTTGTTCGTCTAGTGCAATTTTTCCGTCGTTTACTATTTAATTGTTATTACTAACACTTATTTTATTATTTTTAACTTAGCTACTACTAACCCCATTAGATATTAATTATTTCTAGAATTGGCCATACGTAACATCCCACTCGATCGGAGGTTAAACCGCTTTGCGGTAGGTACTCCGGCGTTGTGTGGACACCTCTGGCCCCCCAAGATCCTTTTTACACGCAAGTAGAATTTCCCCAACATCGATTCGCCATTAAGAGGTGCTGCTACGTTCATAGCAGGGAAAGAGGAGGGTGTCCTATTTTACTACTTTCGCGTGTCCCCTCGGGGTCACGAGACATTTAAGAAGAACATAGACCCTATTAAAGATAAAATAAAAATTAGATCCATTAGGACCACCGGGAAAGTAATGGTGGTCGAAATGGACAATGAAAAAGAAGCGGCAAAGATAATGAACAATGAAAAATTAAAGGAAAAACTTAAATGCGAACCCCCTACCAAACGCAAACCACATATGATAATATATAACCTACCATCTGATTTGTCAGACAAGAAAATTAAGCAACTTATATACGAGCAAAACTTTACAGAAAAATTCGATAAAGAGGAATTTGAACAAAACTTCAATATGAAGTTTAAAACTGGACCGCGGGACAAACCCACGGTCCATCATGTAGTTGAGATTAGTGGAAACATAAGAAGAGCAATGCTCGTGCAAAAGAAGGTCTTCGTCGCGTACGGAGCCTACGACATCAAAGACTTTTTAGTAGTCCCGAAATGTCTTAAGTGTCAAGACCTGGGGCATGTGGCAAAACACTGCCGCCAGCAAAACCAAACATGTGGACACTGTGGAAAGGTTGGTCACAGAAAGCCAGACTGTCCTAACAGGAGACAGCCGGCCATATGCGTGCCATGCTACAATAGGAAAAAGAGATGTACTGGGGAGTGTCAAACTGAAAAAATGATGGTGGAACGTCTCATTGCTAAAACGGATTACGGAGTGTATGGACAGTAAGCCCGAACTCTGTGATCCCGAAATGCAAATACAAAATAAAAGAAGGCACAGGTCCAAGTCCCGCTTATTGAGGAAAGAGCAGAAAAACATCACGCTCAAAAGAGAGTAGAAACGCAGGAGCAGACCGAAACAAAAGAACAGGGGACACAAACACAAACAACAACTAAAAACAAAGGATGGATAAGGCTAATATGGGAGAGATTAATAAATCCCATAAGCTTAAATAAGGTCTGCCCAATAACACCGGAACCACTTCAAACAAATATTAACCCTGTGCCAAATACAAACACCAAAACGGAAACAGACCCAGTACGAAACCTATACGCGTCAATGGAAGGAGCGATGAAAAGAAGAAGATTAGAGGAGCCGGCAGTCCTGACAGCTGCCCTAAGACAAGTAATAAGAAAGACACATCCAAATGGGGAAAGAGTAGCCTTCCCAGTGCCTGAGGCAGTGGATAGGTTGCACCTGAAACAAAATAACATACCTACAGAAGAAATGGAACTTGTGGGCTTGCTACAGCAGGTTTTTAAAGAAAGGAATGAAACATTAAACATTGATGAAACCTATAAACAATTTGTAATAACTCACGGCAGTCTATGCTTTGACGCAAGTCAAGCATGGCCTAACTGCTATAGAATAATTAGGAACGCTTAAACAAAATATCTAAAGAAGATATAAGCACAACCAATAAAAGAGAAATTTTAAGGATAGCGCAGCTTATCGCTGCACGTAGTGCAACCGTGACGCACGAATTAAGGAAAATTGCAGAGGAATTGAAGCTTGATGTAGTATGCCTACACGAACCATATGTAAAACAGGGCAAGCTGCCGGGACTCCCGGTTACGGCTAGAGTGATTATGGCAAAAGAAAACCCAATGACGGCAATAATTGCCTTCAATAAAAACATAACAATCACAAGGATAGAACAATATACGGACCCCCACTCTAATTGCGTGGAGCTTATAACCAAACAGGTAAAAATGATATTAATCAACCAATACTACCAATTCAACCAAGAGGTGCAACCACACACCGAAAAGCTCAAAAGAATTGTACAGAAATATAGCGACCTAGCGATAACCATAATGGCAGACCTAAATGCGAGGTCCCCATTGTGGAACAGCGGGGAAACGGATGAAAGAGGAGCCGTAATTGAAGACCTAATCAACGAACTAAACCTAAGCGTAATAAACGAACCAAGTGAAACGCCCACCTACCAGGGCAGGGCGGGTGCATCCTCCAACATTGACGCTACAATAATAAATCAGAAAATGGCTGAACATATTAAAAGGTGGAAGATAGAGGACAGTCTGACGACCAGTGACCACAACATAATACACTTAGAAATAGCACCAGGAGAAGACAACACCTGGGAACAACAAGAAATAAAGTACAACCTAAAGAAAGCCAACTGGCAAGAATGTAAAAGAAAATATAGGGAAAAACCCCCTATACATGAAAACGATCCGAATCAAATGGCCAAAGAACTGGTAAACAAATTAAAAGATTCAATGGAAAATACTATCCCCATAATAAAACCGGGCAAACTACAAATAGGAAACAAACCCTGGACAGAACAATTAACACAACTAAAGAAAAGAGTTAAAAGACTGAGAAGAATATATCAAAGATCAATAGATGATGAACAAAGACTTAAATTTACAATCAGAAGAATACAAAAAGCTAATCTTAGAAACTAAAAAGATTAGCTGGAACAGATTTGTAGACGACTGTCTGCAGACTGACATATGGGGAACACCATATAAAATCGTAACACAGAAAATAAGGGGCCCGGCCTTGTACTCAACACTTAATAAGCCAGATGGAACAGAAACGGAGGGATGGAAGGAGACGGCCAGTTGCTACTGAGCGAGCTCCTCCCCTCCGATACCCAATTGAATGAAACACAACAACAAAGAAGGGAAAGAGAGGAAATGATATCTAGATATCAAACAATGGAAAGGGCAGCCCCCTTTACAGAACAAGAGATACGAACGGCCATCGGCAAAATGAAAAGGAAAAAAGCGCCAGGTCCTGACGGAATACCCGCTGAGGTACTGCAAAATCTGATTGAAGAATTGATACCAGACCTGACCAGTGTCTTCAACAAGTGCATAGAAGTAGGAAAATTCCCAAACATTTGGAAGCAAGCCAACCTAATAGTCATCTATAAAGGTGAAGGAAAATATCCTAAAAACCCGAAATCGTACAGACCAATATGCCTGTTGAACACACTAGGGAAGGTCCTGGAACGATTAATCTGTGGAAGACTGCAAGAATATAGAAGAAATAACTTACATCCAGATCAGTACGGATTCCGTCAGGGACGATCGACCGAAGACGCTATAAATGTGGCGCTGCAGGGGGTCGAGGGGTCCGGGGCTAAGTATGTCCTAGCGATATACATAGATATCTCCGGGGCTTTTGATAACCTGAGGTGACCCGCGCTTTTCTCGGACTTAAGAAAACTAAATTGCAATCAGGACCTTTACAAAATATTAAGGAGCTACTGCCAAGACAGATACGTTAAATTATGCAACCCAAAGGAAAGGGAAACAAAATTACTAACGAAAGGATGCCCACAGGGGTCCATTTGTGGACCAGTTTTCTGGGACATAGTAATGGACAACCTGTTGGAGCACATCAACTCCCAAAACATCACAAGGAAAACAGTAGCTTACGCGGATGACCTTCTACTACTGATAGAAGGAAACTCAAGAAATGAAATTGAAGGGAAAAGCACACAAATCATGAGAGACCTAAACGAATGGTGCGAATCAATCAAAATGAAGATAGCAACGAGCAAGACAAAGACATCACTACTCAAGGGGTCAATGCAAAGAGATCCCTTGATCAAACTAAACAACCAATCACTAAAAAGGGAGAAAGTGACCAGATACCTGGGTATACATATCGATGAAAGTCAAAATTACATGCAACATATACAGATGGCCAGTGCCAAGGCGGGGAACCAAATGCATAAGATCATACGAATGGCAACGGGGGACTTCAAAATCCCCATGAACATATTAAAAACGTATATGGGAGCTGTGATGGAGACGATCATAGGATATGGGGCCAGTGTCTGGGCTCACCGACTACTACTAAGAAAACCCAAGGAAATTGTAAGGAGAGCCCAAAGAGGTATATTAATAAGAACTACAGGAGCGTATGGAACTACTTCAATTGAAGCCATGTTAGTGGTAATGAACATCCTACCAATAGACATAGAAATCAGAAAAAGGGCAGCTATATATTGGCTGAGGAAAGGTGACAGAGAACGCGTAAGGAAAATTGTAGGAGTAAACGCAAATAATAAAAGAGAAATTAAGACAATACTAGTCAACCAATGGCAACAAGAATGGGAAAATACTGAAAAGGCGGGTAGAGTAAGGGATATATTCCCAACAATCTACCAAAGACAGGACAATCAACTCCTACAGCCTGGACAGGGTATGGTTCACTACCTCACGGGACATGGGCCATACCCTCAAACGCTACAAAGACTAGGACTAACAGAAAACGCAAACTGTGAATGCGGACAAATTGGGACGCCTGAACACATAGTACTGCACTGCGACATACTAACAACTCCAACTATAACACAACGCAGAATAAATCTCAGAGGCAAGACACTACAACAAATAATAAACGATCCTACGGACATAGAAGAGATGGAGAGATTGCCCAGTGAGGTATCTAAGCTTCACTGGGAAATCTATAAAAATAGGAATGACTGAAGAACCTCCAGGCAGTCTGGATTCCGACTGCCGAGAAGAGGATTCAGAAGAACACCGGAAGAAAGACAGACAAAACAAAAGAAACTCAAATAGGACAGACAAACAAAGGATACAGACTTAGAAGAATAAGACATTCTGAATCGACAAACATAGAACTATCCAAACTATAAAACATCAAGAAAGGGTAAGCTGCATGACAGCATGAAACAAACACTAACTAACCAACATACAAACCGTTAACATTGCATGTCGCGTAACACACAGCATGTATTAGTTTTTTTTTTTAAGATCGTTACTAATGTCGCGGCATGTATTGCATGATAGATTGTAAGTAGTTATTAAGAATAAAAGTGGAAAAGACTAAAAAGAATTAGAATACAAAACAAACATTAAACCCCATGTCACCTCCTCGCGGTAGGGACGGCAAACGAAGCGGGGGTCCCAGGTATAGGCTGCAATAAAAATCCCCCGCACGGCTAAGCACATGGGAGTGGAATTAAGGCTGAGCATAAGAAATAAGACGCTCAGCCATAAAAGAACATGATTCAAAATGAAAAAAAAAAAAAAAAGTGTAATTCGTGCGTACGTTTCTGGTAAAAGCAATGGACGCGATAAGGCACACAAGCTGATAGCGAAACATAGTGTAAAAAGCGAAAGACTTTTCGCCTCCGCGAGGTCGAGGGGGGAAAACGACTTGGGGACTGCCTTATAGGTTGGTTTAAAAACCCCAAGCGGCCAAAGGTAGAGTGGGACAATTTTTGCGTGGGTAGAAAGGACAAGATGAGCGCAAGTGACAGTGAAAGTGACACTCGGGACATAGACCCTAAAAGTGCGGGCAGTGAAACTGTAGTGGAACTATATGAGGACTTGATCGAGTTCGTCGACAACGGACTCGACCCAAGCAATAGGCTCAGAAAGGGAAACCTGGAAGAGCTAAAAGCGAGGCTCACAAAGTGGGCGATGCTACAGCAAGTGCTGGTAGGTGAAAATAAGATCCTCAGAGAAGAGCTTGAGAAAGCGAAGAAAACCGAGCAAACGTTGGGGACCCGGGCTATGCAGGGACCCACTTATGCAACCATGTCTGCCAAAGTGCCGAATAATACTGAGAAAAAGTCAAACCTCATAGCGAGGGCGACAAATAAGCCAAAAACGACGATATTTATATCGTCAAAAAGGGGAGAAGACGCAAAGAGCGTCCAACAGGCTTTTAAAAAGACTGTTGACCCCATTAAAGACAAAATAAGGATAAAATCCTTAAAAACGGCAGGTAAGATGCTAATTGTAGAAAAAGAAAATGAAGCAGAAGCAACCAAAATACTAAATAATAAGAAATTGAAAGAAACGTTAAAGTGCGAACCGCCTACGAAAAGAAAGCCTTTGGTAATCATGTATAGTATACCATCTGATCTATCAGACAGAAAGATATACCAATACATTTATGAGCAAAACTTTGAGGGCAAAATGGATAAGGAAGAATTCGATAGGGAATTCAAATTAAAATTTAAAACAGGACCGAAGGATAAGGCCACACTACATTATGTGGCCGAGGTAAGTGGAAAGGTCAGAAAGATTTTATTAAATCAAGGAAGGATTTACATATCCTATGGATCCTATGATCTAAAGGATTACATAGTAGTCCCAAGGTGTCTGAAATGTCAGGACCTTGGGCATATATCAAAACATTGCACGAGCGCAGAAAATAAATGCGCTCACTGTGGCAAAACGGGGCACAAAAAAACAGACTGCCAGGACAAAAGGCTCCCTGCAGTATGTGTACCTTGCAAGAACAGAGGAAGAAAGTGTGGGGGAGGTGAGTGCGTGACACATAAATCGCTTATAGAAAAACAATAGCTAAAACGGACTACGGGGTGGATGGACAATAAGGCCACATCCCGTAAGACGATAGTGCAAAATGAAAAAGACAAAGAACTAACACAAAATAAACACAAATCACCGTCACGGAAAAAGAGAGACAGAGAAAGAGCCATGCAAAGGCAAGAAATGAAAAAGAGCAAGGAAAGCACACATACGAACAGGGAATCTGAAAATCTAGTACAAAAACCAGAAATAACACAGCACAAGCAAGGCTTATGGAGTAAAATATGGAGAGTAATCCAGTGCCCCGGAAAGGCCAAAAATAAGATACAACCACTTATGACAAAACCAGACAACAAAAAAGACAGTCAGGACAATCTTAGTCAAATAAATGAATTAGAAAATAACACGTTCTATGGTAAGATTGAAAATAAGATGAGGCTCAGAAGGCTGGAAGAACCGGGGGTTCTGACGGCAGCGCTCAGACAATATGTGAGAAAAAATCACCCAAATGGGGACAAGGTAGCCTTTCCAGTGCCGGAAGCAGTGGATAGGATCTACCTTAAACAGCATAATATACCTACAACGGAAGGAGAACTTGCAGGACTCCTACATCAAGTATTTAAAGAAAGAGAAGAGAAATTAGAAATAGATGAAATTTATAAACAATTTGCAATGACGCATGGCAGGCTATGCTTTGATCACACAAAAGCATGGCCTGACTGCTACAAATTGATAAGAAATGCCTAACCTCAAATAAACAGAAAGTAATAGAACAAACAAATGAAAATAGACTTAGAATAACGCAGCTGAACGCTGCAAGAAGTGCAATAGTAACACATGAAATGAGGAAGGTAGCAGAAGACCTAAAGCTTGATGTGGTGTGCCTGCAAGAACCATATATTAAACAGGGCAAGCTGCCGGGACTCCCGGTCACGGCCAGAGTGATAAAAGCAAACCAAAACGAAATGACGGCAATTGTGATATTTAATAAAAATATCACCATAACAAACATACACAAATACTCAGACACCCACTGCAACTGTGTGGAAATAGTCTCCGAACACGGAAAAATGATAGTGGTGAACCAGTACTTCCAGTTCAACCAAGAAGTACCACCACACCTGGAAAAGATCCAGGAAATAATAAGAGAATACGGAGACACACCAGTTGTCATAATGGCCGACGTCAACGCCAAGTCGCCACTATGGTTCAGTGGGGAAACAGACGAGAGAGGGGCGGCCGTCGAAGATACAATCAACCAACTAGGATTGGAAGTAATTAATGAAGAAAGTGAAATAGCAACCTTTCACAACAGAGCAGGAGCCTCATCTAACATAGATGTTACCATAGCTAACAGGAAAAATTAAAAAATGGTCTATAAAAGATGGAGCAACAACAAGCGACCACAATATAATGTACATTGAAATAGGAAAACTAGACGAGGGAGAAATGGAAAACCCTCAAGAAAAATATAATTCAAGAAAAGCAAACTGGCAACTACTAAGGCAACTAATAAGGGAGCATCCACCTATAGAGGAGGATACCCCTGATCAAATGGCAAAAAACATCACAAGGAAAATAAAAACAGCTATGAACAGGGCAATACCGAAAGTAAAAACTAGTAGTACTCCAGTAAGAAACAAACAATGGAGCGATGAGCTCACAAGACTCAAAAGAAGGGTACAATTAAAAAGAAAAATATATCAAAGGTCTATAGACCAAGAACAAAGAGCTATTAACCTAGAAGAGTACAGAAGGATAAAAAATGAATATAAGCAAAAGATCTTTGACACAAAAAGATCAAACTGGCAAAGATTCGTCACTGACTGTCTAGAAAGAGATATATGGGGTATACCGTATAAAATAACGACGACAAAAATCAAAGGACCAGCCGTATTCTCCACAATACGTAAACCGGACGGGACAGAAACAAAGGGATGGAAGGAGACCACTCAGGTTCTCCTGAGTGAACTCCTGCCCCAAGATAATATACAAAATGAAACAAGAGAACAGCAGGAAAAAAGAATGCAAATGATTAGAAACCACAATGATGGAGAAAGAGCCCGTCCGTTTACGGAAGGAGAGATACGAGACGCAATAAAACAAATGAAAAAGAAGAAGGCACCAGGCCCGGACGGAATCCAAGCTGAAATAATACAAAATATATCAGATGAAATAATAGATGACCTCACCAACATATATAACAAATGCCTAGAAACTGGAAAGTTTCCGGGCATATGGAAACAGGCCGATGTCATAATAATATACAAAGGGGAGGAAAGGATCCCAAGGAAGCGAAGTCATACAGGCCAATATGCCTGTTAAACACAATGGGGAAACTATTAGAAAGACTGATATGTGGAAGAATCAACGAAACCAGAGAAAACATAAAACACCCAGATCAATATGGATTCCGAAAGGGCAGGTCAACCGAAAACGCGGTAAATGCGGCTATAGAGGGGGTAAGGGCCTCCGAGGCTATGTATGTCCTAGCGATATACATAGATATATCCGGGGCCTTTGACAACCTCTGGTGGCCGTCATTTTTCGTAAACCTACAAAGACTTCAATGTGCAGGAAATATATACAGAATTGTGAGGAGCTATTGTCAAGACAGGTATGTAACGATGAAAAACCCGAGCGAAAAAACAACAAAAGTACTAACAAAAGGGTGCCCACAGGGGTCCATCTGCGGCCCAGTTTTCTGGGACATAACGATGGACGACCTGCTGGGAACCATAACAGAACAAGGAACAGCAAAAACTGTGGCGTATGCCGATGATCTCCTTCTACTGGTAGAAGGGGAGTCAAGAAGACAGATAGAAGAGGAAGCAAGAAGAAATATGCAAATACTCAACACCTGGTGCGACAGGAACAAAATGACAATAGCTGCCCACAAAACGAAAATATCGCTGCTAAAAGGCACACTCAGAAGAAACCCAGTAGTAAGACTGGAACAAGAGACAATACAGAGAGTTGAAACTACCAAATACCTTGGAGTGTGGATTGATGAGAGGCAAAATTACATGGGACATGTACAAATGGCAGGTGCAAGAGCAACCAGGCAAATGCACCAAATCATACAAATGGCCACAGCTGAATACAAGATCCCCATTAGAGCCGCCAGAACGTACATGAAATCAGTGATGGAGTCAATCATCAGTTACGGAGCCAGTATATGGGCACACAGGCTAAGACTGAGGAAACCAAAAGAAGTCGTCCGGAGGACCCAGAGAGGAGTCCTAATAAGACTCACTGGGGCTTTCAATACGACTTCCATAGAAGCATTAGCAATATTGCTTAACGTGAAACCAATAGATTACGAAATTAGAGACAGGGCAGCCCAATACTGGCTACGACAAGGGAATTTGGAAAGGGTCCAACTTATCGTAGGGGAAAGAACAACAACAAAGAGAGAAATAAGAGGAACGCTCAACAGACAATGGCAAGCAGAGTGGGAAACCACAGAAAAAGCACAAAGAGTTAAACAATTTTTCCCGACCGTTTATCACAGAAATGAAAATCAATTAGAACCAACACAAGGGATGGTCCATTTCCTAACAGGTCATGGACCATACCCGCAAAATCTACATAGACTGGGAATAAGACAAAACCCATTCTGCCAATGCGGAGAAATAGGCACTCCCGAGCACGTGGCAAGGGAGTGCGAAGAGGTAACAAATGACAGCGTCAGAAACAAAAGAAGAACACTACAAGGAAAAGACACGATGCAAATACTTCAAGACCCAGACGACACTGAAACGCTAAATAAACTAACTAGTGAAGTATCACTACTTCACCTGCAAGTATATAACCGTAGAAATAACGACTGAGAACCCCTGATCTGCTAGGACATACCAGCAGAAACAGAGGCACCAGACGTAACTAGACAGACAAACAGCAAATAATACATGGGACGAAGAATAACGGCAAACAGTTTAATGGAGTAAGACCAACATAGAGCTAATAACATCAAACAAAGGTAAGCTGCATGCCAGCATTACGCGACTATGACACAAGAACAAGATAACACAGACAAGACAACACAGACAATGCAAAACATAGATATAAGTCCGAGAAAAGCATGTCGCGTACACTTAATGCATGTAAGTAGTTAGTAAGATCGTAATGTTATGTCGGGAGCATGCTGCATGTTGCATGATATAACTGTAACTTTAGTTTTAAGGATAAAAAGAAAAGAATCAAAAAATTAAAGAAATTAAAAAGAAAGATCATCACCATGTCACCTCCTCGAGGTGGGGACGGTAACGAAGCGGGGGTCACAGCTATAGGCTGAAATAAAAATCCCCCGTACGGCTAAGAACATGGTGATGATGGGCAATCCAGGCAGGATTTAAGAAGATAAGGTATCCTGCCGAGAAGAAGGAGCTCGTAAATGAAAAAAAAAAAAAAAGTCCCCTCTATATATTGCACACTACTTCTATAAGCAACTCCACGGGAACCTGTCACCACCTCCCCGTGGATAAAGGCGGTAACCAAGCAAGGCTATCAGTCGCGCAGCTCTGCTGGGTGTACCCTCATTCATTTGATCGTATATCCAGTAACTCGTGCTATAAGGTCCTTGTAGGGCTAAGAGTGACTTAAGACCTAGCCGGGTTCTGGTTTTTCCAGGGCTCGGCTTTTTTGTTGTGCATTTCTAAAAAGAGGGTACTTTCGAAATTCTGAACCTAGGTTCAGAATTAGAGGTACACCTCCCGCTATGCAACGGTCACCTGTGCACACCCCAGGGACCGGGGGTCCTCAGCCCTCAAAGAGGAAGTGCACCGAGCTGGAGGATGAGAGTCCGCCGGCTTCGCCCTCCTTCCTCCCTCGAGCACCATTCGGCCGAGTTCTTCCCAGCTCACAACTGGCTTCTGGCCACCATATGTAGACTAAAGGAAGTGTCGGTACAACGCCGCCAAGAAATTGGTGCGCATATGACCGTCCTTCTCACCTCCTTCTCGGCCACGGCTGCAGCCGCGGCCACCGCCGGGTCGGCAGACAGCATCGACTCAAGGCTGGATTCCCTCGCCGCTCAGCTGAAAGAGCTAAAATCCGCTGTTGACAAGCCGCCACCACAGCCCAGTTTTGCCGCAGTTGCTGCGGCAATCTCCATGCCTTCACAATCCAGAGCGGTTCGAACTCCAGCGGGCCGATCTGTCCAGCCGGCCAAGACCTCCTCCGTTTTGATCTACCCCGCCACGGAAAATTCCAAACTTCGGTCTAGCGAGGATACGAAGCGTGCTCTTCTAAGCTCCATCAATCCATGCCAAGTTGGCTTAAAAGTAGACAAACTGGTGAAGATTTCCAAAAATGGCATTAAATTAGAAAGCCGACAAACGGACCTTATCAAGCTAAAACTGGACCAGTTTACCAAAGCTGGCCTAGTAGTTAAGCCTGTAGGCAAGCTACAACCACGTCTCGGAGTGTTCGGGGTTGATAGTGCCCTAACCTCGGAAGAGGTGAGGGAGGCCATTGTCGCCCAGAACTTTGACGAGACAGACTGTCCTAAACCTGACGAACTAAAGGTCCTAGCGAAATTTGGCCCTAAAGGTAAAAACTTTGTCCACTGGGTATTGGAGACTTCACCAAATCTCCGCACTAAATTGCTATCAGAGGGCCGCTTGTATATCCAATTCGCTAGCTGCCGTGTAGAAGACCATCTCCGGATTCTGAGATGCTTCAAGTGCCAGAAGTTCGGCCACTCTCAGGAAAATTGTAAGAGCGATTTGACCTGTGCCAGGTGCACGGGGGCCCATGAGACCCGAGATTGTAAACAGCCAGACTCCAAAATAAAATGCTCTAATTGTAATTCCGTAGGCTTTAAAGCATGAGGCTTCCTCCAAAAATTGTCCATTCTACACCAAGCGAATCTCCAGTCTTCTGTCGAGCATAGACTATGACGGGTAGACCCTCAAAGCTCATTTTGGGCTGCGTTAATCTTCAAGGTGCCAGAACTCCAACATCCGAAATCCGAGTTGTTGCAGAACAACGGAGTATAGACATACTCCTCGTCCAAGAGCCGTATACTTAACTGACCTTTACATCTCTGTGGCTGAAATTTCTAGTGGCCTCTCCAGGTTTTATGTGGTCTCTGTGTACTTTCCACCGGGTCAGGATATCGATCCATTTTTGCTGAGACTAACCGAAATAATTCTGGCGCTTGGTAATTCTCCCGTTATCATCGCGGGGGATTTCAATGCGAAGGCTGAGTCGTGGTTCTCGGCCGTGGAAGATGAGAGAGGTTCCCTGGTGGAGGACTTCGTCACTGCCAGCGACCTCTTCATCATCAATGAACCTGGTTTTCCAAACACCTTTTCCAGCCCCAATGGTGAAAGTAATATTGACATCACGATGGCTAACAGATCCGCCACACACAAAATTGAAAATTGGCATGTCCTGCCTGACTTAGTCAACAGCGACCACCGTCTGTTAGAGTTTTCCTACTCCCAGACAGGCCGGCCCAGCCAGCCTGTGAAGTATGGGTACGATCTGGCAAGGATGGATGAGGGGAGGTTTCGTACCGAGACCGTCTCTCTCCGACAGGTACTCCAACTCATTCCCCGAGATAACTCTGTTCTTAACATCGAACACAGAGTCGAAAGGCTCACGTCTGGCCTCTCATCTATCTGCGAGGCCAATCTGCTGAAGCGTCCCTGCAGGCCCCACAAAACTTCGTGGTGGTCGGTCGGACTCCAATCCCTCAAAACGAAGGTCAACGTCGCACGACACCGTCTCCAGCACGCTCGCCGATCTAACGCTAGAAATCTAGCATATCTTACCCAAAGATTTCATTCTTTAAAAAGCCAGTATAGCTTAGCTATACGAAAAGCTAAAAATGATAGCTAGAACAAATTTGTCTCCCAAGACCTTGAGTCCGACCCGTGGGGTACGACTTACAAGCTTGCCTCGGGTAGGGTGCGCCCGTCGGAGGCCCTTCATGCCGTTGTGGCTGAGGACCGCTGTACGCGCACCTTGCCAAAGACCCTCGAGGAAATCATACAACGGCTGATGCCAGACGATGTCCCCCTTGAAGACTCTCCTCTCCAAGCGGACCTTCGGGACCGCTCTCTTCGAGTTGGAGGAAATGCGGAAGTCCCGGTCTTGGTCACGGAACGTCACCTTGACCAGGCCTTTGCCAAGATCAAGCCCAGAAAAGCACCTGGCTGGGATAACATCCCCGGCAAGGTCTTACTCGTTACACGGGACATTCTGAGCTCTTTTATAATAGACGTATTTAATGATTGCCTCGCTGCTGGCTTGTTTCCGACTCTTTGGAAGAAAGGGGTCCTCATAACTATTTTGAAGTCCCCAGACAAGGATCTCACAGATCCAAAGGCCTTTAGGCCCATTACCCTCTTGCCAGAACTGGGTAAGCTCTTTGAGCGTACCCTGCTAATCCTAATTCAAGAAACTATGGGACCCCTTATAGCTCCTACACAGTTCGGCTTTCGAGCCGGTGTGTCCACACTAAATCCTTTAACGGAACTCACTTCCACAGCCAGCAGCAATGAGTGCAAGTACACCCTGGTCATCTTTTTAGACATCGCAGGCGCTTTTGACAACTTGTGGTGGCCCTCCATTATCTTAGCCATGGGAAGTAAAAACTTCCCAAATCCTATACTGAGGGTAATTTCCAACTACCTCTCAGATCGTGTTGTCAGTTACGCGTCGCTTCACTACTCTGTAGAGAAGCGACTCACCAAGGGATGTCCTCAGGGCTCTGCCCTTGGCCCGTTTCTCTGGACCCTCGTCATTGATGATCTCCTCACTTCTGACCTGCCGATGGACTGTAAGTCCATTGCATATGCCGATGATGTGGCCATCATGATTGACGGCAACTCCAGGCGCTCCCTCGAGGAGAAGGCATCCGTCTGTATGCGCACTTTCTGCAGTTGGTCATCTTCTTGTAAGCTGGCCGCGTCCGTAGAAAAGACCAAATATATGGTCTTTGGGGCGCGCTTAGATAGGAACCCCACGGTTCATCTGCAGGATACTCCGGTCTCTAGGACCGCCACTATGAAATATCTTGGCATTGTGCTTGATGATCGCCTTGGCTTTCTCAAGCACGTTGAGTATATTGTTGGCAAAGTCAAGAAAATCTTTCTTGTACTGAGCCGACTTATCTACCATACGTGGAATTCCCCACCTAAGTCCACCATAATCATTTACCAACGTGCAGTTCTGCCGATACTTAGCTACGGCCTCAGCATCTGGGCCCACCGTCTCCAACACTCCAGAGTGGTCCGCAAGCTGAGAGAGATTCAGGCTCTTTGTCTGAGATGCATAGTCCGGGCCTACAGAACGGTCCCTGTAGAAGCTTTATGCATTCTATGTAGGATTCCTCCCGTACATCTGGAATTAGCCAGGTTACATGCTGTAGCGCAAATCCGCTCTGCAGGCAATGCCGTCTTCTTGGGCGAGAATATTTCCCTTGCGGAGTTCCGACATATGTCGGACGCACTTCGGCATATCGACAATCTTCTCCTCCACCGCTGGCAAGTGGAGTGGAATGAATCCACCAAGGGTAGACATCTTTATAGGCTCATACCGGACGTCAGGGTCTGGTTGGCCTCGGAAGAGCCGGTCCTCTCTATGAGGACTGTTGAATTACTAACAGGCCATGGCGAGTTTGGGGTTCACCTACTGAGAATAGGGAAATCCCTGACTGACTATTGTGAACAGTGCCTGGTGTCTGACGACCCAATTCACCGCATTCTGCACTGTCGTCGTTTCGACGATCTACGCCTACACATAGTCACTCAGTTGGGTGATCTCCCGGCTCGCCTTGATCTTCTGCCTGAATATCTATTTCGAAATCCCCCGCTTTTCGCACCCCTGGGGGACCCACTTATCCCGTAGTAGCTTTCCATCAAGCAACCGTTCTTTTAAAATACACTGCTTATTTTTGTAACGCACAGTTTCGCAAACCAGATGAGAAACCAGAGTCAAATCTGTGTTTGTTTGTTTCAGTGCAATGTCCGTGTATTTATATCATTCTATGTTTATTACTAACTATAGGTTAAGATTTTATTCTAAAGACTACTACTAATTCTAAATTTAAGTTTTAATTTTCTGAAATATGGCCAACCGTAAACATTCCCACTCGATCGGAGGTTAAACCGCTCTGCGGTAGGTACTCCGGCTCAGTGTGGACACCTCTGGCCCCCCATGATCTCTTTATACACGCAAGTAGAAATTCCTAACATCGTATCATTCCATACTGGTGCTGCTAAGTTCATAGCAGGGAGAGAGGAGGGTGTCCTAAATCTACTTTTCGCGTGTCCCCTCTGCAAATGAGATTATTACGGACCATATACGAAAGAGTGATCAGAGTGGCCATATTATACGGCGTCGAAGTATGGGGGAGTAGGGCTAGAGATAGCAGAATTATTAGACAACTGAGGGCAACGCAGAGGCTGGTGCTCCTGGGCCTCCAGAGGGCGTATAGGACCACTCCTACAGCGGCCCTGGAGGTCATGACGGGAGTACCACCCCTCGAAACCATGGCGAACATCCTACACATGGAGAGGAATCTTGAAAGGACAGAGAAACCGAAGATCGTGAGTAATAGGACCCACCCCTCCTTTGAGGTTAAGTTGGACCAAAACTGGGAAAGGAACAAAGAGGAAGCACAGGAGATCGTGTGCTACACAGATGCTAGTGCAGACGAGAGAGGGATAGTGGCAATAGCAGGGTGGGTAGAAACCAAGGAAAGGTCAATGGTCGTTAAAGAACCTATCCAAAAAGGAACGCCGATAACGACGGCAGAGTTGACGGCGATACGACGGGCATTGGAACTGATTAAAAATAAAATGGAGGAAGGGGAACTTGGACAGAGAGGGACCAAAATAGGGATCATTACTGACAGCCTGCAGGCAATGGAAAAATTAGAAAATAGAGACACCAGAGAAGAGGAGGCCCAAAAAACACGCAAAATAATTGAAACCCTAGAGGGAAGGGGAGCGGAAATAATAATAATGTGGAGGAAAAAAGAAGCCGCAAACAGAAGGAACCAGAGGGTAGACACCTGGGCCAAGGAGACATGCAGGAGGGAGAGAAGACGGGACGCAGAAGATGAAGTACAGTGGAGGAGTAAGAAAATGCGAAAAAAAGAGATCAAGAGCAAAATACTAGACGCCTGGCAAGTACAGTGGGTCAATGAAAAAACAGGGAGGAGCCTTTTTCAGGTGTGTCCTACCGTGGGCTACGAGGAACTGGGGCTGTCTTTCAAGGGGGCCCAGATGGCCACGGACCACGGGAACCTCCTGGGTTACCTGAGGAGATTCAATCTTAGAGTGACAAACGGAGAATGTGAATGTGGTATGGGTATGGAAAATAGTCAACATATTAGATTCGAATGTGTGAGAGAGGATAGGGTAGTAGGGAGAGATCAAATCATGAATGAATGGGGTGATTTACAAGTATGTATGAGAGTGGGGAGTGAAACGAATAGTGAGCAAGTGAGAAAGTGGAATGAATGGGCGGAAATGATCATGGATGTGGAGAATATGGGGGGTGAATGATGGAGGTCGTCTCTTATAGATAACAAAAATTGTTCAAACATTGTTAAATTGTTAAAGTGTAAAAAAGGGAATAAAAGAAAGAAAAGAAAATAATAAAAAACAGGGTCTTTCCCCGCTGGTTTGGAGAAGTGGAGATGGGATGGGTTCCTCTGGCAGGGGTTTCGCTGGAAAGGGGTCAAGGTTTTTTGCCCAAAGCCGAAAGGCGGGTGGGTTTATTAGCATGTCTGTCCCCTCTGCACACTCTGGTTTCTCTGAGTGACTTAAGACCTAGCCGGGTTCTGGTTTTTCCAGGGCTCGGCTTTTTTGTTGTGCATTTCCAAGTTCGGGGTACTTTCGAAATCTGGACTTATAAGGCCACATCCCGTAAGACAATAGTGCAAAATGAAAAAGACAAAGAAGTAACACAAAATAAACACAAATCACCATCACGAAAAAAGAGAGACAGAGAAAGAGCCATGCAAAGGCAAGAAATGAAAAAGAGCAAGGAAAGCACACATACGAACAGGGAATCTGAGAATAAAGTACAAAAACCAGAAGAAACACAGCACAAGCAAGGCATATGGAGTAAAATATGGAGAGTAATCCAGTGCCCCGGAAAAGCCAAAAATAAGATACATCCACTTAACACAAAACCAGACAATAAAAAAGACAGTCAGGACAATCTGAACCAGATAAAAGAATTAGAAAATAACACGTTCTATGGTAAGATCGAAAATAAGATGAGGCTCAGACGGCTGGAAGAACCGGGTGTTCTGACGGCAGCGCTCAGGCAACATGTGAGGAAAAATCACCCAAATGGTGACAAGGTAGCCTTTCCAGTGCCAGAAGCAGTGGATAGGATCTACCTTAAAAAGCATAACATACCAACAACTGAAGGAGAACTTGCAGGACTCCTACATCAAGTATTCAAAGAAAGAGAAGAGAAATTAGATTTAGAAGAAATTTATAAACAATTTGCAATGACGCATGGCAGGCTATGCTTTGATCACACAAAAGCATGGCCTGACTGCTACAAATTGATAAGAAATGCCTAACCTCAGATAAATAGAAAGGTATAGAACAAACTAATGAAAATAGACTTAGAATAGCGCAGCTGAACGCTGCAAGAAGTGCAATAGTAACACATGAAATGAGGAAGGTAGCAGAAGACCTAAAGCTTGATGTGGTGTGCCTGCAAGAACCATACAGTAAACAGGGCAAGCTGCCGGGACTCCCGGTCACGGCCAGAGTGATAAAAGCAGACCAAAACGAAATGACGGCAATTGTGATATTTAACAAAAATATCACCATAACAAACATAAACAAATACTCAGACACCCACTGCAACTGTGTGGAAATAGTCTCCGAACACGGAAAAATGATAGTGGTGAACCAGTACTTCCAGTTCAACCAAGAAGTACCACCACACCTGGAAAAGATCCAGGAAATAATAAGAGAATACGGAGACACGCCAGTTGTCATAATGGCCGACGTTAACGCCAAGTCGCCACTATGGTTCAGTGGGGAAACAGACGAGAGAGGGGCGGCCGTCGAAGATACAATCAACCAACTAGGATTGGAAGTCATAAATGAGGAAAGTGAAATACCAACCTTTCACAATAGAGCAGGAGCCTCATCCAACATAGATATTACCATAGCTAACAGGTTAATGGCAAGAAAAATTAAAAAATGGTCAATAGAAGACGGAGCAACAACAAGCGACCATAATATAATGTACATAGAAATAGGAAAACTAGACGAGGGAGAAATAGAAAACCCCCAAGAAAAATATAATTTAAGAAAAGCAAACTGGCAACTACTAAGGCAACTAATAAGGGAGCATCCACCCATAGAGGAGGATACCCCTGATCAAATGGCAAAAAACATCACAAGGAAAATAAAGACAGCTATGAACAGGGCAATACCGAAAGTAAAGACTAGTAGTACTCCAGTAAGAAACAAACAATGGAGCGAGGAGCTCACAAGACTTAAAAGAAGGGTACAATTAAAAAGAAAAATATATCAACGGTCTATAGACCAAGAACAAAGAGCAATTAACCTAGAAGAGTACAGAAGGATAAAAAATGAATACAAACAAAAGATCTTTGACACAAAAAGATCAAACTGGCAAAGATTCGTCACTGACTGTCTAGAAAGAGATATATGGGGTATGCCATATAAAATTACGACGACAAAAATCAAAGGTCCAGCCGTACTCTCCACAATACGTAAACCGGACGGGACAGAAACGAAGGGATGGAAGGAGACCACTCAGGTTCTCCTGAGCGAACTCCTGCCCCAAGATAATATACAAAATGAAACAAGAGAACAACAAGAAAAAAGAATGCAAATGATAAGAAATCACAATGATGGAGAAAGAGCCCGTCCGTTTACGGAAGGGGAGATACGAGCCGCAATAAAACGAATGAAAAAGAAGAAGGCACCAGGCCCGGACGGAATCCAAGCAAAAATAATACAAAACATATCAGATGAAATAATAGTTGACCTCACCAACATATATAATAAATGCCTAGAAACAGGAAAGTTTCCGGGCATATGGAAACAGGCCGATGTTATAATAATATACAAAGGGGAAGGGAAGGATCCCAAGGAAGCGAAATCATACAGGCCGATATGCCTGTTAAATACAATGGGGAAACTATTAGAAAGACTAATATGTGAAAGAATTAACGAAACCAGAGAAAACACAAAACACCCAGATCAATATGGATTCCGAAAGGGCAGGTCAACTGAAAACGCGATAAATGCGGCTATGGAGGGGGTAAGGGCCTCTGATGCTATGTACGTCCTAGCGATATACATAGATATATCGGGGGCCTTCGACAACCTCTGGTGGCCGTCATTTTTCGTAAACCTACAAAGACTACAATGTGCAGGAAATATTTACAAAATTGTGAGGAGCTATTGTCAAGATAGGTACGTAACAATGAAAAACCCGAGGGAAAAAACAACAAAAGTACTAACAAAAGGGTGCCCACAGGGATCCATCTGCGGCCCAGTCTTCTGGGACATAACGATGGATGACCTGCTGGGAACCTTAACAGAACAAGGAACAGCAAAAACTGTGGCGTATGCCGATGATCTCCTTCTACTGGTAGAAGGGGATTCAAGAAGACAGATAGAAGAGGAAGCGAGAAGGAATATGCAAATTCTCAACACCTGGTGCAACAGGAACAAAATGACAATAACTGCTCACAAAACGAAAATATCGCTGCTAAAAGGCACACTCAGAAGAAACCCAGTAGTAAGACTGGAACAAGAGACAATACAGAGGGTTGAAGCTACCAAATACCTTGGAGTGTGGATTGATGAGAGGTAAAATTACATGGGACATGTACAGATGGCAGGTGCAAGAGCAACCAGGCAAATGCACCAAATCATACGCATGGCTACAGCTGAATACAAGATCCCCATTAGAGCCGCCAGAATGTACATGAAATCAGTGATGGAGTCGATCATCAGTTACGGAGCCAGTATATGGGCACACATGTTAAGACTGAGGAAACCAAAAGAAGTCGTCCGGAGGACCCAGAGAGGAGTCCTAATAAGACTCACTGGGGCTTTCAATACCACTTCCATAGAAGCTTTAGCAATACTACTGAACGTGAAACCAATAGATTATGAAATTAGAGACAGGGCAGCCCAATACTGGCTACGACAAGGGAATTTGGAAAAGGTCCAACTTATCGTAGGGGAAAGAACAACAACAAAGAGAGAAATAAGAGAAACACTCAACAGACAATGGCAAGCAGAGTGGGAAACCACAGAAAAAGCACAGAGAGTAAAACAAATTTTCCCGACCATTTATCACAGAAATGAACACCAATTAGAACCAACACAAGGTATGGTCCATTTCCTAACAGGTCATGGACCATACCCGCAAAATTTACATAGACGGGGAATAAGACAGAACCCATTCTGCCAATGTGGAGAAATCGGCACTCCCGAGCACGTGTTGAGGGAGTGCGAAGAGGTAACAAATGACAGCGTCAGAAATAAAAGAAGAATACTACAAGGAAAGAATACGATGCAAATACTTCAAGACCCAGACGACACAGAAACGCTAAATAAATTAACAAGTGAAGTATCACTACTTCACCTGCAAGTATATAATCGAAGAAATAACGACTGAGAACCCCTGGATCTGCTAGGATATACCAGCAGAAACAGAGGCACCAGACGTAACTAGACAGACAAACAGCAAATAATACATGGGACAAATAATAACGGCAAACAGATTAATGGAGTAAGACCAACATAGAGCTAATAACTTCAAACAAAGGTAAGCTGCATGCCAGCAATACGCGACTATGACACAATAACAAGACAACACAGACAAGACAACACAGACAATGCAAAAATAGATGTAAGTCCGAGAAAAGCATGTCGCGTTCACTTAATGCATGTAGTAGTTAGTAAGATCGGAAGTTATGTCGGGAGCATGATGCATGTTGCATGATATAACTGTAACTTTAGTTTTTAAGGATAAAAAGAAAAGAATCAAAATAATAAAAGAAATTAAAAAGAAAGATCATCACCATGTCACCTCCTCGAGGTGGGGACGGTAACGAAGCGGGGGTCACAGCTATAGGCTGAAATAAAAATCCCCCGTACGGCTAAGTACATGGTGATGATGGGCAATCCAGGCAGGATGTAAGAAGATAAGGTATCCTGCCGAGAAGAAGGAGCTCACAAATGAAAAAAAAAAAAAAAAGAATGTCCCCTCTGCACACTCTGGTTTCTCTGAGTGACTTAAGACCTAGCCGGGTTCTGGTTTTTCCAGGGCTCGGCTTTTTTGTTGTGCATTTCCAAGTTCGGGGTACTTTCGAAATCTGGACTTCGGTCTGGATTTGAGAGTCTGCCTCGAAAGGATGCAAAGATCCCCCCAGCACACCCCAGGGCCCAGGGGTCCTCAGCCCTGCAAGCGGAAGAAGACATCGATCGATGAGGACGATGAGAGCCCGGCCTCGCCTAAGGCTACTCTTTCCCCCATCGATCGGTGTTCCGACGATTTCTTCCGTGCCCATAACTGGCTCCTAACCACGATATGCAGCCTGAAGGAGGTCTCCGTCGTGCGGCGCCAAGAAATTGGCGCCAACATGGCGACCCTCCTGAACTCGTTTAACGCCATGACCGTTGCCGCGGCTAAGCAGGAGTCGAGTGGACACGTCGACTCAAAGCTGGAATCCCTCGCCGCTCAGTTGAAAGAGCTTTCAACTGCTGTAGCTACGCCACCAACTCAGCCCACATTTGCAGCGGTTGCCGCTGCAAATTCCCTGCCTTCAACTACACGAGCGGTGAGAACCCCAGCTGGCCGCACTGTCCACCCGACGAAAACTTCTGCCATTTTGGTCTATCCAGCCCCGGAGAACTCCAAACTTCGCTCCAGCGAAGATACAAAGCGTGCCCTCGTAAAGTCCATCAATCCCACACAGGTTGGTTTCAAGGTGGATAAGCTAGTCAAGATCTCCAAAAATGGAGTCAAAATAGAAAGCCGTCAGACTGATTTATCTAAAATGAAATTGGACCAGTTTACCAAGGCTGGTCTTATAGTCAAGCAAGTTGGAAAGCTTCAACCTCGCCTCTCCCTGTTCGGGGTCGACAATGCCCTTACCTCGGAAGAGGTTAGGGAGGCCATTGTCTCCCAGAACTTCGAGGAGACTGAACCAACACCATCCGATGACGAGCTAAAAATCATTGCCAAATTTGGCCTCAAGGGCAAAAATTTTGCCCACTGGATCCTTGAGACCACACCCAAATTCCGAGCTATTCTCCTGGGAAAGGGCCGTTTATACGTAGGCTTCGCTGGCTGTCGTATAGAAGACCATCTCCAAATCCTGAGATGCTACAAGTGCCAGAAGTTCGGCCACTCGCAGGAGAACTGCAAGAGCGAGCTGACCTGCGCGAGGTGCACCGGGTCTCATGAGACCAAAGACTGCAAACAGCCAGATTCTAAAATTAAGTGTGCCAACTGCAACACCGTTGGCTTCAAAGATGTGAAACATGAGGCTTCGTCTAAGACATGTCCCTTCTATGCCAAGCGGATATCCAATCTTCTTTCGAGTATCGATTATGGTGAGTAGACCATCAATGCTCAAATTGGGCTGCGTTAATCTTCAAGGTGCCAAAACTCCAACATCCGAGATTCGTGTTGTTGAAGAACAACGGGGTATTGACATACTCCTAGTCCAAGAGCCGTATACAACGGTCTCTTCGGGGAATTCCCCCAGATATATTCCTGGCTTTGGACGCAACACACGTATCGTTAGGCACATGTCCCACGCAAGATTCTACTCCGCCATAATCGTTATGAACGACAACTTGGATGTGCTGGCTCTTCCGGACCTTACTGATCTATACATCTCTGTAGCTGAAGTTTCTAGTGGCATCTCCAGGTTTTATGTTATCTCGGTGTACTTCCCGCCGGGTCAAGAGCTCGATCCTTTTCTCCTGAGATTAACCGATATCATTTCGGCGTTTGGGAACTCTCCTATTATCATCGCTGGCGACTTTAATGCGAAGGCTGATTCGTGGTTTTCGGTCGTGGAGGATGAGCGAGGTTCCTTGGTGGAGAACTTTGTCACCGCCAACGACCTCTACATCGTCAATGAACCGGGTTTTCCCACAACTTTTTCCAGCCCTAATGGTGAGAGTAACATTGACATCACGATGGCTAATAGTTCCGCCACACATAAGATTGTTAACTGGCAAGTCCTGCCAGATCTAGTCAATAGCGACCATCGTCTGTTAGAGTTTTCATACTCCCAGACGGGCCAGCCCAGACAGACTGCCAAGTATGGGTACGATCTGGCGAGAATGGACGAGGAGAGGTTTCGCACCGAGACCGTCTCTCTCCGACAGGGACTCCAACTTCTGCCACGGGACGCAGATATTGATAACATCGAGCTTAGAGTCGAGAGGCTCACGTCAGGTTTGTCGGCGATATGCGAGGCACAACTCTGTAAGCGACCCTGCAGGCCCCACAAAACATCGTGGTGGTCGGCGGGACTCCAGTCCTTAAAGGACAGGGTCAACGTCGCTAGACACCGTCGCCAGCACGCCCTGCGTAGTAACGGTAGAAATCTACCATATCTCACTAGAAGATATCATTTCCTTAGAGGAAAATATAAAAATGCCATTCAACAGGCTAAAAATGACAGCTGGCGAAGATTCGTGTCCAATGGCCTGGAGTCCGACCCGTGGGGTATGACTTACAAGATTGCCTCAGGGAGGGTGCGTCCAACGGAGGAAATTCATGCCGTAGTGGCTGATGGCCGCTGTACGCGTACCCTTTCATGCACCTTAGAGGAAATCATAAATCGCCTCATGCCTGACGACGATCCTGATCTCGAGTCGCCGCTCCAAGCGGACTCCCGAGCCCGCTCTGCCTTAGTTGGAGGAAATGCGGAGGCCCCGGTCTTGGTGACGGAACGTCACCTCGACCAAGCTCTAGCCAAGATCAAGCCCAGAAAAGCACCTGGATGGGACAACATCCCTGGCCGCGTTATTGTCGTTACCAAGGACATTCTCGCCGATTATTACATTGACCTTTTTAATGACTGCCTCGCTGCTGGCTAGTTCCCCTCTCATTGGAAAAGAGGGACTCTAATAACAATACTAAAAGCCCCGGACAAGGATCTCTCCGATCCCAAGGCCTTCAGGCCAATAACCTTACTGCCAGAGCTGGGCAAGCTGTCCACCATAGACCCCCTTAGGGAGTTAACCACCACCGCCAGCAGCAATGAGTGCAAGTATACCCTTGTCATCTACTTAGACATCGCAGGCGCTTTTGACAACTTATGGTGGCCTTCCATCGTCTTGGCCATGGGAAGTAAAAACTTCCCATCTTCCATACTGAGAGTTATTTCCAACTATCTCTCAGATCGTGTTGTCAGTTACGCTTCGCTTCACTACTCTGTAGAGAAGCGACTCACTAAGGGATGTCCTCAGGGCTCTGCCCTGGGACCCTTCCTCTGGAACCTAGTTATTGACGATTTCCTAACTTCTGTCCTGCCGATGGGCTGTAAGTCCATCGCCTATGCCGATGATGTAGCCGTCATGATTGGCGGAAACTCTAGGCGCTCTCTCGAAGAGAAGGCTGCAGCCTGTATGCGCATTTTCAGCGACTGGGCCTCTTCTTGTAAGCTGGCTGCGTCCGTCGAGAAGACCAAATATATGGTCTTCGGCGGACGTTTAGATAGGAACCCTACGGTTCACCTACAGGGCTCTCCGATCTCAAGGACTGATACTATGAAATATCTGGGTATCATGCTTGATGACCGCCTCGGCTATCTCAAGCACGTTGAATATATAGTCGGCAAGGTCAAGAAAATCTTTCTTGTCCTTCGCCGGCTCATCCATCACTCGTGGAATTCCCCACAAAACGCCATCCGCACCATCTATCAACGTGGCTGTTCTGCCAATATTAAGTTATGGCCTACCTATTTGGGGCCACCGTCTCCACACAGAGTGGTCCGAAAGCTGAGAGAGATTCAGGCACTATGCCTGAGGTGCATGGTTAGGGCCTATAGAACGGTACCTGTAGAAGCACTATGTATTTTATGTAGGCTTCCCCCTGTCCACCTGGAGCTAGCCAGATTACACTCTGCTGCGCAACTCCGAGCCACAGGCCAAACCGTCTTTTTGGGCGAGCGAGTTTCACTCGCTGAGTTCCGACATATGCCGGATACTCTTCGGCATATCGATAATCTTCTCCTTCGCCGTTGGCAAGTGGAGTGGAATGAATCCACCAAGGGCAGGCATCTTTTCAGGCTCATACCTGATATTGGTGCCTGGCTGGGCACGGATGAGCCCGTCCTCTCTCGCAGGATTGTTGAAATTTTCACGGGACATGGCGAGTTTGGGGTTCACCTACTGAGAGTGGGTAAATCCCTCACCGACTATTGTGAACAGTGCCTGGTGTCCGACGACCCGATCCACCGTATTCTGCACTGCCGTCGTTTCGACGATCTACGCCACCACATAGTCGCTCAGTTGGGTGATATCCCCGCTCGACCAGAGCTTCTCCCTGAATATCTGCTTCGAAATCCCCTGCAAATCCGTGTTTGTTCGTCTAGTGCTACTTTTTTCCTGTCGTTTACTATTTTAATTGTTATTACTAACCCTTATTTTATTCTTAGAACTAAGCTACTACTAACCCCATTAGTATAATATTTTCAGAATTGGCCATATGTAACATCCCACTCGATCGGAGGTTAAACCGCTCTGCGGTAGGTACTCCGGCGTTGTGTGGACACCTCTGGCCCCCCAAGATCCTTTTTACACGCAAGTAGAACTTCCCCAACATCGATTCGCCATTAAGAGGTGCTGCTACGTTCATAGCAGGGAAAGAGGAGGGTGTCCTATTTTACTACTTTCGCGTGTCCCCTCTGCACACTCTGGTTTCTCTTCAAAGCGAAAAAATCTTTCGTCTTTATAAGGTTGTCTAAGTGCTTAACAATTCGTCTGTGTGTTGCAAATTTATATTGCACACTATTTCTATAAGCAACTCCACGGGAACCTGTCACCACCTCCCCGTGGTTAAAGGCGGTAACCAAGCAAGGCTATCAGTCGCGCAGCTCTGCTGGGTGTACCCTCATTCATTTGATCGTATATCCAGTAACTCGTGCTATAAGGTCCTTGTAGGGCTAAGAGTGACTTAAGACTTAGCCGGGTTCTGGTTTTCCAGGGCTCGGCTTTTTTGTTGTGCATTTTCAAAAAGAGGGTACTTTCGAAATTCTGAACCTAGGTTCGGAACTAGAGGTACACCTCCCGTTATGCAACGGTCACCTGTGCACACCCCAGGGACCGGGGGTCCTCAGCCCTCGAAGAGGAAGTGCACCGAGCTGGAGGATGAGAGTCCCCCGGCTACGCCGGGGATCTCTCTTTCCTCCCTCCCTCGAGCACCACTCGGCCGAGTTCTTCCGAGCCCACAACTGGCTCCTGACGACCATATGTTGCCTGAAAGAAGTGTCGGTACCACGCCGCCAAGAAATTGGTGCGCATATGTCCGTCCTTCTTACCTCCTTTTCGGCCACGGCTGCAGCCGCGGCCACCGCCGGGTCGGCTGACAGCGTCGACTCAAGGCTGGATTCCCTTGCCGCTCAGCTGAAAGAGCTTAAATCCGCTGTTGACAAGCCGCCACCACAGCCTAGCTTTGCCGCAGTTGCTGTGGCAAACTCCATGCCCTCAGCATCTAGAGCAGTAAGAACTCCAGCGGGCCGATCTGTCCAGCCGACCAAGACCTCCTCCGTCTTGATTTACCCCGCCACGGAGAACTCCAAACTTCGGTCTAGCGAGGATACGAAGCGTGCCCTGTTAAGCTCCATTAATCCATCCCAAGTTGGTTTAAAAGTTGACAAGTTGGTGAAGATCTCCAAAAATGGCATCAAACTAGAAAGCCGCCAAACGGACCTCACAAAGATAAAACTGGACCAGTTTACCAAAGCTGGTCTAGTAGTTAAGCCAGTAGGCAAGTTACAACCACGTCTCACCGTGTTCGGGGTTGATAGTGCCCTAACCTCGGAAGAGGTGAGGGAGGCCATTGTCGCCCAGAACTTCGACGAGACTGACTCCCCTAAACCTGAAGACCTGAAGGTCCTAGCCAAATTTGGCCCCAAAGGTAAAAATTTTGTTCAGAACCATTCCTGGCTTTGGGCGCAACAATCGGATCGTTAGGCACATGTCCCACGCAAGATTCTACTCCGCAATAGTTATTATGAACGACACTCTGGACGTGCTTGTTCTTCCGGACTTAACTGACCTTTACATCTCCGTGGCTGAAATCTCTAGTGGCCTCTCCAGGTTTTATGTGGTCTCTGTGTACTTTCCACCGGGTCAGGATATCGATCCATTTTTGCTGAGATTGACCGAAATAATTCTGGCGCTTGGTAATTCTCCCGTCATCATCGCGGGGGATTTCAATGCGAAGGCTGAGTCGTGGTTCTCGGCTGGGTTAGATGAGGTTCCCTGGTGGAGGACTTCGTCACTGCCAGCGACCATCATTAATGAACCTGGTTTTCCAAACACTTTTTCCAGCCCCAATGGTGAAAGTAATATTGACATCACGATGGCTAACAGATCCGCCTCTCACAAAATTGAAAATTGGCATGTCCTGCCTGACTTAGTCAATAGCGACCACCGTCTGTTAGAGGTTTCCTACTCCCAGACTGGCCGGCCCAGTCAGCCTGTGAAGTATGGGTACGATCTGGCAAGGATGGACGAGGAGAGGTTTCGTACCGAGACCGTCTCTCTCCGCCACGTACTCCAACTCATTCCCCGAGACACTTCTGTTCATAACATCGAACACAGAGTCGAAAGGCTCACGTCTGGCCTCTCAGCTATCTGCGAGGCCAATCTGCTTAAGCGTCCCTGCAGGCCCTACAAAACTTCGTGGTGGTCGGTCGGACTCCAAACCCTCAAATCTAAGGTCAACGTCGCACGACACCGTCGCCAGCATGCTCTTCTTCGCTCGAATGCTAGAAATCTAGCTAGATTTCTAGCATTCGAGCTAGTAAGGTAAGCTTACCTTACTCAAAGGTATCACTCTCTAAGAAGTCAGTATAGCTTAGCTATACGTAAAGCCAAAAAGGATAGCTGGAAAAATTTTGTGTCCCAGGACCTTAAGTCCGATCCGTGGGGTACGACCTATAAGCTAGCCTCGGGTAGGGTGCGTCCGTCGGAGGCCCTTCATGCCGTTGTGGCTGAGGACCGCTGTACGCGCACCCTACCAAAGACCCTCGAGGAAATCATACAACGGCTGATGCCAGACGATGCCCCCCTTGACGACTCTCCACTCCAAGCGCACCTTCGGGACCGCTCTCTTCGAGTTGGAGGAAATGCGGAAGTCCCGGTCTTGGTCACGGAACGTCACCTTGACCAGGCCTTTGCCAACATCAAGCCCAGAAAAGCACCTGGCTGGGATAACATCCCCGGCAAGGTCTTACTCGTAACACGGGACATATTGAGCTCTTTTATAATAGACGTTTTCAATGGCTGCCTCGCTGCTGGCTTGTTTCCGACTCTTTGGAAGAAAGGGGTCCTCATAACGATCTTGAAATCTCCGGATAAGGATCTTACAGATCCAAAGGCCTTTAGGCCCATTACCTTATTGCCCGAACTGGCTAAGCTCTTTGAGCGCACCCTCTTAATCCTTATTCAGGAATATATGGGGCCCCTTATAGCTCCCACACAGTACGGCTTTCGAGCCGGTGTGTCCACTCTGAATCCTCTCACGGAACTTACCTCCACAGCCAGCAGCAATAAGTGCAAGTACACCTTGGTCATCTTTTTAGACATCGCAGGCGCTTTTGACAACTTGTGGTGGCCCTCCATTATCTTAGCCATGGGAAGTAAAAACTTCCCAACTCATATACTGAGGGTAATTTCCAACTACCTCTCAGATCGTGTTGTCACTTACGCGTGGGTAATTTCCAACTACCTCTCAGATCGTGTTGTCACTTACGCGTCGCTTCACTACTCTGTAGAGAAGCGACTCACCAAGGGATGTCCTCAGGGCTCTGCCCTGGGCCCGTTTCTCTGGAACCTTGTCATTGATGATCTCCTCACTTCCGACCTGCCGATGGACTGTAAGTCCATCGCATATGCCGATAATGTGGCCATCATGATTGGCGGCAACTCTAGGCGCTCCCTCGAGGAGAAGGCATCTGTCTGTATGCGCACTTTCTGCAGTTGGTCATCTTCCTGTAAGCTGGCCGCGTCCGTAGAAAAGACCAAATATATGGTTTTTGGGGCGCGCTTAGATAGGAACCCCCCGGTTCATCTGCAGGATACTCCGGTCTCTAGGACCGCCACTATGAAATATCTTAGCATAGTGCTTAATGAACGCCTCGGCTTTCTCAAGCACGTTGAGTATATCGTCGGCAAAGTCAAGAAAATCTTTCTTGTACTGCGCCGACTTATCTACAATACGTGGAATTCCCCACCCAAGTCCACCATAATTATCTACCAACGTGCAGTTCTGCCGATACTTAGCTACGGCCTCAGCATCTGGGCCCACCGTCTCCAACACTCCAGAGGGGTCCGCAAAGTGAGAGAGATTCAGGCTCTTTGTCTGAGATGCATAGTCCGGGCCTATAGAATGGTCCCTGTAGAAGCTTTATGCATTCTATGTAGGATTCCTCCCGTACATCTGGAATTAGCCAGGTTACATGCTGTAGCGCAAATCCGCTCTACAGGCAATGCCCTCTTCTTGGGCGAGAATATTTCTCTTGCGGAGTTCCGACATATGCCGGACGCACTTCGGCATATTGATGATCTTCTCCTCCACCGCTGGCAAGTGGAGTGGAATGAATCCACCAAGGGTAGACATCTTTATAGGCTCATACCGGACGTCAGGGTCTGGTTGGCCTCGGAAGAGCCGGTCCTCTCTATGAGGACTGTTGAATTACTAACAGGCCATGGCGAGTTTGGGGTTCACCTACTGAGAATAGGGAAATCCCTGACTGACTATTGTGAACAGTGCCTGGTGTCTGACGACCCAATTCACCGTATTCTGCACTGCCGTCGTTTCGACGATCTACGCCTACACATAGTCACTCAGTTGGGTGATCTCCCGGCTCGCCTGGATCTTCTGCCTGCGTATCTATTTCGAAATCCCCCGCTTTTCGCACCCCTGGGGGACCCACTTATCCCGTGGTAGCTTTCCATCAAGCAGCCGTTCTTTAAAAATACACATGCTTATATTTTGTAACGCACAGCTTCGCAAACCAGATGAGAAACCAGAGTCAAATCTGTGTTTGTTTGTTCCAGTGCAATGTCCGTGTATTTTATTTTATTCTTTATGTTTAATACTAACTATAGTTTAAGTTTTTATTTTAATAGACTACTACTAATCCTAAATTTTAAGATTTTATTTTCTGAAATATGGCCAACACTAAACATTCCCACTCGATCGGAGGTTAAACCGCTTTGCGGTAGGTACTCCGGCTCAGTGTGGACACCTCTGGCCCCCCAAGATCCTTTTATACACGCAAGTAGAATTTCCTAACATCGTATCATTCCATATTGGTGCTGCTAAGTTCATAGCAGGGAAAGAGGAGGGTGTACTAAATCTACTTTTCGCGTGTCCCCTCGGGGACCAGTGTGTGTACGTTTCTGGTAGCAGCGATGAACGCGAAAAAGTGTTAGCACAAGCGAAAGCAAGTGACTAAAAGTGAAATTCAAAACGGACTTAAACAAAAACTCTGCAGCCTCCGCGAGGTCGAGGGGGGCAACGACCCAGGGACTGCCGGTCTGGTTGGTTTAAAAACCCTGGGCGGCAAAATGGCAGATAAGACGTGGTGATAGGGACACCAGGAGAGAGACGGAGGACACCTTGGTGGACTCCGAATCAATCCGAAGTGAAAGTGATGGTGAAAGTGAAAAAGACACACAAGCAGTGGAAGTGCACTACGCGGAGTTAATGAAATTCGTAGACGGGGACCTAGACCCTAGCAAACGCATGCGAAAGGACTGTCTTGAGGAACTGAAGACCAGGCTGAGAGCCTGGGCCTTCGCCCAAGCGGAACTAGTAGGGGAAAATAGGATACTCAAAAGAGAAGTAGAGGAACTAAAGGAAATCATGAAGGCAAGGGAAAGACCCGTGAATCAGGGACCCTCATACGCCCAAGCGGTGAAGAGGGCACCAGAGAAACGGACCAACATAATCGAAAAAGTTACAGCAGCCCCAAAAACCACGGTCTTCATAACATCGAAGACCGGAGAGGACGCAAAAAAGGTCCATGAGACTTTCAAAAAGAATATAGATCCTATTAAAGATAAGATAAAAATTAGGTCCATTAGGACCACCGGGAAAGTAATGGTGGTCGAAATGGACAGTGAAAAGGAAGCGTCGAAAATCATGAATAATGAAAAGTTAAAAGAAAAACTTAAATGTGAACCCCTACCAAACGCAAGCCACTTATGATCATATATAATCTACCATCTGACTTATCAGATAAGAAAATAAAACAACTAATATACGAGCAAAATTTTACTGAAAAATTTGATAAAGAAGAATTTGAACAAAACTTCAACATGAAGTTCAAAACTGGACCGCGGGACAAGCCCACGGTCCATCATGTAGTTGAAATCAGTGGGAATATAAGAAGAGCAATGCTCGTGCAAAGGAAGGTCTTCGTCGCGTAAGGAGCCTACGACATCAAAGACTTCTTAGTAGTCCCGAAATGTCTTAAATGTCAAGACTTGGGGCATGTGGCAAAACACTGCCGCCAGCAAAATCAAACGTGTGGACATTGTGGAAAGGTAGGTCACAGAAAGCCAGACTGTCCTAACAGGAGACAGCCGGCCATATGCGTGCCATGTTATAATAGGAAAAAGAGATGTACTGGAGAATGTCAAACCGAAAAAATGATGGTGGAACGATTAATCGCCAAAACGGATTACGGAGTGCATGGACAATAAGCCCAAACTCTGTGATCCCAAAATGCAAAAACAAAATAAAAGAAGGCACAGGTACAAGTCCCGCTTATTGAGGGACAAGGAAAGAGCAGAAAAACATCACGCTCAAAAGAGTGCAGAAACACAAGTGCAGACCAAAACAGAAAAACAGGGGACACAAACACAAATAACAACCAAGAACAAAGGATGGATAAGGCTAATATGGGAGAGATTAATGAATCCCACAAGCTTAAATAAGGTCTGCCCGACAACACCAGAACCCCCTGAAACAAATATTAACCCTGTGCCAAATACAAACACCAAAATTGAGACAGACCCAGTACGAAACCTACACGCGTCAATGGAAGGAGCGATGAAAAGAAGAAGACTAGAGGAGCCGGCAGTCCTGACAGCTGCCCTAAGACAAGTAATAAGAAAGACACATCCAAATGGGGAAAGAGTAGCCTTCACAGTGCCAGAGGCAGTGGATAGGCTGCACCTGAGACAAAATAACATACCCACAGATGAATTGGAACTTGTGGACTTGCTACAACAAGTTTTTAAAGAGAGGAATGAAATATTAAACATCGAGGAAACATATAGACAATTTGTAATAACTCACGGAAGGCTATGCTTTGACGCAAGTCAAGCATGGCCTAATTGCTACGGAATAATTAGGAACGCTTAAAACAAAATATCTAAAGAAGGTATAGGTACAACCAATAGAAGAGAAACTTTGAGGATAGCGCAGCTAAATGCTGCACGTAGTGCAATCGTGACGCATGAGATAAGAAAAATTGCAGAAGAATTGAAACTTGATGTAGTGTGTCTACAGGAACCATGTGTAAAACAGGGCAAGCTGCCGGGACTTCCGGTTACGGCCAGAGTGATTATGGCAAAAGAAAACCCAATGATGGCAATAATTGCCTTTAATAAGAATATAACAATCACAAGAATAGAAAAATATACGGACCCCCACTGTAATTGCGTGGAGCTTGTAACCAAACAGTTGAAAATGATATTAGTAAACCAATATTACCAATTTAATCAAGAGGTGCAACCGCACACTGAAAAGCTCAAAAGAATTGTGCAGAAATATAGCGACCTAGCAATAACCATAATGGCAGACCTGAATGCGAGGTCCCCATTATGGAACAGCGGGGGAACGGATGAAAGAGGAGCCGTAATAGAAGACCTAATCAACGAGTTAAACTTAAGCGTAATAAATGAACCAAGTGAAACGCCCACCTACCAGGGTAGGGCGGGTGCATCCTTCAACATTGACGCCACAATAGTAAATCAGAAAATGGCTGAAAACGTTAAAAGATGGAAGATAGAGGACAGTCTGACGACCAGTGATCACAATATTATACATTTTGAAATAGCACCAGGAGAAGACAATACCTCGGAACAACACGAAACAAAGTACAACTTAAAGAAAGCCAACTGGCAAGAATGCAAAAGAAAATATAGGGAAAAACCCCCTATACAAAGAAACGATCCGAATCAAATGGCCAAAGAATTGGTTAACAAACTAAAGGAATCAATGGAAAATACGATCCCCATAATAAAACCGGGCAAATTAAAAATAGGAAATAAACCCTGGACAGAACAACTGACACAATTAAAGAAAAGAGTTAAAAGACTGAGAAGAATATATAAAAGATCAATAGATGAGGAACAAAGACTAATAAATTTACAATCATACAGGGATATAAAAGAAGAATACAAAAAGCTAATCTTAGAAACCAAAAAGGTTAGCTGGAACAGATTTGTAGACGACTGTCTGCAGACTGATATATGGGGAACACCATACAAAATCGTAACACAGAAAATAAGGGGCCCGGCCTTGTACTCGACTCTGAATAAACCTGATGGAACCGAAACGGAGGGATGGAAGGAGACAGCCCAGTTACTACTGAGCGAACTCCTCCCCTCCGACACCCAATTAAACGAAACACAACAACAAAGAAGGGAAAGAGAGGAAATGATATCTAGATATCAAACGGTGGAAAGGGCCGCCCCCTTTACAGAGCAAGAAATAAAAGCGGCCATCGGCAAAATGAAAAAGAAAAAGGCGCCAGGTCCTGACGGAATACCTGCCGAAGTACTGCAAAATCTAATTGAAGAATTGATACCGGACCTGACCAGTGTCTTCAACAAGTGCATAGAAGTAGGGAAATTCCCAAACATATGGAAACAAGCAAACCTAATAGTAATCTATAAAGGAGAAGGAAAAGATCCAAAAAATCCGAAATCTTATAGACCAATTTGCCTGTTGAAGACACTAGGGAAGGTCCTGGAACGACTAATCAGACTGCAAGAATACAGGAGAAATAGCTTACATCCAGACCAGTACGGATTCCGTCAGGGACGGTCGACTGAAGACGCCATAAATGTGGCGCTGCAGGGGGTCGAGGGGTCCGGAGCTAAGTATGTCCTAGCGATATACATAGATATCTCCGGGGCTTTTGACAACCTGTGGTGGTCTGCACTTTTCTCGGACATAAGGAAACTAAACTGCAATCAGGATATATATAGAATACTTAGGAGCTACTGCCAAGACAGTTACGTTAAACTATGCAACCCAAAAGAAAAAGAAACAAAATTACTGACCAAAGGATGCCCACAGGGGTCCATTTGTGGACCAGTTTTCTGGGACATAGTAATGGACAACCCGTTAATCAACTCCCAAAACATCACAAGAAAAACAGTAGCCTATGCGGATGACCTCCTTCTACTGATAGAAGGAGATTCAAGAAACGAAATAGAAGGGAAAAGTACACAAATCATGAGAGACCTGAATGCATGGTGCGAATCAATCAAAATGAAAATAGCGACAAATAAGACAAAGACATCGCTACTCCAGGGTTCAATGCAAAGAGATCCCTTGATCAAACTAAACAACCAATCGCTAAAAAGAGAGAAAGTGACCAGATACCTGGGCATACATATCGATGAGAGTCAAAATTACATGCAACACATACAGATGGCCAGTGCTAAGGCGGGGAACCAAATGCACAAAATCATAAGAATGGCAACGGGGGACTTCAAAATCCCCATGAACATATTAAAAACGTATATGGGAGCTGTGATGGAGACGATCATAGGATATGGAGCCAGTGTCTGGGCTCACCGACTACTATTAAGAAAGCCCAAGGAAGTTGTAAGATGAGCCCAAAGAGGAGTATTGATAAGAACAACAGGACAGCCATATACTGGCTAAAGAAAGGCGACAGAGAACGCGTAAGGAATAGATGCAAATAATAAAAGAGAAATAAAGACAATATTAGTTAACCAATGGCAACAGGAATGGGAAAATACTGAAAAGGCGGGTAGAGTAAGGGAAATCTTCCCAACAATCTACCAAAGACAGGACTATCAACTCCTACAACCAGAACAGGGTATGGTTCACTACCTCACGGGACATGGGCCATACCCTCAAACGCTACATAGACTAGGATTAACCGCCTGAACACATAGTACTACACTGCGACATACTAACAACTCCAACTGTAACACAACGCAGAATAAACCTTAGAGGCAAGACAATACAACAAATACTAAACGATCCTATGGACATAGAAGATATGGAGAGATTGACCAGTGAGGTATCTAAGCTTCACTGGGAAATCTACAAAAATAGGAATGACTGAAGAACCTCCAGACAGTCTGGATTCCGACTGCCGAGAAGAGGATTCAGAAGACCACCTACAGAAAAGACATAAACAAAACGAAACTCAAATAGGACAGACAAATAAAGGAAACAGACTTAGAAGAATAAGACACACTAAATCGACAAACGTAAAACTATCAAGACTCTAGATCATCAAGAAAGGGTAAGCTGCATGGCAGCATGAAATAGACAAATTAACCAACAAACAAACCGTTAACATTGTATGTCGCGTAACAACAGCATGTATTAGTTTTAAGATCGTAACTAATGTCGCGGCATGTATTGCATGTTAGATTGTAAGTAGTTATTAAGGATAAAATTGGAAAAGATTTAAAAAAATACTAGAATACAAAATAAACATTAAATAAAACCCATGTCACCTCCTCGCGGTAGGGACGGCAAACGAAGCGGGGGTCCCAGCTATAGGCTGAAATAAAAATCCCCCGCACGGCTAAGTACATGGGAGTGGAATTAAGGCTGAGCATAAGAAATAAGACGCTCAGCCATAAAAGAACATGATTCAAAATGAAAAAAAAAAAAATGAAAAATGTCCCCTCAAGCTCCCCTCGGGGACCAGTGTAATTCGTGTGTACGTTTCTGGTAGAAGCAATGGACGCGATAAAGCATAACAGCTGAAAGCGAAACATAAAGGAAAAGCGAAAGACTATAGAAATATACTCTGCCGCCTCCGCGAGGTCGAGGGGGGATAACGACTTGGGGACTGCCTTATAGGTTGGTTTAAAAACCCCAAGCGGCCAAAGGTAGAGAAAGACATTTTACGTGGGTAGAACGGACAAAATGAGCGAAAGTGAAAGTGACACTCGGGACATAGACCCTAAAAGTGCGGGCAGTGAAACTGTAGTGGAACTCTACGAGGATTTGATTGAGTTCGTCGACAACGGACTCGACCCAAGTAACCGGCTCCAAAAGGGAAACCTGGAAGAGCTAAAAGCAAGGCTCACAAAGTGGGCAATGCTGCAGCAAGTATTAGTGGGGGAAAACAAAATCCTCAGAGAAGAGCTAGAGAAAGCAAGAAAAACTGAGCAAACGATGGGGACCCGGGCTATACAGGGACCCAGTTATGCAACTATGGCTGCTAAAGCGCCAAATAACACGGAGAAAAAGTCAAACCTCATAGCGAGGGCGACGAACAAACCGAAAACGACGATATTTATATCGTCGAAAAGGGACGAAGACGCAAAGAGCGTCCAACAGGCTTTCAAAAAGTCTGTTGACCCCGTAAAAGATAAAATTAGAATAAAATCTCTAAAAATAGCAGGTAAAATGCTAATAGTGGAAACTGAAATTGAAGCGGAAGCAACTAAAATAATGAATAACGAAAAACTGAAAGAAACATTAAAGTGCGAACCACCTGCAAAAAGAAAGCCTTTAGTGATCATGTACAGCATACCGTCAGATCTGTCTGACAGAAAGATAAATCAATACGTGTATGAGCAAAACTTTGAGGGCAAAATGACAAAGGAAGACTTCGAGAGCCAATTCAAATTGAAATTCAAAACCGGACCTAAGGAGTCACACTACACTACGTGGCTGAGGTAAGTGGAAAGGTTAGAAAGATTCTGCTGAATCAGGGAAGAATTTATATATCCTATGGATCCTACGATCTAAAGGATTATATAGTAGTCCCGAGGTGCTTGAAATGTCAGGACCTTGGACATATATCCAAGCACTGCACGAGCGCAGAAAATAAATGCGCTCACTGTGGCAAAACGGGGCACAGAAAAGCAGACTGTCAGGATAAAAGGCTTCCTGCAGTATGTGTACCTTGCAAAAATAGAGGCAGAAAGTGTGGGGGAGGTGAGTGTGTAACACATAAAACTCTAATAGAAAAATTAATAGCTAAAACTGATTACGGGGTGGATGGACAATAAGGCCACATCCCGTAAAACAGTGCAAAATGAAATAGATAGAGAAATATCACAAAACAAACACAAATCACCATCACGGAAAAAGAGAGATAGATAAAGAGCCATAAAAAGACAAGAAATGAAAAAGAGCAGGGAAAACACACATACGAACAGGGAGACTGAAAATAAAGTGCAAAGACCAGAAGTGCAAAACACAGAACACACAGAGCATATGGAATAAAATATGGAGAGTAATTCAATGCCCCGGAAAAGCCAAAAATAAAATACATCCACTTGATGCACAAACACTAAAAAAGACAGTCAGGACAATCTGAACCAGATAAAAGAAATGGAAAATAACACGTTCTATGGTGAAATCGAAAATAAGATGAGGCTCAGAAGGCTGGAAGAACCGGGTGTTCTGACGGCAGCGCTCAGACAGCATGTAAGAAAAAATCACCCAAATGGTGATAAGGTAGCCTTTCTGGTGCCAGAAGCGGTGGATAGGATCTACCTTAAACAGCATAATATTCCAACAACTGAAAGAGAACTTGCAGGACTCCTACATCAAGTTTTTAAAGAAAGAGAAGAGAAACTAAATTTAGAAGAAATATACAAACAATTCGCAATGACGCATGGAAGGCTATGCTTTGATCACACAAAAGCATGGCCTGACTGCTACAAATTGATAAGAAATGCCTAACCTCACATAAATAAAAAAGGGATAGAACAAATTAACGAAAATAGACTTAGAATAGCGCAGCTAAATGCTGCAAGAAGCGCAATAGTCATACATGAAATGAGGAAGGTAGCAGAAGACCTAAAGCTTGATGTGGTGTGCTTGCAAGAACCATACATAAAACAAGGCAAGCTGCCGGGACTCCCGGTCACAGCCAGAGTGATAAAAGCAGAACAAAATGAAATGACGGCAATAGTGGTATTTAATAAAAATATCACCGTAACAACTATAAACAAATACTCAGACACCCACTGTAACTGTGTGGAAATAGTCTCCAAACACGGAAAAATGATAGTGGTGAACCAGTACTTCCAGTTTAACCAAGAAGTATCACCACACCTGGAAAAGATCCAGGAAACAATAAGAGAGTACGGAGACACACCAGTTGTCATAATGGCCGACGTTAACGCCAAGTCGCCACTATGGTTCAGTGGGGAAACGGACGAAAGAGGGGCGGCCGTCGAAGACACAATCAACCAACTAGGATTAGAAATCATTAACGAGGAAAGTGAAATACCAACCTTTCACAATAGAGCAGGGGCCTCATCTAACATAGATATCACCATGGCTAACAGGTTAATGGCTAGAAAGATAAACAGATGGTCAATAGCAGACGGAGCAACCACAAGCGACCATAACATAATGTACATAGAAATAGGAGAGATAGACGAGGGAGAAATAGAAAACCCTCAAGAGAAATATAACCTAAGAAAAGCAAACTGGCAACTACTAAAGCAGCTAATAAGGGAGCATCCACCCATAGAGGAGGATGCCCCTGACCAAATGGCAAAAAACATCACAAGGAAAATAAAAACGGCTATGAACAGGGCAATACCGAAAGTAAAAAACCAGTAGTACTCCAGTAAGAAACAAACAATGGAGCGAGGAGCTCACAAGACTTAAAAGAAGAGTACAATTAAAAAGAAAAATATATCAACGATCTATAGACCAAGAACAGAGGGCAATTAACCTAGGCGAGTACAGAAGAATAAAAGGTGAGTACAAGCAAAAGATTTATGATACAAAAAGAACAAACTGGAAAAGATTTGTCAATGACTGTCTAGATAGAGATATATGGGGTATGCCATATAAGATTACGACAACAAAAATCAAAGGTCCAGCCGTATTCTCCACAATACGTAAACCGGACGGGACAGAAACGACGGGATGGAAGGAAACCACTCAGGTTCTCCTGAGTGAACTCCTACCCCAAGATAATATGCGAAATGAGACAAGAGAACAACATGAAAAACGAATGCAAATGATTACCAACCACAATGAGGGAGAAAGAGCCCGTCCGTTTACTGAAGTGGAGATACGAGGAGCAATAAAAAGAATGAAAAAGAAGAAGGCACCAGGCCCGGACGGAATCCAAGCAGAAATACTGCAAAACATAACAGACGAAGTAATAGTTGACCTTACTAACACATGCAATAAATGCCTAGAAACAGGAAAGTTTCCGGGCATATGGAAACAAGCCGACGTAATAATAATATAGAAAGGGGAAGGAAAAGACCCCAAGGAAGCTAAATCGTACAGGCCAATATGCCTGCTAAATACAATGGGAAAACTATTAGAGAGACTGATATGTGAAAGAATAAATGAAAACAGAGAAAATACAAAACATCCAGACCAATACGGGTTCCGAAAGGGCAGGTCCACCGAAAACGCGATAAACGCGGCAATAGAGGGAGTGAGGGCCTCTGATGCTATGTATGTCCTTGCGATATACATAGATATATCGGGGGCCTTCGACAACCTCTGGTGGCCGTCGTTCTTCGCGAACCTACAGAAATTACAATGTGCAGGAAATATTTATTAACTTGTGAGGAGCTATTGTCAAGATAGATATGTAACAATGAAAAACCCAAGAGAAAGAACCACAAGAGTGCTAACAAAAGGGTGCCCACAGGGATCCATCTGCGGCCCAGTCTTCTGGGACATAACGATGGACGACCTGTTGGGAACCTTAACCGAGCAAGGAACAGCAAAACCGTGGCATATGCCGATGATCTCCTTCTACTGGTAGAAGGTGATTCAAGAAATCAGATAGAAGAGGAAGCGAGAAGGAACATGCAAATTCTCAACAATTGGTGCAACAGTAACAAAATGACAATAGCTGCTCACAAAACGAAAATATCACTGCTAAAAGGCACACTTAGAAGAAACCCAGTGGTAAGATTAGAACAGGAAACAATACAAAGGGTTGAAGCAACCAAATACCTTGGAGTGTGGATTGATGAGAAGCAAAATTACATGGGACATGTACAGATGGCAGGTGCAAGAGCAAGCAGGCAAATGCACCAAATCATACGCATGGCTACAGAAGAGTATAAGATGCCAATCAGAGCCGCCAGAACGTACATGAAATCAGTAATGGAGTCAATCATCAGCTACGGAGCCAGTATATGGGCACACAGATTAAGACTGAGAAAACCCAAAGAAGTCGTTCGGAGGACCCAGAGAGGAGTCCTGATAAGACTCACTGGGGCCTTCAATACGACTTCCATAGAAGCCTTAGCAATAGTACTGAACATGAAACCGATAGATTATGAAATCAGAGATAGGGCTACGACAAGGGAATTTGGATAAGATTCAACTTATAATAGGGGATAGAGTAACAACCAAGAGACAAATAAAAGAAACACTAAACAGACAATGGCAAGCAGAATGGGAAACCACAGAAAAAGCAAACAGAGTAAAACAAATTTTCCCGACCATATATCACAGGAATGAATACCATATAGAACCAACACAAGGCATGGTCCACTTCCTAACCGGTCATGGACCATACCCGCAAAACCTACATAGACTGGGTATAAGACAGAACCCATTCTGCCAATGTGGAGAAATAGGCACTCCTGAACACGTGGTAAGGGAGTGTGAAGAGGTGACAAACGACAGCGTCAGACATAAAAGAAGACTACTTCAAGGAAAGGATACAATACAGATACTGCAAGACCCAGACGATACAGAAACGCTGAACAAATTAACAAGTGAAGTATCACTACTTCACCTGCAAATATACAATCGGAGAAATAACGACTGAGAACCCCTGGATCTGCTAGGACATACCAGCAGAAACAGGAGCAAACCAGACGTAACAAGACCGACAAAACCAGCAAATAGTACATGGGACAAACAACAACAGCAAAACAGATTAGGACCAACAACAGAGCTAAACCACTTCAAATAAAGGTAAGCTGCATGCCAGCAATACGCGACTAAGACACCATAACAAAACGAGACAAGACAACACAGACAAAGCAAGTTAGATATAAGTCCGGAAAAAGCATGTCGCGTTAACTAAATGCATGTAGTAGTTTGTAAGACCGAAATGTTATGTCGGGAGCATGATGCATGTGCATGATATAACTGTTACTTTAGTTTTAAGGATAAAAGAAAGAAAAGAATAAAAAATAAAAGAAATTAAAAAGAAAGATCATCACCATGTCACCTCCTCGAGGTGGGGACGGTAACGAAGCGGGGGTCACAGCTATAGGCTGAAATAAAAATCCCCCGCACGGCTAAGTACATGGTGATGATGGGCAATCCAGGCAGGATGTAAGAAGATAAGGTATCCTGCCGAGAAGAAGGAGCTCACAAATGAAAAAAAAAAGTCCCCTCGGGGAGAGATTCAGGCACTATGCCTGAGGTGCATGGTTAGGGCCTATAGAACAGTACCTGTAGATGCACTATGTATTTTATATAGGCTCCCCCCTGTCTACCTGGAGCTGGCCAGATTGACTAACAGTCAAAAAGAATTGTTTTAAAAGTTTATAGTTCTGTCATTAGTTTGAAAGCAACTCTTTGATAAAATATTCTGTAAAGACTGTTAGTAAATTGTTATATTCCCAATCAATCTTTATACCATGGCTGATAGAAATGCCGTAAGAGCCCCTAGGGAACCAGAGGGTGCTGCAGTAGCTGGAAGATTAATACGTTTTGGTCCTTGTGACAATGCAGCCTTCTTCAACAAGTGGATGGCGACAAACCCGATCTACTCTTCATTATTCATTAGAAATATTGGTTTGTTTCCTTTCACAATGAATTGGGATGAGAGTCATGTACCATCAATGATATACTTGGCTAACGTTGGAAAGCACTTAGCATTTCATGCAGGTCCTCCTAAACTCTCTGATGTGCAGGTACTGACACTAGCTGAAGCCTTTGGTCCAATGTTGCCTGTAGCTCTGTTTAGAAATCAGGAAGAAAGTCGGGATGATCTGATTCGCTATGTGACCAAGCTCATTTTCTTTGACGGACTTGAACGCATATCAACTGCTGATAGGGCAAGTTATATCATCTACATTTCTCCTGGTAATCCTGACTGTGTCTTCCATACTATCGAAGGGGAAGGAGTTGGCCGGGTTGTCACACCTACGGCCTTTGGCAGGGGTGAAGCAGGAGATTGGCCTGAAGGAGGTGGTGACGTGCCTTCTCCACAATCAGCGATAAGGAACCTATATTTCATTTCTAGCTTATCTAATAGGATCTATCAGAGATCTGGACTCAATATTATTGCTAACACGTTGGTATCAGTAGCTAAGAGAGGAGTCGTCTCAGAAGCATTTATCCAAAAGATTGTCACCGGGGTCCAAAGTGATCTAGGACTAACCGTAAACCTAAATAGCGATGATATCAGGTCATTTTACAACATCTTCGGTAGAGACATTAATGCTGGCAATATAGCTGAGATAGTAGAAAATTGGTCTGGGAAACTACCACAACAAGCGCTCAGATTCGTCTTGACTCTCACTGAAATATCAGGATCGGGACTAACCGCCTATATAATTATAGGAAAGGCAATCTGCATTTATAATGACTTTGAATGGGCGGAGATTAAACTCCTATTTCCTCAGGAATGGACAAACTATGTAAATGCAGTTGAACTAGTTAGGAATAATCCTTACTACGGATTCAATAAAGATCTTGGTGTTGCCAAGTCGACTAATTATAAATCATTGGCGTATGTAGCTAAGGAATTGTTGATCAAAGTGGGAGGTCAAGGAAGCTTGCGAGCCTATGCTGGTTGGGTCAATAGGGTACCAGAACAAGCCCGAGTGGATCTGATGATTGCACAGTATGAAGAGCAACGGAGTCTCGCACCTACACAGACGAGGATTGAGCAAGCAAGAGGTGAAGTACTACCTGACCTTAATCTCATTAGAGGATTTGCAGGGGATATATTCAGCCCTTAATAATAGAGTAGAGATACCATAGTTAAATGGAAATATCAATAATAATCATTGACTAAGAGTCAAAAATATTCTTAATATCGTTCGTTTAAAAAAAAAAACCCTCGGGGACCAGTGTAATCCCCTCGGGGACCAGTGTAATCCCCTCGGGGACCAGTGTAATCCCCTCGGGTACCAGTGTAATTCGTGTGTACGTTTCTGGTAGTGTGCGTCTTGGAGAGTTACATCGTGTAATAGCGAAGTAAGTGAATGAACAGAGAAACTTTAAAAACTTTAAAAATGTCTTCTGCCGCCTCCACGAGGTCGAGGGGGGGCAACGACCCAGGGACCTCCAATACGGCAGGTTTAAACACCCTGGGCGGCAAAAGGGCAGAGAGAACGCGTGGGAATAGGGACAAAAGAGAGACAGAGGGGACTTCGGTTTACTCTGGATCTGAAAGTGAAAACGAAAATGACACTAATAGTGAAAGTGAAGTGCGTGAAATGACAGTGGAAGAACAGTACACTGAGTTAATGAAATTTATAGAAGGGGACTTAGACCCGAGCAAGAGATTAAGGAAAGATTGCCTTGAGACGCTAAAGGAAAAAGTAAGAACATGGGCCTTTGCCCAGGCGGAATTAGTAGGAGAAAATCGGGCACTCAAAAAAGAAAACAAAAATCTGAGGGAACAACTAAATACAAGGAACAACACAACAACTCAGGGGCCTTCATACGCGCAAGCAGTACGAAGGGAACCTGAAAAGAAAACAAGCATAATAGAAAAAGTGGCAGCAGTACCAAAGACAACAATATTTATTACTTCAAAAACAGGCGAAGATGCAAAGAAAGTGCAAGAAACTTTCAAGAAAACAATAGACCCTATAAGGGAGAAAGTGCAAATTAGATCTATAAGAACAGCGGGGAAAATCATGGTGGTTGAAACCAACAGTGCAGCAGATGCACAAAGAATAATGGCCAACGAAAGACTGAAAGAAAAACTAAAATGTGAACCCCCAACAAAACGGAAACCACTTATGATACTATACAACATACCGTCGCACCTCTCCGACAAGAAGGTTAAACAGCTCGTGTACGAGCAAAACTTTAGCGAGAAAATCTCAAAGGAAGACTTTGAGCAACAATTTAACACAAAATTCAAAACCGGGCCAAGAGATAAGGCGACGGTCCACCATGTAGTTGAATTAAGTGGGGAGTTAAGGAAAGCGTTAATCACCCAAAGAAAAATCTTTGTGGCGTATGGTGCCTACGACGTAAAGGACTACATTGTAGTCCCGAAATGTCTGAGGTGCCAAGATCTGGGTCACGTGGCAAAACACTGCCGTGAACCAGAACAAACATGCGCCCACTGTGCAAAGAAAGGACACAAGAAAACTGACTGTCCTAATAAAAGAACACCGGCAATCTGCGTACCATGTAGAAATAGAAACAAAAAATGTGCAGGGGAATGCCAAACTAACAAAATGCTGGTGGAAAGACTTATAGCAAAAACGGATTACGGGGTATATGGACAATAAGCCCAAACCCCGTAATACCGAAGTGGAAAGAAAAAACACTAGAAGGAACAAGTCATACTCTCGCCTAAGAAGGGATAGAGAGAGAGCCCAAAGACATCAGGCTCAACAAGAAAAGGAGACCATTGGACAAACCGAGCAAACAGAACGTATAGAAACGAAGAATACAATTCAGGCAAGAACTCAAAATAAAAATTGGATACAAATGATCTGGGAACGCATTAAGCACCCCAGAAGCCTAAATAAGGTAAGTCCAATGCAGAATACTCCTAAAACAAATGACGAAGTTCCATTACACACACCAAACATAGACAAACACCCCATCAATACAATGTATGCGTCAATGGAGGATACAATGCGAAAGCGTAGGATAGAGGAACCGGCGGTCCTGATAGCAGCCCTAAGACAATTAATAAGAGAAAACCATCCTAATGGTAAAAGAGTAGCCTTCCCCGTTCCTGAAGCGGTGGATAGGCTACATCTAAGACAAAACAATATACCAACGGAAAGAGCAGAACTGATGGACTTACTACGTCAAGTATTCAGAGAAAGAGAGGAAATATTAGATATAGAGGAAACCTATAGACAATTTGCCATAACTCATGGAAGGCTATGCTTTGATGCAAGCAAAGCATGGCCCGATTGCTACAGATTGGTGAGGAACGCATAAAAACTTCAAAAAGGTAAAAGTAAGATACAAGAAAGAGAAGAGATCCTGAGGATAGCGCAGCTCAACGCTGCGAGAAGTGCAATCGTCACACATGAAGTGAGGAAAGTAGCAGAGGAACTAAAACTAGACGTAGTATGTCTACAAGAACCATATGTTAAACAAGGAAAGCTACCAGGACTACCGGTCACGGCCAGAGTAATAATGTCTAGGGATAACCCAATGGCTGCAATAATTATATTTAATAAACACATCACAATTACAACCATAAGGAAACATACGGATTCCCACTGTAACTGCATGGAACTTGTTAGCAAAAGAATAAAAATGATATTAGTCAACCAATATTTCCAATTCAATCAAGAAGTGCAACCGCATGTATCCAAATGAAAAAGAATAATTCAAAATTACAGTGACATGGCAGTAACCATAATGGCGGACCTAAATGCAAAGTCCCCATTATGGAACAGTGGGGAGACGGACGAAAGAGGGGCCGAGATAGAAAATGTATTAAACGAATTAAACTTAAACATACTAAATGAAGAAAGTGATATACCAACATTTCAAAGTAGAGCTGGAGCATCGTCCAACATTGACGCAACAATAACTAACAACATAATGACCGAAAAAATAAAAAGATGGAGGATAGTTGATAATATAACTATCAGCGATCACAATCTAATCTACATAGAAATAGGAAATACAGAAATAAACAATATTGAATATAGTGAAATAAAATATAATTTAAGGAAAGCAAATTGGGCAGAAAGTAAAAGAATTTACGGTAAACTACCGCCTATAAATGAGGGAGACCCAAATGAGATGGCAAAGCAATTAAAGAATAAGATAATAACAACAATAAACAGGACAATACCCAAAATTAGACAGACAAACAAACCAGTAGACAACAAACCCTGGACTGAACAACTCACATCACTAAAAAAGAAAGTCAGAAGATACAGAAAAATATACCAAAGGTCAATAGACCAAGAACAAAGAACACTAAACTTAAATAGGTACAGGGCAGTAAAAGACGAATATAAACAACTAATTCTCGATACCAAGAGGGCTAGTTGGAATAGATTTGTAGACAATTGTCTACAAACAGACATATGGGGAATACCGTACAAGGTCGTAACCCAAAAGATAAGGGGCCCGGCCGTATACTCCACACTAGACAAACCTGACGGAACGGAAACAGAAGGATGGCGGGAAACAGCTCAGTGCCTACTGAGTGAACTTCTGCCATCTGATGACATAGAAAACGAGACACCGCAACAAAAGGAAAAGAGAAACAGAATGATACAAGAGTATCTGACAGAGGAAAGGGCCGACCCATTTACAGAACACGAAATAAGGAACGCTATCGATAAAATGAAAAAGAAGAAGGCACCAGGTCCGGACGGAATACCGGCAGAAGTACTACAGAACCTAGTAGAGGAATTACTCCCAGACCTAACCAAAGTGTATAACAAATGCTTAGCAACAGGAAAGTTTTCAAACATATGGAAGCAAGCAAACCTTATAGTAATATACAAAGGGAAAGGGGATCCTAAAAATCCAAAATCATACAGACCAATCTGCTTGTTAAACACGATGGGAAAGGTACTGGAAAGACTAATCTGTGGAAGAGTAGAAATATACAGAAATGGGAGACAAAATCCAAACCAATATGGATTCCAACCGGGTCGCTCTACCGAAGATGCCATTAATGTGGCGCTGCGGGGGGTGGAGGGGTCCGGAGCTAAGTATGTCCTTGCGATATACATAGACATCACCGGGGCCTTCGACAACCTGTGGTGGCCAACATTATTTGGAATCAGGAACCTGGGATGTGACCAGGACATATACAAAATCCTGCGAAACTACTGTCAAGACCGATACGTAAGCCTATACAACCCTACAGAGAAAGAGTCAAAAGTACTCACAAAAGGATGCCCACAGGGATCCATATGTGGCCCAGTCTTCTGGGACATAACAATGGATGAACTGCTGGGCCACATAACACAAACAGGAATAGCAACAACAACCGTAGCATGTGCGGACGATCTTCTCCTCCTAATCGAAGGAGAATCCAGGAATCAGATAGAGGCAAAAAGTACGCGAATAATGATAGACATAAATACCTGGTGCGAAAACAACAAAATGAAGATAGCCATTAATAAAACGAATACATCACTGCTTAAGGGAACCATGCAAAGGGACCCATTGATAAGACTCGATAATCAAACAATAAGAAGAGTGTCAGAGAACAGGTATCTAGGCATACATATTGACGAGAAACGAAATTACATGCACCATATAAAGATGGCCAGCACCAAGGCAAGTAATCAGTTACATAAGATCATAAGTATGGCGACGGGGGAGTACAAAATCCCCATGAACATTATCCAAAGGTATATGGGAGCTGTGATGGAGTCGATCATCAGTTATGGAGCAAGTGCCTGGGCTCATAGGCTACGTCTAAGAAAACCCAAAGAGGAAGTTAGGAGAGCACAAAGAGGCGTCCTGATAAGGACAACAGGAGCCTTCAATACAACTTCAATCGAAGCTATGTTAATAGTGTTAAACATCAAGCCAACAGATATTGAAATACGGAAACGGGCAGCCAAGTACTGGCTGAAAAAAGGTGAACCTGACAGAGTCAAAGAAATAGTAGGAATAGAAGTAACCACGAAAAGAGAGATCAACACAGCTCTCGAGCAAGAGTGACAAACCGAATGGGAAAATTCAGACAAAGCAGCCAGAGTAAGGGAAATATTTCCTACTACGCAACAAAGAAAAGCATTACAACATATACAACCAGGGCGAGGGATGGTCCACTTCCTAACGGGGCATGGCCCATACCCCCAAACCCTACACCGATTGGGGATTAGACAAGACCCAAATTGTCAATGTCGAGAGATAGTAACACCTGAACACACCGTTCTACAATGTGACAGATACGTGACACCAACAGTGACACAACTAAGAGCTAAACTACACGGCAAAAACACTTTACAGATTATCAACAACCCTATAGACACAAATGACTTGAACACGCTAACCAATGAAATTTCCAAGCTTCATTGGGAGGCCTACAAGACCGGAAACAACAACGACTGAGGACCCCAGGATAGGTTGGATACCAAACGCCCAAATGGGGAAATACCAGTTGAGAACAAGACAAAATTACCAAACACACAAACAATAGGGAAAGAAAGACAGAAGGAAAGAGACTAGACGAATAGGACCAAGAAGAACCATAAACAACAATAAAGACAGAAACTAAGACAACAAACACAAGGTAAGCTGCATGCTTAATATAGCGACGAAACACCAACTAAAAAGACAACAACTAACCAAATAAAACAGAAACAAAACAGACAAAACCTGAGAAACCGAAATTGCATGTCGCGGATTAACAGCATGTATTAGTTTGTAAGATCGTTAAAAGCATGTCGGGGCATGAAATGCATGAATTTTTGTTAATTGTAAATAATGGAAAAGAAAAGAAAATTAAAAGAAAATACAAAAGAAATACCATGTCACCTCCTCGCGGTAGGGACGGTCAACGAAGCGGGGGTCACAGCTATAGGCTGAAATAAAAATCCCCCGCACGGCTAAGCACATGGTATGTGGAAACACGGCTGAGCATAAGAAATTAGAGGCTCAGCCATAAAAGATTTTGGGGTTCAAATGAAAAAAAAAAAAATGTCCCCTCGGGGAGAGATTCAGGCACTATGCCTGAGGTGCATGGTTAGGGCCTATAGAACGGTACCTGTAGAAGCACTATGTATTTTATGTAGGCTTCCCCCTGTCCACCTGGAGCTAGCCAGATTACACTCTGCTGCGCAACTCCGAGCCACAGGCCAAACCGTCTTTTTGGGCGAGCGAGTTTCACTCGCTGAGTTCCGACATATGCCGGATACTCTTCGGCATATTGATAATCTTCTCCTCCGCCGTTGGCAAGTGGAGTGGAATGAATCCACCAAGGGCAGGCATCTCCTCAGGCTCATACCTGCCTGGCTGGGCACGGATGAGCCCGTCCTCTCTCGCAGGACTGTTGAAATTCTCACGGGACATGGCGAGTTTGGGGTTCACCTACTGAGAGTGGGTAAATCCCTCACTGACTATTGTGAACAGTGCCTGGTGTCCGACGACCCGATCCACCGTATTCTGCACTGCCGTCGCTTCGACGACCTACGCCAACACATAGTCACTCAGTTGGGTGATATCCCCGCTCGACCAGAGCTTCTCCCTGAATATCTGCTTCGAAATCCCCTGCTTTTTGCACCCCTGGGGGAATCTCTTGTGCAGTAGTAGCTCTCCATCTAGCTGCCGCTTTTAACCATCTACTGCACAAATGTTTGTAATGCACTTTTTCGCAAATATATTATTATTAATCGTTATTACTAACCCATATTTTTAACTTGTAACTTTTAGCTACTACTAACCCCATTAGACTATTATTTTTCATAACTGGCCACATGTAACATCCCACTCGATCGGAGGTTAAACCGCTTTGCGGTAGGTACTCCGGCGTTGAGTAGACACCTCTGGCCCCCCAAGATCCTTTTTACACGCAAGTAGAAATTTCCCAACATCGATTCTCCACTAACAGCCGGTTTTACAATCGCAAGTTAACTTTCATGTTAGTTGACTCTTACTTGCAGGTTAACTACAACTTTACCGACACTTGAGTTTTTCAATATAAAGTTAAGTCATGATTTGTAAACGAGAGGTTGTGAATAAAATTTATAATGTTGGTACTAGAAAAATGATTAATATACATAAAATGCATGAATTTTTGTCAAAGTCGCGTCACATACTAACAAATATAAATATCAGAAGCAATTTATCAGTTAGTGGTTTTTTATTATTTATTAAGTACCTATGCAGTATTTAATGTTTGCAATTTTGTATAAATAATATCTTTATATAATTTATTCTACATTCTATGAAACATAGAAACGTTTCTTTTAACAATAAAAACGTGTTTTATTTTTTAAGTACTACATCATGGATAATAAAAGGTGTGCAAATTTCTCTGCCGAGGAGGAGGATATTCTTGTAAATTTAATCGAAAAATATAAATGTATTATAGAAAATAAAAAAGTGGAGCAACCAACTGGGCATTCACTTCATACATGTCCATTTTTGAAGGAAGTATCAAAATATTATTTTGTGACAGTTATTTTATAGGTTATAAATTGCTGGTAAACTACCAACTTCCAGTTTACTCACACCTCATCTGCCAGTAAAGTTAACTTCTAGATAACCACCACCTTGAAAATAACCAGCTATTGTAAAACCCAATTTTTATAGTAACCTGAAAATTAACTCTGACTGGAAGTTAACTAGCGATTGTAAAACCGGCTGTAAGAGGTGCTGCTACGTTCATAGCAGGGAAAGAGGAGGGTGTCCTATAATACTACTTTCGCGTGTCCCCTCGGGGACAGTGGGAATCTCGTTACTGAGGAGGAAATATGGACTACACACGAAACTACTACGGACTATATATGAGAGAGTAATTAGAGTGGCTATAATATACGGGGTCGAAGTATGGGGCAGTAGGGCAAGAGACAGTAGGATCATAAAACAACTGAGGGCAACGCAGAGGCTGGTGCTCCTGGGCCTCCAGAGGGCGTATAGAACCACTCCTACAGCGGCCCTGGAGGTCATGACGGGAGTACGAAGATAATAAAATTGTTAATTTTGATTGGGTTGTATTATTAAACTAATCTGGATCCTGAACTAATCTCCGACTCCAGCTACCCAGAGCAAAACACCGTTACACTCTTTGTCTTGTATTTATTTCAAACATAAAACACGAAAGTCGTTACGAATATAAAATGTGAATACCTTGTGCTGGCGTCTGAAGCCTTGCTTGAATTCTTTATTTTTGTCTGGCTATCTCTGTAACATGTCGTCTTTCGAGGGAACAAAGAATGTTGCCTGCGTTTAAGGTGGGCTCAGTTTTTTATTTTTGTCTACATAACCATGAACCAGCGCCCGAGTTGATGTGAGTTCAACGAGTTTGAAATATTCACGGTACCTGCTAAGGACAAAGAACTGGTCCTCGCAGAATGTTGGCGCTTGCAGTACGGTTTAATTTAGCTTAAACGGTGTGGGTTAGCCAAGGGCAGCTTCCACCGCATCAATACTAGTCCCAGCAAGGTTGCAGTAAGGTTTAATTTGGTTTGAACGGTGTGGGTCTGCTCCCACCGCATTCGTTTCAAATTTATTATTATTTAAAGATGATCCCGTGTCTGCAGCATCACAGTTTATTTCAAAGAGTTAAACTAAACTAAACTAAATTCAGCAATGAATTCGAAAATCGTCAACAAAATGTGCTACCCCACTAAGAAGCCAAGTAGGCTTAGCATGAAGAAAAGTAGTTCCGAAAGTGCTCCGAGTTATACGAAGATGTGTCCTTCGACGAAAAACTAGAGCGGCACTTGAATACTGCTATGCTGGATGACACCGTGGCGTCCGGTATCGTCGTATTGGATGGGACCTTCTCCGACTTGAAGCCGATTGTGGGGCCTCCAGCTCCAACTACGGAAGAGGCGACATCTTCGAGGACGCCGTTTAGTGTTATGGCAAGGTCTGCGACGGGCACGAAAGTGATATCGGCAGTACCACCAAAATACATCGGCTTCGAGCCGGCTACTATGTCGACCCCAGATAGGGAAGCAGAAGAAGCTGCATTACTTTCCATGGATGTTGCAGCACACCTACGAAACCTAGAAGGGGCGGCATGCAAGGAGAAGTCGGAATTTAGTTTAAAAAAGGAGGCTTTCTTAGATGATATGCGCGGCTGCGTTAGGGAAAAATGTGGTAGACACATAAGTGGTCTGAAAAAATCAAAAAAGAGTGTCGCAAGTAAACTTGCACAGCTGAGGCAGCAGCGTAAAATGTTCGACACAATGATAGCCTCCTTAACGACTCATGAGCAACGATTAGATAAGGAAATTGAAAACACTACGTATTTCGCAGAACATCTCCCATTTACGGATTGTGAAATGCCTGAACAATTGTAATTTTAATTTGTGTAAATACATTTTAATATGTAGGTGTAGACATAAGTTTGTAAATATATTTTAGGATGTAAGTATTGATATAAATTTATAAATATTTATTTTAGTGTATATTACCATATTTTTATATTTTTAATAAATATTTTAAATTTATCTCTACTTTTACTTTTTCTGAAAATTATGATTTGTCAAAATAAATAAATAGTGTGCTACCACATTTTATAAATATACATTCAACTTTTAAAGTAATGAATGAATGAAAGAAAATATTTTGCAGTAATATATTTGCAATGAGAATAATAAGATGGTTATTTAATTTTGAAATATTAATTATTTAATTGCCCAATTTAAACCAGTAGACAATTAGTCGATATAAAACCAAACAATTCTAATTCTTAAAGTAGCTTCTAAAATCAAAAAGTCACTAAAAATTCACGATTGCTAATAATAAAAGACAACAGTAAATTTCAGCTTTTTATTGAAACTTATACTACAAGTAAATAATCAAGACATTATTCGATGGTAATAATAAATATGATTTCTGCACTATCTGATTTTAAATAAATTATTTTCTAAAAGTAATAAAAGTTTACCTATCTGGTACAGATATTAATAAAAAAGTACTATAAATATTACTTATTATATTTAAAACTATGAGAATGTACAAAACACGATTGGTTTTCTTAGAACATCTAGCAGATGTTGATTCTCGAGGAGACGTAGCTACCGTCATTTTATTGAGATGCGAAATCATCATACCAGAGTCTACAGCTGTTGCAAATAAACTCTCCTTCATAGTATTTAAATTGATTTTTTTTTATTAACTTCGCATACAGGCAATTCTTACTATATTTCAAATGATCTTTAATGGCCATGTCGCCAATTATCCATCTATGAATTTCTACTTTGCACCAGAAACATCGCACAATATCACTTTCACCTGTATAGTAAAAACCCGCTAATGCAAGCTCAACAGGGGGTAAAACACCAGTCCATTCATCGAATGATAGTAAACGTTCATCAAATGTATTATATGACAGATAACTATATATGCCTGAAAAATCTTCAAGGCACATTGTTTCTGTAAGAAGATAATTTTTTTTTGTATAAGGGGTACTTGAGCCAGACAGTAATAAGATGAAAAATGCGTATATATAATTTATTAACAGTTAATTGATCAAGAACTTTGATATTTTTGTACGAGTTCTCTCGTTGGAGAAAGTGATCTCGTTGGGAGAGAGTGGAGGTATGATGGGAGCTTAGCAGCATACATTTATTTCACTGAGAATTCTAGAACACTTTCCACCACAATTTACCCTAATTAGAGCATTTATTTATTAATGAGAGAACTAGAACCCCCTACCACAAAACCCCCACTACCATATCACCCTCCGTCTTTATTTATTAATGAGAGAGCTAGAACCCCCTGCCACAAAACCCCCCATGACCATAACACCCCCTTCTTCATTTATTAATGAGAACTTAATTAACCTATTTTAATTATCAATCAATTATCACCAATTAGGGCATTTACTTATCGATGAGAGAATTAGAACCCCGTACCACAAAACCCCCCACCACACCACCCCCATTTACCAATCTCCGATTGGTGGGGGTGGTGTGGTGGTGGGTGTTGTGGTAGGGGGTTCTAGTTCTCTCATTCTTTACCTACTTACGATCAGCATATATCCCGATTAGTGGAGGTCCAAGCAGCAGCCATTTTGAATCTGAACGGTGTCTACTTTTAAGACACAATTACACGAGACACGAATGTCAAGCTTCTAAAAAAATAAAACAGTTCAGGAGAAACATTTTAAGTGTAGCTTGTAGCGCCAAAATCTATCACTGTAACTAAGATACGCCTATCTCATGAGATGACATAAGGTATGAAATTAGGAAAGAAAAACGCGCTACCGCAAGTGCTGTAAGACACACTGATAGCGCACGCCAACCAGACAGAAATACTAGAAGATGTTAATTGTAGCACGACTAAAAAATAAGTTATAACGAACCATATTTGTACGATTTGCAGGATTCCGCTATGTTTAGCATAACGCCGTAACTGTTTCTAAGCATATCATTATGTAAGTTTGGCAAGAGAATCCTCTTGATTACTATAAGTTATTTTTGTTTTAGAAATAATTTTTGCTATGAAGCATGATGGGATACTATGCATCCGGTGACAAAAAAAAAACTTAAACTAGGAGAAACAAATTTTCATTTTATTGTATAATCTACTATAATTACATGTTTACTTCATATTTCTAATAATTGTGCGTGTAGGGATCTTTTGTCTTCAAAATTCCATGCCTGAATGGGTTAAATAATTATAAGTACGGTCATTTAGGTATTATGAGCTTCCCATATTAATTATGTTTAGTAGAATGACGTATTTTTTTACCATGATTCTTTTTTATCTGACTGGTGTAATTTTGAGATCAATTACGAGCTACTTTGACGTTCTAAGTTACCTCAACAAGTAAAAAAATATTCTGACTGTATTTTATTCCAGAAAAATGGTTTGTACGTATTTAAAAAAGCTTGGGGGGTAGAAATGATGTAAAGTATAGTAAGTTGAAACACTTGATCTGGCCATTCATTTGATTTGATAAGGTTAAAGAAATTAACTTTCAGAGACATACAAAACATATTTAAGATTCCCTTAGGAACGCGTTACAATAAGCGTAAACATAAACATTGAAACAAAATAGGACGTCCAAAGGCGTTAAGCAATGCAGAGGAACTTTGTGTTGTGAAGAATGCCCAAGTTTTGTCATCTTGGGGATTTCCCCTTGACGATGTTGATATCAGAAACTAGTTCTCTATTATTTGTTAAAAGGTGGAGAAAAATGTGGCCAAATTTAAAAATAATTTCCCCTCTAAAGAATGGACTCTAGGTTTTTTAAACAGACTCAAGAAAGAGATAACCTTACGTAAATGTCAAGATATAAAAAAGAGTAGAGCTGATGTGTCGACCAAAATAGTTGAAGAATACAAACATCTCCCTTGAGGGAGTGTCGGATATGAATATTTTCATTTTCGATGAGACTAATCGGATATTCCTGGATTGAAGAAGCATATTTTTAAGAAGTTAAATATCCAGAAAGAGTTAGAGACTATTCTAAGAGTGTGATTTCTATAATGTTGTGGAAATGCTACATGAAAAATGTACCGGCATATGTAGTGCACAAATCAGAAAATTTATGGACGACTTGGTGTGAAGGGGACCCCCAGGTATACGTTATGGAAGAACTAAAAGTGGTTGGCTTGGCGCATATGCATTTGAAGATTGGTTCGAAACCATAGTAATACCAGCAGCTAAGAAATTACCTGGTAAAAAAGTGGTGCTAGTAACAATCTATCAGGCGATTTTAGTGAGAGTCTTAAACTTCTGCCAAGAGAATGGCATTTTATTTTGCTGTCACCTTTAAATTCTACTCACTTATGTCATGTCTGTTTTTATGGGCCTCTAAAATGATATTAGTGGGGTGTCTTGGATTCATAGAAATTAGGCTTAAAAAAGAAATATGAGCTTTTAAGCAAAGAAGAATTCCTAAGAAAGATTTTTTTTATTATTTTGATCCGCCACACATAATAAAGGAAATGAGAAATAATCTGTTACAATTTTATATGAGATGATCAGAGAGCGCAATGGGCGGATATTGTGACGTCTTATGAAAAAGATCACACGTTTAACAATAAATTGGCATTCAAATTGACAAGACCACATATCAGCCCCACAAATTTTGAAAAATTAACGGTAAAGTTGGCGACGTAAGTCATAAGCATTACTGTTGCTACTGCTATCGAAACATATGTACACTTAGCACCTACAGGTGCTTTCACACTGCCACTTTTTTAGCAAATTTTGATAAACTCTTCGATATATTTAATTCTTCCGATTTAAAATCTACAAAACCCTTAAATAGACCTTTCAAAGGCAAAGAAGAGATCAGTTTCTAAACGAAAGTCTTCAGTTTATAGACAAATTAAAAGTATACAATTCGTTTAAAAATAGAAATGTTCAGTTAGATTTATAAATTGTTGGAAAATATCTATAATTTTTTTATAGTAATTATGGTCGACTCTTAAATCTAAAGGTTTTCAATTGTTTTTCACTACACGACTAAATCAAGACCGTGTTGAAAATTATTTTGGCTATATAAAACAGCAACACGGAAACGCTGTAAATCCCACCCCCATACAGTTTGTTCGAGCCTCAACGAAACTTGCAATTTTTCTATAAGTTCAAATTCTTTGCCTATCATCAGCACCAACCTAGACTGCAGTTTTCAAGTAGATTCGTGCAATTATAGTATCGCGAGAGGCAAGAACATTGCCTCTCTGAAACTGATCTTTGGCTAGATAATTGAACTGACCAAAACAAATATTGTTCTTTTTCCATTTAGTAGATCTAACTTAATTACCGCGGATACTGTTACCCTTAATTATTTAGAACCAGGTCACACTTTTATGAGCTGCGATCATTTCCATCATCAGGTAGACTTAGCCATGAAAAGAACGCCAAAAACCCACGATATTCAAGATTTTGTTAGTACAGTTTCAACGGCAAACTCTGGGAGAGTTATTATAAAAGATATGCATATTGAAAATTTCATAAATGTGTATAGAGACTCATTGGTCTTCAGAACCAGATGGTCTTGATTAGGTACTTATATCGAATCTATCAGTGAAGAGGTTTGGTTGGCTTCTTAATGTACATTTGAATGATAATATAACCATGGCCAAAAAAATGAACCAAAGTATGATAAACTGTACAAATTAGCCCATTTTTCTCTTCACTAGAAGAGTCATTTCAGAGGCACTGGAATTTACATAAACATATAACTGTGGACGAGAGTATGATTAGATTCAAAGACTGGTTCAAAGGGTAGTTCTCTTAAGCAGTACATGTCTAGAAAACCTACTAAAAGAGGTTTTAAGGTTTGGGTCTTGGGTGATGAGACAGGATATGCTTGGAAATATGATATTTATATCGGAGTCTTAAGATGGGGTTCATAGGATCTTAGGTTCATCTGTCAAAAAAAAAATATGCAAAGAATTAGTAGGAAAATGCCATAAAATTTACTTTAATAACTATTTTAACTATAGAATTACCTGGCTAAAAGATAAAGAACTAAATGCATGTGGAACTATAAATTCAAAAAGAAAATATTAGCCTAATTTCAAACACGACAAAGGATTTAAAAAAAATGTGTTGACTCTTATGGTAGCAATACTGGGATAGCTGCATGGAAATGGAAATGCAATTGATATATTTACCTTGCATCCAATTTTCATTGCCCAAATAAAAGTACACTTGTAAACAGAAAGCATAAGAAAGGTACTATGTCACAGGTACCTTTCCCAACCATTCTCAAAGAATACAACACCTACATGAACAGTGTTGATTCTGATCCAATTAAGCCAATATGCGAAATAGAAAAGTAGAGAGTGGTGGTACCGTGTGTTCTTTTATGTCATCGATATCAGCATCACCAATACATTTATTGCATATAAAATGTTAGGAAATACCGATAAACCTCTAAAAAATAAAACAGTTCAGGAGAAACACTGTAAGTGAGCTTGTAGCGCCAAAATCTGTCTCTGTAACTAAAATACGCCTGTCTCATGAGATGGCAGAAGCTCTAAATTAAGAAAGGAAAAACGTGCCTGTGAGACACACTGAGAGCGCACACCAACCAGTCAGAGATACTAGAAGATGTGCTAATTGTAGCACGACTAAAAAAGAAGTTATAACGAACCATATTTGTACGATTTGCAGGATTCCGCTATGTTTGGGAAATCGCCGTAACTGTTTCCAAGAATATCATTATGTAAGTTTGACAAAAGAATCCTCTTGGTTACTATAAGAGTTATTTTTGTTTTAGAAATAATTTTTTGCTATGAAGCATGATGGGATACTATGCATCCGGTGGCCTAAAAAAAACTTAAACTCGGAGAAGAAAATTTCCATTTTATTGTATAATCTACTATAATTACATGTTTACTTCATATTTATAATTTAAAGAAATGTGCATGGTCTTCAAAATTCCGGTTAAAAAATTATAAGTACGGTCATTTAGGTATCATGAGCTTCCCATATTAATCGTTTTAGTAGAATAACGTGTTTTTTTTACCATGATTCTTTTTTATCTAAATGGTGTAATTTTGAGATCAATTAGGAGCTACTTTGAACAGACGTTTAAAGTTACACCAACAATTAAACAAAATATTTTGACTGTATTTTATTCCAGAAAAATGGTTTGTACATATTTAAAGAAGCTTGGGGGTAGAAATGGTGTAAAGTATAAAGTTGAAACACTTGATCTGGTCATACATTTGATTTGATAAGGTGAAAGAAATGAACTTTCAGAGGAGTACGAAAAATATTTAAAATTCCCTTAGGAACGCTTTACAGTAAGTGTAAACATAAACATTCAAACAAAACAGAGGACGTTCAAAGGCGTTAAGTGATGCAGGGAAACTTTGTTTTGTGAAGAATGCTCAAGTTTTGTGATCGTGGGGCTTTCCCCTTGATGATGTTAATATCAGGAACTAGTCCTCTATTATTTGTCAAATCTGGAAAAAATGTGGCCTAAGGACTGGACTCTAGGCTTTTTAGAAAGACTCAAGAAAGCGATAACCTTACGTACATACCAAGATATAAAAAACAGTAGAACTGGTGTGTCGATCAAAATAGTTGAAGAATACTTCAATAAATTAAACGCCTCCCTTGGGAGAGTCCTGGATACGAATATTTTCGATATCGATTAGACTAATTTATCGGATAATCCTGGATCGAAGGAGTTAAATATCCAGAAAGGGTTAGAGATTATTCTAATGGTGCAATTTCTATAATGTTCTATGGATATGCTACAGGAAAAACGTTGCCGACATATGTAGTGTACAAATCATAAAATTTATAGACGACTTGGTGTGAAGGGGGACCCCCCAGGTACACGCTATGGAAGAACTAAGTGATTGGTTTGACGCAAATGCTTTTGAGAAGATTGGTTCGAAATCATAGTAATACCAGCAGCTAAGAAATTACCAGGTAAAAAAGTAGTGCTAGGTGACTCTCTATCAAGCCACTTCACTGAGAAACTCTTAAACTTTTGCAAAGAAAATGACATTTTATTTTGCTGCCTACCTTCAAATTCTACTCACTTATTTGATGTCAGTTTTTATGGGCCTCTAAAACGATATTTGCGGGGTATCTTGGATTCATAGAAATTAGGCTTAAAAAAGAAACCTCAGCTCATAATTCCCAAGAAAGGTATTTTTTAATATTTTGATCCATCACACATGATAAATGCAATGAGAAATAATCTGTTACGATACGATTTTATATGGGATGGGAGAGCGCCATGGGCGGATATTGTAACATTTTATGAAAAAGATCACACATTTAACAATAAATTGCCACCAAAATTGACAAAACCATATATCAGCCTCACAAATATTGAAAAATTAAGGATAAAGTTGGCGACGTAAGTCATAAGCAATACTGTTGCAACTGCTATCGAAACATATGAAACTTATCACCTACAGGTGCTATGGGCACCGCTACTCTTTTAGCAAATTCCGATAAACTCTTCGATATATTTAATTCTTCCGATTTAAAATCTACAAAACCCTTAAACAGAACTTTCAAAGCACAAGACTGGCAGATAGTTTCTAAATGAAAGTCTTCAGTTTCTAGACAAATTAAAAGTATAATTCTTTATAAAATAAAAATGTTTCAGTTAAATTTATAAATTGTTGGAAAATTTCTATAATTTTTTTATTGCAATTAGAGTCGACTTTTAAATCCAAAGATTTTCAATTTATTTTTACTAGACGACTAAACCAAGACTGTGTTGGAAATTAATTTGGCAATATAAGGCAACAACACGAAAACGCTGTAAATTCCAACACCATACAGTTTGTTCGAGCTTTTAGAAAAACATTTGTTTTAAATTTTATTCATACTGACAATATGAACTGTCTAGAAGATTTTGAACTTGCAGATTTTTCTGTAAGTTCAAATTCTATACCTCTCATCTATACCAAGCCAGACTGCAGCTTTCAAGTAAATTCGTGCAATTATCATGAGCTGTCATTGCCATAACAAAATGAATTTAAGTATATGTGTGTAGATATTTAATTAATAAATTTCTTAAACTCCATTCTTGTCCCATATGACAAAAATTTGCAACCTAGAATGAGCAATTAGAGTACTCAAACATATTTATTCATTTCAAAGCATTTGGCACAAGTAAATCAATATTTGGAAGTTTGAAAACACCCCTCTCCTATCTTTTTATATATAAATTAGAAAAGCTTTTACTCGAAAATATTGAATCTTGCATTTTAAAAACCAGGCAAATAATTACGTAATTTTTCAAATAGTTACATATGTGCACAATAGGGTGGAACGAAAATTTTTTTCTTTTTAAATTGTTTTGCTAGAGGCGTCAAAATGTGCCTCTGGATAAATAAAATTGATTTTCAAAAGCTGATCGACCTATCTTAGCATTGTCAGGTTCCTCACGGAACCGAAAGTCTTGAAATTTTGTCGATTTTAGAGATTTTTATTACCTTCGTTGGTTCATTTGCAAGTATGAATTTGAAACAAAACTTAATGGAAAGGCACAGCAAAAGTTTGTACGATAGTGCAAATCTCGTGAAGGCAGGGAAATAAAATAGAATTTTAAATTTCAACAGTGACACAAAGATGCATTATCAATAAGACACGTTATGAATGTATATGGTGCACAACCTCAATAAAAATGTACAATGTTAGAAAAAATAAGTAACGGGTAAAACCATACCTGGAAATAGTGCACTCGTGCATGTAAAAGTGCATTACAAAAGACTTATCAAACAATAATGCTACCTCCGAAAGAAATACAGTGTGTGTGGAAGTCAGTAGAAACATATCTAGGGCACCACAGGTGGTAGGACAGCATTGGCACTGAAATAAGGACAAAATTTGTAAAATTTAAGTTATAAACACAGATAATGTGCAAACAAAACATTACTGATGTGAAAACATTCACACAAAAACTTTAAAACAAAAATGTTTTCAAAACATCGGCAACTCATGCCGCTGATATGAACTTTTGAATTTTATGAATTTTAACTGCTCGTAACTAGGGTTAATACTATAGAAAAGTTGCATACTTACGTAGGTATTGTAGAGAACGTCAAATATCTCGAACATTATGAATATAAGGACGTCTACTATCAAAAGCCTCTGCACCACTAAGCAAAAACGCCATAAACATTATCAATTGTTGGAAAATATAAACTATCAGCAGATGTATTGTTCTGTATTTTGTAGGACACGATTCCATATAGTAGATATAAGCTGTTTTCGTTTGAATTTAAATATAGGGAGTCAGAGCATCACCATGTTAGGTTGGGCCGCTCCGCCTAAAAAACATTTCATCATGTAAAAGTTATAAAAAGTTGTGTAGATCTAAGTCAGGGGTATAGATTTGTTTATTCTAGGATAATGATCAACCTGGGATAGAATTTTATAGGTAATAGGTAGTATTTTAAGCAAATTATGTAAAGTTTGGTGATATAGAAAAATTTCAGAAAAACACAGAAAAGCCCAACATATGGTATATCATTCGATTCAGAATGGTCTCTAATTTGCAAAAATAATAATAATTTAGTCATATAAAAATCCAAAAGAGAATAAATTCAATTCAAAATTTCGGAAAAATAAATTCATAAAATCAAATATGCCATTCCTTGGAAAAACGTCAAAATGGGCCTATCAGTTTTCCAAAGTTAGTCTAGTTTTGTCTTTGAAAGCGTGAGGACGCTAAAATTTAAGAGGAAGTAACCTCAAAATAATTGTTGAAAGAAAATAAAAATGGGAATATAAGTTATTCCAAGTAAATGTCAAGATTAAAAAAAAGAAGTAAGTCCCAAATATAGAAAATTAATCATTTAATTATATAGTAAATAGAGTCCAGGTGAACAAAACCACGAGCTTTTCTTCGTTAAAATAAGTTAAAATTTACATAAATTAAATTCAGAAACGCTTCTATATGACAGAAACTTAAATAAAACCAATGTTAGAAAGGTTAAGTCGTCGAATGTAAACAGTGCATCGATTAAAAGTATAATTCACAGTTACAAAAGGTACCTGCTTACCTTAAATAAAAATAAAACAGTGTATACATACAATAGAGTGCAATTCATCGAAATAATCAAGAAAAGGCAATCAGAAACAACCCACTTCACTTCGCCATATTGTTTGGAACGTCAGATGATAAATCAACAGAACCGATTGCAGCTAGGGCGTCTTCAGACTACGGCGAACGCAAAAAGGTGCGTTCAGACGTCGCCGAACAAGGGGAAAGATATTAAAAAGGTAACAGAGTACTCTGAGAATAGTAAACATAATTTCCTTACTAGGAAATATAGTCCTTCTGACTAGTTCTTTCAAATAAAAGGCCATAAAATAGTATAGGATAGTATATTTTAGTCTGTAAGTCCATAATTTTCTTTTAGGAGTGTAAAATTTAAAATTCTTTCCCAGGAAAAACCAAGTTTTGTTAATACATGTTTAAAATTGAAATTCATAGCGTCTTTTATTGAAATTCTAGCTTTTCAGGTCACTTTTGTGTTGCATGAACTCAACCCTGAGATAGAGAATCTTTACAAATTGTAAAACTCGTGCTAATAAAGTTACATTTCTTTGTGATATTTGTTGCTACAAGAGCAATTCTCATGACAGTAAGTCTGTCAGGGAAAAACAAAAAAAAAACAAATAAATTATCACATACACAAAGAAAGAAGAAAAGTGTAACAATATATTCTCTGGTAGACACAGCATATATAATAATTATTAAACTATGACAAAAAGCCCCTCCAACTCAATTTGCTTTATTCTATCTTCCACTTCCTCATTGGATTTGAAAATCACGCCTATTGCGATTAGTGGAATTACGCGACAAATAGCAAGTTCTAGGCTATTTTCATTTGTTTGAGTACTTCTACTAAATATTGATTTTAGTTGGTTTACGTGTTTCGAGGTTGTATGTCGATTGTTCGTCAATTATTACAATATTCAAATTATTATGATAACTATAAGTATTACCTACTTTTAAGTACGTTATTTTTCGTTATTTATTTGTATAGAATGATCTAAAATATAAACGTGTTGGAAGAGATGAAGAAGAAATGTTTCTGAAATACTCAAAAACGTTGTACAGAAAATTAAAGAGATTAAGCAAAGTACATCAATTCCTTCTTTGAAATCGCATCTTGGACAAACTAAAAAAGTTCATGGACATAGCAATCAAATTTAGAAGAATTCAAAATATAGACCCTAGAAACCAAGAAAATGAAAATGACAGAAGAAAGGAAAGCAATGCCAGCACCCAGATCATTGAAAAACATGCCATCATAAAGTAGTTCCACCGTTATTAAAGAAGTACACCTGTCATTCAGCTTTACTAGTAGTATGAAATTAATGAAGACAAGGAATACGGTATCCAACGTGTCCTTACGGTACGAACCGGAATGAAATGATGTAAATGTTGCTGAAATGCCAGTGACTGCTAATATGGAAATGTGGGTTACCAAAGCGTTAGACGTAAATTTTTCTATTTTTTCACGCTCCTTGCAATACCGAAGCTGTTGAACGATTCGTACGTCTTGCAACTGAAGCAACACTAGCTATGTGTGGCTAAAAAGCCGAGATGAATTCATTCAACCCGGTACAAAATCAAGAAAAATATTTCCATCATTTGAAACGAAATCAGATTACTTTAAAAATGGATAATAACTAAAATATTAAACATGTTGTTTTTGTTTGTTTTTCCATGTCTATTTATGTGTTTTTTAACGGTACGTCTGATTTTATTTGATGTTCATCCTTATGTAGCTACTGAATGTGGCGAAAAAATTAAAAAAATACGAGTTTTGTTGTTATCATTGTTTACCACTTATGTTTATTTTGATAAGAGTTTTCGTAAACATCATAATAACTATTGTTAAAAACATCCATGTAAAGAATAACAAAATGTATCAAATGACCACAAGTCCGATTAGCAAGCATATAAATACCAGCATCGAACTTGTAGCCAGCAGAAAGTGTTATAAGTCTTTCTAATAAAGAAGTTAAGTCTACAACGTTATTCTCTTCTACCAAGAAAATCCCCGTAACTTATTTGGCGCAGTCGGTAGCATAGTGCCCTTTTGGCAAGTCAGTCAGTGCATCGAATCACCCTCAAGAAATTCCAGCATCGAGCAAAGAAGTCTCAGAGGTCCGACACCAAGAGTCTATTTCAATAGTTAAGGCCTATCCAAAATAACCTACGCGGAGGAGAAAAAAAACCTACGTCAATACTCAATCCTTAGAACGCTTCCTTTCTCACCCCCTAATCGAAAGTCACTTTGTGTGATCCTTTCAATTTTCAACGTCTTATTTCAACCTCACTTACTATTCAGCAAAAAATTTGTGTGATATTTGAAAAAGCAAACCACTAATTTTAAGCCAGTCTATTATTGAGACAACATTAGATGTAAGTTGCGATTCATTATACTTTATAATTTGCAGACAGGGAAGAGTCAGGTTCTCAACCATATAGTTAACTCACTCTCATGTCATTCAATGATTTACTTGAAAGTTTAGAAGAAGCTATTAATACACCCATTAGCACAGACAACGAACCTGAAACTATTACCCGCGTACCTTCATCGTTAAGACCAAGCAAATTAACCCCTATTCAAACTTCTTCCGGTAATTTCCAATCAAAAAATGGCTCAAGTCCATTATCAATTACTCAGAATGTACATCGACGTCATAAGACCCTTCGATGGCAACGTCTTCGCCCTAAACGATTTTATTTCTACTTGTGATGCTCTAGAAACTAATTATGGGAAACCAATGGATACCCTAGACAATATACATTTAAATAACTTTCTGCTTCAATCAATTAAATCAAAATTACACGGACAAGCACTTACTATAGTTGGATGTCGCTTCGACTTAGATTCATGGGCAGACATTCGTAAAACATTAGTAGACCATTTCTCAGACCCTAGATCAATCGAAAATCTTGAACATGACTTAAGACAAACAACTCGACGCAATACCGAATCATTGCACGACATTGGACTAAGACTACGAAACTTACAAAGCCTACTACTTAGAAAACTTTCGCAATCAAACGACGAAGCTGCACAAAAAACAGCTTATACCAAAATTTATCAAAAACTGACACTCGACACGTATACCCATTCCTTACCACAAAATTACCAGATCATGATATGCTTAAGCCCCTTCAAAACTCTAGAAGAAGCTATAAATCTCGTATCGCAAGAAGAGCAATTTAATAAAACTTGAAGACAAACACAGCCATAAAACATTAACCAAAATAATTCTTACATTCACCAAAATCACAATCTTAAAACTCAATTCCCTTCTCAACCAATAAATCTACCACCACCTCGTATCGTCCAATAAAATTTCTTCACGAACCAACAAGTATTTGGAAGACAAAATATAAATCAAAATCAAAACGTCTTCAAACCAAGACCTCAAAACAGTCAACCATTCAAATCCACTCCAATGTCCGGCAGAACTTTTACTACGGGTTTTAAACGATAAGATTATCTGCTTCCCGCGAGAAGAAATTTTAATCAGAACTTCGTGCCCAGACCAAGAAATAGTTCGAATAAATACCCTCAGCGAAGTGACGCTCGAACACAATTGTAGTATCATCATTAAACATACTACCTATTCCAAAGATGATACTAAACTTAGAGGACGTCCATTCTATTTGCCGAAGATTATGGAATATGACCTGTCTCTTCTACCAAATCTTCCCCTCGAAGAATTTCCTTCGGACTTAAGTGAACTATCCGATTCACTATAACATCTGCAACCATTAAGTATAGAAGACTTTGGAACAACTGGCCACCATACCTGGATTCTTTATTCTCTTATATTTATAATTATCCTTGCTATTCTAAGTTATCTCTTCTTTAAATATTACAAAACGAAACAATTTAATATAAAGATTGTAAATAAAGGCAAACCGCCCTCTGAATCTATTGAACTCCCAGATTCAAACCTTCCTATAAAGGATATGAATCCATTTTAAGATGGGAGAAGTCCTGTTATTAGTCTTAACTGCGTCCTGTTACCTGTGAGCAGTTATTCAGTTTGTTTTGCACATGGACTTTTAATGAATGTTTTTCCATGTCGACTTCCTGGAATGTTCCTCCAGTGGTTTTTGTGTTTACTCCTGACCAGTCTTTGATCTCCCTTCTGGCTGAGTTTTAGAAATGCCCAGCGCGGGTTCTGAGTCATAGAATATATGTCTAGCAAGTTCATCGGCTTTTTCATTGCCGTCAATTCTGGAGTGTCCTGGCACTCAAAGTAATTTGACTCTGTTCTGCTCACTCAGAATTTTCAGCACTTCATGGCAGTCCCATAGCTGTCAGGATAACACTTTATTTAAGGCAAGTGCTCTAAGTGCCGCCTGACTGTCTGATGTAATGGAGATCTGCTGGTTAATATATTGTCGATTTGTATTCTCTCATACACATTCAAGTATAGCCAGAATTTCTAACTGGAATAGAGTGGTGTGTTGCCCACGGGAAAGGCTTATACTTGAACTGGGTCTTCCATGTATACCAGCTCCAGCTCCTGTATTTGTTCTAGACCCGTCAGTGTACCAGGTTAGGTTCTTACGTACTCTACACATTTAGTATCGATGCACACAAATATCGTCTTTAAATAATAAGAATATTGTACCATTTATGTACCTCTTAAACGAAACACAGACAGGTACACTGTACCTGCCTCTGTGTTTTTATTTTAAGAGTGTTCTCTTTATTTTTAGTTACTGAAGTTTAATTTTTTGTTATAGAAATATTTTTGGAGCAGAGATAAAATTTTAAAAAAAATGTGTTTTATTAATGTTATAATAGTTAAAAAAACAAAATAAGTATAAATTATCCACAATTTTTAAATAACACCTATTTTGTCTAAAGGCACCAATACAATCGGTACACATTACTTTAGTAGTTCTTTCTAAGCCTAATTAGGAGGTGAGGCTGTGTCCAAGGAATATTAAAAAAAACACACAATTACCAAGAATCTACTGGTCCCTGTGCCAGACATACATTCAGCTAGTCGTTATAGAGTATTATACCGGGTGAGTCACGAATTGCGCTCGCCCCGATATTTCCTAAAATATTTGGAATAGAAAATTGAAATTTGGAGGCCTTAATATACGACTAAAATGCCATCTTTTCAATAAAAAATCAAGTTTGGTGCACATCCGGTTTGGCCGGAAATGCCCACAACTTTCGATTTTTAAATGGAACACCCCCTATATATTTTTTTACATTTTTGGAATCTAGAGGAAATTTTGAATACAATACATCCATTTTGGTCACTTTTTGATAAACAATAAAAATTTTATTAAAAAATCTATTTCTGAATCCAGAGTGCTGTGGTGCCCAAAATATATTTTAGTTTGTGTGCTACGTTACTATAAAAATAAAAAGAGCAATATGATTGCATTACTTAATTCTCTAGAGGCGTTTAAAATTTTTAAATGTGATTTTTACCCACTAACTCGGTTTTTTTAATGGGAATTTAATCGTTCACCAACATTTTTAAATACCTCATTTTCATACGAATCTATTGATACCAAAATTTTGGAAAATCCGCTCAGAAATATTTGAGATTTCAGCCAAAATACAATGCAACCAAGCTTTTAGAAACATGCGGCGAATAGATAATAGATTAGTGAGCTTTGGAAACTAAAATGGCACATTTCTGTGTAAATCTGGTAAATGAATAATTTTAGTAGAAATAAAAAGGTCGATATGTTACTGATATATGGAGAGCGTCTCAAAAAGTCAACTGCAGTTGCAGAACTGTATCAGCACGTATCTGTGACGGCATCGATATATTTTTTTAATGGGACACCCTATATCTTATTCTAAAGATTGATAGGCCTTTTACAAAGGAAATCGGTGAAATATATTGTACCGCTCACTTTAGCCTGAACGCTACTTGGCTATATATATGGTTCTCCAATGAGTTTTTGGTGTTCTAAACCCGCCCCTACTATTAAAGTTTATATTTATATCTGATTTTGTTTATTGTTTGCAGATGTCTTCTGGCGCCATCATTCAATTTCTGCTTCACTTGGTTAATACTAATTCATGAAGTAATTTATTTGCTTGTCATTGGATTTTTTAATGTTTTTATTTGATACTTATGCCAGTTCAAGGTCACTAATCACCAGTTAGTTAGTACAGGTAGTGACAGGTACACCATAAGTATCTAATAGCACGGCTATTGGCTATATTATTTTGTTTTATTAGAAGAAATTTCAAACCATGACCCAGTCTCTAAAAAGGTACATGAGAACCGGGCAGTCATCCCAAACCTATTTTAGAGGCAGGAATTGACGTTACAATATTCTTAAAATAAACAAATTTTGTCCATATAAAGTTCATTAAGTTCATCAGGGGACAATGAGCGGAGATTAGATTTTTTGGCGCAATCTTCAATTCTCTTGGAAGAAAATCCAAATCTTAGATACAATTATGTGCAGTGATGAAAGTCGATTCCACAACAATGGAGTAATCACAACACAAATTGTCGTTACTGGTCTCAAGAGAATCCTAGGTGGATGAGACATACCAGATCCCAGAATAGTTTTGGAGTAAATGTTTGGTGTGGTATCGTTAATGGTTACATTGTTGGTCCATACCTCTACTATGAGAATTTAACAGGTGAAGGATATTTACAATTTTTGCAAAATGAGTTACAAGTACTATTAAGGAATTTGCCTGCTCAGTTGGATAATATATGGTTTCATCAGGATGGAGCAGTCTCACGTAATCATCACAACGTTGTTAATTCTTTAAATCAAACATACCCAGGAAGATGGATTGGTACCAATGGAGTACTTAGATGGCCCGGCCCGCTCGATCTCCTGACATTACTCCATTAGACTTTCATTTATGGGGATTTTTAAAAAGTGAAGTGTACAAAGAACCAATAGAAGACATGGCAGGTCTTTACATTAAAATGCTAGTGCTGCCGCCATTAATCGGCATACATTATTAAAAGTTTGTAGATCTGAACTAATTAATATATTTACGATGTGTGTTAAAGACAATGGCAATAATTTTGAGCACCTATTAAAATAGTTATTTTAATTTCATTAGTTCGTAAAAATTGTTTTATGTTCGTAATTGTTTTTTATTGCTTAAATGTTTGAATTATATGATAAATAATATTTTTTTCTAGGGGTTACTTCAAATATATTTAATTCATAAGATATAAAAAACTCTTTAAATATTTTCTTCTAAAATTTGTAAATTAAATACAGATTGTCCCACTTACAGAAAATGTTAAAGAGATTACAATTATTCAATATTGGCAAATGCCAACATTTGGACTCAAATATGTCGAAAACTGTTAGTTTATAGTATTTTTTTAGAACATAATCTGCTTAGAAATGCATTTTCTTTCACATAAACCCTGTTTCAAAGTTTCTCCCATCGAAATATTTCTTTAGAGCACAGCGCCATCTATATATTGATATATTAAAAAAACAATTATATTCAAAAATAAAGCTCTCTGTATGCTCTACAAATTAGCTTTTACATAATTAAAATATCTCTATTCGTTTAGAATATATCCGGCCTGGGAGTTATTATTGGGACACCCTGTATACACGGTATGTCTGATGTATCTCTGTTTATTCTACGCTTTAAAAGAAATAACAGACGAGAGATAGAAATCGAAACACGTGCTTGTGAATGTTTAAGTTTGATATAACTGCTATTTTGAAGCATTGCGTAATTTTCAAATCTCTACTCATTAGCACACTACGACTATGTGATGCTTGGTGATGGGATCCAGAACATATTAAAATTAAAAACTTAAGTAGGATAATCAAAGATTAATTACATATTACACATTGTTTGACGAATATTAACCAGTGTAACAATTTTGTTTATAAAAACTGTGACAAATCATAATAAACACTGAAGTGTGACATGTGGGAAACGGATGTTTTTGCAATGAATAGTACTCAGCCGTTAGTAGTAGAAGGGAAAGGTGCGAGTAGTCATTCGTTTAGAGGTGGTCTGCCATTACATTTACAATGGAGGAATGGGACGTTGCAGCACCACGTGTTCGCATTTGTTAATAATGGTGAGTCCATTAATCACAACACAGAGGATCCTTTGTCGTCATTTCAATATCGTCCGACTGACGTAGTTCCAAGCCGCAATACGATCCTGAAATAGGCTGAAGCTTTTAGAATACGAGGAAACATTATGTAGGAAAAGCCGTCAGGCCCCACAAGAACGTTGAGGACCCCCGAAAACATCGGCAGAGTGAGAGAAGGAATCGAGAGAAGCACGTGAGTTAGGAATTACCCGTCATTCAGTAAGAAAAAACTTACGTTTAGATTTAAAATTCTATGCCTATTAAATTTGTGGTGGTTCAGCAGCTCAAGATGAGGGACTTTGCTGTGCGTATGCAAGTGATTTGGGAAGAGGATTCAAACATAGTAGTGATAATGACGATGAAGCGCATTTTCACTTGAATGGCTCAGTCAACAAGAACTTCCGTTACTGCGCCCCTCAAAATCCTCGCATTATCCATGAAAGACCTCTCCACTCTGAACGTGTGAGAGTTTGGTGTGCGGTTGCCCCATTTGGTCTAATCGGTCCCTATGTTTTTGAAGAGAACTGCGCAACAGTAACAGTAAACTCACAACGTTACGTTCACATGCTGAATACGTTTTTTCATCTAGACTTGCGGAGACGACAAATCGATATGAGAGATGTTTATTTTCAACAGAATGGTCCCACTGCGCATACTGCCAACGCATCCATGCGAATTTTGAGGAACATGTTCCCTGGCCGTCTTATTTCGGTGACGTGCCGTGGCCTTCAAGATCACCGGACTTATCCCTCCTGTGACATTTTCCTGTGCGGGTACATAAAAGAACTTGTCTACGTCCACAAATCCCATATATTAATGAAGTTGAAAGATGCCCTTTCAGAAGAGGTGCATTTCATTGACCGGGACCTGTTGGCTCGAGTTATGAATGAGTTCTGGGAGAGATTTGATACCTGCATTCGGTAAGACAGAGGCCACCTGAATGACATGATTTGATTGTTAAATCAAATGGCATGTCATTCTTCATTTTATAAAAAATATAATTATATTTTCTTGAAAATCAGCAGTTCTATTTATTGCAAAACGTCCGTTTCCTACAAGTCACCCTGTAGTACCCCTACTTTACGCCAGATGTCACTGCAATTTTTAAAGCCAAACAGCTTTCTGTATCCTGCTCTGCTCCATGGTGTTCTATGCGCGAGTTACAGATAACAGATTCCAGGAGAAGACGATGAATATGCATAATTGCACATTTCATACAAATGTTATAAATAGATGTAGGAAGCTTATTAGTCAGTTTATTGTTACGTTTTGTCATATACATACCTTTGTATTTAAACTTCAATAAATTCATTTTCGCTATTTTATTTTGTTAAAAAAGTTTATTTCAAATTAAATCAATTTTTAAAAAGATCTAAACCGTTCGACAAAAAATAGCTGGCGCAGTCGGAACGGATTTTCTTTGGAGTATTTTCGACAGTATATCGGAAAACTCGTCGTGCCTTCGACAAACCAAAGAAGACCTGCAAACCCTTGCCATACCGTTGGCAAACATCTAAGTTAAGAAAATTCAAGCAAAGAAGACATATTCTGCATACCTAGACCTACCATTTCCTTTTGTACCCTCCTAAAATATATCCTTTCACACCCTGAGCTATAAAACTGGTACATCTCAATCTGAGCACTCCCAACTCAGTACGTGTGAGCAAGACCACCAGACGCTCAGTATCCTCTCATCGGAAGCGCCGTGAGGCTTTGCACTTGTGAAAGCAATTTCACATAAGCCCTTGAAGAAACCAAGATCGTGCACTCTCTTTCCCAAGACTACACGTGACCCTAAATCGTGTACAGGAAAGATTGGCCCAAGCAAGAAACCACCTTTAAAAGAAGACATCTTTAAAAGCACATAGCCTTGCGCTATTTAGGGAAACCGACTTAACGACTAAAACCAACGAGACAATAACCACCCTCCAGCTCGAGAAAAAATATATAATCAATCAAAGTGTAATAGAGCATCGCCTGAGAACTCTCTGAGTACTCTTGAAATCCCTCGTTATCACATTGTAATCGATTATATATACCAGAGCCTTCATGTTTTCTGCCATTATAATATTCTTGTAAGTACTATTCATGACTGACATTAATACAACCGACGAGACCTTAGCTAATCTGTTACAGACACTTAGCCCCGATTTGTATATACAAAATAATACCACCAATATTGCCGAAACTTCAGAAATTTTAAATCCGAACACAATGGCTAGAAACGATATTAGCGTTAAGAACTATTTAGACCTTATACCGGAATTTGACGGAGATACTTTAAAATTACCGCTATTTTTAGACACGTGTGATCAAGTTTTAGGAATGTTAGCACACGATAACAATCCACAAAAAATTCAATTTTTAATGCTACATTTTAGAACCAAAATTATCGGTAGGGCCGCGCAAATATTAGCTGCGAGAAGTATAACTACATTTCCGGAACTAAAAACATTATTATTAAATACTTTCGGTGACCAACGCAATGAAGAATCCTTGTTAAATGACCTCATGATGCTCACACAAAATCATAACGAATCTCCTAGAAGTGAAATTAAATTATGCTCTGGCTTGAACTGCAGCCCTCCTAATTACGGAGCATTTTGGTTGAATCGGAATTCTATCGGTTATTTATGACAAATATGTTTATCCAATGGGGTACAAGCAAGGAGGCGCGAAGTCGTTTCAAGCGGGAAATCAGGGAGTCGAGTATTGGCCTTGGGCCTAGGTGCACGTTGGGTGACTTAATAGGCAACTGGTTGAATTTAAACCACCCTAAATTATTAAGTGATTAATGTGCTCTAATTAGTTCAGTAGAAGGGTTCAAGCTTGACGCCAAAAACGAACTAAGTTTGATAGGAGAAGTAGAAAATTCTAATTTCTGTACCATGTAGTTTTAGGGTAAATGGTTTCTTTTGAAGAAAGATCCTGTTGAAGTTGTATAGCAAAATACTATCATCGTTTGTGAGTCTTTTAGCAAATATTAAATGCTTAAAATTATAAATTTAGTGTTACCTGCTGTATGAAGCGAATTGGAATAAATAAATTAAGATTACTGCCTCTAGTGAGTAGAATAATGCTTGGTTAATAGTTTGGAGGTGTTGTAACCAAAAAATTGTGAGTAGGTACATACCTACACATTTTGTACACTTCCGAATGAAAAGAAAAAAAAAATTATGGAGAAAATCAATAAAACAAAGAACCACTAAAAAATATATATCGTCAAATGTCAATAAATTCTAACCACTTCAGCGCGCATGAAGTCCCTGAAACGGCCAATGAAATTGGCGCAAATACTACCATATCTGTATGGCTATAAAGAATGCTTAAGTTATTATTAAAAAGTTATTTTAACTGCAGCAGATGCTAAATTATACAGTATTTTATAACCTAGCCTTTTAGTTATATTAAATCTGCAATCATAATTAAAATTCAAAATAGAGCGTAAGACCTCATGGGGCAGATTATCCTTGAGCAAATACTTAATAACAGGAAGTTACCAAAAAATAAATACACAGCTCTACAAGGCTCAACAAAAAACGATAGTTGAACGCCACCTTATTTTTAGTTACTGGAAATCAAATAATACACAACTTCTGCTCACTTTAAACTATAAATTGGCCCGGCAAAATAATGAAACACCGAGCTATCCCAGTTTAAATGACTACTAGCTTAATGAAATTAAACAACTACTAAAACAAATAATCTATTAACATTCGGAGTTCCAAAAAAACAAACAAAATACTCTAGTCACACAATAGAATTACAGAGATAAATCGATATAATATTTTATATCGCCCGGTCTGAGCTCAGTGACCGTTCTAAGAAAACTTATAACTCACTAAAATTACTAGGAACTGTACAACAAATAGCATTTTAACAAGGATTAACCAGTTAAACTAATTACATAAATTGACATGGCACTTTAAATTTTAACCCTCAAAAGGTTTCAGAACTGAATACCTAAATTGGGGAGACATACAAAAAGCTTTCGGCGCATAAAGGTTTTTCTATTGTTTCTGGACAACCTTATATGTTGCTAGCGAGCACACACTAATTAAGTCACTATGTATGCCTCTTGGGGTCAACAAATCACGTCAATGTGGCCAATGTCTATGACTAACATGAAAGCAGCCAAATTGTCTATTGGTCTCTGGAAGGAAAAATAAATCACGAAACCAGTTCCTGAACGGCACTAAAAATATTGTTTCTCCACGCGCGTAGTCTTGAGCTACCACAACTACATAAAATACAAAACTTACAGTTTCATTTCTGGACACATGAAGGTCAATGGACGTATGGCACTCAACAAAAATGAACATACAAACTACAAACCAGGTACTTAAAATCACCAATAATCATGGATGGCATCAAAGCAACTAATTCAGATTAATCACGCAATTTGCTGCTATTTAATACAGATTCATTCTCTCATTTAATTGACTATTAAATATTTGCACTTTGGGGTATACACATTACTCTGATACACAATTTAACATAAAGCCTTGCTGTAACTATGGTCAATGTTACACTATAACACAGAACATACAAACTAAAATAACTACTTTACTGATTCTAGGCGCAGTTACTATTAAGTATATACAGATATTTACAAATATGTGGCGGCTTTTTAATTCTTACAGCCTACCGGCCAACCGCCTCTACGTCATCTTTTCTGCGTCCCCCTTGAGTTGGCGACTTGGTGTAGGAATATGCCCGCTTACTATTGGCTAAACTTGGTCGTACAAGCTACCACGCCATTGGTCAAGCATTTGTCATGACTAGCCGATAAAATTTAAACGCGTATAATACTACGATCAATATCTTATAATTTAAATTTAAATAGTAAAAAGAATAATCGCGCGCTTTATCGCTTTGGCACACATAATTGAGATTTACAAATTAAATTATAGTGTGCCTCAAAACGTGAGCGTTAAAACCGTGAAACATATTGTTATTAACAACGTTTTATTCGCTAAATGTAGGCTTATTATTATAATTATTTTAAAATAACTTCTCTCTCAATTTCTTCAGGATCCTATAACAAATTTTACAGTTTTAACGCAATAACAACAAAAAGAACGTGTTGTCTATCAAGTCCTTGAACTAACACATCTGCAAGCAAACCAATCCTTTCCTACTCTCAAATCTCACACATATTTTGACTAATCATGTAGTCACGATTCAATTGGTTCCTCACTCTCTATGCTCACACCCATACGTCTCGTGGCTCCTAACCGGAAATGGGTTATAACACATAACACGCACAAGATTCATGCTTTATGTCTCGCGGCGAACATGTTGGATCCTGTCGCTTGCCACTGTCACAGATAATAAATAGTATTAGGGTTATAAGTAAATTTAAAGAAATAATTATAGTTGTAATAGTAAAAATAAAATATGGGTACCACCAAATACGTTTTGTTTTTTTTTTTTTCAGTGTGTTCCACCAGTTTGGTTGGCATGCAATTTTGAGGTATAAAAGAAGTGTCCACTAGGTCTTTTTTGAGAGTAATTCGAAATTTGTCACTCTTACAGCCGGTTTTACAATCGCAAGTTAACTTTCATGTTAGTTGACTCTTACTTGCAGGTTTACTATAATTTTACCGACACTTGCGTTTTTCAATATAAAGTTAAGTGATGATTTGTAAACGAGAGGTTGTGAATAAAATTTATAATGTTGGTACTAGAAAAATGATTATTATACTTAAAATGTATGAAATTTTGTCAAAGTCTGATCGCCTGCTGAAAAATATAAATATCAGAAGCGATTTATGAGTTAGTGGTTTATTATTATTTATTAAGTAAGTATGTAGCATTTAATATTTGCAATTCTTCATATAATTTATTCTATATTCTGCTATAAACAGAAACGTTCTTTCAACAATAAAAATGTGTTTTATTTTTTAAGTATTACATCATGGATAAAGAAAGGTGTGAACATTTTTCTGCCGAGGAGGAGGATATTCTCATTAATTTAATAGCAAAATATAAGTATTATAGAGAATGAAAAAAGTGGAGCAACCATCTGGGCGGAAAAGGAAAAATCAAGAAAATTGAAGAAGAATTTAACGCATCAAATGGAAGATCTCGATTTAGGTCATCAAAAAATGTAAAAGAAAAATACGTAAATTTAAAGAAACGAACAAAACAAAAATTTTCAAGCAATAAACTTAACATTTAGAAAACTATAGGTGGAACTTATGATCCCATTCCTTTAAACAGCGTAGACAACAAAATTAAGAGTTTGTTAGGCGTACAAATTGATGGCATGTCAAATAATTACGACATCGATTATAGGCCACCAAGTAAGTTTAATGTATGAAAAGGTAATGAATAAAAAGTGTTATGTAACATGTACGAAAAAATAGAACTAATTGCCTTATTTCCTAATTCCTCCCACCTATTGCAACCAATGAATGTTGGTGTATTTAGACTGCTGAAGAGCGCATGAAAAACTGAAATACAAAAATGGAGGATTGATAAGTCCGAGAACAAATTGCAAAAACAAAATTTTGCACCATTTCTCAGAAAGGCATTAGAATACGTTTCTGATCAAGCGCGTTTAGAGGAAGCGGTCTGTGTCCCTTTAATGGGGAGAACGTTAAATTTGGCAAAATATGTAAATCTAATCCTAAAATTACTCCACAAAAAAAACTTCAATTGACAGAGTAACATTTCTAAAAGCGCTTGAAGAAAGAATTGGAGACGAAAAACTAAATCAGTTCGAGAATAATTTGATAAAAAATAATGGATGGAAAGGTACTCCGGAAGATACGTCACTGTTCCAGATTTGGAGAGAAGTCAAGGAAACATTTAAGGAAAAATTGCAAGGAAATGAAACTAATAAAGAAGATGAAAATATAAATGGTAACCAAAATAGTATAAAGCCTCGAAATTTCGAATGTGGCACATCAAATAATGCTGAACACAAGTTTCGCAGCCTTGAAAAGTTCACATTTGCTTCAAAAAATAAAGCAGAGTCAGCCAGTACCGTCCTACCTTTAGATGTGCCATCTCCATTTAAAAGGACCTTATTTTGACCAGATATTACTCCTAAAGCTAAAAAAAGAGAAAGCAAAGAAAAAATTCCCTCAGTTGTGACCTCTGAGGCTTGGCAAACGTATCATAAAAATAAGGAAATGGAAAAGAATAAAACTGGAAGAAAAGCAGAGAAGAGCACTTCTCCGAGAATAGAAGAAAGCTGGAGAATTAAAAGAAAATAACGATTAAATCAGACAGTTCTGAAGAAGAGTGGCAGGAGAGCTGAGACAGTTTAGAAGACGTGGAACTTTTTGAAGACCCAGAAATAGATTTTTGCGAAATAGATAGTGCTGATAAGGTGACTATTTGTTGGTAACATTTGCTGGAGGAAAAAGACACACTGTGAATTATCGATACCCTTGTGTGGTGGTCCAGAATATTTATGAAAATGACAGCGAAGTGGAGGTAATGTTCCTGAAAGTGATAAATGATGAAAAAACTCAATTCAAAATTGATGAAAATGACATTTCAACAGTACACAAAACAGTATAGTGGGCAAATTGCCCACTCCGGGGATTTTAATTGCTGGAGATAGACTCAAGTATCAGTTTTCAAATCCAGTTGATGTATATGAGGCCTAAAATAAGGATGTAGTTTTTTTGTGTAATGAATGTTACCCATAGTTTATTATTATCGGAGTAGTACCTACCTAGGTTATGTTGTAGATGTCTCTAATAAATAATTTCAAAATAGATACTGTTCTACTGTCAATAATTGGGCTGTCGATAAATGGAATAATTCCAAAATGACCCTGTCAATTACTAGGTACCAAAAATTATTTTTTCAAAAACAAAAATAAAAATGAAATATTAATCTTTTTAACTTTGTTGTCTATGAAATTAATTTAATAAACATAAAAAGCGGCCCTATATTGCTCGTACCCTTCTGATTTATTGCATTCAGAGAATAATTAATATTTTGTGAGTTTTTGGTTCTAAAGGTGTCAATTACTGGTCAGTTTACCTTAACTATACCTAAAACAAAAACTAAGGTTATAAGAAAATTTACCATTGGTGACGTTTTTATAGTATTGTGAAAAAGTGTATGAATCTTCACCAATCTCATGTAGTAATAAATTCTTTTTTTTTAAATACCAAAAATATAAATGCACTATACAACGAATTGGTAAAAATAAATTTGCCACCATAGGAAGACAAATAGCAATGTATTTGAAATTACCAAATCCTGATAGATATACAGGCCACTGTTATCGAAGATCTTCGACTACATTGTATATTGACGTGGGTGGCGAGATAACAAGCCTAAAACGTCATGGAGGCTGGAAATCAACACAGGTAGCCGAAGGATACATCGACCAATCTCTAAAAAATAAGTTGACCACAGCTGACATTACTTCAAGACAGGTGTACAATCCTAATATACTTTTCTCTAACACCATTTCAGAAATTACAAATTCCACAACTAATAATTGTGTCGGAACACATATCATTCCACCACACTGTTATGGTATAATACCGCACGGCTTTCGACGAGTCAGAAGCTATTAGTGGTTCGGTTGCTATGGTTACGTCGAACAAAAGGTAGCTTCGCATTTGACATTTTGAACAGTTTTTTTGTATAATTTCTAAAATCTTGTTAGAGAAAGTATAGCCTACAACACGTTTGGAATGGCATATTCCACACTCGCGAACCGTAGTCCTCGCCTTCGGCTCTGCCTACAAACTTTTCGTTCGTATGGAATATGGACCATTCCATAACTTGTTATAGAATATACTATACTATAACTGATGATACAAATATTACTTTTGCAAATAGTACTTCTAATCATGTTAACATTCAATCATCTGTTCAATTTATCAATTGTAACAACATTAATATACATTTTGCAGCAAAATAAAAAAAATGTATCATTTTTTATTTCTAAAAATTAGTCGTTGATAAAGTATAGTATACAATTCGCTATAATGAATACTAAATTTCCTCGGATGATTACAACACTCGCTCGCTTCGTTCTCTCGTACTTGAAATCATACTAGGGAGTACCAGTATTCATTATAGCATCGTTGTATAATACACTATTAAAATAATGGAAAATGGCTTGTCATGAAAAGGAAAAAATAAATTTAAAAAATGGCAACGTACGTTTTATTTGATATTGATATAGAAAATAACGGATATTTAACTTTTTAGCTACCGTATGTTAGCTTCACTTTGAATCAAGTTGTTTGGAATAGTCTTTAAAACAACAATTACTAAATTATACGCCGAAAGGTGACGCTGTGCCGACTCTAGAACTTCCCAGAAAACAAATTATTGATGAAAATTGAGAAAGATCAGTAGGACTAGTGAAAAGAGAGCGATTTAAAAATGATGTTGATAACATCTGAGGGAACAATAAACAACACATTTAAAGATTTCAGACATAGACATAAATAGCTTACTGGTAGTTACCAAAGAGTCGAGGAGTTAGTGATCAGATCTTGCACGTAAGTTGCTTTCTTGTATATTTTTGCTTCCACATAACTGTGTGAAAATAGAGTTTCGACAATTGAAAACGGGAGTAAACAAATTAGTAGAAAATGTAATTCGTAAAATATTTTAGGAATGGACAAACCCAATTTAAAGAACATCAGCAAAAGCTTTTCATTTTGGAAAAAGAAAACACAAAATTAACAAACAATTGGAAAGTGTGCGAAAAAAAGAAGATACATATGAAGACTTTGGTGGGAAAATTATTTACACCTGGTCAGGTAAAAAGAATATTAGATCCTGAAAATAAAAAATTGCGATGGTCGCCTGAAGATATAATCTCTGCGATATCTTTGCAGCGTAAGCCCTAAAGCTTATCGTTATTTAAGGTCAAATGGCTATCCCTTGCCTGCACCATCTACTCTGCATAAATGGGCTGTCTCATTTTCTGCTAATCCAGGTATTTTAAAAGACGTAATTACTTTGATGGAAAAAACCCACCAATTCAAAGACATTAAAAAATTATGCATGTTATCATTCGATGAGATATATGTATCTAATAGATTAGATATAGATAAGAAAGAACAGCAGAAAATAAGGTATCTCATATAAAAGGTGTCAGGCAGTAATAGCCCGAGGCCTTACTGGTACATGGAAGCAACCTGTTTATTTCGATCAACCAATGACTTAAGGATATTTTAAACGCTATAATTTCAAGACTTCCTGAAGTTTGTTTCACAGTTGTTGGCACTGTAAGCGATATGGACACTAGCAATACAGGGATTTGGTCCAAAATAAATGTTGGATGCGAGAAGAAATGGTTTTTCCATCATCCAAGCGATAATGTATTGAAAGTTTTTGTATTTGCTGATGTGCCACATCTTATAAAGCTTCTACGTAATTATTTACCAGATGATGAGCCTTGTTTTGAAAAATTGCTAGTACAACAGAACTAACATTAGCTTACAAAATTACGATACATAATTTTGAATTGAAAGGCTCAGAACGATAAAGAGTTAAACCTGCTGTATTTTCTAATTCGGTGTCAAAAGCAATAGAATATTGAGGCGGAAATGGTTTCATGCCACCCAACGTCCTGGAAAGAGGCTGTAGAGTTTGCCCTTTTAATGAATGAAGCAAATTGCACAACAAAAAATGCCTTTGGTACAGACTTGATGAATCCGAGAAAAATACTAAAACAAATATCAGATCAAATTGGCAATATGATTGTAGGACAACATAAGTCTCTTATTTATTTTCAGAAAGGGATATTATTCACAAACAAAGCAGTGAAGAAATTTAAAAACAAAATGGGAAGTATTCAATATAAAAATCTTAATGAGATTTCACGGAAAATATGGGATTGGTGCGAATTCAGATATATTTTTATATACGCATCATATAAGTTTTTCAAACAGCATAGCCGATGCAGAATCACGAATAAAGAATGTAAACACTGAATATGAATTAAATAATAAGGTTTTTACTCTTAATTATGGGGTTCCGGATATTGATTTGTCTCTACTTATCAAAATAAAAAATGTGCTAAATTCATATCGTAGCACCCCGATCCGGAATCCATATGTGTTGATGAATTTACCATTTCTTGGGCTACATATTATTCTTATGCATTCCCACCAATTTCACTAATTGGTAGGGTTTTACAAAAGATTATCCAGGATAAAACTACTGGGATTTTGGTAGTACCAGATTGGCCTAGTCAGTAGTGGTATCCCCGATTTGAGGAAGTGCTAGTTACAAAGCCACTAGCATTCTATCATTATGATGATAACGTTTTATTGTCACTTTTCAGATCCACTGAACATCCACTACAAAAGATTACCCTGGTGGAGGGAAGTTATTCGGCGGTCGTTTGCTATGAAGGAAACGCCAGACACTATAATTCCAGTACTAGTAGCCTCCTTATCAGAGAGTTCGTTAAAACAATACGATGGGTGTTTAAATTAGTGGTGGAAATTTTGTCTGGGGAAAAATATAATCCCTTTGAATATAACCTTACCAGATTTTTGGAGTATCTTTCAGAAATTCAGGAATCCGGGCTATCATTTTCATCCCTAAACACACATACAGCCGCACTTTCTTTAATATTTTCCCAAAATCCAAGTGACGAAAATGTTTTAAAGTGGTTTTTTAAAGGAGCTTTTAGCTTAAATCCACCACAACCTAAGTATGCGACAACGTAGGACCCTGATACTGTAGTGAATTATTTAGAACAGTTGTTTTCATTGGAATTACTTAGTTGTAAGTTAATTACCTTATTAACTCTTACCTCCGCCCATAGGATGCAAACTCTCTAGAAAATTTGTATTCAAAACATTAAAGAATCATGTAAAGTTGTGGAAATACGGGTGCCTGAGCTCATTAAAATATCGGGATATAAAAAATTACAACCCTTAATGGTTTTTCCTATATATTCCCAGATAAACCTAGTCTTTGTGTTGCGAAAACTTTGGCATATTACATACAAAAAACTTCTACATTAAGACCTGAGGGACACGACAAATTATTTCTAACTTGGCGAAAACCCCACCATTCGGCTAGTACTCAAACCCAGATGGGTTAAAAAGATATTACAAAAGAGTGGAACAGATATTTCTAAGTTTTAGTCACATAGTACTAGACACGTCAGCGATCCTACGGACGGGGGTTAATATCGAGATTATTAGAAACGCTACAGGATGGTCTCACAAGTTCAATGTATTCGTAAAGTTTTATAATAGACCGGTGACGGCCTGTCCTGATTAATATGCTAGGTCTATCCTACATCAGCGCCTTACAGCTTAATCATATACAAGTACGTAATTACATTAAATTATTAATTTGTACAACTAGATATGTTAAGATACGGCTTATGTGCAATTTCCTTTTATTTTGGTTTATATATTTTTGTATTTTTAAAAAGGAAATTTTAGGGGTTGAAGGTTCAACTTTTTATAATTAATTTTTTTTTGTTTTAACCTTGTTTACCTGTCCTTGTGTTCGCCTATCCTGCGCGCGATGAACATTGCGAATCGAGTAATCAACGTGTATGGTCGTGATATTAAACCCGTATTGTGCATAGGAAGAATCAATTTTGCCACCGCAGAATTTTCTACCAACCGCATCATTTTCATTCAAAACGGGACGTCTCTACAACCCATCTACACCTGAACGAGAAACTTAAAGAGAAAAAGGTACAGGCGAATACTCCTTATTTATATAGAATTTTCCAACACGCAAAGAATCATAGTCCTTACATTTTACAGTCTTTTACACTTTTTTTTCTTCTCTATCGCTATACCTCAAAAAAGTTGCCTATCGCCTAGCTAAGCAAAATAAAAAAAAAATCAAATAAAAAAATATTTTCCGTTCGCGCATGGCGCTCAAAATGTCGAAATTTCGCTTTTTTTAATTATTTTTTTATAATTGCTAAACTTAATACTTACTAAACGCCTATAGGTCCTAATGTGAAGTTTGGGGTATAACGAATATGAAAAAAAAATTAAAACTGTCATGGCAAGAATCAAATTTTCGGGATGAGCGAAGAAAGCGTTTCGCTTAATCACTGGATTGACAACTTGCAATAAATTTTGATTTAGGTACCGTGATGTTCTGATAGCTTCAAAAAGTATCTATGGACCATCTGTGAAATGTTTGCTGGTTTTGATTTTGAACAATAGAGGGATGTAACATTTTAAAATAAAATATATCAAATGAAAAATTTCATCATTAGGTTTTTCTAAACTGACGTATAGTGTAAAAATGTGTTTACGTCTAGAAAACGAAGCAAGACGAATCTCTTGAGCATAAAATACCTTAGATGGTTATTTATTAGCTCCCTGTAACTAAACGTCGATTTACTAATAAGACTAAAGTTAAAAGCATGTCTCCGGGGCTCTCCGTAAATCAGTTTGCAGCAAAATTTAGATATTTATTTACGGCCATGTTTTACTGTATTGTATGAGAGTTTCGACTCATGGCATATTACTGAAATCTGGAATAAGAAATTAACGGGTATTCTGTATGCCACAGGGCCATACTTGACTTTTGTTACGGAGTCCATGCACAAAGTCCTCAAGTATTATTATTTAGATGGCAAAAAACTAAAAGGCTTCTTAAATGAATAAATTCTGTTGTTTCACACATCCGAAACAAAATTATTGAGAGAATGATTAAAATTACAAAAGGGACAAATTCTTCTCATATCGTTGATATTAAAAAATGTCGTCATATTGCCGAAGAATATGATTTTGCTGTAACCGCAAATTCTATTAATACATGGTCGTTAACGTCAGAGGAATTCACATATTTTGTGTCAAAAACTTGTGAACCATTCATGTCATCACTCCTATGCTTACAGTTGTACGGACATTTTTTATTAAATCTGCTCTTTATAAGCACATCCATTTTGTTGCCTTCAATATTAAAAATACATACCAACTCAAGTCGGCAGTTAGTGATTATTGAGAAAAATTAAGAATTTGTCGTCAATCTAGACTAGCTATTCATTCAAATACTGTAGGTTCTGTTGCTATTAAGTCCCAGGAACTAACCAAAACTAAAAAGATTGCTGAACTCTGAAATTTTAAACGTCAGTGAACGTCTTTCAATTGCAGACGCAGAAACAATGTAATATAAGGAAAAGCTCTAAAGGTAGTGTATAATTACATGTGTACAGATACTGCAAAGAGATCGACAGCTACATTACAAGAAGTGCGACATAGCGCAAAACTAAAATTAACTTACTTAGTTGGAAATAGAACCAATCAGGGAGCCGCCTAATAAATTAGTAAACAAAAAAACTGTCTTTCAACAAACAACAATACAACCATTTGTAAAGTAGAATCATACAAAAAACAATTTCCAATCAGATTTTAAACATTGAAAACTTTTTGCAAAATAAACCTTTTGTATCTACAGATAAATCTAATAACCATAACTATACCACCACTGTATCACAGTTACCTGAATGTTATACATATTGTTCAATCTTCAAACACATCTCTATCCAAATAGATACCTTATATTAGTTTTTAAGACATATATTTACCTATATTATAGATTTTAGAACAATCAATTATACAGAGCAATAAAATATTAATAAAAGTCTAGTTTTGATTATTTTTTAGGACTCTAAGGATTTGATGAAGTTATATATATTAAAACAATTTCTAGTGAAAGTTACCACGTCTACTCGTGTCCTTCATTCAGTAATAATTTTCGGGTAGCTACCATTTTGTTATTTTACATGAATCATCTCGATATTTATACACGTGCTTCGTCAGGAATTAATTTCAATTTACTTCGGTTTTGAGATCATTTTCGAATAAGCATCGTATGGCGACCATAAGCGCAATATTATATGTCGATAAAGACTGCGCACTGTGAGCGAATGAATCTCGGAAACGGAACCATAATTGGAGTTCATATTTTACCAAAACGTTTATTGGTATATAAATTTACATTTGCAGCAAGTTTGATGAGACTTGGGGTCTAAAACTGAAAATGATCTAATAGGCTTATCTCACGGTTCTGAGACGCATGGTAATCTATACATCATGTGTATGGTGGCCAAAGACTGAAGAAAAATTAACACAAGGAAAGTTGAAGAAGTTGTAAGGTCTTGCGTGCTTAGGGATCACAGGAGCTATGTGCTCCTGTCACCCAGCAGTCAAGGAAGCAAAGCTAGACCTACTTCCTCTACATCTCTAGGTAAGGAGGCAGCCCTTAGTGCTCTAAAATAAATCGAAGATAGCTAAAGAGGTTGGTCATTATCATTTATAAAACAATAATTTCTGGTAGAGCATAAAACAATGTCGTGTTGAAAAAGCTACCCAGCCCCTGACCTATAATAAAAGATCTATATTGGCCATACAAGTAAACAATGCAAATAGAATAAAAAAGTCATCATTATTTGATATTTATATCATAAATCTAATTTAGTGAAAATTAGTAATTTCTGCTTTACTGTAAAAAGAAAATTCATAATAATACAATATGCGATACAAAATAATTAAAATGCAAAAATATAAATCTGAGAAATGAAAAAGAGTTTAAAGAACTTTTTTTAAATAGAGTCTTCTCGAAAAACTGACAACTGGGCCTTTCAATAGTTCTTATTCTTAGCAGAGGATTCATGACCTAAATTTTGAGACGTCTAAAAGTTTTGTAAAGATATTCAGTCTCTCCTAGATGGAGTTAACATTAATTTTTATCTAAAGATAATTATTAGATGGCCCCTGGAGTGGATACCTCGGATGGCGCATCTTAATAATTATCCTCAAAGCGTATTAATGACTTGAATATTTTTTATAATTGATTTTCCACAATTTAGATACAAAGCTTGCCCAAAGTCTGACACTAGCCAGCAAATGTAATTGCATATTTTGAATCCAGATTGTAGTGTAATTCTCTTTTTGAGCGATTTTTCAGGTTACATTGGCGATCTAGTTCTACTCCAAAGTATCTAACACTTGAAGAAGGTTGAATATTTGAATTTAATATACCGATTGATGGTGAATTCATTGAGAGTCGGTGTATAGAACTTAGAAAACATACTTTAGACAGAAATTTAATTGTAGTTTCCATTTTTTGAAAACCATTTCTTGTTATCATTAATTATAGTACTAATGGTTTTTATAGTTTTAAGGTGCTAATTTAAATCTTACCGGAAAACTGTCACTCATAAACTGAAGTTAATGGAAAATGTGCGGTCAGATGTCTTATTAGAACTCATACTAAATAAAATAGATGTGTTAATTGAGAAAATTAATAATACAAACTCTATAAAGAGTTTTCAAGCAACTATAAATATAATCGAAATAATTTTATTAAGTATTTTAATAGTTGGAATAATAATAGCTATAATTCTAAAATGGTTAGACAGAAGAAGAAGAATAATAACAACCGTTCAAGAAGAGGAAGGACTCTTAGAGGACGAATGAACGTTAAAGTAAGTAAATCTCAATCAACTAACTCATCTGTAATAGGTTATATGAAAGTCGCTAGAGTGGCTCTTTCATCACTACCAATTAGTGGCATTGACAAAGTGTTACAACTGTTTGATGTAGCTTTTAATTTAGTTAAAGTAGTGCTTAATTCTAAATCATATTGTACAGGTGCTTTTGCAGCTTTTCAGGTGACCAATAGTTTTGCTCAGCTTTGTTTGAGAAATTAGAGTTATGTAGGTTAGGTTCCTCTACAAGAAAATGTGTGAACTTGTCAATGGTAGAGAGGTTTAAGTAACCGCAAGGACTCTCAAAACAATGCCAGTGGGAGCAGCAAGCTCCCGATAGGGCTACCCATGTCGGTAGAGTCGAAGCTGAGCAGCGAAAAACAAAGGACAGCTCAACTTCAAGATCCACATCGTATTTTGAAACCAAATGTGTCGGGTTACATTGACGATCTAGCTCTACTCCAAAGTAACTAACACTTGAAGAAAATTGAATTTTTGAATTTAATATACCGACTGGTGGTGAATTCATGGAGAGTCGACGATGGATAAAAATTAGAAAAGATGGCTTAGAGAGATTCTATTCTGGTCTCTATTTTCTAAAACAATCTCTCGATGTCATTAATTATAGTATATAAATGACCAATAGTTTTGCTCAGTTTTGTTTGAGAAATTAGAGTTAGGTTAGGTCAGGTTTCTCTCCAAGGACCTGTGTGACCTTGTCGATGGTGGAGAGGCTTAAGTAGAGTGGAGAAAAACAAAGGACAGCTCAACGTCGGCATCCACACCGTATTTTGACACCAGTTTGTAGCGTAATTCTCCTTTTGAGTGATTTTTTATGCAGTTTCAAGTTACAATGGCGATCTAGTTCTACTCCAAAGTATCTAACAATTGAAGGACTTTTTTGAATTTATTATACTGATTGGTGGTAAATTCATGTAAAGTTGGTGGATGAAAATTAGAGAGAGGGAAATTTAATTGCAGTCTCCATTTTTTGAAAACCATTTTTCGATATCATTAATGATAGTGTATAAGTTTTGCTCAGTATTGTTTGAGAAATTAGAGTTAGGTTCCCCTTCGAGGAGCTGTATGACCTTGTCGATGATGTAGAAGCTTAAGTAATTGCAATGACCCTGTAAGCAATGCCGATGGGAGCAGTAAGCTCCCGATAGGGTTACCCATGCCGGCAAGGTTGAAGGTGAGCGGCGAAAAACAAAGGACAGCTCAACCTCAGCATTCACACTGCATTTTGACACCAGTTTCTAGTGTAATTCCCCTCTTGAGAGATTTTTTATACAGTTTTAGGTTACAATGGCCGATCAAGTTCTACTCCAAAGTATCTAACACTGAAGAAAGCTGTTTTGAATTTAATGTACAGATTGGTGTCGAATTCGTAAAGATTCGGTGAATAACAATTAGAAAAGATGCTTTAGAGAGAAGTTTAATTGTAGGCTTCATTTTTTAAAACCATTTCTCTGCACTGTGCATCTTCGTAGATCTCGCCAAAGCCTTTGACACGGTTACTCATACTCAACTACTAAAAGTACTGGACAGAATTGGTTTTCGGGGAACTCCATATAAATTGATGCAAAGTTACTTGACCAATAGAAACCAGTGCACAAAAGTTAACGACTTTCTAAGTGATTTGCAAATAGTACAATGTGGGGTTCCTCAGGGAACTGTTTTGGGACCAATACTTTTTAATATATATCTAAATGATTTATTTAAATTAAAAACAAGGGGTGATATTGTCAGTTTTGCTGACGATATGGCTATTCTATTTACTGAAAATGATTGGGTATTGTTAAAAGAAACTGTAGAAGATGATTTATCTACAATTTTTTCTTGGTTCAATAGTAAATTATTGACGATAAACTACAGTAAAACCTACTATATTGCTTTCACTTCATATAACAGATGTGTGCCGAACTATAATACACTATAGGTGCAATTAAGACAATCAACAATACATATTTCATCTGTTCAAAACTTGAAATATTTGGGAATTTACATAGATAATACATTAAAATGGGATGTTTACATAAATTATATTGTAAAAAAATTAAGAACTATGTTGTACAAATTTAAACACTTATCTCAGGTATTGCAGGTGGAACAGATGAAAATATTGTACCATTCACTAGTGGAGTCTCATATTACCTATGGTATAATTGCATGGGGAGCGGCCAATGATATCCATTTAAATACTTTACAAACTATACAGAAATTAATTATAAAAATTGTATATAAAAAGCACTGGACCTACCCTACAAACGATTTGTTCAATGAAAGTAAATTATTCGATACGCGGCAATTATACTGTCAAACCTTGCTCATTAGGCAACATTACAATAAAAATGAATTAAAATCAATTGAACATGACTATAACACGCGATACAAAATAAATTCCACAGTTGTACCTAAAATAGAAAAAGTAATTGCCCAAAGATGCTTTACTTACTTGGGACCGAAAATATATAACATATTACCTCCTGAAATTAAACAGCTAAATTCTAAATATAAATATAAAAAAGAAGTAAAAAAATGGATATGTGAGAAAAATAGATTAGATGTTCATCGACTTATTGATTTAAAAAATACCACCTAATAAGATATCGTTTAAAATAGATCTGTCGAGATATATTTTATTTTTGCATTATTTTTGCCTTTCTCTTCTATAAATGAAGTCGCTAATATTTAAGTAATATATTTTTGTTAATACTAATTTTATTTTTACACATTTATTTTAATAATGTACGTGCCTAATTCATTGCTAATTGATTATAGTCTCCCTACAAGTTAGTTTTGAGATATTCTTTATTTTTTCGCACAGGTCCCAGACCTTTTGAAAAATAATTAATGTTTCAAATTTCTGGAAGTTTCCATAAACCATATAAGTCAAATATGTTTGTATGAATGTGCGTGTATATTATGTAGTCATATGTGTATGTATGTGTATGTATATGAGCGTACTTGAGTATGTAATAATTATTGTAGGCACTATATTTATATTAATATTTTTTCTCACTTCAAGTATTGTGAATCCCACGAGCAAAATTTTATTTTTTGTGGGTTCTCTAGTTTATTTGTATTATAGTTTGTATCTTTGTGTATATGCATTATATTTATAGCAACATAATTTTTTTTCTTGCCTGTAAATTCTCTTTCTTGTAAATTGTTTCTTTTTTCTACAAATAAACATATATTATTATTATTATTTCTCGATGTCATTAATGATAGTATATAAGTGACCAATAGTTTTGCTCAGTATTGTTTGAGAAATTAGAGTTAGGTTCCTCTTCGAGAAGCTGCATGACCTTGTCTATGGTGGAGAGGCTTTAGTAATCGTAATGATCCCGTAAGCAATGCCGGTAGAAGCAGTAAACTCCCGATAGGGTTACCCATGCCGGCAAGGTTGAAGATGAGCGGCGAAAAACAAAGGACAGCTCAACCTCAGCATTCACACCTTATTTGACACCAGTGTCTAGTGTAATTCTCCTTTTGAGAGATTTTGTATGCAAGTTTAGGTTACAATGGCGATCAAGTTCTACTTTTAAAGAAGGCTTTCTTGAATTTGATAAACCGATTGGTGGTGAATTCATAGAGAGTCGGTGGATAAAAATCAGAAAACATGCTTTAGAGAGAAGTTTAATTGTAGTCTCCATTTTTTAAAACCATTTCTCGATGTCATTAATTATAGTACATAAATGATCAATAGTTTTGCTCAGTTCTATCGATGGTGGAGAGCCTTAAATAACCGCAATGACCCTGAAAGCAATGCCGGTGGGAGCAGTAAGCTCCCGATAGGGTTATACATGCCAGTAAGGTCGAGGGTGAGCGGCGAAAAACAAAGGATCCACACCGTATTTTGAGACAAAATTGCAGTGTAATTTTCTGTTTGAGCCATTCTGTATGCTGTTTCAGGTTACATTGGTGATCTAGTTCTATTCCAAGGTATCTAACACTAAGGAGGAGCTAAACAACCGAGGGGGACTGTCTGACAGCCAATACGGATTCCGCGAGGGCATGTCCACGGTGGAGGCCGTACAAGAGATCGTCCGCATTGCCCGTTCAGCCAACGCGGGAAACTGGATCTGCCTGGCTATTGCTATCGATGTTAAAAACGCCTTTAACACCGCTCCTTGGAGACCCATCGTGGAAACCCTAGAACTCAGGGGTATCTCGCCGTACCTCGTCCAGATAGTGAAAAGCTACTTTACTGACAGAAGCCTGCTGATAGACGACGACACAATAACGATATCCTACGGCGTACCGCAGGGGCCGGTTCTGGGACCACTGCTGTGGAATATACTGTACGATGGTGTCCTCGACCTTGAAACGCCGATCCCTCGAACAGAATATGGGACGATAACGTTTGCGGAGGATCTGTTATTGGTCACATGGGACAGGACCGAGGCGGGAGTAGTGGCCAAAGCCGACACCATCATTGCGGCAATGGGCAATTGGATGACCGCCAACGATCTCGAAATAGCGCCGGAAAAAACGGAGGCAATCGCTTTGACCGGGCGAAAGGTAATTCAGGACATGTCCATCAACGTAATGGGTGTCAACGTCGCAGCCAAGAGGCAGATCAAGTACCTGGGGGTACACCTAGACCGCAGCTTCACCTGGAATACCCACGTTAAGCAAGCCCCTGCTAAAGCCGAGAAAGCCGCCATGGCACTGAGCAAACTAATGCCTAGGGACAATCCTAAAACATCCACCCGACGGCTCATCAGCTCAGTGGCAACGTCCATCGCATTGTATGCTGCCCCGGTCTGGGCAGATGGACTTAACACTAACAGAAACAGACTCCTTAGGACTCAGCGGGCCACACTGATTAGAGTCTGCTGCGCTTACCGAACCGTCTCCACGGTGGCCCTGCAAGTAATCGCGGCGGTGCCGCCCATCGACCTGCTGGCCATGGAACAAGCGCACAACTAGGGGGCGGACCAAGCCTCAAAAAGTTATAATCGGAAATGCCTCATGGAACGCTGGCAAGAATGCTGGCGCACAGCGCAGGAAGGCAGCTGGACTAGGACCCTTATTCCCGATGTCCATACTTGGTGCAAGTGCAAGCATGGACAACAACTAGGCTATTATCTGACACAGCTACTCAGTGGACACGGGAATTTCGGCAGCTATCTGCACAAAATCGGCAGGAGGGACTCCGACTCCTGCCCGCACTGCACTGTGCCGGACACATGGGCACACACCATTTTCCACTGCCCACTATGGGCAAACGCCAGAGAAGAGGCCACAGGAGCCTTAGGCCAAGATATCAATGAATACAATTGTGCAAACATCATGCTTGATTCTAAGAGAGGATGGCAGACTGTTAACGAATTATGCTCGGCCGTATTACGCAGTAAAGAAGCTGAGGAGAGAGCAGGACGACTGTAAACCACCCGATCATTCTGAAGTAATGATTACGCGGTTCCGGGATGCATGCAGGGAGGGCAAGACGGAGGGGTTTTAGCCGATAGGAGTCCGGCATTACCCGGCGTGCTAGAACACCAGCGCCGGGTGTCCATGAGGATTTCCCCTCCCTTTGTGAAAGAAAAAAAAAAAGGTATCTAACACTTGAAGAACGTTGAACTTTCGAATTTAATATACCGATTGGTGGTGAATTCATGGAGATTCGGTGGATACAAAATTAGAAAACATGCTTTAGAGATAGATTTAATTTTAATTTCCATTTTTTAAGAACCATTTCTCGATGTCATTAAATTTAGTATATAAATGACAAATAGTTTTATTCAGTTCTGTTAGAGTTAGGTTAGGTTACTCTCCAAGGAGCTGTGTGACCTTGTCAATGGTGGAGAGGCTTAAGTAACCGCAATCATCCAGAGACCAATGGTGGAGGAAGCAGTAAGCTCCCGATAGGGCTACACATGCCGGTAAGGTCGAAGGTGAGCGGCGAAAAACAAAGGGCAGCTCAACCTCATCACACAGTATTCCAACTCCAGTTTGTAGTATAATTAGATTTATTATGCAGTTTCAGGTTACAACGGTGATTTAGTTCTACTCCAAAGTATTTAAAACTTGAGGCAGGTTTTCTTTAATTGAATATACCGATTGGTGGTGAATTCATGGAGAGTCGGTGGACAAAAATTAGAAAATGTGCTTTAGAGAGAGAGATTCTATTCTGGTCTCCATTTTCTAGAACAATCTCTCGATGTCATTAATTATAGTATATAAATGACCAATAGTTTTGCTCGGTTTTGTTTGAGAAATTATAGTTAGGTTGGAGCTGTGAGGCCTTGTCGATGGTGGAGAGGTTTAAGTAACTGCAATGACCCTGAAGGCAATGCCGGCGAAAGCAGTAAGCTCCGATAGGATCTGACCTGACTACCCATGCCTTACCGGCATGGGTAGTCGGGTCAGCTCAGGTCAGGTGAGCGACCTCAGGATTCACACCGTATTTTGACACCGATTTGTAGCGTAATTCACCTTTTTAGCGATTTTGTACACTGGTTCAGGTTATATTGGTGATCTAGTTCTACTCCAAAGTATCTAACACTTGAAGTTGAATTTTTGAATTTAATATACCGATTGTTTGTGAATTCATGGAGAGTCGGTGGATAAAAATGAGAAAACATGCTTTAGAGAGAGATTCCATTGTCTCCATTTTTTAAAACATTTCTCGATGTCATTAATTATAGTATATAAATGACCAATAGTTTTGCTTAGTTCTGTTTGAGAAATTAGTGTTAGGTTAGGCCAGGTTCCTCGCCAAGGAGCTGTGTGACCTTCTCGATAGTGGAGCGGCCTATGTAACCGCAATGACCCTGAGAGCAATGTTCATGATGCCATACCCCCACTACATCGTCCATCGGCTGCCGACACGGCCGAGTTCTCACCGGCACGCACTCAACATTTCGCATACATCAATTGAACAGTCTACATTCAGCATTACTCTATTACACATTGTACAGTCTACATCAATGTTGGCATTTTTAGTCCTTTGGGACTAAATTTGGTCCTTTTGAATTATATTTAGTACCCTAGTACTCCCCAAGCAAATCTAGTCCTCAATAAACATATTCAATAAAATGTATTTTTCGACTTAGTCGTAAATAAAATAAAATTACATTCACAGAATAAAAACGTTGTTTCTTATTTGGCAATTAAAGATTTATTCGTCGCGTTGGCGCATGAGGCATATGGGTTTGGAATTTGAAAAATTCCTTTACCCGTCGCACGTCGTTCATCCTCCCACCCTAGTTATTTTAAGGCCTAGATTACGCCACGGTCGCATCACAACAGAGCTGCTTTCCTTCAGCTGTTCAGCAGAGTAATCATAATAAACAGAATTTCAATGAACAGTAATCATACGATACAAAATTGCATGGTAGGGACAGAGACAACACATGAAATAGGTACCTTATGATTACGAATCACTTTTCTGAACGAAAGCAGCTCAGTTAATTGAAAGTACCGAAAAGTGCGCGTTGATTTGCTTGCATTGTATGTTTTAATATTTTAATATAGATATCTAGTTAGCGTGTTAATTTGTTTATTATTAAAGAATGGATAGGTAAATATAAAATAACAAATCTTCTAATTTTAAAATCCCCACAATAATACATTTTTTAAAGATTTTTAATAAAAAAACCTCGATTAGAGGCAATTCAACAACCAGAGGGCTCTAAATCCCCGTGCACAAGTACGCAAGACATGCAAGCAATTAACGATGAGGATGAACAAAATACCGATTCGTCAGGAAGTGATAAAATTGAGAAGACATCGCTAAAGAAAAAATATTTATAAAAATTTAAATTTACTTGGAAAAACGAGTTTCCATGGGTTGAACATAATAGTGCATCTGATACGGTAGCTATTTGTAAAATATGCAAAATAAAAATCTCAGGAAGTATCAGTCATTTAAGGAGGTATGATAATTCTCAAACCCATATTAAAAAATTTAAAGCCATACAGAATACACCTTCTTTGAAAACAGTGTTAAACAATCCTGTTGAAAAACGAAGGGAAAAGCTGGTGAAAGAAGGTGAATTAAAATTAGTTACATTTTTAGCAGAACATAATTTGGCATTTTCCCTAATTGACCACATGGTTCCTCTAATGAAATCGGTTGCACCCGATTCCAAAATACTTAAAGACATTTCTTTGAATAGAAAAAAAGCAACTCAAATAACGACAACTGTGCTTGCGCCTGTGCACGAAAAGGAAGTAGCTAAAGATTTACAGAAAATCAATTTTTCATTATTAGTAGACGAAACTACTGACATTAGTACTAAAAAATGTCTGGCAGTTGTTGCTCGGTATTATAAAAACAATGTTGTTTTAAATAGATTTTTTGGTTTAATAGAATTACAATCTGGAACAGGAAAGGCAATATTTGATGCAATTAAGTGTTTATTAGAAAAGAATGGCATACCTTTAACGAACATGGTTGGTTTAGGTGCTGATAATTGTTATGTGATGATGGGGGACATAAAAGGAGTTAAGAAATTGTTTCAGGATATTATACCTAGCATAAAGATATTTCGGTGCACATGTCATTCATTCCATTTATGTTCTTCATACGCATGCGAAAAGCTGCCAAAAAATGTAGAGCAATTTGCTCGTGATATATATAATTATTTTTTAAATAGTACTAAGAAGCGTATAGAATTAACAGAGTGTCAGATTTTTGCTCAGGAGAAACCACATGTCATGTTGAGACCATCTCAGACAAGATGGCTTTCCTTGCAAGCTGTAATAAATAGAATCTTACAGCACTGGAATTCCCTAATTTTATTTTTCAATAGAGCTTCTTTAGAAGATAACATTCCCATGGCTCAAATGATATCTAATGCTTTACATAACCCAGTGTATAAATTATACTTTTTCTTCTTGTCATTTATCTTAGATATTATGAATAAGATGAATTTGGAATATCAGTCACAAAGTCCAAAAATTCAATCACTACTAAAAAATATTACCACTTTATATAAGACCATTTTAAACTGTTTCTTAAATAAAAGTTATCTAGATAAGACTAAGCTATCAGATGTTATAGTTAACAACCCTACAAATTTCTTGCCAATTGAAAAGATATACTGTGGAGCAATGACACAAGTTTTTATAAATGAAAATAATATAGATAAGCAAGATTTACATAATTTTAGATTAAGAGTATTAGATTTTTTCATCGAATTATCAAAGCAAATTAAAAAAAGGTTCAACTTTTCAGATTTAACTTTAAAATTTGCTTCTAATTTTTAACCCAAAATTGCCGTATCGGGTGATATATCTACTATTTCTAACGTTACCAAGATATTTCCTAATTTGAATGTAGATTAGAAGCAACAGATTTCGAGTGGAGATTATTAAGTGAAACTGAAGAATGTGTTGCATTTACCAAAAGAAAGGATTGTGATATGACTTCCTTTTGGTCCCATGTAGACTCGCTACAAAACTGTATAAGTGAGAAATTATTTGGTAACGTTGTCAAGGTGGCAAAATGTGTAATGTGGTTGCCTTACTCATCTGCGGCAGCAGAAAGAATTTTTTCTGAATTAAATTTAATGAAATCCAAAACTAGAAACAAGTTACTGGTTAAAACTTGTGATGCGCTATTACACACTAAAGATCTATTAAAAGGGTCCAACTGTGTTTGTTATCAATGGCAGCCAGGCAGCCAACTGCAGAAATGTTGTCTTATAATGCAAATACATGTATTAATGAGGAAGTTCTCCTTGAAAATGAAGAAATAATCTTTATGAAATAATATTTTTAGTTTTATTTATTACTTATATTTTTTATACTCTGATACGTGTTAGCAGTTATACTGATTTATTTACATATTTATGATCTGTATGATATATTTTATTTGTGAAATGTTTTAAAATGTTTTGTTTTTTTTTTATATATATATTTTAATATAAATGCAGTTATTACTTTGCCTAATTTTATTTTTTAACCTATACACTATACAGTTCTCTACTATATTTGAATTTAGAAAGTGTCTACGCAACCGCCGCGCCGCGGCGGTTGCTTTAACTATTTACGTAGCAGCAGCTGCGGTTGGTTTAGTTACATATGTAACCGCCGTGGCGGACTATTTATTCTGTGCTATAGCGGTGTTTTCCAGGTGGATCGCTGGCCTATGCGTAAGGTTCTCGCCTTTGCGGTTGATTCCGGATCTCGATCCGGGGAGGCAATGCTTTGTATTTTTAATTTCATATTAAATTTGTTATGATGATGGGGAGCAACAGGTCACGGGTTCAATTGCTGGTAGCTGAACTTTTTCCTTTTTTTTAAATTTTGTAATGATTAATGTTCTTTTTCACAAATTCTGGTTGGGTTTGACGGCAGAAATAATGTTTTCCTTCTTTTTCATATAATAATCTATTTCTTTTATGTGATTGTTTTAGGTTAGGTAGGTGGTTGGGTTAGTTAGGTCTAACTATTTACGTAGCAGCAGCTGCGGTTGGTTTAGTTACATATGTAACCGCCGTGGCGGACTATTTATTCTGTGCTATAGCGGTGTTTTCCAGGTGGATCGCTGGCCTATGCGTAAGGTTCTCGCCTTTGCGGTTGATTCCGGATCTCGATCCGGGGAGGCAATGCTTTGTATTTTTAATTTCATATTAAATTTGTTATGATGATGATGATGATGATGGGGAGCAACAGGTCACGGGTTCAATTGCTGGTAGCTGAACTTTTTCCTTTTTTTTAAATTTTGTAATGATTAATGTTCTTTTTCACAAATTCTGGTTGGGTTTGACGGCAGAAATAATGTTTTCCTTCTTTTTCATATAATAATTTATTTCTTTTATGTGATTATTTTAGGTTAGGTTAGGTGGTTGGGTTAGTTAGGTTGATTTTTATTTTGCTAAATAATTGTTAATAAATTATCAGCCCCGCAGGCAGTATTAGTGTCGCAGAGAAAAAGAAGGGGGTGCGGGGGTGTCCCCCGTCTTTTTCTCAGAAAATAATATAAAATAATGAATTTTCTCTGTGCGGCGGTTCAATAAGTCGTGAAAAAGATCCGCCGCAGCAGTTGCGTAGACACTCCCTTAAATTTAGTCCTCTAGCTGCCAATTTAGTCCTCTTTTGTAATATAATTCAGTACTTAGCAACGAGGGGTCAGGCGCAACGCTGGTCTACATGCTTATACTATATTACGTATTGTGTTAATGTATCTAGAAATAATATAATTGTTATAATAAAGTTTTCGTTAACAAAACAAAAATTTAATTGCTTTCGAAACCCAGGCAATTATAGAGCGCGATTATCGCCAGTATTAAGACAACTTCTGTGAATTAGCAGCTATAAAAACCAGGAAGCGACGTTTGTTTGGGTCGTCTACACACGGGACACACGGCTTGTCCGTCTGGAAACAAAAGCATCGTACTGTTACCAAGGTCGATCAACAAATCAAGAAATTAGTTAAAGGTGGGTGTGTTCCATTTACTTTAATATTTTCCTTTTATCATTCCTTTTATTCCTTTTGTGCTTAATGGCAAATAATAATATATCACAATATTTTCATTTATTTCATTGCTTCTTTACGTATTTATCGATACTTTGTCCGTTAAAATACATCAAAATAAAGGTTAAACATGGCGGATCAACTTAAAACTTTGAAAGCAAAGCGTACAGTTATTAAAGCTACGTTAACTAGATTCGACACCTTCTTACACAGGTTTATTGCAGAACAATGCACCGATTTTACTTCTTTAAAAGCTCGATTATTAAATATTCAGCCATTATTAGAACACTATGGCATGACAACCCTTCTAAACCTCTTTCTGTTTATGAATTAAATACTATTACATACGGCATGGCTTTAGCTGCCTACCTAGCCATACGATGCATTCATGAAAAGGGCATTAAATTTCTAATCAAAATCCCTTTATTAGTTTATTATCCTACATGATTTCTACGTAGATAACCTACTCACTGGTGGCACAACAGTGCAAGAAGCTACGAGCATAAAATCCAATTTAACCGATATTGTTTCGACATATGGTTTTTAACTTAGAAAATGGATATCAAATAATTCACAGATTATTAACGGCTACAATCATCAGTCCAAGTATTATGACAATTTAGGCAGTAGTGAGCTAACTAAAACATTAGGGCTTTTATGGCATCCCAAAGAAGACATTTTAACTCATTCAATTAAATTTAGCGAGTCAGCTCAGTCTATTACTAAACGACCAATTCTAAGTGCCATTGCACAAATGTTCGATCCGGTAGGATTACTATCACCCATCATAATTACTGCAAAAATAATAATGCAGAAACTTTGGGAATTGTGCACTTCTTGGGATGAATCTATTTCCCTTAATCTTCACACCATGTAGAATTCTTTTAGGCAAGTTTGATGTAAACTTAATAATTTAAAATTTTCTTGGCATATACTTTGCCTTTCACCAACGTTAATCGAACGTAGAATGTATTTTGGACCGGAATATACTAAGGACGAATCTCAAAAAAGGAAATTGCTAGGAAAACAACTTAAGGCCGCCAAAGACAAAAAATAAAATGCTAGAATAAGATGGAAAGCTCGTTATAAATGATGAAGAGTACTCACTCCGAGGAATATCTGAAGGCAAAAGAAGAATGCACTATAAATAACCCCCAACGGGACACAGGAAAAACAGCAACAAAGAAGAAGAAGCAGAAATACCGAGGACATAAAACAAAACTCATACGTACGTAGGCAGATAGGTGGTACCTGCTTATTTTGTACTACCTTCAGTTTCATAATAAAAATATATATTTAAGGTAGATTAAATGTTACTATTATTATTATCTTTATATATCGTTAAAATACATCAAAATAAAGGTTAAACATGGCGGATCAACTTAAAACTTTGAAAGCAAAGCGTACAGTTATTAAAGCTACGTTAACTAGATTCGACACCTTCTTACACAGGTTTATTGCAGAACAATGCACCGATTTTACTTCTTTAAAAGCTCGATTATTAAATATTCAGCCATTATTAGATGGATTTAATAATATTCAGTTTGAAATCGAAATTATGACATCTGACGATGTTAGTATACAATTCGACGAGCAAGAAAATTTTGAGGAATGTTATTTTAGATGAACAACCACTGCTAAAAATGTATCCAGTAATTATCAACTAGAGCCTAATGATATAATGATACATAGTAATGGTAGCGTCAAGTTCTTACAAACCATAGCACAAAATATTAATAATGGCCTAAACTTGACACATTCCGTAAACAATGCTGTTCAAAATGAACCTATTCCTGTTATGACAAATATTTCAAATGCAGGGCCTGCAGCAGCGGTTCAAAGTGCTTATGTTAGCAATAATCCTTTACTTTACTTAAATAATCCAAATAATCTTGACATGAAATTACCAGACGTAAATCTACCATCATTTGATGGTTCTTGCAAAATTGGTTTTTTTCGGGGATACTTCTAAATCTGTTATTCATAATAAACCTAACTTACTAAACGTAAGGAAGAGCAAAACAGAGAAAGGGTAAGGAAGTTTCGAGCAAAAATGTCTGAAGAGGATTTGGAGGAAAAAGGACGAAACGAGATGGAGCGTTATAAGAAAAAGAGAGAACAGGGATTGATCAAGAAGATTGAAGATTGCAATGATAAGGAGAAGAAAATTAAAATATTAAGAAGGCTACTAAGAAATACAGAGAAAATAAGAAAAGAGAAATATACTTTCAGGAAATGTTGGACAGTAGTACTCTGCCAGCATCTGACAATGAAGGAATTATCAATATAGATGTATAAAGACTAGAGGGTAGTTCTTCAAGAAAACAGAGTGGCAGAAATAAAGTAAGACACGACCGAGCAAGGGCTTACAGAAAATTACATGCCACCGAGGAAAAAATACGCAAATTAGAAAAAGATGTGGCAAAATAAAAAAAGCGCCTTCAAAGGTCAAAATCGAAAACTGAAAACCCTACTGCCAACACCAACGTTCAGGATATGACCAAGAATTATGATGTGCCAAAACAAATTGTAGAGCGTTTACTTTTTGGAGAGGTTCTAGCGGCTCAACTAGAGGATAACACAAAACAAACAAGTAAATAATGACGGCCAAAGGCAAATTATAAAACATTATTTCCAGAAAAGTACTAAAAAAGTATAGACTTGTTGGAGCGGCTAATAAACTAGTGAGTTATAAAATACATAGGAAATATGCAAATAATAAAAACTTGTTACAATATGAAAGGAAAAAACGTAGTTGTGAGATTACCCAAAACTTAAAGAAAAAAGTAATAGAATTTTTGGAGCACGATAAAAATTCAAAAATGTGCCCCGGCAAACGCGACTTTGTTATTAAAAATAAAATTCGTAGACAAAAGAGAATTTTATTAGACTCTCTCACGGGCCTATTCAAGCAGTTTCTAAATGAAACAAACAATAAAATCTCTTTTAGAACATTTTGTCGTTTTAGGTCCTTTTGGATTGTGCATCCAAAATGGTCTGACCATGAAACATGCACATGCGTGAAACATTCAAATATTCAATTAATTGCGAATAAATTATTTATTAAAGGCATCTTGCATATAAAAAATATTGAAACCTTAGTATCAGAAATGACTTGCGATATTAAATACATGAAGTGCATGTTTCAAAATTGCATTAAATGCAAAAAAAATGAGATAAAATGTAATAAAATTGAAAAGATAGAATTCGAACAGTGGGAAACCATGGTAAAAAAAAGAATAATAACAGGAACAGAAAACATGATTAAGAGGGCGGCTAAAATAGGAAAAATAACAGGACCTCAAAACTTATTAAAAACATTCAATGAACGACTGGTATTGTTTAAGCAGCATTTGTTTGTTATGAAGCATCAAATGGGTGAAATGCGCAAATCTACATGTATGTTAAAAAACAATGAAATAATTTTGCAAATAGACTCCTCTCAAAATTATGTTTTAAAATATAGTACCGAAATTCTATCAATGCATTTCGGTGCTTCAAAAAAACAACTATCATTATATACGGGAGTGCATTACATTAGAAAAGGTGAAAAAATTGAATCACAGAGTTTCTGTTCTGTCAGTGAGAAGTTAGATCATCAGGCATATGCAATTTGGGAACATTTAAAACAAATATTGAAGAAGATATCAAAATTATACCTCGACACAACAGCTGTTCATTTTTTCACGGACGGTCAACGAGTCGGTATAGAAATCGCAACAATATTTATTATTTTGCAACCAAACTTCCACCAGAATTTCTAAAATTACAACAGATGTCATGGAATTACACCGCTAGTGGGCACGGAAAGGGACCAATGGATGGTATTGGAGGTACCCTTAAAAGAAACGCCGATAGATTAATTCTTTGAAAAATAGATTATCAAAAAATCCTCTGCTTAATGTGAAATACATTGACTTTATAAATGAATCACATGACATTGTTGCCAAATTCTAACATAAATTCTGGTTTCTTTTTACCACATCACTGCGTATTAAGAGTTTAACCATAAAATTTAGAGTCGTTTTCGATGGCTCCACCAAATCTTCATTAGGTTACTCGTTGATGGTCGGTCCTACTATACAGGATGATGTATTCTCAATATTAGTACGTTTCCGCAAACATAATTACGTTCTTGCAGCAAATGTACAAAAAATGTATAGGCAAGTTCTTGTAAGTGAAGGCCAACATTCGCTTAAAAGAACACTATGGCATGACAACCCTTCTAAACCTCTTTCTGTTTATGAATTAAATACTATTACATACGGCATGGCTTTAGCTGCCTACCTAGCCATACGATGCATTCATGAAAAGGGCATTAAATTTCTAATCAAAATCCCTTTATTAGTTTATTATCCTACATGATTTCTACGTAGATAACCTACTCACTGGTGGCACAACGGTGCAAGAAGCTACGAGCATAAAATCCAATTTAACCGATATTGTTTCGACATATGGTTTTTAACTTAGAAAATGGATATCAAATAATTCACAGATTATTAACGGCTACAATCATCAGTCCAAGTATTATGACAATTTAGGCAGTAGTGAGCTAACTAAAACATTAGGGCTTTTATGGCATCCCAAAGAAGACATTTTAACTCATTCAATTAAATTTAGCGAGTCAGCTCAGTCTATTACTAAACGACCAATTCTAAGTGCCATTGCACAAATGTTCGATCCGGTAGGATTACTATCACCCATCATAATTACTGCAAAAATAATAATGCAGAAACTTTGGGAATTGTGCACTTCTTGGGATGAATCTATTTCCCTTAATCTTCACACCATGTAGAATTCTTTTAGGCAAGTTTGATGTAAACTTAATAATTTAAAATTTTCTTGGCATATACTTTGCCTTTCACCAACGTTAATCGAACGTAAAATGTATTTTGGACCGGAATATACTAAGGACGAATCTCAAAAAAGGAAATTGCTAGGAAAACAACTTAAGGTCGCCACAGACAAAAAATAAAATGCTAGAATAAGATGGAAAGCTCGTTATAAATGATGAAGAGTACTCACTCCGAGGAATATCTGAAGGCAAAAGAAGAATGCACTATAAATAACCCCCAACGGGACACAGGAAAAACAGCAACAAAGAAGAAGCAGAAATACCGAGGACATAAAACAAAACTCATACGTACGTAGGCAGATAGGTGGTACCTACTTATTTTGTACTACCTTCAGTTTCATAATAAAAATATATATTTAAGGTAGATTAAATGTTACTATTATTATTATCTTTATATATCGTTACCATTATTAGTTAATTTGACTAAATAGGAACAAGTTATTGCTATATTTTTACATCTATATATGTTATTTAAATTTTTAATCACATATAGCTACACATATGGATGCATATATTAGAAACTTTGAAGTTCATAAAATAAGTACACAAATAGCTACAAGTATAAGTGAATGTGAACAAATATTGACAAATGGTTCTAACAACAGCCGTAATATCTATCATACAAATATAAGAAGTATCGTTAAAAATATCGATGAATTAAAAGCTGTCTTAAATGAATTTCATAAACAATTTGAAATAACTATTTTAACCGAAACTTGGAACCTGACAGACTGGTGGCACAACGGTGCAAGAAGCTACATTATGTATGCGGGGATATGATTTAATATACAATGAAGGACGACTCAATCAGTACGATGGGGTAGTAATATATCGTCGAGTTACTGCAAAACCAGATAACTCCTTTTTTCGCAAATTTGAGTTAAGTGCGATTCTATGCTTAAATAATGTATAAGAATATACTGCAACAACAATATAAGTGCTCTACAAGTATTAAGTTGTAGATATGCAAACGTTGAAAATAGTCAAAGTCCACTGTGGTCTTTTTAAAGTCAGACAAAACAAGATATGTGGCAGGTTTAATTTCATATACAATTTTGTGATATTAACAAGATAACTGTCATTTATCTTATTTCGGCCGTACTACTATAAGGTAAAAATGATAAAGAGAAAGACATCTGGCATTTAACTTGTTTAGTCTGTAATATGTTTGCAGTTATTATAAAATATGTGGACAAAGTAATGTGATATTTACCACTTGTCTTAGTTTGGCTGTATAGAGTAGACGGTACAAATATCATAACCTAAAAAGTGTTTATTTCACAGTACAAACGTGTCGGTTAATTTTGTGATTTTGTTTGGTGGTAATAAAGAAAGTATTTTAAGAATCATATTGTCCCGTGGTGCCTTAATGGTAAATATGGTTCAGAACTCAGAATTGTGTACAGGTATGTTTTTACAATAATACCGTTATTTATAATGAAGGATGGCTATTTCTTGTTTCAAATGTTTTGTATTAGGCGAAAGTGGGACAAAAAATTGATAAAGATAACAACTGTCTAAGTGGATGTACATTCAAATTTGTGATTGTGAATGAATTAGGGGATTTCATAGAAGATTCAGACTGTTTCGTCCAAGATAAGGACTATGTCCCTGAATTAGAATCTTCAAGTGAAGGTAAGCTTGCGAAAGGATTTATTGGTGTGATGTTTAGGAGTAGAAGCTTGATTTGATTTTTAAATAATATCGGAGATATTGGTTTAATAAAAATACTCCAAAAAACTCCACAAAAAGAAGAACCCGTTGGAAAAAAGTGAGCCAAGTCAAGGAAAAAAACAAACAAATTAAACGTCAAAAAATTGATGCATTTTGCTATGCTCGGGCCGAGATAAATGGGAAAAGAGGTAGCCTGGAAATTGGGACATGCTTATTCGATTATATAAATAATAAGCGTCGTGATAGTTACAGAGCTGTCATTGTTTTCTGATACATTCGATGGCCAAAACAGAAATCAAAACCTTAGTGCCATGTTTCCTTACATTGTCCAAAAAAATTCAAATATACAAGTTATAGAACACAAATATCTGAAAAGTGGTCATAGTTACATGGAGGTAGATAGCATGCATAGCGCAATTGAAAAGGCACAAAAGTATGTACCAGTATACACAATTCATGACTGGCTAACAATTTTTCGCATGGCCAGAACAAGTAGATCCAATAAAAAGGCCTATACCACAAAAGAACTGAAATATTCAGATTTTTTAGATTTACAAAACTTATCAAAGTTAATAATGAAAAATATATTAAAAAATACTCTTGGTGAAAAAATAAATTGGCTTAAAGTCAAGTGTTTCAGATATCTGAAATGTAAACCTTGGGTTCTACAGTACCAATATGACCATACTTCCCCAAATATGGAAATTAACGTTCTTGGTAAAGGCCGCTCATTGAGTTTAAAATTAAGAAGGCTTACAAAAGATTTCGGCCAATTTCCATTTTGAAAAAACAAGATTTAAAGAAGCTTTGTAAAGACTACATATATGTGAGTTATCTGGTTTTTGAAGCAACCCGACGATATATCAAAAGCACAATCACCCACGCATACGATGCAGTTGATCTTGAAGGTATTAAAGTTATAGCTTTGAAATTTAACGTAGATAAACTATATAGGGTAACTGCAATCTATCGCCCACCATCCACATGTCCCTATACTTCAATAAAAACTTAAGATACATACTTGCAGTCAAATGATAATGAAAATAGCGATATAGAAATATCAATTGGCGACATTAACATAAACATTTTAGGTAACACCGATTGTAGTGAAGAATATTTAAACATATTGTATGAATGGGGTTTTATTTCAACTACAAACAACTATACAAGGGTATACGGTAATTGCGAAACATGCATTGATCATATATTGATCATATATTTCTATCGATCGTTTATCGTGACAGCATGCGTGATAGGTCTTCTTCTTGCTAAGAAAAGGAAGGTAGCCATTGGGATAAAACTAAAACGCGACCTCCTATATGCTGTGTAGTTATTTAACGCTATCGCGGCTCTCTTTCGAGAATTTGTGAATTTCACTACATAAATGTGTTCTCGGAGTTTTGTAGTACTGGTTGGTGAATATATTTTAGAACCCATCTACTCTGGTAGGACTTTTAAGCATATAAGAGGGAAGCGTGTTTGTTTCTTTCCCTGTCTCGGCCGTTATTCTTAGAATTTGATAATTATAGGGCGCATCTTAAAGCTGCCCTGCTGCTATACGCTCTCGTTCATTCAGCGTAGCAGCGTCACTATTCTTCATCCCGTGTCGCAAGGGCGGTTCAAAGACCAAACCCCAGAACATCTTTGTTTTTTTTGTGGGACGGATTGCACCTACAAGGGGAAGTTGTTGGACCAGCGGAGTAGTGGATAATAGTAGAGGATAATCATACCCCATCGATGGGATACCAAGATACCAAGACTGAAATATGTTGCACCCCAAGGCATTAGGCCGGTGTGTCAGTGCGTCTATTGTTTTAAAGATAAATTAAGTAATTAGTACGCAGCTATTTGCTACGTTCAGCAAAACAAAGCCGTTCATTAAGGTGATATTTATGTAAGTAACTTGGTACATAAACGCCCTGAAGAGCTGAGCTAGATATTTTCTTTACTTCGTTGCGCTTGGATTATCACTCTATCCGGGTAGAAGCGGTACGACATGCCACACACTGTACCCTGGCGAGTCTAATATTCATAACTACGCTCAGCGTCGCTTTGGTAATTTTGTTCCTTTGGCAGGTTAATAAATGCTTTTAAATTGTAAAAAACTTTTTTGTGTATAGACGTCTACCGGCGCTCGGCGTCGTTTTGGAAAATTTGCTGATTTTGTCCCTTTGGCAGGTTAATAACTACTTTTGACTTAAAAAAAACTTTTTTTGCGTCTAGACGCCTACCGACGCTCGGCGTCGTTTTGGTAAATTCGCTGAGTTTGCCCCTTTGGCAGATTAATAGGTACTTTTGACTGGTAAAGAAACTTGCGGCATTCATATTCTTGACGCTCACCTTAACCTCGTCCACGAACTATCTTGACACCTCTTAATTGACACAGGACTCTCCTTTATACAATTTCCGCTCAATCTCGTACATGAATTCAAGTATTCCTTCGGTCAGGACACTTAACAATTATGGCACACAATCCGGTCATTCGTACTAAATGGATATGCGGTAATGGTGGGTTGGAAATTATTGTTTATTTACAAATATTTGCTTAAACTAACCGATCCTATTTATTTTTGTCTATATATGTATTTTGTTTATAATTTTTTTTCACAAACTTTGTATATTTAATTTAAATAAAACAAAATTATTTATTACATAAAATTTTCATTGAAAAAGAAAGAATTATATTTACAAATAACTACTCTTTGGGAACACTATGCCTCAACAATTCTGAAATTCATTGTTAAGTCAGCAACAAACTTCACAAGCACAGGATTCCCACCCGGGAACATTATTCTTCAACTTAGGCTACTCACCGAGAGATGGCACGACTTTACAGTGTCGGTAAATACTTGATCTGTTCACGTCAAGCATTCTTGAGGTTAGCTAACGTGAATTTGTTTTAATTATAGCAATTTCGTTTAGGAACCGGTTTTTGATATTAAAAAATACTGTGTTTGAATCCGATTTTTTCTCATATACTTACCTGTAACATAGGTTCCCGATCGGGTCAAACTGCTGAACAATTCAAATTCATAAGTGCAAGATCATTTTATGGAAAAAAATATTTGCCAATTTAGAAACATGCCAAGTGACAGTGAAGATTCTGTTCTAGCAGATGATGATGGTCAAATTCCAGAATATCAGGACGTGGATGAAAATGGAGATAATCCAGAAAATTCGACTTTGAAGATGAACTGTCATTGATCAACTTCGCTAATGTCAGACCTACACCTAATAGTCTGCAACAAGTGTGGAGAGAACAAGAAACTTTCACAGAAAACGATAATGTACAATTTTGCGGTAACACCGATTTACCCGACGAAATTTCAGAACTTGTCTCGCCGGCGCCGTATGAAGTTTTCAAACTGTTTTTACTAAGGAATTTCTGCAGTTCATAGTATATATGACCGAACCGTCCATTTGTTACTGCAATTGATGAATTACAAAAATTTATTGGAGTTTCAATGTGGATGTCAATAATAAAATTGACCGGTATTGGTCTGCATATCCCAAGTTGCGGCATTATGCCGGTTAACCGTTTTCAAGAAATAAAAATATATTTGCATTTCAATAACAATGAGCAAATCCAAAAAATACAGAATACATTTTCAGCATGAGTTGGTTGAAACGACTCACATAAACAGGACTGCGTCAACTATTTAAGTAATCTTTATAGAGCAGAAAACATAGAAGAGGAATTGGGCAGACCAGAAATAGTTATCAATGAAAACGCCCAAATTGATACACCCGACGTGCAAATGGCACTACAACAGTTCAAAAACAGAAAAAGTGACGGACAAGACGGAATAGCAAATGAACTGCTCAAATGCGGCGGACAATAACTCACACAAGAATTAACAACTATAATCCGAAAAACCACCACAAAACCCCCGATGAATGGCGAACCAGCACCACAATCCTTATGTTCAAAAAGGAGATAGGAAAATTCCTTCGAATTATAGAGGAATAAATCTCTTAAGTACCTACCACATTGAAATTAACAACAAAAGTAATAACGAACAAAATTAACAGTCACATTTCGCTGGTAGAAGAACAACAGGGATTTAGGTCGGGGAGGTCCTGCACGGACGCCGTTTTTGAAAGGAGACGTCAAAAAAGTTCCAATAAAACAGCGAAGGATTTTAAAGCATGTGCAAAGGCTTCTTTTCAAAAAACAGTCATAGATCGCATTTTGCAAAATGCACAGGAAAGTCTTCTAAAACAAAGAGAACAGTTATTATCCTCAGCGTCTTTTCCAAATTATATCATGGTATTGAGTATTGTAGTGCCACATCTCGGCGAAAACATTTGTGTCTGGCGCCAAACGACGCGTATTTAAAATATCTTTCGATTGAATCAAGACTTTTTTGGATACGTCAAACCGTTTTCATTTTATTAAATAAAACGAAGAAAATTTTGTTTAAACAATTATTTGATCATGAACCTCGCGGTTTAGGAAAATTTTCCATAAGAAAATCTTGTTCCGCGCAATTTTTCCTATAAGAATCCGTGGCTAACTCAAATGGTATAGAAAATTTTTGGGAAGAATCCCAGAAATTATAATAACTGTATTGTACGTTACCTTCAACTCAACGTTTTCTGGAACCTTTCCTACAACTTAGGCATCCATTTCGCTAGGAACTTTTATTGCAAGACAACCTTAGCTCCTGGATTTTTTGTCTCACCTGTCGTTGGCTTTTTGTGTTTGAGTTATGGTCACCGTTCCGCCAGTTCTTGGTTCCGATTATGAGGTCAAGCTGTCAGATTGGTTTAGAATCATGTGTTGTTCCTTGACGACTCTCCATGGTTGTGTTCGCTGGAAGTTACGCTACCCTGGTAGGCCCAAGGTAGATATTTTGATGTAAGCGTATTTGATTATATCCTAACGAGGGAACTGATACACCGTCCCACTGTGCACGTGACACTCAGAGAGCCCGTCAGATTTTTCTGTAGTTAGTTGTAAGATTTGTTACCATTCGACCCATAAAACATACCTAACTTTTATTATTAGATCTGTTATTAACATTACGTTTGTCTTTACTTTCACCACATACATACACCACCCCAAATTATCCAAGCCCCCCCCCCAAGAACCTGACTAGGCCCTTTTGTCAACAAGATATTGCAGAGAGGGGACTGCACGATAAATACTAAACACTTGTTCGGGGCACAGGGAGACCATTCTGAACTACTGTAGCTGCCACTCAGCATTCACTTTATTAAAATTTTAATTTTTTCTTGTATTACTCCCCTTAACTTAGGGAGGCCCTGTAACAAGACTTGTGAAAAATACAAAAACCTTGACACAATTCGCCAGAGAATTTTTACAGACGATTTTTAGTTGCCATAAAAAAATTAAACAAAGAAATAACAGATCTTGCTTCTGTATTTGATCCTACACAACAAAACTGCCAGATTTCAACATGATCTGAAGAGTTATGAAACTCAAACGTTACTTTTAGTTCAGGCACTTTACCGAAACAAGTGGGCAATTTCTCATCACTGAAAGTATAAAAAACCACGACCAACAAAAAAAAGTTATTGTAAAGACCATATCAAAATTTTATCACAAGGAATTAACTTTAACGTTAACAGAACTGTTGCTGAATCACAATTAGAGATTAAGAGACGAAAAACTATCAAGCTTTCTCCCTTAGAAGACTTTAAAATAAAACGAAATGAAGCCCTTAAATTAATTAAAAAACAGTGATCTTGTAACAACAGGATAGAAGCGGCGAAGTAAACCGTTCTGTCCATAGAACTTTTAATAGAAGGAGAGCTGGTGCGACAGAAAGAATTTTAATCGAAGATTCTATCACTTATAAGGGTATTAATGATAATAATCAAGATCTATTTCAGTCACTTTTTTCGGAAACTAAAAAGCTGGTAAATAAATATGTTAGATTTTGCATTCGACGTAAACTCAACAGAACAGTGCCTGTGTTATTAGACAAACATATTCTGGAATGTATGAAAACATTAATCAAATTCAGAAGCCATGTGGGTGTACCCAAAGGGAACCCATATATCTTCGGAATTCCTGGAAAAACTGAAACAGATTTTGTATATTTCAGAGCTTGCCCTATAATGAGACAGTACTCACAAGAATGTGGAACTCGTTTTCCAAACAGGCTTCGCGCCACATCTTTAAGGAAACCCATAGCAACAACATGCATTACTCTAAATTTACAAGAGCAAGAAGTTTCCGACGTAGTAAACTGTATGAGCCATGCAGAAAGTACACATAAAAATATTTGCAACCAATTGAAAGTCGAGAAATTTTATTGATGTCGAAAATATTAGAGAAAGTTCAAAGCGATGAAGATACAGAAAAAAATTGCGAAGAGAGTGATGAAGAAGTGGGAAGAAATGAGGAAAGTGACATAAACGATGAGGAAGTAACACCACAATAAAATATAACCTCCACAGTACGCAAACGGAGTAGTATGTATCTTTTCTCTTTGGCATGGAGCCATACAGCCAAGTAGTACGTATTTTAGTTATGTATATTTAAAAAGTTTTAAGTTTACTTAAAAAGAATTAATAAATTATTAGGTATATTTATAGCGGAATTTTGGAGGCAAGCGCAACCTTCAATTTTAGGCTAGGATTGCTTAATGAATGTGTATACTTAAGGGAGTTATTTTCCCCCCAACCCTTCAATGGAATCTTTTTAAAATATAATCTAGTGCCAGATGTCGTTATAATACATACGTGTATCAAATTTCAAGTGAATATCTCAATTTCATTTTATCAACCCCTTTAATAATGGAGTAGGCGTGGTGGGGGGTTGAAAAATATTATAAAAAAATCTGACGCCTTGGCTTCTAGTACATACACCGAATTTCAAGTTTCTGTAATCTTACCAGCTTGCTTTATTTATTTTCCCCTACTGCATCAGGGAGCTGAGCCATATAATAAATTACTCATTATATACAGGTAATGTACCTATTTCATGGAAAAAGGCCAAAGTTATACCAGTAGTAAAAAAGGAAGATTCTCTGGAACTTAAAGATCTGCGACCTATCAGTATCCTACCACCGGCATCAAAAGTATTAGAAAAAATTGTACATGACAATCTTACAGAACACCTAGAAAATCACAGCTTACTACTCAACACACAATCAGGCTTTCGCAAGCACTATAGTACATCATCAGCATTGCTAAAGATCAATGATGATATAGTTACAGCCACTGAGAACAACATGCTAGTTTCGTAACTATCTACTGGAGCGAACACAACTTGTTGAAATATACAGTGAATATAATCGGGAAATCTCAGAAGAACTTACTGTAAAATCTGGCGTCCCACAAGGTTCTATCCTCGGACCCTTACTGTTCAATGTATTCCTAATAGATATTCAACAAATTATCAACCACAGTAAGCTGCATTACTATGCTGATGATATACAGGTCATGATAAGTTTTTCTGTTGACGAGTATAATACAGCATTTCAGAGTCTTAACGAGGACTTGGATGGTATCCTGCAATGGACACAGGACAATGGCCTACAATTAAACATAGAAAAAACTGATGCAATCATTTTTGGAAGCAATAAAAATCAAAATCTAATACTAAACAGGGCCCCCACTTTGAAATTGAGTAACATTATTATAAACTTTAGTGAACAAGTAAAAAATCTCGGCTTGATAATGGATGAACGCTTAAATTTTAATCACCATGTATCAAACTTGTGTCGGTCAGCTTATGCTAGTTTGAAAAGTTTATATCCTTTAAAAAACTACCTCTACGAAGATGCGAAAATTAAAGTGTGCGACTCATTGGTGCTCTCGAGGCTAAATTATTGTGACACAGTATACGGTCCCTGTCTCACAGTTGCAAATTCCCATAGGTTACAAAAAGTACAAAACTCGCATTAGGTTTTCCAAATCTATTCCTTACCGTGAACACATAAGTCCATATATCCGCCAACTAAAATGGCTTAATATGCGACAAAGGTGATGGATACATTTGTGTTGTCTGGTCCACAATGTGATTGTTACTGAAAAGCCTGGATATTTATATGAAAAACATGAAACACGCGGAAATGCACACACTGTGGAAACCAGAAATCGTGATGTTATTCTGACTGTACCCATACATCATACACAACAATATAAAAAATCATTTTCACACCAGGCAACGAGAATGTACAACCAGCTTCCAGCTTATTTAAAAAGACTCAGTCCAGCTAGTTTTAAGGAAAGACTAATACAGCTAGTAAGATCAGAACAATGTATTATTGACCATGAATATATGTAAAGAACCTTTGCAGTTAGTGTATTTTAAGCAATTTATTTATTAATTACTTTTATACTATTCGTCGAATATTGCATTATGCATAACCGTTTTAAGTATATGTGTATTTTCTTTTTATATATATTTTAACCGTATAACATAAATAAGTAGATCAAAGAGGCCTGGTTTAAAACCAATTTTAGTTGTCACCTGGTCTCATTTTGTATACTACCCATTTGCAAAATAAACTGATTTATTATTATTATTATTATTTACCCCTAGTTTAACCTCCGACCCATCAACAGAATAATCCCAAAATATAGTCTAGTTCCTGATGTTAATATAATATATACGTATACCAAATTTGAAACAGCATTTCTAACAATGTTTGATAAAACCGAGGAGCTGAAAACATACGATGATGCCATGTCAAGTAACGAGTCGAAGAAATGGAAGGAAGCGATGGAAGCTGAAATAAAGGCATTAGAAGAAAAGCAGACCTGGATGAAAGCGAAAACTCAAAGTGATGTGAAAGTCATTGAGTGCAAGTGGGTGTTTAAAAGGAAAAGACGTGAAATCGGCGGGAGTGTAACCTATAAAGCAAGGTTAGTAGCTAGAGGTTTTCAGCAGACAGGTGTGTCAACATTAGATATGTACAGCCATTACAAATGTTGGAAAATGTTTATTTGAAAATGTTTTTAACCACCTTCTAAGTTACGTTTATGACCATCGTAAGTCTAGGAGGTCTAGATTTGCCTGAGTTAAGAAGGCGAAGCCCTACAATTTATAGTGCATTCCGAACCACTAACCACTGTATCTTTCATTACTTTAATCACTTGTTTTTTTCACTGTTACTTGACTGATCAATATTCAACTAATCTCTGGTCATCATCAAGTTTTCGAAAATGCATGGGGCTCTCCATCTGCCAGATGCTTGCCCTGGGATGACATGGTTTGGAAAGTTTGCTGTAAGGCTGACGGTGTTCTTAGTGAGCAATTGTGTGTAGGGGAGCTAGTTAATATACAGTGTGTTTTAGATTGTAACAACATTGGTTAGACTAGTTTGGGTTATTAATTTGTCGTTTGTTAGCTGGTTCTTATGGGATTTCCCATTGACAAAAGAAAATAATTGTGTATAGTGTAATGTATAGTATAAAAATTTTAAGTTTATTTTTCTATCTTTTGTTGTTTAGTTCCCCTCACAATACTTCACTTATGTCGGCAATAGGGAAGTATTGTGAGGGGGCATAAGTATTGTATTTTCTGGGAGTTTCATGTTTCAGACTATGTAGATTACGAAAATTAAAGTCATTTAATTCCATCGGTAATTTCGTCTATGCGTCTGTTGGCGCTATAACTTAAAACTATCTGACGGAGAAAAATAATATTTGGTAGGTAGTTGACGCTATTATTAAAGTAGATATGATATAATTTTCAGCGAAAAATGTACAGGTTGGACATCCTAAAAGAATAATTAATGAGAAAATATGACGGAGGATAATAGTAATGGTTCGAAAAGTTAACACAGCTGCTAAGGAAGAAACTTGTTCAAATCGTAAAGGAAATATAATAGAAAACAGTAATATTTGGCATGTAGTTTACACAATGATGAAGGAATAAAAACTTTCAGTAACACTAACTAATTTTGATTTTGAAACTGAAATATTTATCTTTTGTAAAAGAATATCTTAAACCAAAAACTACACATGGTTGCATATCTTTTTGATTTCTCACTAAACTATCGTCATCGAAATCGTGCAAAAGTCATTCATTCGTACTAGCTACAAATTTATACAATTAAATATATTGTTAACCCTCTAAAGCACCTTGTTGCCATATGGCCACAATGAACTTTTCTATTTTTTTCTTCCTTCTTACACTTATGCATATTTGGTCAATGCTGTCACATGGCAACAGCCTATCTACAAACATACATTGGTGTTGTCATCTTTCAGCAGATTTAAAACATTTTAAAAATCATGGCTTCCGTCAGCTGTTCACACTCGTTTACAAGAAGTGCATAAGTGTGTTCCTTTGAGAGTCGAATCTGGTAAGAAATTTTTATCAAATATAATTTTATAATATATAAGCCGATTTGTAAAGTATTAGAGAACCTATTTATATAAAAATACGGTGAATTTAAACGTGATTTAAAACAACAAAGTATTCACTTAAAAAATTTATTAAAGATTGTTAATGATATACTAGATAGAAATAAAAAAGATAACAAGGACAAAATCATTATTAAGGTTAATGACTGCGTTATAAGTGACAAAACCGAAGTTATGGCAGCCTTTGGGCACCACTTCGCCACTACTGCACCAAAAAAAATTATTGATCATTTTGGGTCCAACCTCTCCTTACCCTGTACAATAAAGGCTAACAATGGTAACTCAATGTACTTTGAACCCGCTACTAGTGAAGAAATACATAATATTATAATACAACTCAAAAATAAAAACTCTAGTGGTTTTGATGACCTAACACCCAAAATCATAAAAAGTGTCGAAAACAATATCCTGAAACCATTTACGTATCTGGTAAATATGTTAATAGAAACAGGAATTTTTCCAGATATTTTAAAACTGGCTACTATCTTTCCGCTGTTTAAAAAGGATGATCCTTCCGATTTAGATAACTATAGGCAAATATCGCTGTTAAGTATTCTTTCTAAAATACCTGAGAGACTGGTTTACAATAGAATTTCCAACTAAGTAGAAAGATATAACATAATATCGACTGCGCAACATGGTTTTAGGATAAACAAATCTGTCGAGACGGCAGCCTGTCATCTTAAATATGTTTATGAATGCTTGGACAAGGGACAGTATGTTGTTTCACTGCTATTTGACCTTTCCAAAGCCTTCGATACTGTCAACAAAGACATTTTAAGCCAAAAACTATATAGCATTGGTATTAGGGGAAATATTCTCCAGTGGGTAATTTCCTACATGGAAAATAGAAAGCTAAGAGTAAGCTTAGATGGAGTAACGTCTGAAACTTTTAATGTTACACTTGGAGTTCCACAGGGTTCTGTGCTAGGTCCGCTATTGTTCATGCTGTACGTTAATGATCTGCCTTACTTCATAGACCAAGGCCACGTGACTATGTTCGCGGATGACATTACAGTGTCAGCCGATACACCAGATAAACTTTATAAATTGGTCAAAGACACAACAGAATCTCTAAGTACATGGTGCCAAAGAAATAAGCTAATATTAAATGAAAAAAAAACTGTTTGTCTTAATTTTCACCTTCAAAAACCTATAAATTTAAATAAAAAACCTATAAAATTTATGAACAATGAGGAACTTATATTTTCTGACTCAGCTAAACTACTAGGTGTATTCTTGGATCATAAACTTTCCTGGCAGAAACATATTGACCATGTATGTAGTCAGCTAAACAAAGCATTTTTTGCACTGTTACATATGAAGTCACTTCTAGATCAGGCTAGTCTTATGACCATTTACTATTCCATGGCCTATAGTCACATGTCCTTTGGTATTCTCGCGTGGGGTGGAGCCTCCGATTGTGCAAGAGTGTTTATCTGCCAGAAGAGAATAATAAGGCTTATTTTTGACCTCAAAATAAATGTCAGTTGTAGAGACACTTTTATTAAAAATCGTATTCTTACCGCTCCTTCTGTCTATATTTATAAATGTCTAACCTATGCTAAAAATAATCTAAATCTATTTGAAAGAAGGTCAAACTATCACGAGTACCCCACAAGACATGGCAATCTCTTGAGTATACCAATGCATCACAAAAGTAGTTATAAGATATCGCCTTCTTACAACTGCAAATCTCTAAATAATGCTCTTCCCAGTGATATCCGAGATATTTCGCACTTTGCGAAATTTAAAAGTTAATTAAAACTCTATTTATATGAGAAATGCTACTATAGGGTATCAGATTTCTTTAGCGATAAATAGTTTTAACCAGTACTATCTCAATGTTGTAATAACATAACATATGCGGGTATTTACTTACTATCTGTTTATTTGTTACGCTTTTTTTTACAATCAGTATTGTTTGTGCTCTGTTTCTAGTTTAATAGTATATTTATTTGTACTTGTTCCTTATTTTAAATCTTAATATTATATTTCAATTATGCCGAAATATACTTGCACTTATACTTCTTTCTTTCTTTATTCTCTTCTTGACTTGTCACATATACAATTTGTATCTAACGTTGACCAATATTATTATTATTATTATTTATTCGTGATCTCGTCTTTCAACGGTTTTACTTCGATGGTAGGTTGCTTCAGACGGACATTTGTCAAGCCTTTCTGCATATTAGTTTTAAATTGATAGGAAACTTCTTACAATGTGACATGTGTCTAGTACAACAGATTTTTGTAGATTCGGTGTTAAATATTTTATGTTCAATTCTTCTGTTTGTTTGATGGTATTTTGTGGTATTATTCCTGTTGCGGATATTATGATCGGCCGTATGTCAACTCTATTTACTCTCCACATTTCTTTTATTTCTGCTGCCAGTTCTATGTATTTATTTATTTTTGTTGCATATGTAGTTTGTTTTTTTATTATTATTATTATTATTATTATAGCGATGGAGAAGTTGTGGATATGTAATTTGAAAACATACGTTGCCATTTGGTAACGTTGAACCCATGCTGTTTCAGATCATGGATGCCGAAAAGTTCGCAACAATTTCCTCCAGATGCTTTTATAAGAAAAAGGATCAAATACCAATTTTGTCACCCGACCCCCAGATATCAGATCTTTCTGATCTTTCCGATTCGGGTGACGAAGAGGAAGTCCTCGCCCTAAACAGTGACTCCGAAGACGAGGTAATTACCAACAATCCGGAGATTATTCACGATTCTGATGAAGACTATGTAATTGATTCTGAAAGTGAAGAAGACTCCGAGATAGAAAAACCTTCATCATCGAAGAAACGGAAGCCTAAAGTCCAGAAAGCTAATAAGAACAAAACTAAAAAAACTGCACAGAAAAAACCTACTAGAAAATGGGTTGATAGTGATTTTGCCCAAATCGATATACCAATGAATCAGGGAAATTACCAGAATGAAGAACTTGTAGAGCCCCCTTCAATTTTTTTCATATGAGTGCTTTGAACTTATTGTAAAACATTCTAACTTATATTCTACGCAAATAACAGGTAAACGCCTAAACACAAATAACAAAGAAATTACGGATTTCATTTCGATTCTGATTTATATGAGTATAATTTCTTTACCAAGTTATAAGGATTATTGGGCTACAAACACAAGAATTGCACAAATAGCTGATATTATGTCCCTGCGAAGATTCAAGCAGATTCGCAGGTACATACATTTCAATGATAATACGATGATTGATTTTATAAAATACGACCACTGTTGGATATAATAAACCACAACTGCTGTCAACTTGAAGCAGAAAACTGTTTTTCAGTAGACGAAACGATAATACCTTACAAGGGCACAAGATCAGCAAATCTTCGGCAATATATGCCAAAAAAGCCCCATAAATGGTGCTATAAATTATTTATGAGAGCTGGAGTTTCAGGAATTATATATTGCTCTATTCCCTGCCAGGGGGCAAACACCTTTTCGTTACTGGAAAGAACTGCAATGTCATTATCAAAAGAGGAAATGGATTTCGGGTGTGGAAGCAATGTGGTGATTGCTCTCTCTAAGACTATCCATAATCCTGTAAAAGGCATAGTCTATTTCGATAATTATTTTGCAACCATAAATCTATTTCTCTATTTGAAAGGAAAATACAAGATCTACATCCTGGAAACTTTACGGACCAACAGAATAGAAGGCTGCCCCCTAATTCCTGACAAGGAGTTACTACAGAAGGGAGGTCATCATGATTTCAAATCTATCGATAATAAATTTATTCTTGTCAAATGGGCAGATAGTAAATGCGTTCTAGTTGGAAGTACAATTTATGGCGTAGCACCTACAGGAAATGTGCTTAGATACTGCAAAGAAGAAAAGAAAAAGAAAGAAACCTCATGCCACTTTTGCAGTATAATAAATATATGGGTGGTGTGGACAAATCAAATTCATGAGTAGGACTTTATCGTACGCCTGGAAGAGCTAAGCGTTGGTATTTTCCAGTGTTTGCCTATCTGATAGATATGTGTATAGTTAATGCATGGTTACTATACAAGGAAAACAATATAAAAGAAAAACAATTAAAACCCCTGAAAGAGTTCCGAAGCGATATTTCGAGATCCTTGGCAACAATTGGAAAACCTAAACGTGGTAGACCATCTCGCGACACATCTCCTGCAATAAAAATAATCAAATACCCTGTTGCACCTCGATCATTGGAAATTACCAGAAAGGACACTGTGTCTCATTGGCCAGAACATACTTCCAAAGGACGATGCCGTCATTGTTCCAATGGCTTTTCAAGAATAATGTGCCAGAATTTTTTTTTTTTTTTTTCACGAAACACCGAAAAAGAGTAAAGACATCCTTCCGTGCACTCTCAGCAAAATAAATTAAAAACGTAGATATAAAATCAAAATAATCAACAAATTACAGTGAATATCAAAGTTTACGGGTGTTTTACCAAAAGTGAATTATTTGTTTGTGAATATACTTTGTTACAATGAAGATTTAGACAATTAAATAAAAATAAATACACGAACTGTAAGTAAACATCTAAGTTTCTATAAATCGTAGAGAGGTTAATTGGTAGTGGGGACTCCTAACAAATCTGTCATATTGATATTTGAACCTCAGTACTAAATCAACCTAGAGAGAACGTGCTGTTAAACGCTAAGAAATGAATACGCCAATTTCGCTAGAAGATCTGTATAATTTAATTACTACTGGCAATAAGGAAATAAAACAAGAAATAAGAGATATCAGAAGTGACTTAACCAAAGAAATTGAATATCTAAAAATAGAAAATAAACAACTAAAAGAACAAAATAGTATTTTAAAGAGCAACTTGTCCCAGTTAGAAAGAAAGTTTAAAAAATACAATATTATTATTTATGGTTTGAGGGAAAGTGAGGCTCAAACTGCGGATGAGGTCCTAAATTTAATAAACAATATTCTACATATAAATTGCAACAAGTACGACTTTAGAGACATATATAGGATAGGAAAAATTATCGATGGTAAAATTCGTCCTGTGTCCCTAGAAATTATAAACTATCAATTAAAATTAGATGTACTCAATGCAGCTAAATCTGAATACAAAATTCTAAAAGAGAAAAAAATCTTCATTGCTCAAGACTATACATCAGAGGACTACAAGATAAGAAAAATTTTATATGAACATTTAAAAGCAGCGAGAGCAAAACATTATAAGGCCAATATAAAAAATAACACACTAATTGTAAATGGTGAAGTATATACTTATGAATATTTAAAATCAAATGACCCAATCAATGATTTACTCCCAGAATTATCACAATCTGGTGATCTTGAAGTGCATGATGAAACTGATTTGCAATTTACTTCTGCCACTCAGGTAAATAGTGCTCCCGAAACACCCAACTTCGCAAATACTTTTGATTTCCCTTTACCACTAACAGAAGAAAAAAAGCGAAAATTTGAAGAAACTCCTTCAAAACCAAGTGGAGCTAAACCGAAAATAAAGACTAGGGCCCAACAAAGGAAACACGAAAATTGCGCAGAATAGTACGAAATAGCCAATAGTTATTCATCTTCAGGAAGGAAAACGTCACTTAATACAATATATTAATTCTAAATAAAAAATAATAGTATTATAATACATATTTTGCTTATTTATAAATACGTTCTTTTTATATTTCTTTATGTTGACTTGTGTTAAATTTTGTATTTATTTATGTCGTATTTGAATATTGTTAGTTTATAAATATATCATATCATACACACCGCACCTTGCAGATAACAACTACAGCTTTTTCTATTAATCTTTTTGTTACTCGCCACTTATTTGTATATACTTTTTTGTAATTCTCTATACCCAGTAAATATCATATAACATTATACCCATTATAATATTAGTTAGACTTTATTAAATAATGTTAAACAAGTTAAAGATTGCTCATTTAAATGTAAGGTCACTTATTAGTAGTTTTAATGATTTCAATGCCCTTATAGTAACTGAAAAGGTTGATATTTTTGCAGTTACAGAGACGTGGCTTTCTCAGAATGTCGATTCTAGCACTGTTAAAATACCAAACTTTAAATTCTATAGATGTGACAGAGCCAGTAGGAGGGGTGGAGGTGTAGGTGTATACGTTACCACTCAACTTAACGCACAAGTGATAAATTTAGACATCCCATGTGAGGATTCTTTAGAACAATTATGGATTAAAATTAAAATTAAATGTAAGACATACGCCATTGGAATCCTCTATCGTCCACCAAATTATAATCTTTTGTATTGTATAGAACATTTAGATCAAGCATTATCGTTGATTATTCCTACCGTCGATGAAGTGATCTGTATTGGAGATATTAATGTCAATCTGTTTAACTTAGATAACGCCCTATCACGCTGCTTTGATTCCTATGGTTTTACACAATCTGTAAATGAACCAACAAGAGTTACTAACACAAGCAGTACACTATTGGATCCTATTTTTGTCAGTAACAGAGACATTGTCATCTCTTGTGGTACACAAAATGTTGATCAAATATCAGATCATAAAATGGTTTTTTGTGAACTAAAGGTTAATGCACCAAAATTTAAACAGAAGTTTGTGCAATTCAGAGACTTCAAAAATTTCGATTATAATTTATTCTTAAACGATTTAGACAATGTCCCTTTTGATCAAATTCTACGGTGTCATAATATCGATTCCAAAGTTGATATGCTCACTTTCCTTATGACAAAATTATTTGAGATACATGCCCCAATGAAAAAAGTTAGAGTTAGCAAGCCAAAGGCTCCTTGGCTTACTGAGAATCTAAAAAGACTAATGAAAATTCGAGACCAGGCTTTAGCAAAATATAATAGTACAAAAAATCCTAACGACCATATTTTCTATAAAGAATTAAGAAACATTACTTTGAGTACATTAAGATCAGAAAAAAAAGCATTTATATCTAGAACCTCTAATCAAGGTAATATAAGCAATACATGGAAAACTCTACAAACGTTAAATGTCAAAAAGACAAATAACATAGATATACCTCTTACTGTAGGCAATTGTATTGAAATTAATAATCATTTCGTGTCCTCATTTACTAATACTGTTAACAATAATAGTGTACTAACTAATTATTATAAAAACAACAAATTTAGCAATAAGTCGTTTAATTTTAAGCTTGCAACAATAGATGAGGTAAAAGATATTGTTGATGGTATAAAAACAAATGCCAGTGGTCATGATGGTATCTCATTAACTATGGTAAAGTACTGTTGTCCTAAGATTATACCATTCATTACACATATAATTAATTGCTGCTTAGAAATTGGTGTTTTTCCTAGTAATTGGAAAAATGCACTGATAATACCTCTTCCAAAAGGCGCGGATGTATCTTCTGTAAAAGACCTAAGACCTATTAGTATCTTGTCTACATTATCGAAGATATTTGAGAAGGTTATGTGTAAACAATTATTCGACTATGCCAATAATAATTATATAATTGACCAGTATCAATCAGGTTTTAGAAAGGGACATAGTACCGCCACAGCTCTAACTAGAATTACTGATGATATACTTAGGGGAATCGATAACAAAGAAATGACAGCTGTGGCGTTGCTTGACTTTTCTAAGGCATTCGATACTATTAACCATGACCTCATTTGTCTTAAATTAAAATATTATGGTCTTTCCGATAATGCAGTGTCTTTAATTACATCATATTTAACTAATAGGCAGCAAATGGTTTTATTTAATAATGAATGCTCTAATTTACTTCCGGTATTGTCAGGTGTACCACAAGGATCGGTAATTGGGCCTCTACTATTTTCTATATATACAACAGATATACTAAAATCAACTAAATATTGTAAGGTACAAGCCTACGCAGATGATACCCAAATATATATCAGTTTTCCTCCCTGTCAAGTGCAACGAGTACAAAATTGTATAAACTCAGACTTAGAAATTGTTAGGAAATTGTCCCTTGACCATAATTTACATCTTAATCCATCAAAGTGTAAACTAATAATTTTCGGGTCTAGAAAGCAACTACAGAACATGCCAGCCGATCTTAATGTTTCCATTAATAATGCACCTCTATCAGTCGTAAATAGTACAAAAAACCTTGGAATTATATTTGATAATCGCCTTAAGTATACGGAGCATGTAAACTCTTTATTGAGTAAGGCCTATTGTGCTCTAAAACTTCTATATGCCAGTAGACATATTTTGGAACCTAAACTAAAGAAGATATTATGTGAAACATTAGTCTTATCACATTTTAATTACTGTGATGTTGTTTATGGGTTTTGCCTAGACTCTACTGACAAAAATAGAATCCAAAAAGTTCAAAACACTTGCATTAGATTTATTTTTAACCTAAGAAAATATGACCATATCTCACATACTTACGGAGATTTACACTGGTTAAACATGAAAAATCGTAGGAAATTACATTTTTTAGTTTTCGTCAAAAGAATAATTAGTTCAACAGTTCCAAGTTATCTTTTTAATAGACTAGTTCAACGATCCTTTGTTCATTCTAGAAATACCAGAACATCTCATATGTATAATATACCATCTCACACCACAGAAATGTATAAAAATAGTTTTACCTACTGTTCCGCGTATTACTATAATAAATTACCAACCGATTTAAAATTGCGGTCTGAATCAACCTTTAAAAAACAGTTAAGAACTTTACTTTTAAATGAGCAATGTAATATGTAATGTTTTTATCTTAATATAGAATTTTTTGTATGTGTGGGTGTGGGTATGTGCACGTGTAATGTATGTGCAATGTAAAAGTAATGTTTTTCATATAGCATTTCTTGTATGTATGGGTTGTGTATGTTTTATGACTGCTTATTTATGTCCATAAATATATATGTATATATAAAATGTAGGTGTGTTAATAGCTTAGTGAATGATAATTAGGGGTTTTGTTAGTATTTAATTTTAGTTAGTAAGTACCAATGTTGTCAGATTATTATCAATTATTATACTGAGAAAAGAAAATTATTCTTTTCGCTCTTGGGGTTAAGTGTAAGAATAGCCTAGGCTAAACTTCGCCCTGAACTTTGTATAATTTATTATACATTGATCAATAAAGACGTTTATTATTATTATTATTATTATTATTATTATTATAAATGTAACAGCAGACTGTGCCTAACACAGAAAAGGAATTGTTTTGTGGAATATCATTCACAAAATTAAGGGATTTGTATTTTGGTAACAATATTTTTGTTATAACCTTTTTGATAATAAATACGTTGAAATAAATTGGCATCCATTAGTGCCCATTAGAGTCTCACAAAAATTTAACAATTTTCCGACAACGAAAACTAGTAGTGAACCTTACAGGGTTAACAGATGTAGACATTAAATACTTAACAACAAAAACAAAAAGCACAATTACGAAACAAAAACAGTCCTATCATTGCAAAAAGTTTATTATTGGCCTAACCTTGCTAATGACGTCATTACATTTATTAATAAATGTAACCCCTGCCAACAAGGTAAATATGAACAACATCCCAATAAGATTGAATTTTCACCTACCCCAATAGGAAAATTTCCATTCGATCATATATACATTTCAAGTAGAAAGAACACCATTTTTGACTATAGATAGTTTTTCCAGATATACACAAGCATATAGGCCCGACATAAAAATTAATATCTTGGAAAATTTGTTCACTTTTATTACATATTTCAGAATTCCCAGAATTATTACAACAAATAGTGGAACCGAATTTAAAAATCAGTTAATTATGGATTCTTGTAGAAAAAAATACAACTAAATTTCACTACACCTGGAAATCACACTAATAACTACCCCACTAAAAGATTACACTCATCCTTACTAGATCAATGAAGAACTTTAAGAATAAATGATAGAAAGACAAGCATCAACACGTTGCTTAAATATGCAATAACGGGATATAACAATACAATTCATTCTGCTACAAAATTAGCTCAATTTAAAGTTATTTTGGGTCAAATGAAATAGATCCAATATCCAATATCCAAACCAGTTTATGTTATAGACATAATTTGTCTATAATAATAAAAGTGTTAACAGATAAAGGGATTAAACATATATCCGCATTAAAACCGCCAAGGAAAATCATTAAGAAAGACACATATGTTTAAAAGTGAATAATTATTTGTTTGCTTAATTATACTGAAACATATTCTTTATAGGACTTTGCAAACAGCAGAAAATATAACTATCTATGGGAACTAAAAGAAAAACTATGTATAAAAATATTAACGAAATCTTTGCATTCTTTCGATAACGTGAATTCTGGTTATGCTAGCAAATTAAATTCTAAAATGGATTTGTATAATTTCTTATTTGAAAATCTCCTTCGACAACTAGCATCCACACAGTCCCTTACGGCCATGTAGATTAAACTAGTATCTACATAACCCCCTACGGTAATGAAGATTCAGTTAAAAATGAGAACAAAGCCCTAAAATGAATTTATTTACCTACCTTGTCTTAAAAAAAATTCATTCTAATGGATTACATTTTCATGAAATTTATCATTCTGTTTTTTGGAACCCTTTTTCGCCTTTATTCTGGGCTCATCAGAAAGGCACAAAGCCACTCATAAAGATATCCCATGCAAAACCATGACGATTTCTATGAATAAGTAGGTATGAAATAATTATATTTGACATTGACAGATCTTCACCTATCTATTAGCTAACTTTAATTTGCTAGCATAACCAGAATTCAGGTCATCGAAAGAATGCAAATATTTCATTAATATTTTTATACATAGTTTTTCTTTTAATTCCTACAGATAGTTATTTTTTCTGCTGTTTGCAAAATCCTATAAGAATATGTTTCAATACAATTAAGCAAATAAATAATGATTTACTCTTAAACATGCATAGAGTATATAGGCTTCAATACTAGTTAGCTAATAAATAGGTGAAAGTCTGTTGTCTTTATCAGTCAATGTCAAATATAATTATTTCATAGAAATTATCTTGGTTTTGCATGGAACATCTCTATGACTGGCTTTGTGCCCTTCTGATGAGCCCAGAATAAGGGCGAAAAACGTTTCAAAGGCTAAGCATTCAAAGACGCAAACGTTTTTATGTAAAATAATAACATCGAGAACTATATACATACATATTTGTATTTGAGTATTTGTATCGAGGAGGCACGTCGGCAGCTTCCATCTGCAATTTGATTATAATTATTGACAAAATCTGATAAATTATAGTGCAGTGAGTTGTTGTTATTAAAACTTACATTACTTTTTAATTATGAGTGACGGTCGCAAAAGTTTGAGTGGAGCTCAATACAAGAAGCTTGTGGAAGATAAGCGGAGAAGACAACAAAGTGTTTTAGACAAAACTACTAAACTTGATTATTTTCTGACTAAACCAACAACATCGGCGGTGGTGGAGGAGGAAACTTCGAAGTCTGCAGAATTACAAAAAGAAAATATTGCGGGAACCAGTGCTTCAGCGGTGGTGGAGGAGGAAACTTCGAAGTCTGCAGAATTACAAAAAGAAAATATTGCGGGAACCAGTGCTACTATTTCGGAATCAAACTTGAAAAATGACCATCAAGAAGAAAATGAAGATTATCCGTCGGCTCTAAAAGATGCGCTACTGTCGGTGTCACAATCGCAACCTATATCGGAGCAATCACAAACAGTTGGTGTGGATGGCGATCCAGCTAAATGGAAAATAAATGATGCAACCATTGATTATTTATTGTCAATTGAAATTAATCAGAACCAAGATAAAGATTTCTCTGTGACAAAAACAGTTATAGGCGACAGGCTACGTTTTCTTAGTAAGGCTGTATTTACGCGAAAACTTTTAAATGGAGAAGAGCAACCGCGAAAATATCTTATATATTCTCCATCGAAGCAGAGCTTATTTTGCATTCCATGTCGACTTTTCGGTGGAACTTCAAAAATTGCTACTGAAGGAGTCAGTGATTGGAGTAATATAAATAAGATAGCAAATCACCATGAAAATTCTCGAGAGCACGCCAAATGTCAAATCGCTCTATTAAACCGTAGAAATAGTTCCAACAGAATAGATTCACCTCTGTGTCAACAAATAGAAAATGAAATGGAATATTGGAAAAATGTTTTGCAAAGAGTAGTCGCTGTTATTAAAAAGTTGGCATCTAAAGGCCTTCCATTTAGAGGAAGAGAGGAAAAGTTTGGTAGCTTGAAAAATGGAAATTATATGATGTGTTTAGAACTTATAGCAGATTTTGACCCATTTTTAGCGAAACATATGTCACAGTATGGAAACCCTGGGAGGGGAAAAACATGATATCTATCGTCAACAATTTGCGAAAAATTCATAGAATTAATGGCTACAACAGTTGTAAGTAACATTCTGAGCGATACTGAAAAGTCAAAATATTATTCTACTATAGTTGATTCAACGCCGGATATTTCCCATACCGATCAGCTATCAATAATTATTAGGTATGTTAAAGATGCTGCAAAACCAGAAGAGCGATTTATTGTTTTTTCACCCAATGTTGGACATAAATCTGAAGATATAGAAAATGCTGTAATTTTTAAACTTAATGGTCACAATATACAATTAAAACATTGTCGCGGTCAATCATATGATAATGCCAGCAACATGTCTGGCATTTACACGGGCTTGCAAGCTAGGATAATGAAGCTTAATCCACTTGCCCTATACGTACCTTGTGCTGCTCATTCCCTACATTTGGTTGGCGTATGTGCGGCGGAAAGTGTTAGAGCAGCCACATCCTTTTTTGAAATATTGCAACATTTATATGTATTTTTCTCCGCATCTATACATCGTTGGCAGTTTTTGCTGTCGAAGCTAAAAGTAAAAGCTGATGCTAATGTTCCAAAACGAGCAGATACAACAAGATGGTGCTCACGACACGACGCTTTGATAAGTTTATGTGGTAGCTGGAATGAGTACTTGGAGACTTTAGCTGCAATGGAGGAAAATTTATCTGAAAAAGCAGCCGTTCGTGCAGAGGCCTCTGGAATAAAACGACAATTAAACCGTTTTGAATCTGCATTTATGTGCGTTTTCTGGGAGGCAATATTAGAGCGTTTTCATAAAACTAGCTTAAAATTGCAACGCATCGATATCGATACAAGTGATGTGGCACTTTTATACTCGTCTTTGATCGACTTTGTGCAGTCTCTAAGGAATGAAAATATGTTTAATACCTATGTCAGTAAAGCTACAGAATTTGTAGAAGAATCATACGAATACAATCGCCAGCGAAAGCGTAAACTTTTTCCAGGAGATTCCAGAGAAAATGAAATTTTGTACTAACAGGGCGAGAAAAACTAAAGGTAGAATCGTTTTATACTATACTAGACAAAATCATAGTGGAACTGAAAAAGAGAAGCACGGCTTATGTAAATATTTTCAGCAAATTTAGTGTATTTTTTTCAATGAAAGAATGTTCACAAGAAACATTAATCCAAAAAGCTAATTGTTTAAGAGAATATTACAAAGATGATTTGGAAATGTCTTTCCCCAACAGAATGTTTGCATTTTTCTGAACTATTAAAAGGAAGTGACCTAAAAAATGAAAAATATTCGGTGACAGACTTATTATCATTTATGCGGGCCAACAATTTACAAACAGTGTTTCCCAACATTGACATCGCACTTCGTATATTTGTTTCTATGGTAGTTAGTGTTTGTTCGGCAGAACGTTCATTTTCAGCGTTGAAGCGAATTAAATCATATTTACGGTCTACTATGGATGAAGATCGGCTAAATTCATTGGCGATTTTGGCAATAGAAAGTGACCTGACAACAAATATTAACTTTGAGTCTACCATTAATGACTTTGCCGCAAGAAAATCACGGCGAAAACTGTTTTAATACATGTAAGAATTACCCTTATTATTTTAACATTTACCTAATTATTTCTTATTCATTTGCTTTTATCATGTTTAGAAAATATTACTTAGGTATTAAGCAAAACACAACTTATACTTTTTTTATTTAATATGAAATTAGCTACTTTCTTATTATTATTAGAAGCGGAAATTTTAGGTTTGCGTAAAGCGGCAAATACTTTAATCCGTCACTGGTTATACGTAGTATTTCTTTTAGTTCCCATATATAGTTATTTTTTCTGCTGTTTGCAAAATCCTCCAAAGAATATGTTTCAAAAGACATATATGTTTTAGATGACGACTCTGACGATGACCTCGATGCTATATCTGTTACTCCTGGTACAAGCACTGGAAACAAACAAGATTAATAATCATATATTACCACTCTTACTAGGCACTTCACAAGTTACAATGACTAAACACACTTATGTAAAAATAATAAACCACAACAAGTTAGAACTATACTTAGACGATACATATAATGGCTTAGAATTAATAAAGAAGACTAGAACACATGAGGACTATATGCTTCAGTACCTGTTGGTCATTCGGTTCAATTACAGGAAACATACCAAAACCTTGAGGTGATCCTCAACAAACTTAGCTATACAGGCCATAAATGGACGATTTGTGCTGATTTAAGTCATTTCAATGTTGCTTGGGCAACAGAGTGGATACACAAAGCATCCGTTTTCTTTGTGAATGGGATAGCCGTGACAAAAAACAGCATTACATTAAGAACTAATGGTAAGTCAGGAAAACCTTACACGGTAAAAACGAATTTGTTAATTTAAGTAAAATTGTTTTGTTAACTTTTTTTTGTTAATTTTAAAATATTATTATTCATTCAAAATATTATTAACATGTTCTAAGCAACGGCCAATTTAGAAGCAACTAAATAATTTATTTGTTAGTTCTTTAAATTTGATAAGTAATTTGTTTGATACAAACATAACTTTTGTGAATTCAAAAAAGTATTGGATTAAATAAATATTTATGGTAAGCCATATATTCATTCTGTTCAAATATAAATGTGGTTTAAAATAATTAAGTATTATAATCAGTTCAATAAAAACTATTTGTTCTATTTAAGAGACATTTTCTGTAGAATAATAAAAACGAACTGTTTTCGAGTAACACAAACATTTTTTGATTTAAGCACTTTTGTTTCGTTTCATATAATTATTAATTTTAATTAAATAACATTTATTTCGGGATGATTACTTAAATATTTGAAATAACAAAATATTTTTTTGGCGTCTTTAAGAATTAACCAATCACAATACACAAAATCATTATGTGGAAATAATACCCTATCACAGCATTTCCCGGTAAAAATTGTCGGGAGCGTCGTTATTCGCACCACCGCTGTAAGCGCGACTGCGTGTTGTGTTATTGCATCATATGCTTTTCCAGTTCTAATAGGTAAATAGTGTAGATACATAGGAATCAGTGTTTTATGTGTGATGTGTTATTTCATTTTACCTATAAGGTAACTATATATTATACTATTATATCTAGTGTATTATATTCTAAATTATGTTTATGTAACTGGGATACAATGCTATATACTATTGTATTGTTTACCAATCTATTTTATAATTATTATTTTACAGATTGTAAAGATGGAGGACTTCTTAAATAAAATAAATCTTGGACGTTATTTGGATGTTTTTAACGGTAAGTTATAAATATTAGGTATTTAATATTTTATTATATTTATAGATGTACAGATTGTCCTAGTACGTTTTCTCACCTCAGTTATATAGGCAGTTTATTTCGATTTATTCTTACTAACCTATATAGCTATATACTTACATAGTAACTTTAAATAATTTAAAGTATATAATTACCTATGTATATTTTTTCCAAATTAGCACGTAAGATTTATCTATTTTGATTTAAAAATATAAATATATACCTATAAGTAAATCTAGATTTTCAAGTAGGATATCACAGTTAGTAGTTCATTTGTGCATTGACATTTTTATGTCATGCTTTGCACAAGCTTATGGTAGTATTAAAGTTAATGTACACGTGGGGTGTTCCATTTAGATAATTTTTCACACGAAAATACATATAAACTAAGTAATAAAAGCCATTTTTTTTATGATAAATGTTTGATCAAAGACCTGATTTATAATTAATTAAATTATTAATTTTACGACAGAATTTATATAGTGCGTATACAATTTTGTATAGCATACAGGATCTTTGTTTAAAGAGATGGAGATCTATTCAAAAATGATATTCTAAAGACAAAAATAAACGAGATCCAAAAAGAATTGCCGTTTTCAAATAACCAAATTATCAATTTGGGATTAAGAATGTTTGAAAAAATAAAAATAGGCAATTTAATATTTTGTATTCTCTAGTATACCAGTGGCGGCCCGTGAAATTTCGGTGAGCTATAACTTGTTAAAGGAGCATGGGACCCATGCCAAACTTTAATGGATCACTATACCAAGGTCAAAAAGAGACATTTCATGGAAAAAAATATTTGACTGGAATTTGCGAAATTTTTTTTCAAAAAGTGCAGTGCCTCACCTGAAATGTGGGAAAGTACTTGTGAAATCTCTGTGGTGTATTTTTTTCCCTAATAAGAAAGAAAATATAAGGATATGTTTTTAATTTTATCAAAAAATCTTGATTTTTATAAAGTTACACCACTTTAAAATTTTATAAATCAAAAACAGTGTAAAATAAAATTTCAAAATGGCGTAACTTTATAAAAAATCAAGATTTTTTGATAAAATTGAAAACGTATCCTAATATTTTCTTCCTTATTAGGAAAAAAAAATACACCACAGAGATTTTACAAGTACTTTCCCACATTTCAGGTGAGGCACTGCACTTTTTGAAAAAAAAATTCGCAAATTCCAGTCAAATATTTTTTTCCATGAAATGTCGCTTTTTGACCTTGGTGGTGATCCATTAAAGTTTGGCATGGGTCCCATGCTCCTTTAGCAAGTTATAGCTGACCGAAATTTCACGGGCCGCCACTGTAGTATACCTGCCTATAAAATCAAGAAAAGCCAAGTGGTGTGTTGTTTCCTCAAACCCTTATTAACTACTACAGGTTTATGTACTTTTAAAGGACAATTCCTGCTATAATTTTATGTGAAACCATTAACATCTTCATTTTAGTAACACTTTATTGTCTGTCAATATTTTCCAATTATTGCGTAAAACGTAACGTAATGGTGGCTAAGGGGCGCTTCACCCTATAAATGTCGCGCTTTTGCTAAATAATATTAATTTTAAGAGTTATTGATGCATTTTCAAACTGTATACATAGAAGATTGTTACTATAAACATTTTTGTTAGTAATACTAGTAATAATAAATTGTTTTCATTAAATAATATATCGTTGTGTTGTATTTTCAGTTAACGTTTAAAGACAAAATATTATGCATTTTGTCCATATACTTGCAAACAATTTTATCTACATACCGGGTGTCAACGGAATATAAGACCAAGACGATAAGAGAAAAATGTAAACGTGACAAATTGGTTTAGGACATACGACCAATCAAAATTTCCGAAATCATTAGTTTGTAACTGTCATTTTTAGACACCCAGTACTAATTGTCATAACAAATAAATTGCTAACTTAAAATTGAAAATAGGTTTGATATTAATCGAAATATACAAATTCCTTGGTGAATAATAATTAAAAAATCGAAAAAATACGCTTATCAACTCGCTTATCAAGTAAGCCGTGGAAATTAGTGATTTCGAAAATTTTGATTGGTCGTAGGTACTACACCAATTTAAAAAATCTCACGTTTACATTTTTTCTTGTTTTGGTCCATTAGAGAGATGCAAAAATAAAAATAGCCCTAAAAAATCAAGTAGTCTCAAATTTTTTTAGTAACTGTGCAGTCATGCTTAAAATTCGCTCTGGAATTCAAAAAGGTAAAAATATGCAAGGCGTTTCATTTAAAATTCCAAACTTGGGGTCATTTCCGGGTAAACCGGAAGTGATGAAAAAATGGAAAATAATGAAAAGTTGTCTATTTTTGGTATATTTACCCCTGCCAAGTTTGAGTCTTATACCTTGTAAACTGTGGAAACCATGGTTTGTCTAATCATTTCATTGACACCCGATATACCTCTGTATTTGAGAAACCCATTGAATATTTTTCTATTTCCTACTTATTGTAGCAAACGACATAACATTAGAGATTGCAAAGAAACTGACCAATGATGAATTAAAAGAGCTGATACCTTCAATGGGTCAAAGAAAGCTATTTATAGACAAGTTGCGGAACTTTACTAATCAAGTTCAACCGGAAAATCCAGAGGTATGCAGAAACATGTGTTTTAACATGTAGATTATGAGATTTAAAAAAAAAATATATTGCTGTGTAAATATTATTTATTAAAATTATATTTTATATGTAGGTGCAAGTAACTGAATATGAACTTGGAGAAAATAATTGTTTAATCGATATCACTAACATCCCGGCTATCGATATTACTCAAGCATCGACATCTTCGGCAGCAACTTCTGGAACAGTTGGATCTTTTACACTAATGTCTGATGAACATCAACAAATACCCTCCCAAATATCATTTTGTGGTTTGGGAAATATCTTTGCTCCTGTCGCCTTACCCGATTTTGACTTAAAAACACTTTTAGAGACAACGCCACTTGGAGCAACTATTTTAAATTATTATACAAAAAATCAAATCTTGAACAATGCAAAGAGATCACTTTTAGTAGATATAATTATAAAGAAAGTATTCAATTTTATTGTGACACATAGATTTACCCATAGTGATATATATATTAACCGCGAAAATTATAACGTTATTCCCCAAGGAATGTGCAGGTACCTATTATGTCCCAGCTATTTCAAAAAAAAATTCCATTACTAACAGGCCAATTGTGGCAAAAGGTAAACTGGTTGATAAAGTAAGGAACCTACTCAGAATACATCGAGAAATGCAGGCTGACAAAAAAAGACAAAAACCGACAGAAACCTTCGAAGAAACGCTGAAAGAAGAAAAAGTTTGGCTTGATACCCGAAATGATCCATGGCCTGAAGTTTTAGAAAAATGGCGAAAAACTTTCGACATGAGAAGATCATGTGACGTAGGAACAATAGACAGTTTCTTTCAACAATGGCCTATTTTGAAAGATCCTCGTTCAAATACCTTGGTAGGTACATCTAACATATCCTAATAATAGCATTTTGTGAAAAAAAAAAAATATATACAAACGGCGAGGTTCAGAATAGTGCTATTTGCATAAAGTCCATGCTGATTGAAACTTATAAGTTAATTTTGAATTTCAAAGTTTTTCTTATTGGCTAATAATGTCAGTGCCATACAGATAACCAGACTTTACATTTCAATAAAAGAAATGTATAGGAAAAATTAATAAAAAACATGTTTACATGCGTTTAAACGGAACACCCTCAATTGTGACAAAATACTAAGTATACTATTTTTTTACAGGTTGATATTGATTTTGAGTTGATGTATCCTAAATCAACAGTAAACATCCACATTAACTGGTTTCAGTTTATGGAAAAATTAATATCACTGAAAAGAAGTGTACTTAAAGACAAAGTAGCTTGCCAATATTTAGAATTGATAGAGGAAGGCGATTGCTCTGAAGGTAAGATATTCTTATATGGGTTTTTATGATGCTTATAACTTTTTGTGTTTTAGATACGAAAGTTGCTGTACATGTATATCTATTAGCACACCTAATACCGCCAAAATCCAGAATAAAACTTTCGAATAAAAAGCACTGGAAATTTTCCTCTGCCGAGGTTTTGGAAAGCCTTCTAATGCATGTTAAGGTAAGCTGACATATTAGACAACTAATTGTACATAGTTCTTATCATTTAAAAAAATACTGCATTTTCCTTGCAAAATTACCATCGACTGTTACTATCACCGCAGTGAAACATTCCCAATTGTGGCTTAATTTATCATTTTATCTGCAATAAAGTACATACCTTTTTAATGGAATAATGATGGCGTTAATTTTTTTTTTAGGTTCCTGGTGATATACAAGAATCGATATGCAACTACAGAGACAAAATGTACCAGATGAATCAAACGGTTCAGCCATACATACTAATTGAGGGACCTACTATACAAGATATACGGTCTGTATATGTTATTGTGGACAAAATTCGGTTCAAATGTGGTACACTGTTGAAAGCACTTGACTTGAATTTCAAATTATTTCATGTGACAAATGCATATTACCCTAAACAATCTGAATATTTGTGGATGCTTATTCAAAAATGTATCTATAAAATAACTACAGCTCAGGATACAGTTATTCCTTATATATTAGATATAATTGAAATTATTAATAACTATTCTATATGAAGTGTTTGTCTATTCTTTAAATTTTTTTCTATAGAAAAATATTTATTTTCTACAAACAAGATAATTGAAACATATTTTTTATCCTTAAATTTGGATTTAAAATTTTATTTACACTTTTTCATACATGCTAGTAATATAACATATAATTAACATTCTTTTCTAAAAAAGCACTTATTTTCTTGTCGTAATTAAATAGAGAAATGAACTGTAATCTGTGTAATGATTCCTTTTTAAATTTAAACGTATTTATATCACATTTATCATATAACCATGGAGTATCTAATAATTATACATGTTTTGATAGAAATTGTTTACGAATTTTTAATAGACGTGATTCATATAAAAAGCACATTCAACTAAATCATTTAAAAAATTACTCAAGTGTATCTTCAATTTTACCATCAGTTACTTCTGAAGGTGAACATTTGAATACCTTATCACAAACAAATGAATCGGCTAGTAGCTCGTTTACAAATGAACGTGCTAATGACTCAAAATCTGAAAAAGAAAATAGCATTCCCGATTTAAATTCATTTTGCAGTTTACTGCAATCCTCTATAGAAACATTTATTTCTAAATTATATAATATTCTTACATTAAATCGTTCTGTTTTGCAAGACATCATAACAGCAGTTTCAGATTTGTTGTCATCTGGGATAGTCGAAGAAATTAAAAAGTCTTTGCTAACTGAAAATATAAATCAGTGTAGCGAAATGTTAACTATTTTAGAAAATCCGTTTAAAAATTTGAATACTGAATATAAAAGAACACAGTATTTTGAAAGATGCAATTATTTCATTCGACCTATTTCCTTTAATATTGGCATTGTTGAAAATCCAATGAGAAAAGAGGGTAATACCTCCTTGGTTTTAAAAGAAAGGTTTGGTTACTTTTTGCCTATGAGATTACAGTTAAAGTCATTTTTAGAAATTCCTGGTGTGTATAAGACAATATGTCAGTATAGAGAAAAAGTTTTGTATGCAGATAGTGACAATGAATATAGTAACATAATGCAGGGTGAGTTATGGAAACAATATTTAAATCTTTCTAAAACAAAAAATGTATTTCCAATTATAATTTATTTTGACGATTTCGAAACTAATAATCCGTTAGGGAGTCACGCTGGGGTGTATAAACAAGGAGCTGTTTATTTTTCTATTCTCTCCATCCCTCCAGAATATGCTAGCAGGCTTGAAAACATATTTTTATCTATGCTATTTCATAGTAGTGATCGCATAGAATTTGGAAATAAAGCAGTTTTTAATATACTTGTTAATGAATTGATTTTTTTAGAAAATTCAGGTATAAATATTGTAATAGAGGGTAAAGAAGAATTAGTTTACTTTTCATTAGCCGTAAATGCTGGTGATAATTTAGGTTTGCATTCCATTTATGGAATTACGGAACCATTTTCTGCTAATTATTATTGTAAGATTTGTAAAACTCATAAACAAGAAATGCAAGTATCATATACAGAAAATCCGGAACTTGTAAGAAAAGTCGATGAATATGAAATGTTTGTATTAAATAAATCACATGGTGTGAAAGAGGAATGTGTGTTTCATAAATTACCAAATTTTCACATTTACCAGAATTTAACATGTGACATCATGCATGATTTAAGTGAAGGTGTCCATCGGTACAGTATGGCAATTATTGTGCGGCATTTTATAACACAACAGTATTTTACATTGGAAAGTTTAAATCAACGAATTAAATATTTTAATTATGATTATATGGAGAAAAATAAACCTCCTTCTATAAAAGAGGAACACTTAAGAAATGGGTGCATTATTTTTTCTTCAGCTGAAATGATGTGCTTGGTTTTAAATTTTAAATTCATTGTAGGAGATTTAATTACAGAAGGGGATATTGCATGGGATTTCTATTTAATTTTGCTAGAAATCACTGAAATTGTAATATCACCAACTATCTCTAATGCCTTAATAGAGTTGTTTAAAACCCTTGTGGAAGACCTTAATTATTTATATCTGACGTTTTTTAACCAAAATCTCAAACCCAAATTTCATTTTTTGCTTCATTATCCTAGAATTATGAAAAAAATAGGTCCATTGTGCTATATCCAATCTATAAGATTTGAAGCAAAGCACAAGGATTTTAAAACATATGCACACGTTACTTCAAGTAGAAAGAATATTTCTTTTACGTTGTGTTTTCGCATCCAGTTAAAACTGTGTCATCGACTTTTATCTCGGAAAGGTTTAAACAATGTCTGTTTATTAGGCCCTTCATATGAATTTCCCAAAGATGATTTGCAGATTAAAAAAATTAAGACGTTTGTTTCAGATAATAGTTATTGTATACATTGGTTTGAAAATAATGGAATACGTTACAATTTTCAAAGTATTTTAATTTATGACGTACTTAATGATTTTCCACAATTTTGTAAAATTGAATACATTATAGTTTCCAATGAGGAAATAATTTTTATAGTTACAATTATGAATACGAAATATTTTAACTTACATTTAAAAAGCTATGAAGTGGAGTATATTAAAGGTGAATTAAACATTTTTCATTTCTCATTATTTAATAATCACACTCCTGGAGTTGTACATATTGGACAAAATGGTGAAAAGTATGTTTCAATTTCGAAAATGTAACACCCATTCTATACATGTATATTATATAGATATTTAGTGTATATATATATTTACTGTTTTCTTTATAAGTATAGGCATACGAATCTTGCAAGATGTCTTGCAGATTCCTGCAATGATTGTTTATTTTTTTTAAATTATTTATTTTTATTAACTAGACAGTATTGTTTATAGTTTTCAAATATATTAATATACCATTGCTCTTGCGCGATCTAGTATTTGCGAACTTTAACTGCTGACAGATGACGTACGTTCATCATAGTCTAAGCAGTAAGGGACTCTATTAGTACTAAAGTTTGTGGGAATAATATTTCCGATAACTATACAATTAACTGGGCATTTTTATTTTTAACGTGAACATCGGTCACAAACATTTGATTCAAATATATCTGAAAATAAAGTCAACCACAAGTACTGTTTTACTTAAAAAAATATTTGGTAAATTTAATTAAGACATTATTTAAATTAACTAAAACAGTGTACATTCCAAGAAAATAAATTGACTTACAAAATCTACTTTTACTCAATTCAACAAAATGATTGTTAATTTCAAAAAAAAACATAATTAATTCAAAAACAAGAAACACGAATTCAAAGAAATTATTTACTTGTGGGAAAAAATTAGTTTTTAAATATGAGAGTAGACTTATTTAAATCGACAAAATAATCTATATAGTCATCACAAGTACTGTTTCACTTAAAAAAATATTTGGTAAATTTAATTAAGACATTATTTAAATTAACTAAAACAGTGTACATTCCAAGAAAATAAATTGACTTACAAAATCTACTTTTACTCAATTCAACAAAATGATTGTTAATTTCAAACATAAACATAATTAATTCAAAAACAAGAAACACGAATTCAAAGAAATGATTTACTTGTGAGAAAAAATTAGTTTTTAAATATGATAGTAGACTTATTTAAATCGACAAAACAATCTATATCCCCCAAAAAACATGTCAATTGGTTTAAGAGTCCAATTATATGATTTGACAAAATATTTTGTTAAATTAAATAAATATTTGGTTTATTTTAAAATAGAATCAATTCAATGATATGTTATATTTCTTTTCGTCTAGCAAAATAATTTTTTTATATAAATTAATATTTTGTTGTCAAAAGAGATATTTATGTTAATAATCAAAGCGAATATTTATTTTATTCAAATATATATTTAATTGCGGATATACGACACTTTTATTTATTTGAGTTAAATATTTTTTGTTTAATTTAAACAATATTTTCTCTGCGTGTAGAGGCCGGTACAAAGAATATTGAGGTCTTGTAGATCCAGAAAAGGTTTTGCTTCCTCCACTTCACATAAAATTGGGTCTGATGAAACAATTCGTTAAGGCCTTATCAAAGGAAGGGGAATGCTTTAGATATCTTTGTTAGCAGTTGCTTGGTTTTTCTGAGGCAAAGTTAAAAGAAGGAGTATTTGTTGGACCTGACATCCGAAAACTTATGAAGGATGGCAACTTTGAGACAAAAATGGACCCAAAAAAAAGAGGCATGGTATCTTTTATCTTATAACCAGATTTCTTGTGAATAAAAAGGATCCTGACTACAAGGCCATGGCACAGAACAACCTGAAGTGGAACTCGCATTGGCGGGAAGTGTTGGCGCATCCAAGTTGGCGCACGTGAAATCGCCATGTTTTTGGGAGCGTTTGTAACCTTGCCGAGTTTTATTTTCAGTCACAGTTGCCAATTTGTATTTTATCTATGGTTGCCAAGTCGAGTGTGGAATATCTGTATAATATATTTTATATAATATGTATTTCCAGTTGGAGTTAAGTGGTGTTAGAATTGTTACTTACTTTTTATTTGTCCTAGTGTATTAATAGAGCACTAGCAGTGATGTCACAGTTTTGCCAGCTGAGCTGTCAGTTGACTGGGTGGCAAATTCAGAAATTTGACGTTTGAGCTGGTGTCAATTTTCGTTCAAAATAAATTAAAGTGGAGGATTTCTTAATATCAGATATATGTAGTGATGTTTATAAATATTTTTTTAGAATCTAGTGTGAGGGAGAATTTTATATATATTTTATTAGTGTTGTTTTTGTGTAAAATTTGGCGTCAAGAACGTGACATCTTTGTGAACCCATAAATTAGTGAAAATAAAGGCTATATTGGGTTTTTGACTTTTTTTTGTACATATATAATATCAAGACAAATTTTAGTAAATGTTTAATTAATATAGGCTGAGTTACAGTTAAGCAGTGACAGGTTAGGTAGTATTATTACACTAGGTTAAAAGTTGTCACAATACTCATTGATTTATGCCAATATATCAATCATATATTACCTAATGGTTTTATAAACCTATTATAAAATTTACGTTTTTTTGACAATTTAAAATAATATATATCCCTTCAACTTTCTAATGATTTATATCTTACTTTCGTTAGGCTCAAAAGTTTGTAACGAGTTTAAGTGTTTGTATTATGAAATGCAAGAGTAATAGTAAATCTAATGTGAAGCTAGGACTGTGAGACCATTTCAGTTTCCATTTGATTTCAATTGTAAGCAAATATGCTACGTAATATGCTCCGAATACTTTATATAGCTATATATACACCTAGTTTGGGATCTGTTTTGATTCTTACAATTATAATTACAGACGTTCAAAATGTTGATAATGTACACAAATAAAATATCAGTGAAGGTAAGTGAGCTAAAACAACAGAACTTAAAAAATAACACACTTTTAACAGCATCGTCAACCATAATTGAATGTTTTAAATTATACACATTATACTAATTGTAAAGGTAAGTATGAATAATAACAGTCTTATAGTTTAGATATAAATTTTATTTTCAAGAAGGGTCACAATGGTTCATTAATTCAGTGCTGTTATATTTTTAAAAAATCATTGAACGATACAGCTTCAATCTCCCATTTTTAAATAATCATATAGGTTAACTCCATTAATATATTTCAGTTTAGACATGTAATGAGGGGACTCCTAAAATGTAGAATATAAATAAAATTATAAAAAATTCACTAAAATCACTTACCATATGGAAAAGAAATAACTTTTGACATGTGAACAAGATGACATGCCTATTCGAATATATAAATAAAGCATTAGATAAAAGTCAGTGTAGCAATTCACGAAATGTATAACAGATAAAGAACATCTACAATTAATTTTACACAAGAAAAACGTTTAAAAAAGCAGTAAAAATTCTTTAAAAACTCAAATTATTTTACATGCAAAACTAGGTTATTGACACCCAGTCATCTGGAGTGGCCATGTTCTGACGTCAGCTGCTACTGCTCTATTGCTTGTATTTTAATAATAAAAACAACGTCAAAATGTGGTAGAGATTCGTGTTAAGCCAACTCTGTCAACTCCGTTTGTGCGAAGCCGGTCCTTAGAGTGCTCCCAATAAAATGGCTGAAGGTCACCTATTTTTGCCACATCTCTTTAATGTTATTTTATGAGAGTTACACTTCTGGTTGTTCTGTGGTCATGGTAGCAGATATGTTGGAAAGCTTCAAGAGTTTAGGCTGTAACATGAGCCTAAAATTACATTTTTTCCACTCGCACGTGATTACTTTCCAGAAAATCTTGGTGCTGTGAGCGAGGAACAAGGAGAAAGATTTCACCAAGACATTAAGTAAATAGAAAAGCGCTATCAAGGAAGGTGGAATGTTAACATGATAGCGGACTACTGCTGGATGCTGAAAAGAGACGATACCTAGAGATCCTACACCAGAAAAAGCACAAAGCGAAGTTTTGATGGGAAGCGACAACGTTACTACAAAGACTTTTAAACATGAAGATCATTCAGTTTTACTAATTTTGTGTTCTTTTTATGAAAAATGTTTGGTTACATATGATTTTAATAAAATGTAAAATAAAACACACATTCCATTTTTTTTTTGTATTTAACTTACTGTTTCTAAAATAGATCTGTTTTTTGTGAAAAAACGGGCTTCGTTTTTGAGTTCAGCACTGAGAAGCACAAAAAAAGTGACTAACCCCTTACTGCATAGTGGGTCACATATGGCACAAACCGTTATTTTTTCCAAAATATTAAGTAAAATGCTTCAAAGTTTAATCGCATGAGCGGTCGTATCTGGCACATTCTGAATGATAGTGAAGCATCTGGAGCCATCTAGTAAGTTTTACTGAAAGTTATTCAATGGCGGACTGTTCCTGTCTAGGCAACAGCTGATCTGGCATTTAATGATCATATAAATACGTGTTTTATCAGTATTTCTTCAAATAATTTATTAAGAAAAATATATATAGTAAGTGTATGGTGTGCAGAAGGTGTATGTTGAGGTAAATATGTAGTCTTTTGATAGTTTGTGTTTTATTTTTTATGAAATTATGTTCGTGCAATATATGGCACAACATGCATTCTGGACAAGATTGGAAAATTTTCTTTTATTTTAGATTTGTTATTCGAAATTATTGAATAACTATGGGTACTAGAATGTTTTATGGGAGTTGAGCTGCTGCTAACGTTAGAGACATTCCAGATGGCAGTGAAGATGAAATAATGTCAGATGACGATTCTCAAGAAGATTATGTCATTTTGTCTCCAAATTCTTATTACGATTCAGGCACTGAGAAAGAAAATGAGGATCCTAGTACACCACAGATCATACCTGAAACTGATTGGGATAGCGAGGATGATATTCCCCTCACTAAATTAGTTTCAAAATGGAAAAGAAATTTAAAATTAAAGTATATTACTTGGGAAACGGAAGACCTGGTGATGACACGGGAAGATACGAAATTACTAGGCAATGAAGATTTAACCACTGAACTAAATGAAATTGAATCACCTTATGCAATTTTCAGATACTGTTTCACAAAAGAAATGTTTACCAAAGCATGTTGTATTCTACCGAAAAGAGACCACAAAAACACATGGTGTTGACTGAAGAGGAATTGGAACAGTTCATAGGAACTTGTTTGTATTTCTATTGTTCAGCTACACAGTACCAGAAGTTATTGGAATCTCAACCTCAATCATCGTTTAGTATCTGTTATGTCATGTAATCGATGGGAAGATATCGAAGTATTTTTGCATTTTAACAGCAATATTGATATGATATCTAGGTAATCCAGGTCATGACAAACTTCGTAAAATCAGACCTTTACTGAATAAACTTCGAGAGCGACTACTGATTTTCAAAGGAAGAATATCTTGCAACAGATGAACAAATAATTCCAACCAAAGCTCGTTTCTCACTCAAACAGTATAACCCTAAAAAAACCATAAATGAGGTTACAAAGCATTTCTGCTTAGCGGGGTTAGTGGATTTTCATATGATTGAGATTTATGTGGTTCTAGATGGAAATCCTGATCTAGGTGTAAGTTCAAATAATGTTGTTCGGCTTGCACAAATAGTACCAAGACATTTTCGGTATAAATTATTTCTCGATAATTGGTTCAATCGCACACTTTTATAAGTTTATTTGACAAAAGAAGGTATACTTCCATTGGTAACTGTCAGAATTAACCGAGTTCCAAATTGGAAATATGCCCAAAGAATCAGAGCTCAAGCGACAAGGCCGTGGGGCTATAATAAAAAAACTGGCACACGTGTATCTCTAGTATCATGGTTCGACAATAAAATCGTAAATACGGTGTCGACCTATATTGGTAGTTCTCCTAAAACTGAAATGAACAGATTTTCTAGAAGAGATAAAAGCCATATTACTGTAAAATATCCAGTCTGTAGCCATCTATAATAAATAGATGGGCGGGATGGATCTTCTAGATTCTATGTTAGAATATTACAGAATAAAAATAAGATCGATGAGATAGTATGCATATGCGTATATTTTTGTAAATCTAATTACTGTGAATGCCTGGATTCTTTGGCGTAGAAATAACAACAAAGATAATGTATTGCCGTTGATATATTTTAAAATGGCAGTGTGTGTACGGCCAATAGAACCCTACTTAAAAAAGAGGACGACCTAGTGCTTCTTTAGAAACACAAATACAGTCTAAGAAGGCGAGGGCACTTACGGCAGATTTTCTCATGCAAGAGATGCAAATATCCGGGATGTGTTGGAAAGAATTTTATTAAATGTGAAGTGTGCATTGTCTTTGTGTTTGAATAAAGAAAGAAATTGATATTATAGCATTCATGTTGAATAAAAATGAAGAGAAATTTTTTGTTACTGCATATTCTGCAAATATGGCATGTATCATAATTTTATCTATTTTTTACGCTACCATAAGTTAAAACAGTACCCTGACTATCTACATATCGGTATAAGTAATTAGTATTTACCTTCGCCATTTCAAAAATGTGTACAATGAAGTGTGCTAAATTTAATCTAAATTAACCTCATCCCCATTTGCTATATCACGATTATTACTATAGATACCATGTTTACTGTAATTATATAGGGTAAAACAATGTAATGTTAGGAACGTTGATTTGTTGAAATTTCCAACCACCAAATTAAGAAATGGAAAATTCTTTACTGGCAGCTTAAAAGTTCAGTTGACATGATTTTTTGGGCATTTTAAAATGTAAAAATATATTTGAATCCTTTGATTAAATCGGACTATGAAGTATATATAAACATGAGAGGTAGTTCGGTCGGCGACGAAAGCAGACGTGTTTAAGTGACTCCTAGGAGATCTCAAATAAACTCGGTTAAAAAGTGGTAAATCGTGCGAAATTGTGTTGAATTAAAACGTGGACAATTCTGCATTAGTTGATATAAATTAGCATAAGTCTGGCTATTTCATATAGCTGATATTTGATATTTGTAAACACGTGATTTATAAAGTGATATAGACAAATCCAAATATAAAAGTTTATGACAAGATTATCGAATCAAAAAGTGCAGTTCCAATAATGTGTATGTGTTAAATAAGATACTTTCTATTAGACAGTTAAAGTGTAAACAATATTATAATATTAAATATTGTGCCGTGTTATCGTCGAAATTTGTGGATAAAAAACGTAAACAGATAAGTTCATTCCAAAGAGCTAAGAAGGTACGAGAGGATTAATTAAAAATTTATACATCATATTAAACCGAGCAAAAGAATGAGCATCGATGAACAATTTTATGCTAAATTATTACAAACTTTAGAAGAAGCGAATGCAAGACAGACGGAAACACGAAATTAAAACTGAAATTGAGAACCTGAAACACACAATTAGGGAAGAAGTGAACAGACGAAATGAACTAGAAAATAAATATCATGAATTGAAAGTCAAGTATGATAAATTGGAAAAATCACTGCGGAAAAATAACATTATAATTTTTGGTTTGGACAACAAAGAAGATAATTTACTTGAACATACAATACAACAACTAAATAATCATCTAGGACTTGACATTACGAAGAAGGATGTAAACGATATTTTTAAAATTGGAAAACAAAAAGAAAAAAGACCCGTTATCGTCTTTGTTTCTTTCCTAACGAAACAAGAAGTATTAAAAAACGGCAAAAAATTAAAAGGTACAAACATAACAATAGGTGAGGAGTTAAATTTGGAAGAAAGGAAAAGAAATAAAATACTATATCAACATTTGAGAGAAGCCAGAAAAAAAAATTACATTGCATATATTAAAGGAAACAAACTTCACGTTAATGATAAAGTCTATACAGCCGAGGAACTTGGCGACAACGAGGAAGATACGGACAAGGAAGACACCGATAAGGAAGACACAGACGAATGCGAATTAATTGTCGAAGCAAATAAAGCTAACAGTGCACCAGCCACTCCTAATTTTAAACAAATTAATGATGATAAAGAAGAGGAGGAATACGAAATAATACAAAGCGAGGCAAAGAAAAGAAAACTCACGTCTACGCAAATTAAAAAGAGAACATCAGCCAGAACAGCAAAAAAAATGAATACAAAAATCAAAATTGCTCTTATGTAAGTGCATATTTTAGGTATGTTTTTATAATACCTTTTTTTATTTAATGAAAATTTAAAGACCGATAAAAATAATTTCTAATTGATAATTGATAATTTCACTTTAGTGCAATGTATATTGTGTGTATATATTAACTTCAATTTTATACTTGTTTATTAGTTTAGTCGTTGTTATTTTAGTTCTTAACTATCATCAATTTTAAGTCACTTTATGTAACTCACTTTTATACTATATTTTATATTAGTTTTAGACCTTAGAGGATAAAAAGACTGATTAATGTTATTTTAACTGCTAATAAAGGTGAAGATGGATTTATACATTAGAGAATATGATACTTCAAAAATTTGTACAATTACAATGAAGAGTATATCAATGTGTAAAAAAAAATAAATGCAACTAACTTCACAACTTTTAATTTAGTACACAATAATATCAGAAGTTTGAACAAAAACTTTGATGAATTGCAGTTATTCTTAAATGAATTTGATTACACTTACGACTGCATTATATTAACGGAGACATGGCAGCTTTATAACTTAGATATGTACAATATACCTGGCTATGACATAATTTATAATACTGGTGACATTAATAAATGGTATGGTGTTATTGTTTATATTGAAAATAAAATTAATTACAATTATGAAATAGTTAATATAGATAATGCCAAAGCTGATTAAATATAACATTTAATAAAGAAACTATAGGAATATTATGCATATATAGGTCACTTTCCCAGTGTACATATACTTTTAATTATAACTTACACAACTTTTGCAAACGAACAATACACAACACGATATAGATATGATTGTAGGAGATATCAATATAGACATTCTAGACAATAATAGTGATTCCTCTCAAGAGTATCTGAACATGCTAACCGAACAAGGCTACGAGTCATACATCAACGACTATACCAGGGTCCAGGCCTCAAGCAGCTCATGCCTAGATCATATATTCCTCAGGACAAAAACTCAAAAGGAACGTTTTGTACCAATAGTTTTACAACGTCTGATAACTGACCATTATCCGGTTCCCCTTCAATATATTTCACCTGAAAATAGAAAAACAACTGATAAAAGTAAGTATACAAAAACTTATATAAATTATAATGAATTAAAAAATAAATTAAAATCAGAAAATTGGTTAATGTATACACCACAGACGAAGTAGATGTCGCTACTGAGTTATTTATAAATAAGTTAAATCATAATATTCAGCTCTGTACTAAAACCGTTAAAATTAAAAGAAATAAAATGAAAAGAAATCCGTGGATTACGAATGGTTTAATCAATTCTATAAATCATAAAAATTATTTATACAAAAAACTTAAGATAAACCCTAATAATGCGAATTTACAATTCGAATATAAGAACTATCGAAATAGGGTAAGCGAGCTTATAAAAAATGTCAAAGCAAACTATTATAAAACGTTAGTAGAGAAAAATAAAAATTGTCCAAAAAATATGTGGCTGTGCATTAAAAACATTGAAACTAAACCACACAATAATGAAATTAATAAAATAAAATTGGAAAATGGAGAAACTACATCAGATAAACAACTAATTGCAGAATCGTTTAACAGTTTTTTTACTGAAATCGGTGATAATTTAGCAAACAAAATCAAGCCTGTAAAAACGAAATTTCCGAAAACATATATAGTTAACTCAATCTATCTAGAACAAACAAACGCGAAAAAAATACTTGAGATTATACAAGAACTAAAACCCAACAAAGCAGGAGTAGATACCCTCAGAGCCGAAACAATCAAAGAATGTGCAGAGTTTATAGTTGCTCCCTTAGTCTATATTTTTAATAAATCGCTTAACAGTGGCACCTTTCCTGCGGCTTTCAAAACAGCTATCATAAAGCCGATATTTAAATCTGGTGACCGACTGGATCCTCAGAATTATAGACCGATTTCATTGTTATCATGCCTATCAAAAATATACGAAAAAGTTATTAAAAAGCGATTAATAAATTTCATAAACAAATATAATATATTATCTAACAAGCAATATGGTTTTCGGGAGGGCAGATCGACACAGGATGCAATTGCTGAATTAATGTCAAAAGTATATGACGCGGTAGATAATTCAGAACCAGAAATATGCATCTTTGTCGACCTCGCCAAAGCTTTCGACACAGTTAGCCATCCTGATTTGCTAAATAGCCTTGAAAATATTGGTATCAGAGGCAAAGCACATGACCTATTAAAATGTTACCTGCAAAATAGACGACAATGTGTCAAAATTGATAATATAATTAGTACCTCAAGAAATGTTCTTTTTGGAGTTCCTCAAGGCACCGTTCTAGGATCATTATTATTTAATATATAAGTGAATGACATATTTAACATCCCTATTACTGGTCAAATATGAAGCTTTGCCGATGACACGGTATTGTCTTATAAAGGCATAAATTGGCTATATTTAAAAAAAACTATTCGGCAGGAGTTTCCTGTATTATTAGATTTTTTTGCAACTAAATTATTTACTATAAATTTAAAAAAACCGAAATACTTACCTTTTACTAGTTATGCCAATAACCTGCCCAATTATAATATCCCATTCGAATATAATGAAAACAGCATCAAGTTAGAGTCCTCCAAAACGATAAAGTACTTGGGAATTATTATCGATAACCACTTAAGATGGGATGCGCATGTAAACAATATAGTACAAAAGTTACGTGGCCTCATTCCAAAATTTAAATACTTTAAAAAAATATTCGATATTAATCATCTTAAAACTATGCATTTATGCCTTGGTCCAGACACATTTAGTGTATGGTCTTATCGCCTGGGGTGGTGTAATGAACTGCCACCTAAAACAATTAGAAGTAATCCAAAAGTGAATTTTAAAAATCATATTTAACAAACCTTACCTTTTTCCCAGCAATGATTTATATAAGGAATCAAAAATATTAGATATTAGGCAGTTACATTGCCAAACTCTAATATTATACCAAAAAAACATCTGTCTAGAAACCAAGTAGTTGACCACTCTTACCATACCAGATATAAATTAAATTCTCTAGTAATTCCAAAAATGGGAAAAACAATTGGTCAAAGAAGCTTTGCATATCTGAGTCCTAAAGTTTACAATGCCATGCCCAATGAGCTAAAAATTCTAAATTCTATCAAACTGTTTAAGAAAAAATTGATAGAATGGATCATTGCAACTCCTCTAACTGTAATTCACCAACTAAGTTGAATTAGATATTCCTTAAAAAAAAAAAAATTATAAAATAAAAAATAATAATAATTACAATGTATCTAATGATTTTACTTACCTTCATCTTTAATTAGCATATTTCGCCATAATCAGTACTTATTTAATTGGTTTTATTACATATTTTAGTCCACGCACAGATTTCTCTCAGTGGACTTCTCTATGTTTATTCCATTATATGTAATACATATTTAAATTTTGTAAACTTTTTTTTACCAATAAACATTATTATTATTATTATTATTTATATGCCTACGATTCGGAAATTATTGAATTGGTGTGTTATACCTACGTTTTATTAATATGCTTATATTAGATATTTTTTGTAAGTAGAATGTTTAACTTATTTGTTAAATAAATTATCACCATAACTTACGATTCCTTTAATGTCCCAGCAAACAACGTAAGTATAGCGAAGGTCAAGCAAGTACATGATGGTAACAATTTTTATTTACAGTTAAGGTTACATTAATTTATTAAGGGCTGGTTTATCAATGCAAGGTTTTGCAAGGATAAAAGTTATCCTATGGTTAAGGTGTATGCATATGTCTACGCTTTAACCATAGGATAAATTTAACCTCTCATTGATAAACCGGCCTTAAGTGTTATCCTATAGTTAAATCACAGTTTAATAATACAGCAGGGGAAGTAGCCCTACTGTATTATTAAACGGTGAGATAACTATAGGATAACACTTAATAATACAGTAGGGGAAGTGACCCCCTACTGTATAATTAAACTGTGATTTAAGTATAGGATAACACTTATCCTAGCATTGATAAACCGGCCCTAACTTACAGATATTACCTTAAAGATAATATAGGCACACTGTGTAGAGTCCACTATTGCCTTCAATTATTTAATGGGATAAAAAGAGTGAAATAATTAATATTTATTTACTCCTGTTAGAAAATTTTTGAATTGTAAAAAAGAAATTGATGCAGTAAGGGGCTACAGTTATAACAATTTCAAGAAAGTATTTTTTCGCAGGCCTGTGTTATTAATAAAAAAAGAATTTTCGAAGAAATTCACACAAGGTTTAAACCAAATTAAAATAAATCGAATAGTTATCAACAGTAATATGAAAAGTCTGAGTACACGTATAACAGATTACATAAATGCCCAAAGATCATTACAACTAATAATAACTAATTGTCAATATGTAAGAAATAATTTAGTAGAAGTTGAAATAGCAATAATGTTCGCGGACATTCATCAAGTATTAATTAGTAAGTAATTAATTAGTAAGTAATATTAAGTACATAATAGAATATTACCTATAAGAGAAATTCAAAACATAACTCAAACCCTTAAACAAATATTTTCCAAATACTTTACCCCATTTTAATTATCTGCAATCGTTGTATCAATACAAGTCCACTCAGATATTTTAAAAATAACTTGATATATTTCGCTATCCATATACCACTAACAGTAGGCTAGAACTACCTTTAAATGAAATGTGCATGCACTTTTTAAAAATGAATTAATATTTGCATGTTAGAATGAGAATTGTCAAATAAGAAATTAGACAATTTCATTTTAGGATTTTAATTTGCTAGAATAACCAGAATTCAGGTTATTGAAAGAATGCAAAAATGCATGCACTCTCTCAATTCCTGCGGGAAATGGTAGTTTTATCTGTCCTAAAACAATTCACATATACGTTGTACAGTTCAACTTTCCTTGAACGCTACTTAATAAATAATTGTTATGGGGTTCTTAAAACTCCATAATTAGTAGAACTTTTAATTTTTTTTCTAATTTCATCGATTACGCCACTCTCTCATGGACTAAATAAGAATTAATTGTAAAACATATACCTATACCTGGCGCCACCTGTTATTTTACTTGCTATGTATCCGTTAATACTAACACTTACGCGTAAAAACCCGAAATAAATCCATATAATACTGGCCAATTTATAGAATAAATACAATAGTTTTAATTGATATTTGTTCCCGCCCTAGTGACTCCCTGGTTTAATTACTTCGAACACAAGCTGGCAACCATGTATCGTGGAGGAGTGTGCGCAGCTACGCTGAAAAAGACTAGTAGGTACGTACTCAGACGATACAGTGCACGCATATTTTATTATCAATGTTAAAACGGCAAATTAATATATCAAGTTTTAATAGCAAGTAATATTATTTACAAGCAAAAGCATACAGTCCAAGAAACATAGAATTGGTTCCATTCCAGCCGCATAGTGTCCATTTATGTGTTTATCCAGAAAATTAAAATTTCCAATTATAACATAACAAAGCAAGTGTGTCCGTAAAAGACAGGTTATAACGGCATTGGCACTGACTAGATAGTGACGAGTGACGAAGATTCCAGCATTCCAGTTCCAGCACGGCAAGAAACAAGTAAACAAGGCAATTATAATTTGAATAACAAGGTGAGTTATTCCTATTTTCGTTATTTTTTCCCAGTACCTACCGAGAGTTCAAGTTTTAAGTTTATTTAAGTATTAGAAATTAAACATGTCATTTTTAAAATATATTTAGAATATTTGGGAATATGTCAAAACAATTAATACGAAAGAGGGATTCTTTAAAGGACTCGCTCACGAGTGTTTCCAAATTTGTTAAGTTGAAAAAAGCAGAGCAGGCTTTGGGTAGCGCATTGTAAATGTGTACGAGCAATTCAATGATACTCAAAGCGAGATTGAGGAGACAAAACTAAACGAACAGTATACAGAGTGTTCAAATTTTGAAGTCATATTTTAAAATAGCAGCAGATGCAAAAAGTATTTTAGCAAAATACGAGCCAAAGACTGATGACAACGCGTCAATTCATTCAAGTATATCCGCGAGAAGCGTCTCAAATTAGAGTGGAGTAAAATTGCCAGCAATTATGCTTGAAAAATTTCAAGGCTCCTACGAGAAATGGCTCGAATTTCGAAAAACTTTTGAGTCACTTGTTCACGAGAATGAAACGCTAACACCAATCCAACGATATCACCATCTGCGAGTATCATTAGAGGGCAGTACGCCTTAAGTAATAAAATCGGTTGAGTTTACCACTGCAGGATACACCGTGGCGTGGCAAGCGTGATGCGACAGGTTAACAGTACTAGTTCACAATCATATCAAATCGATATTTGTGCTAGAGAGTATTCAGAAAGAATCGTCCGGTAAAATTCGAAAATTATTGATGTAGCTAAACATTTAAAATCTATTGAGCAAATCAAGACACACAAAATTGGGATCCTTTACCCTCTGTGTCCCGCATAGCAGCGGTTTGGAGAAAAGCAGGTAAATCTTTCAAAGCGAAAATACTTGAGCACATACAGTCTAAGAAGAATGAGGCACCAGAAAAAGAGGACGCTGACAACTATTTTTGTTATCGCTATTGCCCATGTTCCATGAACGTTCATTACAAACCAAATTAAGGGCAACAATCAAAATTGAATAAATAATGTAGCAGGCTCTAAAATTTCCTTAAAGGGTCATCTCACGTTTTAGCGCTATCCCGTCACCTCCAAGGTCCCCTGACTTGAACACGTGCAACTTTTTTGCGGGGGTACCTCAAATCACATAGGAAGTGGCTATCTATAGTTCACGTGTATCCAAAATGGCACGTAATTACTAAAATTTCACCATAATAAAATTGCTTTTTAATTAAAAAACAAGTATGTATTGCAGCGAATTAGAATACGCTTGGAGAATTGCGAATCTTTCTATTACATCAGCGTAAATCTACCCATAGAATCTACGTCAATAGATGTAAAGCGATACTGACCGTCTATCGTTGCCATTAAAACGATACATTTGCCACTTTCTTTCAAAATCTCTTGAAATATTCTCCCACATTTCTACTATTGGCGAAGGCATATAAAACTACAAACGATGCAGAAGAATAAGTCGGTAAAACTTAGAGATTGTCATCGAGAGGCAATGTGAATTCAAAAGAAGAAAAGTGGACAGAAAGCTGATCCAGGAACAAATGGAGTTTTTGGTACCATTTATGGTAAATATGGTTGCCTATCTTGATGAGAAATTGTGGGTAGTAAACATGTTTTCTTTGAGCATAATTTCGAGATAGAGGTGTTACTCACGTATTCTTGTAGTGGAAATATTACATAGTCGTGTAATTCAGTCTTTAAATTGCAAAGTCCTTTGTTGGCGCATTTTTATTGGCTAGAGAAAGAGTTCTCTAGATGCTCAAGTTGGCAACACTGAGAACGGTAGGAGATTTTACGAGCCGGTAAATCGCAGAGACGGCTCCCTGAAATGCGCAAGCGCGTCATTATTTGTTTTGGCGCTTTAATTTGACATTGCTGCTGTTTCTTTTTGTTGGTTATGATTATGAATCAGTTTCATTTTTCCTGGAACAGGAATACGCTGTTATTTGACATTATCTTTTACGTTTTCACAAGGTGTTAACATGCCAGTGCCACTGAAGTGTAAATATTGTGAAACTGTATTTACAGTGAGAAAAAACTTAAAACGTCATTTAAAAAATATTCATCAAATAAAGGAAATACCTATTATCTCTTACGAAGCAAATGTTTACAACAGTAAATGCTTAGAAGGCTGCAATGCCTCTTTTAAGAACATCGGGGACTTACGAACGCATTTAAAAGAAGATCACAGCTTTGATTTTAAAACAGATAAATGGACTGTCACAAATTTTAATGGTAATAAATTTCCTATATATTTTTTCAATTTAAACTGATTTAAGTATTTTTAGAATTTCAAATTTGGTTGGATCGGCACTCGAAAGAATATAATGTGCAATATGTCTTCAGCAACGCATCTAAAACGGCAGATAAAGAAACGTTGCATTTCTACTGTAATCGCAGTGCAAAATATAGATGTATGTATAGTATTTTATTTGGCTTTGTAATGTAATTAACATTTTTTCAGCTTCTGATAATGATCATCAGACAAAAGTTGCAAACAGTGTCAGCCGCAAAAGGAAATTAAAAAGTCAGGGATCTTGTAAATTAAACAATGCTTGTACAAGTTCAATCACAGTTGAAAAGTGTAGTAAGACACAGCATTGCTCAGTAAACTATGTTCAAACACATTATGGACATGCTATTGAATTGCAGCATGTTCGTATCTCTAAACAAGATCGTTTAACCATAGCAGCCAAACTTACTGATGGGGTAGGAGTCTTAAGGTAAATAAAATTTTTGTAATATACAAGTTATTGTCAATGGGTATTTTTCAGAATCTTGGATACAAAAAGAAATAACTTGTCAATAGAAACTCTAAAAAGGGATGATTTATTAACCAGAGAAGATATAAAAAATATAAAAACTTCTTATAACATTGACATAAATGATGGAGTACGTCATAGAAATGATGTTGTAAGTGTAGAACTGTGGATTGAAGAATATACACAAGTTGGAAATGCAATTTTAATTTACCAAAAGCAAGGAGATGACCATTTTATTTTAGAAAATAATGACTTTTGCTTAATTTTTTTCAATAATTCTCAGGAATATATGTTAAAAACATTTGGGAAGAACACAGTTTGCATTGACAGTACTCACGGTTTGAACGGTTATGACTTTGAGCTTACAACGGTTATGATCATAGATGAATTTGGTGAAGGCTTCCCCGGAGCATGTATGTTCACAAACAGAAAGGATACACTTGTTCACGAATTCTTTTTTGAGCAAATAAAATTAAAAACGGGGATAATTTCCACAAATACATTTATGAGCGATACCACGTCTGTGTTTTATAATGCATGGAAGAAGGTCATGGCACCTGCCAAAAATCGTTTGTTTTGTGCATGGCATATAGACCATGCATGGCGAGCAAATTTAAACAAAATCCGCAATTTAGAGAAAAGAGGTGTAATTTATATGTTATTAAAGGTATTAATTTCTGAATTAAACGAAACGGAATTTTTAAAAGAATTAAACAAATTTGTGAAATTGTTAGATGATGATGTTGAAACTAATATGTTCGGTGACTATTTTAAAAGTTATTACGCTAGTAATGTCGAGCAGTGGGCTTACTGCTATCGAAAAAATTGTGGGATAAATACAAATATGCATATAGAGTCCATGCATAAAGTTGTTAAATATATCTACTTAGACGGTAAAAAAATTAAACGACTTGACAAAGGACTTCATGCTATATCGAATTTTATCAGAAATAAAATTGTTGATAGGTTAATAAAAAATATAAAGGGTAAGAACACATCTCATATCTCGAAAATTGATCAGACATCAAATTGCAAAAAAGAGTTCATTTGTGGTAAAATATAATGAGAGTGATAAAATTTGGATGGTTAATAATGAAGGAAATAGCTATAGTGTTTCACAAAATGATTTACAAAGTGCTTGTTGCCCATTGAAATGTTCATTGTGTGATATATGTTTACATATGTATAAATGTACGTGTGTGGATTTCTATGTCAGAACTACAATTTGCAAGCACATTCATTATATTCATATAAATTGTCGAGCAGATCGTGATAATGATGCTATTGAAAGTGCTATTACATCAAATCCAAATTTAGGTAATCACGAATTGGCACTTAATGAAGAAGTAGAAACTCATTTAAAAACTTCAGCGAGCAAAAATGTAAATAGTAATGGTAACAATAAGACTTCACATGCAATTAAACAAAGATGTAATCAAATAAGCCAACTCGATTTATCTAATGTTGATCAAAATAATTTATCGCATATATTAAAAACTTTCGATAATGCTTATTATCTTATAAGAAATAAACAAAACAATGACAGGGAAAATTTTGAAGGAAATTCCAAAAGCGTTTATGAACCTCCGAATAAAAAAATAAAGAAACAATTAACGTTTCTCTCAACAAAAAAGAAGAAGAAACCAATGGCCACAATTTCAAAACCAGATGGATTAGAAACCACAAATTTAAAAAAATGTTTACTAGGTGAACTTTTTGTTTCTAATGATTTGGCGAACGATCACAATTATTAGAAACAATATATTGTAAACAAAAGCAATAAAAAATTATAAATATTACATATATAGCATTTTTTTTCTCCGTTTAACCCAATAAGTATTTATACTTTCCTGTAGTCCTGTAACCCTAACGACTTTCCTTTATCTACAATCTTTCAATCACGACATTATTTTTCACTCTCATTACCACCCCTTCGAAAATTCCCGCTCGAGAATGTCCGCACCTGCGCAGTAGCGGGAGCCTCGTGTTCTCTGAAATCGCATTTTTCATTATCACCCGTCCTTTGAAAATTCCCGCTCATATAAAGTCTGCACCTGCGCAATAGCGGGAGCCCTCTCTGCGATTTACCGCCTCGTGGAGATTTTGGTCTGACTTTCGTGCTTCGACAGCGACGAGATTAGCGGAATGGCGGCGGTCCCGGTTTTGTAGTGAAGAATTTGGGTTTTACATCGCTGACACTGAAAAGGGATTTGATTTGATGTACCCAGTGTTTCTTTACCGTCCTGCCAGAAGCATTTTGTAAGTTCCAGGAAGGAATTCTGTTGCTTGTCGTAATCCGATCGCCACGTGTTTTGGAGGTTATGTAATACTCACTATAGGAGGTAAGCTTTTATTTTACTTAGTTTGGTGTTTTATTTAGTTCTTATTTATTGTAATTATTACAGAGTGTTTTGGAGAGGCTTATGTTTGGTATAAGCACGTGTTTGGGGCTGTCATTTTGGATATGTAAGGGGGCCCAGCATTTAGAGGAGTAATAGGAGGAAGTCTATTACTCAGATGTTTGGTTTATGTGGGTTCTGCTGACATTTTGAGAAATTTTGGTTGGAAAGTTGTCCACAGCAGTCTCCAAGAGATTTAGGCAGAATTTTGGGAGTGACGCAGAGTCGCGTAAGCAACGTCGAGAACATCTTAGGAAGTGGTGACAGGTCACGCTGCAGTCGTCAGAGAAAACGCCAAGGCTCTAACCAGGTTTTATTGTTTCATTTTAATCATATAATTTTAAAGAAATTATTATAGTTTCATTCAGTGATTTTTTTGTCAAAATATTAAAGTAAATTACACAACGATTTTGCAACTACATACCCAGCATGATGGAGTATCTTAAGATTTTTTACTGTAAGTAGCGCATGGTACCACGTGATACTAATTTACATTCTACTATGTCATATATAAAGTATTTTTAATAGAATATAATTATTTTAGATCATTCTGTAACATTCTAGTGCACACAGCGAGCATTGCGAAAATTGGCTCACAGAATGTTGTTTGTTACGTAATATTTTATTGATGAGCTGTAATTTTAATCCATTGTGAATCTTTAACTCGCTGTTGTGAATCTGAAACTCATAGTTGGTATCATTTAAGCCGTAGTTGCATTTCTAAAGAAAAAGTTCAAATCACTGAAACAATTTTAGATGGGGTCATGTACATATCTTGAGTTTCTTTTGCATATGTAGATTATGTGTTTGTGAAACTACTTGTTTTTATTGTTGTATATCTCAAGTGTGTTGTAATAAATGTCTAATGTCTACATGTTCTCATTATTTGCACTGGTACTCCTGATATTTGCTTAAATTTTGAGATTTAATAGAGTAAAGTAGAGTTTTGATATCACAGATATATTTTGAGTATTCCATCGCATGGTTGCTAGTAACTTAATTTTGTTCCGAGCTGGCAAAATTATTTAAATCATATTACGTAACATACAGCCGGTGGCGCCCTTTGAGTGTCCACACACAATCCTAACCCACGGCCCTATGCTCTCCACCAAAAATCGGCTGCCGTTCGCAACGGAATAACATGTTAATATTTAGGTATCAAAATATGTTACACCAACCAAACTAAAAAAAAAGGAAACTTACCTGAGGCACCCGGATAATTTTTCTTCTGTTCCAATAGGTTCTTGTGCATTGCACTCTTCTCTCCTTGTATCTTCTTTTATTAAATCATGTATTTCTCTAAATTGTTCCCTACTGAGCCGAAAATCCTTTTTGAACACATTGTCAGGAACTTCCTACACAAATAGCTATATCTTCCTCGTAAGATTCAGAATCCAGATCGATAAGTAGCAATAGACATCTCCATTGGGATGAACTGGCTTGACTAGGTTAGATTGGGTCGAACTTATATTCAATATGCGGTGCGGGGCACATACGTGGCCGTGGGTACATCGTGGGGTGAGCATGGAATACATGTGGTTTGTGCGTGTGCTGGGTTCATTTGCGCCGAGCCTTAGCCACCCATAGAATACTTAAGAAACATTATGCCCAGCCGGCAAAGGAAAATCTTTCGGAAGTTTTAAGAATAACATCATGAAAACGCAGTGTTCGACGCAATTAGCAAAATTAGCAAAAAAGCCCTCTAAAAATAGGAAATAATAAATACGCCACAAATGGCGCGTAATCCCTATACTCCAGATAAATAAAACTTCCTCTGCGGAATGAGGCTGAACAAGCTGAATTTTTGCAGAGACCTTCGTTTTGATGTTCTAATGAAGCACAAAAAAATCTCATATGCCTACCCTTGTGCGTCGTGAGATATCGAAGGTCAAAGGGCATGAAAATCGGTTTTTCGCGAAAATCTCGCTTCCAGTGCATCTGACGTCGTAAGAACTCATAATAAAACTTACGTAAAATGGTATTCTCTACAAAATTGTTTATATATTTTTTTTCGTACGACCAACCGTTTTCGAGATATAGCATGATAAAGCGGGAGTGCGCATTCGTAATAGGTAATACTGTATGTATTTAACTGCAGAGCTATAACTATAAAAGCACTTTTCTTAATCTGTTATACTAGAAAATTAAATTCCCATTATTAAAACCGTTAAAAATTTGTTTATTTATAAAAAAATATATAATAAATAATTAATAACAAAACAATGTAATATTTTCACACCACTTTTGTAATGAAATGCAAAGCTTCTATATATTATAATGCAAATAAAAAACTTTTTTTTTTGTTAAATTTGTCAGCATATTTATCGGGTCTACTACCAAGTACAGATTTGACTAGAGAAAAATCTACAACCCGAAGAATGGGGTTGGGATTTAAAAAACGACATATTACAACCGAAAACAACACTACTGCCAACTGCTCCAGACGAATTATTAAATACAATATTCTGTAATTGTAAAAAGGGGTGTGGTGCGCAGTGCGGGTGTAGAAAAGTCGGGCTGCCGTGCTCCAAAGTTTGTGGTCAGTGTCACGGACAGGCATGCCTGAACCCGTCAACAGAGTTGCAAAACATCGAAGACTTCAGTGACCTCGAGCCTGAAGAGGTTTTGCCAACAGACATAGAGCCAACAGATATAGAGGAAGCATCTGACGACAAGGAGGAAGGCAAGGAAACATAAGGCGCGGTGTGGAAAGAATGTATTTTTTGTTATTATTTATTATATATTTTTTTATAAATAAACAAATTTTTAACGTTTTAATAATGGGAATTTAATTTTCTAGTCTAACAGATTAAGAAAAGTGCTTTTATAGTTATAGCTCTGCAGTATAATACAGTATTACCTATTAAGAATGCGCTCTCCCGCTTTATCATGCTATATCTCGAAAACGGTTGGTCGTACGAAAAAAATGTATATGGACAATTTTGTAGAGAATACTATTTTACGTAAGTTTGTTATGAGTTCTTATGACGTCAGATGCACTGGAAGCGAGATTTTCGCGAAAACCCGATTTTCATGACCTTTGACCTTCGATATCTCAAGACGCACAAGGGTAGGCATATGAGATTTTTTTGCGCTTCATTGGAACTTCAAAATGAAGGTCTCTGCAAAAATTCGGCTTGTTCGACCTCATTCCGCAGATGGCCATTTTTTTAACCTTATTTCTCTGGAGTACTAGTAGCCCTCTGGAAACCAGGATATTCTACATATGGCCGTCTGGATACCAAAAAACTCAAATTACCACTGTGAATTCCTCGTATCCATCCCCGCTGGGTCCGCTGAACTCTCCCACTCGCTACCAAATACGTACTCCCGCTTGATCCATATTTACCGCATAACCAGGACTTCACTCCTATCATAACCTGGGAGCTACCTAGGATCGACGTGAGAATCATGAATTATACTATAGAAGCCGTCGTCGACCCAGGAGCCACGCGGAACCTCATATGTGAAAGAGTGCTCCCCTACCCTATTGACCGAACCAGAACCACTGACTTCACTATGGCTTGTGGTAGCCGATCAAAGTCTACCGGTGTGATATTACCACCTATTAATTTCAAACATATCCTTGTTATGGAGGAATCTGAAGTGATACCACACGTCAGCAGAGCCATGATAATCGGAAAAGAACTGTTCGAACATCAAGGTTGCTGCCTGGACTATGCAACCCGAACAATGATATTCGCCCGATTTCCAGGTCTGCGACGAATTGACAGGAAGGAACCACCGTGTCAGATACCCTCTGCTACTCCAAGCACCACAACTCCCAGTACCCTGCAAACGAAGCAACAGTTCTCCGCTCAAGATGCTCAGTGTAGTGTAGTGCTTGAAATTTCTCTCATCTTTGTATCAACGCCACGTATGTCTTCTTTTATGAACTCCAGAAGTTCGAGAAAAGAGGTCTTTGACATGCGAAAGTACTGGACAAATTTAACGTCATCAACAGAAAGTTCATTGAACAACGTATAATATAATTTCTTGTCTTCTCTTGAAGCTAATATTGGATGTATATGAATTTTCTGTCTTCTCTTTTTTAATAAAGGAGCAAGGGCAAGCAAACTTTCGTTTGACACCATCTTAACTACACTGGTGGCACCAGTGGCCGATAACTCTTGTACTTCAATTTGGTGGCTTCACTAATTGCGACCACTAGTATCCAAGACTAATAACAGCCTAAAAATGCGAATCATTTCATGTGCAACAAGGTCAGTCATGAACAGAGCTCAACCACAGCCGAACCTCAATTGCAGATAATGTGGATCTCAGTTGGAGACGCTGGGCCACATAATTAATCAATGTCAGACGATGAAGGTTAGGAGATTCCGAAGGCATGACATTTGGGGCCTCGTTGTGGAAGAACTGATAATGCACGGACCTAGAGTAGCAATCATCAAAAAGCCGACAATTCGGACTCCTTTGAGTCCGACTTGGTACAGAACCAGGAGAGGGCCTTCAAGTAACAACGAAAATAGGGACTATTTCGTTCAGTAACGACGTAAATAGCCCATTACTACCTATTTCTCTGCAGAGAAAAAAGGTATACCTAGTTAGGGATTTTTTTCAAAAAAATATGTTGTTTTCGTTTTACTTTTATCTTGGTATAATAAAAACTACTTTCTTGAGCAAACGAGTGAAAAAGTACACTACCCATCAACGACGAGATATCCAATATAAACGTTACAGAAGTGTTATTATCGTGTACGAAGAAGCACCTTCACTTGAGGTTATAGAATCCCTTGAACAGAAACGGAACCTGCAAGTAGTCATACAATATAAAACTAAATTGGATTTAATACGTAAAAAATTAGAAACAATATTAGATAACCAAATCAAGTTAATTAAAGAATTCATAACATTCAACTGTGTTTGAAATAGTAATGAAGAAAAAAGAATTCGAAAATACAGCTACTAGCAATATTTAAAAAACTGTTTCTCCCTTAGAGCCAATTCTTTGGAACAATAAAAATCCTTTAATGAGTTTCATGTGTCGAATAAGGAACAGTAAAGGGAAAGCAATTGGCCATTGTTATATGCTTGTAGATACATTGTTTACCCGGAGCTTTATTACTTTATGCTCACAGGCTGAGGGCAAAAGTTAGAAAAGAGAATTTGCTTTTAAATTTTACAAAAATGTTATAAGGCTCTTAAATTAATATTAATATGGAAGATAACAACTTTACGTTGCGAGCTTGCTTGCTTTTTTAAAATGCAATACGAAATTCTGTTAATAGGAATTAATGCAGTCTTTCAGAGCCTCAAGGGGCAAAAATGGGCCCAAAAAACTCAACTTTCTCCTTCTGCACAACGCAAGCACAGGATGGCCGCAGGATTTCAAACAGAGGATTTATTTTCTAGCTTTTATAGCCATTGCGGATTTTCTCCAGCCTTACATATAAAGGTTGCTGGGATGATATTTCCTTATATGTTCCTTGTTTCTTTCTGAAAACTCTTATTTGAACACTACATGTTCCTAGAATAGCGAAAAATATAGACAATCGAAAGTATATCTGTAAATCGTGTGTTTATTAATTTGGAACAAAATTATAAGAGCTTTTAATTTATTTATTATTTATTATTAAAATAAATGTTTTGTGTTAGAAGCTTAAAGAATGAGTAATTATTTCAAGAAATTGGAAAACGAACAGTTACACGTCCGAGATACGATAACAGAAACTAGTTTTGTGTAACCAAACATCGAATCTGTACCTAATTCCGACCATTTAGTTTTTGCTCCATTGTAACGGGTCCATTTTATTTCGCGTAATAAGGAGATTAATTTGGTTAAAATATTTATTCAAATCGATAATTAATCTTAAAAGTTACCTTAAGCCAACCCTGGCATGGTATCTTCCCGCGAAGATGCATTGTTAATTTTTAAAAAACCGTGCGATACGAAGCGCTCCCTTCAGGAGAGATAGAAAGTAGCGTTCGGGAAGGGAGGCAATTGCGGGATTCGAAAAAAGATATCCAACGAAGAGGTTGTAAGAATTATTCAACTGGTTGGGTTTTTACAAATTTGATAAGTATGGTGATTAAAACCTGCTAGCTTTGGCAAAGTTATTACTATCATAGATAGTGTCAATGTTTTGTACTTTGTTAAATTAAGTAGTGAGTGCCTAGAACAGAAAAATCGAACTGTAAGTAGCATTTTCACTACATTTGTTCCTGTTTTGGTGACGGCCGCCATAATTAACGGCGTCTAAAAACGTTTGTATTACGTTTAATTCCTTGGAGGTTTGGAACGTGAATAAAAAAGTTCCAAACATTATTTCCTGTGTTGGAAATTAATGGTTTTCTTTAAAGACAACCTTTTATTAGTGCATTCATCGCGACATCGTTGCAAACTTTTTATTTCAAGTGCCGCGTCGTAAGACTTCCCTTTAGTGCCGAAAATCCATGTTATTTCGGTAACGAACTATCGATATTGTATTTGTCGGGTTTTCTATGTAATTATATCACTGAGATTAAGATTTTTGTACCATTTTATTATTTAGTAACGTTTATTCATTTCGCTTGGATCTGGCCAGACGCATTTCATGTAATACCTATATTTTGCACATTTTCAGTCTACTGGAAGTCAGTATTGCCTTTCAGCATATTTGTTTATTTTTCTATATGAAAATCTATATTGTTTTATTGTGTTTTAAACAAAGGATGTTTTGTGATTCGCCTACCCCTGTGATCTCATGCTCTTAAGTTAAATAGAGTCACTTATTATAACTTTGTTTATTTTATTTATTTTTTTTATATTTTCAGGTTCCTTTAACTTTCATATAATAACTTAAAAATTAATATTTTAAAGGGGTTAAGCCCCCAATTTAAATTAAATAAGTTATACCATTAACACTATCTTTCACTCGAATCGACCGTTGTTCAAGAGAAGTAGATATATTTCTCTCTTTTCTTTCTTTTAAAACCTATCATCGCTTGTTCTCACTGGCATTCATTTTCTGTTGGCCCAGAAGTGATAACTTCTAGGAAGTGTAGTGAAATGCGTAGGGTGTTCGTGTGAAGGACTAAGATAATAATCGGGGTTTGCCAATATTACCTCTGGGCTCAAAGAGCTCTGTTCATTTGGTCGGCGTATGAAAATGACATTGGATCGCTCACATGAACAAAATCCGAGCGATCTTTTTGCCTACGCTCAATTGTCAGATCATCACATGATTTGAAAGATCTGAAGTTTCATGCGTGCGCTAAACACGAAAATTGGCTACTTTGTTTATTGTGTTCTGCGGGTTGATCAGAGAAAATATTTTATACATATTCGCTGGGTGGATGTAATGAATAATGACATCTAGCAGAGGTGGTGCACTATACAGGCATCACTTTTAGAATATACTTAACCACTTCCGAATTATCACGAGAAAATGCAGATAGGTACACGTAAATTAGTTGTATCAAGTTATTTTATTATAACTATAAATCTTTCATTATGGAATGTAATGTGCTATATGATAATTTCAGATGCTGAATTTGGAAACGAGTTATCTCAGAAGTATTATGAAATGTATCGGCAGGGGTTACTTAGTGCAGTGGAGAGTGAATTTTTAGATGAAGATGAAGAAATTCAACCATCAAAGTCCTCAAATGAAGGTGATGATCAACAAATTATAATTATCAGGTGAACAGACCCAATTAAATGTTTATATCCCTTTACAAAGAACACTTCATTGATAAGTCAAAGGGCATAAATATTAATAAAGATTTATACATTGAAATGAAAAAAAAACGTATAGAAAGAAATATCAGTGTAGCATGGCAGCAGAGACAAAAATTAGGGGTTTACTGAAAAGCTATAAAATATTAAAGATAATAACGCTAGCCGATGACTTTATGGGTGGACTACCTGAAATTGGGTCCCTTGCAATAACCCCTAATATTCACGTTGCAAATGAAAATAGACGGGACGGATAAGTGCCATCTCCGAGGCCATCTCACAATACTCAATGACACCGTGATCGCATTTTGAAGATCAACGTAACCCCAATCATACACCATCAAGAAATGGTGAGTTTGTATTTTATGTACAGAAAATTATTGTACTTTGTTGGACTGGAATAAAACATTCCACGTCATGATCCCCTAGACCAGTATTTTTCAACCTTCTTGAATACGAGACCTCTTTACAAGTTAAAAAATTCTGGTGGCCACCTAAGGCCATAATAAAACTATATCAGTGTACCAAGTGTACTATACAAGGAAGTCACGAGAGCTCTGCAAGTAGTAGTAACTTTGCCGTGCAGGAACATACCCTCGCTTTCTTGTTTCCATCAGTTGTTTGAGTGCGCCAACAAGTACGCACATGACGTGATTTTATTGTTTTTGCGCTTTGCTCCGCGTGAGCATAAAATCGATGTTTCTCTAAAGATCGCAACCCCTCCACGTCTGGTACAAGTGGCAGTGGCAGCTTTGAAATTATTAACTGACAGATATTAAAATGAGTTAGCCACAATATATTCTCATATAGAGGGATTGGTAGAAATTCCATCTAGTATTAAAAATAATTCTACCAGCTTGCGAGATTTTGTGGTTGGTATAAAACAAAATACAGAGTCATTAAAAAATATGTGCCTATTGAGAGCTGGATTTTCATTATTGTCTATACTCTTTCCCAAAAGTTACATTTCTATACTAGGAAAGCCTATGAGCTAAAAAAGGCACCTAAGAATATGATGATTTGGTGGTCTATAAAAGAAAGAAATCTGTTTCTAATAAACACATGTTTTAAATAATTCTTAAAACACCCTACAGATCAGTGTCGTTGGAAATATTGTCCAATTTGCTATCGATCTCACCATTTTCTGCTACACTCACAGGGTAATAGTAATCAAAAGGCAGTAATCATAGTCAATACAGGGAATTTTTAAATTCAAACCTAATTCATGGTCAAAATGATGCTAGATCACAAGAGATTTCTCAAAATGTCAACGCAATCAATCAAAACATGTGCATATAGCAACAGTCATAGTGCTTATTCCTTATAATAATGTACAAATTATTATGGCTAAAGCAATTTTGGATAATGAATCACAAACGTCATGAGTTACGTCTAATTTGGTTAGAAAATTAAATTATCTACCTTACATGAAAAATGTGCAAGTATCTGGTGTTTCGGAAAAAAGTCTAGGTGTAATCATATGGTTGATTTTGACATAATTTCTCGTATCGATTCTCGTAAAATATATAGAGTATTTTGTTCTGTCATGGACAGAATTACTTGTCCTCTGCCTCAAGTTACGTTAGATCAGGAAATCAGGAAATTGGACATACCAGAAAGTATAAAGTTGTATGGCCATTTGTGTCGCCAAGATCTACATTTTTAATTTTGAAATTTTATTGTGGAAAGTAAGTACCCGGACCGTACGTGAAAACAAACGAAGATATTGTAAATAGACTAGTCGCCCCAAGAGAAAAATCAAAAAAACACATTACCACAGATAACTATTATACAAGTTATCACTTGCAAAGTATTTGTTAACAGAATGACTAACTTTGCTTGGAACAGTGAAAAAAATTAGGAGAGAAATACCTTTAGAATTCCAGGCAAATAAAAATAGGGAACTGTGATTATCTCAGTTTGGCTTCCAATATGATGCTTGTCTTGTTTGAACTGTTCCCAGCAAGGATAAAGCAGTAATTTTTCTCTCAGCGATGCACAGCTCTTCTGATGTAGATGGCGAAATTAAAAAGCCCCTTGTAAATTTAGATTACAATGCCACAAAGGGAGGTGTCGGTAAAGTCGACCAAATGTGCTCTTCTTACAGTACGTCCAGAATTACAATATGGCCGCTTGCATTTTTCTTCAGATATCTAGATATATGTGGAATAAATTCAAGTCATTTTCAAATTCAACAACACTCGGCTGTTAACTTTTGTAAAATTCACCACATGCTGATGTAACAACTAAAAATTTTCAACCGTTTCGTGTATATTCAAAGTGCCGGAACGTGTCTTTTAATCAATTTAATCTACTGTATTCACATAATTGAAGGGCTTGAGAAGGAATCTGGCCCCAGGAGCTTCGTGAAGATGCCGGACTACCCTCATGAACTGCGAATGACACGGAGATTCTGTGATTATATAATCCATTTTACACTCAATCTAAATACAGTCATAATAAAGTTTGAAAATGACACGTGAAGTGCCGAAACTGCAGTAACGTTTAGTTACAATAAATTTAGTGATAAAAAACAAAGTAAAAGGTGTTTTAACATATATTTCTTTTGGCTTTACATGGCGATTTTAGAAAAATTTCTGAAAGTTATAAAAAAATACAAACTATTGTCCCCTGAAAATGGTCTATATCCCAGCCAGCCCATCCGGTCATGCTACCTGCAGTTTAACTATCATCCTACTCACAGCTCAACTATGATGGATACTCCACTTCTAAATACGTTCAGCGCATCAATCAACCTGGACCCATTTTTATATACGTTCACTGAACCCTAATACAATAACACAAGAAGTGTAGAAAGGCAGTAACTGGGTAACGTATTTGGAATCACAGGACGCTAGGAGCATTATAGTCAACGGGCAGTCCTCATTGGTGCGTCTAAGGTCAAACAAGTTGCGCGCTGGAAAGACGCACTCTATCATGACAGCTGTCATCTTTACTCTTTTGGGTTTGGTTGGTTTCGCAACAACGTATCTTGTTTTTCAATAGTGCACTTTTCTATAAACTATAAGTTAAATACAACTTATACATACTATACATACTTATTCTAATAAGATGTTTTTATCTAATAAGCGTGGAAAAATCAAAGTTCAACCAACAGCAATATCCAGGAGAAGGCCTGGAGTAACACGAGGGTCTAGTAGAATCCCTTCAGGCCGACCATCTAAATCAGCACCAAAAAGAAAACTAAAGAGGCCTCACAATATTGCATTGAATATATCTTTAAATCAAAGAAATGCTATACTTCATTAAATTATATTAAAAATTGTTATTTTTTTACTAGGGATCTAAATTTATTCAAATTAAATAAAAACTGTGTTCATATTGAATATTTTAATTAATTTTTAGCCGAAAAAAACCAAAAATGCATTTTTTAATTTTTGCTTTAATAATAATTATGAGGTATTACCATTAATTACATAGAAGAATATTTAAAACCACGACATGTCTAATAAAATGTATCTTTGAACGAGAAAACACGCATACAAATTATCATATTATTTATTTACTTATTTATTCATGTCTAATCAATACATAAAAGTGTATAAAATTTAAAATAAATCAATAATAAGAAAAAGATTTCGTCAAGTATTTTGATCCGGACTTTTCATCACCAAACCTAGTTAATTTTCGGCAGGCCATTCAAAAGCATTTAATTAAAAAAAAAACGTAAATTTTAAGCATTCATTAGGATTTCAAGTGTATTAGGCATTTGATATGTATTGAGAGTTTTTCTATCCTTCGTCTCGCTTATCATAAAGAAGTATAGAAAATAATTAGGTATTGAAGCAGCATTAAAACAATAGGAAATTGAATACCTACAAAATTTCTATACCTCGAAAGCATTCAAAAGTATTCAAGTTGAATACTTTTCTATCCGACATTTTTCACATGGTGTGTAATTTAATAATAATCTATTTTTAATTTTTAATAATCAAAATTATTAAACTACCTATTTAGCCGACGCTGTGGCTGTGTAATATATGCCTTCAAATATGCTGTAAGCCCGCGTTCAGAAAAGGACCAATGAGAGGTCTTCTCTACATACAATGCTCCTGTGATTCCAAATACGCAACCGGGTAGCTATGGGGAGTTGGCCTTTACATCGATTTGACTGATTTTACCCTCAATATTTGCTTTTTAAGCAAAACTGAAACATGATAAATATCAGCTTCTAATTACTGATATTGCTTATTGTTCGAATTAAAAAAAATCGGCTGCTGAGAATTCCATGGGATTGAAATATGTTGTAGAGGTACAAAAGATCTATTTACGAGATTTTTTTTGTAATTTTCACTGTACAGAAAGTCTGGGAAATAATAGTGAAAATATTTTAAGATTTAAAAAGATATCTTATACCCGGAGGGTATATGTATATGTTCCTCGTATATTCTCCTATAATATTTCAAACTTAAAATTGTCTGAGGGGCATAACATATAAATATTTATAAAAAAAATGCTGTCAGATGTGAAAATATATTATTACTGGACTGCTTGTTGAACAAATTTGGGAAAATATTAGTTCCGAATGTAAAAATCTCTGCTGAAATTCTAGATCGTATGGTGGCACGAGGAAACGAAAGAAACACATTAGCAGCTGAAATAGAACGAATGACTTGGTTGCGTAAAAAACTACCTTTTCAAATACTATCCGAAATTGAATTACAAATATTCTTACAGATACTTACCAATATCGACAAACAATATCCTATTTGGCTGAAATGATGAAGGAAGGCGACTCTATTGACATGTACTTTGTTAAAGACAAGTCTAATATTTTAAAATTGCATCATGTCACATTAAAAAAAATACCGCCGATTTTTGGAGTATAATCCACCTAGCTCTGGTGTTTCTGGAATCCTAAAACATTATTGAGAGTGTAATCATGGTATGAGAATAGTTGGGTGTTGCTCCCATTTGGCAGCGATCATCTATTATTTATTCTATGCAAGTTGATTGATTGATTGATTGATTTGCCAGCGTAAGGTGGGCATTGCTGCCAATTCCGGTGCAGGGAGATTTGTTCCACCACGCAGCCCGATCGCCCACCGATCATCCCACCGTGTGCCAGAACAAACCCCCAGTGCTTTTATATACCGCCGGACCAGCTGCATACGCTGGATTGGACATTGGACATGCTTGTTGTCAGCAGTGAGAGCCGCATGACGCATGGGGTAGGAGTATAGGATGGAGCGTGTAGGTGTTTGTGAGATGTTTCTTCTTGTTTTCCTTCTGTCTTCATCGGATGGAAAGTGTAGGCGTTTGTGAGATGCTTCTTTTAGGTTTTCGTGCTTCTTTTCACTTTCAGGTTTTTGTGATATGCTTCTTCTTAGTTTCTGTCTGTGATCATCTTCTCTCCTATTCTACTTCTGAGTTTTCTGTTTCTTCTGTTTCTGAGTCTGGCAGTGTGTATATCCTTGATATTTCTTTATTGTATTCCATTTTTTGTTGTGCCAGCTTTTCCCAGTGTGTATAATCCTTTCCTAGCTTATTCATAATCCTCTCGATTGTTGTTATCCATGTGTAGCATGGCCTCCCTATTTTCAGTTTGTTGCTGTTCATTCGCAGCGCTTTCTTTAGTAGGTGTGTCGAGTCCCGTCTTTGGACGTGTCCCCAGTATTTCATTGCGTATGATTCTATTCTTTTGATTATTGTTCTTCCCTCTAGTAATGTTGACGTTTTCTGTCGTTTTTGTGGTTTTCCTGTTTTTGCTAGCAGTTGGATAATGTCCCTTTCAGCTCTTCTCAGGCTTCTTCTGTTGGCCTTTGTCGTTGCTGCGTTTTTGACTCCATATATCATGTTTATAAAAAATAATAAGATCCGCTGAAACCCTAACTAAACTACTTAAGTATGATGATACACCTGATACAATTGAAGAGGACAGTAACAATGATTAAACAATACCGTATTATTTTTAATACATTTTCAAGTATATTCAAAATGAACCTTTATTGTGTTTTTGTGTATTAAATAATTACTACAGTTGAATCTTGCTAATTAAATCTTTTATAAATATTTATATGTTATACCCCTCAGACCATTTTAAGTTTGATATATTATACGGGAATATACGAGGAACATAAGTTAAAAAAAAGATAATTCCCCTCCGAGTATAAGATACGTGAAAGAATATGTCTGGAAGTTTGAAAATTTGTGTGTGTGTGAATCTTATATGAAATGTAAACCTCAAAAATTCCATTTTTATTTTATTAAATATAAAATAAGGGACACCCTAATCCATGTACTTCTGAAAATATACGATAAAATAAGTAAATTGAATAGTACTATTATTTTATACATTTTTTATTACTAGGTGGTGGTATAAACAGCGCAATATAACTTTAGAAATGGAAAATAAAGAAAATATATGCACTCCCAATTTTAGCCCAATGGAGGAAACATGATTAATTACTTTGGTAAATAGACATAAAAATATACTTGAATGTAAGGAAACACGTGCTGTGTCTAACCAATAGAAAAATAATGGGTGGAAGCGATTGTCGGACGAATTCAATTCCTGCAGTGATGTTCCCCGAACAGAAGTTCTACTGCGAAAATCGTAATTTAAGGAAACGCTGCAGACAAAAATTTGCTAACGAAAAATGTTTCGTAAACAGTACTGGGGGTGGACCAAGAATTTATTCTTCACAGGTTGCTGGAAAGCTAGCAGACGGAAAGCCCGAAGATTTTTAATTTGCTCTAATAGACGATAATATTTTTGAATGCATAGCGGATCAGACAAATATGTATTCAACACAGGAACTTTTGAAGAGAAACGATACTAAAGCAGGGTCTAGACTTCGCGATTGAGAACTAACTGATTCATATGAAATAAAACGGCTTTTCGGACTACTATCAGTCATGGGCATTGTAAAGTAACCGAATATAGCATTATATTGGAGTCAAGAGAAAATGTTTAAAAATTCAATGGCTTCCGATTGCATGAGTCGTAATCGTTTCGAACTTTTATATTGTGTGCTACACTTTGCCAACAATGAGGAAAATCTCGACAATGACCCATTACACAAAGTACAAAAACTAATGGACAAAGTGGTTCATAATTTTAAAGCCCTATACGAACCATCCGAAACCATCTGTTTAGACGAATATCTTGCCCCTTTTAGTGGTCGGCTCATAATGCGTCAGTACATAAAACTAAAACGACACAAGTACGGAATCAAAGTTTTTAAACTGTGCAGTAAAAGCTGCTACACCTACAACTTGATGGTTTATGCAGGTAAAAATTTACAACAGGCAAATACTACACCAACAAACGTGGTCATAAAGTTATGTCAGCCGCTGCTTGATTGCGGGAGAACATTATTGACAGATAATTGGTATACTAGTTTGCCCTTGGCAGACCCACTGTATTGGCGCCATTAGAAAAAATAGAAATGGACTTCCTAGAGAACTGCTGAACAAACACTGTAGGTGGGTGAAGTACGTGGTATGAGAAATGAGACGGGATTTCAATAATTATTTGGTGAGATAAACGTATAGTACTGATGTTATTGACAAAAAATGAAACTGATACTATTGAAGTGTAGAAACGTGGAGGTGTCGTTTAGAAACTTCACTCGATGTTCAAGCGAGGAAATTTGCTGTGGCTTGCACCGGCTAGAGGTGTCCTGCTAACAGTGAGCCAACTCTCCTGTCCATCTGTCTACGTCGGCGTTTCGTCACGTGTTCACGAGCACTTGGTTAGTGTTGCAAACGGGCGTAGACTCGGCGGAATTCGGCCTACCAAGCCGTTATCCGCTTAAATTTCCCTGAACGGTCCAAACGAGACTGAAATTTTTGACCTGACAAGCCCGTGCCAACGGGCACGGGTGATCGTTCGTGGGGAAGATGTCCAGGGGGTGCGTGATGATCCGAATCCTCCATTAAGGGGGTTCATTTGCGAATTCTGTAATAGATCGTACACCACTAAATCGGGACTGTCGCTTCACAAGCTTCGTGCCCATCCCGTTGAGTACAATCAGGACATCGTGGTAGAGCGCGCCAAGGCTCGCTGGCCTGAGGAGGAGGTCAGGGTTATGGCTCGTGCGGAGGCTGCGGCGAGGCTGGAAGGGGTTCGTTTCCTGAACCAGCATCTCGTCCAGCTTATGCCTGGCAGAACCCTCGAGGCGGTCAAGGGAATACGGAGAGATCCGGCTTACCGTGACCTCGTCGAGGAGTTTTGCAGACAGGCACCGCCGAACATGCCCCCGGTCCCCGAATTACCGGGCGATCCCGGAGCGCCTCCCGTGCGGGAACCACCTCTGGCTCATGAGAGGTTCCCTGAGACTATCGAACGGCTTGCCGAAGAGATAGACTGGGAGGCCCTCGGAGACTAGGCGTGGAGCTTACGCGGGTTGATCGATGGCTGTCGGAGGCAGGATATTACTGTGCCATTGATAAGATGGATCAGGAATGTCCTCCCCCGCCTAGACCACCGAGAGACAACCACGATAGACATGGTCGTACTCAAGACGAGCCGAACATCTCTAGACGAGACAAGAGGCGGCGGGAGTATCGTTTGATCCAGGAGCTTTACCGCCACAATCAGCGTGAATGCGCGCGACAAATACTGGACGGTGTCACGACTCCTCGCGAGATGCTCGCGACGGAAGATGAGTTCTACAAGTACTAGCGTGGAGTTTTTGAAACCCCTAACCACGAAAACGTAGTGCCCATTCAGGCAGTGCCCGACCAGGTCCACGACCACCTGTGGAGGCCGATCTCATCTGAAGAGGTGGGACGGTCACTTGTCGTTAGCAGTAAGGCTCCCGGGCCAGATGGTTCTCTGCCTAGGGACTGGAACAGGCTCCAACGCCCTATAATTGCCATACTTTTCAACCTTTTCATGGCGAGGGGCGATCTACCTGACGAGCTGCACGCGTCGAGGACGGTTTTTATCCCCAAGCGCATTGGGGATGGCCGTGAACCTTCGCCTGCTGACTTCCGGCCGCTTTCAATACCTTCAGTCATAGTGCGGCACATTCATAAAATCTTGGGTACCAGACTCGGCAAAACGGAGGGACTACTGAGTGATGAACAGCGTGCCTTCAGGACCTCGGTGGACGGCATTGCAGAAAACCTCTGCGTGCTTAACACCGTGATCCAGAGGTCACGCCAGTTGATCAAGACAGTGCACGTGGCAACCTTGGATGTATCCAAGGCCTTCGACACTGTCTCTCATGAGGGTCTCTTCGCAACTTGCCGCAGTTCTGGTATCCCGGAGGATATGATAGTGTATCTAAAGAACGTGTATGGGAGAGCATACACGTTGCTATCTAGTCCGCGCGGCCAGGGTTTCGACCGTCAGCAGGTCAAGCCGACTCGTGGAGTCCGTCAGGGCGATCCCCTTTCCCCAGTCTTGTTCTCTCTCGTCATGGACAGGTTCCTCCAGACCCTTTGTCGAGATGTTGGGTTTGTCGTTGAAGGCGAGCATGTCTCCTGGCTGGCCTTTGCGGATGATGTTGTCCTCTGTGCCTCGACTCAGGTCGGGCTTCAAAGGAACCTCGACAGCTTCGCGGCGGAATTGTCTCGTTATGGTCTTAGCCTCAATGCGTCCAAGTCGCGAGTCCTATCCATGGTAGCGTCGGGTCGCGATAAGAAAATCAAGATCGACAACACACCTAGCTTCCGAATAGGGGGCGAACGTGTGAGTCAATGCGCGATCCTTGATTTGTGGAGCTACCTTGGTGTTAAGTTTGTTGGGACTCGGGTAGAGGGTGTCAAAGTATCGCTGGGCGACGAATTGGAGCGTCTACGTCGCCCATCGCTGAAACCCCAACAGCGGTTGGAGATCCTCCGCATTTACCTTATCCCGCGCCATGTCTTTTCATGGGTGCTGGGTAGGGTGACGGTGGGGTATCTCAAGCGACTGGACGTTACAATTCGGAGCGCCATTCGTGCTTGGCTCCACCTACCCAAGGACGTGACCACGGGTTATTTCCCCGCCCCGATAAGGTCTGGTGGATTGGGTATTCCTGCTCTGTGTGAGTTCATTCCTCACCTGAGGCTCCGACGATATCTCTCTCTCAGGAGTCGCCTGTGCCTCACGTGCGCGCGTGTGCGGGTGGTGCTCTAGTTGATCGCCAGATCAACTGGAACCTGGCCCGCCTCGCGCATATCCCAAATCCGCAATCGGCAACCAGTCTGCGGAAGTGGTGGACCCAGCAGTTGCACGAGTCTGTGGACGGGACCAGTCTGCGCGAGGTTAGTGAGAGTAACCTTAGCTCGGACTGGATGCGGCCTGGCAACCGCATGCCCGGAGCAGACTTTGTGCATTACCACTGGGTTCGCACTAATGCGCTGGCATGTGCCACGAGATGCTCCCGTGGGAGGCGCCCTGATGCCGCTGGAATGATGTGTCGCGCAGGATGTCGGGAAACCGAGACTGCGGGGCACATTATCCAGAAGTGCGCCAGGACGCACGGCGGGCGCATCTTGAGGCACAATACCATAGTTAACACCGTTGCTGATCAGATGCGGGAGAAGGGATGGACTGTTGAACTCGAAAGAGTCTACGACACACGAGTAGGCCCGAGGAAGCCAGACATTATCGCGTGGAAGGGCGGCCGCATCGCGGTCGTTGATGCCCAGGTGGTCAGCGCCAACAACCTTAACCGGGCTCACGCGGATAAGGTGGCTAAGTACCGTGACGAGGCTGATTTTGCCGCGATCCTGACTAATCGGGGTCCCGGAGAGGCCCGGGGTGGAGCGAGGCGCAGAGTGCAACTTGAACAAGCGGTCACGTTCCACTCCATCACATACTCGTGGCGTGGTGTGCTTTCTGCGGATTCCGTGAATGGACTCCTTGATTTGGGTGTGGACCGTGGGACTCTGTCCCGCATCCCCACCCTCGCAATGAAGGGGACGTATCTTAACTGGGTGCGATGGAACACCATGACCTGATGTATGATGCTAGGTACACCGCGAGAAGGTCAAGGAGAGTCGCATCTGGTTGTAACGCACCAACATGGACACTTTCTTCAATTTGCTTTAACATCTGTCTCCCGCTTCACGGGAGCGGCGCCAACACGAGGAGCGCCTGACAACGTCATAAATACGTGTAATGAGTGGGTCTATGTCGCAGTTGGACTGTTACTACCGCCTCGGGGGGGGGGGGGGGGGGAGTCGGCATTTCGTCGTGTAGCACGGCTGTGTGCTTCGCTTCGTGGTGGCGGGGACATGCGGAATCTCTTTCCTGCGGCTTATAATGATGACACCGTAAGCCGGTCCATGGCGGTAACAACCGTCCTAGGTGACATTGGCCTACGTCTGAATAGTCCAACATATAATCTTGTGGAAAAGCTGCAGTAGATCTATCGTATCAAATGGCTGCGTACCAAACTCCTTTGAGAAAAACCCTCAAGCCATTTTTCTGGGCCTTGGAGGTTCTTCTAAATACAGCTATTATTAATGCAAGAATAATGTACAATGAGGTAACAAATAATAATATATCCATTTTAGACTTCCGTAAAGCAGTAACGAACGCATAATGTGACTCCCATCCACCATCATCTATTATACCCGAAGAAGCAATCCCTACTTCTGCATATTGCAAAAACGCCAGCGGCATGAAATGGGAAAAAAGACAAAGTAAGAAAGCCTTGTAAAACTTGCTATGAGAATGCAAGAAAAGAAGTTGGGTGGAAGAAGGCCACAAATATAAAAAAAATTCGAACGTATTGCAAAGGATGTGAGAGCCAACCATTTATGTGCCTGGATTGCTTCAACAGACTTCACAAATACGAAAATGCATAAATGTTGAATTCAGTTAATTTTTCGCTTATAAGCTCATCTATGCTGTTTATTTTCTTTGAATGAATCGTCTTTTATTTACTTCATATTTTTGCAAAGAAGAATAGGAATATATTTGTATTCATTGCTTTTGATTTGTTTCATATTTTTATAAGGAAGAATAAGAATTTATTGCCTTTCCTGTTTTTTATTTGTTTTATATTTTTGTAAACAATATGAATATATTGCTTTCCTAAAACATATAGTCCATTTTATCTTTCTGTTCAATATAACGTATTAGTACATATAATAGTTAAAGTGGGCGGAAATAATGGTTAGAGAAAAAGATGGCCTCGTATTTCCAGAATTTTCCCTGCATCTCTGAATCGATCCAAAAAAATTAGGCTTTTGGAAAACCACAAAAAAAATATTTATTTCAAGCTCAACAAATGCCAAGTCCAATTCCATTTAGTTTTTTTCCAAAAGTCTGTGAAAACATCGATTGAGGGATGTAGGAGAAACTGCAAATCTAACCATTATTTACGCCCACCTTAAATTGATATTTTTACAAATAATATTTATTAACAAAATGCCTGACTAAGTTTCATGTAAATTTACACGAACCTCGACTATATTTTATTAGTTTATATTATAGACGTTTCACATTGAATGTACGTTATCTAACATTTACTCTATTAAAATTAAATTTCATCAAACTGCAAAAAATATATTAGGGTAGGGCCCCCTGTTTTAGCCACTGCGCTAGATATAGCCACCTTAAAATTTAAGTTCAAATATTAACTTTCGCGCGCATATTAGCAAATGGGCATTATTCCCGCCTAATTCCTTCAATTTTAAGGTAACCTCGTTTGTAACTGTCAGTTAGTTGAGTGCGCATGTCATATGATTAAGTGTGCATGTAATTGTGTTGGTCCAGAATCTCGGCTTTTCTTATAAAATTTGTTAAGCTATCGTGGTAAGTTCCTGTGTTATTTCTTCTGCTCACGTTGTATTAGTTGCATTGATTGTGTTTATGTTTTTAAGTATATGCCTTAAAATAGCTTATTTGCGCAAATTTTTGAGGTTATTTTACATATATACTTAAAACTCTAGGGTGGCTAAAACTAGATAATTAAATATGCGCTTTCACCAGTTTTAGTTCAAAGATGGCTAAAACTAGAATAACTAAATCTAGATTTCGCCATGTTATAGAAAATTATGATACCTCCTATGTAAAGTGGGTATTTTTTTTATAGAATATAATGGAGCGAATGAGGAATAAGGGAAAAATTTACCAATACTCCGCAGAATCATTACATAATGCATTAGCAGCGATTCATGATGGTATGTCGGTATTAAGGGCAAGCAAAACTTTTCAAATTCCACGCACCACTTTGCGGGATAAACTAGCTGGAAGGACGCCCTTACATGCAAGGAGGGTTGGTCCCGAATGCCAACTTGGGAAACATGTTGAAGGAAAATTGGTGGAATGGATGGTCGGTATGGCGGCGCGGGGATTTCCAGTGAATAGAGAGTGCCTACTTTACTCAGTTAAAAGACTAGTAGAAGAAGCCAATATGGAGACGGGTTTTGTAAATAAAACTCCTGGAAAAAAGTGGTTGGAATTATTTCTAAAGCGGAATCCAATTGTCCGACAAAAACATGCTGAGTACATTAATAAAGCCCGAGCTTCTGTAACGGAAGAAAAAATTCGCGAATGGTTCTCCGAAACCACAACTTTGCTTGGAGATGATATCGATATATTGAATTTCCCTGCGAGAGTCTGGAATATGGACGAAACGGCTATGTTTTTGTCACCAAAGGGATCACTTATTTTGGCAGAAAGAGGTAAACCAACCTATGATATAACATCTACATCTGAAAAAGAAAATGTAACAACACTAATTACGGTCAACGCGGAGGGAGATATAGCTCCTTCTTTAACTATATTTAAATACGATCGTTTGCCTGCTGCGGTAAAAAATGCTGCCCCACCTGGATGGGGTATTGGAAAATCCGATAGTGGATGGATGCAAAGCGAAACATTCTTCGAATATTTTTCCAATGTATTTTTTCCTTATCTTCAACAGAGAAACACTACGTTTCCTATTGTGGTATTTTTAGATGGACACGCCTCTCATCTTTCCTTAAACTTAAGTAAATTTTGCCGAGAAAGAGAAATTATCCTGGTGAGCTTGTATCCAAACACCACTCATATCATGCAACCCTTAGATGTTGCCTTCTTTTTCCCACCCAAGCAGGCCTGGAAAAAAATTCATAGAAAATGGATTTTTGAGCACAGTGGACAAAGTTTGCAAAAGAAAGATGTACCCTCGGCTCTTAACGAAATACTTACCGAAAACAATTTCAAAAATACAATTATCGCTGGTTTTAGAACTTGTGGTCTATACCCATTTAACCCGGAAGCCGTAAATTATAGTAAATGTGTATCCCGGTATGCACAATCAGTAGAATTTTCAAATGCAGACGATGCCAATAGGGACGAAATTACACACCACCTACAGTTTATTGAATCAAAAATAAATATTGGAGTGTTACGACAGTTTAAAGAAACTTTCATGAGAAAAGTACAATGGTCAGGGGATGTTTCATTTCTTGAACTATACAAATTTTGGCTTGGCATTCACAATAGCTTAGCTAAGACTACAAATGAAATTGTCTCTTCAGTTAATTTGAACCTAAATGTTACTGAACCTGTTATTGTAAATGAAGATATATTAGAATTTCCATTTCCTGAATTTAATTTACTCACTAATTTTGACAATGATTTTCCCAGTTTTAAAGAATATAGGGATGACACATCCGAGGTACAACAGGAAAGTTTACAAGAAAATATGGAAGTTTTGGAAAATTGTCATGAACAAAGGAAACATATAAAAGAGGACGAGATCAATAATTTTGAGGAAATAAAGAGTAATAAATGCGAAATATACAATGAAATTAAGCAAATTGAGACGGGAAACATAGAAAAGGAAGAAGTAGATGAAATTATTAATAAAGAAATACTGGAAAGTGAAGTGGAACCTGAAATTCAAATTGAGAAAGAATGTTCACAAACAAACAAAATTAATGTTGTGCAAAATATTTTGATAAAAAGCCCAGAAAATCGATCAGTTAATGTAATTCTAAACGACATTCTGGTGTGGCCAGATCCAAACGTTTCTAAGAACAAGAGAAAAAGAGAACATTTACCATCAGTTCTGACATCCGATAAGTGGATAGAAATAGCACAGGCAAAAGAGCAGGAGAAGAAACGAAAAGAAGAAAAAAATGAAAGGAAAGTCAAACGTGAGCAGAACAAAGCAAACAAAGTAATTCAGAAAAATAAAGGAGGAAAAAATCTAAAGAGGATAAACTAAGAAGTGAAGATAGTTTAATGGAAGGGGCCCGAAAAGAAGACACTGCCATTCCCAATCTTGTCTCAGAAAATAAAGAAAATTTAACAGACTTGGGCAATGCAGACCAGCCTGAAAAATCACTTGCTGTTAACTCGTACGTAATTTTAAAATACGAAAACTCATACTATCCTTCAAAAATAATGAAACTAAAACAAAATATGGCACATTGTTCCTCTATGGAAAGGAGTGGACCAAATTGGAAGTGGCCTGAGCGGCCAGATGTTTTGTTGTATCCTCGTGACGATTTGTTGGAAATAATACCTTCTCCAAAGAAGATAAACTCCAGAGGCATATTTTCTGTTCCGCAAATGGACAATTATATTTCATTGTTTATACTGTTTAATCGATTACGTACATATAATATGTTCGAGGTACATGAAATAAACATTTTCAGAATGATGGTGTTTTAATTACGGGGTGGCTATAAATAGAGAATGGAGTTGACTAAAAATTGTTAAATTGTGGCTAAAACTGGTAAAACTTGTATTTCTGGTCAGAATTATTTTTTCATAGCAAAACGTATATCTTTATTTCTTTCTAGCCTATAAGTTTGAATATATTAATGTACAAGCTGTCTCATTCACACTTACTCTGTAATAAATAAATCATGGTAATATATTAGATAAAACAGTATATTTGAGATTTGCCTTATAGTGGCTATAACTGGTGGACCAACCCTACATAAATTACTCAAGTTCAAAACGGGTGTACAACAGAGTTCGGTGGGTGCCGACTCGGTCAAAATATACGGGTACTACACGCTTAAAATGTAGCCTCGGCGCTGTAGAAACGAATATATGACGCGGTCATATTGACCGCGCTACCACGACGGAAATAAACAATCTTGCTTGTTTTAAGGAAACTGTAATTAAAACCATGCCAAGAAATAAGGAAAGAGAAGATCTAGAAATAGTAGAACCGCTGCCATCTAAGTTATCACGTAGCAGAGAAGACCAGAGGAAAATAACTGATGTCCCAATAAAGAAAGCTGAGAAAGCAGCGGCTAATGCAATAAAATGTAACGCACATTTGGAATGGACGCATGATACAACAATTCTTGACAGACTTATGATTGATTTTAGCGAGGAGGAAAGCTGTCAAATCGATCTAGAAAAGCCGACCTAGAGGAATAAATACATTTTTTCACAACATTCGGAGAGGTAATTGAATTATTGGCGAATGAAACGAATATGTATGCAGCACAAAATCTGATACGAAAAAGTAATACAAATTCCGATCCGGGTCCCTCTATAAACTGTTCATACTAATCGGTATTCATCGGTTATCGAGCCTAAGTATATTAGTCTAGTGATCCTCTTCTCGGGGTACCTCAAATTTCATAAATAATGTCATCAATAAAGTGTAAAAAATTGATCGAGATCTAGATATAAATCATGAGGAAATCTCAATTTCAAAAGGACAATCTGGATATGACACATAAAATTCGAAACCCATATTAGAAATAATTAGGCAGAAAAGTACTCTCTCTCTTCTGCAAACCATCCAAGACTTTTATAGACGAATCAATGATTATTTCAAAGGGCGCTCTGGTCTTAAACAGTACATGCCGAAAACCCCATAAAATGGGATACAAAGTGTGGTGTTTAGCCGATGCGGCTGCAGGTTCATCTGCAACTTTGAGGTTTACACTGACAAATCCAACTCTCCGGAAGAAGGTACGTACCCTTTAATGAAAAGTTTTTAGCCGAAGAAACTTATGCGGTAGGAACAGTAAGGTTTAATCGAAAGAGACTACCAGATATGAACTGTTTTTCCACAAGCAGAGGAGAATATGTTGAAAATGTAGAAGACACAAATCCTAAGCAACCAAGAAGAAATTATTTATGCGAAAGAGCGCAAGAAACAGCACTAGCTGTTTAAAGAAATACAGCAGCGAGTAAAGCAGTAAAGGAAAAAACGACTTACTTGGTGGAGGTATCGATATCGACAATTGAGAATTTATAGAGCAGGGGAGCCAGAAAAAGAAAAATACGCGAAAATACGGGAGTATCAAAGGAGGTAGAAACTTCAAAAGAAAAAAAATGAAATACCGACACTCAACAACAATATACAGGGTAAAATTATAGGATTACTACTAGCCAGGCAACATTAGTAAGGTGAAATTTGAAATTGGACTTTAAATTTAAAACGATAAATAAGCGAGCCAGCAACATGGGAACTGAAAGAATTGTGTAATGGCGTATGGACTTCTTGGACAATATTACAACATATAGAGAGGATAACAGAACTATTTATTATTTGGACGAGACCTGCTATGACACCCATGACACTCCTAAAAAAGGATGGACGGAGAGGTCCAGAAAATGCATGATACCCTTACCTCCAAATAAAGGAAGCCGACTAATAACTGTACGGTTCTGTGAAGGGTGGATGGATAATTGCCTAAATTATATGGGGAAAATAGAAGAGTCAAATATGGATTATCATCTATGTATGTCGACGGATATATTCGAAGAATGGTTTAATAATACACTAATCCCAAATTGGACAAAAATAGTGTCATCGTAAAAGACAATGCCCCTTATCACTCTCGGCTAGCCGAAAAAATACCAAATAATGCTACGAGGAAGAAAGATATACAAATATTTCTTACATCACATAGCATAGAAATTGATGAAAAATTAACAAAAAAAAAGGATTATTGGATACAGTTAAGAATTTTAAGAAAAGATATGTGGTCGATGAGATGGCAGAATTATACGGACACGTATATCACTATGTTATTGCATGTTTAATCCAACAGAATTATTTTGAGCCAACTAAAGAAAGCTGTATGAAAAAACAACACATTTCCAAAATTTCGTTCAAAAGTAGTAGACCTTATTTGGGTTAAAGTGCAGAAATTTACTTCAGAAAATTGAAAAAAATTTATAGAAAAGGCAAAACAAATTGAAAATGAGTACAGTTCGTTACAAGAACTTACAAGGACAGAGACCTGAAAAGTGATGGATTAAATAGCGACCTCGGTAGTAAGTGACGGGTAATAAATAGAGATATTTGGTGGAAAATGCTGTTTAGTAAAAAGTGATAACTGTTATTTAGTGGAAGGTGCTGTTTAGTGAAAAGTGTTTGTTTCATTGTAAAATAATACGTATTATTTGGTAAGAATGTTCCGTTAATTTATATCGTTAAAATACATTTTTTATTACATTACTTTTCTTGCCGAACGTTTTATTTATTTATTTTCACTAATTTACAATATTGAGAATTAAGTACGTATTAAGTTTAGCTAAAAGAAATATTTAGTTTTCTTATTTCTATAGATATTTCATTCTTATTTTTGTCAATATTTGAAAAAATTGTAATTAATGTTCTTTTCCTTTTACTAACAGTACCTCTCTCTCCTTTCCTGCTAAGAAATACACATACCCACGCGGTTCTTGCGGGCCAGTAACATGTATTTTCGGTTACCAGTAATATACTTTTATTAATATTATCTTTACTTTTATTGTATTACAAAATCTTAATAATAATAACATCTTTAACACCTTTGGGTATATAAATATTGTGATTGGCTAAATGGTGCAAATAAAAGATTTAAACTGTTTAAATCAGTTTTATATTAAAATTAAAACTAAATATCTACAGTATTAAATTAATAATTTATTTTAATACTTCTCTATTTCATATTAATAATTAATTATTGAAGTATCAAGTATGGTTCTATGTTAAGGAAAAATCAAAACTTCAGCACGTCTACCTAGCCGCAATGCCATTATGTTTAATGTTTTTTTTTGTCACGTTTCTTCAAGCCCTTATATACTTAGATGAGAAGAACAGTACAATTTGGTTCTGTGCAACGCACATCATGCCGACATGGCTCCACGAATTTGATGCCAAGATGAAAAAGCAGAATAAGAAAGTGGTTTTGTTTATAGGTAACGTAACATCTCACTCCAAAATTGCACTGGATAATGTCAAACTTATATTTTTTCCACCAAACATTAATTCACATTGCCAGCCTTTGGACCAAGGCATTATTTAGAATTTTAAGATGCTTTACAGAAGCTATTTTATAAAAAGGCTTCTACCATATGTAGATACTGGCTGTCCTCTACACTCTACAAGAAATGGAGAAAAATATAACCTTAATCAACGTCTTGTTATGGATTACGATGGCTCGGCGAACTTTGTCGGCGATGTCAATAAAGAAGTGCTTTTCTACTTCTACTCCTTTTTTTAGGATCAGCTGCACATATAGCCAATGGGGACCTATTTGAACTATGGGCTGCAAGTGATAAGAAAAATAAAATTTCGGCTGTTGCGAAGATTAATGATACCTTAGACCTACATGAGTATCCAGATGATGTCCATCGGTAGGTAAATGAAATGGCGGAATTTTTTTTTGACAGCACACTCTAAATGGAAGCAGTCCTCAAGAGTGCATTCTTATTTGCTAAAACGTCCATGACAAATGGCTGAAACAGCAGCTCGTGGTACCAACAGCTGCGAAAGCAGTTCTACAACAAAGAGCTGTGGCAACACCTGGAACTAGTCGAGGGAGACCAGAAATACCTTTCGAAGAGAGTAGTATAAAAACGAAAAAACGGCGTGTTGTGGATCTACTTGCTACTAGAAGTCCAGAAGATTTGGCGTTTACTACTAAACTATCCACGAGTTCTTCTGGATCGGCAAAAAGGAAAGAAGGCGCTCTATCAGTAGCACAAACATTGGCATTTCACCTAGATCTTGATCTTTCAGAGCGGAAGTACAACATATTACGTTCAGTAGTCAATGCAGTGCATAAACACTTTTTGCCCGGGGTCTATAAATTAAAGGAATTCTGACACAAACTACTACCTGGAAATATAGTAGTTACCGTCATAACCGCAGAAGTGAATCTTCAGAACTTATTAAAAAAATCTGCGGAAAGTATTTGTGAACTTATCAAACATGGGTCACCACTGAATGATATTTCTACGTTGACGTTAGTGTGCAAGTGGGACTTTGATGGGAGCTCGGGACATTCCCAGTACAAGCAGAAATTTGACCATGAAGAAAATACTAATTCATTCATTTTTGTAACCGCTTTAGTACCTTTAAGATTAGTTGATAGAGTAAGTGGGCGAGTAATTTGGAAGGACCCTCGTCCTTCATCGACCTTTTGTTGTAGGCCAGTTAGATTTGCATTTTTAAACGAATGCCCAAAGGTAGTTAAAGACGAAGAGGCAATAATGAAAACAAGCATTAAGAAGCTTCAAGAATATTAGATGCAACATGAAGGGTGAAATATTGCTATTAACCATGAAATGTTGACTATGCTCGATGGCAGTGCAATAAATACATTGTCAGGTACAAAAGCGGCACAAAATTGCTACATCTGTGGTGCAACACCAAAGCAAATGAACTCATCCATTTGCTCAGCAACCACCACATCCCCAATTATCAATTTGGCCCTTCGTCCCTCCATTTATAGATTCGATGCTTCGAATGTCTATTACACATCTCCTATAGACTTCCTTTGAAGTGCTGAGAAGTTAAAGGCAGAGAAAAGAAGGCAGCTTTTGAGGCACGCAAAAAGGCTATTCAGAGTGAATTTAGAGCTAGGATGGGTTTACTTATCGACATTATGAAGCCGGGATACGGAAACCCTAATGATGGAAATAGTGCAAGAGGTTTTTTTAACAACCCGGCATTAAGTACAGAAATTAGTGGTATTGACGAAGGTTTGATACGTAACTTTAAACTCATCCTAAGAATTATAGCCAGTGGCAAACAAATTCAGTTAGAAGATTTTGATGGCCTTATAACCGAGACGAGAGACCTGTATCTTCAGCTTTATAGATGGTATTACAGGCCTAGTTCTATCCACAAGCCATTTATGCATGAAAAGAAATAATATCGTCTTTCGAACTGCCAATAGGACTTTTATCTGAGGAAGCTATTGAAGCGAGGCATAAAGACTTTCGAATGCATCGATTAGATCACATGCTATTAACATCTGATTCATATATATCAAGCCTGAGAAAAATTACCACCAAACGACCTGGAGCTAGATAGATGAAGAAATAAGGGAAAATTTAGATGAGGAAGAACCATTAGATTTCAGTTATAAATTCGATTTAGCTGAGACTATGCCATATGGTGCAAAAGAGATCCTTATGTTCCCGAACACTGGTCACAACCTATTGCATCGTCCTGCCGAAAGTTTATGGTGGTGCAAATGCAAGATGAAGACTTCATTAACCTGGACTGTTTTATACCTTACTTTAGAAATTCTGTGCCAGAAATTCGAGAAATGCAGTGGTTTCATTTTAAAAAAGAGAATCCCTATACTTTGTTCTACAAACTAAGTTCTAGCAATGCTTTGGACTCGTTTTACACTCTTCAGATGAAACCCAATAGGGCTGGCAGGAATGTAACTGCTTTACCTGAGCTGCCTATTGAGACTGAGAAATCCAAATTGAGGTATCTAAGTTTGCAAACCTCATGAATCTTTTGCAGCTTGTACCTCCAATATATCACGAGTTGTTTCTCATCATGATAAACCGCAACCAAAGAGGAACGATGGCACTGTTCAACCAAGCACCTCAAATGAAGAAAGTCACGAAGTCTACGAACCAGATAACATCTACTATACGGATGAGGATTAATAACTTGTCTTTAGTTTTATAGTTTTATATGCCCTATTTGATAGTTTAAACTGATTTAGAAAATAAATAAAATGATTTGTAGTTATTCCTTTTCCTCTAACTTTCCATTATGTTTAGCAGCCAAAGGGTACAAGTGTAACATCGAAAAAATCCCATAAAATTTAGATGTTTGTTTTACAAAAATATTCATTTAGAAAATAACATTAGACTGTATGAATCAATGTTTAACCGTGGAAAATGTAATACTTGTTTCCTTTCAATTACTGTTAATCTTCAAGTTTCAACTCTATTATCTCCAATGCAAAGTTCTAATGCTTATATTCCTTGGCTTGTAGGCTCTTCAAATATATTTTTGATTTGATTGATGTACAAGTTCATTGCATGATTTGGTATTTGTTTTAGGACCAGTTTGTGGTGTCTTAACTGAACATAACGAACTTTCAAGCTTGTAAGAGCAGTTGTTATATCAGTAGAAAAGAGTCTCAACGTCTTTGGAATTTACAAACAAGTCCGCAATGGAAAAAACGACGGATTTTTCAAGAAACCAGTGTTAAACTTTGCTATACATATTGCACACAATCATTCATCTGAAATTGACGTTCAGAAAATATTCAAAAAAAGGGAACTTTATAAATAGTAACATAGCCCATAAACGAGTTCAAAGTTTGCGTTCGGTAACAGATTTTTTGCTTTGCTACAATTGCCTTGGTTCTTTTTCGCCAAATTATTATGGAAGCATAGAAAGTGTACCAATTCAAAGAGCAAAAATCACCAAGTACCTACGCAAAATGTTATTAGCTCTTTTAAGAATTGAACAAAATTTAAAAAACATTTTGTTTTTCAGGATAGGTTGAGAGCGGACGAAATTTCTCAATGCTAGAGAGGACCCACTTATTTGAACATATGAGATATATTAAAATTCATAGAAAAAAGATTTTATTGACATGGCATCTAGAAAAATGCGAGCGAAATATGGAGCCGACTATTAGACTTTTTGATGCTTTGAAATCTAATCATTTCGATACACTCGTAAATACCACAAAAACAGTAGCAACATATAATGTAGAAGAGAAATTTGATTCTCCAACCTACGCAATGAAAGTAGAGTTGTTACAGGTCACTTTTAGCCTTAAGTATAGAAAGATTATTTAATGAAATAGTGCCACCCGAGGAGTCACTTATTTCGAAATGTATCTGTCAAAAAGGTTTCGACGTCGGTTAGTTCTAAGTTCGAGTAGTTCTAATGTTGTCAAGTAACTCTAGAGTAGCCCCGCGCAAGACCAGAATAGATAAAAGAATGTCTTGGCGGTATGTCTGTCGATATTTCGCTGGTAGAGCAGTGAGTTTGATGAGGCGGTGTGTTGTGCATGGTTTGGGATCCTTGTGATCATTTTCGTATAGGCACTCTCTGCAAACCACTACAAAGTGGTTGTCGGGTGTTATTGTTAAGTATACCGCCCACTTGTACCATTTTGGGATACTTTTGGCCTTCAGATCATACCCTAAAGGACACACTTAGAAGCCCGCCTAACACCTCCAGGTATTTTTCACAATAATTATTATTAAATCCCCTCCTACCTAGCGAGATTATGTAAATGGTTGCATTACAATATGTTTTCCCGTATCAGGTCTTTTCTTTTATCTTTTCCCTCTGTGCTTTCCTGTTCGTTAACTTTCTTCCCGCCTGGAAGAATATTGTATTGTGGGAGACCTTGTAGAACCTTTTGCAGTTGGCAAATTGCCCTCTAGGTGGAAATTTTGGATTTTATAGCTGTTACAGCCTTTAACAAGAACGACGGTGTAAGTCAAAACATAGTCCTTTTGCAGACTATTTTTTGCCATGTTATGTTATTAAACTGTAGACGTGTCCAGGTGAATTACAAAGGTAAAAGCTAGATATATATGAAATTTAGGAAAACAGCAATTCCTTGTCAAATTATGAAAAATTCTCGGAAGTGGTGTCACTAACTGAAAAGGTCCTTCTTAAAACGTTCAAGAGGATTGTAATAAGGGGCAAAAGAGGACGCGGCGTTCCTTTACTCTTTAGCCCAGATATTCAATATCACATTAAAGTTTTATTGAATTACTGAAAAAAGTTTGTTAGTGAAAAAACCTATTCCTATTTGGAAATTCACGGTCAAATAAACTTATATGTAGTTACAAAGTTTTACAAAAATATGCAACGGCATGCAGATCAAAAAACCCATTTGTTATCGCGGTAATTAGGCTACGAAAGCCATCTGACATAAGTACTCGATATGTCTGAAAATGATTTAGAGCAGTTGGTTAATTTAGGGGACATACCAATGAAGTACATAGAAAAAACTACCGTTTACCGTTTAGCCCAGATATTCAAGATCTCTTAAAAGTTTTATTGAATTACTGAAAGAAGTTTGTTAGTGAAAAAAACTTATTCCTATTTAGAAATTCACGTTCAAATGAACCTATATGTGGTTACAAAGTTTTGCAAAAATATGCAACGGCATTCGGATCAAAAAACCCATTTGTAATCACGGTAATTAGGCTACGAAAGCACTCTGACACAATTATTCGATATGTCGGAAAATGAGTTAGAGCAGATGGCTAATTTAGGGGACATACCAATGGAGTACATAGAGAAACCGACCGTTTACCGCTTAGCCCAGATATTCAAGATCGAATAAAAGTTTTATTAAATTACTGAAAAAAGTTTGTTAGTGAAAAAAACCTATTCCTATTTGGAAATTCATGTTCAAATCAACCTATATGTGGTTACAAAGTTCTACAAAATATGCAACGGCATGCGGATCAAAAAACCCATTTGTTATCACGGTAATTAGGCTACGGAAGCACTCTAACACAAGCACTCGATATGTTGGAAAATGATTTAGAGCAGTTGGTTAATTTAGGGGACATACCAATGGAGTACATAGAGAAAACTACCGTTTAGCATTTAGCCCAGATATTCAAGAGCGCATAAAAGTTTTATTGAATTACTGAAAAAAGTTTGTTAGTGAAGAAAACCTATTCCTAATTAGATATTCACGTTCAAATGAACCTATGTGGTTACAAAGTTTTGCAAAAATATGCAACGGCATTCGGATCAAAAAACCCATTTGTAATCACGGTAATTAGGCTATGAAAGCACTCTAACACAAGTACTCGATATGTCAGAAAATGTTAGAGCAGTTGGTTAATTTAGGGGACATACCAATGGAGTACATAGAGAAAACGACCGTTTACCGTTTAGTACAGATATTCAAGATCGCATAAAAGTTTTACCAAATTACTGAAAAAAGTTTGTTAGTGAAAAAAATCTATTCTTATTTGGAAATTCACGTTCAAATGAACCTATATGTGGTTACAAAGTTCTACAAAAATATGCAACGGCATGCGGATCAAAAAACCCATTTGTTATCACGGTAATTAGGCTACGAAAGCACTCTAACACAAGTACTCGATATGTCGGAAAATGATTTAGAGCAGTTGGTTAATTTAGGGTAATAGAGAAAACTACCGTTTACCGTTTAGCCCAGATATTCAAGATCTCATAAAAGTTTTATTGAATTACTAGGCCACCCACCAACACAAAAGGGCGGTATATGAAAAAGAAGTGGTGATGGAAGCCATCGATAGGAGACATCCCGGCAAGACGATCACCGCCTGCCCTCTAATAGGGACCAGGGGTACGTGGAGCCGGAAAATAGTCATTTGGGGAACCACTTATGTCTCAACGTTGCTACTCATCGCGAATTCATGAGATTCTGAGATGGGCAAAAGTCAAAGGCAACCAAAGCAGAACGACTCTCTTCCGGAATAGTGTAAGTCTGTGTCTACTAATCTAGCTTAAGTTTTATCTATACACCAAATTTTAATTTGTCGTAACATCGTCCCTTGAATCTTATTAAAAACGAACATTTCATTCATTTTAATTTTATCACTATTTTATACAAATTAAGATTCCTTTATATTGCAGGATCGACCTTAGGCTTAGCGCCCCGCAATAAACACACGCTATGATAAAAACACAACATCGCTTGGCCGTGGGTGGATTGTCGATTGTTGTTGAATTTATCAAGATATTTTATATTGCACGATTGACCTTAGGCTTACCTCTCCGCAATAAAGGCACCAATCAATATCTTCTGATTATGGAGGGGGAGCTAACACTCTCCACGATAAAGGCACAATACTGCTTGGTCGCTGGCGGATTGTCGATTGTTGCTGAATTTATCAAGACTTTATATTTCAGGATAGACCTTAGACTTACCTCCCCGCAATAAAGGCATCAACATTGCTTGGTTGTGGGAGGGGTAGCCAACACTCCCCATGATAAAGTCACAGCATCCCTTGGTCGTGCGTGGGTTGTCGATTGTTGCTGAATTTTAATAAGCGTATAGTGACTATTCCCTTCATAATCCGTAATAAGCAATAAGTTCACATGTGTATTTTGTCGTTTCTCTGTAAAATATAAGGGACCTATAATCTCACTGAGCATTTTACCATCTTTAAATTGAGTATTTACTACAAATACATTTATAGATATATTATTTAAACTTTCGAATTTATGAATATCTTTAGGTTTAACAGGAAAATCTATACCTTCAAAATTTAATAATGTTGTGTAATGAGGATACGATAAAACCATCTGTGGACCTCCTGTGGGTGGGAAAATGGCTACGTTGACAGCCCAAGAGAAGCACTTCTCTTCAGCATTCTTAATATTTAACATTGCTTTTTTATTTTCAATTTGCTTCGGCAATTTAATGTATGATGAAGCAAACAGTAGATTGTATTTGTTTATGTTAACCTCGAGAAAACTAACGTATTTCAACGACCAACCGGAATCGCGCTCCTGAAAGGTCGAGGCTTTCTCCATTATCTCCTCCTTGAAGCTATCATATGCGTTAAATAAATCGCTTGACTGCGTGACAATCTTGTTTCTTGTGTTAAATGATTTTATTTCTGACAATTCCTTTTCTTCAACAACATATAGCCCAAATAATTTCACATTAATTTTTAAGCTGGTGTGCATTTCAATATGTTCCTCAATCACTTGGAAAACTTTTTTTTTTGTTTCATCCAAAAATTGAGGAATTTCAATAACGCATTCCTTTGAAGAAAAGCGAAAACTCGCAATACGACTCTTAAATGCACTCTGCAGCTTTTCAATTCCTCCTGAGATTTCAATTCCGTGATTGTGTGGAGAACTTCTTAATTGGCCTGTTAATTTTTTTTTTCCACTTTTTTACCACATATTGGACAATGAGTCTCTTGTGAATTTATAGGAAGCTCTATACCAGAGGAGGAAGGGCCAGGTTGATTTACTGAGTTATCCTCAATATATTGTGAATTTTCTACTTTCATTTTTTTACTTGTATGACTTTCACGAATCAGTCTATGGAGACAACTTTCCCGTTGATGGCGCAGTAAACTTCTTTTTGCTGTAAAAGTTTTCAGGCACTAAGGACACTGCATTTTGAAATGTATTTTATTACCACACAAGCAAATCTAGTAATAAAAACCAGAAATGTTCTCACTCCGTTTATATATCTCGAAAGAAGTAGTGGGGGTATCTGTATAGCATGCAAATATGTATAAGCCGCTCTGTAGTTAAGAATAATATGTGTCTATTTTGCAGTAAGAGAAAGTGTTTTCTATTTTATGTTAACGCTGAAATAAAGTATGAAGAATTCTTATTATTTATTGTCATAGTTCGGGATGTGGCTCACTGGCCGGCCTAACACACATCCGTTTGCAGTTTCGGTCATTGCACAATGCTTTCATTATTGCGAGAGATAACAATGTTGATTAATAAGACGCCTTAATATTTTTCACTACAATGTTTCATTTAGTAAATTGTTTACTTATTCATCTGTTAATCTATCCATCTATTCATCATTCTATTTATCATAAAGCATCTATTTCATTCAATTCTATATTAGCAATATACACTTACACGCTCAGCACATTAAAACTTTATATAAAGGATGATTTTATCGTAAATGCATTTAGTTTCAGTCTCGCTTTTTCTTCTGTTGTTTAATAGAGCAGTCTTAAAATGAGTTCTCAGTACAATTATAAATCTAATAAACGTTCAGCAACTCCCGACGACCTATGCGAGGATATCTCGTTTGAAGCCAGGGTGTGCAAAAAGCTAAATTCACGCCAAGCAGCATCATCCATCGATTACGATTTTTTTGTAACTGAGGGTAGTTTTTCGGACATTCGACCCATGTTTGAGGCAGCCCCATCATCATCATTTCATCAAAAAATTTCAAAACTAGCCGTTAACAATAATCATTCTAATGAAGAATCTGACGACTTGAAAGACGAATTATTTTCAAATTTTGTTGACCAAGTGAAACTAAAGTGTGAAATGCAGGATGATGGAATTGCTAAAGCTAGTACGAGGTTCATTGACGAGATGCATAGGGTGTCCATTGTAGATGCTGTCAATTAAATCATACTTCATTTTATAAAGGGATAATATAATTTCGCAAGCGCAACATCTCCCCGTTCAGTCGTGCGTGGCGTTAATTAGAGACGAGCAAAATCATTTGACTAAGTGATGATTGCTCGCACGGATTCGTCTCCCAAGGAATCACGCACGACATCCTGATAACCTACAATGACTCTCAGGGTCAGGCGCTAGGTGTTTACAGTGTCTTGAAGCGAGCAATTGTGTGTTCCGTGCGATCTCTGTGGAATTTCCCGTTTGTCTGCATTTACCGAGTTGCCTCATCGAGTTCACTGCCACGTCCTCGTGGTGAGAGTCGGTTAACTGACGGAGTACTCCATCAGGCTAACAGCAGGGGCGAAACAGGCGAGGATATCTCTCACAAAGACCTCTTAGCGGGTGTTCGAATCAACCTAAAGGACATGAGGTCGTACTAGTCCCAGAATCCTAGGACCCGCATTCTAACCTCAAGAGAAAGGTCGTTTAGACACCGAAAGAACCCACCAAATAAATTATTAGGTTCATCATCTTAGTCCTTGACGGTGTCAAACTTTAACGGCGAAATACAAAAATGGTACTGTCCAATGTGCATCTGTGACAAACTTTGCAACAGATGAAATTTTTTTAGGGTCACTTCTGGCGTCACAGGGATTATACAGATGAAGCTCTTGAAGAAGCCATATCCAAAATAGAAATGATAGGCTGAAGATAGTAGAAGCTTCACAGACTTACAATATTCATCAAAGAACTTTACTTAATAAAATTAAGAATCTACATAAACAAAATGTGGGCTCACCGACAATACTATTAGCGACTTTTGAAAGAAGCCTCTTAGATATGATTGTGGCACATGCAGAATTTGGAAATCCCTTAACTATGCTAGATCTTAGATTTATTGTCAAAAGTCATTTAGATAAGGAAGGAATAAGGGTAAAAAAATTCAAAAACAATTTGACTACTACAAAATGGGATTACAGCTTTTTGAAACGATATCGGTACGATCCAGGTTCCAGGAAATGTATCTTTCGAAGGGGGATGGATTAAGTAACCGGAGAGAGTAATGAATTCTACAAAGACAGCGATATCAATAATGTTCGTAGTGACAGCAACTTTTACCCCCGTACACGGTTTACAAAGCTGAACGAATTTGCGACCAGTGGTGCTCCGGAGGACCCTCAGGCACTAGATACAACCGGACAAAATCCGGGTGGCTTGACAGTGCTACTTTTCAGGACTGGCTTATTAAATTAGTGGTTTCTTAGTCAAAAAAACAGAAGGTCCCAAGGTCGTGATTGGGGACAATTTATCCTCTTATATTAATGTTAAAGTTTTAAAAGAATGCCAAAGAACTAATATGAGGTTCGTGTTTCTTCCTGCAAACACTCAACGCAGAAGAAATTATTAGAAACGGTAAAAAAAAATGTAATTTTTCCCCTTGATCAAAATTCAGTTCTCAAATCACTGCCGGTGAAAAAAATTGAGATGACTGCTGAACAAATGGGTGACACAGTTGTTAGTTACCTTAAAGATATAAGAAATCCTTCAGAAATCAAAAAAGTAAAGGGAAAGAAAACCAGTATGCTCTGAGGATGTGACTAATTTTGCTAACAATTTGAAAATGAAGGATCCCTTAGAAGTTTATCAAGATGATGAAGCTGAAACTGAAGACTCTGATGAACCTGACTTGCCTTAATTTACTCAATTGGATTTCCAAGGGACTGAGGAAGATTATAGCACTCAAGATAATAGCAACGAAGAATCTGACAATAAGGGTTTGTAATTCTAAGACTCAAAAAAGTATTATTTATTTTATTGGAAAAATACTAAGAAAAGACGAAGGCAGTTATTATGAAGTAAAATTCTTACGAAAGAGAGAAAATCATTCATATTTCTTGACGAAAATGATATTTCACAAGTTAGAAGAAATGCCTAATGAACAATGGGGCGTCAACATAATATTAACTGATGACGGAAAAAAGTACATATGCTTTAGCAAAATGTTTATTACAAAAGATGCTGGTTTTTCAAACATTGAGAGGCAAGTTGTGATTGATTCCAGTTAAAAAAAAGATTTATATATGGCTCGGAGATAAATTTGCCTGAAATATTAAGTATTTTTGAAAACGAAAGGTTATGTTCAGTTTTTAGCTGATCTTATTTTACAAGTTGATAACATGAAAATATGTTCTGGAGGACCAACTTTCTCTAAATATGATCCTTCGTCCATGTACAGCGAATCTGCAGTAGCTAATCGAGCATTACGAGTTTGGGGACACAAGAAATGCCCAATAGTCCAGAATTCATTAGGACTTTGTAGTTTCTGTCGCACTTTAAAAAATGCAATGCGCATACAACAAAATAGGAAACGCAAGGCTTTGAAAGTACGTACAAAATCATTGTTGACTGATAAATCGCATATCGCAGATTTACATAGAATGAGAAGGAAACAAAAAAGAATTAATTTTAGAACCATTAACAGAATAGAGGCATTACGAAAGGAACTCGCAGATAGCAAAAATAAAATAAAAAATTGTGACAAAGGAAAATTGGAAGGTTATTTACAAAAATCTAATTTACTTGAACAACACAAAATGCCAATAAAAGAGTGTATTAACATAAGTAAAGCGCATAGTAAAAACGGCAGACAATATTCAAATAATCATTTGAATATTGTCTGCCGTTTTTACTTGAGCTTCTCATGTGTAACGGCAAACAATATAATAACCAATCAGTTATTATATTGTTTACTGTTACACATGAGAAGCTCAAGCACCTATCAATTCTTGAGGCATAACAACATTTTGGCATTACCCTCGCCAACGCCGATATTTGGCTAGAATTAATATGAAATGTGGTTTGGACGAACAGTTTTTTAAAGCATTTGAAGTTATCTGGCAAAAATATATTCCAAAAACACGGGGTTCTACTTTTTGATGAAATGCAAGTAAGACAAAATTTAAAGGGTAATGCAAAAACAATGGAATTAACAGGAATATAGGATTTTGGCTATGACACTGGTGATGAAAAAACAATTTATGAACTGGCAGATCACGCCTTAGTTTTTATGTTTTGCCCTATAGCAGATAACTATACACAACCAGTAGTAGTGTACGACTCAAACAATGCAACAAAAGGTATTATATTAGCAACTTTTATTGTTAAAGTAATTCAAGAGTTAGAAAAGGCGGGTGCTTTCGTTGATAGTATTATCTGTGATGGAGCGTCCACAAATCGACGCATGTGGAAAGAACGGTTCATTTTAGAGATAGGGAATCTTGGTGAAAGTCCACCTAGAATGTTACGTAGAATCCAAAATTGCAATAATATACCGGATGTTCCATTTAAAATAAGCAAGTTGATGGCGACTTTCGGTATAACCGGAAGTGCTACGTGGACGTCATTATTTTATTTGAGGAAGACATGCCCGAAAACCAGACATCCCAAATTTTCAAACTTCAAATCGGAGTAATCTCTGAAATATTCTAATGGGTCGTCACCATGTGACGCCCTGTATGTGATGAGGCTATCACAAAGTATAATAACTTATTAATTATACTCCGTGGAAGCTATATACCATGATGTACATGTACATTATAAAATAATATTGTGCTACGCTATTTACTTATTTTAAGATTATTTCTCTTAGATTTGTCTTGACAGATTTTCAGTAACTCCGCGATGAAAGGCCTCATCTATTATAAAAATGACCCTAAAAAATCAAGTAGGTAGTCTTAAAATTAGTTGTAGAACTATGTAATCGTACTTAAATCGTTTCCAGAAACCAGAAACGTATGAACGAATCCGTTAACATCGAGTACGTGCTTATAAAATTGAGAGTCCCTCAAATTTCTTTCCAGCTACACGGAACCAGTGTTACCAGTTCTTCGAAAATTATGCGCTTATGGAGAAAAGATGCTTAATCACAACTTTTATTTTAATCATTATTTAGGATAGAAGTTAGATTTTTCTCATTTACCTTACAAATAAAGAAAACAAAAATGCGAAACACCTCTCTGATATAAACATACATAACAAAGGTACTTCAGACGGGTAAGAATCCGAACCCAGTAGAATACAATGTGGCAATACCGGCAGTGCCGAATGACGCACATAGATGATGCAAGCACATGCAAGTGACTATAGATAGATGATTAGTTGCGTGACCAGCTTGGTAGAATTGTTCACTTAATGTCAAATCATTAGCTAGTTTGACAGATCATGTGATAAAATTTAATCTACCGTTGAACTGTACGCAGACCGTTCACCCACTGCAACTATATTATCTGCGTGTGGTGTCGGCGTTTGGCAGTTGAGCATTGTTTTGCTTGATTGTTTAAACAAATTTTGGTCAGAGGATCATTGTGGCTGATATTCTGCAAGTTTTTATATCGTTGCTTTTATAAAAGGTAGGTGTTTTATTTGCATTTTATTCTTTGTTCCAACTAGTATTAGGTGCATATTTTAGATAAAATGGCATTTGTACTTCTAGAGTTGTCAGAATCTAAGTGTAGTGGTATTTCCATTGACCACAAGGAATGGATGACTCCCAGAAAAGCAGAAGTTTATTGGCTACCATACAAACAGCAGAGCCATTTTAACAAAGCTTTAAAAATAGAAATTATTTAAAGTGGGCCGTTATTTTTATACTAGTGACAAGAGCCTTTTCTTATTTACATCATTTAATAACATGAGTCACAGCCATTTAGATAAGTGATTTTATGATGTACACTGTACAGTGATGTACAAAAATAATTTCATTTGGTATATATGATAATAATTAAATTGTCAAAAAGGTATATTCTTTAGTATACTGTAATTTCCGAATTTCTGCAAATTTCTTTCAGAATATACTAATTTGTGGGCGTAGAACATGAATCTGAAATTAGTTTTGGGTGCCTACTAGGGTGGGGCATTTTTATACCTATGGATTTTTCCCCTCTTAATCAAATTCGCTTGGTACGGGATTGGTGCTCATGTATATTGGTAATATTGTCTCAAAATAAGTAAAGTAGAGTAAAAAATGTGCGTATTTAGTACAGCCACCAGATGATTAAAAATTGCGAGGTAATTGTATAAAGTAAAAAGTAATAACATATCACATATAGGGAAATATTCTCAATATTGGGTTCGATTGCTATAATAACAGTAATTTATTTCTTTTTTAGTATTGTATGAAAACATTTCTTAAAAATATTGTTAACAAATAATGGCACAGTTGCACAATGATGTCATCTAACACCGCCTAATCGAAAATTTGTCATGACTCGTATTTAGACTTTACTTTAAATCAGTCACACGCTCACTCTTCAGTTATGTCATGCCTAGGAGAACTGACAGACGTCCGTAATTTGTGAGGGTTATATTGTGCATGTAGTTATGATATAACGGCTCTTTTAAGAAGTAATGTTTCATGTCCTGTGTTTGGGTCTGCAGCAGAATTTCCAATGAATACTCTGCCTACCTATGAAAACGTAATGATATTTTATGGATTACCCGTTCCGACTGTTCTAATAACGCAAAATTAAGAGACCTTGCCGGAAACACATCAAAGGCGGTGGCATTGAAAGTGGAAGAAACTTGGAGAAAATCTTCTATCCAGATTATTGAACATTGAGTGATTGATTGTAAAGCGCATTCGAGAATATCAAGAAAAATATCGGAATTTATTGAAGCCGTATAAGGCTAGAAAAAATACCGAGAGCTATAAAATTAAGCTTCAGCAATTTCACAAGAGGATTTTTGACATTGCAGCATGCAAGTGTGCGAGCCACAATACATGCAAATGTAAAAGAACACAAAAAATTCCTATTAATGAACGCAACTTTTTGAATGACCAAATAGGTGGAAGAAAAATGATCATAGGTGGTATTGATGTAGCCACTGTAGTCAAAAGCAATCTTCACTGTTTGAGAGAAAACGAAAACGACAGGAGCACGAAATGAAGATAAAATGTTCCGACCAACTTGAAGTCACGTGTACTTGTACTAATACTACTTCCGGCTTCGGTAAGCTTATAATTGATTTATTCCCTTCTTGCTCTATTTACATTGTGTTAATTCTAGAAATCCCGTCATAAGAAGATTGTATTGTTTGTAGTCCATCTAAGAATAGATATTTCCATGAAGAACATGTTAAAATAAAATATCCTGTTGTAGCAAGAATATTGGACCGATAGGGAATATCAGACAGAGCTAGGGCCGCAAATTATTGTAATTCTAGAAATCTCGTTATCAGAAGATTCTATTGTTTGTAGACCAGAGAAATTGTATGTATCTAAGAATAGATGTTTCCAAGATGAAGAACATGTTAAAATAAAATATCCTGTTGTAGCAAGACAACTTTGTTGTAATAACAGAAGACAATTGTTCTGATGTAGTGGACAGGAGAAAAATTCATCGGGCTCGTGCAAATAAAAGAGAGGATCTAAGATGTTAATTCACATCTGTAATTATCAAATGTGATATGTTTTGATTCCATTTTGATGGTAAAGATAAAACACTCACTATGAGCGATAACGGACGTAAAGTTATAGTGGAAGAACACATATCTTTAGTCAAAGAGCCTGGTTCATTATATGTCGGACACCTTTGGCTATCATGTGGAACAGCTCAACCTGTTAAAAACAGTATATTGGATTTTTTTCTACAAATTCGATTCAGTGGTTCATTTGTCAACTGCATGCCAATGAGCTCCCGTTACGACACAATACTGCCAGGTTCTACCATATGTTCTGACTGTTGGAAAGCCTACGATTATTTGCAAGACGAAAATTTCCAACATGTTACGGTGAACCAACCACTCACTAAATTTTGTTGTTTGATGGTGGTGCCCACATTCAACATATAGAGCGTTCTTGGAGGGATGTCCGGGGAAAGATTCCGAAATATGGCCGCTCAAGTAATAGTTTCGATGGTTATTTGGCAGAATGTCTTTTCCAAAAGAAATTTCCTGACCACAGGTACCAATTCCATATATTTTTTTAAATTTATGGGAATGGTCTATCCACCGAGTGATTCTAGTTTTGATGAGGAAACCTCGGAGGGATCCAATTAACTGTACCTATTCATTTATTATTATTACTACAGTTCACGAAAATGTTTGCTTTGATCAAAATATTGTTACTTATATTGTTATAATATATGTTATTTTTCATAGCTTTTAATTTCTGTTTGTTTGTCGGATCCCTGAGGTAAATATAGAGTAGTTGAGGGTTAGGTTTAGTTAAAAGAGCCATCAACTGGAAACTAACAAGATAATAACAAAATATACCATGTTGTCGGTGAATATGGACAGATTACGAACCAATTAATTGAAAGTTTTAATTGTGCGATCGACGTACACCCAAATATAACTCACTGGACATATATGGTGAGTTTATGGGGACTTTTGACCTTGCTGTATTAGGTAAGTTCAGCTCTGACTTGTTGCCTATGGGGAGACTTGGAGACATTATCATCAACGAGTGATAGTTATCCGGGAGTCCATATACCGATGATACTACCTTAATTTATTCAGTGGGATAATTTTTCCTTACTCATGTAATGACAGATCCCCATAGTTTTAGTGGTATTTTAGTTCTACCCCATTTAATACGATAGAAAATGGGGGAAATGTACTTGGCTTGGCCATGTTCCATGGGTAATCTCCAAAACTTTATCTACTAAATTTCCCAATATAGTAGCCAAATATCTTGACGAAAAATCATTCTGGGTACCACAACCAGAGGCGTGTGAGATGCATGTCGCTATGCTGTCTATCCACAACGAGTGAACACCACTTACAAAGAAGATTGTCTCAAAGATTTATTGTATAACAATAGCACTAACAAGTGTTCCGTATCTATAAGAATATACACTGCTGTTACAGTCTATTTCTACATTCATTAACGTTTGGAATGTTATAGAATAATTTCGTCGTTCCCCAAATGATGTCGTATATTTGAACATCGTGGTGCCATCTCTAGTCAGGGAGATTACACATCGTGTATAACGGGTTGCCTAACAGTGCGGGCCATGCGTGGCAATTAACGGAGATTGGAAACGCTAGGCCGCGGGCCGGTTCGATTGATAATTAAATATTACAAATCCGCCATGAAGGCACGCTTCTATAAAGCTTCCACAAGAGTAGCATTGTTAATTAAATTTCCTTCCGTATTGTTAACAGTATGGATACTTTCTCCTACTGTATAAAATATGTAGTTAGTTAGTTAGCTATCCGTATCGTGGTTTAGGTATTATACCTTCTCCAATTTCAGTACTGGCAACAACTACAAAGTTGCTCAGGCGTTTCACCACGACTGTGGAGACTGATGTTTGGGTCCTCTCCTGAAACATTTTATCTTTTCTTTCTCTATCCGGTCTTTTCCATTTTACACTAGAAAAGACATTACTTCTTCTGGATGGGGTTTTCATCAGTTTGCGTGTGCTCAACATTCGTTACCGATGCTTTCCCTGCTTCTGGATTTAGCGCAGAATGAATGTAAGTCAAATTACCTTTCATCTTTCGTATCTTTTGGCTACACATGAACTGTTGATGGCTGATCTCGGAGGTGCTGATGATTTCGTCGAGTCCTAAGATGACCTCTCATGTGGTTTCTTGTATATGTAAATACTAAACAAGTTTTTATGATTTCTTAGTTCCTCTTCCATCTCTTCTTTATATAAGTTAGTATTAGTTCAAGTCTTAAGGCCCAAATTGTATTGAGAGAATTACAGGTAATTCTCTTTAAGTTGGGGCTCTATGTCCACATTCATTAACGTATGGAATGTTATAGAACAGTTTCGTCATTTCCCCAAATAATGCCGTACATACCGATGCGTACGAAAGCAGGGTGGATTCGAGGGAAAATGTTTTATGATGTTACATGCAGACCATAGCATAGGATTCGTAAAGAACGCTTCCCGTATATACGCCACAGCCTCTAAACTGGCAGACTATCATGGCTACATGTTTGTGAAATGGATGAAGAAGAAATTTGTTCTGAATTTAGAGGAGCCATCGCTTTATACTTATGGACAATGTGCCTTATCCACAGTGTATTGGTAGAAAAGCAGTGAAAGTCATCTTGGAAAAAAGTCTTAGGCCATGTAGGCGCAACTTTGCTCCAGTGGACTGCTAATTCCCATACCAAAAACCGCACCAACATTAAAAAGGATGGAAAGATATATCTGTCCTTATAGTGGAGTAAATTTCGGTCCAAAATGTTCCGCTTTGTTTTATCGGCGTAGAACCAGGTGACACTGATATATTCTTGTTGTATATGTCATTAGCTATGCAAAATGGCTATTTACGACTCTTTTGGCCGGTACCAAACTTTTTTATTGATAAAAAAAGTCGAAAATTTTGAAATCTAAGAAAACTGTTGTTTGTATAACACTCACTATTTTCAGAACTACTTTCAACTTTCAGATATCGACTTGATTTTTTTTTTATTGTAAAGCTAACGCCTAAGCGCTTCTATTGACGTCTTTTTACGAATCCAAAGTTTAGAAGTTTGTTTGCAGGATAAATTAGAAAGTGTCTGCTTATGTTTCTTGTAGTGAAATTTTCAGTAATCGACAAATTTTTTTATTTCACAATTTTTTGTATATTTCCAGCGAACAAAATGTAGCTATTACTTTGAAAAAGTTTTTAAAAAAATCAGATCTCTTCTAAATGGCATAGTTTTTGAGATATTTATTTTTATTTAAACTGCGCGAGACGCATGTTAGTCATCGCGGCATGGATTACTATGCCGTTCTACTTATTAGTCAATGTTTTGTCAAATACGTGGCAGTGTATCTAGTTACTGTTAACTTAAAAATAAAAACTATATTTTAAAATGAAGTGTAGGTATTATATGTGAGAATCCTCAATTTGTGATGACAAGTTATTATGGGGCTTTTTAATAAAACATTTTCAAAAAACTACTTGTGCGTAGTAAGCAAATTTTAGACACTTTATGGCAGTGTGGCTTATCTTGCTCCTATAATGATGTAAGAGAGCTAATGATCACGTTGGCAAAATAAAGAATTAATACAGATAACAGTGTGTATATGCCTCCAAGTATTAAAATAGTCGACGAATCTGTTAAGAACTATATTTATACAAGTATGGACAACTTCGGTTTAAACGAAGGGACTCCTGATGGGAAATCTACAACACACTCCATGGCGATGGTAGTTTTTTAGAAAGTAACGGAAACGTGGCCAATATGCTCTTAGTGGTGAAGAAGTCACTTTGCCCTCTCAAACTATTATAAAACACAGGAAGCCTCAGAGACGACAAGAACCCGCTAAATTTGAGTCAACCTTAGAAATAAATCGAAAACAATATGATCTCTTAAAAAAACGGAACTTAGTATGGAAAATTTTACATTTTAAAGACGGACCTTTTTTGGGTTAGAGTGACTATAATAACATTTTATCTCAGAACAAGGTTGTTATATCCAACATAGCGTATTTGCCATTTTTGAATTCACCACCATCAGAGTATGATACTATTTACACCGCAATGATTCGTTTAGTGGAAATGGAACAGGAACTAAATCAGCAACATATTGTTACTCGCAGATTTATCAATTTATTCGAAAGGTCGTGAAATTTTGTGGAACAATCCCAAACAGTTGGATGACAAAATAACATTACAGTTAGGTGGTATGCATCTAATTATGGCATTCATTGCCAGTGTTGGATATATTTTCGCAGACGGAGGGCTTACTGCAATTCTTGAAGAAACGGGAATTTATGCAGAGAACCCGTGTAAATCAATGCTGGATGGAAAGCAATACTCAAGAGCCATTCGAGGACTTACCCTTGCTGCTGATGCTTTAACCAGGCTATTTTTTATCTCCATAAATGCTTGGTATGAAGAGGTCGAAAACAAATCAATTATAACGTAGGAATTGAAATATACTATAAAAATAGTATCGGATGAGTTATTCCAATACAAATTTAACCGAAACAACTGATGATCGTTTCAAGAAATTTGAAGTTTATGAAGAAGTTATGAAAGATTTCTCTAATTCAGCAATTACTCAATCTGACACATTTAAGGAGGATGTCGAGGGAACACCACAGTTTTGCAAAATGTTTAATGGTTTTTGATATTTTAAACTGGCGCAGTCGGTTTTCGAAGAAAAATGAACTAAACGTACCTCTTACTGATACATCTCATCACACATTCAAAAAACAGGCAGAACGTTTTGATAATTACATAAAGGACATTACAGACAGTAATGGCAAACTATTGACAGAGGGTGGCAGGAAAACAGGATTCTTAGGTCTAATTATTTGCCTGAAGAATATGTTTTCAATTTACGATTCTAATAAAATTCATGGTTTAAAATACCTTCTTACTTCAAGACCATATAGAGACATTTTTTAGTGCGATAAGCCGTGATGGGTTTAATAGTAATCCAAACGCAAAACAGTTTGAGGCTGCATACATGAGGCTAGTTGTGCGGAATGAAGTTTCAGGCTCTGAAAATGGAAAATGTCTTACTGGAGATAAATGGAAGTGCATTTACGTCACTCGCTCGAAACCTCCCCGATTTTAATGCTTTAAACATACATTTTAATAACGTTATAATTGAAGTTACATCTTGTAAATCAATAAAATATTTAGGAATTGAAATAGACAATCACTTAAGATGGGATACTCAATTAAATAACTTAGTTGTGAAGTTAAGAAGTCTACTTGGCAAATTCAAATATTTTAAACGTTTCTTTGACGTGTTCCATTTAAAAACAATGTACTACTGTTTGGTACAACCACACTTAACCTATGGAATAATAGGATGGGGAGGAGTCACAAAAAATTATTTAAAAAATTTGGAAGTGATTCAAAAATGGATTATAAAGATAATATATGCAAGATGCTATACTTACCCATCAGATAGGCTGTACCAAGAAAGTAACGATCCAAGGCAATCGTTCTGTCAAATTATGTTGTTGTATCATTATAAAAATAAATCCACTTTTCAAAATATTGACCATGCTCATAGTACCAGATACAAGGAAAATTCAGTCGAGGTACCAAAAATGGCGAGGACTATAGGACAGAGAAGTTTCCTTTACATATTATCAAAAATATATAATATCTTGCCGAAGGAAATTAAAGAATGAAACTCGTTTAATCAATATAAAGTCAAAATCCGCAAGTGGATCACTAATTCACCCAGATTTCAGAATCATCAACTCATTGATATGAAAAATACTTACCCTATATGCTTATAATATTTATGATGAATATAATAAAATAAATTAAAATATTTTCTGACTATTTCTAATTATTTATAATCTCGAGCACTTGCATTTTAATAAAACGTGTTCTCTTAAACCTTGTAAGCCCACGCGCAAATTTGATTTTTTGTGGGTTACTTTAGTTTATTTGTGGAATTGTTTTATTATCTATCTATATATACTTTATTATTGTATTGTACTTCTTGCTGTGTTGTATTGTATTTCTCATTCTTATTATACTAGAACTTTATTGTTATATTCTTATTCTACTGTCATTCTATTGTAAATTTTATATATTATTTTGTACAAATTCTATACAAATAAACTATATTATTATTATTATTATTAACTGTGATGCTAAACTGTGCCGTTCGGTTTTAATATGGAACAGTACAAAATATCTAGAGGAGCTAAATGAGTAACAGTAAGAGCAGCAATTAAGTGGCTACATGAACGTAAATACTGAAGTGCTAAATGACGAGGAAGCAAACCTGTATGAGAATATCTTAGTTGTGGAGAACGGCGTTGATGTTAACTTGGCCGATGTATTAGGTGAGTTAGTGGAAGATACCCAAGCTGTCATGATAACTTCAACAGCGATAATAAGAAGCTCAATGAGCCGACAGAAAATGACGCATTTCATTCACCAAAGCGCTTCAAATATGAGTTACAGAATACTAGTCATGCGAGACCTAATCTCCTTCCATCAATGCTTCACTTGCCTAATTGGATTATTCTATACACAGAGTTTGGAACCATCGCATCGGTAAGATAGCTTTTGGTAATTTCACTAGCCAATATTGGTTGTAAATAAATAATTTAAACTTATAAAACTCGTTATTTTACAACACTTCAAATTCTTTATCAATTTGTCAAAAATTATTAACACGAGGTTTTCAACAGACTTTTTGGATAATTTCTGAATTTTAACAGAACTTACACACATTTTTTCTAGAAATTTACTTGGTATCATTAGACATAACCATCGGTATCATCAGACATGCTTCGTGACGCGCTCGAAATAATCGTGTTTCAATCCGGTTAAAATTTAGCTAAATTGAACTAAATTATATTATAGTGAAACGTTAAAAAATTCTGCATAAATCGTTATTTCAGTTAAAGCATATCCTAATTTATTTTAATTTATTCTTGCAAGTTCTTCTATTCTTATTTCCTTATGTAATTACTTTTTATTATAAATGTTTCCTTTTACGACCACGTGTCAAAATAATTTTTCACGGGGCTGAAACTTTGATCAGTATTGTATTGTTTTTCAGTCCCCTTGTAGCCATAGTTAGATGTAAATATTATCTATTAACAATATATTGTATACAATTTTTATGGACTACAATAAAAGTTATTATTATTATTATTATATATGGAAACATCCTTCGACACAGTTAGCCATGAAAAGCTAATTGAAACTGTCGAAGACCCTGGTTTTAGAGGTATAGCATTAGATTTAATTAAATACTACTTAGATCATAGAGTTCAATATGTAAAAACTGAAAACTGTCAAAGTGAGCTACGTGTAGTAGAATTTGGTGTTCCCCAAGGCACAGTTCTCGGGCCGGTTCTTTTTTTCCAATATATATTAATGGCCTTCTTCTGCTTAAAACACAATCAGATGTAGCCTCGTTTGCAGATGATACAGTGTTAATTTATAAAGCCAAAAGCTGGGATGATGTTAAAGAAATTGCAGAGCAAGACTTGAAAAAAGTAAAATTGTGGTTTGATGAAATGGTGTTGTCAATAAATTTTTCTAAAACCAAATACTTACCCTTCTCATGCAATAAAACTAAACTACCAACATTCAATTCATTAAAAATTCAAACTCCATAAGATGAAGTAATAATTTGCAGCGTGGAGTGGACTTCGAATGGTGTCTCAATTGATGAAAATGTAATAGAAGAGGGATCTATGAATGAAACAGAAACATCATGGACAGAAGATTGTGCTGCAGATGCAATGAAACAAATGACTTTTCTGAAAACTAGCGGTTTATTAGTGAACCTAGATGGAGACGCTGGTCCGTATGATTACTTCCGTTTATTGCTGGATGAGGAACTATTGAATTTGCTCGTTCGTGAAACAAATAGGTATGTTGTTACTGTATTTTTATCTGATAAAACGACCGAGAACTCTCGAATTACAAAATGGGTTGACGTCACGATCGATGAGATGATACGTTTTATAGGATTATTGTTATACATGGGAACTATAAAATGTAATAAAATCTAAGATTATTGGAAGACTCATTGGTTGTTTGGATTGACCAGTTTTTCAAAATATATGAGTCGCGATCGGTTTCTCCTCATTTTGCGCTGCTTCCACTTCGCAGAAAATCCGGCAGAAGGCGAAACTCCACCAAACGATCGTCTTTATAAGATTCGTCCTTTGCTTGACTTTTTTCATAAAAAAATGAAGGACATTTATTATCCTTCGAAGAGATTGTCACTTGATGAATCGATGTTATCGTGGAGAGGAAGGCTTCTCTTCATGCAATACATTAAGAATAACAGACACAAATATGGAATGAAACTTTATGTCCTAACTGAACCTAAAGGTTTGGTACTGACCTTGGCTTTATATACAGGTCAACTTGATGAATTGGGTGGCAAAGGACATACTATCAAGGTCGTGTTACACCTAATGCGTGAGTACCTAGGAAATGGACATGCAATCTTTATGGATAACTATAATAGCTATTCTTTGGCGAAAAAATTACCTGATTTAAAGACATATTGTACAGGGACCCTCTGATTTGATAGGAAAGACAATCCCAAAGACATTATGAAGGCCAAATTGAAAAAAGGCGAGACAAGAGCTGCGTATCGGGATGGTGTTATGGTGGCGAAATGGCGGGACAAACGCGATGTCACTTATCTATCAACGGAATTCCGAAACGAGATGACCTTGGTGAAAAACAGGTGGGGTGAAGAAAAGGAAAAACCTTTGCCGATCTCCGAATATAATAAAAGTATGAGCGGGATAGACCGCATGGACCAAATGATGGCATATTATCCGTGTACGCGGAAAATTTTGCGGTGGTACAAGAAAGTAGGTATCCATATTATTCAAATACCGCTTCATAATTCTTGGCATCTGTACAACCAAAAATTAGAAAAACATATTTCTTTCTACGATTTTCGCTTGGCAGTGCTAGAGAAAATGCTTCCAGAAGATGGAACAAAGACTAAGGCACCTATTAGGAGATCTGCTCCTCATCTGCCACAAAAAATAGAGAAAAAAACAGCAGAGGGGAAAACTTGCAGAAAAAAATGCAGAGTTTGCTTCAAGAAAAAAATTCGTAAGGACTCATTGTATCATTGCACTATATGCCCAGACTCTCCAGGATTCTATCTCGAACCATGTTTTGCGAAATATCACAAGGCAACATAGGTTATGTTTTGTTTTATAAGAATTTTATATTAAATATTATTTTGTAGCTTTATGGCACTTAATTTTTAGTTGTTTCATGTTTTAATATGGCTTGAATGAAAATAGAAGTTTATAATTTCACATCTTTAGTTTTTTTTGTTGAGGACGCATATGCGCGTCCACTCGCACAGGGCTTCAAATTTCTATGCAATATGCAGCGGACGCGCATGTACGTCCTGTGTCAAATTTGACAGATAACAATACTAACATGACATATCGTTATATATGCAGTGATATCACCCTATTTTATACTGTTTTTCGTCATAAAGAGTCGCACACGGCAAGCCCCCATCCATATATCGTCGCAGCCAACGTGTTAAAATACCTTCTTACGTACAAGTTACTTCAAGACCATATAGAGACATTTTTTAGCGCGATAAGCCGTGGTGGGTTTAATAGTAATCCAAACGCAAAACAGCTTGAGGCTGCATACAAGAGCTAGTTGTGCGGAATGATGTTTCAGGCTCTGAAAATGGAAAATGTCTTATTGGAGATTGGAAATCTTGCAAATCTCCTCTGTAAATCATAAGACGGCAGAACACGAACCTCTTCTATGTGATGAAGGTTTGCCTCATCTTTTTGCTCATGATTATGTTAGCACATGGTGGCAACTATCCACTTATGTGGAAAATATTACAGAGTATATTGCAGGGTACGTAGTTTTTAATTAAAAAAGAAAGTTATGTCATTCTTGCAGAATGCAACTAATTCCCGACAGACATAAAAAATAGAGGTCGCTTATGCCTTCCTTCCAAAGATATTACAAAAATTTGTACTTTATCTGAAAGTGTTCTTCGCAAATTCAGTAGTGAGATTTTTAAAATTAAAAGTAATAGAGTTTTTGCTACTAAAAATATACACAAATGTTTGCAATTATTTTAACAATGAAGAAATGGATCATCATGTTAGTAGCCAAACCCAACTCATAATCACAGATCCCAATTAATAAAAAATATAATTAAAATATACCTAACTGTAAGACTGTTTTATGAAAATAAGAAGTCTAAGAGGGATGGCTATATCCAATGCAAATTTAATAGACTAATTTTAAAAATCAATAAACCTGCATGTTTAAAAGTGAATTATTTATTATTTGTTTGCTTATAGTAATGAAACATATTCTTTATAGGATTTTGCAAACAGTGGAAAGAAAAGCTATCTATGAGAACTAAAGGAAAAACTATATATATAAATATTAATTAAATCTTTGCATTCTTTCGATAACCTGACTTCTGGTTATGCTACCAAGTGAAAATTCTTATCAGCCATTCTCATTTTAACACTAGCATCCAACCTAGTCCCCTACGGCTAAGCAGGCTAAACTAGTATCCACATGATCCCCTACGATATGTAAATTCAGTTAAAAATGAGAACAAAGGCCTGAAATTAATTTATTTACGTACCTTGTCTTTAAAAAATTTTTCATTCTAATGAATTACATTTTCATAAAATCTCATTCAGTTTCTTGGAAATGCTTAGCCTTTGAAACGTTTTTCGTCCTTATTGTTGACTCATCAGAAAAGCCTAAAGCCACTCATAACGATGTTCCATGCAAAACTAAGACAATATCCATGAACAAGTTTAAAATAATTATTTTGCATAGAGTATATAGGCTCCAATACTAGTTAGATAATAGATAGGTGTAGATCTGTTGTTTTTTATCAGTCAATGTCAATTATAATTATTTTAAACTTGTTCATGGATATTGTCTTAGTTTTGCATGGAACATCGTTATGAGTGGCTTTAGGCTTTTCTGATGAGTCAACAATAAGGACGAAAAACGTTTCAAAGGCTAAGCATTTCCAAGAAACTGAATGAGATTTTATGAAAATGTAATTCATTAGAATGAAAAATTTTTTAAAGACAAGGTACGTAAATAAATTAATTTCAGGCCTTTGTTCTCATTTTTAACTGAATTTACATATCGTAGGGGATCATGTGGATACTAGTTTAGCCTGCTTAGCCGTAGGGGACTAGGTTGGATGCTAGTGTTAAAATGAGAATGGCTGATAAGAATTTTCACTTGGTAGCATAACCAGAAGTCAGGTTATCGAAAGAATGCAAAGATTTAATTAATATTTATATATATAGTTTTTCCTTTAGTTCTCATAGATAGCTTTTCTTTCCACTGTTTGCAAAATCCTATAAAGAATATGTTTCAGTCGTAAATATTATACGCCATATTTGACAAATCGTCAATTAAACCATTCTCATAATAAATATTTACCTTCGATCTTTTCTTGTATCTCTTACTTGTATGTTCATGCCTTTTCCACTTAAGGGAAGTAAATGGGCATTAGCAGTCCATTGGAGCGAAGCTCCGCCTACATGGTAAAAAAATAGATATCGCCCAGTGGCTGCAGGATAACAACATACCTCTGAACGGTAACAGGTACAAAGTAGAATTATTAGCGTTAGCCAATAGTAGGCGTTACATGTGTACTTGAATTGCGCACGCGCAGTCAGAATCCACACCAACATAATCTATAATACTGGGGGAAATGCCTGCGCATGCGTTAGTTGTGAGTTCAGGAATGTTGGACCTTCAACTTTCATTCCTCTCACGGACGTTGTTTAAGTCTGTAGTGTGGAAATGAATGACGTAGTGATTTCTGAGGTCAAGTGCGCCCGGACAGCTCATCAGCTTGGAGTGTGGACACTGTGCCATGGTTCGATGATGAGGTGGAAGTTATGGTGCCGGACTCCACAACCGAACCAGAAGGTCCGGATTTATCTGATGGTGAAATTAATTATAGTTTGTGACGTTTTTAAATGTACTTGTTTACTTTACTTAGATTCCTTTACAGATGGTGATGAAGACCTTACCCCATAATATGGGGACGGGACATCCGCCTTCCCGTCGATTGGGATGATGAGTTGATCGGTGGCAATTCAATATAATAATTGTTTGTTTATCAATTGCATATTTTTATTGGAATCGTTGGGAGAAAGAGTTGTAGGAGGAAAACGGATTATCCCCAGATGAAGGTGAAAAACATAATTTTCTTCCTTTTCTTTAATACAGGTTTAATAATTTTTGCAGATATGGAATAGGTTCAGTATAATTATATTATAGTTATATGTAAGTAGTATTAAAATATGTATGTATAATTGTAAATAAACTATAATTCATAATGTAGATTAGTATAGTTTAAAATTATATGTAATATAAGTAGTTGTAAATGTGTAACTGTAAATAAATACTCGCAACCTGAATATTATAAGTAATTTTATTATAATTGATAATGACTACCTTATGTGTTAGCCACAAGAAAAAAAAATCAAAATGTGTGAAACCTGTTAAACAAGCTCTTCTACCAAGCCAGGCATTTCTGCATGTTCAAATTGTCTTGAATTTTATATAATATCTAAATATTTATATCGACATAGAAAAATGTGTTTGAAAGGTAAACTATCTAAAAATTCTCAAGCTGAAGGACAGAATTTCCTGGCCAAAGGCATCAAGAAAATAGATCCTCGTTTAAAAAATGAAGTATTTCCGAGGTCCAGGACGGATAAAATTTCGTTGGTAGCAAACAATGATTTCATTATTTGCGCGTTTGGTGCCAGGTACCTAAAAATACACCGCGAAAAACATTTCATTAATGTCATAAGCAGAAAATGAGAGATGTATCTAGAATTTTATTGGAGTTTCAAAAAAATTAACAGACTACAAATAACTTGTTCGAAGCATTAAAACCAAAATTTTATGACAAGTTAGTTAAGGCTACAAAATTAGTAGCAAAATATGATAGTGACAAAGACAAAGATATTTTTTGTAACATTTGGATAATCAAATTTACCATTTGTTTCGAATTTTTTCACATTTCTTCAATTTAACTCGCCCTGTATAGTGCATAAGTGGATTTTTGTAGGTAAGATCCACTGAGGGTAACAAGCTACTTGTTAATTATATTTCATTGTGTAACTATTTTAGATTATCATTCTTTAATACCATAGTTTAGCAACCATTTGTGTACTAATCATATTTTAGTTATACTTTATTTCATTGCCATTCATGTTATTTCGTGCAGCTCCCAGTCTTTTCATAACCTAAAACATAACTTTACTTAATTATTGTTGGCACTTACTAATGAATGTGAAACTATACAGGTTTATATGTTGATTCGTACTTCTTATTATTCCTAATATCTAGATTTAAGTGACAAACATTAATTACCTTGTTATAATTTTTTGTTATCCTTCATCAAAACAATAGATTGAAGTGAAAATGGACAATTTATATCGATATTATTGAATTTTACCTTACCGACTTGATATAGTACGTACAAAATGGTCTATTTACATACTAGCAATACTTATAAAATTCACTGTCAGATGGCGCTAGCTTTAATAAATAGGTTTCTTTAGCGCTGCTCACCAACATAGATTTCTTTAATTATATTTTAATTTGCATTTAAAGTTTAATTTAAATAAATAAATCAATTAATAATATTAAATAAAATTACTAATATTTGATAGCGTGACCAAAGTTGTAATTTATATATTTCCTAACCTACTAGTTGTATTAAGTTAGTTTATTTTTATTTGTAAGATGTCATTCCTGGAGTATTTTGTTATTAAGCCAAAGTTTCTTTATTCGTATATAGTAGCTTAAAAAGATCATTTTCTATCCGACTTTTGAAATTGGTAGACCATTTAAGAACTCTTCTACGATATAATAGTTATTCGTCAATGTAACAACTTTGCCTTCGTAAATTCATTCTGTTTGTGTGATTACATCATAAAGAGGTAATTATTTAGTAATATTAATAAACTTAGTAAGTTTTTTTTAACAATTTTTTTATTAATTTTTTAAAATAAAATATTTATAATTTTTGTTATACAGTTTGACATTTGTCTGTCAAAGTTGCTAATAATATTTTTTTTCTCTTTTCCCGAATGGTTTCAGCTTATAAAACTAATAATAAAGTCATATATGCAGGCATTTTTTTTAAAATCTAATTCATATATTTTCCTTCTGTTTTTGCGAGGGATGCAGTTAAGTCCATAGATAGAGATGGGCGCCATAAAATCTTACATCAAATTTTATGTCCACTTGGCAACATAGTAGGACGTAAGATGCAATTTAAACATAAGAAAATATATCATGTATAGACGTAAAATAACGACACATGTGTAAATGAAAATATATAAATTGACTCAATTTAGATAGTGATATAAAATAATATATCGTATATATTTTTTTTACGATGCAGGCTCAAAAACTGGGTTCTGGTTCACAGTTCTTAGGAGATTCAAAATACACAATCAGACTTATTCTAAAGTCGTCGCTTTTAGAGGAAGCAAAATGCCTTGTTGCTCTAATGCTCCACACTTCTGAGAACATTTGGAAAGCTAATGTTCTCTTTTTATTTTAAGGTATGCGGCCTAATAAACGTCGCAAATATTCGGCTGAAAGCATGGCAGCAGCCCTGTAAGGATGTCTACAGAGGCACAGCTTATAAACGGCAGCACGGAAGCATGGTGTCCCCAGAATAACATTGATGGACAAATCTAAAGGCAAATTACTAACAAAAGCAAATATGGGTCCAGTGAGTATTTTCCCTACAGAACAGGAGGCACTTCTTATTGAGTGGGTACGGTGCTTGGCGAAAGCTGGTTTCCTAGTCAGTAAAGAAATCTTAAATAGTGTGGAAAACTCTTAGAAAAATTGATATTTAAATTTGAACCATATGACACCAGGACGTAAGTGGTGATCTCCGTTTTTGGCCAGGCAGTCTGATTTAAGTCCTCGCGTGAGTCAAAATATATTAGCAATGCAACGAAATGTTACTCTGCAAAATATAAACACTTGGCTTGGTGAAGTTGAGAATCACCTCAAAGATGCTTCCCCGATGAATGTCTAAAAAACTGAAGACGTGTGTTTAACACGGACAGACTTATATCCAAAACTTTGAAAAGTTCTAGCCGAAAAAGGGCGTAAAACTGTTTAACTGCCGCGGGAAATGATGAAAAATTCAATTTAACTGCTCTGCTAACAGCCAATGCAAGAGGACAAACGGGATCACCCATGGTAGTTTATAGATATAATAGGATACCGCAGCTGATAGTTGAGTCATTTCCTTCTGAATGGATTATAGGGAAGAGCGAAAATGGATGGATGACCAATGAACTCTTTTACGAGTACATGGTCAACATCTTTCTGCCATGGAAATTTTCCTTCCAATATTTTTTATTGACGGCCACACGTCACACAATTCCTTACCATTGAGCCAGTTTTGTAAAAAGCAACGTGAAGAACTTATCGCTTTTTACGCCAATGCAAGGCACATTCTCCAGTCCATGAATGTCGCCGTTTTTTACCCACCTAAGTCAGTGTGGTGTCAAAAAATTTAAGACTGGAAGGACGCAAAACAATGGAAACCAGTTAATTGAAACCTATACTAGGATATTTAACAACAATGGCGCAAAACTATTTCAAGAAATGTGGATTAGTACCATGGAATCCTAGTGAGGTAAAAGTGAGTGGGGCGACCCTTAAAGCCACAAAATACCATCAGCCAAGAAGAAAGGAAGTTTTTATCTGTGCTCAAACAACATATAAACAATAAAAAAAAATTATTTTTTTTCTCAAAATCAAAAAGATTGATAAGCCCCATAGAATATCACTCATTCATATTTCAGTAAAATTAATACATTTTTGAACAAAAAATCCAGAGTCAGTTTGAGCAGTGGAGGCGTCCGGAGTAGAACGCAAAGTGGACTTGGCAGGCTTTCGCTATTATCTCGAAAACAGCTGATCCTACGATAAAATGATTAAAGACGCTTTTGTTCAGAACTAAATTTCCCATTTCTTTTTATTGATGTCTCTTTTTTGGAAAATCAATGGTTTTTGAATTTTTTTGAAATGGCTCTTTCAAACTATATACAAACTGTTGACTTCATGAACAAAAAATTGTTATCAGTCTTATTGAACCAACTGTCTATAAATTGCATCTAAATTTTTTTTATTGTACTCACGAAACCCAGAAGGTAGAGTTTTTCGTCTGACTTCAGTACTTTTTTCATTTCTCAATAGAATTATTGATATGTTTGCAAACGATTAGTATTCTTACTAGTGTCCAATCACTATCCCTTTTTATATAAGCTGTTCGAAGAAGGCAGTTGTCTAGAGAATAAAACAATAAATGGAATTCCTTGAACTCTTCATAATTTAAATCACTGAATTAATTTTTTCAAAGTATATTAATGTCAAATAAAAGTTTTTAATACTTCAAACAAATTTACAAATGAACAGATAATTTTTCCAATACAGAGACGTCATTGCTAGGTGTAAGCGGTCACTAGACACTCTCTATATGTAACAGTGAAAACTCTGAAGAACTGTGATGCTAAACTGTGCCGTTCGGTTTTAATATGGAACAGTACAAAATATCTAGAGGAGGTAAATGAGTAACAGTAAGAGCAACAATTAAGTGGCTACATGAACGTAAATACTGAAGTGCTAAATGACGAGGAAGCAAACCTGTATGCGAATATCTTAGTTGTGGAGAACGGCGTTGATGTTAACTTGGCCGATGTATTAGGTGAGTTAGTGGAAGATATCCCAAGCTGTCATGATAACTTCAACAGCGATAATAAGAAGCTCAATGAGGCGACAGAAAATGACGCATTTCATTCACCAAAGCGCTTCAAATATGAGTTACAGAATACTAGAGTCATGCGAGTCCTAATCTCCTTCCATCAATGCTTCACTTGCCGAATTGGATTATTCTATACACAGAGTTTGGAACCATCGCATCGGTAAGATAGCTTTTGGTAATTTCACTGGCCAGTATTGGTTATAAATAAATAATTTAAACTTATAAAACTCGTTATTTTACAACACTTCAAATTCTTTATCAATTTGTCAAAAATTATTAACACGAGGTGTTGAACAGACTTTTTGGATAATTTCTGAATTTTAACAGAACTTACACGCATTTTTTCTAGAAATCTACTTGGTATCATTAAACATAACCATCGGTATCATCAGACGTGCTTCGTGACGCGCTCGAAATAATCGTGTTTCAATCCGGTTAAAATTTAGCTAAATTGAACTAAATTATATTATAGTGAAACGTTAAAAAATTCTGCATAAATCGATATATGGAAACATCCTTCGACACAGTTAGCCATGAAAAGCTAATTGAAACTGTCGAAGACCTTGGTTTTAGAGGAATAGCATTAGACTTAATTAAAGACTACTTAAGTCATAGTGTTCAATATGTAAAAATTGAAAACTGTCAAAGTGAGCCACGTGTAGTAGAATTTGGTGTTCCCCAAGGCACAGTTCTCGGGCCGGTTCTTTTTTTCCAATATATATTAATGGCCTTCTTCTGCTTAAAACACAATCAGATGTAGCCTCGTTTGCAGATGATACAGTGTTAATTTATAAAGCCAAAAGCTGTTATGTTAAATAAATTGCAGAGCAAGACTTGAAAAAAGCAAAATTGTGGTTTGATGAAATGATGTTGTCAATAAATTTTTCTAAAACCAAATACTTACCCTTCTCATGCAATAAAACTAAACTACCAACATTCAATTCATTAAAATTTCAAACTCCACAAGATGAAGTAATAATTTGCAGCGTGGAGCATATAAAATACCTTGGCATAGAAATTGACAGACACTTGAAATTCAGAAAACTCAAGCAAATTTTGAGCAAGCGTCCTATTAAATTGATTTATTATTATCTAGTAGAAACACACATGCAATATGGTATTGCAGGTTGGGGAGGTCTATACCAAAGTAACCTAAAAAATTTGGAAGTAATGCAAAAGATATTCCTTAAAATTATGAACGACAGAAACAAACTGTTTGAAGAAAGTGATGTCTTAGATATTAGACAACTGTATGCTTTTAAAACACTATGTCACCAGCATAAAAAGAAGCAACAACTCAAATTCATTGAGCACCATCACAATACCCGTTATAAAAAAGATAAGAAAATACAGACAAGTAAATTAAAAAAAACAATCAGCCAAAGATCATACTATTTCATTGCACCACGTGTTTATTCAAAGTTGCCTCAAGAAATCCGAAACGTTTTGAATCCAAATGTATTTAAAAAACGTGCAAAAAAGTGGGTTAAAATTACCGAAACACACATTATTCATAATATTATTGATCTAAAAAATTGCTAACGTTTAAATATAAATAGATTTAGATATAATTACTTATTCAAAATAAGTTTTTATTAATTTATTTCTAGTTCCCATCTTTTAGTTATAGATATAAAATGTTTCCCTACATTGTTGTATTCACAAATATACATTTTAGCCTTTCCGCATTACATTAAGTTGAAAATAAATTGAAGCTACACCGCAGCCACGTACTAGTCCTTGACTTCAGTGGTCACGGTCCTCCTATTGGACTCCTTTGTTTATTTTCCATTTAGATATATATGTATAATGCAGATGATATTATTTTATGTTCTTTATTTAGAAATTGATATTTTGTAATTTTTATTTTGTTTGGAAAATAAATTATTCTTATTCTTATCACTAGTTACTCCATAAATTAATATTTAATTCATATTGGTGAAACATCGTAAACAAAATTATCAAGAAAACCTCCATTCCATAACAGTTAGAGCCCAATAATACCGAAGGGACTATAACATCTTGTAAATAAGTGTGCAACTAATGAGATCTATACCGATATAGCCACCCACTTTAACAAAAAAAAATTAAATTAATCCAAATCTATTCCATACAAATATTTGCAGCGCAGGTAAACATTTTGATGAACTTATTGTATTATTAAAACATCTAAACACTGAATTCGAATGCATACTATTGTCTGAGACATAGGTACTGTATAACAGATTTATCTGTTTTAAATATTAAAAATTCTTGTATATAATGAAGGTGATATCAACAGAAACGCGGGAGTTGTTCTGTTTATTAAAAATAACAATAAATTACTCTGTAAAAATTGTGCCTACACATCTTATTAAGATAATTTAAATACAATTTTTACATTTGGAAAAATCTTTTGTTATAACTGCTGTGTACAGACTTCCTTAGACGAACGAGAAGGAGTACTTACTTGAACTCGAAGAATATTTAAGTGAGGTTGCAAGAGAAGCACTACGGTTACAGTATTATAAAAGGAGATATTTACATTAATATAAGAGTATCTTACTATCATGAGCGAATATAACTTCGAGTCGATGGTAAATACCTTCACAAGAGTAGAAGGTGAAAGCAAATCTCGCACATCTTTTTAAAAACCAAATGTAATATTAATGATAATGTTGAATCCTTCCTACTTAAAAATAAAAAACAGATCATTTTTCAACTTTGATGAAGGTTGCTCTAAACTATAATAAAATTATTCCACAGCAAATAGGAAAGCAATATATCTCTGCAATAGATTATAATAAATTAAAATCTGAAATTAAAAACGTAAATTGGATCAGATTTTATAATGTAGAAAGTGTAGATGAAGCTGCAAATATGTTAATCGAAAATATTGCCATTACATCACAAGTACAAAAAAAGTAAAAATAACACATACACAAAGAAAAAGGTCAGTGAGTAAGCTCCGGCCTATTAAAATCCATGTGAAAAGGAAATATTTTGTACAAAAAATTACAAAGCGACCCAAATAACTTTTATTTAGAAAACGAATTTTTGGTTTACAGAAATAAATTGAATGATTTGATAAAAGAAACTAAGTTTAAGTATTATAAAACAAAAATATCAAAATAACAGTAAAATTAGTAAAAATATATCGAATGTAGTAAATGAAATTACCAATAAAAGTAAAATCAATAAGGACAGTATCTGGAGAACTTACGTCCGATATGTCAAAAATAGCAAAGAGTTTGTAAATTTCTTTACAGATGTAGGAAAGAATTTAGCAAAAGAAATTAAAAGATCATCTGTTACACCATTATGATCTTCCACGCCCTTTATCCTTTATCTTGCGCCTACAAACAAAATCGAAGTTAAGAATGTGATATGTGAGCTAAAAAACAACAAATCGCCCGGAATTGTCAGGATAATACGCTTAAAGAAATTGCAGACGATATAGCACCCCATATTACCTACTTATAATAAATTTTAAAAAAATCTGTGGGATTTGCCTTTCGGCTTTAAACATTGCTGTTCGTGAGGTGAAAACCATAGGGTTCCAAGCGCCAATTTGTTCAAAAAACAGTTTTCTACATAATTGAATTCCCGAGATAAATCTGTATAGTTCAATATACAAAGTTTCACTATTGACTCAACGATGGCAGCACAATTCACTGTACACATAGTTCTAAATCCAAGTTATGTTACAATTCTTGCAACCATAAGGTTTCTAGTGACTGAAAATTCAACAATAGTGTGTTTCGCGGCATTTTAGTGTGCTTTTTTTCAAGTGAAAACAATGAATTTTCTTAACCTAATTTTTTACTCCAGAAATGTATTCTTCCACGAGTGAGGACTCAGATAATGATGAACTCCCTGAACTGCAAAATCAACCAATTCAAACGGTTACAAGAAGGTAACAGTCACAAACAAAGTTTTGGTTTATTCAGAAATACAACCTAAATACATTTTTTTTTAGGATCTTTCCTGAAGTGGGTGAATCTTCCAAATCGAACCAAGAATCTCAAACCATTAATTTTAAAACTGATGATATACAAAATAGTGTCTTAACTAATCCGTTGGTACAATATTCTTCGACTGATACGAGTGAAAGTGAGAAAACACCAGTGAAAGAAAAGAGAACAACTAGAAAAAGAAAAAGAAATCCTGAGGCATGGAAAAAGAATAAAAGAAAAATATCAAAGAGGTGAAAGTTATGTGAATAGTAGAGGGCATGCTGTTCCTGCTAGAAATCTTAATGAAGAGAAGTACTGCAAAGAAAACTGCAGGTATGAATGTATAAAGAAAATTGAGATGGATCTACGAACAGACATTAAAAATAGTTATTATAATCTGGATCAAAATGGTAAATGTCATTTTCTTTTAAACAATACGAGGCGTGTTTTAGTTAAAAGAAAAAGATCTCTTGAGCCGACTAAAAAAAGAGCATTTTCGTTCGAGTATTTTTTTGAAAAAAACAACGCAAAAATCAGGGTGTGTAAGAAGTTTTTTTAACAACACTTTGCATAAGTCAAAAGCCTATTTACAATGTGCACCTAAAAAAAAGATGACACAGGAACACCACACACAAGAGGAAAGCATACAAAAGACAGAATAACAAAACAGGATAAGGATGAAATAAGAGCACATATTGAGGCATTTCCTCACGTCGAGTCACATTATTGCAGGGCAAGGTCAAACAAAAAATATCTAGATCCTACCCTCAATATCCAAAAAATGTACGATTTGTATGTGCAACAGTGCAATGAACAACAACAAAATCCACAAAAGATATGTTTATATAGACGCATTTTTGACTATGAATACAATCTTGAATTTTTAAAGCCAAAGACAGACAGATGTCATATATGTGAACAACACAGACTTGCTCAAAGAAAAAAAGGGAAGGTCGTAAAGACGAAGAAATCTTTAAGTTACATATTAATAGAAAAACAATAATGAGACAAGAACACATTTTATACATTTTAGCACGTCTACCTTGCCACAGCTTCTGAAATATTGCACCCATCAATTTGGTGAACACTCAGTACAAAATTAGCCAAAGTAAAAACATATTTTTAACCTTAACATTCCACAAAGTTCCAAATACAGTGCCACAAGGTTCTAAGTAAATTGCAGTCCTTTCTTAAAATCATATTTTTTTAAATAAAAAAACTTAAATCAGGTGTACATTACTATAGGCGCTGAAGTCAAATCTCTAAAATATATTTTAGCATATTTACTTAAACTAAATTCTATACACAAAACACTTTGTGTTACTTCCAAGTTTATATTTGCTCTCCTGAAAAATTTTGTATTTGGCACTTGGAACCCTCTGGTTTTCACCTCACGTGTTGTCAATCCGATTTTTAAAAACGGCAATAAAACGGATCTTTCTAATTACAGACCTATCTCAATTACATCAATCATTGCAAAAATATTACAAAAACTTATCAAGAACAGAATAAATTTGTCAATTTGGCTTTCAACAGACGAAATCTACGCAAAATGCAATTGAACGTTTAACATCAGAAATATATAGATACTTAGATAAAGGAACTCCTTATATGTGCGCCCAAAAGGAAGAGAACTTTTCCAACGCAATATTGAAAATTATAGTTAGTTAATAATAATATAACATTAACATTAATCATAACTTGTCTCATTGATTAAATAAATCGATAGTTAATTATTTACTACACAAAGGGATTCAGGTAGGCCGTTCGTTAGAATTTTATCAATTACAAACTTGAAACTTGGAATGCAGTCATAATGGATCATGCCCATTCTACCTAAAATATTTTCAGTCCTCCGGCTATATGGTGTGCCAAAAGTCGATACTAACTTTCTTATTTTAAATGGACACCTACATCTTTTTTTACATGGTTCGAATGGCTTTGCAATTCTGAGTTTAGACAACCTAAGTCATGTTAAACCTATCTGTTACAGGTTTTGATACACGTCAATATTTTTTAAAAAAATTGCCGCTGTATATCACAAACCGTTTAAAATTATGTAAACAAATTGATGAGGCAGTTAGCTGAAAGTTCAGGCTTACACCTGGTGTCCTATCGGTGGTCCCATCTTGTACCACCATATGGACGCCCACGATTTTCAAATGTCGCAATGAAAAATCGTCAAAAAGTCGATTTTTTCAACATTTAAAAATTGCTTTTGTTCTTTAGACATCTTCGGAGTGTTTTATTTGGAAAAGACAACGCGAAATATAATAAATTGAAAAAACCTACCAGTAAGGATATTCGTTCCATATTGTATGAGCGGTCCTTTCCGTCCTCACAATGCCTCGAAAAGAGATGGTTAAGTCACAAATCATGTTCTGAGGGCTGAGTTGGATGTATATGCTGACAATGCAGTAAGAAGCGACAACGCTGAGTCAGGTTTGGTACAGACAAATGATACTACATACTGTTCTATTTGGAAAAGACCGTTCATATAATATGGAACGTACACCCATGGAGCAACATATATTGGCAGTTCATTGGTAAAATATTGCTGCAATATTTATCTATTAGGTCAATATTAGCAATTCTAAGCCAATATTTAAGTAATATTTATTTTTGGTGTATAATAAATATTGAATTCATTATATTGTTCTAATATTAGAGAAATATTGATGATCATTTACTATTTTTTTAACATATTGATGTAATATTGGGAACAACATTAATTAATATTACTGCACAATATTCCATGTAAGCAGATAAAAGGCATATATATAATAATAATAACTTAATCTTTGGTGCAATTTGGCCAAATAATTTCGTCTGTTAATTGTTTCACTTTAACAGTTTTAAGCCAATATTGAAGGAATATTTAATTTTGGTATATAATAAATATTAAATTCATTGTATTGCTCTAATATTAGAGAAATATTGATGATCATTTGCAATTTTCTGAACATATGGAGGCAATATTGGAAATAACATTAATTAATATTACTGCACAATATTGTATATGTAAACACATTAACAATTTTAAGCCAATAATAAACAATAATTATTTTGCCACATAATAATAAATATTGAATTCACTCCAACATTGGAAAAATATTGGTGACCATATAATATATAGACATTTTTTTATATTACTTTTGCGATATTTCATGCAAGACAAAAAGACATATGACCTGTTAATCTATTGAGCAAAGTTGTTCTCTAATTTATTAATTAATTTAGTTTGTTTAGCCCATTTTATCTTATTTGTATTATTTATTATATAATCTAATAAATAAGTGATCCTTTTTATCTGATTTATGAAATAATTTTGGATTTCTGAATTTAAAACACTCAAATACTTTTTTATTCTATTATCATTTATTTAAATTCAAGATGTTTCCATTATATTTAAATAACAGATTCACCTATATAGTCTATTTTTATTTAGTTTTACTTTAACTTATATAGTTAAATAATTACATTCTTAAACAAAATTTATTCTTCATACTCGGAAATTTAAATAGTAATATCACTCCCGCGCAGACATTTTATTGGCTCCGAGTTACCAGCAACGGTCTCTACTTTTTGTTTGGTGTGTGGTGTGATTTGGCGTGATGCGTGCGCTTGCTCTCCGATTTATCGCGATTCGCGGCATAACGGAGACGCCATTATGCATAGTTGCAAGATCAAGATATGATAGATGATAGAAGAATAGAAAGTGGGCTGTGTTCGATTATATTATTAGCAACAATCATTGTGAAAAAAAACGAATTGGTAAGAATGTTTAACATAGAAACATTAAAATGATAATAATTTACTTATCAATTTCCAGCGAAGAATTCTATCTCTGGTCGGAGGTGAAAGCCTTCGTCAAAACGTTAATAATGTTTTGAAAAAATTAATACAAAAAGAAATGGCCCTAAAATTTTCCTTAAAGGGAAAACAAAAGAAAGAATGTTTTGAAAAGTTACCTCTTTATGATATTGTTTTGGGTAAGTAGGTAAACTGGATAAAATTATATAAATGTTATTATGTATTATGGGTGTTGTGCTAATGGAAATAGGCTAGTAAATTATGGGAATCAATTTCTGATAATTGTCGACATTTCGATTTATTATTAAATCATCATCAGGACTCTGTGAATACAATAAATAATACATAATTAATGTAACTTATGGTCTACACACATCAAACATTTTATCTAAAAACTCTAAATTCGACAAAAAAAAAGTTTTTTATTACTGTTAACAAAGTTACATTATTTAGTATTAGAATTTAAACTGAAATGGTCGATAAGATTAATAAATAATTAAAGTGATTGTAAAATATTTTATAAACATTTTAATAAATAATACAACAAACTAAGAGCACATAAATATAATAATATAAGCCACTCACATTCAGGAAGGTTTTCCGTGTTAAGATTATATAAATAAATAATACAGACATTTAGGTACACTAAACAAACAAACGGATAACAGTAGGATATTGAAAGGTCAGATGCAGAATGGTAAGCGTATTTAGTTTATTGCTGAATCTGATCTTTCAATACTCTACTGTTATCCGTGCCCTGAGGATGATTTAATAATAAATCGAAACGTCGACAATTATCAGAAATTGATTTCCATAATTGATTGACCTATTCCCATTAATACAAACTCCGTAATACATCAAGGCTATTATTATACTCAACGTTAATATGTATGTCTGGTTTGTTTCCACATGCAGTTCGATATACGCATAAAAATGCAAATAACCAAGAAATTGGGAAATTCATCGGTTTTGCCCTTGCCAGCGCAGGGGATAGAGATGGTGGGAGAAAAAGCAGAAATGTTGCAGACTAGTTATGCAAGTTGTCAAAAATTATCCATTAATACCTTTTAAATATTTTTTTATCATTTTAGTAAGCATATAGGTTAGGTTTGCAACATGAACTTTCAAAAAGTAAACAGGATGTCTTTTTGTTAACTTTGGTATTAGCATATTATAAGTTTTGCTTAAAATTATATTAATATTTTTTTATATATAGGATATACTTGTTATTTTATCGTGTTTGATTTATGACACATTATTCGTAAATTTAAAATTGTTACGGTTTTAAATCTATTGTTAATTTTATAAATAAATATTTTATTTTTGCAACACATTTATAATTTATTGTAATATACAAGGTGTTCGGCGCATGGACCTTCGAAATTTTTTTGTGGATTGGTGGGGTCATTTGGAAGTTTTAACCTTAAATGACCCAGGTCGTAACTGCTTGTAGTTACTGATCTTTTTTTTTACATTTTACTCAAAATTTACCAAAATTCCCCACTAAAACTCCTACAACTTTTTAATGTTTCATAACGTTAGAAAGGGCATCAACTGTAGAACTTTTTAATTGAAAACGAAGCTCTTCGTTGCTGTGTTAGTTTTTTTCCCTAATGATTTTAGAAGTTCAGAATTTTTATTTCTTTCATTTACTTTTGGGAATTTGGACCCTTGTAACTAAATTTCTTACTGATCCTTGCCACAAAAATAATTTATTTTGAACACGAATACATTACAGAATAAAATTTAGAAAAACGCCTATGAATAAAAAAGTTTTAGTGGGGAATTTTGGAAACTTTTGAGTAAAATCTAAAAAAATATATTTCTTAGTAACTACAACAGTTAGGACCTGAGTCATTTAGAGTTAAAACTTCCAAATGACCCCACCAATCCATAAAAAATTTTGACGGTCCATACGCCGAACCCCCTGTATTTTATATTGATTCCTAATATTGACTATAAATACAAAAGAAATATTGTACCAATTTAAATACAATAATTACAATATTGATAAATATTATCCTAGTTGTCAAAATAAATATTGATAATATATTGGAGATAGATATTGGAGCAAGAATGTAGAACAATATTAAGTCAAGATTGATTACAATATTTTGCCAATAAATAAAAATGTTCACATTTCGATATTGGGCAAATATTGCATTTCAACATTTAGCCACATTTAACCTATAAATACCCAATATTGTACTAATATTGCCTGCTACATGGGCATCCTTACAGGTAAGTCGCTTGTTCCATTTAGTAATAGAGTTTATTACATTAAAAATATATGTTCAATGGAAACAAAATTTGAGCGTGCTATCCAAGTCTAGGCAGAAGACAGTGAAATAGTTTTTTGCTCATAGGACTAACCGAAATTTTTACTGATGAAATTGTTTCTAATCTATCATCTGAAAAAAGTACAGGACATCATAAATGAGGAGCATTTTTAAGTATTTTCTTGATTAAAATCCATTGACGCAGTCAGAATCATCCAAAATCGGATATATTCTGCTAAAATCATACTAAAAAAACTGGATTCATTGCAAGAATTAACCAATTAGTGACTCGTCTCAGCAAATCTAAGCGCTATCGCGCTGAGCGAGAATAGAGCAGCACCCAGCGGAATGTGCAAAAGTCAGAGTGGTAATGTTCATATTCTCCTCCCTTAGAATTTCTAATAACATATCCTTAATGAGCTTTAACAAACACTATGATCGCAACATAATAGATCTCATCTTAATCAAAATTACAAGGACTGCGGTGAAATTCATGTGGTGATGGTATGTTGATAGTTGTTATATATCCTTATTTAATTTATTCTTTATTGATGTTTTTCATCTACAGTAAAAAAATAATTGTAGCGTTTAGTATTAGCATTCCGTTCAATTTGAACAGGGAGATGTATCTCTCGTCCCTACAAATTGAATAAACAATGAAAAATATTTATGGCCACCATGCCAAAAGAATTTGAGAACTTCAATAATAAAGAGAACAGAACTAGGAGAACATTGGAATTCATTTTTATTTACAATAATCAGTAGTTTTGGTAAATTTTTGAAAACACTTACTAAGTATTTAATCATTTGTGCTGTTATTTTGTTTTGATAAAAATGTGAATTTAAGATATAAGGAACTTGTATGTATTTGACTTGTTTGGAAAAATATAACCACAGTTACTCATTAAAAAAATTAAATTATGCCTCTGTCTGATAACATAATATAATTAGACGATGTCATTGTTAATACGTTTCGAATCTAAGATAAAATCTTATTAAAACAAGGAGATAACACAATATACAATAAACTTTTAACTAGGTACTTAATAAATTTGTGTACAAACATTTCAGATGATTACGAAAATGCTTTACAAGCAGAGAAAGAACCGTGGTGACAACTATTACATTACAAGTATTAAAAATTGATGGTTACCTGTGTCCCAAAGTTTCAACATAACCTTCAAATTCTAGTGTTTTAGTCTGTGCAATCTGCTGTGTTCTGTGCAGTTGCTGGAAAAAGATGGAAAAGGATTCGGAATTAAAGAAATTTAAACGTTCCTGTAACCACAACAATAAGAAATTTGTTTGTAGTTTAGTGTTTAAGAGGGATATTATGGTATGTCGCAGAGAGTTCTACGAAACACAAAAGTTGTGTCATCTGATGGTGGTTTGTTCAGTGCAAAGAAAACCTCTAAGACAAGACACACCGGATGAAAAGGTCAAACCAAAATATTATCACGTTTTATTATTTTCGCACGAAGAACAAAAAAAAATGGCAGTGACTAGTGAACCGTCCAGACAGTGCTGCTTGAAAAATAGCTGCACTGTCCTATTTGTTCGGACATGCGCAAAACGCCTGTTCAGACTTTTGTTTACAGTTTTGGGATAATGCAATAGCAATATAGGTTAAGAAATAATTTAGAGCTTGTGGGCATTTTTTGTGATGTTTTAGTCCTTTTATGCACATACATATAATAATATATTAGTGATAGTAGATATTAATAATTAAAGTTAACTGTTAACTACCTTTATTCTCATTTCCAATTCATAATTATCTAATACACCATGGAAAGTATCTCGGAAAATATGGACTTAGACATTAAAGTGGGAACAAGATTTTCAGATACAGTGCAATTTGAACAGTATTTCAATAATATTTGGAAAAAAAAAATTGTGCAATTTTTCAAGAAGGATGCAAGAACTATTGAGTCAGCTAGAAAAAAGAAAATTATTAGATTTTTAAATCCAGATTTGAAATTCTATTCTGTACATTGGTGTTGTATTCATACTTAAACTATTTAAAATTTTAGTACACTGCGACAAGAGAATTTATGTCCTGCTCATGTGCATCTGATAATATCAGATTCAGGAAATGACTTTATTGTTTCTAGTGTTAATAACAAGCACAATCATGTTGTGTCAGAGGTGAGATAACATTAATGCCAATGTAAAGTGGCAATAATATAATTTTTAGCAATTGTTTCAACGTTTACTCCACAATAGACGTCTACCAGATGATATTAAAGCTGATACCAAAAAGTTACTTCAAATAAAAGCTAATAAGCATACGTTAAGAGCCGATTTGGAAAAAAGATTAAAAAAATCACTAACATTAAAAGATCAGAGAAATTTGCAGCAAGAGGGCAGGGAAAATTTGAACAACATACAAAGTGTAACAGACACCATTCAGTCAGTATTTGGTAAGTTTTATTTTGGAAATAATTACTGTGTTATTTCATTAGATATATTTCAGATGCCGACTGTCACTTTTTAATTGATGAAAATGATGTTTTTAAAGGCTTATTCTTTTCTTCCAAAGAAATGATTGATACATTAAATGCTTATCCAGAAATATTTTTTTTTGATGCAACATACAAATTATTGGACATTAAGGCTACTGTTTATATTTTTTTAAATATGGATGGTAATGGAGAAAGCAGTATCGTTGGGGTGGGTACTTTGATGTCAGAAGATAAAGAAAGTTTGCAATGGTGTTTACAAACATTTAAAGAATTACATCCATCGGCATCCCAAATAATCAATATTATGACTGAAGAAAATACAAAAAACCCTTAACATCTCAAGAAAAATATAGGAAACTTTTGTTAAGGCGAAATTAGTAGCTAGCCTAGCTTCTGACGTTTGTGGTATTCACTATAATAATATAAATAAATCTTTAGATATAATGATCAATAACTTACAAAATGGCAAATACGATATCTTTGATACTTTAACTAATCAATCAGATAATCAAGTCACAGAACATATAGAATGTTCTGAAAACGATTTAGTACAATTACACAAAGTTAATTTTGACCATGAGCACGAAAATGATATTGATAAAGAAAATATGAATATGCAAGATAATTTAGATCTAAGAACAGATAATCTTTCCTACCAAAGTAACTGTGATATTAATGATAGAAGTAGTATTAATTCACAGAATGATATTAATGAGAGAAATAGTGTTAATGAACAGAATCATATTAATGGGGACAATTGTGATACTAATGATAAAAATACTGTTAATGAACAAACATGTGATATGAATGAGGATGTGATAATTAAAACTATTTCTCAGAATTCACTAAAAAAAAACTAATTATAAAGTTCTTAGTAAACAAAATGAAAATAATATTACTAATTTTATTACTAATAGCATAAATTTAGAGAATATTAGTGCAGATGACAATAAAAATCCCATAGATTTAGCAAAAATAAGGATTCCTATTTGTAAAAAAAGAGGCCGACCTGCTGGAAGTGACATAACTGTTATTGGATTATCAAAAAGGAAAAGAAAAAAAATAGTTTTTTACCATTTATTAAAAAGACTATCAAAGAAAGGATCAATATTATTTTACAGTGGATATTACCAGATACCCAAATTTTACATTCAAAACAAATAGAAATTAAAGATTTGCTTCCAATGAATCAAATAGATGTAAGAACTTTAGAGGTAAATATTTTTATTTTGAAAAAGAAAGTTGAGAAATATTTAAAAATTACCGAAAGCATATTAGAGCTACTGGAACATGGATTTGTGTAATTTGTCAAGTTACAATTTTAAATACCGATCCTACATTCGTTGTGATGTTTGCCTTCATTGGCTACACCTTAAATGTAAGGAAAATGATAGGCCTTTAGGCGAATTTATGTGCCAAAAATGCACAAATTAAATATCTTCTATTTTTGTTAAATTGATTTGTTTTAAAGAAGAATTGCAATAAGAATAATTTAATATTAGTCAAATTTTGTAATAATAGTTTTTTTTATATTTGGCTTTCATTAGTAAACTATATATATAGCTTATGTTTACGGCTACATGCTCACTTTTGTTAAAATTGTTTGTTTTTAAGAAGAGGATATTTTTATATTACTCGAATTTAGAAATAATAAAGAGTTTTTTACTTCTGATATTTTATTTGTATTAGTATATAAACAATAGATTATGCCTATGGCTATATTTTTGCACGGATTCCGCCTTACACATTTTCCCCACTGCCTTCCCCCTTAACCTATCACCTCCTTCACTTCCTCTTTTCCATATTTTTACTCTCTTTTCTTACCTACCCTAACTTTTCCTTGATCTCCCCTCCCCTATACCTTTCCAGCACCACTTTAAGTTTAAAAGTTAATATGTACAAACCTTTATCGAAATATGTTCAGCCATTCTTAAATTATAAACTTATCATCTTACTTCCATTTCCTTTCAGAACATAGACGTGAATGTAATAACATTCACGTCTATGTTCTACATTTAGTGCACTGTCTGGACAGTACTGCATAAGAAATATCTACACTGTCCAAAAAGTTATATTAGTGCTCTGTTTGAGAAGTATTGCATAAAACATACCTATACTTACTAAACAGTTATTACAAAAAATGAAAAATATCCTGCACCGTCTAATATTTCAAAATTTTTATTATAAAGTTAAAATATCTATACAAATCTTATAGGTGGGAATTTGCAATTTCCGCAATATAAGTATCCTCGTTTTAGAAACTGAACCTTGCTTTTTGATGACAATTTTTCAATTAATAGATGCGTATTATACTTCATATACAATCGATCGAACGTTAAAATACAATTTCCGGGCGTGAAGTGCGTATTTATGTCAACATTGTCAACGTGAATTCAATGTTTCATGACAGAATGTAAACAGTAGTAGTTTTATTGTAACTGTCTGGACAGTGTAGCTATTGCTTTAGAAGCACGGTGCACTAATATTCTGTAACCGTCACTGTCTGGACAGTGCAGCAATTTTTCAAGCGGCACTTTCTAGAGTGCACTAGTCACTGCCAAAAAAAATACTTGTAAGAAATTTCTTATTGCAGCTTTAAGTATTACAAAAACAAGAATCCAAACCATGGCGAAGACTCTAGAGTCTGGCAACATACTCAAGGAAAAACCAGTTGGTGACAGAATTTCAATGAAAAATGTTGAGGAAAAACAAAAAGTTAGCTAGTCTATAGCTTTATTCCCCGCTTCGGAAAGCCATTATAACCGTAAGAAGTCAAGTCGAGTTTATTTGACATGCGATTTTACTTTAAAAACACCTTTTGAAATGTATAATATTCAATATCATGAGTTTAAAGTACCCCTTACCATGTTTAAACATATTTTTTATAATGATTTTAACATTGGCTTCAAGTTTTCCGCAAGTGACATTTGTGGCATATGCATCAGTTTAAGACATGCCATTAGTAAACAAACTGGTCAAGAAAAAGTTTAAAATATGACTGATTTAAGAATTGATTCTCTACGGGCGACCAGTTTTTACAAGCTGGTAAAGGAGAAACCTCCAAAAAGTATTTATTTCGCCTTTGATTTACAAACAAGTTCACCCACTACCAAAGACACCAATTGAAGACGCCTCTTATCTTTGCCAAATTAGTTTTTATGCATTTTGTTCTATGGACATACATAGCAAACATCCAACATTTTTTATATGGGATGAACCTCAAGCTATCAGAGGGTCAGTTAAAGTAGTGTCAGCTTTATTATCCTGTTTACGTTCTCTTGATATTACAAATTGTGGAAATCTACAATTACCTTGTGACGGTTGTTGAGGTCAAAACAAAAACTCGTATGTAGTTAACTTGTTGATTTTCTGGTTACGAGAAACTCCTCCATCACTAAAAAACATTATAATACTTATTTCCGGTACGAGGTCATAGCTTCCTTCCAGTCTATAGGGCATTTCGGATAGTCAAATAATTATTGAAGAAGAAAACTACTATTCATACTGTTATGAATAGTGTTCTAAAATTGAATGCTTATAAAATCAGATTCATGAACAATTAAAGAAAACCTATTCTCCAAAACAAGTATAGTTTACTGCAGACCCATTGTCGGGGTCTTTGATCTAGAATTATTTGTAGAAAAATTCTCGGTTTACGTAGAATGAATAGGCATTTTCTTGATAAGTTAATCATGTCAGACAAAGCATCATTTCACTTAAATGGCAAGATGCATCAGTATGTCAGATCCTCCTCAAAAGTTAGTTTGTGTACGGTATCAACACAAAAAATTTACGGTCTATTTTTTAATATTTGGACATGTCAGAAATTTTCTTTGTTCGCAACTTGAACAGGATAATTTGTTGAGAACAGTCTATTTCCAACAAGATTGTGCTATAATTACTAGAAATTTCCTGAATGCAACCTTTGGAAATCGCTAGGGATGGGAGGTCCTACAGCATGGCCCCCTCGATCCCCAGAACTCACAGTTCCCGATTATTTCATATGGGGGCATGTGAAAGACATGTTATTTATAGCCCTATGCCACAAAAATTAGAACTTAAAGAAAACATTCGAAATGCATTTAATATAATTACCGGAACAGTAGAACCTATGTCAGCTTTGTAAAGCGAATAAATAAATGTATCCAAGTTGATGGGCGGTAGCTTGAGCACCTTTTGTAACTAATGTGTATTATTTTGTTTGTTTCTTATCTGTTTAATAAATATCTTGTCACGCTTTTTTTGAAGAGAAAAAGCTAAAGGAAAAAAGACTTATAGAAAAAACTAAATGGAATAAAAATCCTCCATCGCAAAAAGGTCGTTCAAAACATACTCATTCGAAAGACACCGGGTGTCATAAGTGCTGCAAGAACGACAAAAACTGTTGAATGTTGAAATTGCATCATGGATGATGAAATATTGGATATCATTGTACAACACACTAACCAATATATTGAAATTATTAAATTACTATTCAAACGTGATAAAGATGCCAGACCTATAGATATTGTTGATCTGAGGACATTTATAGATCTCTTATATTTAGCCGTTTTCACAGAAGTAACAGAGTTTGGACAACCTAGCGGGGTTCGACGGAGACAGCATTAAACCATTTAGACTTGTCAAGAATATCAAAAGATTTAAATTCATTATGCGTTGTATGCGATTTTACGATCGGATCACTAGGAATGAAAAAAAGAAAAACAGATATACCTGTAGCAATTCATGAAATTTTTACAATGATGGTGCAAAATTCGTAAAAGTCTTATAGCCTAGGACACCATGTAACGATTGATGAGAAATTAGGAGGATTCCGAGGAAGATGCGGTTTTGTATAATACAGCCCCAATAAAGTTAATAAATATGGGATTAAGATCTACGCACTGGTTGATTCTCACGCTTACTGTTTATGTATTTTAGAAATATACAGGATTACAACCTGAAGTCTCATATCGATTGAGCAATTCTGCGTCTTTGCCAATATCGTTCCGTACGAAATGTAACTGCAGATAACTGGTTTACCAGTATTCCGTTGATGGATGAGTTACAAAGTAAGAACCTCTCTTATGTTGGAACATTAAGGAAAACTAAAATCGAAATTCCTCTTGAGTTACTGCCAAATAACAACAGAGCTGTTAATAGTAGTTTGTTTGGCTTCAAAAAAGGGTTAACTTTGTTGTCTTACGTTCCTAGTAAACAAAAATATGTGATTTTGGCTTCAAGTTTACATGAAGATAACTATAGATCCTGATACAGGAGATAAAAAGAAGCCATCCACCATTACGTTTTACATAGTTCTAAAGGTGAAGTTGACATCACAGATAAATTGTGTGCATCATTCAATGTGGCTAGAAACGTTCGTCGATGGCCTATGGTCGTATTTTTTGTTATGCTCAATATTAGCGGAATCAATTCCCAAGTACTTTATTTCAGCAACGATCAAAATGTTATTCGAAGAAACTTTTTTTTGAAAACATTGTCACACGCATTATAGTTGCACGTCATATAGCTCATCGAAGTTCACAGACATCAGGGATTCATATCGCCCTGCAAGAAAGTCTGAAAAGAATTACGCAAGTAGACGAAGAACATACAAAATGAAAATGTAGGAAAATGCAAAAGAGGTCATATTTGGATAGGACAAAGGCATTTGACAAGATATAATTGTAAAAGATGTAACAAACCCATTTGTCTTATGCACAAAGAACACGAAAGCAAAGGTAGCTAATAACAAATGTGAGCAAACTGCTCACTGATGAAGACATCGCCATTTTAAAGCATATTGGTGAGGTGGATATGAAAGTTATGGCAAATATACATTGATGGCCCCGTCCTCGAGATCACACTGAGTTCACGTTTATCTGCTCTTTTCGGCATTGATGTTTATAGATATATAAATTGATTTATAGATTCAATATCACGTATCATTCATTATGTTTTCAACGCTTAAATGTGTCGGTCGTTTGTTTATATTGTATGTGCTTGAATTTTAAGAATGCCGAATTCGAGGAACAGAAAATGAAAAAAAATATATTAAAATATAATAGGTGGTGGATAACTTTACTTCAAGTAAGTACAAAGAAATATATACGTTCTCGTAATTCTATAGTCAGGATTAATGCATCAACATATCATTATCAAAACTCTTTACTACTTTGTATCTTACATAATAAGTAAAATCTTATTGTGAAATAAAAATATTTAATACATCTTTAGTATAGACTTCCACTAAAGAAATGGCAAATTAGATCAGCACAAGATAAAGCTCTTTATGCACAGAGAAAGAAACCCATTTAAGCCCAATTTAAAGAAAGATTGGGCTTAATTGCTGATAAACCGCGTAGTGGTGGAAGTGGGACGTCAAATGATGGATGATGGATTACTGGACTTGATAAAAAAATATAATTGACAGGTGTGATACAGTTGCTTGTCATCAGGCTACAATATAAAGCGAAAGTTTAGGGACTTGTGTTAGGTACGGCCAGGTAACTAATTCAGAAATATCCCTGGTACAGTCTACCTGCTTCGGTTCACAAGGTATTAATTCATAGGTACGAGGTAATTGATTACGCATTGTTATCTATAGGTGAATTATCTCAAGAGGCTGCAGAATCAGTTATTTAATTATTTAGAAGCGATCACGCCAGAAAAATGTCACGCGCTTTTACTAATACTGACCTTCTACATAGACTTTTTCTTAATAATAATATGTGTCTTTGTTAACGTACCTTTTGCATGGGTCCGTCAAACCCCTACAGTTCTCTAGAATATGCTATCAACAAAACCCCGAGTAGGTGCGGGGACACATGGCTGGTTGCCTATGTATTGGGCTGAAAAATTCCCCATCGCACACTGGGGTCAACCAAAGCACAAAGAACGTTGTATTAAATTCAATAAAATAATCATATACCATAAGTCCGAACTAAATGAAATATTGCACCAGCATTCCAATGACCTTGATCTAGAATTACGTTCGAACCGCAATCCAATAAATTGCTAGGTATGGTGTCAGAGCAGCTGAAAGGGACTAGGTGAAAGGGTTAACGTAATTTGGTCAAAATGGTGTTCCATTGGCTCGTACTATTCTCTAAATAAGCTTTGTGATGTCCTCGCGACCATGCAAGGCGTCACCTGAAAATAGATTAAAGCTCGTGGTCGTAGTTCAGGATAATCACCTGTAAGCGGCCCACGGAGCTGAATTCAATTAAATAATTAATTACGGGCAAGCCGTTTACAGCAAAGTCGCCAAATTTACATAGAACATACTACATACTACGCACTATCCAACGAGGGTAGTTTCATCTCGATTCAAGCAAGGGTTATCGAGATATTAATAAAAGCATCATTATATGCAAAATTGCACCATCAAAACTGCCTACGTGACCAAATGGACCGATGCTAAAAACCGTTACCCAGTTACTTGAGCCCCAGATGCATCGGCGCCAATACCTAGTGTATAAATTCCAAGTATGCAAAACCTCAGGCAGTTCACCCTATTTTTCGAGTACAAGACGTACGTCTTGGGTGCCTCTGGCGTGTCGCGAATCTTTCTGATAAAAGTTTCTTTAGGCCATTTTTTCTAAACAAACCAGGAAATTCTTTAGTGCCGTTTCATTAAAATTAATTTGCTCAAGTTAAGTCACATTGTCTTTTGGGGTAGTGCCAGAAAGTAATTAAAATTCATTTTGGGCGTGGCATTTTTCATAAGCTTTAGAGCCCATTTAGTAAATTTTTTTACTGTAATTTATTTCTATATTATTTGATTGACCACAGCCGTACGTCTTGACATCTGTCGGGGGGTATATGATTTTTTTTTAATTTTAAATAATATTAATATGCTCAAAAAGTGCGAACCATTCTGGAATTAAATAAATAATCGACTGTCACGCCCTATTTGGCATTAACATCTGGGGTAAGCAGGGAGTTAATTTACGGGGACACCCGGTATATGTGGACACCCGGTATATGTGATTAAAAAAAAACATCCGTCATTATTCGTGATAAAATCGACAAGAGCGACCATGGGTTAAACAAGTCGGTACTAATCAGCTTGTGGTTAACATATCAGGCAATAGATGGCGAACCTGGTAACATAAAATAGAATTTCATGTTAATCATTGTAATAAATGAGTGATTCTCTATTATAGTGCTAAACACATTAAAATGCATTGATTTCAGAATTAATCCGAAAAGTACAAATGTTTACTCCATATGTCAGTTTTCGCAAAGTCCGAATGCCGATAATAAAGATCTCAGTAAGAAAACTTAAGGGTTGACAACGTGAATCAAACCTCCTACCAAAAATGTTGAATTAGTAGGAATTAGTTTTTTTTTCATATTAACCGAAGTTATAAATAACACAGGACGGAGTGAATCTTCCTTTTTCTATTCCGAAAATTCATTAGACACTTGTTTTCAGTGTAATTAAGTCAAAGGCCACGTTGAGGCAAATCGATCTTGGTATCGGAGTTTAAGACTATAATTTCACCAGTTATTTGATACTTTTACATTCTCAATTTATCGATTCTTAAATCGGAGATATTTCAACAAGTATTTAACGTCCAGATAATCTGGGTAAGTTGTATTTTCACTTCTTTTTAGTTCATAACCATGTGTACATTTTGAGGTTAGCTTTACACTAATTTACATGTTTTTTTATCGTAGACGGTTTTGGAGAGGATTTATTTTTGGGCAACGAAAGTAGTAGTTCCCTAGATTTTTGGTATGGTTTGATAGCCACGTGGGCAATCCCACATAATTTTAACTCTGGTACAAGTTTTTCTGAAGCGAAGTATACCGAGCTGTGTTTTCCTGGAGGATGTTCTGGCATAACACCAGACCCCAGATCCCGAGCACCTGATATCTACGATTCTTCAAGTGGGTTAAGAAAAAGATAAGTTATTTTTGTACAATTTTAAATTAGTGTGCTCATCCTGTAGTTTTCAGTAATCTTTTTATATTTTATATTTAATCATTTAGTAGTTAACATTTTGCTTATCGTTCCTTTATTTTGATATAGTGACTCCTTCAGAGAGATACTGTAGGGTGTAGATTACATTTGTGGCCTAGAGCTATTTTTTTTTGTTTGTAGGGACTGGTGAATGCACCCGCCTGGGGCATAGTTCACCCCAGTCGTTAAAATCTATTGTACAGTTAAATTTTTTTTTCTCTATTATAAATATTTTTCTTACTAGTGTGCTATTGTACATATTTTTTTTGTTAATACTTAATAGTTCTCAAATTTGTCCATGTAAAATTAATCGTTGTAATAAATATTTTTACCTTACAGCATTCTTTTCTACTGTGCATAATTAATCTCTAGGATTAAATTCATTGCGGGAAATTGGTGAGAGTATTTGTCCAATAATCGACGGTCGCAGCTAAGTCGACGACATTGTTAATTTTAGTATTTAGTTAACAATTTTCTTTTCTTTTACAAGCAAATTAATTAGTCATTCATTTTTCGTCAATTTTAGCTATCACACATACTGAATTTTTGTGAAATTTTCAATTTATGCAGAACCTTGTCGTTGGGAGGAATTAATTTAAGTCAGTGTAAGGGACGCCATTGGGCCGCCATTAGCGTCATCGCGTTAAAACATTATAACTCTTTATGTTCAAGATGAGTTTAAGTTTTAGCCGAGCATTGAAAGCTTATTCGCAATTTTCCTTCCCAACGACAAATACGCTGTGTAAAGCAAATTATTGTCTAATAATATTAATAATATATTAAGAGTAGGAATCAAAATTAGATTACAGGTTAGAGTGAACCCTAACTTGTGTACCCGAATTACAGTGAAGGTACGAATTGAAACCTTTCGGGTCCACCCTGTTTACGCCATAATTATTAATTTGTTTTGGTGATTGTCAGTGTTCATTTTAACTGAATTCTTTATTGGATGTTCAATCATTACCAAGCTGCTTTAGGTAATAGTTATAGCTACCTAAACAATTCACTTTGGTTAATGGTAATTACTTATTTTTTTTTGTTTTCATTATAGTCATTTTAACTAAATTCTATACTCGATGTTCAATCATTACCAGGTTGCTTTACATAATGATTATGACTACATAATTAATTCACCTAGTTTAGTGGTCATTTATTTTTTTGTTCTTTTGTTTTTGTGATTTTCATAATATTCATTTTAACCGAATCACATACCGGGTGTTCCATAATTCCGGACCTAGTAAACTATGTCCGTAAATTCATGTACCTAGTAGTCGGGATAATTAGATTATCATTGTTTACTTACGTGGAAATAATGGGGACACTGGCTGAGTCAATCACTCATACCTGGACATTGCGATCTACGAGGAGTGCATAATTTTTTTCTAATTTTATTTTTATCTACTTTGTTTTGCCTCCTCTAATTTTATTCAGCGATTTCCGCTTTTTAGAAAGTACCCACATCTGGGAAAGGAAATTATGTTTCCAGTTGTAACTAATTTTAAGGCATATTAAAGGACTGGGTTTAAGTACCCCTATTTTATGAAACAGATGATGTCACTGTATGTTACATCGTAACCCTCATAGTGTAGGCTTGGCATTTTTATTTTATTTTGAAATATTAGCATTACTGTACGCATTTCGACTTGATCTCGCTATAAGTCAATTGCCCTCTTTGTTGGGTGTTGGACATGTATCCAACTTACATTTGCCTTGGTAGCTTCATCGCCTAATTATTTTTTTTTTTTGTTTTTGGACATACTGCCTTGTAACTGAACTCGTTCAGCTTCTTGTACTTCTTTGCTCTTAATATACCGTTACACGAACCCCGTCTTTTCTTTCTACACCCTTCAGGGGCGTATCAAGGGGGTCACTGTATAATTAATTGCATTTCTAGTGGTTGGGCGGGGGAATAGTCCTCCACCGCTAGTATTCCCACACCTAACTAATCGTAAGTTTGTATACATATTTAAAAAAGATTGAATTCTATTTATTTATATTATTTTCAGAATATAAAAACGGGCCTAATGTGGATTATGCAGACATGGTCGAAGAAGTGATAAAAGTGCGAAACGAACCGCAAATAGAGCAAGAAGTAATACAAGAAAATGAGATTCCTTTTTATTTTATGGAGGACCGATCACAAGTTGAAGAAAACTTAATAATAAAAGACGTTAGTAACTGTTATGTGGAAGAAACAAAATGCAACAAGAATATTCGTGAGTTTGCATGTTTAAAAAAATTGACAGTTTATTTATTTAGCTTATTTTCAGAATATGAAAACGAAGTTTTACAGCTAAGTAAAGTCCGTATAATGTCCTCCCAGAAACACTGGGTTGAAGATTTTAATACGCTGTCAGAAATAGAAAATGTTCAACCTAAAGAACTGCCAAAGACTAAAGGTGTAGGTGTTAGATAGTAAAGGGTAACTTTATTTTACTAATTTAATTTTTTTGATTTTCAGTTTATCTTCCCTCAAAAATTCCAAAAAGAGATAAACCAAAAGGTGCTGGTTTAACTCTAATTGGTTTACCAAAGAAAAAACAAAGAACCATGCTGCTCCCAATCAACAAGCTGCCAGAAAAAGAACAAAATAAAGTAATGCTTGCATGGTTTGTGTTAGAAACCTTGATCCAAAAAGTTGTAGAAAATAAATATCTCATCAAAATTTCTGACACCGAAAAATGTCAACCAACTGGGGTTTGACGTAACTGATGACAGAGTGTCTATTTTGCGACTTAGAAAATGTTTCGATTTGGAAGGTTGGGTTAAAGTAGAAGAAATTGTTAATTTCAAGAAAGAACAAAACCTTTATATATGCCTAATTTGTGCAATTGATGCAAAATCAAAATATGTGATTTGCACCAGATGGTTGAATTGGAACCATTTAAAATGTACGTGCAAAAAAGAATAGAAAAAAAATTGGTTTTGCAATGTGTGCATTGAAAACTATTCAAACATTTAATAAAAATTTTATAAGCTAAAAATACTTGGTTTGTTTTTTTTTACTCTATGTAAAACACGGGCATTTTATTACTTCTTAATACTTTACAATATGTACAGTAAAAAAAAATAACTGTGCTCCTCTTCGTGTTAATTCTCATTTAAGTAGATGCTGAGGGCGCTGACGTCAGAGATGACATGACGTCATCAACTATATATAAACGAGGGGGTGACTCGACACAGATCAGTTGATTTTCAACGCTGAAAGAGAACTCCTCACGTTTACGCGAAATATACTTCCAATTTTTTTGCAATGGCTGCTCCCCAAAGGTTGATGGAAAGTGCTCCCAGAGGATGCGCAAATCTGGACTTTTTGGATTGGTTGGCAGAAGTTGATCTGTTAAACAACCAGTGGGACGAAGAATTCGACTAAGATGGTGCCGTCGAAGCTGAGGCCGTCGAAGTTGGTGCTGAGGACGTCGAAGTTGCTGCCGATGACGCTGTTGTGGAGGTTAGAGAAGATCTGTGGAGCGACGACGAGGAAGATCATATTCCCATTGGGGTGTCGTAGATTAAGAAGACGATATCCAACATCCTATCGATGCCGACGATGATGGCATCGTGGCGGACGCTTCGGACGAGTTGCAACATATCCACAAATATCTGCAAAGAGGGGACGCCAGAGGGGAGATATTCTGCACCACCATGGCATACTTTGGATACTGTGGATGTGAGGGGTGGTGGAGAGTATGAACTTTGCTACTGGTGTTATGTAGGCTACCAACGACGTGTCGAAAAGTCACTCCATCGCCATGTTGACCTACATAGCACCACACGCTTTGCCGATGGTGTCCGAGTATATTGCAAGTGTTGGTGATCCACTGCACCAAATAAGACCGGTTGAGGTGTGTGTCATTTGCAATGGTAATGTAAATATATAAATATGTAAATATATACATATGTAAATATATAAATATGTAAATAGTTTAGTGTTAAGTTAGTTTAGTTGTTTTATTTTATTTTATTTTAAATATACTTTTTTGTTGTAAATACACTTCTTTTTCTTGTAAATATATTTCTTTTTTTTCTGTAAATAAATATTTCTGTTATATGAAAATGTTGTGTTTTTTTTACATTTTAAGTGTAAAACTAAGATACAATTTAAAATATCTGTCTATGTGGTGGAAATGCTGCTATGAAAAGAAAATCTGTGTATAAGAAACAGTCTACCACCTCACTCTTAATGTACGTTGTGGTGGTTGAGTGGCACTAGTATAAAATGAATATGGGGTTGGTATAGGCTAGACTGCTATAGTAAAGCGATATTATGCTACTCAAATGAAGACAAATGTACTTATTTCTTATTATATAAGTCAATTTACCCCACTTTATCTTGCACTTAAAATAGAGAATAATAAACAAATCATTTCTTAAAGTGATATATTTATTTACAAAAATAAAAAAAACATTTATATAAATTATTAATTACAAAAAATTAAATAAGTTCAGCGTCCATTGTTCATGATCAGATTTGTTATTGTCACTATCATCATCGTCCTCATTTGGAATGGTCTCCAGTCTCCAAAGTGACTGCGACCGATCCATCGACCCCATGAGTTCCACTCTACTGTCTCCAGTCATCGGTCGTACTATCAGGTACCTGTGGTGTGTCCTCAAGATCTTCCAATAATGGTAGCTCCCATCCCAGAAACAACCCTGTCCAATAATCCGGCTCAACTATCAGATCATTGCTGGACGACACGGTGGGATCTTGAATTTTAGTATTCATGCTGAGAGCTCTCTAATACAGAACTGATAAAGAATAGATTCTCTCAGTTCTAAGTATGTCAGTTTACCCCCACATACTCTCCCACGTTTACGATAGTGGTATCGGCGGCAATGTTACTATGAGAAAAAATCCGTATATGAGGAACCTACTACCCGCAACTCTTGCAAATGTTGGTTATAATGGAATGGGGGTCCATTTATATAAGAAACTCCTCTCCTCCTGTTTCTTATTTAATACTCTAATTTAAAGACTTATCAGTGATACCTAAAAATGCAATATACCTACAAAAGAAAAGGAATCCAATAAAGGTAAATTTTAAATATTTAGTTCGACAGAAATTACAGAAAGGCAAAATATAATCTAAATCAAAAATAAACTCTTTACTCTTCCTAATACAACAAACAGATATACTAAGACCAGGAGTAATCTGGTAATCTGCCTGACTACTTTTGGGCATTTAAATGACATGAAAAAACAAAACAAAAGCAACTTATTACATTGGTTAAATTAATTACAGTTTAGGATCATTTTCTAAAAAATGTAGTATAGTAATAAAATCCTCAGTTTTATAAATATCGAAGGTTGATTCTCTAAAACGACGGTTCCTTTTCTTTAAAAACCCCGCGACTGCCGATCTGGGATCAAAATAAGCTGTTCCAACTCCATTCGATGACGCTAAGAGGCGATCGTTCATTGTGTCCTCATTGAGTGAAATTCTCCCTCGAGTTTTTATTTTGTTCAAGTGAGAAATAGTCCTCTCAGTAAATACCTGTGTTGTAAACAATAAGTTTTCTTAATTTATTATGATGTCTGGTGCCTTCATTGGGAGTATCAGATTAGTCAGAAAAGATGTAAGATAGGGCTTTTTGGAACACATGGATACGCAATAAAAAATCACTAAAAATGCCCAGATTGTCTCAATATTTTATCGGTTTTGCATTTGTTACATACATAGTCCCAATAATCATATTTATATCTATTACGACATCGACACCGCTGCCTTAATGGATGGTCCACCTTACACACACCAGAGTAGTATTATGTTAATCTAACCCAACCTAACCTAACCGAACCTAGCCTAACAATTATATTTATATTTACAAATAACTAACTCTAATGACAATAGCTTAAAACTATTTCTAATTAATATATACAAAATATTTACTACAACGTAAAATTAGAACAATAAAAGTATACTTAAAACTACTGACTTACCAGATTTCACACACGCACACGCGAAGGAAAAATTGAATATAATATGAGCAAAGATCCCATCATATATTCATGATTTTCCCAATTTTCCTCAATTTCTTTATGGCACAGTTCGGCGATCTCACGTGCTTGAATTTGCCTTGATATCAAGGTACCATGTGCAATCATATTCCGCGCCATATCACCTAACTTGGCATCACTTTGGCGAGCAGCTGTCTCTTCCGATTTTTCCTTTTTCACTTTGTTGTGTAATTTAGAGAAACTGTTGAGGACATTTCGTTTCTCAGCTTAGGAAAAGTCTCATTCTGAATCGGAAGTACTATTACGAACTTCCGGTCTCACTGTCTTAGAACGCTTGGCTTGGTCTAAGGCGGTAGTACCAGTTGAAGGTTTAGAATAATTTACAGCTGAATTTCTAACAGCAGATTTCTTTACCTGCTCCTCGTCTTTCTTTGAATTACATTTAACATTTTTGGCCCTATTGTCTGAAATTGGACTTACAGGGACAGGTACAGATTTCTGTTGTTCTAATATCTCCCTAATAGAACCATCATCGCCTTTCTTGCATTTCTCCACCTTACTCTTTTTGGTATCAGATTTTTTTGAGGAAAAAGTATCATTCCCAAGAGCAGGTGTAGAAATCTTAGAAGGACCTAACTGTGAATTTTTAACCTTTTTCGCTGACGAAAATTCCAAGATTGAAAATGGTCACAATTGTTGACAAAGCAAATGGAGATATATTTCTGAACAGCTCATTCAGCTCACACTGACATAGTCCTTGCACACTGTCGCCAACATTGCTGTTCTCATCTCCATGTGGTGCAGCTCCTTCTGACGTCTCATTGTCCATCTCTGCCAGGAGACGCAAGAAACTCGCCAAACTTGTCCCCAGAGAGGTGAATATCCGTGGCGATGTTGTGGAAGTCATGAATGTTGTAAGCACTACCACTAGCCGCACTCATGCCACGTTCATTATTGCCGCGTTTGGGTGACACCACGCTACCATTATTGTTAAGCGTGGGTGACGTAACGCTACCGTCATTGTTCTGTGTAAAGACCGCGCCCTCCTTCCATGGCCTAAAATGAGCCAAATAGGCCTTAGCCGTGATGGTCCTCAATATTGACGAACCAGCCCGTTTGCGGCTACCACCAGCCATACATGAAGAACTATTTCCACTTCCTTCCTTTCTTAAACACTCACCTTTTTGAGAACTAACACAAGCGTTTAAAACTTTCTACGACATGTATATTTCTATCCTCAGCTTGGAAAAAAGTCTCCGGTTCTGAATTGGAATCATCGCGATTCACATCCGTAGTACTATTACGAACTTCCGATCTCACCGCCTTAGACCGAGTAGCTTGTTCTAAGGAACTATTGCTGGATGAAAGTTACAATTCACAGTCGGTTTTCTAACAGCCCACTTTCTAACAGCAGATTTCTTTACCTGGTCCTTGCCTTTCTTTGATTCACATTTAACATCTTTCGACTTTGATTCCTCAGTAATAGGCTTAGAGAGGCAGGTAAAGATTTGTGTTTTTGTAATATTTCGCGAAGAATTGAATTACTACCATCGCCCTTCTTAGATTTTGCTACCTGACTCCTTTTGTGAAATTTTCTTGAGGTCGGGGGTTTCATGTCAACAAGTTTTAAAGTGGGAATCATCGTATACATCGTTGTAATAGTCGGCAAGGAAAATCGAGGGACATTTGCAAACGATTCATGTGTTTCACCCTAACATACTTCATGTGCTCCAACGCCGATAATAGGTACCGGGCTGACATGGTGTAGCTCCTAACCTAACATAACCAAACCTAAGAATTATAGTTATATGTACAAATATTTAACTCTAACGACAATAATGGCTTAAAACTATTTCTAATCAATATATACAAAATATTTCTTACGACGAAAAATTACAATAAAAGTAAACTTAGAACTATTGACCATATGCGATCATATTCCGCGCCGTGTTCTCTAACTTCATAGCGCTTTGTCGAGCAGCTGTCTTTGCTGCGATTTCCCTTTTCATTGTGTTGTACAATATACATTTCTGAAAACGTTCACTAACACTACCAATAAAATGTTGATTGGTGCATTGACCTTCAATGTCCAAGTCCAACCCCGACAGCCTCATAGAAACATGTTAAACATATTGTTTTCATTCAAAACTAGAATGTATTGATTTACATACTTTCTGATAAGCACTACAATTCAAAATATAAAACTGCTTATTGGTATACTTCTATTTACTTTATTGTCAAGTTCTGGATTGTCAGATTGTATTCCCTCATCATACAAAAAACAACTTGTTCAATCTCCGTGATAACTCACTATTATTTGTTTTAGGAACTTTGGACCTTAAATTCACTTCTGCGCTCTCATTTTCAATTTTTCCTTTTGAAGCTGTACTTCGTAAAGCTTCCGTAATCATTCTCGTTACGCAAATCCGAACTCCTTGACTTTTTATACTTTCCAATTCCAGCACTCCTCAAAATATTCTTTGCTTCTATACCCTGCAATAGCTTGAAAAGTTGTCGCTATCCCAAGATACACTGCTAGTAGCATTCATAGTTGTTTACTGTAAGTCTACTCTCATAAAGCCCCCTGCTATTTAAAAGCGAATCCCCGCACTACACGATAACAGCTGGTGAACACCTGTTACTTATCTGACGTTATGATAACTCAGTGAACGTCTGGTCGTCAAGTGTGGGAGCCAGTTAAAACAGCTATTCCTAATTAAACCTATCTGAAGAGCAGATTGCATTAAGCTAGTTTCATAAACTTGTCTAAACAAGTTAGCTCATTAGAGGAACAGATGTTATACATCTGGTGGGGATATATTACCTTGAGAGGAATGGGGTATATAACCAGCGATATGCCTAAGACTAGTTCTCAAAAATGTCTACGGCTTTAAGTTTTTTTTGTCATGTGTCTCAACTATACACACATCGAGTTTATTCGAATATAAAGTTGAAGATAATATTACAAAATGAGTAGTGCTTGGTGAGCAATGAAATGCATTAAATACATCAAAGTGTCAATTAGTTTCGGTGGAGCTTTGGTATGATTTTTGTTGTCCCTTGTGTAAAGCTATCAGGAAATAACGGCGATCAGATTGCTTTCAATAAAGCCGATTGGGCAGGAAGGCAACTTCTCCACAAATTTCGAACAGGTCTGAAATTGCCAAGTAATCAAGATTTCAAACGCAAATATTTATATCTTTGAAGAACCACGAGCAAAATTCAAAAAACTGTATTTATAGCAATCGTGTGAGTGCAACAAACAATACGTGGGTGAGTCATCCAGACCTTTTAGTGTAAGATTGGGCAAACATCAAAATTATATAAGAAAAAATGAAATTCAGAGATCCAAGGTCTGCGAACACGCTTGGGAAAATGGACGTGACAACGTGAGAGTGGCTACCGTCTGATCTTCGGGATTAATGAAACGACCTATCACAAAACTGTGACTTTTGCTTAAGCATGTGTTAAACGGTATTTTAAGAGAGCCAGCATGTTTGAAACTGATTTAAATATAATGAAAATTGTGAGTTTGGCCTTGATTTACCATTGCAAGTGTCGTTTTTGACTGATCAAGTCAGCTTAATTGTGACGTTTATGAAATGTAATAGTTTAATAATTTTGTTAGCAAATGTCAGATTTGTTCTGTCAAAGTTGTTCTTACTAAATAAATCAATTTAAAAATCAGCGTAGCATCTCATAGTTAACAATATACGAAGACAAAAAATAGTATACTACCTTTATTTCTAGTTTCATTAATTTAAAAATGACTAAAAAGTGTGAAATGTGCGGTACATCATTCAGCCATCAGGATGCCTTAAAGAAAAGGTAAATCGAAAAAAACGGGAAAAAAGTAATAATATCGCAGTAGCTAGGAATTCTCCTCAAACTGAGGATAATTTCACATTTTTTGCCAGAATAAGTAACTTAACCAATGTTAATTTTTAGGACCAAGAATTAAACCTCCTTCAAAAAGGTTTAAAATATTCCCCACATAATGTAAGTAAAAAAGATTTTGAACTTCTTGCCGTTAATACAGAGCTAGCTACATTCTCAGTGGAGGAAATCTCGGAATTGGAAAGACATAGTTTAGCTAATATATTTAACTCGACAAAATGTAATACTAACAAAGGAGAAATAACCCTGTTAAAAAGCATTAAACAAAAACTGGTGAATTATGATTTGGTTCTCTGTAAAGCGGATAAGGGTAACACCATAACAATTTTAACAAAATCAGAATATAATGTTAAAATACAACCAATCTTAAAGAGAGAAGACTTTGAAAAAATCAATAAAAACCCTATCAATAAATTTCAATTCGAAATTGTATCTAACTTAAAGAAATGTAATACGGTTATCCAAAGTAATGAGGCGTATAAATTGAAAATTATGCAGCCCCCATTCTCTATGGTCTTCCAAAAATTCACAAAGTAAATAACCCTATACGCCCCATAGCGTCTTACATCAATGCTCCATCTTATAAATTGTGTAAAAAACGTAAATTACATTTTACCAAAATTAATAAATTTTTAATCTAAATATTCCATAAAAAATTCTTTTGAATTTATTAAAAATACCAAAAAATTAATAATACCAAATAACTTAAAATTAATCTCCTTTGACGTTAAAAGTCTGTTCACCTCAGCCCGCTCACAGAACTAAAATTAATTTTAAGTAATTTAATAGATAATTCACAAATCAGTGAAAACGAAAAAACAGAGTTAAAAAATCTTTCGAGAGTTTGTATTGAACAAAAATATTTTCAGTTTAATTGTGAATTCTTTAGACAAAAAGACGGACTACCAATGGGTTCACTAATTTCTCCTTTGTTAGCTGAAATATTTATGTCAAACTTAGAAAATTATTTTTTTAATAGCAATAACAGATTAAATACACATGTGTTTTATTGGACTCGATATGTAGACGATATTTTTTGTATATGGACCGGTACAGAAACGAACCTAAGTAATTACCTTAATTTATTAAATTCTTGTAATAGTAAAATTCAGTGCACTATGGAATCGGAGCAAAATAGTCGATTAAACTTTCTAGATATTAATATCAAAAAACATAACAATCAGTTCAAATTCAGCATTTACCGCAAACCTACTACTACAGATACAGTAATAAATTATAATTCGCAGAAATCATGGCAAATTAAGATTTTCATAGTCTAATACATAGAATCACGAATTTTCCTTTAGATCAAAGTGATTTTGATAGAGAATTTAATATAATTAAACAAATTGCAAGAAATAACGGATACAACGAGTCACTAATAGATAACATGGTCAAAAACAAACAACGTAAAATGCTTCAAAAATAATTTTTCACTGTGCCTAACAAACCTACAAAATATAGTTTTATTAATTATATTCTGAAATATAGTAACAAAATTTCTAGAAAATTAAATAATTTAGGTATCTCTAAAACAAGTGTGAACAAAACAAATATAGAAAAAATTTTGATTGATAACAAAGAAAAACTAAATAAAATGGATAAATCTGGTGTATATAAAATTAATTGTAAAGATTGCAATGCTGTCTATATCGGTCAGAGTGGTGAAAGCGTTGTGAATAGGGTAAAAGAACATAAAAAATCTATCCTAAATAACAATAAAAATTCAGGAATGTCAACACACTGTATTGAAAAGAATTTCATAGATACTGATAACATAAATTTACTTCATTCAGAAAGTAAAGGTAAACATTTAGATCTGCTAGAACTAGAAATCAGAAACTCTTACAAGTATAACCCGTGTACCACGAATGACCAACAAAATTTCTTGAATGCCCCAATAATAAACAAATTGCTAAGAACTATCCATTGATTTGTATAATCATTATAGGTCCACTCCAAACATTCCCATGATTAAGGATGTTAACAAATTAAGTCTTAAATAGATTAGGTCATAAATACTTTTAGGTATAAATTAGAATAAGTACATCGGAAACTTTAGTATTCACTATGTAGAGTATTTATAACACCTATGTTGATTGATTCGTCTAAAAGTAGGATTTAATTTATAATTAACAATTATTTTCAAGATGTTTCACAAGGTACCTACCACAAGTTCAGTTCAATGTATGAAAAAAATGTATACCACCGAAGTATGTGGCACCGAAAGCTTATAAAAGACTAACTAATATAATGAGCTTCCTATTTGCAAAACTATGCACTAGTCAAAAATTTAAAAAGTGAGTCATTGGTAGTACATGACAGGTATTTTAAATGTCTACCAAACAAACCATTAAATAAGTATCAAAATTAAGCATTTTCAATGTAAATTGTATGTGAAAACTCATATGAGACGCATAATCCTTGTAAATGAATGGAAATTTAATGACATCATTTGGATCATCAAGTGATCGAGCATTTGGATTAGATTTCCACGGTGTACACACCTTAGAAGTCCAATATATGCTTGTAGAAAATTAACAATGTGAGACATTCAGAAGTATCATGGAATGTTGTATTCTAGTACAGACAAAATTCAACAAGACACATTTGTTTTAAAATTGTGTGAGGGATCGCAACAAAAAATAAATAAATAAAACAAATGTTCATGGAATTTCCATTCAGTTCTACATTTCTACCATAGGGGACAAGGTAATGAAGCGACATCATACCTTGTCGCACGGTGTTCTTGGGTTTTCATCTAAATTAGCTCCGAAGTTTATCGGTCCTTTTTGGGTGATCGAAATGATATCAGTAATCGTGAATCTACAAGATGAATCTGATGTAATAATCAGAAACGTTCACGTGAAGGATCTTAAGCATATTAATTAATTTTGTTTTTCTTTTAACTAGATATAATGGCGCAGATCCAAGTGAGACTACGACAGCTGTTTGGCGAAAGTCCCAAGAGGCAAGAGGGCGCCAGTGATAACAACATGAGAAAAGAAAAAGATATAGACGAGGGAAAGCCGACGATACCAGTGAGCATCGATTTACAAAAATTACGACCTGCTAGAATATCGAAGAGGAAAAGATACCGATTCAAGCTAAAAGGAGGAAAGTGGATCACAGTGAAGTCGGCATAGTCGTATATATATAAAAAAATATATACATATTTTTTTGTGTTAAATAGGGGGTGATGTAACGATGAATTCCTTTCTGTTTATTAATTACCAGTTTTAATCGAAGGTTAGTACATACTAACAAGAGTAAACGAGATTCATCATTACGAACAAATCATCAACCGATATCCATGGAGATATCGGTAACTACGAAAATGCACAGACCTACCAACCCACTAATATAAAAGCCGATGCACGAGCTCAGAAATTCATTCTCATACCGCAGATAATAAAGAAAGGTTCGTGACTTCTAACCTTAGATATTGTCGTGACATCGCGTAAGTATCACCAGCTTGGTAGTGAGAGACTCGGGCTAGTGGGGTTCTTGAATCAAGCCTAGTCCGAGAGACGACGTACACTTCGTGACCTTCTGACCCAGTCTAAGCATGCGAAAGCGCCGTCGCCTCATAGGTGGTGAGAGGTTTTGTACTCAGAGCTGAGGGAGCTAATTAGCTCTAGCCTGATCTGAGGAACGCTTGACGGGTGTGTTGGTCCAATTGTGTACGACGTTCACAGCAACTACCATAAGCTGGAGAGTTTTTATGCGTTAAGCGTCGGTATCTGAGCGGTAGATGTCACGGACTTATGTCAATATTTTAACGCCGTGTATTTTTCCTGTCAAAGTGACAGATGTCAATATTTTAACGCAGCGTATTTTTCTGTCAAAGTGACAAGCATCACGGCAACTAAATTCCATATTGACAAATATCAATCATTTTAACGCCGCGTGTTTTCTTGTCAGTGACAAGCTCCGCGTCATTTAAACGTCAAATGGGACAGATGCCAATTAAATCGATTATCGAAATGACAGTTGTCAATATTATGTCAAAATGACATAAGTGTGTCCTTTTCTAAAACTCAATAAACCGCCAAATTCGCCCGACTCTTACAGAGCTATTTGTCTCGTATCATGCATCCTTAAAATACTAGAAAAAATGTTTCAAAACAGATTGCAGTGGTGGTTGGAGAAGGAGGAAAAACTACCACAAACACAATATGGGTTTAGGCAAACTAAATCAACATTAGACAATTTAACATCGCTCACCACGGATATATATATCGGGCCTACATCAATGAAGAATATCTAACAGCAGCTTTTATAGATATTAAGGGAGCATATGACAACGTACAACTTAATCTTCTGCAAAACAAAATGGTCGATATTGGGATTCCAGCATCATTTTGCCAACGAATCTGTCTATTGTACATCGATAGAAATATATATCTCAAAGTTAATAACAAGATAATAGGACCAAGAAGAACGTCAGTAGGATTACCACAATGCGGAATACTCAGCCCATTGTTGTATATTATATGTACAGCGGATCTAGAGGACATTTTCAACAACGAAATTAAGATCCTGCAGTACGCAGACGATTGAACTATATATACCGTCAATAAAGATCTGAATAAAAACTATCGCGAAATGAATGGGGCCTTTGAAAATATTAAATTATGGACACAATTAACCGGACAAAAATATCCCAAGAAAAAACACACCTGGTCCCCAGATGCAATAGTAATAGGAAAATATAGATTTCTAAAATCTACGCCACTGGATATCATATATGCAGAAACTAGTGGCGTACCATTGGAATATCGAATATACAATATCATTCAGATAAATATTTCATAAAAACGTACTCCACCAACGACATCATTTATAGTAAGATTTTCCAGACGTCTTTATTGGCACAAACTGCTAAATATTGGGAGAAGAAACGCTCTCACACTCTTCTCTAGGTTGAATCTCGCTTGATTGAAAAAGTTCAGGAAAAGATTTCAACCTAGAATAGGTTACACTGTATCAGACACTTTTTTAAGTTTGGGTAAACATTTAATTCAGCATGGAGTATTCTTTGTGAAAACAACATAGCTTTTGATTTTAAGGTGGACCATCTGAATCACCTACTACAAGTACTACAACTGCAAGTGCTGTACGCGAGTTTTCCATCGCAAGCACAAGATCAAGGAAGACTAGAGAAACCAGTCCTCGTAATGTAAAAGTCGAGATAAGGTCAACCGGAAATATTCATTCTAAATGTGTAGTTTGTGGAAAAACAAAAACCAATATGTGTTGTGCCCCTTGAGGCTTATTGTAAATTCTCTCTAATAAAAGGGGTTTTGATTCCACATAATACAAGGTGTTGTCGGAGCCATTTAATAAAACAAACGGGAGTGATTTATTTTAAAGAAGAGGCCATGGATATGATTACAGAACACAATGAATTTTCAATGTTAAATCGTACAAACATAAAAGACATACTAATTGGAATCAGGGAGGTAGTAACAAAAGAAGGACTTGATTTTGATTCACCGCAAGCTCTTAATGATAATGATTATTGGAATTTAACTGGACTTAACATACAATCATTTAATCATCTTTTGACATACATTGAAAATAAGACACACAATACTGCTAACCGCAGTAAACGTATTATTCTTGCCGTGTTTTTAACCAAACCTCGAACTGGTCCTTCGAACGGTATTCTATCGTCATTGTTTCGAATGCCAAAAGGTATGATTACAAGAAGTGTTCATAAATGCCGCAAGATTTTAATGTCTAATTTTGTCCCTAATTACTTGGAATTTAACCACATAAGTGGATCTGACCTCATTGAAAAACATACGCGACCGCATGCTAACAAACTGTTTGGCCAAGGAGATGATTGTGCTATCCTTATTGTAGATGAAACTTACATTTATATTAAAAAAGTTCGGATTATTCCTTTTAAAGGCGGACATTTTCTGTGCACAAAGGACGGTCGTTAGTAAAACCTAGGATTATAGTCGGTACTACTGGTTATATAGTAGATGTACTGGGATCTTATTTTACAGACTGCAAAAATAACGACGCCTTCGTTTTTAATCCTGTGTTGAAAAATAGTAGCGATATAATAAGATCATGGATGAAAGACTGCGATGTAGTAATTGTCGACCGAGGATTCACAGATAGTGTACAGTTGCTTGAAGATTTAAATCTCATACCCAAAATGCCCAATTTTTTGAAAGAAGGTACGCGCATACTGTGGAAGAAGCAAATGAGTCACGATTGGTTGGTTGTCCTGCCCACAATCAAAATAAATAAAGATAACACTTTCATATAAATATAGGCAGGAACCAACATAATATCAGTATTAAACCAGACTTTGTAAAATCCACTTTCCATAGAAAAAGAAAAGATTTTTAAACCAGATTGAATAGTCCAATGGTGTTTTTGAACCTCGGGAACCTCCGTAACTGGCGCAGTCGGCGACCTTTTATATTTTCTATTGGTTTAAGAACTGGTTTCTGCTCATTTTTTTAAAGGATTTTTCTATAAAAATCGACAATTTTGGTTAATTTTAATTTTTTTTTAATGTTTCGATAAAAATTGCAATAGTTACTGACTATCAGATAACTATTATAGAATAAGGTTGTTCGAAAAATTGCAAATTTTTTAACTTGAACTCAATTTCTTTTTCCCTTTACTTAATTTTTTAATTATTTTTCTTATTTTTATTATTATTATTATTATTTTTACTATTTTCATCATATCATGGAAAATCAAACTACGCTCACGCTAAATTTTCAAATGTTTAAACTCTTAATTGATATTCCAAAATTTGATGGATCCCCAGTATTATTGAATCAATTTATAACAGCTTGTTACGAGCTGCAAAAAACATACGGAAATAGCGACAGCCACATTCAAAACAAGATCATTTTAAGACCAATTATTAATAAATTATCAGGTCAAGCACAAATCAATGTGTCAACACGCCTTGATATAAATTCTTGGTCAGATATAAGAAAAATACTAATACATTCGGAGATTTACGGGAAAAACCAACATTAGACTGAATTGATTCATCTAAACATAAACAGAAATGAAACACTGACCTCTTTCGGAAATAAGATTATGTCTTATCAATTACTCATTATTTCCAAAGTAGCACAATCTAAAGAGTTACCAGAAGTTAAAGAAGCATTGTCGAAAGTTTATAATCAGCTTAGTCTTGACACCTATGTACGTAATCCCTTAAATTTCAAAATTACGGTCAGATCAATAAACATCACTTCTTAAGAAGGTACTATGTCATTTGTTAGTAAGGAAGAACAATTTCAGAATTATGGAAAAACAGTTAACTCAATTTTTAATCATCCGCAGCATTGCATTATAATTTTAAAATAGCACTCCTTTCCAACAACCCCATTTTTACAGACAATCACAATTTCATGTACAACTTCAATTTAATAAACAATCATTTACTCCCCAACCACAAATTCATCCAATTAATAAAACTAGCTTCCAAAATCATACGAAACGAGAATTTCCCTCACAAAATAATAAACAAAACGTATGGGAAAATTTAATTAAGAATCATTATTCTAATCATCAAACACCCACGGACATTTCTATAATTTCTAAAAATTTTCCTTACAAAAACTATTTAACCCCTATGGACACCTCAACAATAAATCGCACGAGATTTTATCCTAAGCCTCAAGCTCAAATGCACTATACTCAAACAGCTAATACACCTCCAGAATATTGCTCCAATCCTTCAGGTCAACTCAAGAATTATTAGATGAAGAAAGTCGTTTTCTAAATGAGGAATATAACGAAGATCTAAATTTTCAATTGGACCCTCAGACAGACCAACAGACATAACAAATATTGATGAAATTGAATGTAATACTCTTTTTTTCAAATAACACATTGCCTTATATTGGACTAAAATATCCTCCTATTAAATTACTTCTTCACATGGGTAGCTCGAAAACAATTATTAAGCCACAAATAATCAAAGAATTTTTTGTCCCCACTTGGTACATTAAAATTAAACATATTTTTCTCAGATAACATTATTTTTAATTATCAATATCAATTACCCATTAAATGCAGTACACCAACAATCAAAATTAAACGTCAAGAAATAAAAAAGGTTAAGATTCCAATTAATGTCTTAGATAAAACCGACCAATTTGTACACGAAATTAAAAATAAAAAAGTTTTATATCCCTGACACAATTTCAGCAGTTAAAAACGGAATGTTGTCTTGAAATTCATAATTATAATAGTTATCCAGTCTGTTTTTGTCATAATGACCTACAATACTCCAAATTAGATGATTATTATTTATATAATTATAACTTATCTTCTACACGACGCAAAACTAATAAAACAGAAATTGATTCTCTTATTCGTACTGATCATTTAAATCACGAAAAAAAAAACAAATTTACTTAAACTTTGTAGACAATTTTCTGACATTTTCCAAGAACCACATGATAAATTAACTTTCACAAATGCTGTCAAATATGAAATCAAAACCAAAGATGGCAAACCTATTTTTTCAAGAAATTATCGATATCATATTCAAAAAAACAAGAAGTGCAAAATCAAATTAAAGAATTATTAAAGAATAATATCATCAGACCTTCTAATAGTCCATTTTCATCCCCAATTTGGATTATTCCAAAGAGACAAGATGCCAGTGGCAAAAAAAATGTAGAATGGTTATAGATTATAGGAAATTAAATGAAAACACTACTTAAGATCGTTATCCCATTCCTAATATAACCGAAATTCTAGATAAACTCCGATATTCTTATTTTCTACGATAGGTTTGGCCTCAGGCTTCCACCAAATTGAAATATACCCTAATTCTATTGAAAAAACAGCTCCTTCTGTTGATAATGACCACGACGAATTAATTCGTATGCCGGTTGGATTAAAAAATGCCTCTGCAATTTTTTAACGTTGTTTGGATGTTTTAAAAATATTGTGAAATAAGGTTTGTTTAATTTACATGGACGATGTCATTGTGTTCTCAAACGAACTTGAGGAACACATTAAACATTTACAACTCGTATTTGATACTTTTAGGAGACACCACTTAAAAAATCCGAATTTTTACGAAAAGAAGTTACTTTCCTTGGACATATAACCAGAACCGGAATAAAGCCCACAATCTGGATAAAATTAAAGCAATTCAAAATTATCCCATTCCTAAAACTATTAAAGAAATCAAATCTTTTCTAGGATTAGTAGAATTTTATCGGAAATTTATCGACAACTTGCTAAAATAACCAAACCTTTAACTCAATGTTTAAAAAATATGCTAAAACTGTTTTAAACAAAGAATTTATTGAATGCTTAGAAATGTGCAAAAATCTATTAACCAACAGTTCAATTTTAAGCTATCCTGATCTCTCTAAACTTTTCCAACTAAGAACCGATACTTCGAATTACGCGATTGGTTCAGTTCTTTTCCAAAATGGAAAACCTATACGTTACGCCTCTAGAACATTAAATAAAACTGAAATAAATTACTGTTATCGAGAAAGAACCATTATCTATGGTCTGGTCATGTAAACAATTCAGACTATACCTCTATGGCAAGCCTTTCACAATTTACACCGACCATTACAATGGCTATTTTCTTTAAAATATCCAAATTAAAAACTTATTCGTTGGAAATTAAAATTAGAAGAATACGACTATACTATAAAATATAAAAAAGGCCCAAAAAGTAAAGTAGCAGATGCATTAAGTCGTATAAAAACCAAAGAATGTCATGCAAACTTAAATGATGATACCTTTAGTACTGATGTTAACCCCGATGATGAACTAGACAAAATGATTGCGGAAATCTGAAACGAGCCAGACCATGACTTTGACAAAATTCAAAAGTCATTGATGAATTTGAAGAAGAAATAGACACACAGACACAACATACTTCTCATGCAGAACCAATTTTTACTATGCCTTATACTGAATATCTAGTCAATCATTATGGAAATGAAATTATAATTACGGAAATCAACATTATCTCCAATAATATATGTAAAAAATACTCAAATTATTTTTAACAACACTAGAAACTTCACTACTTTACAAAGCACCTTAGACGACGAACAAACTTTAAAAATTTGTAAACTTTTCATTTCAGTAGACGGTAATACTTGTTTTAAATTTTCTAGATCAGAATTAGAGAAGAAAATCACACGCATTCTCAGATCATCATTTATTTATTTACCATAAAACCAATAAAATTTTAATTTCAAATAAATTCCTTGAAGATATTAATGACATTGACCAACAAAATAAAATCAGATACTTTCATCAAGGCAAAACTTGTCATCGCGGAATTAAAGAGACAATCAAATCGATTCAGAATATTTATTATTGGCCAAATATCCAGAAAGATGACCACAAAAATTCAATTGCAGTTAACAGGAACACCTGACAAACCTTTTCAAGATATTCATATAGATACCTTTTTCATAAACGAAGAAATCTCTTCCTAACAATTCTTGATCCATTTTCTAAATTCGGACAAGCATATCTATTTCACCATTCCAGGTCCAACTAGATTGTATAACGGTGATGAAACTTGTTTTACGTTGTGCCCTAAAGATAAGGTCGTTGCTCTCAAAGGTGCTAAATTGTATACCAAATAGCAAGGTCCATCAAAGACCAATATTACTGTGATGTTTACCTTCTCGGCATCTGGAGGGAGTCATTACTCCACCTATGTTAGTATATGCTTATAACAGATTACCAAAAAATATTGTGTTGCAGACGATTGAGGAATAGGTATAAGGGAAAACGGTTGGATGAAGGCTGAAATCTTCCACAATTATATAACCAATATATTGCGTTCTTATCTATCACTCTTAAAACGATATATTAAATTTTCCATAATTATTTTTGTAGATGGGCATAAAAGTCACATAATATACGAATTGAGTCAATTATGTAGTCGTCTTGAAATAATATCGATAGCTTTATATCCAAATGTTACGAGAATCCTACAGCCAGCTGATCTGGCAAGTTTTAAATATCTTAAAACTGCACGGAAAAGACTTTTAAACTGGAGAAGGGTTAACACATTTCAGCAATTAAGAAAGATGAAATTCGTCTCAATCTTAAAGGAAGTTGAAAACCTTCTGCTACTGCTACTGCAACTGCAAATGGGTTCATCCCATCCTTGGATTCCGAATGCTGTTGATTATGTCTTGGAAAAAATAAGTAGAATAACAGAGCTACTCGAACTTCTGCAAATATTTCAATGTTAGCGAAAATAATAATGACCATTTAGTTCGGGATAGTACTGATGATTTTAGTGACGAAGACCTTATTTCTCTGGACTACAAACTATATAAATAAGGGCTTCGTTTGGATGAAACAAATAACGAATTATACAGTACCAAGAGGGTTCAATAATGACATTCCTGAAGATGTTGAACTACCTATTGAAATGTTTATTTCCGGAAGATTTATTTGAACATATCTCTTATCAAACACATTGTTACGCGACACAGTCTAGTTCCAAAACAGGGAAGTGTTTCTGGCCACTGACGCCAATGAAATTACTTCTTGCCATAAATAAATGAGTATCAAACAGCTACTAAGTTACCGAGATGACCTCAAGTCAAATAAATACACGGCACGGGGTGACGGTGACTGGCGAATTAGACGATGGAATTTCTTTTGTAAAATAAATGGATAAGAAGCCTCTATTGTTCGCTAGCAATTGCCATAAATCTAATTTCAACGAACCGGTAGATCGGCAGAGGAAAAATGGAGAAAATGTGACTGTACGATGTCCACCTATGCTTAAGATTGTAACTCCAACAAGAAGTATGTTGACACAGGTAAAAATATGGACTTAAAAATTTTAGACTATCAATTTTAAATAGACTCGTAGGGGTTAGCACTGAACTGCTAAGGGGTAGACCTAGTGCCGAAGTTTCAGGAGCCGCGGCCGCTAAGGGGCTGCGGAAATGACCTTGAGAAGACGACATAGATGTCATCGGGCCCTAAGCCCAAGCTAGGAAAACCACAAAAATTTCTTAATTTTACTTAGGACCTAAGAAACATACTCCCCTTTAAATCTAGTATTAATTATATTTTTTTTTTAGGAAGATGGGGTTATGATCCGAGGAGCCTTCTGCTTGGGTCTGAAGTTCGGCGGTGAAAGTCATCTCGTTGAGCAGGGCTATGTCCAGCACGTCGGGCATGTGTCTTCCATTGTCGAACGTGGGTTCTTCAGGTCCTATCGCCTGCACGTCTCCCTCGTGCTCTTCAAGGAATCGCAGCAGTGCCCGTCCCCGGGTGTTGGTACGGCTGCAATTCCAAACTGGCGATTTGGCGTTGAAGTCTCCTATGGCCACGGTCTGGATACCTCTTGTTAGGAGTGCCTCCAGGTCGTGATCCAGGAGCGGCCGTTGAGCCGCTTGATAGCAGGAAACTATCTTTAGCGGGCCGTTTCGTTCCGTTGAAACTACTATGGCTACGGCTTCCATGTTTTCTAGTTCCGGTGTGTCGATGAGGTGGTGGTCTAATGTCTTCTTGACAAGTAGAGCAACTCCTCCTACGATTGCTCTACGTTGTTCGTTGTAGACTATGTAGCCTGGGATCCGAATTTCCGTATTATCCTGGCGAAGTTTGGTTTCCTGCAGGGCCATCACGTCGATGTTATACCTCTCTAGGATTTCTTCTACTTCTAGCTTCCTTTCACGGAGGCTGTTGACGTTCCATGAGGCCATCTGCAAGATTTTCGGCTTCACCAGCGTATTATCCATTTATTCTTTAAGCATGTCTGGCATTTGTGCAAAGAATGCACTCATTGCTGAGCACATCTGTTGCATTTTCTCCAGCGCTGCTGTGAAGTTATTAGCCACAGCAGAATTCGAGGGTTTGACCCCCTTTTTTGGCTCTGTGTTGGCCTTGCTTGTAGATGCGGCTTTGCTATTGGCGTTAGCCGCATCTGCGTAGCTTCTTCCAGCAGTGACCTTTCTGGTCTCTGCCGTGGCCGTCTTCGTTTTGGGACCCTGGTTTGTGGACTTCTGGGGACCTGCAGGTTTTTTCGGGAAGCTGGGGCATCCTCTGTAACTGGATGGGTGGGCCCCCTGGCAGTTTGCACACTTGGCGGGGCTCTCCTTCTTCTTTTGGCACTCAGCCGAATGGTGGGCCAGTCCGCACTTCACACACTTTGGTTGTGCAGTGCACCTACCTTGTGCATGGCCAAAGCGCTGGCAGCGGTGGCACTGTGTGACGTTGGGGGCAGCTCTCTGTCTCTCGACTCTTACTACCAGGGAGCAGCATCGGGTGATGTCCAGGATTTTTTCTTGGTTGAGGGGCACTTGTACTAATACAAGTGGCATTTCCTTCTTGGTCCTCCTGGAGGTCATCCTCTGTACTGATGTGGGTGTCAGACCCTGCTCCTTGAGGTCCTCCTTGACATCCTCATTTTTTACTCCGGACGGTATGCCTCGGATAACCACCCTAAGCAACCTTTCTTCAGGTAGAGCATAGGTGTGGTGTTCTCTCTTCTCTGCCGTGAAGAGCCTCGTCATCTTGCGGTAGTCGTCCGCGGTTTGGGGTTCTATGGAGATGCCATCTCCGACTACCTTGGCTTTTAGGTATTTGATACCTGTTTCTCTCAGTCTTTGACTGACAGTAGTCCATGTCTCCTTCTTCCTGAGGATGACTGGCGGTATCTTTATTTTCTTCGTTGTTTCTACGACTTCTCTTTGCACCGTGCTTGGTGCTGTTTTGGCCTGCTTGGGCTCTTCCTCATCCGTGTCTCCTTGTGTTTCGGACTTCTTGCGTTTCCGCTTGTCCTTGACGGTGGTGAAGCCCTGGGGGGCGAAGTCCTGGGTGGCGGGGGCCTGGAGTGTGGGGAATATCTGGGGGGTGGTGCTCCGGGGGGCTGAGGCCTGGGGGGCGGAGGCCTGGGGGGCGGAGGGCTGGGGGGCGCAGCCCTGGATGGCGGTGAGGAGCTCTCTATGTTGGGTCTTTTGGGCTTCCAACAATTCCCTTGATAATATCGTCATCTGTTGACTCATATGGGCCATCTTCTGGTTGAGGCCCTTGATCTCCTCCTTGAGGGCGTCGTTTTCTGCAAGGAGCCTGTTGATGATGAGGTCCTTTTCATCCTGTCGGGGCGTACTGCTCCGGGAGCTTCCAGAGTAATCATCCATTATGCTGTCCTCCTCAGCACTTGACATTGTTTTAATCTGTAAAGGAATACCTATATTATGTTAATAGGAGAGAAGTACATGTATTAAAAGAGAAATAAAAATAAACAGTTTCGTCTCCAAGTGAGGGAGACTTTTATTTATCTTTTTTAATTCTGTCGCCTTGAGAAAGGCATCCAGAATTTCCTCTTCTTAGCTTCTTTGTGGGGCTGCCACTTCACTACACTACTGACTGTCACTGCACTTTAGCTGCTCGTTGTACACGTCTGCTCACCACTGTTGCACTGACTCGAATGGGAGAGGCACAGATCTGCGATTCATATTTATATGAATCGGCGCAGCCCGCTTAGGCTCCACCCCTCAGCGCTTGCAACTTTGCGCGCTCTCCATTGGTCCGACTAGAATCTATAAAATAAACGCGTTTTGCACTTGGTAGTCAGTCGATCGCCTGCAGCCGCCGCGGCATCACTCACGTTCCAGATTCTCAACTTTTCACTTTGTTATTTAATTTCCATTTTGTAATTCTGTCAGGCTGCAATTCACTTTAACTATTTATCATTTATTCCCAGTTCCGGCGGTGTATCGTCAATAAACCGCAACGGCCCAGTTTACCCAGTTTCGTGGCAAAATATTATTAATATTTTACACGACCCAAAACTCTCGAGATTTTGGTGTGACAACTAGACACACCAAAATCACTTTCTGAAAGAATTCGTTAATGCGACACAGTCGTAGAACAAGGTATTCGGCATAGCCTTTTTCAAGGTTGCCGCCATCACGAAGATAAGGAACAGCAACGTCTTCGAGGGACTCCACGCTTCAGTTGACACTCCGATAGTTACTACGGAATACGAACTCTCGTATAGACTGGTCAACCGCGCAAGACTTTATAGACAGTGAGAGAGTTCGTCGCCGTACCGGGACTAGGTAAGTGTCAACGAAAAGTGCTTCGCTTCGATCTGTTCCCCTCACCACGGCAGAGTAAAAAGATAACTCTACCTGCTCGTGGCACCGATTCCAAGACATCAACTGCTCCTGATCAACTGTACTCCGCATCCAACATCATATCACCGCATGCTCCAATCATCCAGTGGCAAGTCAGTTCATACGCCACTGTCCATCCTGATCTCCACGAAACATTTCTGCTCCTGATTTCCGCTGTGTAATTCAGCACTGTTCGAGAAAGGCCGACTCAGGCGACTTCAACGTGGGCGACGTCCTCGTCCACATTGGTCTCTTGAGCCACTCGCCTCGTCGGAAATTCGGCAAGCTAAGGGACGCATTTCGACTCAACGAGCGTGCCGGAGTGTTGAGAAGGAATTAGGCCCCTGCTCTTGTCAAGACGCGAATGACAGACGCTTCCTAAATTCAGACAAGGTATTTTATTATTCAAATTTTCAGTTAGGGCTGACCACAGAGTGCCTAGCTGCACGTCGGCAAACGTCCGACCTAGCCACTCTGTTTATCTAGGACTTAGACTTGAAGATATTTTAATTATTTTATTTTATCGATACACTGCTTTTGGCTGGCAGTTGTGTCGCTGCTCGCAACAAACTTGCTTGCAGATATTATCTCGTCTACGGACGACACCCAGGTGGTTTTCTTTAAGTATTTTTCAGATCTAAATTAAAGAAATGGCACATTCTCAGTCGCCGATTCCAGCAACGTGGGAACGCTCCGCGCATGAGTTGGGTAACCACGGCCGCTATCTGTACAATGCCAGCACACACGGCTGTGCTCCACCTCTCACGGCGGCGTCGCTTCACGGCGTCCCCGTAGAGGCAGGGTTTGGTCTCCTTTCTGGGGGCCAGATTCGTGGACATAGATTTTTCAATGAGACGATCTCGCAAACGGAAGACGAAGCGGTATCGTTTGATTGGGACGGGACGATTTTTTGTCCGTTTGAGCCTGAAAAATATTTTCTAATAGCATATTTCTAATAGCATATTTCCATAGCAAAAATTTTGTTGATGCATTACTATTTCAAAGGTCGAATACTATTACTGGCACTTCATATATTGTTAAGATTTAAACCGTAAATTTTACCGAAAATTTCAGAGGAACCTATTACTGCTGAAAAATGACGTCGCGCATATGGGATGCGGCTTAGACCGCCTGAATTTGCCTAAAGTAAAGGCAATGCTTTTGTCTTGTTTTGCCGATGTGGATTTAGAAATTTTCATATGTCATAACCCTGAAAAACATGTCTCCTATTCTTCCTCTATTTCCGAACCTGTGGAATTACCAAAAATCAATGACTCGTTCATGCCTACCGTCCAGGAATGGAATTCTTGGTTAAATACGGTGCGTAATTTTTACCGACCTGTGGAAATCGCTCCCCTGCGTAGTTCAATGCCCGGCGATCGACGACCTTACCTTGATGTGCAAATATACACATTTCCAGGGCCCTATTTCTCGAGTGTGGGAGAACGGGAACATTGATAACGCGGAAAGGATCATTCACATCCCTCGCTATTCTCTTGTGCTTTAAAATCGGTATTCTCGAACATCAGGGATGTCGACCACCCGGGGAATAGATGATTCAACGTTGCCACATATTTTACTGTAGAATCGACCAATAGAAGCCACGTATTTTTCGCGCTTAAAAGATAATATTATAGTTTCGTAACTAACCTAATTTTACAAGCGAACGGTGTGTATGGTGTCATTTTAATTTTAACAAAAATCGAAAAATACTGACTTATAAGATACATAATTCTATATTTGCATCTGTATTTATTATCCACTCGTCAAACGTATTAACAAACACGCTTTTGAGCCCGGCAGTTATAAGGGGAGTTAGCAAAATAACATCTTTACTGTTTTATTTGGTCTGTAACTATTCTAGATGGCTGAAAATAATGAAAACCGAATAGCGCCAATCAATCCAGTGCAAAAGGAAGTCTTAACAGAAGTCTTACAAAATCACGAAGAGTTGCTTTCAGGCAAATTTACAATCAACTTCACTAAAAAACAGGGCCAAGAATAATGGCAAGAATTGACAAATGTTTTAAATGCAATACCTGGAGGGTCTAAGAAATCTTGGTTCCAGTGGAGAAAAGTAACACTTTTTATAGCTTGCTAAATGTTTACAAATGATTTGCAATATTTTATTTTCCTCTTTTTAAAATGTATTTATACATATTTAATTGTATTTAAGTAATTGATATATACAATTAACAAAACAATTATAACAATATCTGTATAAGTAATATACATGTAAGATATGAAAAAGAACGTTAAATCAAAGGCTGTAGCAGAAAAACGATATGCCACAGGAGCAGGTGGAGGGCCACCAAAAATACTGAAATTTGACGATACTGAAACCAAAATATTAAGTATCATATCGCCAAAGGCCACGTTTGGTGATACATCTGTATCGTTACTAAATGTATCAATCGATCTTGGTCAGGTGAGATTACGTACCTGATTATATATATGCAATTCTCTTGTATGTATACTTTTCTCACGACTCCTCGGTACATAATATTCTTATTAAATTTATTCGTAATTGATTAGGTAGTCCCATTAATTGAATAAATCTGTCTAGAATAATTCTGATGTAGCGGACATTAAAGAAAAATTTACACCACTCTCTCCAGGACTCCAAACTGAAGATTAAGAGGCAATCACAGTAAGTGAAACTCTTTTGACTCGATAGAAATTAGTTTCAAGACGTATTTTCCTTTTATTTCAGTTAATTGTAGAAAATGACGCGGAGGGACCTAGCGAAACGCCTAAGAAATTGCCCGCAATGCCCAAAAAAATATATGTTAAAGGCAAGAGACTAGAACATTCTACCGAAATTTCCAAACAGTTATTAAAGATTGAAAAAGAAAATAAATAACAGAAATAGCCTGTACAATACAAAAATTAATAAAAAACAGATATTTCATAAAAATTTATTTCTTTAGGACAGTCACAGTAATCACATTTATAAAAAAACGCATAAAATACAAATAATACAGAAATATTCAAATTTTATTTTGACAAAAGTTGGTGGATAGAGAAAAAATATTCTGAAATGTTTGTGCAAGAAATAAAAAGTTATGATGTCACCTAGTCAAAATATCAAAAAACAGCAAAATAAATTTTTGGTCCATGCACATTTTCTGAGAAAATTACCTCAACAATTGAGAAAATTCAGTTTTTTTCCAATATTTAGGTATAACTTTCACAGAAAGTGTACATTGGGCAATAAAACATCACAATTTTTTTAATAATAATAATGTATTGGCGCTAATACTGTAACATACGTAATGCGCAAAAACATCCTTCGTTACATTTTTTAAGATGTATTAGAAAAATTTTAATGGTCGAAAATTTTATTCTCCTATGCTCTGGTACTATAACGAACTTTCCTAGACAGATGAGAAACTGTCAGTAGCTTATGCCTACGCCTCAAGATATTAGACGGCGCACGCTCGGTAATATTCAAATTAAATTAAATAAATAAATCAAACTAACTTTAAAATGAAGTTAAGTGGTCATTATAATAAAGTCTGTTAGCCACATGAAATGTATGTAGAACTATCAACACCAATATAGACCCTTTATTTAATTTAATATCTCCTTAATAAAAGAGAACCAGTTTTTGGGCGGAGCCACGTGACTGCCAGTTTGGGACCGATCTAACAATACGCCACGCTAGATCAAATTCCTTCTCTTTCACTCGAGTCGTTATTCGAGATGGATGTATTTGAAATTTTGTTAAACCTCTAAAGGGATATTAAGATGGAGAAACCTTATAGACATATAAGGTAATAGTTAAATAATTATATATCGTTAAATACCATCTAACGTTACACGCTGCTTTAAGCACGATTATGTACTTTCAAATTTCATACTACGTTTTGTGTACGTTTTCTTGATGCTAACTTTTTGGGATAAGAATACTACATTTCCCTTTATCATGATGTTTTCGACACTACACCTATTAAAGATTTTCTACCAAGTAACGAAAACCTCGGCGAAGAAATTATTTATTTTATTCGAGCATAGCATGTCTCTACGATTTCATAACCTTCAAATTGGAATGGTACCACATGTGACATCTCGCTAGAGAACCACTGGAGATCCTCAACCATTTAACTACACAACGGTTATAACCTATTATCATCGAACAGGGGTGTACTTAGGAATTTCTCTCATCAGGATATTATAACAAAAGATAAGTAGGTACCTTTGATTATCACATGTAAAAGGGATTATTTTCACATATCCATTGCTATACATTCGCAGTTACTTATATCTCAAATTCACTGTTACAAATATTTCGTGGTAGTATTGATTCCTTGTTGTCAACGCTTAACGTAATCGTAGTTATTTGATAACATGATATTATTTGAATTTTACCAGTATCGCAAATTCGCTTTGTCAAAGTACGCTTGTTGTGGACGTGTCTCAGTCTCAGTGGTTAGACATGTCGGTTATTATTTGCACATAATACGCGTCATGTGATCTGAAATTTTCTAGATTTGACTCGTCAAGTCGCATCACTTATCTGGATTATTTAGTAAAAGGAATTCGGATGTTCGAGGCGTAGTGAAACGTGTATTTATCTTGTGGTTATATAACTTGGGGTGTCCGATATTTTATCTGCTAGAGATAAGTTCTAGTATTATTTTTTGTGGTTATATAACTGAGGGTGTCCCGTTTTTGAATATTTGGCATTACGCAGCGGGGAGGCTAAATACTGGTAGGCTCAAATAAATATAGTTCGAGTGAAACTGCATATCTTTTACTAGGTTAAGTTTTATTCTCATCGTTTTAATATATTTTGTGTTGCCATTTTAGTATATCTAATGGTGTAAATGTTTTGTTCGTTTGATCGTTGCGAGATACCTTTGTAATATAGTTCGGTTTAAATCTCGCAAATGCTCATATTTTGTTGTAATATATAATTTTTAGTATTGAGGTAAATTTACGAGACGTATCTTTTGTAACATATTTTTTTGTCTCGTAAACGCCTCAAATTTATCTTGTTGTTGAGCAACTTGTAATACAGTATTTTGTCGTCTTGTAATATGTACTTTTGTTTAATAATTGAGACAATTTACGAGTCATCTCTTTTGTAATATATTTAATTTGGCACTCGTAAAAGTCTCAAGCTTACCTTGAACTTCGGTTATTGTAATATAGTACCTTGTACATATTTCTGTTTGATATTTTGCTATACAATATCGCTGATGCTGTGATAGCTCATTTCTTTTATTGTAATATAATATAGTACTATTGTAAATATGTAATATCTGTCTTTTGTTTATCTTTATCTTTTTACCTTTCCTTGATTATACTAAGTAATCATGGCGCCCAAGCTTTGAACTCACTGCCCTATCTGCTCTCCATATCTTTACTGTGCTAGCCAGGTTAAACCAGTGCTGCTAACCACGTCGCTCGTAGGGTGGCCCACACGTGAACAACCTGGACAAACTAATACCTTTTCTTTTGCAACGCCACAATACATATAAATGTTTACGCTTGTCACATAGAAATACCCCACAGGGGCATATTAAAGAAATTAGGGACCTATCAACACGTAATAGCTAAAAATCGTAATTTTATAAACTGTTTTACAAAGGCAAAAATCTAGACAATTGAAAGTTACATACAATTAAAATACAATAGTTACAACAACAAAGCACTTTAACACTACATTCAAATCATATCCTAGAAGTCATTCATTGAAATTATAAAAAGCCTCTCATTTCAAATATTTTTTTAATATTACTTTGAATGCATTCAAATTTAATACTTTTACCTGGTCCGGTAGTGTATTGAAAAATCTGACAGCATAGTAGCCCATGCCATCTTATTTAGAACTCAGTCGAAAGGCCCCGTACAAATGGGACACGGTGCTCCCCCAGATCATATTTTCCCTGTACAATCGAAAAAAATGCTGCAACAGGGTACAGCCCCAGTGAAATGCTGATTGGTACCTAGCTTCTACGATCCGGAGACTGGAAACACCCGGAGCAAAGACGCCCCCGGCCAGAGCCGAAACGGGCAGCCCAAAGAAGACAGACTCAAGCCGCCCAGAGACAGACCGAGTATCAACGAAAATTCTTCCCTGAGCTTCGCAGGGCACCGATTGAATACGAACCCCGCCAACGTGTTATGTGTCAAGGATTTAAAAACGCCAGAACAAGTCTTGATCCTACCTGGGAAGGTTTATTTACCATCATCCGAGCCCTGGGAGACAACATGTATGAAGTGCTTGCTTCGGAATGAGATACCCGTGCCCGTCCATATCGATGACATCCGCCCGATGCCAGGACAGAAACCCACCAAACGAGACCTCGTCAGGCCAGATACCCGAGCCATCATAGCCGAGACAGAAGATGACACCGAAGATGATGACGAATCCGGGCCATCTACTTCTACACATCACGAACGAGCTCCGATGCCCCTAAGACCAAGGTCCCTTTATCATTCCCTTTAATTGTTGATTTCTGTTAAATTTGATTACAAAATATAATAAAAATTGAATAAACATTTAATAATTAATTATTAGCATAATGAATTCTTCTAACAGAAAAAGAAGTGAAGTATGGAGTCATTTTAATGCAGCGAGTAATAGCAGGGCAAAACGCAATTATTGCTCGCAAATTATCAGTGCGGCTGGCGGTTCTACGGGTAACCTTAATAGACATATGAAGACAAAACATGTTGGGATATCGATATCCAGAAATAATATTTCAAAACTGAACCCCGGTCCTGGTACTACAACTGATGACAATTCTCCACCCGATTATAAAGCAGTGGATAACAGTGAAAACACTGATAGCAGGGATGATGACAGCAACCAGAAGACAGCTACTCATTAGAATTAAAATTTAGATTGCAAAAAGCGCACCAAGAGGCTCGTAATAATTTAATTTCCAGTAAGTTAAAGAGAAAAAATATATATGACAAATATACCAACCCAATAAGTATAAAAAAGGCGATTTCATTTTAGTTAAAAGTGAAATAGGTAATAGTTAGATCCATTGTACAACGGACCTTATGTAGTTATAGATGATTTAAGCCCAAACATTAGAATAAGTAAAAATGGAAAAGGGATAGTTATGCATAAAAATAGAACTAAACCGTATTTTTCTTAGAAGAGATGTAATAGTAGAATAGAGAGTAAATATTCCATTTATTATAATGTAAAGAAAATTGTAAAGAATTTACATTTCATAAAAGTAAATACTTTTCAGTTTTCAAGGGAGATGTAGTAGTAGACTAAGCGCTTGCTAATAGATAGTAGTAGGGATATAGCTAGTCATATGGAACAGTAAGTAAGTATCAATAGAGAACTCGAACTGTAACCATCGATATGTATACAGTAATAATAAAACAAAATATTAAACATCAAATTGAATCAATCATATTATTACAATATGAATGTCTGATCCCCAGATCAGAAAGATTTTTTTTTGTGTGTGGCTGTGTAATCATATAAAAACATGAAAAAATTCATACCCCAAATTGTCATCAACAGACTAGACTCCAATTTACATGGTTGAAGAATCCTCACTATCGCTGGATTCCTTATCCCTTAAGCTCCAGGAGGTCACAATTGTGACTTCCTTATGTTTATGTTCCATAAAGCTCAAAATGAAGTTTAGGTGCGATCGCTCCTGAACAGTACAAATGTGACAACTATTACTGGCTGCTTGCAGTGCATAATGGTCACAGTTTATGGTTTGTATTTATGCAGGGAGGTTTTATGTGATTGTGGGATTCTGCTAAGATGTCAGCCAAACGTAAGTAATCAATTTTTTACTTAAAAAGTGCGTTTAATAATTGTTCTATAGGTGAAATTATCTAAACAAAGTACAATTCACTTGGTAACATAATTACCAGCAGCTTTTCATAAAAACATGCCGTTTAGATTAGGTTTTCGTTTGACATTCACAATTGTCACCACTGGGAGCTAACACTTGATACCACCGAGTATTATTATCAATTTTAAATAATTTTCTTTCTATTTTACAGGACATACTATTGATCTGGAAAGGATACAAAATAATCCTGATGAACTACGAATTATGAGATGAAACTGGGTCTGATTTTAATATTGATAAAGCTGATGATTTGGAGGAAGATGCCTTTTCATACGAAGATCAGGAACAAAATCCAGAAAATACCAGTGATTCTAATAGTGTTTCGGATTACAGTGAAGCTGGAAATTCCGACAGTACTGACGATAATGAGCCTTTGGCTAGGTTTGTAAAACCTCATTGGAAACAGGGTACTTTCGCCAGCAAAGATGATGCAGTTGACGAAATGTATGTAGATGGGAATGAAATACTAACTCCCTGGCAATATTTTCGAAGATATCTAAATGATGATTTTTTTAAAATAACAAAACCAATGGACCTCTTAGATTTTCGGTTAAATCTAGGGGAATATTTAGTATCTGGAGCAAAGAAACGTTGTTCAAATGAGAAAGAAGAGCAAATCTTAACTGAAGAAGAGAAGGTCTTAACTGAAGAGAAAGAAAACGAATGACCAGCAAAGAAGAGAAAAATGGCAGCACCAATGCCTTGTCTTGATAAGAGATATGATGGTTTCGACCATTGGCCTACAAATGATGATCTAAAATACCCGGCCCATTGCAGGGCGGACAATTGTTACAGCCGATCTAGGATAAGGTGCACAACGTGCAATGTTTATTTGTTTTGTAACAAAACTAAAAATTGTTTTTTAAATTTTCATAAGAAAAAATAAACTTTCAATATTCATAAAAATAAGATCTTCTATTATTTTTATTTGAAAATATTATTTCACATTTGTTACTATCAGTCTTGACTCCCGAAAGGTACAATGGGCTTGTTTCATGATATTCTTTTTATATGGTTTTAATACTTTTTCATATAGTACTCGATATTCTCATTATACACTTAAAATTTCGTATGATTAACTTTTTCCGTTCTCGAGATATAAGGAGTTGAAATTGGTAATAGTTGCAAAAACCGAGCGCTCATCTGTGACGTCACTATACGTAAGTGACGTAAGAAAAATGGCTTTCTGGGACCTTTCAAATTCAACCTGAAAAGTCGAAAAACATGGAATTTTTAAACGCTGGTAACTAAATAAATACGTCGAGTGAAAGTTCATTCTATGTCTCTAAGGAAAGGAGAAGGTCGGCGATCAATTCTAATCGTAAATTGCATGGTCAAAATCGAAAATTCGTCCCGGCAGGAGCGATAGAAAATTGCAATTTTTTGACATTTCACCAAATTGTACTCCCCTACTGTCAAGTAGTAAACAAACCAAACAATACTTTGAAAACACTTATAATTATAACCAATAAGGAGCATCAAGTCTATTGAGATCGCCGAGTCTATGTGTATAGTGACGTAGCGCCTGGCCACGCCCCATTTTCGCGAGATGGAAATTTGTAATAGTTTTTAAGATACTAAACGTGCGAATAAGATTCTAATTTTTTGCAGATCCATTAATTCATTCTTGCACTTTCGATTTATGAAATAAAAAAAAATGCTGAACAAGCCCATTGTGTACGTCCTGAAAATCCTATCAAAATATCCTGATTTTTTTTAAAAGTATTTTTAACATTAATTTGGAGCAATTTTGTCAACAAAATATGATTATCACTTTTATATAGCAATTTTAATTTTCTGGGAGTCTAAGGGATATAACTGCAATTGTTGTTTCTGAGTACTGTGTAAAAGTACACATTGTTTTCCATTTTGAACTGTATGTATTATTTTCTTCAGGAAGTTTCAAGAAATCCAAAATAATAAAAAAACTGAAGCTTGCTGGAAATTTCGAATATAATAAATCTGAAATATCCACAAACATGTTTGCCGCACGAACACTACATACGAAGAGACCATGGACAAGAGCAATTATGATTTCTGTCCGAAATTTGAAGTCTGCTTAAATGGCATTAAGAAGACATTTCAGGAAATGCGAACAGACATTCCCAAACGATATGAAATCTAGTAGAACATTAGTTTCCACTGTTCATGCGGAAACTAATGAGATATTAAGATCAAGATAATTCGTGCAATGAGGGAAGGTTATATAAAGGACATAGTCAGCAACGACCGATTAATTATCATATATGGAAATACCATATGCCAGAAGTACAGAGATGCACACCATTTCGATATACGTAACCGTTTATGGTTAATTGCTAAAATCTTTATTAATGTTAAAGGAAAATGATCCTAAAATAGAAGACCTTCAGAGTATAATGAAACCAATATATTTCAATACAATTACTGTATGCCTTGATAAGTTAGGGCAATCTAATAAACAAAGTCAATATTAGGTTAAAACGACATTACCGATGCGACGGCTGCTTAACACAATTAACAAAACTTCCAACACCACAAGAGACAGAAACCAGTTGTTCTGCCAACAACAGAAAACATAAAAAAATTTAACATCCATCCATTTAGAGAAAAGAAATAGATACTACAAGGAAATGACAGAAAAAGTTTTCTCTTATGATCGTTGGCTGCAACTGTCCAAGTATACCGATATTAATTTTGATATTTAACAGGAGACGTCCCGGAGAACTGGAAAGGACTCTCCTCACCGACTTTGACAACTTGATGAAAAAACTGATGAGGTATTTAATCAGTTTTCCTCACAAGTTAAGAAAGCAATAAGATAATGCGTTCGATTTACCATACGAGGAAAGTTAACTAGTGGAGCACCAGTTCTACTGCATGCTCAAATGCGGAAATGTATCGATATGATAAAAAAAAGTATCGCAAAGAAGCTGGAATATATTAAAGTAATGTTTATCTTTTTGCGCAACAACAGGCTCCAAACAAGAAACGTGTTTCCGTATTTAGACATCTTTGTGCCAATGCTCTGATGTGCTTGTACTCGGCCAAGTGTGGAATGACAAATCCACGTGCTTTAAGAGCAACCCAGCTGAAGAAACAGGTGGCTACCAAGTCAGTGTCACTAAATTAGGATAATAACGATGTAAGCACTTTACAAAATTTCCTTGGGCATGCAGATAAAATCCATAAGGGTTATTATCGACAACCTATCCTTCTAGACGACATAACGAAAATGTCCAGATTATCAAAAATTGCCCAGGGCTCTGCCATCGATGATGAGGATGAACAAGACATTTTCTTCCAGGGAACGTCGGAAACAATTCATGGATTATCCAATGAACCTTCACCCGGAGATGGACAAGGACCGTCAATTATGCACCAAGAAACTGGGCAAACATTGGAATTTGCCCAGGGCTCTAAAGAAGATTCTTTCCACGGGACAATTTATGAAGTTACGGATGGACATTTGCCTGGAGATGGAAGATGGAGAAGAAAAGGCAGCGACTCTTAGGTAATTTAAACAATTTATTTACTGAACATTGTTTCATCGTACACAAAAACAAACCGTACTTTTGCTGTTAATGAGAACCGAATGATAATTGATTGAAATAGTAGCACTAAAAGTATGATTTTTTTGTGCAGCGAAACTTGAATGCACCATTTAAAATAAAAATTCATATCTTGGCTATTAGACTTCCAAACCGAAAAATTCTCGTTAAACTATGATAATAGAAAAAAATATTTTCGATCAAATGTAGTATCAGAGAACCAGTGGTTCACTGTGTACTATGTAAACAAATTAAATTTATGTTACATTATATTTTTCCGTTGGCAGAATGGCGCGATCCACATAAAATTGGTTGTCATACAGAAGAACAAGTGAAAGCTGCTCTCGAACTTGTGAAGTCTGGAAAAAGAATTCGGAGTGCGGCTAAACTCAAAGGACTTGCATATCCAACATTAAGAGGGATACTATGCCAAAACCAAAAACATAAATGAAGGTTAACATGTCATGTTAATTCCTAACTAGCATTTAAATCAAATTTTTAATTCAGAGCAAGAACAAACATTATTTAAATATTTAACAGATTGTGGGTATACATCCTATGGTGTGACTGAAGCATATTAAAAAGCCTCAACACGTCTATCAATTACAAATGCATTTAAAAATACAGGAATATTTCTATTCAACCGATCAGTGTTCACTGAAATTGACTTCTTACCCAGCACCGTTACAGATCGGCACCATGCTACAATTCTTGGAGAATTTAACATCAATTCTAGATCTGTTGAATGTAATACTGATGATGTTACCAGTGGTATACCTAATGACCTAGAGCAAGAGAACCCATCAGACACAGCACGTCTACAAAAAACGAACTAAGGACAATTTATATCATCATTTGACTTCAGACCGCCCTTGAAAACACAACCCCAGAAAAATACATAGAAAATAGAGAAAAAGGTAAAGTTTGATTGGAACTGAAACGCCAGAGGACGCAATTGCAAGAGAAAGTGAAGAAAAGAGGGGCGGTTGGAACTAACAAGAGTTACCAGTTATCAACACTCTAATGTATTTGGTAGTGATTTCTTTAAAAATTATTAATAAAAATAATACTTACTGTTTTTTTTTTAAATAAATAACAAAAAGTGTAGTATCATTATTTGTATTTTTCTTTATATGGTTCACTGTTTAATAGCTAGTGGTTCACTTTGCCGACTACATATAGTACGCAGTGAACCACTTAACACGTTTTAAAAAAATAAGAATATAAGGTATTAAAAAAATGTTAACGTTTAAATAGGCAACGGCATACAATGCCATTGAATCATAAATTCGATTAATATTTGCATAAAATAGGTATTCACAAAAATCTAGATACTAGATCTAAATAAGCAAAAAGTGATTCACAGAAAATCAGAAAGAATGTGGATAAAACAATAATGGAACAATTGTCTTGTTTAATAGTGGAGAGTGAAAGGGGTAGGTTATAAACATAATTGAATATATTTGTAACAAAACATACTATTATATTGAAACATATTCTTTATAGGATTTTGCAAACAGCAGAAAAAATAAGTATCTATAAATATTTTGTCTGCTGTTTGCAAAATCGTATAAAGAATATGTTTCAATACAATTATAAGCAAACAAATAATAACTCATTTTTTAAAAAATACTATTGTTCTAAATAGGGAGTTTAAAAAACAAACGTCATGGAAAGATGTTGAAATTCATGGGTACGTAGGGGAGTCGACAAAAATTGAAATTTTAAAGTTATCCAATTTAATAAAAATCGAGTGGTGCAAATTAGAAATTACCGATGGTTGTCTTTTAATATTTTTATAATGAAGTTATGTTTAGTACGTTCGGAATCGTTGTAGTTTATTATCGCAATGTACCGCAATGTGAACATAACCAAAACCATAATCTCTGAGACAGAAATAGGAATGACGTATCGAATTTAAACTCACAAATAGAATTTGTCGGTTATTTCGGTTGCAGGTCATCGCCAGTCGATTCGGATGCGGACGTTTACATCATCTGTAAAAATTTTACATATCTACACCGATATGATGTCTGTCGTCAGAGTGACTAAAAGCAAAGTTGGAGGTCTAGTCGGAAACAGAGTTGTGGAAGTAAAAGGGATGACCTATAAAGGAGAATTATTGAGATTTATAGATGGACAAGTCTTAGAAACTAAACCAGGACAAGAAATGGCGGAAGGGAATGACAATGGATGTACACTCAAAATTTTCATTCAATTGTTTCTAAATTAGCATGTCGAGTTCTTTTATCCATCATCGGTAATTTTGAGTAGCCGTATCTCGGAAACCAAGGATCGCACCGACCTCTGGTTCGCGTCATTCGATTTTTAGTTTGATTTCTTATGACACGAAATAAGACATTGAGGCTATGATATCCTTCGCTTTAGAGCAATGGTCCTTGAAGGTGGGAAATGTCGGTCGGGGAACGAAATTTTCGTACTATTGACTCTAAACGAAATGACAGGAGAAATTGTATTTTTTGACAAAAACGGCGGTTAATTTAAAATATTTTTTTTATTGGTACCAACTTTTAAAAACGCGCGTGCTTTAAAAGTTACCATGGCAACAACTACAACTCGAGTCAAAATGTCAACTTTTTAATTATTGATCTAACAAGAATTTTTGTGGTATTAACCTCGAATCTGCTTTTCTATTTAAGTAATCAATGTTAGAACTAATTTTAAAGTAATATACAATCAGTAATAACTGTAGTGACAATAATTAATCCTATGATAACCACCATTATGATACAAGGAATGTAAATATACTTGAAACTCCAGGACACAGAACATCTAAATTTGAGAAGTGTCCAAAACATAAAGGGATCATATTATATAATAAATTATCTGACGAGTATAAAAATCTGTCCAACAAAATATTTAAAAAAAAAAGTAAAGAAACTGCTATTAACTCACTGCTTCTATAGTGAGGGAGAGTTTTTACTGCATGATTTTCCATGAAAACATATTTTCTAAACATTTTAATTTAAAAATTTTAATGTGTTGACGTATACTGTGATAGGAATGTATTACCATAATCTGTTGTGAACTACTTATTTTAAATATTTTTTTAGTAATGTATTGTTTTTAAAATGGTATTTTATAATTCTGAGATGCACCTTCAGTGCATCATATACTGTGACATATCCTATAACTGTACAAGTTCCTTGGATGAATAAATTATTATTATTATTATTATGTGACAGATTGCAAATTATTTTTGCATTCCTCATTTGACACTGACAGGTATCCTGATGTCACATCACGAATTCAACCATTTTACATTCTTAATTCTTATTTCCATTTTTTGTAGTAATAATTTCAAAGTGTACCAATAAAAAAAATAGCGTATAGTATTCGTGGATAACTGGTCTTTAAAACACTTGCTTTAAAATCGTGCGTGTTTTAAAGACCTTATTATCCACGTATACTTTAATATACTATTTTTATGTTGCACAATCTGAATATTCATCTTATCGAACTCATGTTTATATAGGTTTCGTGCATAGAGAAATCGAATGGCGCAAGTTTCAGTTCTGTAGCTTTTTTGGTTCTCAAGACAGTGACTCGACAAGCGTGGAAAAAACTGATTTTTACCTATTGGTGACTTTGAGCGGCTCTGTCTTGAAAACTAAATAACACACGGATTTCTGCGTAGGACTGTTGGATTTCCCGTTCATACATATTTTAGTGGTCTCTATCTCGCTTAAAAATTACCAGATCTTATCGTGGTCAATAGCATCGGATTAGAAATTTAATTTTGGATCGATCGAGCAAAAAGAAAAGTGGGGGGGGGGTTATTTTTGTCTAGAAAAAGGTACGCTGAAAATAATGAAGATGTGTTGAAATGATGGCAGAAAATTTCAAATGTTACATTCCGCTCGCTTTCATGGGCTTTGATAGAATACTGATACCGCAAGAGTCTTATCCTGGTACCGTTGGGTTACCAGTTCAGTTCTCTAAAATGAGAGGTTTTCTTAGGTCGCTCTTGTAGCCGTCTCGGAAAATCAAAATGCTGGCAAGTTCCTACTTATATCCCTTCTTGCTAAAACTTTTAGATCTAAGAAACACCCGCGTTATACTCTAAAAGTTTATTTACTGATAGGATTAATCTCAGGATTAATAAATGCCTAATAATTTTATAATTATAAAGTTGTTATAGTAAATTTTATAGATAGAGAAATAGTAGAATTAATGTTTTTACTTTTGCGAGTACTCAAGGAAAATGTAACACGTGTGATATAAAAATTGTTATTGCTTCTTAGAGGTGGGAGCAGAGACCGAGCTGTTCCTCAAGTGGCAGATGATGACTCTTTTACTGAAAATTTAGAAGAGGCTTTTGAAGGAGGTCCTTCAGACGAATATCTCCCTTCATGTGAAGATATCGAAAGCGATCTTGAGAATAAATTTAACAATATACCTGACTTCCACGTCATAGAAATTAATCATTCAGAAGTAGCAGATGATTACAGTATGATTACTTAAATAATATATTTTAAATATCTAAATTTGCTATATTTCCTATTTATAGATGGAGTGAAGAAAAAAACAAGATGTGTCCGAATGGAAAAAAATATTAGAAAACAGAAAAGATTAAAAGGAGAAGAATATGTTGGAATTAAAAGCAAGATACACTCCAACCGTTCTATGCTACCCTCTCCATGTTTGGGATTAGCAAAGCACAAGTGCCCAAATTTCATAAAAGAAGAAGATAGGAAAGTGATTTACAACCAATTTAGATCGTTTCAAAATGTAGACGATCAACGCCAGTTTGTTCAAATTCATAATAATAACTTTATTATAAATAGGTAAATCTTAATACATAAATATATAAATATAACACATACACAGAATGAAAAACAAACATATTATAAAATTACAATTGTTAAGAATATAAAATATAAAAATAAGATCAAAAACATAAGATCAGTCAAATATACAAATATAATACACAAAATAAAAGACACATATTATTAAATTACAAATAAATTTCCCACGATATGCCAAATATGTAAGTAATATCTTTAAAAATATAAGATCAATCACCACTTAATTAAATGCAATTTTAATTCATGTTTAAAAGTATTTAGGGACTTGCTGTCTCATGTAAAACAAGAACCTAAAAAAACACCAAGAAACATTAGGAATTCTAGAAAAACTAATACTAATCATTATATATTGACAGTACAGAACAATCGCGTTTCTGTATGCAGAAAATTTTTCAGACATTAACTGACGCCATTATTAGAAGCGTCTTAAACAAACTAATGCCAGTGGTGTTCTGGAAAAAGATAAACGAGGAAAACGCCCACCTCAATAAGATGGACCAGGCTGACGAAATTTTTTTTGGCGCAATCATATTTTGTCATTTCCTAGAATCACATTGTTGTAGCCAATCGTCTTCAAAAACATATTTGATTTCTACATTAAACACTTCGATTATGCACCGCTTCTATAAAGAAAAGTGTATGGAAGAAAACAAAAAATCTTTATCTTATTCTGTGACAGAAGAGAAAGAATTAAATAAAGTTCATGATAAGCATATTGATAAAAAAAAGTAGCTGCTCGAAAATGTAGAGATGAAGACGAAGAGTAAGCTAAAGAAGACACTTCTGTATTGGCATTTAATTCAGATTTGCAAGCTGTCTTATACACACCGAAAGGATCAGCAGGTCAAATAATTTATCTAAGAAAATTAGCTGTACATAACTTTACTATTTATAATCTAATGCTGCTTATGGGACGAAACTCAAGAAAAAAGGGGGTCGAATGAAATATCTACATTTATTTTTGATTATGTGATGGATCATAAAGAACAGTATAGTTGTAGCTACATGTTTGCAACTTTTAAGGAAACATCCCAATTTGCAAATTATTGATCACAGATTTTTCGAGCCAGGACACACCGAAATGGAGTGCAATTCAACTCATTCAAAAATGGCACAAAAAACAAAGCATGTGCCAGTCTATGTTCCTGAAGGTTGGGCTCAACTTATAAGAGATTCACGTAGAAATCCAGCTCCGTATAAGGCCCATACAATGATGTTTGACAATTTTTATGACTATAAGACATTTTCAGAGAGCATAATTGAAAAAATAGCCTTCCTTTACAATCAATTTGTTGCCTGCACTATGAGAAAAAGTACCCAGATAAGATTTTTTATAATACAGATTTCGATCAGAAAAATTTTTCAGAAGTTTTCGTTAAGAAAACTAAAGGTCGTCCCAAAACTGTAACTCATTTGAAAGCCTACAAAGCAACTCTTCCAATTGCAGAACAAAATTTTTTAAATTTGCAGACTATGTGCTGGACAATATAATAACAAAACCGTATCATCACTTCTACAATTCACTGAAGACAAGCCAAGATTTTCGCGATGCTCTGGTTGAACCTGATCACCTGAAACATCATCGGAATGAATATTTTTATAATTTTTAATCAGTTTATAATTCGTGTTTTATAAACTTAGGTGTAATGCCAAAATAAATATGTCTTACGAATTATAATGTTTATACTTATTAGTATCAGTGCACGAATAAAGAAAAAATTAATTCGTTCCAATTTCAAAACAACGAATATGCATTTTTTCGAAAAATATTCTTTTAAGCAAGAGTGCCAAAATAGAATACATTTTAGGCATTTTTAGCAGAAAATTTACATAAATACAATTAGCTTCGGATTTTTAAGTTAAACTTAAACTATTTTCACGGGATGACTGGAATAATCGAAAAAACTAAGTATTTTGCTACCATATTGGAATTAGTTTTGAATAAAATATTAGTTGCTTAGGGAACGTATATTTACAAAAATTCTTGTTGTAGATCTGGAACTGAAGAACAACCCACCGAACGAGATTCTTTACTGCAGGACATAAATGATTTGGCACAAGATTTTAAAAACTGTTCAACGGAAAATGCAAAAGAGCTAACAAATGAGAAACAGAAGGCTGTACCATTTCATAATGAGACTGCATCTGCCTTTAGCAGAAGCATTGACACAGAAACAAGTAACTACTATGCTTGTTAATGTAAATGCTGTGCTGATGTTCTTTAATTATTTACAGTAACTCATGTGGTTGCAGAAGACAACTTCTTATTAGAGAGTGAGCATGTAGATGCATCTCATCAACTAGATAGCAGTTTGCCGCCATCATTTGCTTTACACCAGAACCGTCAATTTCACAGCCATTTCCCCTAGAATGAGAGCCGTCAACTTCACAGACGCCCAGACAACCTAATTTAAGAACCAGTCTTTCTCAACCTCAACCACCAACACCTTCTTCTGCATCTCGCATATTAGGTACCTATCTTTAATATTTCAAATCTCTTAAATCAAAATAATTAGGTAGATACCTTAGCAGGTAGTAGTAGTCTGACTGCAATGTCAAGTAAATCACAACTATTCATTTACAGTCCCATCGCGCAAACATATGAGAGCAAATGTAAAGAACACAGCGTTGGATTATTTACGAGAGAAGAATGCAGTTGAACTAGAACTCAACAAACGACAAATGGATTTAGATGAGAGAAAACTAACTATTAGAGAAAAAGAACTACAATTAGAAGAGGCAGAATTTGAATTGGAAAGAACCGAAAGATTAAGACGTTTAGAGATCGATTCAGTTAATTCCGAGAATCAATGTATATTCATAAGGCAACAACAAGAAATAATATTGCATTTATCAAAGAAAAATTAATTTAATTTTTATTAAATCCTAAATATGAGTTGTACATTGTGTGTTTTTTTTAAACCTTACAAAATACCCAAATACTCTTCTAACTCTGGCGAGTCAAGATTGAAATATTGACTTGTCTCGCTACCATACAGGCACGTATGGCAATTTGTTAAAATCATGGCTGTAAGATACATTTTATTGATGTCTTGTAATAAAATCTTTTGATTTTTTTTGAAATTCAAGAATGCAAATTCTGCAATGACTTTTCCAAATCCCCATTCCACAGCTTGGCGCACAGAACTCATTGCAAGGTTAAAATTTTGCTGTTCATGAGTAAGAGACCTGTTGCCAAAAGGACACAATAACAGCTGTCATATCCCATATGCTTGATCACCATAAATGACGAAAAACTCGTCATTTGGAAAGGTGGTATGCTGCTCAAGTTGTGGGTATAAATTCGACTCCCTAAATACACCAGCATCATGTCTACGACCAGGAAAAGCATCAGTCAAGTGCACTATAATGCCATCAGGAGCAATCACCGATTGTTATTTGACACAATGGTGCCTTTTATGTCCAGAGTAATAATTTTCCTGGTCTACTGTTGGTCTGCAAGTTGCTCGGGCAGTTCCGTTAATAAATCCCCAACAGTTATATACTGGAGCTCCTTTGTCTGCAACGGCATCCGCATACTGTTCAAGATTAGCACGATTTAGCCATGTCAAATTGCCTAAATTTCTCAGCAGATGAAAATGATTTTCATAGATAATTTCCATCACTCTGTTTGAAACATCTAACAATGACTGGACCTACAATCCAAACAATGGTTCTAAATCTACTAATCTGTTGGGATATGGTAAACGATGCAGATATATACATAAGCTGTAGATGTGTTTTAAAACCTCATGAGCTGTGACCTTCATATGCGCAGAGACATAATACGTCCTGTTGACTCAGTTACACTTCTTAAAAATATTATATTTATTGTTTACAATTTATCCCGAGCTCTTGTTTATGTATACAGCAAGGCAGCCTCCAGAGTCTTCAAAAACATACTTATAACTCTGATTAAACTTTGCCTTTTGTTCATTTCGCGGCTCATGAGATTCTGAAACACCTCTAACGGTTCGGTATCCACTGACAGGGGGACCGTTATTTATTTGTGAGTGTTCGATTAAACACACGCTGTTGTGTTTATGTGGTTGCCTACTCGAATCTGAAATCGTTCTCAAAACATCTGACTGTAAATAAATAAGTCACTAATTTAATAGTCGTTTAATTAAACCTGGCGTAACGTACAATATTTTTTATTCTAAATATAAATATTTAGCCACCTGTCGCATACCTTATTTATGTATATACAATTCCTTGTCTGTGTCCTACAGAATAGCTTAGTGTTGTATATAGTTGGGTACATGTTTTCTGTTTTTACTAACCTGTTTGTTATTATCCTTTGGTTGTGTTTGTCAATGTTAGGTTTCACAATATTGCAGTAGCCAAGACAGAAACAGATTTGGGTCAGGTTATTTTAAGTTAATTGTCTTAATGCGAAGCAAACCTTCGTGTACATAGTGTCATAAAATTATTCTTGAAAGTTCGGGCTTGGCAATTGGCTTTACCTGGTATTTGATTTGACTTAAATAGACCATGACTTATTAACCTGCCACTGGGTTTGTTTACTATTCTTGATTTGACAGTTTAAGTGGGGAATTTAGAAATGTCAGGAGATAAGAGGGGAGTTTTTTTGAAAGTAGAGAAAAAAGGTGAACGAGGAAAGAGGTTGCCATCTTGGCAAATGAAATTGCTGGCATTTCTCTCCTGATTTCCATGGTGAAAAGAACCTAATAAGATCTAGGGTGAGTACCTCATTAAGCCTACTCAATTAAATTACTCATCCTTGACTGGAAAATGTTCATTCCAGGTTCATCCCGTACTTTTTATTTCTGGGGCTTTGTCATTCTGTATTTTACGGAAATATACTCTTTTATGGAGGTCTGTCCTGCCCCTACACAAAAAGTAAAGCCACTTGTAGAGCCAAGCGAACCACAATATTGCGAGAGCGATTACCGGGATCTCCCAGGAGAGTCTCCAGAGGGGCGAGTCGTCGATCGTCCGGACCCTCATCTGGGCAACCAAATCTGTTTTCCGGCTACGTTTATATGTGGGATGTCATCTGCCTTCACCCGCTTCCAAACCAGCCTTCTAGAGGTTATTGCAGTAAGCCTCGCCAGTAAGAAAGTAAGTCTATCCTTTTCATTCACATTGTGGGATAACCGTGGAGAGCACATCGCACGTGTTGCTTAATCAGAACTTCGGGAACCGGGGTGAAGTTTATCTCAGAAAAATCGTGACTGAACAGCTGCCAGCCTGCTCTTTATGTTGTCTTTAAATATTTCACAATTCATAACGACTGTAAACTCATATAACAGCTGTTGATTGAGTAACTAGGCTCATATGTATATTTGATTTACCAGCAAAAAGTAGAAGTTAGTTTCGGTGTTTTGGCTCACGTACATGAATTTACTTATTAACAAGTACTCCATTTGTTTGACGTTTGCTCGACACTTGTTAAAATAATTGAAGTAAAGTACTTACTGTTAAGTGGGCAGTTTAGTGTGCCGCGAGATAAGTTATTTCCATCTGATCTTATTGTCAATTGTAAGGTTAGGTTACTGCAATACTGCAAACTGCAAGGGGAATGCACTGATGGAGCTGTCAAAATTTCAAATTGCTGGCACCAGGGGTACGTTCCTTGTGCGCTAGGCGTAGGTGCATTCGCGATGTTTGGTTGTAGGTTGATTTTTGTTTACGTCATAAGCATTTGTTTATCAGGTCGCCGTGCATTTATTGTCAATTGATTCATACATGCTATTTGAATTGTTCACACGTTTTATATGTTTGTAATTTAGTTCATTGTACCATATTTCAATAGTCATTAAATATTTTTGTCAGCATTTATTTTCGGTATTTACAATAATTTGTACGTCTTGTCATCCCCTGTCCCTCGTCGATTGTGTATCGACTGGCGCCCGCAACAATAGCTCCAACTTTTTGGGTTAACTAACATATCTTAACCTAAATAATTACGCCAACAGCGAAACCCAAAGTCGGACCCACGCCTCGCCCCGACAATAAGAGCTGCCGCGCGTGGTGGCTATTCCGGCTATTCAGATTGGCCGATGGTCGCCACAAAGCCTTCAAGTCCAGTAGTTATATGGCGATCTGCCTTCCTGATTACGTTCGAAATTCCCAATACTCTTACTAACCTTTCCAAATGCTCTCTTCTGAATCGGAAATACTTTAGGATTTCTTCATCAGTTAAGTCGTCTAAATTTAGACGGCCATGCTGCATAGCCCTATTTCTTTGCACTTGATTGTCCTGAAGAATGTCCACCAATATGCCAGCTTCAACATCTTCAACTTCTAGGTTCCCTAGCACAGCAGCTTCAAGCAAATCCTCCATCTTGAAATAATTATTGCTTATTTTATATATTTATAAAATCAGCTACTAAATAACTTTTTTATATACCACTTTTCACACGATAGACGTGACTCAACTTTAAGGTTATGTCTTCTAGTAAATGTTTCGCATCACCATCTATGTTTTGAAGCTGATACCAATGAAACAACCAATAACCGGAGATATGCGGTAACTAAAAACAGAAGTCAACGTTAAACGCACTACCGGTTATTGTAGCGTGATTTTTAACCGACCGGATATTTTTACGGATGAGTGGCGATAACTCTCTAATATGTAAACTTGAGCATGGAAACGTAATTTATGGACCGTGTCTTACTGCTGCAGAACAATATGGTTAGCAAAAGTTGCAAAAGTTATGCCTACATTTCTCTGTAGTGGTACCAAGCATGATCATATCAGTCCTTAGTAAGATATTAACTTTCCGGGGTTCCCTCCATAGCTATCAAAATATGAATCGTGTATCATTTATTTACCTGCGATCATATACAAGTTAGTGTAACTGGGCCCATGGGGAAACTGGGCCATCCCTTCCAAGGTTTTTCCTTTCCACTCCATTGTGGCAAAAACTCCAAAACTCAACAAAACTCCAGCGTGGTTGAAGAATGTTTTATTGACTGCTAATGTTTTTTTTGTTTTGTCATCACAAAACATCTTTGTACAAGGGTGAATTCAATAATTTTTGGTAAGTCTATTTTTATCTCTTAAAAATATAATGTAAGAATTTTTAGCTCAGTTAATGTCAAAATCTTCTGTGTAGTGTTTTAACGTATCCTGCACGTTATAGGTCTGTGGAGGGGTATGTATGACCCAGTTGCCCCATCGCCATCAGCAACTGTACCATACCTTCAAGGTAACTGGGTCCAGGTATGCCCAGTTACCTCACACTGATAGACTTATGCTTATATTAACTACTGTAAAAGTGAGTCACTTGGAGCAAAGGTGGCCTGGGACGGACCTTTTTATTTTTTAATATAGTTTTTTGGCTTTACGAGCCTTTTGGCCTGGACCTGATTTGTTTTAATTAAAAGTGTTCCATCATCTACCGGTGAGAAGCAAAATGTTCAAAATATTCCGAAGTTACCAGTAAGATGTTAACCTTTCAGCGGGCGCGCTGTGGTATAATTTACGACAAATGCGCAAAATCGCTCTCTACACTTAAGGCCATCACATACAACTCCGCCTAAGACCATAGAGTCTGTCTCAGTCTTTATGGCGTATGTACGGCTCGAGCTACGCCTTGCTTTAAGATTTGTTCTCACTCATACACATATCAAGTGGGACGCTATTCTAAACCTACGACTTTCCACTTATACAATGTCTACAATTATACGTGCATCTCTTTCATTATCTCATTAGTCCGTCGGCATTATACAAAAAAGGGCCTTTCTCGATTTCTTTAGTGCAGCAATGTGACCTATACCAAATTGAAGGTATTTACATCAAGGTGTGTATAAGCTTGACGAACCGAACATGTAATTGCATGCAATGCAACAGATTTATCAAATTGGGGCGACCTTAAGGTAGGATTTCCTAACAGCGTCGAAACGCATGCGTCAGACGGATACGTCAGACGTGAGGCACTGCTCAAAGCGAATTTCACATTGTTGATTTCCTACATGAGCGTCTAAACGCATGCGTTTGCGTCGGTCGCATACGTCTGAGTCTTGTCTGCTCGAGAAGGAGTCAAAACGCAAACGCATTGCGAGGTACAGTGGAAAGCATTGCAAGTGTGTGTGTGATTTACAATTTGTCCTGTTTGGTTAAAAAAATGAGCACTCCAGCAAAGCATAAAATGGTTCCATTTTCTGCTGAACAGGACGAACAACTAGTAGAATATGTAGCTGAATACCCAGCTGTGTATGACAGTGGACACAAAGACTATAAAGACCAAAAACAAAGAGAAAATACATGGCAAAAAATCTCGGAAGAAATGAACAGAACAGGTAAGTTATAACAATATATTTATTAGAAAAATTTTTTGTTTACATTTAAGAAAAATGGTAAAATGTCGGTTACCGAGCTTTCATTTATGAATTTACTGACGAAATCATTTTCTCTTGCCAAGTGACACTGCCTTGTGGACTGTTAAAGTAGGTTCTAAACAGGTCCCTGACCTCGAAACCTTTAGTGCTTGCAAATCCTCCTGTTCTTGTTAACGGTGTCATGTTGTCTATTGGCAAATGAACATCAGGATCACAGTTAAAGTAAGGGATATTATGTGTCTCCAGGTATCCATCTCGTAACATGTTATGTAAACAACATGCGGTAGTAACAATTAAATCTGTCGTCTCGGGTAATACGGCAATTGGAGTATAAAATATCCTAAATACTTGTGTTAATAGTGCAAAAGCATTTTCTGAGACCCTTCGAGCACGAGAAAGTCGATAATTATAAATTGATTTTGATTTATCCACATTTGCTTGAGTTTTTGGATATGGTTTCATCATATACTTCGCAAGTCTGAATGCTTCGTCGCCAACAATAACATGGGGCACTGTTATGTCAGATCCAGGAATTTTTTTTGGGTGCGGAAAGTTCGTTTCACTACGTATACGTGCGCCCATACTTGATTTTTCAAATATTCCACTATCGCCCTCTTTTCCATACGAGCCAACATCTATAGCAGTAAATTTGTAATTCGCATCCACAAGAGCAAGCAGAACTATCGAAAAATACTTTTTGTAGTTGAAAAACAAAGATGCACTTCTCCATGGACAAACAATTCTAATATGCTTCCCATCGATGGCTCCGATACAATTGGGAAAATTCCATGCGCGGTACATTTCGTCTGCTATTTTTTCAAAATCATTAACAGTTGGCGAAGGGAGAAATATGGGTACCAATTTTTCACACATAGCTGCTAGAACTTCTTTAACAATTATACTAATGTATCCAGGGGAAATACGGAAAGCAAATGCCAAAGATCTGTACGTTTCGCCTGTGGCAATGAACCTACAATGAAACAGCCTCGTCAATACATTTTACCATATAATTATCCTTTATATACAGGGTGTCAATAAATCGATGTTATAAACTTCAGGTAGCGATATTTTTTATTTTAGACAAAAAGTCTATTATAAATACGTGTGTCCTAAAATCGCCTGAGGTGTTACGGCCTCTCACTAAAAGGTGTGACTAAAATTTACTATATGGTTATTATTTCCGGAATGCTCAATCATAATACAATAAAATTTGGTAATTGGTTGTATGTAGGTGAGAGTAATCACATGAAGTAGTCGTATTGTTATTATTCCGGAAATAATAATTATAAAGTAAATTTTAGTCCTCCCATTAGGGGGTCGTAACATCCTAGGGGATGAATTTAGGATACGTGTTCATTTAGACCTTTTGCCTTAAAATATCGCCAAAAACACAAAACCCGAAGTTTGTAACATCGATTCATGGCCACCCTGTATGGACATTTTTTAACGTAATAGGTAACCGTGGCACAATATCCAGTAGTTTAAAGACAACTTCTAAACTGTACCTATTAATTTAAATTTGTTTGTGTGTTTCTGTCTGTATATACATAGTTACATCAAACTTAATTATATTTATATATCTACTTATCTCTTTGTTCCAGTGGCAGACTGTAAAAAAAGATGGCGAAGCATTCGTGATACCTACATGAAACAACGTAAGGCTTCGATAGGATCTACTGGGTCAGCGGCCAAATCAAAAACAAAATGGCCGTTATTAGCCCACTTAGAATTTTTAAATATGGTCTCATATGAAAGAAAGTATGTTTATGATTTGAATGCATGTCAATATATCTTAACCTTATTTCACTATTTTAGCAGTATAATCAATGCGACTATAAATGAATCACAAGTTGAAGATGAAAACAATTGTCAGGTGATTGAAGATGTACCTTCCGATGATGAAGTACAGTCCAACACTGACATTTCCGATCGGAATGCGCATCCGGAAGAAATTTCATTAGTGGTTGGGGAAAAGAGGAAATCAGCCGAATCGTATTCGTCTACTGGTGTCGGAAAAAGGCGAAAAGACACAAATGCTGCCTTAATACAAGTATTCCAAAAAAGATGTCAACAGCGCGATAAAGTCATAGAACAATTATGTACTAAAACATCTGATATATCTTCATCAGATACTGATGCGGTGTCACTATTTTTTAAAAGTATAGCTATGACAGTTAGTACATTTCCACCTGAACTGATTATTGAGGCGAAATCAAGAGTTCATGAAATTATTAATGACCTAGAATTGAGATCTCTAGCAGTGAAACAACAACTCCAACTTCCACGAACATCGCAACCGCAACCACAACAACATTCTCGTCCATCAACTTCTCACAGTCACGTATCAACTGAGGCAGGAAGTTATTATTCTAATTTTACATCTTCATTAGATTTCGACGGGGAGTCTGACTACACTATACTGTAACTAATGTATGTTAAATAAATTTACCTTAATGTTAAATATAGTTTTTCTTCTGCTGATATAGGGCACACAACTCTAGCGTATGATGTTTTGGTAATACAGTCACCGACAAGATTTAACACAAAATGAAACTGCTGCCTATTTAAGCGGAAAAACTGTCTAAATGTATCATCTTCATAACTCAAATGACCTCTTATCAGTAAATTTCCGTAGCCTTCCTTGGTTCTCCTTTTAAACAGTTCTCTTTCAGATTGTCTCTGTGGTTTTATTGCAAAATTTAATAACAACATTTCCTCATCCTCTTCTTCTTCTAACAGCAACCACTTCAACACAGCGTCTTCCATATTATTTCTCAAACACAAAACCAAATATTCAACCTGGTGATATAAGTACAAATGACAACTGACCTTTAAACGCACGCTTTGCAACGCTGCTAGGAAAACACCCCCACTGCGTCTGTCGCTCGCGTCGAAACGTATCAAAAACGGATGCGTCAGACGCATGCGTTTCCACGCTGTTAGGAAATCCTACCTTTACGAACACGATGCGACTGCCTATTTCGGAGCGCACTGCGATCCACCGCTTGTCGGTTTTTGCGACGAACACAAAAGGATTCGCAGTATGTAGTGGGATGGCATTCGTGGTGTTTTAACGAACCTGGAGAGGTCGGAGGGAGCGGCTTTGCTGTTAATAGAAATGTACAAGCAACATAGTGTTCTTTGGGACCCGACGGACCCGCATTATTTTAATAAAAACAAAAAGAAAGATGTGTGGATGGAAATTGCTGCTTCCATGGGGCAACCAGAGGAAACATGTAAAAAAAATTGTATGTTTATTATCATCGCATAGGAGAGAAAAATGGAAAGAGAAAAAATGTAGAGGAACAGGAACAGGTAAAGATTTTGTTTCATACAAGTAATTTATTCTTTTTAATATAGGTATAAATAGTAGTAGGAAACAAAATATTTTAAAATGTATGAAACAATAAGTATAGGTTGTTGAAAGCACTGCCAAGAAATGTTTTCATTATTACAGCTTAATTATTGAGAATTCATATCATAATTTTCTTTATTAAAAAATAATTAATAATTTAAATTAGAATGTATACAGACTGGATCTTTGAAAATTTTCAGCTTTAAACAAAGCCAGAGGACATTTCCATTTGGCATCTAGGTAATTAATATAAAACATAAAGGTATAAACCGGTCTAAACACTTTTTCTGTTATTTTGATAAAAAATGAAAACAAATTAGTAATTGTAAATAAAATTCTTTCGTTTTTTCTTAAGAATATTTGTAATAATTAATAAGGCATTGGTGTCTAAAATCAAAGTTTTAGCTTTCCCGTCGAACAAGTTTGGTTGGTCTGTTACGTTACCGTCGGAAAGCCAAACTATATTTAATCCTTCAAAAAGTGATAGACATAACTTAAGTTCTTTTTGTTTTGAAAATTCTTATTGTAATGTGAAGTGTAGCAAACTGCATAATTTCGATTTTATTAACAAATATAAATGAATGTATCACGAAGATATCAAACTTTAAGAAGGTGGTTATGGCATATATTTTTTATTTAAGAAATTTTAAGCCAGTTTTGATATTGAACCCGAAAGTGAAGACTTAGATGACATGCCTTCTGATGATAGCGATGACTGTCCACTTACAAAAATTGTTAATAGCGAAGTTTAGGAAGCACCCACGGTAGGCAACTGGGTTATTGTTGAGTATAAGAATAAAAACAACCCAAGACATTTTGTTGGTCAGATAAAAAATGCAACCCTCCCCGATTTGATATTTCATGTAGATTTCTTAAAGAAATCTAATAAAACAGAGAAATTTACAATTCCTACAAGTGATGATTCTGATGATAATAGTTTGGACCTAATTGTCAAAAAATTAACAGATCCTGTAGTAGAAGGAACTGACAAGAAAATTTTATACTTTTGACGTGAATTTTGCTTGTTACAACTTTCAATAGATACCTGTACAGTGTACAGTTTACCAATACTGCAACTAATAAAAAGTATTTAATAAAATGATTTATTTTTACTTCTTTCATTTGAAAACTTAATGTTATTTCCCAAATATATTATAATTTTTCTATATAACTTTTGAAGTTTTTCAAATATTGGTGCGAAACAGTGGCGGCTCGTCAGGGGAGGCAGGGGAGGCTGAGCCTCCCCTTGGAAGAACCACCATATCTTCAAAAGGAATATCTTAAGAAATTTCAATTAGGTATATCTCAATTTTCAATATTTTTTATTGTTTATAATTCATTAATTAGTTTTCAGTGTATATATAAAAGTTTTGCATTTCCTTTCCACAAACATACCTATAACGTTACAGTCCGGATAGTCTTTGTATGCATATTTCCCGGTCGGCCGGTCTTTTACTGAACGAACACTGCGGTTCGCTGGAGGCTAATACGAAATAGCTTCCAACTTTAAACGCATTTACTTATAACATGAATGACCTTGAATTTCTTTGCGCTGTGTAAAATAGCAGCACTTCGAATAGCCAAAGCAAGCTAGCCTCACACCTCAGTTCTTTATAGTGCATGTGCACAGGTAGTTCAGGTGATTCACAAAGAAAACGAACTGTCAGTTGTGTTTAGCCGGTTAAGTTGACGTAAAAATACATAAAACATTTGATAGACGAGCTAAAAATGAGTGCTCTAGGTGAAAATATTCCCAACAACATGTCTTGTTGTCCAGACGTGGTGGATTATTTGTTATTAAATGGATTTACTACTCTTACTTACGACGAAAAGGTAAGAATTAAAAGAAATGCCAGGCCTACACCAGCAATGCCTTCGTTAGTTTTTAAAAGTGGTAAACAAAACAGAGGATTTTGTGGTAACAATTATAAAAAAGTCGAGTGGTTAACGGCATCAACAGTTAGAAACAAATTATATTGTTGGAGATGTTTATTATTTACTAATGATCAATCCTCAATTTGGGGCAGGGCCGGGTTTAATAATTTGCAAAATTTATCGCGAGGTTTAGAAAGGCACGAAAAATCCCAGGAGCACATTTCATCTTGCATTAAATTCGAGATGTTTGGTAAACAAAATATTGTAAATTTCTTGGATTCTGCACATAAGAGAGAAACAGAAAATTTTAACGAAAAGGTCCGTGAAAATAGGGAAATATTAAAGAGGTTAATAGATGCCGTTATATATTTATCTTCACAAGAAAATTATTTCCGAGGACATGACGAAAAACGAGAATCGTGCAATAAAGGAAAGAGCTGATAGATTTTTTAAAAACGTATGACCCAAAATTAGAGAACTTTTTGAATAACGCCACTGTTTTTTCCGGAACGGAAAGTGTTAGCTCGATTATTAAAGGCAAAATTTATGAAGAACTATATAATTGCGAATTTTTCTCATGGCAAATTGACGAAACGACGGACGTTACTTGTAAATCTCAACTTTCCGTAATTTTTAGATATGTAATGCACGGAGAAGTTATTGAAAGGTTTGTTGGTTTTGTTGATGTGAGTAGTGGAAGAAACGCGGAGAGTTTATTTAAATTATTAATCGATGAATTTGGTAAATGATTTGAAAAATAAATTAAGCACAGACTTATGACGGCGCTGCAGTTATGTCAGGGCATCTTAATTGACTCCAAACAAAAATAAAAGATATTGCTCCTCAAGCTTACTTCATTCACTGTTACGCACACCAATTAAATTTAGTTCTGAGTAAAGTATGTAACGGAATTAAAGATGTTAGAATATTTTTTTCAAATATGACTGGTTTTTCGTCATTTTTTTCAAAATCTACCAAAAGAACTGATGTTTTAAATAGAATTAATATGAAACATAGAATTCCGACAAACGCTCCCACTCGTTGGAATTTTTCATCTAGAGTTGTTTTCACTGTTGACAAATACAGGAAAGAACTTATTGACGTTTTTAATTTTATTTCGGAAAGTGAAGATTTTTTAAATGACGATCAGACTTTACGAGCAGCTTACGGATTAAAATCATTATTGTTGGATGAAAAGTTCATATTTTTTCTAAAGGCTTTTAAAATGATTTCTGAGCAAACTGATGTTGTTTTCCAAATTTTACAGAATAAACTAACTGATATAACATATTCTAAAATTAGACTTAATTCACTTATATCTAAATTAAAAGAATTTCGCAATACCGAAATACATTTCAATACATTTTTTTAGAAAATGTTGAAAAAGTAGACGATGACGATGAGCCAGAGCCACAATGTAAAAAGAGAAAGACAACATATAACTTTGACAGGGTAGATACACATTACAAACAAATTTTTATAGAAATTTTGGACACCATATAGTCCAAATTGATATGAGATTTTCTGATTTAAATTCTTTGCAATGTTTCGATTTAGTAAATCCCAATAATTTTACGTTTTATAAATCATTTTCTACTAGTCTAATGGAGAAATTAATGGACCATTATCCTTTTTTTGACCGTATTTCGTTAAGAAATGAACTATGCGTGTTACATTCTGACTAGTAACTTTTAGCAAATTCAAAATCATCTCAAGAAATGCTTACTTTTATATATAATAACAATTTAAAAAGCTGTCTCCCCGAACTGTACAAACTTTTGTCATTAGTGTCAACAATTCCGGAAACCTCAGCTTCTGTAGAACGATCATTTTCAGCACTTAAACGCATAAAAACATTTACTAGAAACAAAATGAGTCAAGACCGCCCCTCAAATGTATCGCTTATTTCAATAGAAAGACGTTTTTTGTCAGAATTGAAGAAACACGATTCATTTTATGATGAAGTAATAAACCATTTTGCCAGTTCCAAAAATCGCAGGTTACCACTCATATAAAAATATTTAGGCTTTAAAGCAGAGATTAATATAGGTAGTTGTTATTTTATAAAAAATATTTATTTGTGTTATTTATTTTTTAGGAAATATTTTTTAATTCTCCATAACATAGAGTTCCGCAGTAATATTTTTTATATAACTTCTGTCTCAAAACTATTTTAATTTTTATTAAAAGTTATAATTTTACACGCCTGGCAGTGATAATGAATACAATTTTTTGTTTATAGAAAAACACTTTAATTTTTTTACCAAAACTATTTTTATTTGTATTAAAAGTTATATAATTTAATTACAAGTGGGATAGTAGGGCTCCTTTGGATACAGATACTCGAGTCGTAGGAATGAGAATTTCATGAGAATGATTTTTTCATCTCATCATATTTTCTATTTCCTTTTCTTTCTATTCTTTTATTAGTTCTATTCTCTCAAGTCGCGATTCGGTATCCTGGCGAAAAACCCACGGCAAAAAAATGTAACGCGCCGTTGTACTACCTCAGGGGTGGTGGGGAAATGTACAAATTGTAGTCATATTGCACATCAGTTGTCTTTCAGAATATCAAGCCTCTTCTGCAGACAATATCACGAGCCGCCACTGGTACGAAAATTGGTGGATATGGGTTTTTTGATTTGAGAACGTGCGTGACAATGTGTGACACAAGCATACAATAGGGGGAGGGGGTCAAGAATTGCCAAAATAAGCACGGCATCGGTTATGGACGACCCCTTACAGCCATGCCATATCACACCATTACAAAATATGTTGCCAGGTGATTTTCCTCGCCGCATACAATTTTGCAAATTTATGTTAAGAAAGCAGAGATCCAACTTTTTTAAATAAGGTTCCTTTCACAGGTGAGGCAACGTGTACTCGAATGGGAATCTTTAACACAAAAAACAGTCATTTGTGGGCTGAAGAGAATCCAGGGCCAAGAGTGAGACATTTTGAATATGAATTTAAAATTAATATTTGGTGTGGAATAATTGAAGATTATCTTGTGGGTCCTTTTGAACTTCAACTGCTAGTAAATGGAGAAAACTATCTAAACTTCCTTCAAAACAATGTACAAAATATGTTGGATGAAGTCCCTTTAGATATCCGAGAAAATATGTGGTTTTTACTAGCACCTATTCACTATCCTCTGATTTTAAGAAATCATTTAGATAATGTATTTCCTAAGCGTTGGATTGGGCGCGGAAGTGAACATCCATGGTCACCACGGAGTCCAGACCTAACGACAATGAACTTTTTCCTATGGGGTACCATGAAAAGCCTTCTATACTCTCAAAAAAGTAACACAAGACAAGAACTCTGGCAGAAAATAGTGGCAGCTGCAAACCATATTCGTGATTTGCTTGCATCCTTCTTTGTATTAGGCCAAATTAAAAGATGCCGAAACTGTATCAAGATAAATGAAAGATAATTTGAAAATGAATTGTAGCAATTATTTTAATTATTATTTTGTTGTTTACTTGACTGCTGAATTTGTGATAATAATAAAACCTCTCTTTTTCTACATAACTTCATTTTAACTTTATTAATTATTTAACTGTCAGATTTAACCGTGTGCCTACTAGACTAAAATTAATATTTCTTATAATGAATTATGCGGCTGACTGATATAATGCGATTATCTCAAATACGGTCAATTTTTGAGGTTAATGATAAGTATACTTTTCTCTGTCAAAATGTTGTAGGTTTAGAATTTTTCAATAAAAAAGGCTATAATATTACAGGTGAAAAAGTTAGGAGTACATTTACACAAGTTGCAGAGCGGAAAATTTCCGATCGACATGGTTATCTAAAATTTTCCTTTAGTACTTGGTTTTCCCACAAGAGTGCGCCAAAGCATTGTCAGGTCCGACAGTTAAAAGATAAATTGTGAAGATCGTAGGGCTTCGAACAAATGGGCGATGAAGTCAACCTCTTTTTACTATGCCAAGCTTTCGAAAATGTTTATTTTCTTTCTCAAGGCGACAATTAAGTAATGAAATTTAGTTAAAATTAAATTACAATATTGTATTAACTTACTTGTAAGTTGAGGTTATATTCTAAAATTGGTTCGGTTGTAGAAGAACATTTGCAGTATTATACTCTTTAAAGTAAGCAATTATTTGTTGTATCATTGATATATTTTACATACTGATGGTTTACTTATTTTATTATTTCAAGTTTTGAAGATATGTGTGTGTGTGTGTGATTGTGCTTAGAGTAATACTGTACCCGTAAGAGCGCACGTGGAATATTTGCAAATTCTGTACAAAAAGATGATGCAATCGACAGATTAGTGTTGCATCATGCACATATAATGTGTTTCTGTCAATATATAATATATTTAGTTCATTGCCGGACAGCATTTCAGTAAGATGTCTCGAAAGTGTGTGAATAAACCAGATAGTTTCTGTTACGTTTGTGGTGAGGGGACTTTTGCGACTCAGAAGCGCTACATTACTCCAATGATAAAAAAGGCGTATCATATGTATTTCGGATGTAAAATAGGGGATCAGGACAAAAATTGGGCCCCACACATCTGCTGTAACACATGTGCTTCAGGTCTAGGAAACTGGTTAAATGGTAAAAAACGATCCATGCCCTTCGCTGTCCCAATGATCTGTAGAGAACCGACAAATCATGTAAAAGACTGCTATTTTGCATCGTTACTCCTGTGGGACAAAGGACAGGTATATCTAAAAAAAAAAAGTCTGTTGTCAGCTATCCAAATATACCATCTGCCATGCGACCTGTGCCCCATGGAGTTGAATTTCCTATTCCAGAATTCCCGGAAAATTACGAATCGGATGATGATGATACTGCGATTTATTAAGAAGATGTTATTCCATCAACATCAAAAGATCCTGATTTCACACTGAGTACGGCCTATCGTCAACCACATAAAATAACCCAAGCAGAACTAAATGATCTCGTGAGAGATCTTGAACTTTCAAAGAGTAAAGCAGAATTACTGGGATCAAGATTGCAGCAGTGGAACCTATTAGAAGACGATGTTGCCATATCTGTTTTTCATAAACGCCAAAAACACCTACAGCCAGTTTTTAGCATGGAGGATAACTTAGTTTTCTGCAATAACGTTGAAGGCGTAATGGCGATTTTGAATACACCGTACAAATCCGAAGAATGGAGGTTATTTATAGACAGTTCAAGGTTGAATTTAAAAGCGGTGCTTTTGTATATTGGAAATACGTTACCATTTATTCCTATCGGATATGCAGTCCACATGAAGAAAACGTATGGCAATATGAAGCAGCTATTGAGATGCATAAAATATAATGAACACAAGTGGCAGATTTGGTGACTTAAAAGTTATCGCACTTTTATTGGGTTTGCAGCTAGGTTACACAAAATTTTGCTGTCTTTTGTGTGACTCGGACAGTCGAGCAAGGGCACTTTACTACAACAAAAAGGACTGGCCCGCTAGGAAGTCACTAGAACCAGGGCACAAGAATGTACAATCTGGTAGATTCTAAACAGATTTTATTGCCGCCCTTGCATATTAAACTGGGCCTAATGAAAAACTTTGTGAAGGCACTAAATAGAGATGGTTTAGCGTTCCAGTACCTTGTTCAGAAATTTCCAAGACTAAGTGAAGCAAAAATCAAAGAGGGTATTTTTGTAGAACCATAGATTCGAAATATGTTAGAAGATGCATCATATAAAAAAATGGGTTTCAATATGTCGTTGAAGATCCATTTTCTACATTCGCATTTGGACTTCTTTCCAGACAATTGCGGTGATGTAAGTGATGAACACGGTGAACGTTTTCATTAGCAGATAGCAACAATGGAGAAAAGGTATCAGGGAAAATGGAATCCTTCCATGCTTGCAGACTACTGTTGGACTCTTGTTAGAGCGGCTTCAGAAACTGTTTACAAAAGAAAAGCGAAAAGACAGCGTACCCAGTGGCTTTAAAATATAAAATATTTATTTGTTTTTATTATATAGTTCAAAATGAAAAACATAGATACGTCCTTGAGAACTACAACCAATGTTTTTATTTCATTGTCACTTTCATAAACAGCACCTTAAAATTAACAAAATATTTAACTTTGCATAAAAGATACAATATAAAAGTCAAAATTTGTCGTCCAGTATTATTTTCAACAGACATTGTATTCATGTTGAGAACCACATGTGACTAGTATAAAACTTTTCACAAGAAACCCATGCTCGCGACATCTTGTCAGAATTTTATAAACTACTATTCCTAATACGTTTACATAATGGATTAAAGTTAGGGTTCTATGTAATGTTTTTATCCAACAATAGAAACAATTTTACTTATTACAACTGTCATTATTATTATGTTTATTAAATTCTAAATGTTAATTCACCGGCCTTTGTCCACTAGCACTTCCCGAATTGTTATATTTAAACTAACTAGTCTCGTGGTTGTCTTAAAAAAAACGAGTTCTTGTACCAAAAAGTGATGATGACCACACTGCTCTGATTGAAGAGAAATACGTTAATGATGCTGAATTACTGGAACGGGCCCACAAACAGAAAATTTTCTCATGGAATTAGTGAGATCAAAAGAAAATACATCACCTTCTTTGCAACTTAGTACGTCTTCATCTTCACAACTCGATGTATTACCATTTTCAGAGGTTTATGTATTTCCAATTTCGCAACACAATATGCTACCCTCATCGCAGTCTGATAGGGCACTATCGTTACAGTTGAATGAGTTGCAAATTGATACATTACCATCTTCCCAGCATGAGATGTCACCATCACAATGCGAGATGTTAGCATCCCCTCAGCTCGAAATGTCTTCATCATATCAGCTTGAAATCTTACCATCCTCTCAGCTTGAGTTCGATGCATCACAATCTTTGCAGCACCATATGTTACCATACACACCACACCAAGAAGCGAATCGAAACAAGAATTTTGAATTTTTTGTGAAAAGCTACAATGTCAGTTGGCTCGTCATTTAAGTACAATCCACAAAAATGAAAATGCAGTGAAGAAATTTCTATATTTACCCAAAGTAAAGGTTTGATGACTAAAAATATATATTTTTTAATATAATTAGGAAGTCAGTTTTCTTCAGTTGATCAAGTTATAAAAAAACATTTCTACATAAAAAATTACTCGAAATTTCCTTCAATTTTTTATAATAGAAAAACACGCAACGAGGACATTTGAAGGGACCTTGACATTTATCCGAGTTGCAAGCTGCCCGAACGGGGGATGCGACGGGAGGGAGTATCCCCGAATCGAGCCCGAAGGGTGAGGGCCCTCCGCAGGACCTAGAAAGGCGAAAGCTAAGTCTTTCGCTTTGGAAAAGACGTTTTTAAAAAGATTTTAAAAAGTCAAAAGTTCACAACTCAAAGAAATTAACTTATTTATTTTATAGTGTTACAATTAAACACAAGCGACAAGTTCGAGAATGGATATAAATCTAATGAGCTCTATAGCAAAACTCCTATTTATAAGCTAGGTATTTATTGTCTAGTAAGCAGCATGAATGATGTGGCCATTAGGTAATGTCAGCATAATGTAGATAAGGATGCTCACATAACTCCTCCATCCCTAAGCTGAAAAAATAAAGGATTTTGTTTTTTCAGTATTTTTCGATGTATTCTCTGGGGGTGTGTCCTGGTTCCCTCATTCGGTATCTTTCTTAAAGCTGAACAATGTGTGAAACATTTTTTGTTTCTTAGGATAGATAAATTTGAGAAAGCAAATTAATAAAATAACAATAATTATAGATAAACATATATATAAGTCAGTGTGATCACTTCTGTTAATATCACTAAGTGTCTTTAGTTCGTGTAAATGGGTATCGTCAGCCATGCGTTTAATGTCTGCGAGTCGATTCACCTCTATTTGTTTGTAGGGGGTGACTTCTTTGTTGTTCTCCTTGGTGGACAGTGTTCTTACCGGGAGGATTTCCAAGGGTGTTCCAGGGATAAAACCGGCAATGTTGTAGAATTCATGTCCATGGATAGATATACTACATTTTTGGGGTATATATATATATCAGATGGGGTTGGTCAATGATATTGTAACCATGTTCTCCGCATTGCTTTTCTATCGTCATCTTAGTGGCTGGTATGGCTAATACATAGGCGTTGTTTATTCTTTCCAAAATGTCGTTTTTTATGACGACGTCTGTAGTTTGACAGGGTGCTGATCCAGCGCCGCTAAGTATTTGGGGTAGGCAATCTCCTTGTGATACGGTTTGTGTCACATGATACAAACACAGGTCCTCGATACGTGGGCATGGTAGTTCTTCGTGATAAGTCGTGATAAGTCGAGTTTACAAGGATAAATGGTTTTAGGGGGATTATGGTTTTATTTAGAGCGGGTATAGGGAATAAGTGGTAATAATCGTATAAACCTTCGCTCAAAATAGGGAAGTGAAATATGAAGCATATGGTTTGCTTTACATAATAAATTTCTGTTTTTATTAGTTCGTAATAACTCTGAATATTTTTGAATTCTGGGGTTCCCTCGATATACAGGGTGTTCATCATTCTTGTCAGATCAATTAAATCATTGATAGGTAGAATAGCACTATGTATTGATTCTAGGTGTGCGAATAATATTGCATCTTGTATGTTGTCTAGTATGGTAATTAACGATAAACAGTCTATAATCACATTGTCTAGAAAATTTTGCAATATTAAAAATAGTGTAAATTTATTCAAGCTTTGTTCAATAGTTCTTAATCTAGTATTTATTTGATTTTGATTAATAGTGATTTTTTCGAATGTTGATATTGTTTCGTTCATAAAATTGTTTGTAATTGTTAAATAATTTTCTAAATCTGTATGCATCTCTTTCTGGTTTGACTCTAGGGTGGATATAGCGTTGTCATATCGTTTTGCGTCGTCCGAATCTAAGGTGCCAAAGGCCCATTTGGAGGCTTTTCCAATTATGTTAAAAAGGCCTCTTTTTGTTCGTGTATTTCCTAACGGTTTCACGTTTTTCAGTTTATTTTCCGCTTGATTTAGTAAGTATTCTAGATGTTCATATATATTATTTAATTGCGGATATAGTTCGTCGTTTATATTTATGATGGGTTTTATTGTTTCCATATTTATTTTTATGTTTAATATGGGGGCATCAAAATTTGTTAAGTCATTGTGAAGTGGTTCGGGCTTTGCCTAAAGAAAAAGGAAGGATAGGGTTAGAAATTTTATCTATCTTGATTTGTGCTTGTACTAGCGACGTCAGGTACAATATGGCTAGTAGTCCCAGCATCTGAAACAGGTAATTTTCCTTTTAGATTTCTGGTTGGTTTAAGCGTAGATTTATGGCGTGTGCCTTTTGTTGTTAATATTTTATTCTGTTGGTCTTGAACGACCATAACTAATTCGTAGGGAGTAGCGATTTTATTCCTGAGACTTAATTTTGCATACGCGGTTTTGTGCGTAGTAATCGGTTCTGGTTCATTTCTATTTTTGTTGACTTTCGAGAGGTCTTTACTCTTTTCGTTGTTCTCGTTAACCATTCTTTCTATTATTTGTAAGTTTGTACTGTGTTTGTTAACGTAATCATTAATAATGTCGTGTTCGGACATTTCGAATGCCGTTTTATTATCGAAATCTACTTTTATAATTTGAAAAGGTGTAAATTTTGTTGCTGAATGCATGGAGTTATTATATCCCAAAATCGCGTAACTCATTAACGTTTCGATCGTTTGTGTCTTGTTTAGTCCCGTATTTAATATACGTAGTCCTTCTACTATAGTAGAGTGAAATCGCTCTATAGGGGATTTACTACCAGGATTTCTTACAGTTGTAAAGTGTAATTCGATACTATGTTTAGCACAAAATTCTTCAAATAAATGATTTTTAAATTCGGTCCCTAGGTCGCAAGTGATTTTTCTGGGGATACCGTAGTGTGACATGTATTTTAGTAGACCTTCGCAAACATGAATAGCTGTAAGGCAAATAGGGTAAGCTTGTCCGAAACGGCTAAAACTATCTATTACAGTTAAAAATTTCTGTTTGCTCACAACAAATGTATCTATGAATAAATGTTCAAAAGGACGATGTCCAATAGGGGTTGATTGAAACACAATTTTATGTGGGTGTCGTTCATATTTGGTTTTCTGACAGGTGACACAAGTATTTATATAATTTATTACGTCATTGTTTAAATTAGGCCAATAATACAGATTTCGCAGGGCGAGGGTGGTTTCGTTAATACCGCGATGTACAGTTTTTTGTTCGTGGTGGTATTTGATTTTTTCTTGTTGCGATTCTGGTTTTTCGATATCGTCAACGTAGTTATTTGTCGCTACTGATTTGTAAGCAGTATGTTGAAAATGTCGCTGCAAAATGGGAATTATTTCTTGCATAATCCGTTCGTCAATTAGTATTCCGTATAGTGTTTTAGGTTTTACATATTCTTTAAAAGTTTTCACTACTTCGTTTTCAAACATGTCTTTATTTCTACTAGGAAAAACTAACTGATATCTAGTTTTTGTCCCGAACGGTTTTGCGAGTTTCACGTGGGTACAGGTAACATCTTTACTAGCTGTAATCATTAGTTGATTTTTAAATGTATTTATTGCATTTTCTGAAATGGGAATATTTAATATTGGGTTTTTGGTTGCGGAATGTATTGTTTCATTTGACGCCTGTGATCTAGGGGGGCAAATTTGCGTATCTGAGATTACATTAATTTTCGGAGTGTTCTGCACTGTTAAGTCGGCGGGGGAAACATCCTCGTCTGATCGAAATTCTAGATCAATTAAATCATCTAATGTTAATTCGGGGAAGTCGGTTTCTAATTTGTTTTGATCCGAATCGTCTATATTGCCATCAATAGATTTGTTTTCTATTGGATGTATTTCAGGCTGAATTTCAATACGCGAGAGAGCGTCTGCTACTTTATTTTCTTTACCCCTTTTTGTATATTATGTCATAGTCATATTCCATTAATTTTAGACGCCGTCGCAGAAGGCGACTGTTTGGCTCTTTCAAGTTATTAATCCACTGTAGGGGTTTGTGGTCTGTGACTATGGTGAATTTTCGACCAAATAGGATTGGACGCCAGTATTTTGTAAAATTTACGATAGATAATAACTCTTTTTCTATTGTACTGTAATTTATTTCCGCAGGGTTAAGGGTACGACTAGCGTACGCTACTGGTTTATCGTTACCCATAGTTCCTTGTGATAAAACCGCCCCGATTGCGTAGTTACTAGCATCGGTGGTGAGTATAAAAGGCTTAGTGAAGTCGGGGTATTGTAACAATGGTTCGTTAGTAAGTATGTTTTTACAGGTCTCGAATGCTGACAAAAATTCAGGTGAATGAATAACTTTTTCGCCTTTTTCCAAACACTTCGTAAAGGGTTTTGTGATCTTTGCAAAATCCTTTATGAATTTTCTATAAAATCCAAGTAGCCCTAAAAATGATTTTATTTCACGTGCCGTCTTAGGAATAGGAAAGTTTTTGATGGCTCGGATTTTGTTGGGGTTAGGTTTTATACCTTGTGGTGTAATAACATGCCCTAAAAATTCGACGTTCTGTTTTAAAAATTCCGACTTGTCTAATTGTATTTTTAATTTAGCCTCTCTCAATTTTGAAAATACTTGTTTTAGATTTTGAATATGTTCCTGAAGGGAAGTACTGAAAATAATTATGTCGTCCCTGTAGACTAAACGTATTTTATTTTGAAGTTCTCGTAAAACATGGTCCATCACACGTTGAAACTTGGCTGGAGCGTTCTTAAGGCCAAATGGCATACGCAAATATTCGTAATGGCCGTTTTCGACGTTGAATGCCGTTTTTTCAATGCTGTTTTGTTGCATCTCGATTTGGTGGAATCCGCTAGCTAAATCTAAAGTTGTAAAATAATTACACTTGCCTAATTTGTCAAGTATATCGTCGATGTTTGGTATCGGGTATCTGTCGTCTATAGTTTTTTCGTTTAGTCGCCTATAGTCGACTACAATACGCTATTTCTTTAATCCGGATGCGTCAGCCTTTTTTGGGACTATCCAAATCGGACTGGACCAGGGTGATTGACTTGGTCTAATAATGCCGTCTTTTAACATCTTGTTTATTTGTGTGTTTACTTCGGTTTTGTGATAGTGTGGAAACCGATAAGTTTTTACATGAATGGGGATTTCGTCATTAGTTTTTATCTCGTGTTTTACTTTGTTGGTAAATGATAGTTTCTGATCAGCGTGATGAAAAATATCGGGAAATTTATTTATAAGTTTTAATATTTCTTCGCGTTCTTCCTCGTTCATATGACTGGTTCGAATTAAGTCATTTAAATTTTTATGTTGGCTTGTTTGACTAGAATAATCGGGTAATGCGTCTTCAATATTATAAATAATTGTTCCTGATCATAAAGTGCGACATCAAAAGGTGTTCTAATTTCTACACATGAAGCCTGATCAGTATTGTTTTAAATTTTTAATCTAGCAAGAAAATTTTCTGCATAAGTTAGAGTTTCAGGAATGTATAGTCCGAAAAGATTTTGTTCGGGAACTAAAATATTTCCTTCACGTTTATTTACATAAAATAATTTATTAATAGTTTGATGGGGTGGTATTTAAATTTTTATATGCGTTTGCGTGTGTTCTTCGCAATATTTGAACGGTATTTGAACTTTATCATTGTATAAAACTTGATTTGTAAAATGCATTTGTAAATCTAATTTTCTTAATTCGTCTAGGCCTATAATTCCGTCGAAGTAGTCTGAAAAAGGATATAACGTAAATTCTATTTCTTTATCTGACTGTAATTCTTTAAAAGCTGGTATTTTTGCTTTGTACACGGCTTCGCGAGCTTGGCCTATCGATTGTAATAAGGAAGGTGCTTTATACATGCAATTTGGAAAATATAATTCGGCTACAATTGGTCTCAACATGGAAACGTTACAACCGGTGTCGATTAATAATTTTAAATCGGGATTTGTTGTTTGTATGTATGGTAAAGCGTTTATATATGCATTAAATGTTATGTCTGTCTGTCTGTTTGAGGAAGTTTGAGAAAATTTGGATTCTCGAGATTTGGATCATAATTTGCATTATCTACAGGGTCTTCTCTATATTCTTGGTTATATGGGTTGTGGTATTGGTCGGGTACTTGATATATTTCATTTTCAGCAATTGAATATTGATTATCGAAATTTTCATTATTTTGTTCTTCAGAATAAAAGTAATTTGCATTTTCGGTATCATATGTGACGTCGGATGGTTCGTCATTTATTGCGTGTAGCTCCTGAACAGTGTATTTTGGATTTTGGGTGCGTTGTACCCAAGGAAACTGTTGTCTCACCTGGCCAGAGGTAAGTCTCGGCTGTGGGTGATTTTGATAGTTTCTGTTTGTGGGGAAACTTTGCCGCGATTGTATTGACATGGGTTCAGGTGCGTTTTGAGGGGTTCTATTCTGATTTGGTCTGAACACATTTTGTTTTTGTTGATTTCCAAAAACTTGGTTATTTGTGGGAAATCTAATATTCATATTTGGTCTAGGCTGAATTGGTATAGGTTGACTAGGAAAATTTTGCTGTGGTGGAAATTGCAAAAATTGGTTTTGATAATTATATTTAAATGGCATTTGAGTCTGGAATTTGTTAGTATTTTGTTGCGTTATTTGTGTTTTAACAGGTTGTTTGTTAATTGAATTATGGGTCTGAATTTGAGTTTGTATAAAGTTTTCATTTTCAATATACAAATTTATGGCTTCTTCTAATGCTTTAGGGTTTCTAGATCTAATAAAATCGCAAGTTCGCATGTTTAAATTCCGTAAAAAGACTTTTAGACTTTGGGACTCATATTGATCTATATAAATTAATTTTTGTTGTTTGGTAATTTCTGTGACAGGTTTTGAGTTTAATTTAAAACATAATTTACTGCGGTTTGTTTGAATCTGTCTAGCAAATTCAATAGGATTTTCATTATGTTTTATCGTCATGGTAAATAATGTCTGTTCTAAAATGTCTAAAGATCGGTTGTCTCCGAAAGTACTTCTAAGATTTTCTTTAATTAGTGCCCATGAATTTAATTCTGGACGAGCGCCTATTAACATACGGGCCCTGTCTCTTAGTTTACCCGCTATTATGCGTTCGACACATTTATTTAATCCGCGATCTGTGGTATAGGTCGTAAAATTCGTCAACCGCATTTATAAATGGTTCTAATTCGAGTTACGTACCATCATAAGGTGCTATTGAGTCTGCATACAATTTCAGAACATTGATATTTATGACATTTTCAGTAGCCATTTCTGGACTTTCTGTTTTTCTGGTTCAGGTTTATCTAATGATAAAGAACTGAGTGAACAAAGTATTGAGTCTAATTGGTTATTATCGTTCATGAGATGAAAAATATGATTTTACAGATGTTTTCTTATAAAAATTAAATATGGTAGTAAATGATAAAATTTTGACAAGATCTGATCAAGAATCGTTAATTTTTGTGATGTGAAATAATACCAAAAATTGTTACTTATTTTATTTATGATGGCTCTTTAAAATTTGAAAACGGTTCACTTATTTTACGATGTGTGAAAATAACAAAGTTTTCAAGTTTCTTAAAATTACTTTTTCTTCTTAATTCTACGTTTCACGTGATTGTGAATTTGAACAGAAATGTTCTCACCTAATTAAATTTTTGAACAGAAATGTTCTCACCTAACTAAATTTTTGAACAGAAATGTTCTCACCTAACTAAATTTTCTTGGATTTATACGATATAATACCCAGGAAGTGAACAAAGGAAAACAAACTCGACTTACCTTGATTGGAAGAGGTGTTTGCTGCCTTTGGAGAAGTTATCCAACTGGAACTGCACTTGGTTCTTCTTGCAAATCTACTCAATTCAACTTGCAGTGGCTGTTGTCAATTTCCTTGATGGAAAAGTTGCACTATGTACTCACAACACGAGGTTCTTTTATTTAAGTCTAAAGAAATCAAAATTTCACGTAGATTTCTTGCACGATGCACGGACCGACGGACTTAAATCTGCACCGACTGCGCCAGCTAAGTCTTTCGCTTTGGAAAAAACGTTTTTAAAAAGATTTTAAAAAGTCAAAAGTTCACAACTCAAAGAAATTAACTTATTTATTTTATAGTGTTACAATTAAACACAAGCGACAAGTTCGAGAATGGATATAAATCTAATGAGCTCTATAGCAAAACTCCTATTTATAAGCTAGGTATTTATTGTCTAGTAAGCAGCATGAATGATGTGGCCATTAGGTAATGTCAGCATAATGTAGATAAGGATGCTCACATAACTCGAAGCCTTTCCAATAATTAATAAATACAGTATTTTATCTGCATTATTTTAATGTGATTGCATAAAACATTACTAATACTACATTCATGGTTATCCCCGTAATTTTTTTTAGATGTAAATGTATTTCATAACTGCATAAATCCTCAAATGACGTCATCGGTCGTATAATGCTGTCCGAAAATGATGCAATAATAAAAGATCCTTATCAAGTAGCCAATAAATTTATTGACTTTTTTGTGGATATTGCCGAGACACTAACATCTGGTTTACAAAGCATGCACTCTGCCGAATATTATATCAATAAGATAAATAAAAATACCCTGAATTCTCTGTACATTATGCCGGTTACGGAAAACGAAGTAACTGAAATTGTTAAGCAGTTAAAACCTAAAGAATCATTTGGATGGGACGAAATTCCAATTACATTAATAAAAGAGAACATCTCAGTTTTAAAAACACCATTAACACATATCGTAAACTTATCACTTTCCCAGAGGATATTTCCAGATAAGTTCAAAATGGCAACTATTAAGCCCCTTTTTAAAAAACAAACATAATATTTCAAATTATAGACCTATTTCACTCTTGCCAACAATTTTTAAAATATTAGAAGCAGTAGTAAAAAAACAGTAAACTATCTAGAAAAATTTAAAATTTTAACACCATTTCAGTTTGGATTCAAAAAAGACTGTAGCACATCTGACGCAGCATTTAAACTAATAAATTATATTAACAATATTCTAGAAAAGAAACATATTCCTATGGGCATCTTCTGCGACTTGTCTAAGGCTTTTGACTGTGTAGACCACAATATCTTACTAATGAAGCTCAATTACTACGGAATACGCGATACACCACTTCTGTGGTTTAACTCGTATTTAAAACATAGATCAGCACATGTCAGACTTTATGACGAATCTCGGGGAGTTGGAAAAACCGTTATTACGGAAGCAAATGATATCAAATCTGGAGTGCCACAGGGGTCCATATGGGTCCAGTATTATTTTTAATATATATAAATGATCTTGTTGATAATTTCCCTTCGTTACAATTTTCGTTGTTCGCTGATAATATCAGTATCATAGTGAATGATGATAACTTGGACGGCCTTAAAGTTAAAAGCGCAGAGGCAATGAATGGTATTACACACTGGTTTCATGCTAATAAACTGCTCTTAAATGTTGAGAAAACAATGAACATAACATTTGAAAAATCACGCGGACCAATACCAGATATAAATATTCAAACAGTTCTAGGTCAAATAGCATCAGTAACTGACACTAAATTCTTAGGAATATATATTGATAAATCGTTAAATTGGTCGACACATATTTTTGATTTAAATAAAAAACTTGGACATGCAATTTATGCAATAAAGAATATCAAAGAAAATATCAGCCTTGCAGCAGCACTATCCGTGTATTTTGCATACTTTCAAAGCATACTGCAATTTGGTGTAGAATTTTGCAACATGGCTTCAAAAAATTTTAATCACACAAAAACGTGCTATACGAGCAATTTGTGGTATGCGCCCGAGAGAGTCCTGTAAAACGGCGGTTAAAAATTTAATGTATACTCACTGTAGTCAATCTCTATATATATAAATTAACCATAATGATTTACAGACAACGGAATGCAATATCGACAGCCACTGATATTCATGATTACAATACCAGATCTAATTCAAAACTAATTGCACCAAATTACAGATTTGTCACAAATAGGAAAGAACCTCTATACTCCGGAGTAAAAGTTTATAATCACCTACCAAATTCTATCACTGGCATAAACAACCCAAACTTATTCAAAATTAGACTAAAGAAAGTTTTAAATAATTACGTGTTCTATAACCTAGAAGAATACTTCACTACACAATTTCATCCATAAAAAGTTTTCAAAGGGTTTACTTTCAAACTTTTTTCTATGCATTGTATATTTATAATGTTTGAATTTATTTAAGTAAGTACATTGTATATTCATTATGAATGACAGTGCTGGGAGTATTTGTACTCAAAAGATACTTGAAAGTATTTTAAATACTTTTTACTTAAGCAAAAAAGTATTTGTATCTTAAATACTTTCCCAAAGTATCTTGTATCCTGTATTTGTGAAAAGTATCTTAAGATACTTTCAGAGTATTTAAAATACTTTTCAGTATCTTAGATACAAAAAAGTATCTTAAATACTGAAAAGTATCTTAAATACTCAAAACTCCTAAAGATACTTTACCTAATACAGTTGTTTTTCAACACATACCGCGCGCGCCGTTTGTCCCACACTGTCGTCTCCACGAACCATCAGGTTGCGACCTGTTGAACTGTTGAAGACACAGTTACATGTGACCAGAGTGTGGAGAGTAACTATTTCATTTTCTGACTGTGCTTTTAACAAATCTGTGCAAAAACTAGTAACTACTAGTAACTAGTGCAGTGGAAATTGACTGGGAAAGTGGGAAAGTACACTAATTTCAAGGTAAGTAATTTTTATTGACCTGTTGAGTTAGAGAGAGGGAAATATGCGGTTATTTTGGTTTTATACTAAATATTTAAAAACCAAACATGGTATATCTATAAAACGATTTTAGGACCTTAATGTTTTATTCCAACGAATACAATTATATAAGGTACATTTTTTACTGCTAATTTCTGTTATAATGTTATGATAGCAGTCAAATTAGATTTTTCCAGAAAAAAATCATAACAGTGTTTCAAGTCACGTGATTTTGTTTACATAAAAATTAAAAATGCGAACTTTTAAGTTGGATATTTACGAAATAAATTTTTTCCATCACTTTCTTTTATTATATTCTTAACTTATATAATGCATATTATGGAAAAATAGTAAATTTGTGCATTTTTGAAATGTATGCATCTTCCTCATTGCAAAAAATGTTTGGTAAAACATTACAAATTCAAAATGGCGGCGCCAATATGGCTTAAGTATTTTGCCATTTGTGGTCTGATCGACTAAAAATCGGTATCGGGGGTTTTCATGGGTGGCGAATTGCAAATTTTTGATAAAAAATTAGAAATTCAAAATGGCGGTGCCAATATGACGGAAGAATTTTTCCATTTGTGACCCCATCAACTAAAAATCGTTAACTGGGTGTTTTAGGGGTCGCGAATTGCAAATTATTGTCCAAAAATTAGAAATTCAAAATGGCGGCGCCAATATGGCGGAAATATTTTGCCATTTATGGTCCGATTAAACTGAAAATCGGTATCAGGGGGTTTTCGGGGTCGCGGTTTACGAATTTTTGGTCAAACATTAGATATGCAAAATGGCGGCGCCGATTTGGCGGACGAATTTTGCTATTTATGGTCTGATTCTTGACTAATAATTGGTATTATGTGGTTGTTTTGGGTTGCAGGCAGATTGCGAATTTTTTGACAAAAATTACATACCTACTTCCGGAAGACTAAAAGAGATAAATAATGTTAAATAAAAAAAATAACAAGCAAAAGGAAAAAATCAAGAGCAATGCTCACTCAGTTCCTTTTTTATTTCAGATGAACGATAATGACAAACTCTCGAATTCGTTTGACAATGAAAATGAGGAGGAGCCATTCGTGCCAACCGACGATGAAAACGATCCAGAATATATTCCACAGTCACACTGGTCACAGTCACCCTCAGATTCCGAGGAGACGTTATCGTCGAAAAGAAAACGTTCGTCTTCGACGTCTTCCTCACTACTTCAGTATTTAAGACGTGATGCGAAGGATCAGAGAACTAATCCAGCTGCTGAAGACTCCATCAGCAGCTCTGGTGCAGGACCATCATCTGCGTCTTTCACTACAAGTACAAGTAGTAGCAAATTAATGCCGCCAATCAAATCACCGCTTTTTGATGAACAATTTTTCATTATAAATTCTCAGGATTCTCACGACAATGGTGGAAATTCTTCAACGCATATTACTGCTGAATGCCAGTTATGTCTTCCACTTAAGAAAATTATACAAGGTTCTTCAAAATCAACAACAAATTTTTTGAAACATCTCAAAACGAAGCATTCAGATGTAAGCGCATATGACAATTACATAAACTATAAGAGAATTAATAGAAAAATGAACAAAATCCATTATCTCATTTATCTCCAACTCGGAAGCAGAATAATGTTGATGCCGTTGATGGTAATACTTTAATCAAGAGAAAGAGACAGACTGACATAAGATCACACATTTTCAGAGGCAAAGAAAAAATTTGCAGTCAAGAAGAATTTGATAAGCGACTATTGAATTTTGTGATCAACACTATGTCGGCGCTTTCAACCCTTGATAATCTGTATTTCAGACGAATATTCGATGGCATGAATTTGAACGTAATGTCAAGACGTACAGCTACTAAACAAATAACAAAAATGCATAAGGATTTGGAGAACACTTTAAAAGTACAGTTTGAAGGAATTCAGTACTTTTGCACCACTGCTGATATTTGGTCTAGTAAGACCAGAAGTTTTCTGGGGGTAACTGTTCACTGGATCACTGATGATTTTCAGCGAAAATCGGCAGCTCTGGCCTGTAAAAGATTCAAGGGAGCTCATACATATGACAGAATTGGAGAGCTACTCAAGGATATACACATATATGGTCTGAATCAGAGCAAATTAGTTGCCACAATCACGGATAATGGTTCCAATTTCGTGAAGGTCTTTAAACAGTTCGGCATCCAAAGTTTATCAGAAACAGAACTGACTACAGATCTTGCGGAAGGTGTGGTTTCAGATGATGATGAATCATTCTGTATAACTGATTCAGAAGAAGCTGAAACTGATGAAGGTATATTCTACCCTGTTCATTCAGATTTACCGGAATCACTGGAAACTGATTTAACTCCTAGTAGTCCTCCTAGTCCTGATATACATCTCCCACATCACATCCGTTGTGCTAGCCACACGCTAAGTTTGATTGCTACTACTGATATAATGAAAATTATAAATAGCAGTCATACGTTCGAAGTCAGCTGAAATAATCAAGAATATCCTAGGGCATACTCTAAAATCTCCTGGAATCACAAGATGGAATTCGCTATTTGATTCATTGTCAGATAATTAAATGTAAGGATAAATTATCAATTTTGTATGAAAAACTGGAAATAAAGAATCACAGTTTGAAGGACGCTGAAATTAATTATTTAGAAGAATATTGTGAAGTACTTAAGCCCATCGCAATAACCTTAGATGTTCCGCAGGGAGAAAAGGGAGTGTATTTTGGCTACCTGTTACCTTCACTTGTAAATTTAAAGGCCAAACTTGATAAATTGAAAGAAAATAACTTCAAATATATGAAACCTATAGTTGATGGTTGTTTAGAGTCTTTGAGATTAAGATTTACTAAATATTTTGAAGATACAGATGATGCAACTAATGCACTTATTGGAGCTATAACCCACCCCATGTTTAAACTCAGGTGGATTAAATTATACAAAAATTGTCAACCTACATTTACTGTCGACATTCGAGATATTCAAAAAAAGTTGATCAGAGAAGCAGCAAAATTATCTGAAAAAAATGTCAAACCTTTAGTGGAGCAAGAAGCAATGGAAACGTCAACAGGTTTCTTTAAATTCTTTGAATTTGAAGAGGATTTAAATGAAAGGACAGAGAATTTCCAACTTGGCAATACTGAAACACAAATTGAACTGCAACTCCTACAATACCTACAAAACCAATCTACTGATTTATTTATACTGAAACAGTATAACTACATAGAGATGTTGTTCATAAAATATAACACCCCTCTACCTTCCTCAGCACCAGTTGAGAGGATGTTTTCAATCGCTACTTTTATAAACGCCCCTCGCAGGCAAGCATTATCAGATGAAAATTTTGAAAATCTAGTATTGTTAAGAGCAAATTCTGGTTGTTAATGTGTAAAAATAGAAATACCTATATATGTCGATGTCCTTATACCTATATAATATGTTCTTATTGTTCTTTTAATAAAATATTCTTTATCTAATCGAATTTTATTTATTACCTAATTGGTATAATTGTTGCAGTATTATATATTATATTACGCAAGAGCAACAGTTACAGTAAATTAAAAAGTATTTAGTATTTAGTATTTGAATAAAGTATCTTTTTCTATAAAGTATTTTATACTCAAAATACTTCTTTCAAAAAGTATTTGAATACTCGGTATCTTAAATAGTTTCACGAAGTATCTTTAAGAAAGTATTTTAAATACTTTTCAAAAGTATCTTGCCCAGCTCTGATGAATGAACGTTTTAAGTAAATGCACTTTCCCTTATGTCTTGATTAAGGCTCACTATATTAGGTATGTAACTATACGAGCATATTGTATTATTATTGTTATGTAACATTAATTCTTGGGAAATAAATCTAATCTAATCTATCATGTCATTTTATAAGTGACGTAGTGTTTTAAGAGGGAAAATTTCTATACAAATTTAAAAACGTTTGTTTTGGAAAATTAATGAACTGATTCTGAAAATTCAAGTGTCTCTCACTATAAATGGGCATTATCTTTTGATTTAAAGACAATTTGAATTTTGTGAAAACACCTAATTGCATAAATTCTCAATGATGTCATTATACCCATATGCTGTGAAATATCTGTAACATAATGTTGTAGGCGGGAAAATTTATATTCAAATTTAAAAACGAAATTAATGAACTGATTCTGGAAATTCAAGTGTCTCCCGCTCTAGATATGTTCTATCTTTCGATTTAAATAAAATTTGAATTTTGTGAAAACACCCTATTCCCCATCGCCAGTGTTTGAAAACTACTGCTCTAGGTAAATAGACTATTGCATATTTCTATTTCTCCTAGTTGCCCATATTTACTGTTTTAATAAATATAATCATTTACAGGACAAAGAAAATAAATTAAGGGAAAGAATCTATAGATGAAGGTGCTATAGGCGGCGAAGCTATTGATGAAGATGCTATCGATAACGAAATAGATGAAAAAACCCGTTCATCATTCTCATCAGAACTTTCAGATAAACTTGCTTAAAAACCGTCATTAACTATTGCATAAAAATCACTAGCTGGTGTGCTTTAAAGTTTCGAACGCTAAGAAAACAACTCCTGAAATATTTACTAATTATACATACTATTATAAAACTATTTTTAATATAAAAAGTGCCACAAGAAGCATAACTGGCAAGTACAACCTTATATAGTATAGTTCTTGCATTAACTACCAAAATTGCATGTTTATTTGGGGTTTTTATTAAAAGAGCACACCTTATCATAAGTAAAATCTAATAAGAAACAATACAGATAGTTAAAGAAATCCATACACGAAGAGATTCGAATTAAACTATTTAATTATTTATTTAAGTGCCTGATATATCTATCAAATACTAACTGGATGTAATATTTCTCTGGTATGGAGAATGACAACGTGTCCAACAAAGATTTATATAATTTATTGCTCGAAGTCATAAACAAAAATGACGATCTACAAAAGCAAAGCAACAATATTAAGGATGAAATAAAGCAAGAAATTCGTTTAATAAATACTACCATCTCCAAGGAGTTAGATCAAATATAACAAGAAAATGCGAATCTAAGAATAGAAAATTAATATTTAAAAAATAGAATACTTGGTTGCGAGAGAAAATTAAAAAAAATTTAATCTCATATTTTACGGAATTCAAGAAGAAGAAGAATTTGTAGAAATTCAAAACTTTCTGGAACTCATAAATAACAAATTACATATTGAGTGTGCTTTCACTAATGTCAGGGATATACATCGTATAGGACAGAAAACACCAGGAAAAACACGCCCACTTGTTGTAGAGTTTATAAATTATAAATTAAAAAAGGAAATATTAACTAATGCAAAAAAGTTGAAAGGGTCGGGTATATATATAACAGTAGACTATACAGCTGAGGATTACGAGAAACATAAAGTACTAACTTTCCACTTGAAAGAAGCCAGAAATAATAATTATAATGCAGTAATTAAAAATAATACCTTAATAATAAATGGCGAAAAGTTCACATATGAAGATCTTGAAAATAAGACCGAAAATATAAATAAAGTTAATAATGAAGACTGTACAGAAATTAATGAAACATCACATTTCGAAGTCGTAAAGAAAGCAAGTCCCTTTAATAAGGAGAAAATAACCGGTGAACGTGGAAATACTTCTGGTCCTGCAGAATCTGAAACCCAAACCGATAGCACCAAAAAGAGGAAGCAAAGAACTGAAAGTGAAAACCCGATAAAAAGATCAAATAGACTAAAAAGTGTTAAACTAGTGAATATATAAGTAAACAATTATGCACATTTCCAACCTGTGACTTCTTGAATGCTATATTTGTTTGTTTTTAAAATTTATACACATACATTTATTTTAATTTAATATGTACTTATAAAAATACATTTTATTTCGAAATGGATCAATCTTTTAAAATTTGTCATATTAATACAAGGTCTTTAGTAAAAAACTTCTCAAAGTTCAAGTCAGTTGCATACAACAAATATGATATAATAACTATATCAGAATCCTGGCTACATGCAGGTATATTAGATGAAACGGTGGCGCTTCCTGGATACAGACTCTTTAGACAAGATAGATTAGGTCGTGGGGGTGGTGTTGCTGCTTATATCAGGCACACAATGAAAGCCAATCTAATACCTTATATGAAAGGAAACTTAACTGAGCAACTATGGCTTTCAATTGAATTAAAAAATAAAAAATATGCAATAGGCACTCTTTACTCTCCACACGTCTCTCTCTATGAAGTATTCCTGAATGAATTCGAAAATTTGCTAACTATGGCTGCGCCTTTATTTGATTTTATATTATGTGCGGGAGACTTAAATATAGATGCTTTAGATTTGCATGGTAAAGAATACACAATGTTTAATAATGTTATTAGCTCTTTTGGTTTAAAACAAGTTATTGACCAACCAACACGCATTAGTCTAAACACAATGAAATTACTCGATGTGATTATATGCACAGAAGACCTAAACATTGTACAAACTACCGTCTCGCAACCTTTTTCTGACCATTGCTTAGTTCATTGCACCATTGGCGTAGCCATGTGCAAATCTCAACCATTCGAATACACATACAGAAACTTTAAACATTTTAATGCAAATGATTTTATTAATGACCTCACTGATAAGAATCTTCAAAATATTTTTTATATCAATAATATTGATGACAAAATTGAAACTTTCAACAGGCTTCTCCTAGAAACTTGTAACACTCATGCTCCCATAAAAACTGTTGTAATCAGAAAAAGAAAGGCACCATGGCTTACTGACACACTTAGGCTTATGATGTCTCTTAGAGATAAAGCTCTTTCCAAATTTAAAAAAACAAAGGCACCTCACCATTGGACTTATTATAAAGACTTACGCAATTTAACAAATAGCACTATCAAGCGCGAAAAAAAAGCATACTTGGAATTCAACTTACACCGTAGAACGAAACATGTATGGAAAGAATTAAAAAATTTAGACATATATAGTAACCAAAAAAACACACCAATACCTCATCACCTTAATGACGTGAACAAAATAAACGATTATTTTATTAGAACATCTAAAGGTGATTATGACGTTGACCTTGAAACCATTAATCATTATTCACAAAACATTCGGCAAGGTACAGGTACATTCAAATTTAGCCCAACTAATGATAATGTGATATACAGTATATTACTGTCAATAAAGTCTAAGGCAGTTGGTGCTGATAATATCGGAATAAATATCTTACTATATAGTTGTCCTTACATCCTGCCCTATATAACTCATATCTTTAATTTTTGTATAGAGAATAATGTATATCCCTCAGTATGGAAATGCGCAAAAGTTATTCCCCTTGAATTGAGGAAATGAATATATTACTAGCAAAAATACTCGTAATTATTTCCCCTTCCTAAAACTAACCCTCCGGAATCATACAAAGATCTTAAACCAATTAGCATATTGTGCACCTTATCAAAAGCCTTTGAAAAAATAGTTAATTCTCAAGTTCAAGGATATTTGGAAACTTTTGACATTTTACCTCATAATCAATCTGGATTTCGCACTGCTCATAGTTGCACAACAGCCCTCCTCAAGGTCACTGATGACATACATACTGCATTAGATGCGAATAAACTGTGTATTCTTGTGTTGATCGATTATTCCAAAGCCTTCGACAGAATTAACCATGAACTACTACTTTCCATACTACATTACATTGGATTTGAAGATAGCTCAGTGAATTTAATAAAAAATTATCTCGCAGATCGGCTTCAGGCCGTGATGTATGGTAACTGCTTATCTGAGTACATCAATATTGAAAGTGGGGTGCCTCAAGGTTCCATACTTGGACCATTACTTTTCATTTTGTACACCCACGCATTTAGTGGGTGTCTGCAGTTTTGCACCTCACATTTCTACGCAGATGATACACAGCTATACTACTCCTTTGAAGAAAATATGATCGAACAATCTTGTCTAAATATTTCTGATGTCTAAATTCCTTGCTATTAATGTCGAAAAAATTTTGCCTAACTATCAACCCTTCCAAATCAAATGTAATTCTGTTCGGTAGGACTGTAGCACGCAGAAGAAATCTTGAAAACGTCAAAATTTCCCTTAACGATGAAATCATACCTGTAAAAGACTGCTCAAAAAATCTTGGACTTTATTTAGATAACTCTCTTAGGTACTCTACTCATGTAGTCATGGTTGTTCGTCGTGCTTTCAGTAACTTAAAATTAATATATGCCAACAGATCCTTACTTAATAAAAAATTGAAAATACAATTATGCAACGCTCTAGTCCTCTCACATTTAAATTATGCAGATGTAGTTTACGGACCCAGCATATTAAACTCAGATTCCTCACGACTTCAGCGTGTACAAAATTCTTGTGTACGCCTCGTATGTGGACTCAGAAGAAGAGATCGCATCTCTCAACATTTAAAAGAAATTGGTTGGCTAAATATCGAACAGAGACAATTGGTTCACGCCTGCACGCTATACCACAAAATAATTACATCCAAAAAACCGGCATACCTTTATAATAAAATAAGTTTTCGGACTGATGTGCATAATATAAACATACGCCACAGATCGCGATTAACACCACCCCTGCATAAAACCTCATTATTCGAGAGTTCGTTTTCATACCAAATATCTAAGCAATACAATCGGCTACCCGATAGTTACAAAATATTACCATTAAATAAATTTCAACGCAAGCTTAAAAAAGAGTTACTACAAGGCACCCTTTCATTTAATTTTTAAATCTTGTCACTGTTAACTGTTCTCAACAACTTTTGTTAGGCATATCGTTTATTAAGGTTATATCTTGTAATTACATTAGATGATTAGATAATTAAGTATTAAGCATTATTTCTTTTTCCATTACTAGTAAGTATTAACGATCAATATTTTTTTTTCCCGCACTCGTATAAGGCTGAAGTACATTAAAATATTATATATTGTTTGTCACTACGTTTATTTCAGTCTTATTCGGGTGCCTTTATGGTTGAGTGGAAGAGCAAACCCCTGTCCTTCGGACAGCTTGTTTGAACTCTGCCGTTTGTTAGGAATATTTCATTGTTACAATTCATATATTATAGTGTAAATTTTTATATGTAACTAATCCTAACAATAAAATCATTATTATTATTATTATTATTATTATTATTATTATTATTATTATTATTATTATTATTATTTAGGATTTCTGAGAATTCTTATCATTTGAATACATTTTGCCATCTGTAACGAGAAATTAACTAATAATTTTTTATTTTTTTATTTTTCTGTGTACGGGAAGAGTGGGTACAGTGGCACAAAGGGTACAGTGAAATATTCCAACTCGGATGTAATTATTTACGTATTATTATGAAACTACTAGTGGCCTCTGGTAGGTATTAGCTCGATTTCTGAACAAACATGACAAATTACTTCTCAAGCAACTAATCTGCCAGTAGTCAAGTCTTAGTTGTCTGAGAGTGCACAGCTTTTTTTTACTGTCAACTGTTTTACATATTAGATTGTTTGTGTGGTGATTTAATAAAAACCTATATATCGTCAATCATGGAGGAGGGCACTGATATTACAGGTAAAGTATAATATTATTGATTTTCGTTTAATTAAACAAAAAAATCTAAGAAACGTTTAAGATGGAGGATGTGGGTACTATGAAACACTACAATTGTGGGTACAGTGGATTACTGTTTCACTGTACCCAGTGCGCAAATACTTTTTACTTGGTACCGATTGATACTAATTTTCAGTTCAAAATACCAAGAGTGCGTAAAGTAAAAGTGAGGATGGTAGGAAAAACGTCTCCGACCCTAATAAAAGAGGAAGTAAAAAGAACAGAAGAGGGTTTAGGATTGAGACTGGCCAGTCGTCAATTTGGTATACCTGTTACAACAGTAAGAAGATATTTGCTGAAAATAAAAGGCAAAATAGAAGAACAACGAGAAAATATATCATTTTCACCGAATTACGGTGTTACGAAAGTGTTTACAAAAGAATTTGAAAGATAATTAAAAGACTATATAATTTTTGCTAGTAAAATTCACCACGGTTTAACAAAAAACAAACAAAATTACTAGCAGTTGAATTGGCACAGAAAAATAACCTAAAAATGCCTTCTTCTTGGCTTACCATTAAAATAGCTTGTGAAGACTGGTTAAAAGGTTTTCGAAATAGATGGCCTGAAATTTCATTAAGGAAGCCTGAAGCTACAAGTTTAGCTAGATGCACTAGCTTTAACAAAAATACAGTGAACGAATTTTTTAAGAATGTTTTGTCAGTGTATTGCAAACTTCAAGATAAAGACCTTAATGGAGGCATGATATACAACTCGGATGAAACAGCACTTACTACGGTACATAACCCCCCCTAACGTTTTAGCTTTAAAAGGCATAAAACAAGTGGAACAAGTTACGTCAGGAGAAAGGGGTGTGCTTGTTACTGCTTGTTGTTGTGTAAATGCTGCTGGAAACACTGTTCCTCCCTTTATAGTGTTTCCGCGTGTTTATTTCAAAGAACGCATGATATTAGGTGCACCTACAGAACTGAATTCTGAAATATTTTTACAGGTTTTCAAACATTTTGTGAAATATAGATATTGCACAAAAGAAAAACCTGTAATACCTTTATGGTGGATAGTCATGAGACTCGCATACAAATTACAGCCATTGACTATTGTCGACAGAACGGAATATACATAATTACCTTTCCTCCACATACGACAAATAAGTTGCAGCCTCTGGATAGATCAGTGTTTAAATCTTTAAAAGTTAATTACAGTGCAATCTGCAATGACTGGATGATAAGCAACCCAGGAGAAACAATTTCTATATATGAAGTTGCCACGTTATTTGGAAAGGCTTACCCGAGAGCAATTTCGCAAGAAAACATTACTAATGGTTTTAAATGTACTGGAATTTGACCTCTAGATAGAAATATATTTACGGACACTGATTATCTGAGTTCGTGTGTATCGGATAGACCAGCTCAAGTTGGAGAAATATTGCCAAAACAACCCTTGGAAGAACATGAGTTATTTGAAAAGAGAATTAATGACCAATTGGGTATAAGAATCTTGAAGAGAAAGAGAAGACTTCATCCGGACCAAAGGATTGCTCTCGGGCCTGAAGCGCTTTCTTCTCAATCTTCACGTTCCGGTAGGACGATGAGAAATCGCAACCCCTAAAAATGTTCTTCCTCTTTATTACTTCAGATTCCAATAAAATTATTTAAATTATGACGCCGCCTTGCAGTTGCGAAAGCCTGTTCAGATTATTATCAAAGCACCAACATAATATGAGATTTCTGTTTAAATTCATCATCCTCTTCCATTTCCTACGACGATATGTTAAACTGCCAGGAGTCATGTCGAACCGAGAGGTTACTTTATACATTTTTAAAAAAAAATTTCACACGAAGATGGGAACCGAGAAGGCCAGGGCAATGGCAAAATATGCCAACATGGTGCGATCCCATGAGTTCCTGTTCACTACAGTAATAATAATAATAGTAATAATAATAAAGTGATAAACCGATTCAAACATTCGGCCCCATTCCTTATGAAAATTGCAAAACTTAATCCTCAACTCATAACATTCTCATCGTCCGATATCACTCGCATAATCAATATGCGTAAATCTGCCCCTGGCAGTTGGCCCTCCCCAAAGGATTTCGACTTTGGGGCCTATTTTAAGAAACTTTCATTGACGCCGTTGTTGGATGGAACTCCGGATGCAAGCGTGGAGATGCCACCAATTGAGCAGAGCAACGTATCTACCAGTACTTCGTACAGTGTCGACGTGACACCGTACTCATTTTCACCAGACCCTCTGGATGTCCTAAGTTCTACGCGTGTAGACGAAACAAGTGAACTGAATAGTAATCGTAATAGTATTTCGGAAATTTCAATTGACAGTAGTAATTCTAATTTAAATTTAAGTAGTTCTTTGGATAATAATCTTTCGGCCCGTCATTTAGAAACGAACAGTAATATTGATAATAAAAGTAAACGTAAAAGTAATAATAGTAATAGTAGTAGTGACAATGATATTTCTGCTACTACGTGTCACGTAGAGAGTTCTTTAGAAGAACATGAGTTATTTGAAAAGAGAATTAATGACCAATTGGGTATAAGAATCTTGAAGAGAAAGAGAAGACTTCATCCGGACCAAAGGATTGCTCTCGGGCCTGAAGCGCTTTCTTCTCAATCTTCACGTTCCGGTAGGACGATGAGAAATCGCAACCCCTAAAAATGTTCTTCCTCTTTATTACTTCAGATTCCAATAAAATTATTAAAATTATGACGCCGCCTTGCAGTTGCGAAAGCCTGTTCAGATTATTATCAAAGCACCAACATAATATGAGATTTCTGTTTAAATTCATCATCCTCTTCCATTTCCTACGACGATATGTTAAACTGCCAGGAGTCATGTCGAACCGAGAGGTTACTTTATACATTTTTAAAAAAAAATTTCACACGAAGATGGGAACCGAGAAGGCCAGGGCAATGGCAAAATATGCCAACATGGTGCGATCCCATGAGTTCCTGTTCACTACAGTAATAATAATAATAGTAATAATAATAAAGTGATAAACCGATTCAAACATTCGGCCCCATTCCTTATGAAAATTGCAAAACTTAATCCTCAACTCATAACATTCTCATCGTCCGATATCACTCGCATAATCAATATGCGTAAATCTGCCCCTGGCAGTTGGCCCTCCCCAAAGGATTTCGACTTTGGGGCCTATTTTAAGAAACTTTCATTGACGCCGTTGTTGGATGGAACTCCGGATGCAAGCGTGGAGATGCCACCAATTGAGCAGAGCAACGTATCTACCAGTACTTCGTACAGTGTCGACGTGACACCGTACTCATTTTCACCAGACCCTCTGGATGTCCTAAGTTCTACGCGTGTAGACGAAACAAGTGAACTGAATAGTAATCGTAATAGTATTTCGGAAATTTCAATTGACAGTAGTAATTCTAATTTAAATTTAAGTAGTTCTTTGGATAATAATCTTTCGGCCCGTCATTTAGAAACGAACAGTAATATTGATAATAAAAGTAAACGTAAAAGTAATAATAGTAATAGTAGTAGTGACAATGATATTTCTGCTACTACGTGTCACGTAGAGAGTTCTTTAGAAGAACATGAGTTACTTGAAAAGAGAATTAATGACCAATTGGGTATAAGAATCTTGAAGAGAAAGAGAAGACTTCATCCGGACCAAAGGATTGCTCTCGGGCCTGAAGCGCTTTCTTCTCAATCTTCACGTTCCGGTAGGACGATGAGAAATCGCAACCCCTAAAAATGTTCTTCCTCTTTATTACTTCAGATTCCAATAAAATTATTAAAATTATGACGCCGCCTTGCAGTTGCGAAAGCCTGTTCAGTTTATTATCAAAGCACCAACATAATATGAGATTTCTGTTTAAATTCATCATCCTCTTCCATTTCCTACCACGATACAGGGTTCGGACTTTTAATAGCCCATAAAATTCCCTGACTTTTCCAGGTTTTCCATGACTATTTAAAACTAATTTCCAGGTAACATTATAATAATATAAATAATAATTTTTTTGTCAATACTCAACAATTTTAACCAAATTAGCCATCATACTGCAGCTCTTTTCCTTGTAATGGAATACACATTGAATGCTTTTTAAAAAAACATATTACTACTTACCATTAGTTTATTTAAGAATAAGAGATATACTATACATAAACTATATATTTTATAAAACATAACAATTTCTTTACTTTTAAAATTAACAAGAAAATAACAAAATTAGGTACACATTTCTAATTATTGATCGGGTAAAAAAACAAGTTCAGATTTGCACAACTTAAAAGCTCTTAAAATCAAGCAATGCCATAATAAAATATTTTAACCTCGGACAGGTCTGACTTACCAATAGCGTATATAGTTAGAGTTACATATATTTAGCAATAAGTGCATTTTTTCACATAAAATTTCTCCATTCTGGATTTCAGAACAATTTAGTATATAAAGAGCTGCATTTAAAAAACATAATTTGCCTTAAATAATATTTCTTTGGTTTATAAAAGACACACTGTAAGAACATGATAACGCTAAAAACGTAACTGTAACTACATACATTATTGATCACACTAATGAGCTACTAGACCAATAACTGCAAAAAAGGTATGATAGTATATCACTTAATCCAGTTTTTAGACTCTAAGCCCTTTATTTTGGGCGTTAACAAAATAGATTAGAGTATCCAAGCGGTACAATATCACACCTTTTTTGAAGCATTGCTCTTGATCTAGAAGAGAAAATATAAAAATATTTCTATATCTTTCTCCTTAATTCAAGAAGACGTCTATCTATTTCATCTGACTCATACTTCGTGACATCACGTAATTTCACTTTTTTCTTTTCCAGTGATAAGATTTCAGCCGCTGCTCGCTTTCTTTCTTCCCTTTTCTTTTGTAGTTCCAAATCTTCTCTATTTTTATCTTCTTGAGCTTGAGTATATTTAAAGTGAGCATTTTTACAGTACAACTTAAGTTTTTTATCAATATTGATGTTTACCGAACCCCCTTTATCAATTAGGGCATCATAAACCTGCCTTCTAGCAATTAATGATTTTTCATGTAAATTTTCAACTAACATTTCCTTATTCACAGAAAATCCACTTTCAACTGCGGCGTTTCCATGTGATAAAATAAGCACTATTCTAATAACTGTAAACAGGTCTTTATAATCAGTATTATTAAGAAAAGTATTTGTATAAAATGTATCCAGTGTCATCGAGTTATTTTGAAAGTGTTGATAAAGCTCATTTATGTCATTGTCAGCTCTTAGTTGAAAGCGATTAAAGTCTGTTGAACAATTTTCTGCGAGGTCAATGGTAATCAAATTTTGATCAGTAAGTATCTGTAGTAGATTATTCATTCTTTCTTTGGCTAATTTCTTACGTTTAATTAAAATTTCTGGATCTAAACAAGAAATTGCTCTAACAATCTTATATTTTAAAGGAGAACGTTCGATGAGCTTTTTTACTAGTGACTTCAGATAAGATCTACATTCTTTTAAAAATTCAAGTTTATCTCTTTCTGACGATTTATTTTCCTTCAAGTATTTTGATGTTCGAAATCCAACATTAATTTCAGAATAAGCTAAATAAATACTTTGATCCTCAAAATCTAGTTTCATCAGTGAATTAGTGCTTTTTTTTAGAACATTTTTTTTTATAAACCTTTCCATGAGAGATCTTAGCATCATATCCAGACTTTTATATAAAAATGGTACTAGAGGAGCAGGCGATTGAATTTTTTTTAAAAAAACTTCTAAGGTAGATGCTAAAGTGGCAAAAAAGGCCAACTTAGGTTTTAACAATTTATCTTCCAATGCTCTTTTAACATTTCTCGTTGTAGGAGTATTGGGAAGCTTAGTGTTTGAATTACAAACATACTTATTAATATTATCGATAATATCGATGGCTCTGTAAGCAGCAGTTGCACTCTCAACCCATGCATCTTATGCGGCAAAACTTTAAGGGGAATTTTGTCTGACCTGTCAAATTTCTGTAAGCTGATCTTCGTGCTGGTGAATCTTTAAACAACCAATAAATTCCACGAAGAAATTCATTAACCGTCCAGTTAGCAGCTTTATGGCCGGTTTGAAACGCCCCATGAATAACATGGAGTCCACATGATCCCAAATTAAGAATATTATCATCAGTTTCTTCGCTTAATAACTTAATAAATTTCCAGTTAACATTAGGGCCGTCCATGGAAACTTGTAACAACTTGGACAGGTACAAAGGTTTTAGCCCTTCTTTAAAACAACTCAAAATATCATCAGCAGAAGCCCCATCCATAAATATAGACTTTAAGTACCTGAAAATAATACAATATTCTCAAAAATGTTAAAGAAATTAAAGTATCTATGTCTTATTCGTCGGCTTTTAGTCTTTTAGTGATATGCCATTGCATTGTATAGAAAAAATACTATGCCACTTAAAGTTAAAAAAAAAGGTTTTTATTTAAGCAGATAAACAGAGTGAATGAGATTTTAGTTAAATACTCACTTTCACTATTTATTCTACTTTTGAGATATAAAAATTCCTTTTTGAAAGTAGCATTTAACTAAATATCATTGCACATTATTTTTGTAATACCCATTATCACTGTTAACCCGAAATAGTGTAAATTATGTTTTACCTTGTTTGGACAAGATTCTTTTCTTTATTCCAAAATCGTATGACTAAGTCCATTTGACCTCGTTGTGCTATTCTATTTAGAGATTCATCAAAACACGCCACATAAAAATCACATCCTAACAGCAATTTTTCCAATTCTTCATTAAAATAGGGAGCCAAACCAAAGGTAATGAAATAGGATAATTTTTTTGAACTGAGTTTCATTTTTTCTGCGGTATTACTGCCATTGAACATTCGCTTTAATACAGGTATTGTTTTATTAACAGAATTCAGGGATGCATGAGTTTCGACGGTATGTAAGGCCCATAGTATTTCTGCTTCTAAAACACTTTCTGTGATAAATGAAGATGTTTGAAATTGTGCCGTTTTGGTGGGTGGGATATTTTCTTCATCCATATTTTTTTCTTTCGTTTCGTTATTGTTATTTATGGAAAAATGGACGATATTTGGTGTTTGTAGTTTAGCTTTAATTTTTTTTTTATGGCTTACGCTCTTTTCGTGACTTGTCAAAACTGTTTTTCCCATATTACTTAGGGAGAATGTTTTAGAGCAAACTTTACATGCCACAGAAAAAGGATCTCCTTCAACTTTTTTAAATATTTCTGCCCATTCTGCGTTAATTTCGGGATTAATCCAATCGGCATTAAAATGTGCCTTTTTTTTCGAAGCCATTGAATCTCTGTAATAAAATATTAGGATTACTTAATATACTATTATGTTACCTACCATTCAGCAAATAATATATATATATATAAATTATTTAATTTTACCAACCTTGCTTGAACTATGCACTTCTTTAATAGTAATTATATGTTTAACTTCAGTTATTAGTTTATAAACAGCCAACATCGGCAATGCACAAAACTTAAAATAGGTATTTATTTGTTCAACTTGTACACTAAAATGTTTAAAAGCACTTCATCATAACTCTGAACTTGTTGAAACAATGTCAAATGTCAAATATGCATGAAAATATTAAAATCGTCTAAAATCAGAATCTATAGGTTTGTTCATTTGTGTTGATTTACAGCAGCTTCAAGCAGTTAAATAAAGATAGTGCTATCACAAGTAACCTGAGTGTGAGAGAGATAACGTGTTTCAAAGTTGCTATAAATCAACACAAATGAACAAACTGCCTATGGACAGTCGACGCACGCCCATTTCGGCTGAGCGCGCGAATTACGAATCTGCTTGCTAGTCTCGATACTAGCCTCGCGTGAGGTGCCATACATAAATTTGTTAATTAAATTGATTTAAAATTGAAGACATTGTCTATTAATAAACTGTAATTGACAATTTCGTCAAAATAAAAGAAACTATGGCTTTAAGTATATTTTCCAGGTTTTTAATTTTTTTCCCTGACATTTATCAATATTTTAAAAATTCCCTGACATTTCCCTGACTTTTTCACGTATTCTTAAAATCCCTGACTTTTCCAGGTTTTTCAGGTTTTCCAGGTGAGGCCGAACCCTGCGATATGTTAAACTGCCAGGAGTCATGTCGAACCGAGAGGTTACTTTATACATTTTTTAAAAAAAATTTCACACGAAGATGGGAAGCGAGAAGGCCAGGGCAACGGCAAAATATGCCAACATGGTGCGATCCCATGAGTTCCTGTTCACTACAGTAATAATAATAATAGTAATAATAATAATAGTAATAATAATAATAGTAATAATAATAAAGTGATAAACCGATTCAAACATTCGGCCCCATTCCTTTTGAAAATTGCAAAATTTAATCCTCAACTCATAACATTCTCATCGTCCGATATCACTCGCATAATCAAAATGCGTAAATCTGCCCCTGGCAGTTGGCCCTCCCCAAAGGATTTCGACTTTGGGGCCTATTTTAAGAAACTTTCGTTGACGCCGTTGTTGGATGGAACTCCGGATGCAACCGTGGAGATGCCACCAATTGAGCAGAGCAACGTATCTACCAGTACTTCGTACAGTGTCGACGTGACACCGTACTCATTTTCACCAGACCCTCTGGATGTCCTAAGTTCTACGCGTGTAGACGAAACAAGTGAACTGAATAGTAATCGTAATAGTATTTCGGAAATTTCAATTGACAGTAGTAATTCTAATTTAAATTTAAGTAGTTCTTTGGATAATAATCTTTCGGCCCGTCATTTAGAAACGAACAGTAATATTGATAATAAAAGTAAACGTAAAAGTAATAATAGTAATAGTAGTAGTGACAATGATATTTTTGCTACTACGTGTCATGTAGAGAGTTCTTTAGAAGAACATGAGTTATTTGAAAAGAGAACTAATGACCAATTGGGTATAAGAATCTTGAAGAGAAAGAGAAGACTTCATCCGGACCAAAGGATTGCTCTCGGGCTTGAAGCGCTTCACGTTCCGGTAGGACGATGAGAAATCGCAACCCCTAAAAATGTTCTTCCTCTTTATTACTTCAGATTCCAATGAAATTATTAAAATTATGACGCCGCCTTGCAGTTGCGAAAGCCTGTTCAGATTATTATCAAAGCACCAACATAATATGAGATTTCTGTTTAAATTCATCATCCTCTTCCATTTCCAACGACGATATGTTAAACTGCCAGGAGGCATGTCGAACCGACAGGTTACTTTATACATTTTCAAAAAAAATTTTCACACGAAGATGGGAACCGAGAAGGCCAGGGCAACGGCAAAATATGCCAACATGGTGCGATCCCATGAGTTCCTGTTCACAACAGTAATAATAATAGTAATAATAATAAAGTGATAAACCGATTCAAACATTCGGCCCCATTCCTTTTGAAAATTGCAAAATTTAATCCTCAACTCATAATATTCTCATCATCCGATATCACTCGCATAATCAATATGCGTAAATCTGCCCCTGGTAGTTGGCCCTCCCCAAAGGATTTCGACTTTGGGGCCTATTTTAAGAAACTTTCGTTGACGCCGTTGTTGGATGGAACTCCGGATGCAACCGTGGAGATGCCACCAATTGAGCAGAGCAACGTATCTACCAGTACTTCGTACAGTGTCGACGTGACACCGTACTCATTTTCACCAGACCCTCTGGATGTCCTAAGTTCTACGCGTGTAGACGAAACAAGTGAACTGAATAGTAATCGTAATAGTATTTCGGAAATTTCAATTGACAGTAGTAATTCTAATTTAAATTTAAGTAGTTCTTTGGATAATAATCTTTCGGCCCGTCATTTAGAAACGAACAGTAATATTGATAATAAAAGTAAACGTAAAAGTAATAATAGTAATAGTAGTAGTGACAATGATATTTCTGCTACTACGTGTCACGTAGAGAGTTCTTTAGAAGAACATGAGTTATTTGAAAAGAGAATTAATGACCAATTGGGTATAAGAATCTTGAAGAGAAAGAGAAGACTTCATCCGGATCACAGGATTGCTCTCGGGCTTGAAGCGCTTCACGTTCCGGTAGGACGATGAGAAATCGCAACCCCTAAAAATGTTCTTCCTCTTTATTACTTCAGATTCCAATGAAATTATTAAAATTATGACGCCGCCTTGCAGTTGCGAAAGCCTGTTCAGATTATTATCAAAGCACCAACATAATATGAGATTTCTGTTTAAATTCATAATCCTCTTCCATTTCCAACGACGATATGTTAAACTGCCAGGAGGCATGTCGAACCGAGAGGTTACTTTATACATTTTCAAAAAAAATTTTCACACGAAGATGGGAACCGAGAAGGCCAGGGCAACGGCAAAATATGCCAACATGGTGCGATCCCATGAGTTCCTGTTCACTACAGTAATAATAATAGTAATAATAATAAAGTGATAAACCGATTCAAACATTCGGCCCCATTCCTTTTGAAAATTGCAAAATTTTATCCTCAACTCATAACATTCTCATCGTCCGATATCACTCGCATAATCAATATGCGTAAATCTGCCCTTGGCAGTTGGCCCTCCCCAAAGGAATTCGACTTTGGGGCCTATTTTAAGAAACTTTCGTTGACGCCATTGTTGGATGGAACTCCGGATGCATCCGTGGAGATGCCACCAATTGAGCAGAGCAACGTATCTACCAGTACTTCGTACAGTGTCGACGTGACACCGTACTAATTTTCACCAGACCCTCTGGATGTCCTAAGTTCTACGCGTGTAGACGAAACAAGTGAACTGAATAGTAATCGTAATAGTATTTCGGAAATTTCAATTGACAGTAGTAATTCTAATTTAAATTTAAGTAGTTCTTTGGATAATAATCTTTCGGCCCGTCATTTAGAAACGAACAGTAATATTGATAATAAAAGTAAACGTAAAAGTAATAATAGTAATAGTAGTAGTGACAATGATATTTTTGCTACTACGTGTCACGTAGAGAGTTCTTTAGAAGAACAAGAGTTATTTGAAAAGAGAATTAATGACCAATTGGGTATAAGAATCTTGAAGAGAAAGAGAAGACTTCATCCGGACCAAAGGATTGCTCTCGGGCTTTCACGTTCCGGTAGGACGATGAGAAATCGCAACCCCTAAAAATGTTCTTCCTCTTTATTACTTCAGATTCCAATGAAACTATTAAAATTATGACGCCGCCTTGCAGTTGCGAAAGCCTGTTCAGATTATTATCAAAGCACCAACTTAATATGAGATTTCTGTTTAAATTCATCATCCTCTTCCATTTCCAACGACGATATGTTAAACTGGCAGGAAGCATGTCGAACCGAGAGGTTACTTTATACATTTCCAAAAAAATTTTTCACACGAAGATGGGAACCGAGAAGGCCAGGGCAACGGCAAAATATGCCAACATGGCGCGATCCCATGAGTTCCCGTTCACTACAGTAATAATAATAATAGTAATAATAATAAAGTGATAAACCCATTCAAACATTCGGCCCCATTCCTTTTGAAAATTGCAAAATTTAATCCTCAACTCATAACATTCTCATCGTCCGATATCACTCACATAATCAATATGCGTAAATCTGCCCCTGGCAGTTGGCCCTCCCCAAAGGATTTCGACTTTGGGGCCTATTTTAAGAAACTTTCATTAACGCCGTTGTTGGATGGAACTCCGGATGCAACCGTGGAGATGCCACCAATTGAGCAGAGCAACGTATCTACCAGTACTTCGTACAGTGTCGACGTGACACCGTACTCATTTTCACCAGACCCTCTGGATGTCCTAAGTTCTACGCGTGTAGACGAAACAAGTGAACTGAATAGTAATCGTAATAGTATTTCGGAAATTTCAATTGACAGTAGTAATTCTAATTTAAATTTAAGTACTTCTTTGGATAATAATCTTTCGGCCCGTCATTTAGAAACGAACAGTAATATTGATAATAAAAGTAAACGTAAAAGTAATAATAGTAATAGTAGTAGTGACAATGATATTTCTGCTACTACGTGTCACGTAGAGAGTTCTTTAGAAGAACATGAGTTATTTGAAAAGAGAATTAATGACCAATTGGGTATAAGAATCTAGAAGAGAAAGAGAAGACTTCATCCGGATCAAAGGATTGCTCTCGGGCTTGAAGCGCTTCCTTCTCAATCTTCACGTTCCGGTAGGACGATGAGAAATCGCAACCCCTAAAAATGTTCTTCCTCTTTATTACTTCAGATTCCAATGAAATTATTAAAATTATGACGCCGCCTTGCAGTTGCGAAAGCCTGTTCAGATTATTATCAAAGCACCAACATAATATGAGATTTCTGTTTAAATTCATCATCCTCCTCCATTTCCTACGACGATATGTTAAATTGCCAGGAGGCATGTCGAACCGAGAGGTTACTTTATACATTTTCAAAAAAAATTTTCACAGGAAGATGGGAACCCAGAAGGCCAGGGCAACGGCAAAATATGCCAACATGGTGCGATCCCATGGGTTCCTGTTCACAACAGTAATAATAATAGTAATAATAATAAAGTGATAAACCGATTCAAACATTCGGCCCCAATCCTTTTGAAAATTGCAAAATTTAATCCTCAACTCATAATATTCTCATCATCCGATATCACTCGCATAATCAATATGCGTAAATCTGCCCCTGGTAGTTGGCCCTCCCCAAAGGATTTCGACTTTGGGGCCTATTTTAAGAAACTTTCGTTGACGCCGTTGTTGGATGGAACTCCGGATGCAACCGTGGAGATGCCACCAATTGAGCAGAGCAACGTATCTACCAGTACTTCGTACAGTGTCGACGTGACACCGTACTCATTTTCACCAGACCCTCTGGATGTCCTAAGTTCTACGCGTGTAGACGAAACAAGTGAACTGAATAGTAATCGTAATAGTATTTCGGAAATTTCAATTGACAGTAGTAATTCTAATTTAAATTTAAGTAGTTCTTTGGATAATAATCTTTCGGCCCGTCATTTAGAAACGAACAGTAATATTGATAATAAAAGTAAACGTAAAAGTAATAATAGTAATAGTAGTAGTGACAATGATATTTCTGCTACTACGTGTCACGTAGAGAGTTCTTTAGAAGAACATGAGTTATTTGAAAAGAGAATTAATGACCAATTGGGTATAAGAATCTTGAAGAGAAAGAGAAGACTTCATCCGGATCAAAGGATTGCTCTCGGGCTTGAAGCGCTTCCTTCTCAATCTTCACGTTCCGGTAGGACGATGAGAAATCGCAACCCCTAAAAATGTTCTTCCTCTTTATTACTTCAGATTCCAATGAAATTATTAAAATTATGACGCCGCCTTGCAGTTGCGAAAGCCTGTTCAGATTATTATCAAAGCACCAACATAATATGAGATTTCTGTTTAAATTCATCATCCTCTTCCATTTCCAACGAAGATATGTTAAACTGCCAGTAGGCATGTCGAACCGAGAGGTTACTTTATACATTTTCAAAAAAAATTTTCACACGAAGATGGGAACCGAGAAGGCCAGGGCAACGGCAAAATATGCCAACATGGTGCGATCCCATGAGTTCCTGTTCACTACAGTAATAATAATAATAGTAATAATAATAGTAATAATAATAATAGTAATAATAATAAAGTGATAAACCGATTCAAACATTCGGCCCCATTCCTTTTGAAAATTGCAAAATTTAATCCTCAACTCATAACATTCTCATCGTCCGATATCACTCGCATAATCAAAATGCGCAAATCTGCCCCTGGCAGTTGGCCCTCCCCAAAGGTTTTCGACTTTGGGGCCTATTTTAAGAAACTTTCGTTGACGCCGTTGTTGGATTTAACTCCGGATGCAACCGTGGAGATGCCACCAATTGAGCAGAGCAACGTATCTACCAGTACTTCGTACAGTGTCGACGTGACACCGTACTCATTTTCACCAGACCCTCTGGATGTCCTAAGTTCTACGCGTGTAGACGAAACAAGTGAACTGAATAGTAATCGTAATAGTATTTCGGAAATTTCAATTGACAGTAGTAATTCTAATTTAATAAATAATAATAATAATAATAAAAGCTTTTTATTGATATATACAATATACATATACATATCAAAAGGCCATCGACCGAGGTCCTTCAGCCTGTCTTTTTTTTTTAACAAATAATTTATTTACAAAGCTGTTGTACTAATCATAAACACACAGTGTATAGTGAAAAAAAAAAAAAAAAAAAAAAAAAGAATGATTACATTGGATATTTAAATTTAAACAATATTAAGGATTTTCAGATAATGTAATTAATTAATATTTCTTGAATAGTTTTTTCTGGAAACTTGAATTTGGAGGGTTGATGTCTTGGTTCTAATTTAAATTTAAGTAGTTCTTTGGATAATAATCTTTCGGCCCGTCATTTAGAAACGAACAGTAATATTGATAATAAAAGTAAACGTAAAAGTAATAATAGTAATAGTAGTAGTGACAATGATATTTTTGCTACTACGTGTCACGTAGAGAGTTCTTTAGAAGAACATGAGTTATTTGAAAAGAGAATTAATGACCAATTGGGTATAAGAATCTTGAAGAGAAAGAGAAGACTTCATCCGGACCAAAGGATTGCTCTCGGGCTTGAAGCGATTTCTTCTCAATCTTCACGTTCCGGTAGGACGATGAGAAATCGCAACTCCTAAAAATGTTCTTCCTCTTTATTACTTCAGATTCCAATAAAATTATTAAAATTATGACGCCGCCTTGCAGTTGCGAAAGCCTGTTCAGATTATTATCAAAGCACCAACATAATATGAGATTTCTGTTTAAATTCATCATCCTCTTCCATTTCCTACGACGATATGTTAAACTGCCAGGAGGCATGTCGAACCGAGAGGTTACTTTATATATTTTCAAAAAAAAAATTCACACGAAGATGGGAACCGAGAAGGCCAGTGCAACGGCAAATTATGCCAACATGGTGCGATCCCATGAGTTCCTGTTCACTACAGTAATAATAATAGTAATAATAATAAAGTGATAAACCGATTCAAACATTCGGCCCCATTCCTTTTGAAAATTGCAAAATTTAATCCTCAACTCATAACATTCTCATCGTCCAATATCACTCGCATAATCAAAATGCGTAAATCTGCCCCTGGCAGTTGGCCGTCCCCAAAGGATTTCGACTTTGGGGCCTATTTTAAGAAACTTTCGTTGACGCCGTTGTTGGATGGAACTCCGGATGCAACCGTGGAGATGCCACCAATTGAGCAGAGCAACGTATCTACCAGTACTTCGTACAGTGTCGACGTGACACCGTACTCATTTTCACCAGACCCTCTGGATGTCCTAAGTTCTACGCGTGTAGACGAAACAAGTGAACTGAATAGTAATCGTAATAGTATTTCGGAAATTTCAATTGACAGTAGTAATTCTAATTTAAATTTAAGTACTTCTTTGGATAATAATCTTTCGGCCCGTCATTTAGAAACGAACAGTAATATTGATAATAAAAGTAAACGTAAAAGTAATAATAGTAATAGTAGTAGTGACAATGATATTTCTGCTACTACGTGTCACGTAGAGAGTTCTTTAGAAGAACATGAGTTATTTGAAAAGAGAATTAATGACCAATTGGGTATAAGAATCTTGAAGAGAAAGAGAAGACTTCATCCGGATCAAAGGATTGCTCTCGGGCTTGAAGCGCTTCCTTCTCAATCTTCACGTTCCGGTAGGACGATGAGAAATCGCAACCCCTAAAAATGTTCTTCCTCTTTATTACTTCAGATTATAACACTCCATGTTATTTGTTTTATAATTTGGTAAATTAACTTATACAAATTCGTTACTTTGTGTTTAACTTTATGCAACCAGCAATGCTTCACCTGTGCAGTGGGTTGCGGAACTAAATTACGCTAATATTAATCAGTCAGTTTGCAAAGTTGGCATTTTACAGTAAATTACACAGGTTATGACGTTGTCCTTCATTAGGAAGTTACTTAAAATTCTTCAATAGGTTTCTCTAATAAATTTCAAGTTCTATCTCCTCATATTGTTTACAAAATTTATAAATACATTTAATTGAAATAGGTTCAGTAGTAACCTGAAGTTTCATCTCTTCTTCTTCTTTGTGTCCAAGTAACTCAAGTATGTTGGCACCTTTTAGTTTAGTAAACTTTTGGGAGAGGAAGAAGTTTAATTTTTTATATATTAAAAATGATAAGTGGGAAAAGAGAAGCCACAAAAGCGTCCTTTTCAATTTTAAGAGCTTGGCAGAGCAGACGTGTGGCGTGTCGAGTTACTTAATTATTGTCAGCCATGCTGCATTAAGGCGTCAAGCCATAAGCTTCGGCTTATTTTTAAGAGGCTGAATGCACCCCTAGAGGTTTTTTGGGGTAAGTTATTCTAAAGAAAATGTGCTTTAAAGTTGCTAAGGGTTATTTTTTAATTCCTTAGGGTTGCAAGTCTCCCTCGTAAGAGGCCCATTTTTTTAACATTTTTTTATTGGTATGGACTCGAGGACTTCATGATTAATTACTATGTTTCCTGAGAGTTTCATATAGATAATAAGTCTGGATGTTGCAAGCTTTCCTATCCTATTTTGGGAAATGGTTTCCATGAGTTCCCTAATACCTAGGGGTTTTTGCTGAAGAAAAGGACGCTTTTCGATGGTGAATGGCCTGGAAGTTGCAGGTTATAAGGACACACAGAGTTTTTCTTATGGACATGTAGAGACCGTTATGAAATGAAACTGTAACGAGCTGTTGTATGCCAACAGGTATTTAGAGGGTTACTACGGTAATGCCTCTCAAATAAACTTATATTAAATTTTAACTTATATTGTAAAAAGTGGTACCATTTTATAAAATTATCATTCATATATTTCTGGCTATGCATATAATTAAATTTCATAACATTCTTTAAATTAAACCATTGGTTATTAAATTCTTAAATATTTCAACTACGCTTATAGCACGATAGTGTATAATTATCATATGGTTATTTTAAATCTGTAATTACCAAATTGATGGGAATTTCCATTTTATAACATTTTCTTTTATATATTTCTGGCTATACATATAACTACATTTTATAACATTCTTTAAAGTGAACCATTGGTTATTAAATCCTTCAAAATTTCAATTAATCTTAAGGCAACATTAAAATTTATGTAATTATCACATTGTTAGTGGGAATATCCGCTAAAGTAAAGTTGTGACTAATTAATATTGTGTTTATTTTCTCCCATTTATGACATTTCAATAGAGTGCTGGTGAGCTATAACTATATTTTAACCTATGTATTGTTTTCCGTAGCTTTCACAATGCAGGATAACTTTTAGGCAAGCTATGGTGGCGCCCTGAATATCTTTTTAGCAAATTAGTTTAAAACTTGTATTTATATCTTTAAATTTCTTTAAAAATTATTGAGCAAATCGGTAAGTATCAACCCACGACACTGCTCTCCCATAACCCAAAGGCTGCCGTCCGCAAATTGAGGTACCTGTCTGGTTTTAATCAAATAGGTGTCACAAGAGTGGCGCTTCCAACGTCAAGGCCCGATTTGTTCAACTTTTTGTAGTATATCTAAGCCACCATTAATCTATTGATCTGTTGTGTGAGAGAAAAATGCACTAGTGTCAGTCGACATTCTGAATTTTTTTATTGGTCTATTTATCTGTCCATATTTGTTTGAAACTGTTAGGTTGACGCTTGGTAAACTGATCCATTATTATTAACAAATTATTTTACGTGAGACCTTATATATAATATTTTTCTGGTATTTAAATATTTTCTTCGTTACATAAATATTTTTACTTTGATCATGGAGCCTCATAGTATGAAGCCCATTCATCTTCTTTCTGATGAATTAAATTATGAGTTACGTATAAGAGGTGTCAACGCAGGTAGAAAAGATGCCCCAGCAAAACGTAAGATTTTGCATAGATTATTAGATACTGACCGTAATAGAGAGGTTAATTATGTTGATCCAAATTTTGAATATAAAGCTGAAAAGGAAATTATAGAAAATGCACTAGAGTCAATAAAAAATTTAATACATGATTTTGATGGTCCAGCTTCCGATTCTATGTATAAGCGAATTGAGACACGTCTTTGTCATCTTTATAATAGAGTTTTAAGAATGCCTATTCCAGAAGATGTAGAAATAGAAGCAAAAGAGTTTAAAGACGATTCTCATGCAACTTGTCTAGAATTAGACGCAGATTTACAAGAAAAGGTTCATAAACCTGAAATTTCACAATTAGTCAATAATCCAGTACCTAGTACTAGTTTTCAAAATTCTGTTACAAGAAGGTCTGTTTCACCTAACCAACATTGTAGAAAATCTGTACCGGTCTACAAATGGAATTTAAAGTTTGATGCAAAAAGTATGAGTGTTCATACATTTTTAGAACAAGTAAATGAATTATCAGTATCCCGTAATGTTGATAAACAAGAATTATTTTCTTCAGTTTCCGATTTATTTGAGGGTTCTGCCAAATTATGGCTTAAAAATATTTTAAGTAAAAAGTTAGCTACCGACTGGGAAGGATTAGTTAAATTATTGACACGTGATTTCTTACCAGAAAGTTTTGACGACAATCTATGGGATGAAATAAAAAAAAGAACACAAGGTGATAAAGAACCAATTCACATTTATATCGCTACTATGGAATCATATTTTAATAGATTATCCCGTCCACCTGCCGAATGTACTAAGCTCAAAATAATCAAAGAAAGAATATTACCACGTTATACTTCTCGACTTGCTTTGGTAGAAATAAAAGATACTGATGATTTGTGTACTGTTTGTCGTAAGTTAGATGAAGCAGATAGAATAAAACACAATTACGTTCCTCCTCCTAAAAGCTCTCATGTAGGTCAAATTGATTTAGCGTATCTTGAAGAATCTAGTAGTTCAGCAGTTAGTTCTTCCACCTCAAATATAAAGAATAAATATAGGGTTAAAACAAAAAATGTTTCTACTGTCACGTGTTGGAATTGTCAAAAACCTAACCACACATTTCAAATATGCAGAGAAAAACCTAGAATGTTTTGTTTTAAATGTGGGAATCCAAATGTAATTTCCAAAAATTGTACAAAATGTCAAAAAAACTAGTAAATCAAGCAAGCGTTATTGGTCGCCGCTTGTCTAATTTTAAAATGACCACACATTTTATACGTTCAAGAACGGTTACGAATTCCAATCTTAGAAAGTCTCCTACATTAAATAGAAATTTTTCTTTGAAAGCACCTTATATAAGTAATCAAATTAAAAGTAGAAATTTTACTTCTAAATTAGAATGGCAATCCTGGCTAAAAAATGTTAAAAAATTTTATTTAGAAAATAAGCGTGATACTTTAGAAATTTCACCAGTCTTTGTTGAAAGGCCACATGACAATCGTCCTTACATAGAAATTAAGTTGTATGATCAACCACTGATAGCACTACTTGATTCAGGGGCAAACCAGTCAATTATAGGAAGTAAAGGTTTATATATTTTAAATAAATTTGACATAAAAATTCAAAGTTCCAAACCAAAATTTGTGACTACCGCTGATGGTCAAAAACAAAAAATTTCTGGCTCTGTTTTGTTACCTATTTGTTTACAAGATAAATGTAAATTAGTTGAAGCCTTAGTAGTTCCTTCGGTTTGTCATCCATTTATTTTGGGTAGTGACTTTTTAAAATCTTTTGGTCTATTTTTAAATTTCATAACAAACACTTGGGAAATGGATAATAAATCAGTGCAAGTTCATATAAATGTAGTTAATAAACACGATTTCTCAAACAATATCAATACTGGCATACAAACTACAGTTTCTCTGTCTCTTAAAGAAAAAGCACAGGTAGAAAATATCTTGGAGAAATTTAAGAAATTATCACCAGAAGGAAAGTTAGGGAGAACAAATAAATATGTTCAACACATTGACACAGGAGAAGCTAGACCAATTAAACAAAGGCAATATCAATTATCACCATATTTATTGAAAGAATTAAATAAACAACTTGATGAAATGTTGCGATTAGGTGTGGTAGAACCTTCCTTTAGTAGTTGGTGCTCACCTGTTTTACTTGTCAAAAAATCTGATAACAGCTATAGATTTTGTTTTGATGGACGTAAATTAAATTCCGTCACAAAAGCTGATTCATATCCACTTCCTAGGGTTGACTATATCTTAAATATGTTGAAAGGTGCAAAATTTATTTCTAGTATCGATCTGAAAAGTGCTTTCTGGCAGATACCTCTGACAGAAGAAAGCAAGGAAAAAACCGCTTTTAGTGTACCCGGCAGGGGTTTATTTCATTTTTGTGTAGTACCTTTTGGCTTGACAAATAGTGCTCAAGCACAGCAAAGATTGATGGACTCTATTCTAGGTCCAGAATTAGAACCTTTTGGATTTGTTTACTTGGATGATGTTATTTTAATAAGTAGTTCTTTTGATGAGCATATTAAACTTTTAAATGATGTAATTTTCCGCTTAAAGTCTGCTAACCTTACTATAAATTATGACAAATGTCAGTTTTTTCGTGATTCACTGAATTATCTTGGTTTTGTTGTGGATAAGGATGGTTTAAGAACTAACCCGGATAAAGTTAAAGCAATGCTAGATTATCCCAGGCCTAAAAATAGTACAGAGGTTAAACGTTTCCTTGGTTTAGCTTCATGGTATCGGAGGTTTGTTCCTCATTTTTCCACTTTAGTATCTCCTTTAAATGAATTGTTGAGAGGTGGAAAAGGGAAAAAACTTCCTATAGTATGGAATGATTTAACTGAAAAAGCATTCCAAGACGTTAAACAAGCCTTAGTTTCTGCTCCGATTTTATCTTCGCCAGATTTTTCTCTTAAATTTACCATACAGTGTGATGCTAGCCTAACAGGTTTAGGAGCCGTGCTTACTCAGTCCCAGAATGGTGTTGAGAAAGTAATTGCTTTTGCAAGTCGTAGTCTCTCTAGGACAGAAAGAAATTGGTCAACTTACCAGCGTGAGTTAGCAGCTGTATTGTTCGGTATAACAAAATTTCGGCCGTTCATTGAGGGCACTCGTTTTACTGTCATTACCGATCACTATAGTCTTTTGTGGTTTCACAAGTTACGTGAACCTACTGGAGTTTTAGCTAGATGGGCAACCCAGTTGCAACAGTTTGATTTTGATATAGTTCACCGCAAGGGCAAGCTAAATGTAGTGCCAGATGCGTTATCTAGATCACCACTTCCAGAAGAAGTAAATGTATTAGGTATTTTGCTTGAAGATCTAGAACCTTGGTATTTGAAAATGCGTGGTAATATAAATAAACATCCAGAAAACTATCCACATTGGTCATTAAATGAGGGGTATATCTATAAATACTTACCAAAAAAAATCCCACTTAAAACAAACATTTCTGACTGGAAATTGGTAGTTCCTCTTTCACACCGTACTCAAATAATTAGTCACTGTCATGATATTCCTACTTCGGGACATTTCGGATTTTACAAAACGCTTAAAAAAATTACTGAAAATTTCTATTGGCCAAAAATGAGAACAGATGTTTTTAAATATGTAAGAAATTGTGATGTTTGTCATAGTCAAAAAATGCCTAATTCAACACCAATGGGTCTTATGGGTTCTGAACGAAAAATTTCAATGCCATTTCAGTGTATTTTTATTGATTTCCTTGGTCCATATCCACGTTCTCCAAGAGGAAATACTCACGCCATTATAGTTTCCGATTACTTTACGAAATATGTTATGGTAAAACCAATACGTGCTGCTAAGGCAAAGGCCCTAATTTCATTTATAGAAAATGACATTTTCTTAGTTTACGGGGTAAGCCAATTTATAGTATGTGACAACGGTTCACAAATGACAGGTAAAGAGTTCGAAACTTTTACTAAAAAATATAAAGTACAGGTCTTATATAATGCACGCTACCATCCTCAAACGAATGCGGCAGAACGAAATATAAGAACATTATTAACATCTATTCGTTGTTTTGTAAAAAGACACAAAGATTGGGACCAAGAAATTTATAAAATTGCTCATGCCATGAGAGTTTCGACACATTACACAGTAGGGTACAGCCCCGCATTTCTAAATTTTGGACGAAATATTCCTATATCAGGTGATTTCTATGAAGGAAAAGCACATGAGTATAATTTTGAATTGGAGCCTGGATATGCAGATCCATATGCTCAAAATCTAAAAAAATTTCCGGAATTGTACAAAAAGGTGCAAGATAAATTAAATGTAATGTATAAAAGAAATTCAAAACACTACAATTTGAGAAAACGTGATTTTAAATTTAAAGTAGGTGACAAGGTGTGGAAACGTAACCATGTTCTTTCAGATGCTGAAAAACAGTTTTCTGCCAAATTGGCACCTCGATACGTATTGTGTAAAGTACGTACAGTTAAATCTAGAATAGTATATGAATTAGATAATTTGGATGGTACAGATGCTGGTGCTTGGCACATTAGTCAGTTAAAACCATATCTAGGATCGAATTCTGATTTATCAGAGTAAAATTTTTCTGTTACCTAGATATTTCTATCATTTCTTTTTATAAAACCTCTGATTAACCTCCCTAGTAAAATTCGTACTCAAATTCATATTAAATTTTCTAAATCTTTTTATAGGATAAAACTTAAAAATTGATAGATTTCTTAACTTAAGAAATCAGACCATTTGAGAATTTCAAGTGTGTTGTGTTGCATACTCATTGGAGTTAAATATCCAAACTGGATATATTTTTCTTTGTTATAATTAATTTTTAGAAGAAAACTAAAAATTAATTGTTTTTTTTTATATTGCTAAAAATAGCATTATAATATTTTCCCCAACATACCTTGACGTCAAGTTTTCTTTCCGTCTGATAAATAAGCAGATAAACCCAGAAAGGTTTTGCTTATTAGTCCTGTTGTTTGAGCTTAAAAATGATTTTTTTGGGTATTCAAAAAGATAGATACTTGCTGTGTTTTCATTACTGTGTTTCACTACGTGTCTTCACTTTATGTTTCACTCAAGTGATTGTTCATTGAGTACCTACTCAAATAAATGTTTATAGAAATTGAGAAATTTACCCTGTGTATATAGTTACCTATGTCCCCAAATGTAGCTACATATTCCCCTATCTCCCCTGTATAGTAAATAATACATACCGTACATATTTCTCTATATAGTACTATTTAAGTATGTTTGCTGTCTATTTTTTAGAAATAGAAAGCTAGGCTAAACATTGGCTTAGTAGTTGATAGTAATATTTAAGTTAGGCGTTAGGTAAATTAAGGTTTGACAATTCTTGTTAAAAGGAATGTTTTAGAAATAGGTATTTCGGGTTAAGGATTAATACTAACATAGCACGTAGGAATTTTCGGTAATGTAAGGAAGAAAAAATTTAAAAATTATTAGTCAAAACTTTATAAGGTGATAAAAATATATCCTTCTTCAAAGTATATATTTTTATTTGATGGTGGCGGGCAGTATAACACTCCATGTTATTTGTTTTATAATTTGGTAAATTAACTTATACAAATTCGTTACTTTGTGTTTAACTTTATGCAACCAGCAATGCTTCACCTGTGCAGTGGGTTGCGGAACTAAATTACGCTAATATTAATCAGTCAGTTTGCAAAGTTGGCATTTTACAGTAAATTACACAGGTTATGACGTTGTCCTTCATTAGGAAGTTACTTAAAATTCTTCAATAGGTTTCTCTAATAAATTTCAAGTTCTATCTCCTCATATTGTTTACAAAATTTATAAATACATTTAATTGAAATAGGTTCAGTAGTAACCTGAAGTTTCATCTCTTCTTCTTCTTTGTGTCCAAGTAACTCAAGTATGTTGGCACCTTTTAGTTTAGTAAACTTTTGGGAGAGGAAGAAGTTTAATTTTTTATATATTAAAAATGATAAGTGGGAAAAGAGAAGCCACAAAAGCGTTCTTTTCAATTTTAAGAGCTTGGCAGAGCAGACGTGTGGCGTGTCGAGTTACTTAATTATTGTCAGCCATGCTGCATTAAGGCGTCAAGCCATAAGCTTCGGCTTATTTTTAAGAGGCTGAATGCACCCCTAGAGGTTTTTTGGGGTAAGTTATTCTAAAGAAAATGTGCTTTAAAGTTGCTAAGGGTTATTTTTTAATTCCTTAGGGTTGCAAGTCTCCCTCGTAAGAGGCCCATTTTTTTAACATTTTTTTATTGGTATGGACTCGAGGACTTCATGATTAATTACTATGTTTCCTGAGAGTTTCATATAGATAATAAGTCTGGATGTTGCAAGCTTTCCTATCCTATTTTGGGAAATGGTTTCCATGAGTTCCCTAATACCTAGGGGTTTTTGCTGAAGAAAAGGACGCTTTTCGATGGTGAATGGCCTGGAAGTTGCAGGTTATAAGGACACACAGAGTTTTTCTTATGGACATGTAGAGACCGTTATGAAATGAAACTGTAACGAGCTGTTGTATGCCAACAGGTATTTAGAGGGTTACTACGGTAATGCCTCTCAAATAAACTTATATTAAATTTTAACTTATATTGTAAAAAGTGGTACCATTTTATAAAATTTTCATTCATATATTTCTGGCTATGCATATAATTAAATTTCATAACATTCTTTAAATTAAACCATTGGTTATTAAATTCTTAAATATTTCAACTACGCTTATAGCACGATAGTGTATAATTATCATATGGTTATTTTAAATCTGTAATTACCAAATTGATGGGAATTTCCATTTTATAACATTTTCTTTTATATATTTCTGGCTATACATATAACTACATTTTATAACATTATTTAAAGTGAACCATTGGTTATTAAATCCTTCAAAATTTCAATTAATCTTAAGGCAACATTAAAATTTATGTAATTATCACATTGTTAGTGGGAATATCCGCTAAAGTAAAGTTGTGACTAATTAATATTGTGTTTATTTTCTCCCATTTATGACATTTCAATAGAGTGCTGGTGAGCTATAACTATATTTTAACCTATGTATTGTTTTCCGTAGCTTTCACAATGCAGGATAACTTTTAGGCAAGCTATGGTGGCGCCCTGAATATCTTTTTAGCAAATTAGTTTAAAACTTGTATTTATATCTTTAAATTTCTTTAAAAATTATTGAGCAAATCGGTAAGTATCAACCCACGACTCTGCTCTCCCATAACCCAAAGGCTGCCGTCCGCAAATTGAGGTACCTGTCTGGTTTTAATCAAATAGGTGTCACAAGATTCCAATGAAATTATTAAAATTATGACGCCGCCTTGCAGTTGCGAAAGCCTGTTCAGATTATTATCAAAGCACCAACATAGTATGAGATTTCTGTTTAAATTCATCATCCTCTTCCATTTCCAACGACGATATGTTAAACTGCCAGGAGGCATGTCGAACCGAGAGGTTACTTTATACATTTTCAAAAAAAAATTTCACACGAAGATGGGAACCGAGAAGGCCAGGGCAACGGCAAAATATGCCAACATGGTGCGATCCCATGAGTTCCTGTTCACTACAGTAATAATAATAATAGTAATAATAATAGTAATAATAATAAAGTGATAAACCGATTCAAACATTCGGCCCCATTCCTTTTGAAAATTGCAAAATTTAATCCTCAACTCATAACATTATCATCGTCCGATATCACTCGCATAATCAATATGCGTAAATCTGCCACTGGCAGTTGGCCCTCCCCAAAGGATTTCGACTTTGGGGCCTATTTTAAGAAACTTTCGTTGACGCCGTTGTTGGATGGAACTCCGGATGCAACCGTGGAGATGCCACCAATTGAGCAGAGCAACGTATCTACCAGTACTTCGTACAGTGTCGACGTGACACCGTACTCATTTTCACCAGACCCTCTGGATGTCCTAAGTTCTACGCGTGTAGACGAAACAAGTGAACTGAATAGTAATCGTAATAGTATTTCGGAAATTTCAATTGACAGTAGTAATTCTAATTTAAATTTAAGTAGTTCTTTGGATAATAATCTTTCGGCCCGTCATTTAGAAACGAACAGTAATATTGATAATAAAAGTAAACGTAAAAGTAATAATAGTAATAGTAGTAGTGACAATGATATTTCTGCTACTACGTGTCACGTAGAGAGTTCTTTAGAAGAACATGAGTTATTTGAAAAGAGAATTAATGACCAATTGGGTATAAGAATCTTGAAGAGAAAGAGAAGACTTCATCCGGATCAAAGGATTGCTCTCGGGCTTGAAGCGCTTCCTTCTCAATCTTCACGTTCCGGTAGGACGATGAGAAATCGCAACCCCTAAAAATGTTCTTCCTCTTTATTACTTCAGATTCCAATGAAATTATTAAAATTATGACGCCGCCTTGCAGTTGCGAAAGCCTGTTCAGATTATTATCAAAGCACCAACATAATATGAGATTTCTGTTTAATAATAATAATAATAATAACACTTTATTTCCTTTAGACCTGCTGAAATACAAGTATAGGACACGTCAGAAATGAATATAACAAGTAAAAAATGTATATACTAATAAGTAGTAGTGATAAGTAACAGTAAAATCATGGTGTATATATATATATAGAATATTACTTTCACATAGTCATAAAAAAAAAACAAAAATACAATCAAAACATTATATACATAGTCAATTGGAATTAAAAACAGACAAAACAAAACAAGCTATCAACAATCTTTGACAACAATTAATTAACTAATTACATAAAGAACACATACTTAATATCACTGACTTGCATAAGTCAGACGTCAAGTAGTAGTACAGAAGATGTTATATTCATGATAGGTGTAGAAGCATTCCTTTATCAGGAATTTCCGAACCGCACTTTTAAAGCAATTGAAGCTGGTAGCATCTTTGATTTTATTAGGTAAAAGATTATACATCTTGATTGATGTAATAAAAGGACCTTTATCTACTTGAGCTAATCTACAGGCTGGTTCATAAATCTTACTGCTGCTTCGAGTGTTATAATTATTTATGTCATTACATTTCGGTAGTTCATCAATGTTTTTCCTTACATAGCATACTGCTTGTAAGATGTACATACAGTAGATGGTGAGTATCCCATGCTGCCTAAAATACGGTTTGCATGATGTTGTGTAACCTAATTTAAACATACTTCGCATTATTCTCTTCTGCATGAGAAAGACTTTTTGAACTCCTGTACAGTTACCCCAGCAGAGTAAACCATATGAGAGTATTGAATTTACACAACCATAATAAAGAGTCTTGAGTGTGATACTATCGACCGAGTTCCTAATTTGTAATATTGCAAAGTTCTTGCTAGCTAGGTTTTTTAACACACTTTCAATATGTTTTTGCCATGATAAATGACTATCCAGTTGTATACCTAAAAATTTTACACAGTCATTTTGACATATAGATTTATCATTCCCTCTAACCAGTACACTCAATTTATTTTTATTTCCTACTGGTGTAAATGTCATGAGATCGGTTTTTTGTGGGTTTAGAATCAATCCATTTTTAAAACACCATAATGTTATTTCATCTACACATTTCGTAGCAGTTTTACTAAGTCTATCAATATCTTCAGCAGTAATAATAGCTGAAGTATCATCAGCAAAAAGGGTTAAAAAACTATTTCCATATACATTATCAACTATATCGTTAATAAAAATTATAAATAATAATGGACCCAGCACACTCCCTTGAGGTACTCCTGTCAATACATTTACATTTTCAGAAAAATATGTCTTCTCATCTTGTATAATTTTTACAGTCTGTGATCTCCCCTTTAAGTATGAGTTTATCCATCTTAATGCCATACCACGAATACCATATACTTCAAGTTTTTTTAATAACAGTTTGTGATTTATACAGTCAAAAGCTTTTGTGAGGTCAAAAAATATACCGGACGATTTTAAGTTGTTATTAAAGTTGTTTAGAATTTTTTCATAAAAGGAGAGAACAGCATCCTGTGTTGAATGGTTTTTACTAAAACCATACTGTCTCTTTGTTAATATTTTATGCTTTTGAAGAAAGTTTGTTAATCTAATTTGGAATTTGGAATTTTAAATTCATCATCCTCTTCCATTTCCTACGACGATATGTTAAACTGCCAGGAGTCATGTCGAACCGAGAGGTTACTTTATACATTTTTAAAAAAAAAATTCACACGAAGATGGGAACCGAGAAGGCCAGGGCAATGGCAAAATATGCCAACATGGTGCGATCCCATGAGTTCCTGTTCACTACAGTAATAATAATAATAGTAATAATAATAAAGTGATAAACCGATTCAAACATTCGGCCCCGTTCCTTATGAAAATTGCAAAACTTAATCCTCAACTCATAACATTCTCATCGTCCGATATCACTCGCATAATCAATATGCGTAAATCTGCCCCTGGCAGTTGGCCCTCCCCAAAGGATTTCGACTTTGGGGCCTATTTTAAGAAACTTTCATTGACGCCGTTGTTGGATGGAACTCCGGATGCAAGCGTGGAGATGCCACCAATTGAGCAGAGCAACGTATCTACCAGTACTTCGTACAGTGTCGACGTGACACCGTACTCATTTTCACCAGACCCTCTGGATGTCCTAAGTTCTACGCGTGTAGACGAAACAAGTGAACTGAATAGTAATCGTAATAGTATTTCGGAAATTTCAATTGACAGTAGTAATTCTAATTTAAATTTAAGTAGTTCTTTGGATAATAATCTTTCGGCCCGTCATTTAGAAACGAACAGTAATATTGATAATAAAAGTAAACGTAAAAGTAATAATAGTAATAGTAGTAGTGACAATGATATTTCTGCTACTACGTGTCACGTAGAGAGTTCTTTAGAAGAACATGAGTTATTTGAAAAGAGAATTAATGACCAATTGGGTATAAGAATCTTGAAGAGAAAGAGAAGACTTCATCCGGACCAAAGGATTGCTCTCGGGCCTGAAGCGCTTTCTTCTCAATCTTCACGTTCCGGTAGGACGATGAGAAATCGCAACCCCTAAAAATGTTCTTCCTCTTTATTACTTCAGATTCCAATAAAATTATTAAAATTATGACGCCGCCTTGCAGTTGCGAAAGCCTGTTCAGTTTATTATCAAAGCACCAACATAATATGAGATTTCTGTTTAAATTCATCATCCTCTTCCATTTCCTACCACGATATGTTAAACTGCCAGGAGTCATGTCGAACCGAGAGGTTACTTTATACATTTTTTAAAAAAAATGTCACACGAAGATGGGAAGCGAGAAGGCCAGGGCAACGGCAAAATATGCCAACATGGTGCGATCCCATGAGTTCCTGTTCACTACAGTAATAATAATAATAGTAATAATAATAATAGTAATAATAATAGTAATAATAATAATAGTAATAATAATAAAGTGATAAACCGATTCAAACATTCGGCCCCATTCCTTTTGAAAATTGCAAAATTTAATCCTCAACTCATAACATTCTCATCGTCCGATATCACTCGCATAATCAAAATGCGTAAATCTGCCCCTGGCAGTTGGCCCTCCCCAAAGGATTTCGACTTTGGGGCCTATTTTAAGAAACTTTCGTTGACGCCGTTGTTGGATGGAACTCCGGATGCAACCGTGGAGATGCCACCAATTGAGCAGAGCAACGTATCTACCAGTACTTCGTACAGTGTCGACGTGACACCGTACTCATTTTCACCAGACCCTCTGGATGTCCTAAGTTCTACGCGTGTAGACGAAACAAGTGAACTGAATAGTAATCGTAATAGTATTTCGGAAATTTCAATTGACAGTAGTAATTCTAATTTAAATTTAAGTACTTCTTTGGATAATAATCTTTCGGCCCGTCATTTAGAAACGAACAGTAATATTGATAATAAAAGTAAACGTAAAAGTAATAATAGTAATAGTAGTAGTGACAATGATATTTCTGCTACTACGTGTCACGTAGAGAGTTCTTTAGAAGAACATGAGTTATTTGAAAAGAGAATTAATGACCAATTGGGTATAAGAATCTTGAAGAGAAAGAGAAGACTTCATCCGGATCAAAGGATTGCTCTCGGGCTTGAAGCGCTTCCTTCTCAATCTTCACGTTCCGGTAGGACGATGAGAAATCGCAACCCCTAAAAATGTTCTTCCTCTTTATTACTTCAGATTCCAATGAAATTATTAAAATTATGACGCCGCCTTGCAGTTGCGAAAGCCTGTTCAGATTATTATCAAAGCACCAACATAATATGAGATTTCTGTTTAAATTCATCATCCTCTTCCATTTCCAACGAAGATATGTTAAACTGCCAGTAGGCATGTCGAACCGAGAGGTTACTTTATACATTTTCAAAAAAAATTTTCACACGAAGATGGGAACCGAGAAGGCCAGGGCAACGGCAAAATATGCCAACATGGTGCGATCCCATGAGTTCCTGTTCACTACAGTAATAATAATAATAGTAATAATAAGGAGGCATAAGGTCACCCATCTGTTTTATATGGATGACCTTAAACTTTATGCCTCTGGAGAAAGGGACCTACATCAGTCCCTCAGGGTGGTACAGGAGTACACGCAGGCTGTCGGTATGGAGTTCGGGTTAGACAAATGTGCACTGGTCCATCTTAAGAGAGGACGATGCGGAGACTACGGAGAGGACGCGCAGCTCGTAGATGGAAGCATCCTACATCATCTAGATGCCGGAGAGTCGTACACTTACTTAGGTGTCGAGCAACACTCTACCCAAGAAGTAAGTGTAGTGAAAAATGCTCTCCGCGGCAAGTATCAGCACCGACTCCGACAGATCTGGTCTTCAGAACTGTCGGGGAAGAACAAGGTGTCTGCAACCAACATGCTTGCCGTTCCGATCCTTCTCTACTCCTTTGGAATAGTGAAGTGGACTCGAGAGGAGTTGCGTCAACTCGATGTAGGAACCCGCAAGAAGATGTATCTCAATAGGAGTTTACATCCCAAATCGTCCGTTCCACGGCTATACCTCCCGCGACATCGGGGAGGGCGTGGACTCTTAAGTTTGGAGAGTCTCCACAACAGGATGGTTCTGGATGGAGCCTGTAAGATCATCAGGAGTTCGGATCCCCTCCTCTGCATGGTCCGGGATCATGAGAATGCAGGGGTAGGAGCCTTTCTGTTTAAGGCAGCACAGAGAGCCGCTAATGAACTCGGTCTCTCCTTCGACGTCGAGCGGGTAAATCGCGACTCTATCACCGAGTTGGAACCTGCTCGGCGAAAAGCCCGAATTAAAGCTGCAGAACACAACATCTTTCTGCAGCTTCATATAGATAAGCCAATGCACGGAGTCTTCTATAAAAATATAGAAAACCTTGGCTTATCCGAAAGGCTGACCTTTGCCTTTTTAAGGTCAGCCGGGCTGAAGTCTGAGACCGAGGGATTCATAATGGCTTGCCAGGATGGTGTATTCAACACTCTGGTCTATCGAAGTCGTGTTATGGGTATAGAGGTCCCGGATGTCAGATGCAGGGCCTGCCGCAGGGCGCCAGAGACTGTAATGCACTTGCTGTCGGCTTGCCCGACATATGCAGTCTCGGCCTATATCCAAAGGCACGACGGAGCATTACGAGTGCTTTATTACCATTTAAGGCACTCGTATGGGATAGACGAGACACCAGTGCTACCTTATGCTCCGGGGGATATCGAGTCCGTTGTGGGGAATGAGAAGTGTCTAATTTATTGGAACTACTCGTTTCCCACCGTCAGGCAAATACAAGCCAACAAGCCTGACGTAGTACTCCTCGATCACCAACTCAAGACAATGTTTGTTGTGGAGTTCTCGGCTCCCGCGGAAAACAACATTGTCTTGAAAGAGGAGGAAAAACGGACAAAATATCGAGACTTGCTTTTCGAACTCCGCAGACTTTATCCGGACCATAATGTTAAGTTGGTGGTACTGATCATAGGAGCTCTAGGTGGAACGAGGCACACACTGCTTTCGGAACTAAAGATCATACCGGCATGCCGAAACTCGGCAGAGATCTTAGCCGGTAGGATGCAGAAGGCCGTCATCCTCGGTTCGCTACGTCTACTCAGGGCACACGATTCCCGGACCCAGTAGTCACTTACCCCACGGTGTGGGGAGTGGCTGCCGGTACTACCAGCTCCCCTCGGTGAGAATCGGAGCCACAGAGAAGGGTGACTGGTTTTTAACAAAAAAAAAAAAAAAGTAATAATAATAAAGTGATAAACCGATTCAAACATTCGGCCCCATTCCTTTTGAAAATTGCAAAATTTAATCCTCAACTCATAACATTCTCATCGTCCGATATCACTCGCATAATCAATATGCGTAAATCTGCCCCTGGCAGTTGGCCCTCCCCAAAGGATTTCGACTTTGGGGCCTATTTTAGGAAACTTTCGTTGACGCCGTTGTTGGATGGAACTCCGGATGCAACCGTGGAGATGCCACCAATTGAGCAGAGCAACGTATCTACCAGTACTTCGTACAGTGTCGACGTGACACCGTACTCATTTTCACCAGACCCTCTGGATGTCCTAAGTTCTACGCGTGTAGACGAAACAAGTGAACTGAATAGTAATCGTAATAGTATTTCGGAAATTTCAATTGACAGTAGTAATTCTAATTTTAATTTAAGTAGTTCTTTGGATAATAATCTTTTGGCCCGTCATTTAGAAACGAACAGTAATATTGATAATAAAAGTAAACGTAAAAGTAATAATAGTAATAGTAGTAGTGACAATGATATTTCTGCTACTACGTGTCACGTAGAGAGTTCTTTAGAAGAACATGAGTTATTTGAAAAGAGAATTAATGACCAATTGGGTATAAGAATCTTGAAGAGAAAGAGAAGACTTCATCCGGACCAAAGGATTGCTCTCGAGCTTGAAGCGCTTTCTTCTCAATCTTCACGTTCCGGTAGGACGATGAGAAATCGCAACTCCTAAAAATGTTCTTCCTCTTTATTACTTCAGATTCCAATAAAATTATTAAAATTATGACGCCGCCTTGCAGTTGCGAAAGCCTGTTCAGATTATTATCAAAGCACCAACATAATATGAGATTTCTGTTTAAATTCATCATCCTCTTCCATTTCCTACGACGATATGTTAAACTGCCAGGAGGCATGTCGAACCGAGAGGTTACTTTATACATTTTCAAAAAAAAAATTCACACGAAGATGGGAACCGAGAAGGCCAGTGCAACGGCAAATTATGCCAACATGGTGCGATCCCATGAGTTCCTGTTCACTACAGTAATAATAATAGTAATAATAATAAAGTGATAAACCGATTCAAACATTCGGCCCCATTCCTTTTGAAAATTGCAAAATTTAATCCTCAACTCATAACATTCGCATCGTCCAATATCACTCGCATAATCAAAATGCGTAAATCTGCCCCTGGCAGTTGGCCGTCCCCAAAGGATTTCGACTTTGGGGCCTATTTTAAGAAACTTTCGTTGACGCCGTTGTTGGATGGAACTCCGGATGCAACCGTGGAGATGCCACCAATTGAGCAGAGCAACGTATCTACCAGTACTTCGTACAGTGTCGACGTGACACCGTACTCATTTTCACCAGACCCTCTGGATGTCCTAAGTTCTACGCGTGTAGACGAAACAAGTGAACTGAATAGTAATCGTAATAGTATTTCGGAAATTTCAATTGACAGTAGTAATTCTAATTTAAATTTAAGTACTTCTTTGGATAATAATCTTTCGGCCCGTCATTTAGAAACGAACAGTAATATTGATAATAAAAGTAAACGTAAAAGTAATAATAGTAATAGTAGTAGTGACAATGATATTTCTGCTACTACGTGTCACGTAGAGAGTTCTTTAGAAGAACATGAGTTATCTGAAAAGAGAATTAATGTCCAATTGGGTATAAGAATCTTGAAGAGAAAGAGAAGACTTCATCCGGACCAAAGGATTGCTCTCGGGCTTCAAGCGCTTCCTTCTCAATCTTCACGTTCCGGTAGGACGATGAAAAATCGCAACCCCTAAAAAATTCTTTCTCTTTATTACTTCAGATTCCAATAAAATTATTAAAATTATGACGCCGCCTTGCAGTTGCCATAGCCTGTTCAGATTATTATCAAAGCACCAACATAATATGAGATTTCTGTTTAAATTCATCATCCTCTTCCATTTCCTACGACGATATGTTAAACTGCCAGGAGGCATGTCGAACCGAGAGGTTACTTTATACATTTTCAAAAAATTTTTTCACACGAAGATGGGAACCAAGAAGGCCAGGGCAACGGCAAAATATGCCAACATGGTGCGATCCCATGAGTTCCTGTTCACTACAGTAATAATAATAGTAATAATAATAAAGTGATAAACCGATTCAAACATTCGGCCCCATTCCTTTTGAAAATTGCAAAATTTAATCCTCAACTCAACATTCTCATCGTCCGATATCACTCGCATAATCACTATGCGTAAATCTGCCCCTGGCAGTTGGCCCTCCCCAAAGGATTTCGACTTTGGGGCCTATTTTAAGAAACTTTCGTTGACGCCGTTGTTGGATGGAACTCCGGATGCAACCGTGGAGATGCCACCAATTGAGCAGAGCAACGTATCTACCAGTACTTCGTACAGTGTCGACGTGACACCGTCCTCATTTTCACCAGACCCTCTGGATGTCCTAAGTCCTACGCGTGTAGACGAAACAAGTGAACTGAATAGTAATCGTAATAGTATTTCGGAAATTAGACGCCAAGGCGCAAAGAATCCGTAGGTATGAAAAAAGACAGAAATGCTACGAACAGAATCAACTATACAGAAATAATAAGAAGAAATTTTACCGAGAATTGAAACAGAATATTCCTACGGCCCATCAAACACCTCCCAAAGATCAAGTGGTGGCTTTCTGGTCCGAACTATGGGGCAAAACGGTTAAATACAATGAAAAGGCTCAATGGTTGAAGAGACAAGAAAAAAGAGAAAGAACACAAATGCCATGGAGAGGTATTGTGAAGGAAGAAGTACAGGAAACAGCTCATAAGACGCTGAACTGGAAGGCTACAGGTCCAGATCAAATACCCAATTTCTGGATTAAAAACTTGACGGCTACCTATCAGCTACTGACAGACAGATTCAACGAAATTATTGAAGACCCCACAAGTACACCTACGTGGATGCTAACTGGAATCACCTATTTGCTGCCAAAGCCTGGAAACCCCGCAGATGCCAAAAATTATCGACCCATTACGTGCCTCAACACGCTGTACAAGTTATTTACATCAATTATGTCCCAAAGAATCCAACAATATCTGAACGAATTTAACTTGATACCACACGAGCAGAAAGGATGTTCCCCTGGTACCAAGGGTTGTAAAGACCAACTGCTTCTTTCCCGAGTCATCATGGATCAAAGTGTTCGACACCAGAAAGATCTCAGCCTTGCATATATAGATTATCGCAAGGCATACGATTCTGTACCTCATGATTGGATTATGAAGTCTTTACAGCTGGTAGGAGCCCACGAGAAGGTCATAGGATTTGTGCAAAACGCCATGCGAGGATGGAACACTAAGCTAATATTAGCTGCTAAAGAGCATCAAATGAAGACTGAATCTATCCCAGTGAAACGAGGAATCTTCCAGGGTGACTCGCTATCGCCTCTACTGTTTTGTGTAGCTCTAATACCCTTATCTTTGGAGCTCAACCAGACAAAGCTCGGTTTTATTAAGACTCAAAATAATGTACCAATAAATCATCTCCTTTACATGGATGATTTGAAACTCGTAGCAAAGAATGACAGAGAGATAACAAATTTAATAAAAACTGTAAAAACATTCAGTAATGATAATTCTGTATGAGTTTTGGCTTGGAAAAGTGCGCCAAGATCACATTTAAGAAGGGAAGGATTGTTGAAGAAAATGGCATGCAAGCGGCAGGGACAGAGGAAGAAGAGATACAACCATTGGCGAAAGGGGAATGCCACAAATACCTAGGGTTACAGGAACGCAGAGGTATTAATCACGAAACTGTCAAAACCGAGTTGAGAAATGAATACCTGAGAAGAGTTAGAGCAATTCTGCGATCTGAACTAAACAACAAAAACAAATTTGAAGCAATCGGCAATTTAGCGCTCCCGGTGCTACGGTATAGTTTCGGTCTGGTAGATTGGACAATGAAAGAAGTTGAGAAATTGGATGTAAAAACCCGAAAACTATTGAACAGTTATAATTTGCTTCACCCACGCGCAGATGTAGATAGACTATACGTGCCTCGGTCAAGAGGAGGGCGTGGCCTAGTTAATGTAGAAACTGAATACATATCAGCAATTATCGAACTGTATCATTACCTCACTCAACAACCGACCGACCAATACCGTGCACTTATTGTAGAAAATGAACTGCAACGACCGGATAGCAAGTCAATTATCAAAATAGGGAGGCGAACCCTAAGGGAGTTAAACGTAAATGATTTACAACAAGATGACAAATTCTGCTCTAAAATCAAGAACCTACTGCGAACCAAAATTGAGAAGCGGTGGAAAGATAAACCCCTGCACGGTCAGTACCCACAACTAATTGATAACCCGCTTATCAATGTAAAAGGCAGCTATGAATGGTTAAGAAAAGGGGATTTGAAAGGTGCAACTGAAAGTACAATCATAGCCGCTCAGGATCAAGCATTAGCCACAAGATATCACATAAGGAACATACAAAAGCAAAATATAAACAGTATTTGCAGACTATGCGGGTTATTCGAAGAAACTATCGAACATGTGATATCTGGTTGTCCAATATTGGCAAAGAACGAATATGTAAGACGGCATGATCAAGTCTGCAAAAACTTGCACTACAACATCTGCAAAGAAATGGGTGTCCCAGTAGGTGAACGTTGGTATGAACATGACCCCAAACCAGTCATCGAGAAAAACGGTAAAGTATTGATGTGGAACCAACCGATTATAACTGATAAAGAGATCAGAGCAAATAAAGCGGACATCCTGATAAAAAACAAAGCGGAAAAAACAGCGCTGATTATCGACGTGGCTGTGCCAGGTGATAGACGAGTGGTGGAGAAAAAGGCGGAAAAGATTTTAAAATATCAAGACCTCAATATAGAAATAGGCCGAATGTGGGGTGTTTCATCTACGGTAGTACCAATAGTAATCGGGGCCACTGGAACTGTCACAAACAAACTGGAGAAATACTTAAATAAGATACCAGGTCAAAATTATAAAACCAGTTTGCAGAAAAGTGTGCTTCTTGGAACAGCATATATCATACGTAGGGTCCTAAATGCAGAGGGTTAGTGAAACACACAAATACGAAGCGGGATAGATTTAAGGAGCAGGGTATGCTCCCGATCTACCCCGGAGAAACCAGTTGACAAAAGCAACTGTGATTAACGATGGGTAATAATAATAAAGTGATAAACCGATTCAAACATTCGGCCCCATTCCTTTTGAAAATTGCAAAATTTAATCCTCAACTCATAACATTATCATCGTCCGATAACACTCGCATAATCAATATGCGTAAATCTGCCCCTGGCAGTTGGCCCTCCCCAAAGGATTTCGACTTTGGGGCCTATTTTAAGAAACTTTCGTTGACGCCGTTGTTGGATGGAACTCCGGATGCAACCGTGGAGATGTCACCAATTGAGCAGAGCAACGTATCTACCAGTACTTCGTACAGTGTCGACGTGACACCGTACTCATTTTCACCAGACTCTCTGGATGTCCTAAGTTCTACGCGTGTAGACGAAACAAGTGAACTGAATAGTAATCGTAATAGTATTTCGGAAATTTCAATTGACAGTAGTAATTCTAATTTAAATTTAAGTAGTTCTTTGGATAATAATCTTTCGGCCCGTCATTTAGAAAAGAACAGTAATATTGATAATAAAAGTAAACGTAAAAGTAATAATAGTAATAGTAGTAGTGACAATGATATTTTTGCTACTACGTGTCACGTAGAGTTCTTTAGAAGAACATGAGTTATTTGAAAAGAGAATTAATGACCAATTGGGTATAAGAATCTTGAAGAGAAAGAGAAGACTTCATCCGGACCAAAGGATTGCTCTCGGGCTTGAAGCGCTTCCTTCTCAATCTTCACGTTCCGCTAGGACTATGAGAAATCGCAACCCCTAAAAATGTTCTTCCTCTTTATTACTTCAGATTCCAATAAAATTATTAAAATTATGACGCCGCCTTGCAGTTGCGAAAGCCTGTTCAGATTATTATCAAAGCACCAACATAATATGAGATTTCTGTTTAAATTCATCATCCTCCTCCATTTCCTACGACGATATGTTAAATTGCCAGGAGGCATGTCGAACCGAGAGGTTACTTTATACATTTTCAAAAAAATTTTTCACAGGAAGATGGGAACCCAGAAGGCCAGGGCAACGGCAAAATATGCCAACATGGTGCGATCCCATGAGTTCCTGTTCACAACAGTAATAATAATAGTAATAATAATAAAGTGATAAACCGATTCAAACATTCGGCCCCAATCCTTTTGAAAATTGCAAAATTTAATCCTCAACTCATAATATTCTCATCATCCGATATCACTCGCATAATCAATATGCGTAAATCTGCCCCTGGTAGTTGGCCCTCCCCAAAGGATTTCGACTTTGGGGCCTATTTTAAGAAACTTTCGTTGACGCCGTTGTTGGATGGAACTCCGGATGCAACCGTGGAGATGCCACCAATTGAGCAGAGCAACGTATCTACCAGTACTTCGTACAGTGTCGACGTGACACCGTACTCATTTTCACCAGACCCTCTGGATGTCCTAAGTTCTACGCGTGTAGACGAAACAAGTGAACTGAATAGTAATCGTAATAGTATTTCGGAAATTTCAATTGACAGTAGTAATTCTAATTTAAATTTAAGTAGTTCTTTGGATAATAATCTTTCGGCCCGTCATTTAGAAACGAACAGTAATATTGATAATAAAAGTAAACGTAAAAGTAATAATAGTAATAGTAGTAGTGACAATGATATTTCTGCTACTACGTGTCACGTAGAGAGTTCTTTAGAAGAACATGAGTTATTTGAAAAGAGAATTAATGACCAATTGGGTATAAGAATCTTGAAGAGAAAGAGAAGACTTCATCCGGATCAAAGGATTGCTCTCGGGCTTGAAGCGCTTCCTTCTCAATCTTCACGTTCCGGTAGGACGATGAGAAATCGCAACCCCTAAAAATGTTCTTCCTCTTTATTACTTCAGATTCCAATGAAATTATTAAAATTATGACGCCGCCTTGCAGTTGCGAAAGCCTGTTCAGATTATTATCAAAGCACCAACATAATATGAGATTTCTGTTTAAATTCATCATCCTCTTCCATTTCCTACGACGATATGTTAAACTGCCAGGAGGCATGTCGAACCGAGAGGTTACTTTATACATTTTCAAAAAAAAAATTCACACGAAGATGGGAACCGAGAAGGCCAGTGCAACGGCAAATTATGCCAACATGGTGCGATCTCATGAGTTCCTGTTCACTACAGTAATAATAATAGTAATAATAATAAAGTGATAAACCGATTCAAACATTCGGCCCCATTCCTTTTGAAAATTGCAAAATTTAATCCTCAACTCATAACATTCTCATCGTCCAATATCACTCGCATAATCAAAATGCGTAAATCTGCCCCTGGCAGTTGGCCGTCCCCAAAGGATTTCGACTTTGGGGCCTATTTTAAGAAACTTTCGTTGACGCCGTTGTTGGATGGAACTCCGGATGCAACCGTGGAGATGCCACCAATTGAGCAGAGCAACGTATCTACCAGTACTTCGTACAGTGTCGACGTGACACCGTACTCATTTTCACCAGACCCTCTGGATGTCCTAAGTTCTACGCGTGTAGACGAAACAAGTGAACTGAATAGTAATCGTAATAGTATTTCGGAAATTTCAATTGACAGTAGTAATTCTAATTTAAATTTAAGTACTTCTTTGGATAATAATCTTTCGGCCCGTCATTTAGAAACGAACAGTAATATTGATAATAAAAGTAAACGTAAAAGTAATAATAGTAATAGTAGTAGTGACAATGATATTTCTGCTACTACGTGTCACGTAGAGAGTTCTTTAGAAGAACATGAGTTATCTGAAAAGAGAATTAATGTCCAATTGGGTATAAGAGTCTTGAAGAGAAAGAGAAGACTTCATCCGGACCAAAGGATTGCTCTCGGGCTTCAAGCGCTTCCTTCTCAATCTTCACGTTCCGGTAGGACGATGAAAAATCGCAACCCCTAAAAAATTCTTTCTCTTTATTACTTCAGATTCCAATAAAATTATTAAAATTATGACGCCGCCTTGCAGTTGCCATAGCCTGTTCAGATTATTATCAAAGCACCAACATAATATGAGATTTCTGTTTAAATTCATCATCCTCTTCCATTTCCTACGACGATATGTTAAACTGCCAGGAGTCATGTCGAACCGAGAGGTTACTTTATACATTTTTTAAAAAAAAATTCACACGAAGATGGGAAGCGGAAGGCCAGGGCAACGGCAAAATATGCCAACATGGTGCGATCCCATGAGTTCCTGTTCACTACAGTAATAATAATAATAGTAATAATAATAATAGTAATAATAATAAAGTGATAAAAAGATTCAAACATTCGGCCCCATTCCTTTTGAAAATTGCAAAATTTAATCCTCAACTCATAACATTCTCATCGTCCGATATCACTCGCATAATCAAAATGCGTAAATCTGCCCCTGGCAGTTGGCCCTCCCCAAAGGATTTCGACTTTGGGGCCTATTTTAAGAAACTTTCGTTGACGCCGTTGTTGGATGGAACTCCGGATGCAACCGTGGAGATGCCACCAATTGAGCAGAGCAACGTATCTACCAGTACTTCGTACAGTGTCGACGTGACACCATACTCATTTTCACCAGACCCTCCTAAGTTCTACGCGTGTAGACGAAACAAGTGAACTGAATAGTAATCGTAATAGTATTTCGGAAATTTCAATTGACAGTAGTAATTCTAATTTAAATTTAAGTAGTTCTTTGGATAATAATCTTTCGGCCCGTCATTTAGAAACGAACAGTAATATTGATAATAAAAGTAAAAGTAAAAGTAATAATAGTAATAGTAGTAGTGACAATGATATTTTTGCTACTACGTGTCACGTACAGAGTTCTTTAGAAGAACATGAGTTATTTGAAAAGAGAATTAATGACCAATTGGGTATAAGAATCTTGAAGAGAAAGAGAAGACTTCATCCGGACCAAAGGATTGCTCTCGGGCTTCAAGCGCTTCCTTCTCAATCTTCACGTTATGGTAGGACGATGAGAAATCGCAACCCCTAAAAATGTTCTTCCTCTTTATTACTTCAGACTCCAATAAAATTATTAAAATTATGACGCCGCCTTGCAGTTGCGAAAGCCTGTTCAGATTATTATCAAAGCACCAACATAATATGAGATTTCTGTTTAAATTGATCATCCTCCTCCATTTCCTACGATGATATGTTAAATTGCCAGGAGGCATGTCGAACCGAGAGGTTACTTTGTACATTTTCAAAAAAAAATTCACAGGAAGATGGGAACCCAGAAGGCCAGGGCAACGGCAAAATATGCCAACATGGTGCGATCCCATGAGTTCCTGTTCACTACAGTAATAATAATAATAGTAATAATAATAAAGTGATAAACCGATTCAAACATTCGGCCCCATTCCTTTTGAAAATTGCAAAATTTTATCCTCAACTCATAACATTCTCATCGTCCGATATCACTCGCATAACACAGGTCAACATTTGATCTAAGCGGGAACACCGCACGCAGTATATGCTACAAGTGGTTTTTGTGGTCTCTGATTACGATGAGACAGTCAGTTAACCGCCATCACGTCAGGTTCAAGGTCAAGTGCAGAAAAACCCATGGAAAAAATCATGCATATGTATTTGAGGTCAGGGAATCTGAATTTGAGGTCGGCTAAGCTCTGTGAGGACAAGGTCATTTGTAGGTTATTTGATCTAAGCGGGAACACCGCACGCAGTATAGGCTACAAGGGGTTTTTGGGGTCGCTGATTACGATGAGAGGGTCAGTTAACTGCCATCACGTCAGATTCAAGGTCATTTGAAGGTCAAGTGCAGAAAAACCCATGAACAAATCTGAAAAAATCATGCATATGTTTTTGAGGTCAGGGAATCCGAATCCTAGGTCGGCTAAGCTCTGTGAGGTCAAGGTCATTTGTAGGTTATTCCAAGGTCACTTGAGGTGTTGTCAGCTTTTACGGTTCGAAAAATCTGAAAAAATTCATACGTATGTTTTTGAGGTCAGAGAATTCTAATCTGAGGTCAGCTGAGCTCCATTAGGTCATGGTGAAGGTGTTTATAGGTCAAGTGCGAAAAAAACGTTTTAACGGATGTTTTTTAGTTGTCACTCTTGATGTTTTTTTGTATACACACCTTTACTTCTTGCCCGTGTCTATATATTTTTATGTATATGCAACTGTTTAACGAGCTGATATATGATTCATACGTATTTTACGTTTGGTTTACTTTGATTACTCATCTGTGATATGTGCGTAAGTGAGCTCGATGTTTCGAGCGAAAGTGCGTAAAATAAGTATGGACTATATATCAGCTCGTTAAACAGTTGCATATACATAATATATAGACACGGGCAAGAGGTAAAGATGTGCATACAAAAAACATCAAGAGTGACAACTAAAAAACATCTCACCTCAAGTGACCTTGGAATAACCTACAAATGATCTTGGCCTTGACCTCACAGAGCTTAGCCGACTTCGGATTCCCTGACCTCAAAAACATGCATGATTTTTTCAGATTTTTCCGTGGGTTTTTCTGCACTTGACCTTCAAATGACCTTGAACCTGACGTGATGGCGGTTAACTGACCCTCTCATCGTAATCAGCGACCCCAAAAACCCCTTGTAGCATATACTGCGTGCGATGTTCCCGCTTAGATCAAATAACCTACAAATGACCTTGACCTCACAGAGCTTAGTCGATCTCGGATTCGGATTAACTAACCTCAAAAACATATGCATGATTTTTTTCAGATTTTTTCCATGGGTTTTTCTGCACTTGACCTTCAAATGACTTTGAACCTGACGTGATGGCGGTTAACTGACCCTCTCATCGTAATCAGCGACCCCAAAAACCTCTTGTAGCATATACTGCGTGCGGTGTTCCCGCTTAGATCAAATGTTGACCTGTGTAATCTTTCGGCCCGTCATTTAGAAACGAACAGTAATATTGATAATAAAAGTAAACGTAAAAGTAATAATTGTAATAGTAGTAGTGACAATGATATTTCTGCTACTACGTGTCACGTAGAGAGTTCTTTAGAAGAACATGAGTTATTTGAAAAGAGAATTAATGACCAATTGGGTATAAGAATCTTGAAGAGAAAGAGAAGACTTCATCCGGACCTAAGGATTGCTCTCGGGCTTGAAGCGCTTCCTTCTCAATCTTCACGTTCCGGTAGGACGATGAGAAATCGCAACCCCTAAAAATGTTTGAATCGGTTTATCACTTTATTATTATTACTATTATTATTATTACTATTATTATTATTACTATTATTATTATTACTGTAGTGAACAGGAACTCATGGGATCGCACCATGTTGGCATATTTTGCCGTTGCCCTGGCCTTCTGGGTTCCCATCTTCCTGTGAAAAATTTTTTTGAAAATGTATAAAGTAACCTCTCGGTTCGACATGCCTCCTGGCAGTTTAACATATCGTCGTTGGAAATGGAAGAGGATGATGAATTTAAACAGAAATCTCATATTATGTTGGTGCTTTGATAATAATCTGAACAGGCTTTCGCAACTGCAAGGCGGCGTCATAATTTTAATAATTTTATTGGAATCTGAAGTAATAAAGAGGAAGAACATTTTTAGGGGTTGCGATTTCTCATCGTCCTACCGGAACGTGAAGATTGAGAAGGAAGCGCTTCAAGCCCGAGAGCAATGCTTTGGTCCGGATGAAGTCTTCTCTTTCTCTTCAAGATTCTTATACCCAATTGGTCATTAATTCTCCTTTCAAATAACTCATGTTCTTCTAAAGAACTCTCTACGTGACACGTAGTAGCAAAAATATCATTGTCACTACTACTATTACTATTATTACTTTTACGTTTACTTTTATTATCAATATTACTGTTCGTTTCTAAATGACGGGCCGAAAGATTATTATCCAAAGAACTACTTAAATTTAAATTAGAATTACTACTGTCAATTGAAATTTCCGAAATACTATTACGATTACTATTCAGTTCACTTGTTTCGTCTACACGCGTAGAACTTAGGACATCCAGAGGGTCTGGTGAAAATGAGTACGGTGTCACGTCGACACTGTACGAAGTACTGGTAGATACGTTGCTCTGCTCAATTGGTGGCATTACCATGGTTGCATCCGGAGTTTCATCCAACAACGGCGTCAACGAAAGTTTCTTAAAATAGGCCCCAAAGTCGAAATCCTTTGGGGAGGGCCAACTGCCAGGGGCAGATTTACGCATATTGATTATGCGAGTGATATCGGACGATGAGAATGTTATGAGTTGAGGATTAAATTTTGCAATTTTCAAAAGGAATGGGGCCGAATGTTTGAATCGGTTTATCACTTTATTATTATTACTATTATTATTACTGTAGTGAACAGGAACTCATGGGAGCGCACCATGTTGGCATATTTTGCCGTTGCCCTGGCCTTCTCGGTTCCCATCTTCGTGTGAAAAATTGTTTTGAAAATGTATAAAGTAACCTCTCGGTTCGACATGCCTCCTGGCAGTTTAACATATCGTCGTAGGAAATGGAAGAGGATGACGAATTTAAACAGAAATCTCATATTATGTTGGTGCTTTGATAATAATCTGAACAGGCTTTCGCAACTGCAAGGCGGCGTCATAATTTTAATAATTTTATTGGAATCAGAAGTAATAGAGAGGAAGAACATTTTTAGGGGTTGCGATTTCTCATCGTCCTACCGGAACATGAAGATTGAGAAGGAAGCGCTTCAAGCCCGAGAGCAATCCTTTGGTCCGGATGAAGTCTTCTCTTTCTCTTCAAGATTCTTATACCCAATTGGTCATTAATTCTCTTTTCAAATAACTCATGTTCTTCTAAAGAACTCTCTACGTGACACATAGTAGCAGAAATATCATTGTCACTACTACTATTACTATTATTACTTTTACGTTTACTTTTATTATCAATATTACTGTTCGTTTCTAAATGACGGGCCGAAAGATTATTATCCAAACTACTTAAATTTAAATTAGAATTACTACTGTCAATTGAAATTTCCGAAATACTATTACGATTACTATTCAGTTCACTTGCTTCGTCTACACGCGTAGAACTTAGGACATCCAGAGGGTCTGGTGAAAATGAGTACGGTGTCACGTCGACACTGTACGAAGTACTGGTAGATGCGTTGCTCTGCTCAATTGGTGGCATCTCCACGGTTGCATCCGGAGTTCCATCCAACAACGGCGTCAACGAAAGTTTCTTAAAATAGGCCCCAAAGTCGAAATCCTTTGGGGAGGGCCAACTGCCAGGGGCAGATTTACGCATATTGATTATGCGAGTGATATCGGACGATGAGAATGTTATGAGTTGAGGATTAAATTTTGCAATTTTCAAAAGGAATGGGGCCGAATGTTTGAATCGGTTTATCACTTTATTATTATTACTATTATTATTATTATTATTATTACTGTAGTGAACAAGAACTCATGGGATCGCACCATGTTGGCATATTTTGCCGTTGCCCTGGCCTTCTCGGTTCCCATCTTCGTGTGAAATTTTTTTTTGAAAATGTATAAAGTAACCTCTCGGTTCGACATGCCTCCTGGCAGTTTAACATATCGTCGTAGGAAATGGAGGAGGATGATGAATTTAAACAGAAATCTCATATTATGTTGGTGCTTTGATAATAATCTGAACAGGCTTTCGCAACTGCAAGGCGGCGTCATAATTTTAATAATTTTATTGGAATCTGAAGTAATAAAGAGAAAGAACATTTTTAGGGGTTGCGATTTCTCATCGTCCTACCGGATCGTGAAGATTGAGAAGGAAGCGCTTCAAGCTCGAGAGCAATCCTTTGGTCCGGATGAAGTCTTCTCTTTCTCTTCAAGATTCTTATACCCAATTGGTCATTAATTCTCTTTTCAAATAACTCATGTTCTTCTAAAGAACTCTCTACGTGACACGTAGTAGCAGAAATATCATTGTCACTACTACTATTACTATTATTACTTTTACGTTTACTTTTATTATCAATATTACTGTTCGTTTCTAAATGACGGGCCGAAAGATTATTATCCAAAGAAGTACTTAAATTTAAATTAGAATTACTACTGTGAATTGAAATTTCCGAAATACTATTATGATTACTATTCAGTTCACTTGTTTCGTCTACACGCGTAGAACTTAGGACATCCAAAGGGTCTGGTGAAAATGAGTACGGTGTCACGTCGGCACTGTACGAAGTACTGGTAGATACGTTGCTCTGCTCAATTGGTGGCATCTCCACGGTTGCATCCGGAGTTCCATCCAACAACGGCGTCAACGAAAGTTTCTTAAATTAGGCCCCAAAGTCGAAATCCTTTGGGGAGGGCCAACTGCCAGGGGCAGATTTACGCATATTGATTATGCGATTGATATCGGACGATGAGAATGTTATGAGTTGAGGATTAAATTTTGCAATTTTCAAATGGAATGGGGCCGAATGTTTGAATCGGTTTATCACTTTATTATTATTACTATTATTATTATTACTGTAGTGAACAGGAACTCATGGGATCGCACCATGTTGGCATATTTTGCCGTTGCCCTGGCCTTCTCGGTTCCCATCTTCGTGTGAAAAATTTTTTTGAAAATGTATAAAGTAACCTCTCGGTTCGACATGCCTCCTGGCAGTTTAACATATCGTCGTAGGAAATGGAAGAGGATGATGAATTTAAACAGAAATCTCATATTATGTTGGTGCTTTGATAATAATCTGAACAGGCTTTCGCAACTGCAAGGCGGCGTCATAATTTTAATAATTTTATTGGAATCTGAAGTAATAAAGAGAAAGAACATTTTTAGGGGTTGCGATTTCTCATCGTCCTACCGGAACGTGAAGATTGAGAAGGAAGCGCTTCAAGCCCGAGAGCAATCCTTTGGTCCGGATGAAGTCTTCTCTTTCTCTTCAAGATTCTTATACCCAATTGGTCATTAATTCTCTTTTCAAATAACTCATGTTCTTCTAAAGAACTCTCTACGTGACACGTAGTAGCAGAAATATCATTGTCACTACTACTATTACTATTATTACTTTTACGTTTACTTTTATTATCAATATTACTGTTCGTTTCTAAATGACGGGCCGAAAGATTATAATCTTTCGGCCCGTTCATCAGTTACATCAGCAGCATCATATTAATGATAGACCCAAACAACACATGATTGTTTAATAAACGTTTACTATACGAAATTATGGTTTAAATTTGGTTATCGTATTCAACGTCTAAGAGAAACTTTTATTCCATAAACGTTTTTTTCACGTATATTATAAATGGTTTTCTCAAAAATTTTTAACGGCAACGCAGAATATTTAAAAAATAATACATTAAAGCTACATGGTAACTTGTACATGGTAAGAATTATTGTTTTTTTTATACTTTTCATAGTAAGTAACAGTTTTTCTTTTACACAGAAGGTGTAAAACTGTGCATTGCTGGTATGGAAGGTATGGGTGAGGCGAGCGATAGCAAAATAAGGGGGCCTTCCAGGACTAGTTAAAACTTGCCAAAAGCCGATACGATTATAATAAATAGTGGACTATTTATACTTCATTTTAAAATTATAAAATAATACACAATGTTTTGTTACAAGTCTTTAAAAATAAATAGTAAATAATTAAAGTTTTATGTATATTTAGCCAATACGTACCGCAAAGTAAAGCACAATAATAAAATACATACATATAAGTACCTACCCATTAATTTAAAAAATGTATTATCCGCATATGAACAACTTAATTATTTTTCTTTGATACTAATCAATTACTTATGTAGAAGAAATAATAAATTCTCATAGATGAGTATTAAGAGCAAGAATAAAATAATATTAATAAAGATATAGGATAAAATCTAAGACAACCTTTTTCTGAATTTTATCTATTTTATTTTAAAATTATTAGGGTTTATTAAAACTTTAGCTTTCGAAATAAAAGAGGAGCACCCTATATTTTTCATATAGTGTTGCAGACCATCAATTAATTCTAAACAATTTTGCAAAGGGAAACATTTTAAAAATCAAAAATAATTTAGAACATAATAAATTAATTTATATTTTACGAAATAAAACAGAAATTAAGTTGCTTCTACACCACCTACTTATTGTAAAATGCAGCAGAAACAATTTAATACCTCAACTTATAAAACATGCAGAAACAAGAATATAAAATGTTAGTTTAAATAATACATACATGAATTTAATTAATAACTTGAGATAATTAAAATCTTGAACATTATATTTTTGAAATTAGAAAAATGAAGATTAGAAATAAAAGTTTCAAAGCCTTATCAGTTATCAACTATGGTTAGTGACAAAAGTAATTTTTAAAATAATTTCCATTTTTAGGTCTATTTTTCTCTCTGTAACTATACACTGTGTCCCACTTTTCATGGAGCCACTCTCATATCTCGCTCACCTGATATCGGAATGTTTTGAAATTTTGGTGGTGAATATATACCTATGAAGTGAGTCTTTAGACGTAACCACATTCGACTGTAGTCAGTGGCGTTCGATTCTATCATGGAAAAAGAGGGTCGATTTTTGAAAAAAAAAGTATTAGCGATTTTATTAGAGAAAAACTAGTAAAATATTCCTAATCAGCACCTTTAGAAACCCCGTTGTACAAGATTACCTCGTTGTGTGTTCAAAGGCGTTTGAGATATGGGCCCTTAAAAACCAATTTTTTTCAACTTAAAATAATTTGTATCTGTGAAACGGATTGTCATATGAAAAAAAAGTATTCTTTATGTTTTGTTCAGAATAATGTATTGTTCTAGTATGAAATGGTTCTACAAAAAAATTACTATTTTTTTAATAAGGCAAAAATTCTAATTTGTACATACCTACCATGTTTTTAACAAATAATCTTTAATAAAGACCTAAGTAAGCCATGAAAACAAAAGTTATTGCAAGTGTCAATGTGAAATAAGTGAACGGATTTTTTTTATGAAAATGGCTCAACTTTTAACAATGCAAGAAAAAGTGGAATTGGTTCGTTTAGTCGAAGATAATGCCAGATCATTTAGAGAAGCTGCTGATGAATTTAATTTACTGCATCCTGGCCGTCAGCCTCCCATTCGCCATAAATTGGTAGCAACCATTAATACAAATTTTAACAATGGAGGAAATGTATGTAAGTTAAGATCAAAGAATTATAATTTACAAAATCGGCAAATTCAAAACGAGGAGCGCATTTTACAATATTTTAGAGAACATCCAAGATCTAGCATAAGGCAAGTAGCATTAAATTTAAATTTTAGTAAAAGCATCGTTTGGCGTTGCCTGAAAAAACATAGAAAAAGAGCATTCAAACCAAAATTTCTACATACCCTAGAAGATGGAGATACATACAGAAGATTAGATTTCTGTTTTTGGGCCCAGGGTGAATTTTTAAACAATGTTCATTTTCTGACAAACGTCATATTTACTGATGAAGCAACATTCACTACCAATGGGGTAATTTACTCTCAGAATTGCCGTTTTCGGGCTGACGAAAATCCTCACTGGTTTATCAGTACTAAAAGACAATATGTGTCAAAACTTAACGTTTGGTGTGGTTTATGGAAGGATCAGATTATTGGGCCTTTTTTCATTCTAAGATTGAATGGAGAAGCTTATTTAAATTTGTTGCAAAGAGAAATTGAACCCTTTCTCAATAATCTGCCTCAAGATGTCAGAAGATACTTGTATTATCAACTTGATGGTGCCCCGGCTCATAATGTTGCAAGTGGTTGGCTAGAAGATAATTTTCCAGGTAGATGGATAGGTTTAAGAAGTTAAGTTCAGGAGTTTCCCCGAGGTCTCCCGACCTGACACCACTTGATTTTTATTTGTGGGGTCGTCTAAAAAACATAGTGTATAATAACAGACCACGTAGCCAAGATGAGTTAATGATCAGAATTAGACAGGCATGTGTTGAAATCACTCCAGCCGAGATTAGAAAAGTTGTACGGCATCTAAGAAAACGGATTGAGCAATGTATTCGGAATGATGGTGGTTACATAGAAACGCAAAGAATTCTATAATTAAATTATTTGTTAGAAACATGGTAGGTATGGTATGTACAAATTAGAATTTTTGCCTTATTAAAAAAATAGTAATTTTTTTGTAGAATCATTTCATACTAGTACAATACATTATTCTGAACAAAAAATAAAGAATACATTTTTTTCATATGACAATCCGTTTCACAGATACGAATTATTTTAAGTTGAAAAAAATTGATTTTTAAGGGCCCATATCTCAAACGCCTTTGAACACACAACGATGTAATCTTGTACAACGGGGTTTCTAACGGTGCTGATTAGGAATATTTTACTAGTTTTTCTCTAAAAAAATAGCTAATACTTTTTATTCAAAAATCGACCCACTTTTTCCATGATAGAATCGAACGCCACTGACTACAGTCGAATGTGGTTACGTCTAAAGACTCACTTCATAGGTATATATTCACATTCACAACCAAAATTTCAAAACATTCGGATATCAGGTGATCGAGATACGAGGGTGGCTCCATGAAAAGTGGGACACACTGAAAACGTTTTTATAAACGTATATATTTAGCATATGAGAAAACAAATGTATATGTTTTTTGTGCGGACATTCGAACGTTGAATACACGTTGCGATAAACGTTATATATACCAGTCGTATAAACGAAATCAAAACGTTTATTAAACCATTTGGTGTTGCTTGGGGACGTCTCCTTGTATATAGACGGATCTGTGATGGTATGGGCAGGAATTTCTTCGACCGGTCGAACGGAACTTGTCATCAATAATGGAAGCCTTACAGCTGAATGGTACATACAAGACAGTTTAGACAACTAATGGGGGATAATGTCAGACCTCATGTTGCTCGAGTTTTGTAAAATTATCTGGATGAAGTCGAAATTGACATGACATGGCCAGCTAATAGCACGGACTTAAATCCAATTAAACACCTCTGGGATAAACTTGGTAGAAAATTACAAGAGATACGTAATCAATTAGACACCTTAGCAGACGCTGGGCGGAAATTGGTTCAAATTTGGGAAGAATTGAACCAAAATGAAATAAGGACGATTATTTTAAATATGAATCGACGTTGTCAAGAAGATATTTGTGGGAGAGACGGAAATACTATTGATATTCTTTTTATGCATCTTGTTCATTTCCATTTAATTTTTCGTTTCGATATTACCTTTAAGTAAAAGCATGGTATGCTAAAAAATTGTGTTTCTCTGGTACTAATACAGATAATAAAGTGAATCAAAAAAGCGAATATTGAGAAAAGATAAGGCTAGAGTAAGATTTGAATTCTAACTTGCTGATGTAACTGTTGAACTCCACAGAGTGTTACAACTTTTAGGGAAAAAACACGTCGCAATTGTTACACCCTTTAATGAATAAAAACAATAGTACATTCCCATTCTTGAATAAAGAGGCTATCATACAAAAAAACCTCATCGAAATCGGACAAGAGGTCTAGAAAAGAATTAACTTCAAACTTTTAGTTATTATTTGGAGATGCGTTAATTTCTTGGAGAAGTGTATATAACCTCACATTTTCACATGGCGGAATATTTATATTTTTATTGTGCTTTATAGGGTGACTTGGAACATGCCAAGTAATTATAAGAGGGGGGTGGAAAGTCGCAAATAATCGCGACTTCTCAGATGAAACTCTCGAGAATGACTATAGGTAGAGCTGTAAGGAAGCCTTCAAAAAATAATCAGCGCTTACGATACCACCATACTTGGAAAATTATACCAACTAGGTTATACGGTTAGCTATAAGGACGAATTTGAAAAATAATCAGTGCTTACAGTATCACCACAATTGGAATATTATAACAACTGGGTTATAGGGACAGCTGGAAAGAGGCCCTTTAAAAATAATCAGTACATGGAGAATTGCAACAAACGCGACGCATACGTACTGCGATAGAAGTACCAACTGTTTTATTTAGTTCGATGTTATTGTGATTGTGAGGTGGGTTGTGTTATGATTTAACTTCTCATGTTAAATTTTAAAATAGAAGGTAGGTAATTAATTAATTTAAACTGGTGTAAATCACAGGACATTGTTTGAAATTAATTCAAAGTTTTTGCTATTAATTACATATACATATTGCAGATGTGCTTTGCAGACAATGTTAATAAATCCAGAGCTCCCATTAGTATTATAAAAAGTCATGTTAGTTATTCGAATTAGGTATTTCCACATTATCTTCCTGACGGGGAGCTGAAACAAGTGCACCCAAAAGAACAAGGTCTATCTCCATCTAGATACATAACACTACAGGGTCTCTCACTGGGAACTGAACTGAATCGATCGAATTATCAGTGCTTACGGTACCACCACAATTGAAATAGTATACCAACTGTGTAATAGGGATAACTATAAGGAAGCCTTCAAAGAATAATCAGTGCTTACGGTACCACCACAATCGTAATATTATACCAACTGGGTTATATGTAGCTGGAAGGAAGCCATTAAAAAATAATTAGCCCATACGGTACCACCAAAATTGAAAAATCATACGAACTAGGTTATAGGGACAGCTGTAAGGAAGCCTTTAAAAAGTAATCAGACCTTACGGTACCACCACAATTGGAATATTATACCAACTAGGTTATAGGGATAGCTGCAAGGAAGCCTTTTAATAATAATTAATATACGGAGAATTGTAACAAATCATGACGCATACGTATAGCGATAGAGGTACCAACTGTTTTTTAGTTCGATGTTATTCTCATCGTGATGTGGGTTCTGTTGGCTGAATTTTAAAATAAAAGGTGCGACGCATACGTATAGGGATAGAAGTACCAACTGTTTTATTTAGTTTGATGTTATTGTGATTGTGAGGTGGATTGTGTTGTGACTGAACTTGAATTTTAAAATAAATGGTAGGTAACTAATTAATTTAAACTGGTGTAAATCACAGGAAATTATTTGAAAATAATTCTAACTTTCTGCTATTAATTACATATTAAAGATGCGTTTTGCAGACAATGTTAACAAATCATATCATTTGTATTAACCAGTGCTCCGATTAGTATTATAAAAACTAATGATGTTAGTTATTCGAATTAGATATTTCCACATCTTTTTTGCTGAAGGGGAGCTGAAACAAGTGCACTCATCAGAACAAGCTCTATTTCATATAAATTACAGGTTCTCTCACCAGGAACAGAACTGAATCGATCGAATTATCAGTGCTTACGGTACCACCACAATTGAAATATTATACCAACTGGGTTATAGGAACAGATATAAGGAAGCCATTAAAAAATAATCAGTGCTTACGGTACCACCACAATTAGAATATTATACCAACTAAGTTATAGGGATGGCTGTAAGGAAGCCTTTAAAAAATAATCAGTGCTTACCATACCACCACAATTACATTATACCAAGTTATCGGGATAGCCGTTAGGAAGCCTTTAAAAAATAATCAGTGTTTACGGTGCCACCACATTTGGAATATTATATCAACTGGGTTATAGGGATAGCTGTAAGGAAGCCTATAAAAGATAATCAGTGCTTACGGTACCTCCACAATTGGAACGTTATACCAATTAGGTTATATGGATAGCTGTAAGGAAGCTTCTTAAAGATTATCAGTGTTTATGGTACCACCACAATTGGAATATTATACCAACTGGGTGCTAGGGATGGCTGTAAGGACACCTTTAAAAAATAATCAGTGCTTACGGTACTACCACAATTGGAATATTATACCAAGTGGGTTTTAGGGATAGCTGTAAGGAAGCCTTTTAAAAATTATCAGTGCTTAAAGTACTGAGTTGGGGTATTATACCAACCGGGTTACAGGGACAGCTAGCTATAAGAACGCCTTTAAAAATTAATCAGTGCGTACGGTACCGCCACAGATGGAATATTACACCAACTGGGTTATAGGAATAGCTGTAAGGGAAGAATTTTAAAAATTACCAGTGCTTACGGTACCACCACACTTAGCTTATACCAACTGGGTTAAGGGGATAGCTGTAAGGCCACCTTGAAATAATAATCAGTGCTTACAATACCACCGCAATTGGAATATTATACCAACTGGGTTATAGGAATAGCTATAAGGAAACCTTAAAAAAATTATCAGTGCTTACGGTACCATCACAATTGGAATATTATACCAACTAGGTTATAGGAATAGCCGTAAGGAAGCCTTTAAAAATAATGAGAGCTTACGGTACTACCACAATTGGAATATTATACTAACTGGGTCACAGGGATAGCGGTAAGGAAGTCTTTAAATAATAATCAGTGCTTGCCAAATTGAAATATTATACCAACTGGCTTATAGGGATAACCGAAGCCTTTAAAAAATTATCAGTGCTCACGGTACCACTACAACTGGAATATTATACCAACTAGGTTATAGGGATAGCTGTAAGGAAGCCTTTTAAAAATAATCAATATACGGAGAATTGCAACAAACGCGACGCATATGTATAGCGATGGAAGTACCAACTGCTTTTTAGTTCGATTTTATTCTCATCGTGACTTTGGTTCTGTTGACTGAAATTCTCATAACAAATTTTTTAATAAAAGGTGCGACACATACGTATAGCGATAGAAGTACCAACTGTTTTATTTAGTGCGATGTTATTGTGATTGTGAGGTGGATTATGTTGTGACTGAACTTCTCACGTTGAATTTTAAAATAAATGATAGGTAATTAATTAATTTAAACTGGTGTAGATCACAGGAAATTGTTTGAAAATAATTCTAACTTTCTGCTATTAATTACATATTGTATTAACCAGCGCTCCGATTAGTATTATAAAAACTCATGATGTTAGTTATTCGAATTCGGTATTTCCATATTTTTTTTGCTGAAGGGACGCTGAAGCAAATGCACCCATCAGAACAAGCTCTATTTCCTATCTAGATACATAAAATACAGGTTCTCTCACCGAGAACTGAACTGAATCGATCGTACTTATGGTACCACCACAATTGAAATATAATACCAACTAAGTTAAAGGCATAGGTGTAAGGAAGCCGTTAAAAAATAATCGATGTTTACGGTACCTCCACAATTGGAATGTTATACCAACTGGGTTATATAGATAGCTGTAAGGAAGCTTCTTAAAAATGATTAGTGCTTACGGTACCACCACAATTGAAATATTATACCAACTGGGTGATAGGGATAGCTGTAAGGATGCCTTTAAAAGTGCTCACGGTACTACCACTACCCATGGGGCCTCCAGAAAACCGGGCAACCTTCCCTTGCTACTCGTGGGGACCATATGGAACACATAGTAAAAACAACAAAACCCAACGAGGGGGGTACAACCCTCGATCTCCAACACAGAGAACTCATGGAGGCTGGGGTAAATCCCACTCCAGAAACTTACCTGATCCCGCAGGACCAGGGTAGAGAGCCGTCAAGGCCCCCGACCTCTGACCCTGAGGGTGAAGGGATGTCAGGGGAGGAAACATCCAATCCTACCCTGAAAAAAACACATTTGAGCGGGTCTAGGAAAAGGCGCCTCAGTCGTTTAATCAAGAGCGGTGTCCCTTATGACACTGCCTTGCAAACAGTGTTGAAAGCACGTGACACCAACCAGCCGCCAGAGGAAGGACAATCCACCTCTGGCTGTGCTGAAACGGCTAAGCGTATGCGTTCCGATGGCAGCTCACCTGAACAACAGGCTAAAAGACCCCTGGATGGTGAAACTGCCAAACCGTCTTTCAAGGTTACCCTGGGATGACATTGACAACGACCAGCTGGAGACACTGCAGAATTCAATCATGAAATCTGTGGATCATCTTCCATAGGGAAGCCCTCAGGTCAGGTTCTGTGGCTATACCCATCGGCCTGGATACCTCCTGATTTCCTGTGCACATCAGACGAACGTCTCATGGTTGGAGGAGACAATAAATTCCCTCCAACCTTGGGATGGAGCTCATCTCAAATTTGTGTAGGGACAGGACCTTCCTAAGCCACACATCTGTGTGGGATACATCCCAGATGGGGCCGGAAATCGGCTTTTATCTGAGACGGTGTTAAATAGACTACGGAACATGAACCATGGTCTAAACACCCGAGAGTGGATTATCCTACATCGGGAAGAATCAAGTCCGGGGCAGATTTGGACATTTTCAATAGCTGAAATGTTTAAGGCAATACTGGAGAGGCTGGATTACAGGCCCTTCTTTGGATACGGGCAGGTGCAATTCCGCCTGAAATCCAGAGGGGAGAATGTATCCGTCCCGCAACTGAAGCCGGCGGCTAAACCACCCTCTAAAGGGAGCAAGCTCGTCTTGCCCATTAAAGAGGAAAAGTCCCAAAAACCCGGGAAAGGAAAATCCTTCCCAAACAAACCTTCTCCGAAGAAGCGGGGTGTAATACCACCTTCTAAGGAAGGACAACAAATCGCCCCTCCTAAAACACCCCCCCCGACCCACACCCCCAGAAATTAGTAACACTAACTCCCCTCCTACCCTCCTTTCCGTACTCCTTCCCTTCCCATCCTAATACCTACCCTAACCTGATGACTACCCACATCAGGTGCCTCCAAGCGAACATACATGCCAAGGATGCCACATACGCCCTTGGCAAACGATTCAAGGAAGAGCAATTTGATGTTGCTTTTATCCAGGAACCTTGGACAACCAACAGAGGCCGAATAAACAGACTAGGCAAGACCCAGAGCCTGTATCCTAATCAGAAACAACATAGAATACTCTGTACTTTCAGGTTACTGCACCCAGGATGTTGCAGCCATTCATTTAACGCTATCGGTGAAAGAGGGCAGGATGGACATAAAAGCCTGCTCTGCTTACTTCCCGGGAGACAGGGATGCAAGACAACCCCCTTCATCTGCAGTCAGGTCGCTAATCACCTACAGCAAGAGGAACAACATTCACCTGGTCATTGGATGTGACGCAAACTCCCATCATACAACATGGGGGGCACAGATGTCAATCAAAGAGGTGAGTCACTTTTTGATTATTTATTAGGTGAAGAACTAATTGTGAATAACCTTTGTAACTAGAAATAGGAAAGAGGTACTAGATTTGACAATCCGCTCAACTTTTACGGGCAATAAGATATCCAACTGGAGGGTATCCTCATATTCAGATCAAAGACACATCCAATTCAACATAGAAGTTGGACCAAGACCGGTGGTGAGTTATCGAGATCCCAGATGCACAAACTGGAGAGGATACAAACAGTTCCTTGAGTCGCACCTGGGATGCGCTCTCATCACAATCAGGAATCATGATGAAATAGAAATTGCGGCGGAACAGATCCGCAATAATTTGTCTACTAATTCAAAAAATTAATGTTTCCAGTTTCCAACATTCTGTATTTTTCAAGATACAAAACTCAAACTTGTCAGAAGTAAATATATGCCAAAGATTTGCCAATTTTTCATTATTCAACACTTTCATTACTTTCAATTTCCCCGGAAATGGCCCCAACTTTGAAATAAAATATAACACCCCTGTATATGTTTGCATTTTTAGATTCCGGGGACGATTATAAGTATGATTTCATAGTTTTAAAAAAATTAGATTACTTGACTTTTTAGGCAATTTTAATTTTTGCATCTAGAGTGCACTCAAATCAATCTAATAGAAACTATAGAAAAAAAACTGTAAACACGAAATTTTTTCGAGTTGGCTGCTGCATGTTGAAACATGTCTGTAATTTTCTTGTTAAGTAATAGGCCATCTTTTCATTTTTAGATGTATACCAGAAAGCGGTGGTCAAGTTACGTCAATTGGAAAAAGATTCCGATATAAACACTGAAGAAGACAGCTATAAACGTGTGAGAAACAGAGTACATAAATACTTGATTGCACAAAATATTCAGAGACTTCCACATCATTGTCACCTCCGACACCACCAAAGAAAAAAAGTAAAAGGATTTCCCAAGATTTAGGACAAATGAGCTCCCAAGTAAATGAAACAGAAACATCTTCCCAATTAACGAATTCTATAATTCTAGTGGAGAATGCTACTTCACCTATATCTTCCAAATTAGAGGATCCTATAATTCCATTCGATATTGCTACTCCAGCACCTGTATCAAAATTTGCATGTTCGTCTTGTGAAAGTATTGAAGGTAAATCACACTATTGAGGTACTCTTGTTTAAACAGTATTGTTAACTCTAAAAATTCAAGAAAATAATACAAGTGTCATTTATAAAGGTGTACAAGCTTGTAAACACAATTATCTGTTTTTTTTTCAGAAATATGTACAAGAATTAAAAGAAAGAAGATTAAAAGCAGTTGAAAAAAATACAAAACAAATTGGCAGCCTAACGTATATTGTTAATGCTTCAATTGCAGACAAGGGGGAAGATAACCAATTACCTATTTTGGTAGAGACTGATAATTTCCCATTAAACACAGAGGAAGACTTAAACAACATGGAACAACGTTTAAATAATAGGGACGAGTATATGAAAATAGTAAGTGCTATCATTTTCTTTCGACTATTTATCAGCTGCTGTTAAAATTAACTTGCAGAGTTATGTTTTATTCATTATTTTTAGTTTAGCGTTTTGAAGTTTATTGGGGGAAAGGACTTCTTTGATACAGCACGTAGAATAATGTCTAGGTTTTTTTTTTCCAGGGCTCGTCTGTTAGTAGAAAACTCCGACGGCACTGCAGCCTCCTGGGCTTATTGTGCTCTCCCTGCCATGCTTCACTCCGCCCACTCTAGTACCCCTGTACCTCTAATGAGATGATACAGGTCTATGGTCGGACGGGTGCTGATAAGTTCCGGGTCTGTTCGTGTTTGCCCATAGAAGCCATATCTTCTGCGAGCCAATGCCTTACAGTAAAAAATGATGTGGTCGACCGTTTCCGGCTCCTTACTGCATAGCCTGCAGTCTAGGTTGCCGTCGAATTTGCCGATTGTATTCAGGTACTTCTTTACAGGAAAGTGTCCCGTTAGAAGTCCTGTTATTAGTCTTAACTGCGTGCTGTTCATTGTGAGCAGTTCTTCAGTTTGTTTTGCACATGGACCTTTAATAAGTGTTTTGCCACGTCGATTTCCTGGAATGTTCCTCCAGTGGTTCTTGTGTTTACTCTTGATCCAGTCTTTAATCGCCCCTCTGGCTGAGCTTTTAGAAATGCCCAGCACGGGTTCTGGGCCATAGAATATGTTAGCTGCCCCTTGTTTAGCAAATTCATCAGCTTTTTCATTGCCGTCAATTCTGGAGTGTCCTGGCACCCAGAGTAGTTTGACTCTGATGAAGATGTTATTCCTGTTCCAAGAAAACGTGCTAAGCAGAACAATAGTACACAAATAGCGGGTACTTCGAGAGCAACGGAATTTGCAGTGGCAACTATTAGATAGAATTCAACTTTATTCCAAATAATAAATAAATATTTTTGTAGGTCGACGAAATAAATAAGGCTAGTATTAGTCAAAACCCTGTTTCAAATGATGATGAAATCGATACGATTGCACAAACAATTCAACGTGTTATCGATCAGTTCGAAAGTTCTGAAACTGACGAGGTCATACCAATGGATGAAATAAACTGGAGGGATGTTGATGGTTCATCGCTGAAAAACTTTAATTTCGCAATAAAGGATGTTGGAATAAAACCTATTTATTATAAGGAATACATAAATAAAAATCCTTACAATTGTTTCAAAATTTTTATCACAGATGAAATACCGTAAACCGGGGTTACATTGCACCTTCAGGTGCTTTGCTCCATAGTCAAAAAGAGTTCAATTTAATTCTACACGGTAACTATGCATAGACACCATCAATTTACCAGCGATGTATTAAAAGTTGCCTATTTCACTATATCTTACAATGCAAGGTTTCATTCTCAATGCCTTCAAGGACACATAATAACCCGACAAAATTGTGCCGTGAAAATCACATGTTCTTTTGCTCGCAAAATTTGGTGTGTATAGAAGTTGTTGGATCTTGATTTACAAGTAAGTATTTGCACACTAGTTTTTTAATATCTTGTACTTGCTTTGCAATAAAAATTGTTATCAATTATTGATTAATAACAAAAATATTAATTTTTTTGTCCTAACCTACAAATTTTTACCATTTTGGGGTTACTTTGCTCCGGAGCAAAGTATACAAATTTGAATGTCTTTTTGCCCTATTCTAATATAGGTAATGTTTCTTTTGTTAAAGAAATGCCGAGAAAGTACCAAAGGCGATTGGCTTCAAGAAAATATGCAGATTACTCAAAAGAAAAATTACAAGAATGTTTAAACGAAATTAAATGTGGCAATTTATCGCATAGAAATGCAGAAAAAAAAAATAATATTCCTAGGCGAACAATTCTGAATAAATTAAAAAACAGACACACTCGAACACCAGGAAAGCAACCCATATTCACTTCTGCTGAAGAAAACCAATTTGTTGATTGCATAATTTCCTTAGGTGAATATGGGTTCCCTGTAAACGAAAGAGAATTGAGGCATATTATAAAAAACTATTTAAGCCGAAGCGGAAGGACAGTTATCATATTTAAAGATAACTTACCTGGTAAGGAGTGGATAAAAGCCTTTTTAGCCAGGCACCCTGAACTCTCACAACGTTTTGCCGAAAACGTTAAACGAACACGAGCTGCGGTCGATGAACCAATGCTAAAAAGTTTCATTCAAAATTTGGAGACAGAGCTAAGAGATGTTCCTGCTGCAAACATTTGGAACTTTGACGAGACAAACCGGACAGATGACCCGGGAAAGAAAAAGTTTCTCGTCAGAAGAGGCTCCAAGTACCCAGAGATTATCCGCAATGCCTCAAAAACATCAATTTCTGTTATGTTTTGCGGAAATGCCGCTGGGGAACTCCTTCCACCATATGTGGTTTACCGAGCAAATAAAATGTGGACGACATGGACAGAAAATGGACAAAGGGGATGTCATTACAATTCCAGCAGTTCTGGATGGTTTGATGCGGCAATTTTTAGTGACTGGTTTGAAACCCAAATGCTGCCATGATTAAAAAAATTAGAAGGAAAAAAAGAGATACTTTGTGATAATCTGTCCTCTCATATAACCATGAGTTCGCTCCAATTATGCCGTGAAAATCAAGTAAGCCTAATCTGTTTACCGCCGAATAGCTCACACTTGACACAGCCACTAGACGTGGCATTCTTCCGGCCCTTGAAAATAGCGTGGAAAAAAATATTATCTGACTGGAAAGATACAGAAGAAGGCATCCGTAACATTAACATTCAGAAGCAAAACTTCCCATCACTACTTTCAAAAATGATTAACATTCTTGCACCAAATATTGAAGATAATTTAAAATCCAGATGACGTACAGTCCGTGTTCTTGCAGAGTCTCCAAAATAAAAGATCCGAATCCACGATAATCAAGAAGCGCAGAAAAAAAATGAATGTGCCCGCTGGTAAAAGTGTTTGCGCTGTAGAGAATGAAGAGATGATCCTTGATGACAACTCATCTGATTTTCATGATCTAGCTGAGGAGCAACAAAAAGAAAGTCAGTTTGTGGAATATCTGGAAGGCAAATCACCACAGAATAATTCCTTTGCAAGCGTTGTAAAAGAAATAGGTAGTTTTGTGGTTTTCTCATATGAAGGAGTGTTATATCCTGGGGAAATTGTGAGCTTCGACAACAATGAAGTCACAATTAACGCCATGGAGAAGTCTATTAAAATGTGGAAATGGCCCGCTAAGCGCGATGTCTTGTCCTACTCCTGGTCCGACATTTTGGGTGCTATAAAACCACCGAAACAAATTTCTTCAAGAGGCTTCTTTGCTGTTCCTGAGCTGGACAACCATTTTTTTAAATAATCTATCTCTTTATGCTGTTATTTTTATATTTTTAAGAATTTGTTTTTAAAATTTTATCATTTTGAAATGTAGTTTACGTTTTTTTAGATTAAAAATAGTAAAACGCTGTTTTTATAATTTTTTAAAATATGGATATGATCATTTGGAGAAATATTTATCAAATAGCAGTCCCTACTTTGCTCCACATAGTCTAGGATGCGCATTACAATGGATATTTTAAACTGGCGCAAAGTAGGTATTGGTAGACTTTGCTCCACTTTTCAACAAAAAAAATGAAATATTTGCCCATTGTTTTTTTATTTAATGACACTACAGAAATATTGCCCAAGTATTGCTTTATGCGTTGTAAAAAAATTAACTTATCTACGCTTTTAAATTTTTTTAAAACAGTTCTGAAATTTTGCCTTAAAAATTGGAGCAAAGTAACCCCGGTTTACGGTGATACAGTTTATGGTCGATGAGACGAACCTTTACGCGCAACAGGTTATGGAAGCCAATCCTAATTCTAATAATAAACGAAGTCATACAAAAAAATGGGTACCTACTATTGCCGCAGAAATGGAAAGATTTTTTGGTATTATCATCTGGATGGGCCTGGTAAAGTTTCCACGATTGAAATCTTACTGGAGTTCAAATATCTTATATGAAAACGAAATAAAGAAGCTGATGCCTAGGGACCGATTCGAACAGCTGATGAAAATGTGGCACTTCAGCGATAATACTGGCGATACTTTGCAAAATGATAGACTTCGAAAAATGTCTCCATTAGTAGAAAAATTAGTACAAAGATTTCAGGCTGTTACAATTCCTGAATCGGAGGTGTGTATTGATGAAACTCTCGTGCCTTTTCGCGGACGCCTAAGATTTCGTCAGTACATAAAAAATAAGCGTTACAAGTTTGGTATCAAACTGTATAAATTATGTACTGATGGTGGATACACATACAATTTTCGGATATATTGTGGGAGTGATAAAAGTGAAGAAGGCAGCGCTTCTGCTCAGGTTGTATTTGCACTGATGGACAATCTTCTTGATAGTGGACGTACCTTATATACTGATAATTACTATACAAGTGTTAGTTTGGCTACTCAGTTGTTAGAACGTCGAACACATCTTGTTGGTACTATAAGATCTAATCGTAAGCTAAACAAGAAAGTTGTCGAACAAAAAATTTTTAAAAAACTAAATTTGCGCTGAAGAAAGTGGTACTGGTATCGTTATGTTGAAATGGCGAGACAAACGTGATGTACTAATGCTTACTACTGCACATAAAGCAGATGTCATGAAGATCAAAGTGAGAGGTGGACAAGAGATAGAAAAGCCAACAGTTATAATGAGCTATAATAAATCCAAAAGCTTTATTGATCTTTCGGACCAATTGAAGTCTTATTCTCATTGCCTCAGAAGAGGTAATAAGTGGTATAGGAAATTAGCCGTTGAGTTAATTTTTAGTTCTGCATTAGTAAGCGCATTTCTAGTGTATAAAGCCGTGACACAGAACTCAATTCAAATCACTCAATTTAGAGAGCAGTCAGCTTCATTACTTTTGTTGGGTGAAGAGGATGGGTATCCTGCACTGAATAATTCCAAAAAATCAGATGCTCATCACTCCTTAGTAGAAAGCGATAAGAAAAACCGTTGTGTTATTTGCTATGCAGAAATGAAACATACTCAAGGAAGACTAATTGCTACGAACGGATGTTCTCGGTCAAAGTGGCACTGCAGTGCATGTAAAAAGAATTATTGCGTGACCTGTTTTTTTGACGGACACAATGCTACTTTGGCATGATGTATATAAAAATAGTAGTCTGTTGTTTTTACATGCATGTCTTGTTCTATCTTAATAAATGATAGTAAATAACAGTTTTTGATTTTTTACATTCCTTTTACTTTGAGGCCCCATAAATACTGACCTAATTTATAAATTTCCGTCCGGTTCATATGAGCTGGTCCGTAGGCCGGCGCTTTCTAGTGTCAATAAAATCATGGCATTCGCATGAACTCACACCGTCCTCAACGTGTTAAAATACAAAATTGAAATAGTTTTGAAGGTTTGTCTATGTCGACACTTTTCACGGTATTTATTTATTTCAACTTAATGAGCCTCAACTCCTTGTGGTCATTGGCACAGGTAGAAAAGGTTTAGGGGTCACCCTAAGAAAAAATTTATGTGTGATATTCATTTCCCATTCTCCAGCCATTGCTTAACAAAAATACCAGTTTGCAAAAAGAATTTACTCATTTTTAATAATTAACGGTACTTTTCCATATGTAGTCAGATTTTAAACAACAAGATTTGCTATCAGTTTTATTTTTCACACATAAATAAAACTATACAAGCTTACAATTCAATTCTCTGTTAAAAAATAAGGATAATAGAGAGATTTTAAATCACTTAATTTATCAACGTTATACGCTATCCATTATACTGCTCATGCGCAGCCGTTAAAAATTAATCGAATACGTTATTAACCAATAAAGTTTTACCTTGTTTGTGTTCGAATAAGGTACGCTTAATAACGTTTCATGTTTTACAAGGTTGCCCAATAGAAATCATTCACATCTATTTATACATATATCTATATACTTGAAAAGAAATATTAGTACTTGTTCAATCATCCCATAATAACATAAACTTCAAAATCTTTCAAAATTAACAAAAAATGAGGTTACCTACATATATTTACATTGTTTAGGTACGTCACTTAACATCAAGAAAGATGGTTTCAAAAACTCAAAACGTTAATACCGGAATCCCTTATTCTCGAGCTAATGCGCATGTGCAGTATAACATTTTATGTGTAACACATTCACTGTCCATGACACGCCGTCGGGTCATGCCGGACTTTCCACCTCTACGTCCAACTTTATATTTCATGAAGGAACAGTTGCATCAATGAGTTGTTTTTCTTGGGTATAATATAGGCAATTCTTTATAGATCTGTGCAGACAAACCTGCAAAAACTCGCATGGCAGCCGGCAGGTCATGGACGTGGAAGTAATATTTTTCTGTGAATCGGCTTGCCTCACGTCCATGCCCGCCGGTTGGCATAACCTCACTTTTTACGCGTTCATTGTTTTGTTATTTTTGGTTAAGTTTTAATGTGATTTGCATAGTGAAGTGGAAAAAAGTCTCAAATTATTAAAAAAGTTCCGTTAAGTGATAGAGACTTAGAGGATATTTTAAAAAATGAATTATCGGACATAGACACTCTATCATGCAATGATGACTTTGAGTTTGAAGAAGATTCAGACGACAGCATCTTGGATAGGGACTACGTACAAACTTCTGAAGATGAAGACTCGGAAAGTTCATCACAATGGGATATTGAAAATTCTGAGATTAATATTGGTAGTGATGGAGATGATAGTGAATTCCTAGACGTTGATCACCAAAATCAGCTTTCATCTCCGATAATACCAAATCAGAATGATGATGGTGATCTAGATACCTCTGGGTTTTGGTTTCAATCAGTCTTGAAGAACGAGGAATTTGAATTTCATGGTCCTTCGGGTCTTCAAAGGCCTCTATTAAATAGAAACTATCAGCACCCTGTTGACGTATATTCGGAGATTTTAACTGACGACATAATTCGAGTAATGGTGGAAGAAACCAACAGATAGGTCAACAAGTTATTGAATCCCAACAAGGAGCAGTTACTCGCTCTAGCCGACTATAGTGGCAGAAAGAAACCAATGAAACTGAAATGAAATGGTTCTTAGGCATCATAATGTTGACAGGAGTAATAGTTTTTCCCACCCTTGAAAGATACTGGAAGCAAGAGAGTCTGTATAAACATGAAATCTTTCATAAAATACCTATTAGCTACAACCGATTTATACTTCTCTTAAAAATGTGGCACTTTTCCAACAATTCAGTACCACATGAAGACAGATTGCACAAAGTGCAACCTTTGATTGACCTTGTAATGCATAATATTCAGAATCTTTATGTACCCGACAAGACAATTGTTGTTGATGAAACGATGGTTACCTTTCGAGGGCGCCTAAAATTTAGACAATACAATCCGTCTAAAGCAAGCAAATATGAAGTCAAACTATATAAACTGTGTACACCAAAAGGATTTGTATGGAACTTACAAGTTTATTGTGGCCAATCAGAAAAATTACAGGGTTTAGATCATCCAGGTAAAATTTTATTATTTTGACTACATTTCCTTGTCTAATAAATATTTTCTTCAGGCACTGTCGTAGCTAAGTTGATGGAGCCTCTTCTGAATACTGGTAGAATAATGATCACAGACAACTATTATACCAGTATTCCACTTGCAAAGTACCTTTATGACTGAAAAATAAATCTCTACGGAACTTTACGGAAAAATCGAGTTGGTGTACCACCAGACGTTGTAAATGCGAATCTCCAACGGGGCGAAGTGGCCTCTGCGCAGTCGGACTACATTACTGTACTGAAATGGCACGATAAAAGGGATGTCCTGGTACTCTCCACATGTCACGATGACCGAATCAGTGCCAGCGAAAAAAGAAACAGGGCTGGGGAATTCGAGCAGAAGCCAGAAATTATACTTGACTATCATAAAAGTAGACAAGGAATAGATGTTTCTGATCAACTGAGTAGCTACTACAGTCCCTTGAGAAAAACTCTAACTTGGTATAAGAAGATTGCCGTAGAAGTTATTGCTGGGGTAGCATTGACCAACAGTTACTTTACAAAGAAGTCAATCCTAATGCATCCAAAATGTCTTTTGCAATTTAGTGAAGAAATTATTAAAAGCTTGCTACCAGAACATATTTCACGACCAATTCCGCAAGTACCCACAGCTCGACTCACAGTAATCACACCAACCGCACCTTCTACGAGCAAACATGTTCTTATCGAAACCAGAAAGGGACAACAGAAACAGATTGATACGGAAACGCTGCGCAGGTTGCTACAATAATTTCCGCGAATCCGACTCAGCAACTGAAGCTGCGAAAAAAACAAAAAAGGTTGAGACCTCATGCAACCAGTGCAAAATTTCCTATTGTTTAAAATGCTTCTTTGAAAAACATTAAAACATTTTTGTTCGAATTTCTTTTTTTATGTTAATTTGAATTTTTGGGAAAATGTTTTCTTGCATTTGGAATAAAATTTGTTTTGACACATCTACCAAGAATTGGCACTTTTTTTAATATTTTTTTGTTTTTCTTCATTTAGTAGTTTTCTTTTAACAAAAAATTAAACCGGTATATACATATGATTTTTCCCCCATGTCCCATAACCTGCCGGTGGTCCGAAATATATGTTATCCTGTAGATTATTTTATACTCAATCAAGTCCACATGTATTACAGCTGCTTAGTTTCAGCGCCCACATAATAAAACATCATGAATACAGGTGGTCTTTAAGACCCGCGGGCATCTCAAGGACTCCTGAAACGTTGGCGCGGTTTGGACGCCGGCGTGTCATGGACAGTGAATGTGTTAACGCATTAGCAATTTAAGTGGACTAAAATGTACCTAATAAAGAGTTGAAACGATTTTATAAATCTGATTACTTAATATGATATAATTTGAAAAATGGAAACAAAAAATTACTGTTAATTATTTAGAACTAGAATTTTTTGAAAATTAGCATTTTGTCCTAAAACTATTATCTTGAAAACCATAAGAAACATCAAACTACTATTTTAGACAAAAATTGTTTGCTATTGGGAGTTGCCTTTAAAATTTTTAGGTTTCAATGTTCCTGCAATTGTTTTATATTTTGAAAGAGTCGCGACGCCAAACTTTGGCGTAGTATCGAATTATATTATTGGTCTATCAACTCTACGTAATATCATCAAATATATACCTTTACAGAAAAATATATCTTAGTTTTGGACTATTTTGGAGTAATCAGCGTTGAGAGTAGTAAGTGGAACGTCCTGTATATTTAAACAAATTTCTATTTAAATACCTAATATATATAAGGAAATATTTTTGTTTTTTTTCAGAATTATAATTTAGTTCTGTCTTTTAATTATTGTCATTGTCATAAGCTTTTTAAATAAAAATTATTTTATTGTCAACATACAACTACTTATTTTTTCTTGATACCTGAAATTCCCAAACTTCTTAATTCACTAAATATTAATGACCACATTATCTGGTGTGGTATCTAGTATATTTTTCATATCGAATTAATACTTTTTTAACATGTATATTTTGCAAAATCATTGTTCTCTTATGTAATTTTTCTGTAAATTACATACCAAAATGTAAAAGTTTATGTAAAATATACATGTTGTAAAAGTATTGTATTCCAATTTATCGAAAAATGTGTGGGATTACAGCCAAAAATATGCTGTCAATGGTACATTAACGGCTTTATACTAAATAACCAGAAGGCAAGCCATTAATATATCTTCAACTATGTGCAAGTTATGGCCAGATGGTGGCATAAGTAGTGGCTCTTTAATGGTCCATTATAGTAAAATGTTGGCAAATTGACGAATGGCCTACTGCTGGCCGGTGGGACATTTCTCTTGTGGTCCATTTATGCCTATCCTTAAAAGTACCAACTATGATATGCGGGTGATCGTGCGCTTGGCCGTTTATGTGCCAATTGTGAGTGTTTGCTGGGAACCTACTGAAGATATATTTTTGCCTTTACGCAACCAAAATATCGATCACAGGAAGTCACTTCGATGCAGCAAAAACTTTAATTTTCAATAAGTTCAAGGAAAAGAAATAGTCGACTCAAGCTATGTCAAGGTAGATGAGAATGACATGAATCAGTTAAACACTTTCGCTGATTCTGATGAACAATTTTCCCAACGAGACCAAGATACTTTAAAAGTGAAATGGAGCACATTCAGCGAAGAAATTTTAAATAGCATCCAGAATGACTGTATGACATTTTATAATCAAGTTGAAACACATAACAAATAAAAATAAATTTGCTAAAAGTAACTTGTCCCTTGTATCAGAACTAATGACAGCGTTTAAATTCCAACATGTGGATACTTTAAAAAATACCACTCTTCAAAAAAAAAAAGGTAAAAAAAATCCAGTTCAACACACAACTATAAGCCAAAGAAAATGTCATATTAGCGGAGCTCGAGTTCTCGTAGGACAGTCAGGACAGAATTTAATAAAAAAGAGAGAAAAAGCAAGCACCACATAACTTGAAACATTGCGTTGAGAAAAACATTGGCTTGGGCGATTCCAAATCAAAAAAATAGATAATATTCAAGCCGTATTTGCAGAAAAATAATTTGTTTCTTTACAATGTCGAAAGACTTATTAATTAGTTTTCATATAGGGTAACTCAGCTAGTTGTTGGCATAGGTACCCATTATTGGCACCTATAAATAAAATCATCAACATTTGCGTCAAGGATAAAATTTATCTAAATTTAAAGCATAAAATCACAATCTGGCAACCCTCAATATTATTAGTATGTTCCCGCGCTTTTATGCCATTTTCCATACTAGTGCAACCGTTAAACAAAGTGTAGTGTATTACCTAAAATACTCGATTTCCTCCAACATTCACAAGGTAAGAGCTTTGTTAAACCTTTCATAACAACTTCAATTGATACCTGTTTCACTTCCAAATTGTTTTCTATTATAATAAGGTTAATATAGTTCTTTCTAAATAACCTAACCTCTATGTTTAGGTATATTTTAATTTTTAATAGGGGTGCCAACAACTAGCATTGTTTGTTGTCATTATTCAATTATTGTCACGCATGCCAATAACTGGTTTATCTACATTTCTCCCTTCGTCCAATAATTGGCACACCAAATTATTTATTTTTAAAAATATACCTAAACAAATTCATTTAAGTACTAAATACTGAGTTAGGTACCTAAGGTAACCTACCTACCTTTTTAAAAGTAAAATAGGTAGAGTTTTGTGCAAAATATAACATTGGCGGCATACCTTAAGAATTATATCGCAAAGAGAGCCGACTCGAGAACGGCGCGCTTGCAAATGAACACCTATGTATAAAAAAATAATGCGTTCAATAAATGAAGCCGCAAATGCTGCTTATATTTTGGATTTGACTTTACCTAGTAAGTATAGTTTGCGTAAGAGATATTAGGTCGCGGAGTGGGGTCACCCCCTTCGCTTACCGACAAAGCAGGTAAAAGCGACCGACAAAGGACACCGCCGCGTTTTTTGTTTCTTCGTGGCCAAATATCTATTACGCGTGCTATACCTAGAGTAGTAGACACGTAGGTATAAGAATGTTTCTTTTTCAGAACTTCATCTGAAAAATATATTAAAATGCCTAAAGTAAGGAAGTCTGCTACGAAATATCAAAAAAAGTATAACGAAGACGATATTGTGTTAGCATTGCAAGCTATAAAGGATGGAATGTCTAAAAAGAAGGCTTCTGTCCAGTTTGGTGTGCCCCGCAGCACGCTACAATTTAGAATTTCTGATAAATTTACAAAAACAAGTCATGGACCGGCAACAGTATTAACAAATGAAGAAGAAACACTTTTGGTTAATTGGATATTGGAAAGTCAAAGAAAAGGATTTCCGAAGAGGAAAGATGATATCCAAGCATCAGTTAAGATTTTTCTTGATAAGACAAATAGACAAACAATATTTAAAGATAATTTACCTGGAGATAGGTGGTACAAATCATTTTTACGACGTCATCCAAGTATAAGGGAAAGAACACCGGAAGGAGTAACCCAAAGTAGTGCATGCATTTCCAGCAAAGATTTATTAAAATGGTTCGATGACATTGAACTTTACCTGAAAGAGAAAGGATATTTTACCATTTTAAATGATCCTAAAAGAATTTATAATGGCGATGAAACTTGTTTTTTATTTAATCCGAAGGATGGAAAGGTGCTGGCTCCTAAAGGATGCAAAAACGTGTATGAGGTTGACCGAGGCTCTGCAAAGTCCAATTTAACTGTGATGTTTACTTTCTCCGCTGCAGGTGATGTTACCCCGCCAATGATTATCTACCCATATAAGAGACTACCACAAAGTATTGCGGAATCCGTTCCTAAAACTTGGGGAATTGGTATAAGTGATAATGGGTGGATGAAGTCGGAACTATTTTACGAGTACGTGGCTAACGTTCTCCATCCTCATCTTGTGAAATCTGACGTGCAGTTTCCAATAATTTATTTTGTTGATGGTCATAAGACACATCTAACATACCAATTAAGTGAACTATGTACCAATCTAAAAATCATTTTGATTGCATTATACCCTAACTCTACAAGGCTTCTTCAACCAGCAGACGTTGCTGCTTTTAAACCTATAAAAAATTGTTGGAAGCGTAGTATTTTGGCATGGAGAAGAGAAGAGCCCATTGCACAACTCACAAGAGATAAGTTTGCACCTATATTGAAAAAGGTTGTGGACTTAATTAAACCTGAAAATTTAATAAATGGATTTCGTTCCTGTGGCCTTTATCCGTGGAAGCCTTCAGCTGTTGATTTATCGAAGTGTTTGGGAAAAGAAAAAAACCTACAAGATATTAACGAAGTCGAAAATACCTTTTTAACATACGAGTCTTTTTGTGATATTGTTGGTGAAGACAAAATACTTCAATTAAAGAACGCCAAATCAAATAGGTTTGAAGACAAAGAAAATGATATTTTATTGAAACTATGGACAACGTTTAACACAAATAACGTTGATATCGATTCTGATAGTATGAACCAACCTCATTTAACAAACAACGACAATACTCTAGATCCCAAAAATGTCCTCACGTCAACGTTTACAGATGATATACAAGCAAAAAATATATCAGATAGATCAGAGTCGAAAAAAGATAAATCAATAAATGCAGAATTATATGATCATCCTAACATGGAACCCAACAATGGAACTGAAATATCACATGATAAATCTGTGTCTTATGAATATACTAGATTAATTTCTGGAATTACTTTAGAAACCCAACACAGTAGTCCTACATTTTCATGCAACTTATCTGACATCCCTATTATAGTTCTTAATGGCAATACAAGTGAAACGTTAACGTCAGAACAGGAACTTAACAGTAACGTAATAATAGAAGAGATATACGGAAATGATAGAGATATAGAAAATGACAAATCAAACTTACTATTAGATAACAATAATTCTACTTCTAGAAATTTAGAGGATTTCTTGGTATGGCCTGAAACGCCACAACGAAAAAATAAAAAAAATGTTGAACGATTACCATATGTAATTACTTCAAGTGGATGGAAAAAAATTCAAGATGAAAAAAGAGCTGCAAAAGCGAAAAAAGAAGAAGAGAAAGAAAATAAACGAAAGGAACGACTAAAAAAGAAAGAAAATGAAGTTATTAGCAAAGCAAAAAACAAACAAAAAGTTCAAAAAAAAATAGTGGAAAAGAAAAAGAATGTTGGAGTGAAAATATTATCAAATATTGCAATCAATGCTATAGAAGAGACCAAAAGTAGTTTGACTAGAAAAGAAAGACATGTGAGAAATATTGCTGCTGAAGATGATGCAAGCTACTCTAGTGTTATCCAGAATTTCTCTAGAATTGACTATGCCAAAGAAACTGCTGCATGTGAAATTGAAATACCTGAAATAGAGACCCCTTCTTTAAATTTAAATGTCTCATCTACTGACGATAATGTTCTTGTGACATCCGGTTTATGTTTTATCTGCACAAATAATGTCAATTGTGTGAATATAGGTATTAAGTGTTCTTATTGTAAAAGACAATACCACAAGATTTGTTTACAAAAAAACAAACTATATGCAAAAAAATTTATATGTAAAACTTGTTCGAAAGCTTTTTCATAGGTTTTTATTCATATTTTTTTCAATGTACCTACTTAATAAGTTAGAAATAAATGCTAATTTGTCTATATATTAAATAAATTTTCAATTTTCAGTTTTTAATGGTTTCACTTAAACTCACTTAAAATTAAATAGGTAGGACCTAGGTACATCAATTGTGCAGCTAGGTGGCCAGGTGGGTAGGTACTTAGGTAAATACCTACTTACTTACTCTGTTTACCTATTTGGACTATACAAATAACATATGCCAATAATTAGCAAAAGTCACTGCCAATAACAGGTTAATGTATGCCAATAACTGAACTTTTTGCTATTTAAGCAAATATGTTATTTATACAATTATATATATTAAAGTTGGAATAATAAAATTATTGCTACACCATTAAAACACTTTAATGTATTACACAAAACAATTTAAGTTCACATTACACATCAAGATCCGATACTACAATAGGTCAAAGTGCAAAATTCGCTTGAGAGTGCCAATAACTAGCTGAGTTACCCTACATTGTGTGTCATTGATGATCACTTCCGAAACATCTGTAGTGAATTTGTAAATAACTTGTTTTTCTCGGTAGTGTCTTGAGACATAATTTGTACATTGTTTTCCAAGTTCAATTTACTTCAGACGGAGTTTGCTTATTCTGACTGATATTACACATTTCTCATTTAAGTTTAATTTAAACAGTTCTATTCGCGTAACAGCTGTTACTTCTGAAAAAAGATTTTCACTAATAGCAGTAAGATGAGAGAAATGTCCAGCGAAAGTACTACACACCAAGCAGAAAGCTTTATTAAAAACTACTATTTATATGTTCCAAGTGAGTAGTTAGAAATGATGATCTGAAAGACCAATTAAAACCATTCAACAATACTTAAAAATCATGGCATTAATTCTAACAAAAAGAAAACAGTGATCTGTTTCGTTCAGAGAAAATTCGACCAAATAGATTTTCAATGATTGTACCATGAGGATTTGGGCCCATCTGTGGTAACAAGAAACTATTGATGAATTCAACAAAATTATTTGCGATTATTCAATGCTTTGGACAGGCATAATTGTTAACACGTTGATCGCCGAGTCAAATTTAGAAAATGTTTCATGAACCCACGTATCATTTTGATACAGTTAACATCACATAACTGGTTTTTTAAAAAACTGTTTTAAATTAAAGAAAAATTAGTTTTTCTGCTGCCGGTCACATATGACTGAAGTGGCGCTCTTATGTAAAACTTTTGACATGGCGCCGTGGCGGTCCATTTCAGAAATATGTGTTTATATTCGCATCCGCATAATTATGCAATTGGCGGGAAAGTACTCGTAGAGCTGTAATCTATTTACAACATGTCTGCTTTCGTGTGCGTTGGTACATATAATACAAGCTTTTATTTGCAAAATGAGTAAACGAACGCAATATTACACTGACAAAGAACTCGAAGATATTCTCAACGATATGTCTGATGAAGATCAGGTATTATACGATTCTGACAATGGTCCTCACTACTTTCCCTCTTCAGACAACGAAATACTTGAAACAAATTCCGACGAAGAAATTTCTACTACGCAGGAAGGTAAGTAAATACAAAAATGTGTTGTGTTGTTTTTGTAGTAAATATATGTATATCTAGGTGCTGTTGTTCAGTCTCTGCCAGGGTCACCTACAAAAAATTCTGATAAAGAAAACATGGATGTTGATATCATTATACCCCCCAATAACAACACAATAGCGCCAACCACTTGGAAATCAACAAAAACTAAAACAATTGACTTGTGAATCTGGAGTTGATCCAAATGTAGCCGCAATGCTAGCTCTAAGTGAACCAGGGGAATTTTTTGAAGCAGTTGTGGATGACCGCATATCCCAGATGATCGTGAATTAAACGAATTTATATGCCACACAAACATTGCTAGAAACAGACGCAGGACCATCCTCCAGGTTACAGGCTTGGACTCCCACTGATGCATGTGAAATAAAAAGATTATTTGGAATGGATGGGTTTGGTAAAAATGAGGACGGCGGTTGATTACTGGAGTCAAAACCCAACGTTTCAAAATAATTTTGCGTCATCTGTAATGACAAGAAATCGATTCGAAATTCTTCTTAGGATGTTGCATTTTGCAGATAACAGTTCTTATGTAGAAGGAGACAGGCTACACAATATAAAAGGTTTGGTTGACATGCTTAGAAGAAATTTCCAGTCCTTATATGAACCTAATGAAGTGGTTTGCGTGGATGAGTCATTAATTCCCTTTCGCAGCAGGCTACTTATGAAGCAATATAATAAACAAAAACGACATAAATACGGTATAAAAATTTATAAGCTCTGTTCTGGTACAGGTTATACCTACAACCTACAAATATATGCCGGAAAAACATTGGACCAAAGTAAAACCACACCATTGAGTGTGGTAATGAGCCTATGTAAACCAATTTTAGATCAGGGACGAACTGTTTGTACTGATAATTGGTACACTAGCTTAGAGTTAGCCCAACATTTGTTGGATAGGAATACTCATCTGGTAGGGACAATGAGAAGTAATAGAAAAGGCATACCGTCAGAGGTCGCAAAAGCAAAACTGAAAGTGGACGAATTTATTGCTATGGAGAACAACAAAGGGATAACTATACCAAACTGGCGAGATAAAAGAAACGTTTTAATGCTTTCTACGAAACATTCGAATGCAGTTGTCGAGACTACAAGAAAAACTGGTAAATAAACCGCAAATGGTGCTAGATTACAACAAAGGAAAATCGTCAGTTGATTTATCAGATCAAATGGCTGCATATTCCAGTCCATTGCGTAAAATGGTATAGATAATTAGAATTAATTTTAAATACATCTATGGTAAATGCATTTGTCATCTATACGGAAGTTACAGGAAATAAAATGAAAATTGTAGAATTTCGTAAGCTAGTCGTCCAGTACTTGTGTGGTAAAGAAAGTGAGGAAGAAACTCAATTTCAAGGAAACAAGAGCAAGAAAAGCAAGCGACGTCACGAATTAACACAAGTTGAAGGAAAAAAACATGGTACACGCAAATATTGCAAACATTGCTATTCTAATATAAGTAAAAATGAAGGGCGAAATGTTGCGAAAAACAAAACAAAGAAAGTTAACACCATGTGCAAAGATTGTGAAGACCAACCCTTTCTTTGCCTGGAATGCTTCAATAAGGTGCATAAAACCATAAATTAAATATACTGAAGCTTTATTATTCTAATGTTGTATAAATTAATACTTGTAATATTTCAATAATGTAAATTTAAAAAATAAAATGGTTAAAATTCAGTCTATCTTCATTTATTTAGAAAAATCCACATAAAACCCTTAGAAACGGTTGCTCGAAAAAATTTTAAAGTGCAAAATGTTTGGGGAAGCCATGCCGGTCCAGTACTGCCTAATAAATAAGTGGCAGCCTCGTAGAAACCCTAGAATACAATACAGTATCGCCGGTACGTTAGGAGTGACATGGCGCCGTAAGAACTATACGTGCCGGCCCCATCGGCCCGTCGTGGAGATTAACGTGTTAATAAAACATCTATCTACATTTTATCAAAAGAAATAAGTCTCATGGGAAAGGTGAGACATAATAAACCACGTTTTTCATTTCAAAGTGTCTACATCTTGCAGAGCAGTCAATCCAGGGAAAAACTGGCTATAATTCCCAAAACAAGCAGATGTTACTAAGCAGTAACTACACTCCAGCTGACTTGATTTAATTAAACCCATTTTTTTAATAACAACTTCGCATATTTCTCCATTAAGACTTAGAGGTTCTCTTTTTCTATGCGACTCAACAAACTCAATCCTTACTCTTCTGTAAATACCACCAAAATATCTTGTAAAGTTTTGTTGATACCATAAAACATTTGCAAATAAATTCTCAAACTCTTATACTACACATTGCGGAATAAGGCCAAAAGCTTGTTTGAGAACAATTGCATAACATCAAAAAACTACTTGTGCAAACAAATACCAATATTTCACGGAACATTTGTAATTTCCTTATTAAATGTAAAATCATATACAGGGCGTCCTGAAAACATACCAACAAATTTGGGTGGGTAATTGAGGACACCAAAATACACAATGAGACTTTTTGTTGTTTTCTATTTGGGTTGATAATGTGGGAGAGAACTTGATGCTCTACATGCTACCACCTCGTTTGAATAACTAGATTTATCCCTAGTTCTTGCGAAATGTCTTGCCTAAACTTTTATAAAATGTCCCTTTGGAGATAAGACGAGGCATGGCAGGGCACCTCCACACTTCAGTTTGAACTTCAGCATCTGGATTAGCGTTTTTCCAATAGGTGGATTGAAAGAGATCCTGTCGATTAGCCTGCACAATCTCGACATTTTCCTTTGGGACCTCGTGATATCTCTGGTATACGAGACTCCTGAACTTGGGGAGGAAGAGTTATGGTAGCAGAAGGTACTTGAGGAATATTCCATAGGGTTCATAAATTCATGAACAGACGACAATTTAAGCAACTTTTGTGATTTCGAATACTACTCTTTTGGTATAATTAAAAATTTGTCGGTATCTTTTCAGGACTCCCCTGTATAATAATAATAATAAGGAATATTATAAACATATTCATTGGCGAGCTCTCTCTTCACTATATGCTTAATCAATAGGGGGTCTCCAGATAAAGATAGCGACTTATAGCTTTTACATCAACCTAAACTTCAGATAAATAATTTCGACAAGAGGTTCACCAAGATTTCCAGTTTGTAAGTAGCTTGTCTCCTGGCATCGGTGATTGATCTTAAGGTGTCGAAATGGGCTAACTTTAAATAAATGAAGCAAATACAATAGACCTATAAACACCCTGTTGTTGCCTCTTCATGCCTTCTCTTTGAAGTAGCATGGGGGAGTGGGACTTCATCGATACGAAATAAGGTGGGGGTAAATGTAATATAGTTTTTGAATAGTTGAAGTTTGGTGATTTGCCAAAATAAAGCATGGAGATAAAAATTTGATTTTTTTTTTTACAAAAAGTGTGACAAGTTGTAAACAACGTTCTGCTTGCAGTAAATCGAAAAGTTAACTTGGGAATGAAAAACAAATACGTTTTTAAAACACTGCTGTTATATTACATTTGCCCCGCAAATTGGGGCAAATGTAATAGTACCCTATAAAAATGCATACATTCGCATATTAATATGTACCGGGGTTAAAGTAATAAATATATAGTGTTTCAAAGAAATGGTGTTGAATTCGTTTAAAAATTCTGAAAATTAAAAAAGATATGAACTTTTTTATTTGGGAATGCAAGCCGAAATAAGTGAGACATTCAAATTTATTTTTATATTGTATCTGAAAAAATAAAAACAAACCATTGGACTTTGTTAAAAAAAAAGTATTTATTGTTACATTAGAAAAAAAAGCAATAATGCAACTCAGTGAAGAAAATTGTATCCTTCAAAGGACCCCGCACGGAACATATGGAAATTGGCCCCCGGTTAAAGTGTTTGATACTCGGCGGGGATATTATCCAAATATCGATGTTGATCAAAAGTCTCTATGGGCTCAAGGTCGGAAATTGGACAGTTTTCCAGATATCGGGGGTGTAAAGGGGGATGCACATTTCTTGTGGGAAGTGGCCCCCGCTCCAGTAAAATTCGCTGGAATCGACATATGTTATTCCTCTTGACCTGATAAAAATTTTCAGGGGCACAAGTTTGAAAAATGGACAGTTTTCTAAATATGGGGGGGTGCAAAGCGGGGCGCTCATTTCCTTTATAGGAAGTGACCCCCAGTGAAATTCACTGGAATCGACATATGTTGTTCCTCTCGACCTCCTGATCAAAATTTCTCATGGGCACAAGGCCGGTACATGCACAGTTTTCCAGATATCGTGGGTTGCAAAGTCGACTTTGAACCCCCGATATCGAAAAAATTGTGCATTTACCGACCTTGTGTCTATGAGAACTTTTGATCAGGAGGTCGAGAGGAACAGCATATGTCGATTCCAGTGAAATTCACTGGCGGTCACTTCCTATAGAAAATGAGCACCCCCCTTTGCACCTCCCATATCTAGAAAAGTGTTTATTTTCTATACTTGTGCCCCAGAGAATTTTTGATCAGGAGGTCGAGAGGAATGACATATATCGATTCCAGCGAATTTTACTGGAGCGGGGGCCACTTCCCACAAGAAATGAGCATCCCCCTTTACACCCCCGATATCTGGAAAACCGTCCAATTTCCGACCTTGAGCCCATAGAGACTTTTGATCAACATCGATATTTGGATAATATCCCCGAGTATCAAACACTTTAACGGGGGCCAATTTCCGTGCGGGGCCCTTTAACATTAAAACAAAAGAACCACCCCTTCTGTCTAATTTCGGTTTAGGCAAAATTTTTACTATGTTTCAGAGTCAACGGCATCAGTGTCCTCATTTTGTGGCCAAACAAATTTATTGTTTAAAAATTTGGTAAATTTTCTTTGTGGCATATTTAACCAGAATCCATTTTCCAGGTTCTATTTGGTTATTTTCAAATTCATCCTCTTCATTTTCACTCTCAATTATTTCTTGTACAATATCATCGTCGTCTGATCCTTGGCACAATTCTGTTTCATCTATTTCATCTTCGCTTGAAGACTAATTTTTCAAATTCTTCCCCTTTCGATTTTAGGTTCTTTACTTTTATTTGTTGCCTCCTTCCTTTCCTTCAATCGTTTCAAAACTTCTGCCGTAGTTAAAATCTCTGATCCTACACCTACGCGATTTCTCTTTTCTTTTTTAGGAGTAGACGTTTCGAATTGTCGATAGAAGTAGTCGTCCAAAGCTTTTTTCGGGATTTATTATTGCAAAGTGTCTAGTTTAAGGTCTGTGGGAACACTTGAAGTAGACGCTTTAACATTTTCTGGAATGGGTGTCATGACATTTTGTAAAGATTGTTCTAATATGATTGGATTTTCTGCTGTGATATGCTCAACAACTCTCAGGATTGTTAATGTGGTGTTCCCATCTTTGATAAACATCAGAAGGAAAGGTTTCTTTAGGTACAACCTGCCTTCTTAAAACCATTTGTTATTGTGTTTTCATGGACGTCTGGCCATGTCTCACCAAAAAATTTTGAGAACATTTTTTTTGGTAATTTTTGTCCAATGTGTTGCCGTTGCCATTTAATGATTTTTTCATCCCACTTTAGTTTAACGGATTTTAAAACTGCTAAGTCAAGGGGTTGCAACAAATGCGACGAGTGGGGTGGCAATTTTAGTATTGTAATATCTTCTTTTATTGCAGCTTCTATTAAAGGTATACTAATATGAGTACTATGTCCGTCGTAGACAATTAAGGCAGGCTTTTTGTCCCCAATGGTGAGAATATCTGCTTTCGTCCACCCTTTTTTAGTTACAGCGTAAACTGTCCCAGGAAACTGCAATCCCTCAGGAGCAACCCACTGGTCCCAAATATGTTTACCTTTGTTTATAATTAGAGGTGGTGCTTTTCCACTAACTAGTGATTCCCAGGTGTCGAGTACCGAAAGTACTTCAGGAAGTGCATAATGGAACATCTGGTGGACACTTCGGCGTAACAAGACCCTGAATAAAGTACGTGAATGATTTTACTGGGTAAATAGTCGTCAAGATGTTAAAGCTTGGTGTCATAATTGTAAAATTTGTGCAGCCAGTAAGGGACCACAAACTAGAAGTAGGGGTGCAATGAAGCAATATAACATCGGAGCTCCTTTTGAGAGGATTGCGATCGATATAGCCGGACCATTCCCAGTAACCAAGGACAGTAACAAGTACATACTGGTTGCCATGGACTATTTTAGTAAATGGCCGAAGCCTACTCAATTCCCAACCAGGAAGCGGTTACTGTCGCCAAAGTCTTGGTAGATAACTTGATATGTCGGTTTGGTGTAACCCTGGAACTACATTCAGATCAAAGGAGAAATTTTGAGTCAGGGGTATTTCAGCAAATCTGCAAGTTATTGGAATACACAAAACATGGACGACAGCCCTTCACCCGCATTCAGATGGAATGGTGGAGCGACATAACAAGACTATGAAAGAACATCTCTCTAAAGTCGTTCATAAAAATTAACGTGACTGGGATCTCCACATACCGTTTTTCCTCATGGCATATAGAGCTGCTATCCACGAGACTACAAAACAGACTCCGATTCGGGTAGGATTTGGACATGAGATCAGACTGCCGTGTGATTTGATGTTTGGAACACCAGGTGGAGAACGGCTTCCTGTGAACAGCTATGTAGATAAGAATAAGAACTTTATTTTCCCATTTGGAACTAGTATAAGATATTGGATGTGTCAAAATATACAATTATAATAACTATAAACTACAACTAAGAATAAGGCACAAACTAACATATAGTAAAAATATCACACACTAATACACTTAAGACTAACAAATATAAAAATAAAGGAAGTTACTAAACATGTGGACATAGTGTTTTGTATACAGTTTATAAAAAAATTAATTTATTACAATGTATACATCATCATTTAGTGCATAGCAGAATTAAAGAGAATGTACATGTAATTGTGTGAATATGTTGACCAGGTAATTACATATTTAAAAATTCCTCTATACTGTAGAAAAAATGTTAAGTAGGTAATCCTTCAAATGATTTTTGAATTGCGTAATGGAGCGGTACTGTTTTATTTCGTTAGGCAGTTTATTATAAAGTAGAGCACCCTGATAGAAGAAGTGAGTGTATTGAAGAAGCAAATTTTTTCAATAGATATTTCAAAAATTCGACTACTCAAAGATACCTCTTTTGAAGCCTTATCGATCGCCAAAATCGAAAATCGAATAAAAATATATTTACTATTTTTCCGGCAATTTTCAAACTCAAGTACAGCAACAAAAGGACTAAGTCGCGAGGCCCTTACGGCACTGTTCGTTCCCCGTTCTACCTTTTTACTTGACGCTCTCAGCTTAGAAAATTTTCATGTAGTTTCATTCAGGACAAAACCTCGCTAAAATGCATCCACCCTGTACTAAAAAATCGAATGGTAATAAATTTCCCTCGTACGGCGACAGCCGAAAGACAAAATTAATTACTATCAAAACAGCCACGTGCACACAAAGCAACCCCTTCAGATATAAAAAAAAAGATCATTCAGTTTGAAACGTCCCATGCAACACACAATCGTATAATAGACGTTAATATTACGACTAGAACGGGACTCTATAGATGGTATTTAGTAGACCAATTATCAACGACTAAATGTCCCCGAGATAAATGTATAAATTTTATCAAAATTAGAGTATAAATAGATGGTTTTAATAAATATCTTTTTGATAGCTTTTGTATACGTCTAATTCCAGTCTAAGCATGAAATTAAATAGACATCTTCGATCGTCAAATTTTTCATATCATTTATATACTTATAAATTTCATCTTAATTAGACTAAACGTCGAAGTCTTTAATCGGCACCTTTTGTTAGCTTTTATATATCTAAATACAGTCTAAGCATGAAAACTAAATAATACGTCTTCAATTAACGTCTTTATGATCACATTTATGTATGTATAAATTTTATGTAAGTTAGACTAAATGTAAGCGACTTTCATCAACGTCTTTTTGATACATTTTGTATACATCTAATATCAGTCTACGCTCGAAACTAGACAGACGTCTTAGGCAACATATTTTTGATGGCATTTATGTACATCTAACTTTTATCTGAATTGAAGTAAAAGTAAATGTCTACAACTAATGTTTTCTTGAAATATCTTATATACATCTAATTTCAGTCCAAGCTTGAAACTAGATGTAGACGTCTTTATTTGACGTTTTTTCATTGACTGTTTAAAGACATAAATATACTATATAATTTTATCCAATTAAACGTTTTATATATTATAATAGGTTATACTAATACTACAATTAGATTGATTTAAAAATTTTATTAAGTATTCACAAAAGAAAAAATAGGTTATGTAAATGTATGTGAATTTCATTTCTACAAACTATTGGGGGTTCCTTTTATATCCGTAACGTTGATTTGCCAGTCTCAACCAATCTTTTAGAGCAGTTGCAATTGTGGTGTCATTTAAGTCCGAAATTCTGCTGTCGCTTGTTGAGAAGGCTAAGTATACTGCTTCTGAAAGGAAAATAATATCGGTATATGGTTACGTAATTTATAAAAAGTAACCCAGGTTTACCTTTTATCACTTCTAGTAATTTAGAGCATTTAAATGGTATCTTCCCGTTGTTGCCCGCCCAGTTGAACTTCCTCCCTAATCTGTCCGAAAATACAAACTTAATCATATTCATAGTGGCTCCTCGAACGGCATTTCCTCCAAGACACGCTAAGCGATTTTTCTGGAATACATAATATTACTGTAAAAAAAATATTTATGGTTAATTATTTCTTACCAAGAAATTATATGCCTCTGTATGATTCGTCAGCAGTCTTTCTAAGTGTTCAAAGTCCCCTTTTTTTTCCAAAGGCAAATTGGGAAAATCTTCAGGTCTTGTTAAACTTGTTGTACTCTTGCTATTAAGCACTCTTGTTATTTCCGTAATTTGAATCGAGTGTTGGTCCAACACAGCAATAATTTTTTCAAGACATACTACAGTTTTTTCTTTGAAAGCATGGTCACTCATATTTTGAGTGGTAGCAGGTGACGAGGTTCTTGAAATAAATGTAGACCGGGAAGTGCTACTGAGCGGGCGATCATTATTCTGACTATTTGCTGGTGACATTCTAGCCATTAAAGATGCGGATAGTTGTGCAGTATTACATGCAGTTAATGGGCTACCATCCTGATCGTCAAGGATATTACTAGAAATTTAAAAAAATTAGAACCATTCTATGCATACACACTATCATATTTTACCTATTTATAAATCGAGGCGATGCGAAATCTCGTGAATTAGGAGTACTTGTTCCATAGCTGCTCTGTACATTAATCCTGTTTAAAAGACATCAATTACATATACTATTTATACAGTGCCTAGCAATATGGTGGAAAAGAGAGAATTTTTTTGTTTTGTTTTTGAGCCACTTCATAAAATCTATTGAAAGCAATAGTTACTATTTACATATTCAAAAATTTTCAGACAGATATATGTACAGTATACAGAGAAGTAGAGAAACGTAAAGTTTTATCCAAAAGTGAAGTACTCCTTGGAGTTTTACAGCAAAATATCAAATATAAAGCGGTCTCTGGATTTTTTATTTGTGTGAAATATAAATTTTTGGATTCAGTCTCCTTTGGCTGATAGACTCCTAGAGTGCTACTGATTTCTTATACAAAGTTTGTGAAGAATTACATCAGCCATCTTCAGGTTCTCACTGATGGCTACCTGAAGTTGGCGTAAAGTTAGTTATTCTATTAAATTATATACCTAGGAGCCTATCAGTCACGACATACATAAATTATATTTAAAAATGTAAATAAATTCTTTACCTATTTCTATTTGTGAGAGGGTTCCTTTTAATAATCTTTTCATAGACAATGTCATCGTCTGATGATGAGGTGCAATGAGTGGGCCGTTTACTGAAATTAATATTAGCAATCATAAACACGAGTATCTTAAAACAATAATAGACTAACAACAATGTTCATCAAGTCTTACCTAGTTTTATTACGTGACAGTTTACTTTTTTTGCTCAGCGGCTCTAAATCGTTCTCTTGTGATGACACCCGGTCCTCCTCAGGTGATGACGAATTACAGTTCTTTTCGGGGCTGAAAAAAAAAAAAAAAAAAAAAAATATATATATATATATATATATATATATATATATATATATATATATATATATATATATATATATATATATATATATATAATTATTTAAGTCACTTATACCTCGCATTTCTTTTTTTTGTTGCGCCATTCTTGTGCTGCGTCTTATTATTTCGTTTAGATGGTATCATGGTTTTATTTTGTATATCACTCAAATGTATGTCATCCTCTGATGAAAAAGTCGTACGTTCTATTTCCCTGTCCTTATTAATAGTAGTTATTGTGAAGCTGAAATAGCATCGAATTATAAAATATTCACTGAAAATGTTCGTTTTAGAAACTGCTATAAACACAAAAAAATGTACCTTTGTTCATTGTCTTCTTGAAACTCCTTTAAATATAAAGGTTTATTCGTTTCACCATTTTCTGAATTAGTTGAATGTTCAATTATTTCATTCAATCTTCTTTCTGCATCTTCGAGAATGCCTAAAATAAATAATGTATGAAAAGAGTTTGGCGAGATCGTTATTTTATGATTTACCGCAAGTGAAAAAAATACGTTTAATTGGATGCACATTCCATTTAGGCAGAGGTGGGGAAAATGTTTCTATCATGTGTCTAAATTGTTTTTGGTTTACAAAACTATTGGGCCAATAACATGACACATTATTTAAAATCCAAGTTACTGGTACCACTACACAGCTCTTTTCTTCAAACTCAACTGCAGCAAATTCCATCTTCAAATTGATTGTGACAGCCTAATTGGAAAAACTGGACATGCCTAATTGGGAAAACTGGATATTTAGATATAAAGGGATATAACAATATTTAAAACAAATACAATGTAGTTATTTCTGCACAGATAAAAACAATTATTACTTCATTAAAATAAACACGATTTTAAATGTGATAAGTTCGCAAAATAACTAGATTTAATATTTACTTTCACTGAAATACGTTAATTTGCTGGAAAGCGACAGTAAAACTAATTAGACCTAAAAATGTTATCAAAACTATTTTATTATGTGAATAAGTCGGCGGGTTTGATAATAAAATTTTACCAAATACTTTTACTACCCTCTCCTGTACATGAATCTATATATAGTCAACATTTCCCAGGTAGAACATAATATTGGCTGGAACCCGTTTCGACATTGGGTCAATATAGATATATTGAAACTTTAAAAAATATATTGGACCGATATTAATAAATATCCGTATTAAAATATTGATCTATCTATATTGGTAATATATTTTTTCCCCATACTAATCAAGATGCATGCAGACAACGTTGATAAATATCTGTAAACATTAATTTGACAATATTGTAATGTACTATATTGGCACTATGTTGCGATGTCTAATAAAATATTGTATAAATATAGTAAAACGTTCACATTTTTTATTTGTTCCATATTGATTTTTTTACATTGAGCCAACGTTTTTACAATATCAGGCCAGCATTGGCCCAATATTAGTGTTCTACCTGGGTTAAGTTTAACACGATTCTCGAGTTGAAAAGTTATAGAGTGTGTCGCACTTAAGAGTGTAACATCCTTATATAACTTTTTTATTTTTTTCCAGTTTGAACCATTCAGCCCGATACATACAAAGCCACCTGCGACACCAAAATAAACTGAAAAAATTAAAAAACATATATTATGCATTTTCTTATCGGAACATTTTAGTATTGAAAGTTGTTCAGAATTATCCAAAATACAAAATTAATTTCATCAAAATTAAAAAATACTGTTATTTGCAGAGTACACACAAAAGACAACTAAATATAATAATAAACTTAAAATAACTTGACAACTACCTGCTAAGAGCTTAAGTTTTATTTCAGAAAATTGTCAGCACACTTTTCGAAATATAAAAACCAATTAAAACGGACATTTATTGAAAAAAAAAAAACATATATTTTAATGAAACTTTGGACTTACGGTTTTTCAACAATTTTAATCAACTTTCATTATTAAAATTTTCCGATAAAAAATTCATAATATATTTTCAATTTCTTCAGTTTATTTTGGTATCACTTTGGCTTTGTATTTGTATAGGGGCCGGGACATGTTCTGGTAAAATTTGGTTCAAATCGGAAAAATGAAGTGATTATATAAAGGTGCTACACTCTAAGTGCGACACACTGTATGTAAGCATTAATTAATTTGTGTATATAAGAGGAAAAACAGCAAATCCGTTTTTATAATCGGTTGTCATACATTTGAATATTATATCATCAATCTGAAATGTTTCCATTTTACCTTCACTGCTAACATAAAATATATTTAGTTTCGACGATTGTATAGGGTAATTATAGAGATTTTTCATGTATCTAAATGGTACACCAGTACACCAATAGCGATTATTCAAAAAATAAATTGATTTGATAACAAAAATTTTATCTCTAACTGCAAACATGTTGTCTGGCTTTTTTACAGATATATTAAACCTTTTCATTAAAAGCTTTCTGCACTGAAAATAATTGTCTCTTTCAGCAAATTTGCCTTTAACTATAATTTCATTTTTACTGTCACGATTATTACTACAGTTATTAACATTACTTTTTTCGCTTAATCTGTTGTGAATTTGTTGTAATGGTAAATTTTTACCCCTTATTAAATGTTTCATATGCCCTAAAAGATTTTCGTAATCAAAGCAACTAAAACTTTGCAGTGTACCATATTCTTTTACGTCATCACATAAGTGAAGCAAGGAATGTACATTGTAAGAAACAAAATATTTATCCAATACCTCGGGACATCTGGTAACAAATTCTTGGATAGCGGTTTTAGCTACCTCTATATATTTTTCAATAAAACAACGACTTGACAAAATTACTATTGCTACATGCAAATTTAGAAAGTGTTTATAAATGTTGTCATTGACATTATTTTTTAATAATAAAGGACCACAATATAAGAGAAACATTCTATATTCAACAGCTTTCCATCTTCTTACATCTTTTAAAGTTCGCAGTTTTCGTGTGAAATCGTCAGGGAATTTTAATTTTTTTATATCTTTATTAATATTTGAAATCGCCGTTTTTGATAATTTAAATTTTCGTTTTCCTTCGACTAAGTAGTTCACCAAAAACCTTTTCGTAACACCGAGGTAAATCAGGTGCATGGGATCGAGTACAAATTGTGTAACCAATCCTATATTTAATGCCAATAAAGGTGACTTTCCTTTGATATGACGATCTCTGGTTTTTTTATCATTTAAAAAATGTTCATTTTTTCTCTTTCTACAGTTAAGATCCACTGGATAAAATCGTCTTTTGGTCTCTTTTTCATAAATGGTTATTATAGTACATCGTTCACATCCAGTCTTACTTGTATGGCCTTTAATAACTTTTAAATAAGCTCTTGCTGGAGCATCACAAGCAAAAAACTGAATATTGATGGTATATAAAACATTATTAAATACAAACCCATTTATCAATTTATTTAACTCTTCTACAAAATTTTGTAAATACAACTCTAACGGATCTGGTTTGCCTACTCCAGAGAAAACTGCTATAATAAGAGGTCTCTTGTCATGATTCACCTTACATAAAATAGGCCAGAATTCGAGAGAACTACTACTACCATAAACTGGAATACCATCAACGTTAAACTGTAGTGTCAAAGCGGTTCCACTTATATTTTCATATTCAATGTATTTTTTCAATTCATTTTCTAAACCAAAATATACCATTTCATCATGATCTAATTTTATAGATGTAACTTTTCTTGGCGTTCCCAAAATTGTACGGGCATCATTTTTTAGAAATGGATACTTTGGTTTAATTAAGGAAATTATTTCGTTCAAGCACCTATGTGTCACTTGGTTACTACATGCCCACTGTCTTAAGTTGTTCAAAAATATTTGATCTTCATCTAATTTTGCATTTTTATTTATGTTTATATTATTACAATATGGTAGTAGTATTTCATTTTCATCATGGTGACTGTTATGGTTGTTATTATGAAAGTTTACAGTAAATTGAGGAGTTTTGTGAAATGCATTTTCCGTGTTAGGATAAGAGTTATTGCAATCAAATACACATTTATTAAAACCATCATCAAGATTTTGCAAAGTGTCAAAATTTATATTAATACAATTATTAACATCCTCCGCTAGTACATGCCCATTAGCATGAAATTCGTTATTTTGGTCTGCTGCATAAATTGAGTTTAGAGTGTTTTGTGCATTTTCATAAATTTTTCGCCTTAAGTGTCTTTTAGTTACAATTTTAAGACTCATAATAATTGAAATGATAATATTGGATAAACAATAATAGTAATAATGAATTGAAATAATACTTGTAAAGTATTTTAAATATGGTTATTTGTTTAGGATTAGAAGAAGTGGGAGTTTAGGACGCCATTTGTATTAAGAGTCCTTCCACGAGGAGACTTGAGATTTACCTAAAAGAATTTAAATATTTTAATATTTCCTGTACAAACATCCTGTTTACTTATATATGCCACACCCTGTACAAATTGGACACTGCATGTGTCCATACCCATAGTACCTACAGTACCCATATATTCTATTAGGAGGTAACAAATGAGTGAAAAAATATGTTACCTAGATAACATTAATATTATTAAGCTACAATGTGTTTATTAAAATGACATATTATGGATCTTGGGATCGACGTCGCTACATCACAAAATATATTTTTTCAGCAACTCTTTTTTTTTTAGTGTGCCCAAAATTCTGTAATTTTGCATGTATTTCCAATTTTTTTCCATACATGAACAATATATCAACTTTTCTTGATACGTATATACAGTGTGTAGCACATAAGAGTGTATAACACACCTTTATAACTTCTTTTTTCCGATTTGAGCCGAATCTTACTCAAATATAGAACAAAGTAGGATCCACATAATAACATCTCCAAAATAACATGCGATACCAAAATAAAAGGAAAAATCCGAAAATCATATTAATTACATTTTATCGGATTTTTTTTTAATGGTTGTTCAAAATTGTCCAAAATTCCATCAAAATTAAAAAATATTAAAATTTTCTCTAAAATAATTTACAACCCCGAAAATATAATTTTAATGTGTTTTTTTGTCTAGAAAGTTGTGCTATGACAATTTTGTTTTAAATTAAACACAAGCTGTCGGGTATTTTAGGCCAGTCGGAATGGGGTTTTTTCCAAGAAAAGTAAAGAAACAGCACTTTTTTACATAGAGTTGTAGGTGTCGACCTCCTGAACATGGTGTTAGGTTGCGGCAAAATTTTAGGTGGGGGAAGTCACTTTTTTTTACATATATATGTGTTTTTTCGAAAATTTTGACCGAAAGCCAAGAATATCTCGAAACTCGTGCACCTTATCAAAAAAATCAAAAGGAAAAAAATGTTTGTAATTAAATTTTCTACAAAGTTTGTGTAAGAAAAATTCTGTTTTTTCCAACTGCTTCTCCGCAGTAAATGAAAAACAAATATATATTTACAAAAACTTTATAAAAATCGCTTATACCACGAAAACTACGCATTTTTTTGAAAAATGGCATAGAACAAAACATGCTCAGATCGACGTTTTCTATAAGAGAATAAAACAAAAATCCGTCATTTCTCATCAGTTTTTCCGCAATCAAGGAAAAACGCGTATTACATAAATAAAAAATCGATGATATCTCAAAAACTATGCACTTAATAAAAAAATATCAATAAATAAAAAGAGTTTAAAAAGACGTTTTCTACTAGAAAACAAAGAAAAAACATATATTTTCCACAATTTTACGCGTTTTTCCGGAATCGCGGAAAAGCGGGTGGAAAATATATGAGTTTTTTCTTTGTTTTCTAGTAGAAAACGTCTATTTAAACGCTTTTTATTCCTTGATATTTTTTGATTAAGTGCATAGTTTTTGAGATATCATCGACTTTTTATTTATGTAATACGCGTTTTTTCTTGATTGCGAAAAAACGGATGAAAAATGATGGATTTTTGTTTTATTCTCTCATAGAAAACGTTGAACTGAGCATGTTTTGTTCTACGCCATTTTTCAAAAAAAAATGCGTAGTTTTCGTGATATAAGCGATTTTTATAAAGTGTTTGTAAATAGATATTTGTTTTTCATTTACTGCGGAAAAGCGGTTGGAAAAAACAGAATTTTTCTTACACAAACTTTGTAAAAAATTTAATTACGAACATTTTTTTCCTTTTGATTTTTTTGATAAGGTGCACGAGTTTCAAGATATTCTTGGCTTTCGGTCAAAATTTTCGAAAAAACACATATATATGTAAAAAAAAGTGACTTCCCCCACCTAACACCATGTTCAGGAGGTCGACATCTACAACTCTATGTAAAAGTGCTGTTTCTTTGTTTTTCTAAAAAAACCATGTTTATTTTCCTATTCCGACTGGCCTATTTGTCAAGTACCTAATTTGTAAGTTATTTTAAACGGTATTTTCGGACTGACATTATCTTAAACAAAATTTCAATATTTCTTAATTTTGATGAAATTGTGGACTTTAGGTTCTCAGACAATTCTGAACAACTTCCATTATCAAGATTTTCAGATAAAAGACTGTCTAATATGATATTCTTATTTTTTTCGTATAATTGAAGTTGAAAAATATAATTAACTAACATTTTAATGAAAGAATTAACTGGAAAAAATTAGAAAAAAAATAAGATACTCTTCATCTTATTGTTATAGACGATTAGAAACTAAAATTACAAAACTTTCACAAAATGTCGATATTAATATGGCGGACTATCATCTATGTTTAATAATGAGTACATTCGGCGACGCCCTATGGCAACTAAAATTTAACTTAATTGAATTAAAATAAAAATGTCTAATGTTATGTGCCAAATTTGTGATCAAAATATTCGTTGAAATATTACAGAAAACCCGACTTCGGTATCACGCGACGGAATCTTTATAACGCTTATTACTTACCTTACAGATTGAAAAATGTTTACTAAAAAAGTAAAAAAATATTTACATAGGTATCTTTAATTTTTTTTGCCGCTGGATGCGATTAAATTACCTATCTTACATTAATTAAGAATCACTGCATATTAAATTGATTGTTTTCTGCATATTTATAGTAAAAATTCGAATACCAAAAGAAAAGATCTCAATTGTTTAAAATTACGTATATTCTCGATTATGATATATTGTAATTGCAAAATTTAAACAAAAACCTAAAATTATCAACGACACCTAGCACCGCAGCTCTAACAAACTGAGCTATATAAAATAAATAATAAATATCTCAGCCTACATGTTTTGGCTTTGCATAGTGTTGTGCAATAAGGAACTCCTCAAGTAGGTACATTAATAAAAAATACAACAGAATACCTACTTACCTCTACATTAAAATTTCTGATGATTTACCACACTTCTTACGCTTTGTATTTTATAATTCACAAAATAAGCAAGCCAACCCAAACGTTCCAAACCGAAATATATTTAAACAAGAAATGAGGAAGACGAGTGCAGCACAGGGCACAGGTGGAGTGGTGGACAAGGCGTAGGAATGGCTGTCTATGCATGATCATTGGTCAGGAGGGTAGTGCGGTGTCACTTACGCGATAAATAAGTAGTACCTACCCAAAGTAAGGGATACATTTTAATGGACCAAAATAGTTGTGACGTCGTGCACTAGGCGGTAAATTTGATTTGCTTTGCTTGTAGTTTTTGGGGCATGCCTCCTGTACACGTGTTTTAAGTGTCAAGATAAATTACTTACAAATGTATATAAGGATTACTACATTATTTTTCATATTTAATTATTGAAACCTAGTTACCAATACAAAAATAAAGCTGAATTATAATTTAATAATAATTTAATAAATTATTGCTGATATTTAATACGTATTGACTGTTTCTTTATTGCACATAATGGGAACTGTTCTGAACCGTTTTTTTTTAAACCAAAACCAGCCTATTTTTTATTGGGTATTACAGACAAATTGACAGATAAAATTATTTTCGCCGTATCACACGAATACCTAGAAAACAATAAAGTAAAAAAATCGTTTTTCTTACGTCTGTTTAGCAGCAACGATTATTTTTACTTATTTTGGGAGGAAACGGAAAACTTGAAATTGGAATTTATTGATTACAATAATAGAGGTATATACTTTTTTAACTATTTAATTTCAATATGTAAATTAGAAAAATGAAACTAATTAATATTAAGTTTCGGAACTTTAATAAATTAATACATTTAGTTCGCATTATATTATCTACATATTCAGTGGCATAGGTACCTATAGTGCCGTAAATAGTTTATATTTCTTTTAAAGGATAATTTTGAATTTATGTACCTAGTTGTGCCTTATTTATTCGAGATTGTTTTTATAAATATAATAGACGAAACTTGCTGAACGAAAATTATAAAACTGATAATCATGTCTGTCACACAACCGCCGTATCTAAATAGCTCATTACTGCCATTTCGCACTAGACGTATATATTAACCAGGATTTGAACCCGGGACCCCTTACCACACAGACACTGAGCCACAAAGTGGTTTGGTTATTTTAAACACAGATTTTATTTTCCATTATTACGTATTTTTAAGATCGTTTTTATAAATACAATAGACGTGACATAACTCTCGCTAAATGAAACTTTTAGAAATATTAAATTAATAGACATCTATTAAACATTTTTGTTGCAAATGATGGAAAAGGGGTATAAAATTCATCTAGGTATATTAAAATTCATTTTAGTAGAGATAGGAATTTAAATTTGGGAACCTATTTAAAAATTTTATTAATCTTACATATCCATGCATATACGTACGTAGAACACTGTTAACTACCTAATGCTTATATTTCATTTAACAAATAAGTCATTTTGAATGCACTGTCTTGTTCCATATAATAGATTTAACTCATTAGACAAAAATTGAATTAATTAACAGATGACTATTGAATATGTTGCTTATGGTATAAAAAGATCTATGAAAGATCTGAAATATATGTATATTAAAATTAATTTTAGACAATGTGACAATTTAAAGTTGGGAAACTATTATAAAATTTAATTAACATTACGCATGCATATTCTTTATACGTAGATTACCGTAAACTAAAGTTTATGTCTTCTAAAAGAAAATTTTATTTTTAATTATGTATTTTTGAGATCTTTTATATATATAAAAGACGTAACTCACGAGATGAAAATTATAAAAATTGAATAAATGGATATCTATTAAACATTTAAAGTAAAGTAAAGTAAAGTAAAGTAAATTTATTGATGTCAATACATTATTACAATGCTTACATAAGTCATAAACAGTTTTATTATTATTACACAATCACCACAAAATTTAAAAATTGCATTTTTTTTTTTTTTTTTAAAGAACGAAAAAATAATTTTACAATACATATACATGTTTGTTTGTAATATGACACAATCACCACAAAATTTAAAAGTTGCATTTTTTTTTTTTTTTAAAAAGAACGAAAAAATAATTTTACAATACATCTACATGTTTGTTTGTAGACGAGACACGGCTTTCCCGCGGCACAGAATCCCCTAGGTTAAAAACGTGGTGTCTACCATAAATTCTGCTACACTGTAATATGCCCTGTTTAAAAGACCATTTTTTACGATATTTAAAAACTTATTTTTAGGCAATTCTCGGATTTCATCTGGTAGTTTGTTATAGAACATGGGTTCATAATAATTTTCAGCATTCCTACTTCTTGTGAGCCGTAAATATTTTATTGACAAGTTATGTTTCTTGCGTGTTTCATAATTATGATGTAATTTGTTTGAAGTATATTCTACTTTATTTATCTCGCAATTGGTAGAAATAAATCTACCTACAATAAGTATCTATATTAAAATTCATTTTAGATGAGAAAGCAATTTAAATTTAGGAACCTAATAAAAAAATTAAGTAAGACTACATATCCATACCTAACATACGTAGATTACCATAAACTAATTTTTATGCTACCTTTAAAGAAAAATTTTATTTCGAATTTTTGTGTCTTTTTCGAAGTCGTTTTTATTTGTATACTGTATGTAATTCACTAGATGAAAAATAAACAAATGAATAAATAGATGTCTATCAAACATTTATCTTGCACATGGTACAAAAAAGGTCTATAATATTACATCTATATTAAAATTCATTTTAGATGAGACGGAAATTTAAATTAAGGAACCCATTAAAAAATTTAATTAAGACTACATATCCAAACCTAACATACGCAGATTACCATAAACTAATTTTTATGCTACCTTTAAAAGAAAATTTTATTTCGAATTTTTGCGTCTTTTTCGAAGTCGTTTTTATTTATATACTATATGTAATTCGCTAGATGAAAAATAGAAAAATGAATAAATAGACGACTATTAAACATTTATCTTGCACATGGTACAAAAAAGGTCTATAATATACATCTATATTAAAATTCATTTTAGATGAGACGGCAATTTAAATTAAGGAACCCATTAAAAAATGTAATTAAGACTACATATCGAAACCTAACATACGCAGATTACCATAAACTAATTTTTATGCTACCTTTAAAAGAAAATTTTATTTCGAATTTTTGCGTCTTTTTCGAAGTCGTTTTTATTTATATACTATATGTAATTCGCTAGATGAAAAATAGAAAAATGAATAAATAGACGACTATTAAACATTTATCTTGCACATGATACAAAAAAGGTCTATAATATACATCTATATTAAAATTCATTTTAGATGAGACGGCAATTTAAATTAAGGAACCCATTAAAAAATGTAATTAAGACTACATATCGAAACCTAACATATGCAGATTACCATAAATCAATTTTTATGCTACCTTTAAAAGAAAATTTTATTTCGAATTTTTGTGTCTTTTTCGAAGTCGTTTTTATTTGTATACTGTATGTAATTCACTAGATGAAAAATAGAAAAATGAATAAATAGACGTCTATTAAACATTTATATTGCAAATGGTAGAAAAACGGTCTATAATATACATCTATATTAAATTTTATTTTAGACGAAGATGGTAAATAGACGAAATAGACCAACCTACAACGTCTATTAGACTTGACGGTGTTGCCTGGGGTCTCTTTCATTAAACAAAAAGACATATTCACCACCAGCGCGTCGCAAACCCCCATAAATTACTAATCAATAGCAAATTGTACATTTTCGGGAAAAAACAAGTTTTACAAAGGAAACGCCGACCACCCTTTGGCGGCTTAAGACAAAGCAACAATACTACCCTATTCATAAAATCGATAATCAATAGAGTACTGTACGTTTTCGGCAAAAACGAGATTTCAAAGAAAAAAGTAAACTACCCTTTGGCGGTTTAAAACAAGTAATAATGACACCCCATTCACAAACGCCGCGAAGAAGCGACCATTGATGGCAAACAAACCCCTTTCATAAAAAATCTTATTTTACAAGGAGCCATTCAGACATCAAAGAGAACAAAGAACACTGAAAGCTCCCTTGTTCAAAATTACTATAAATACGAAAATTCGCCACCCTCAAGTCAGTATCAGTCAGTGAATTAGTAGCAGCAGTTCAGTATCAGTGTCAGTAAACACTAGCAGTGGTGGCTAGGCGCTCGGCAACGCGGTACTCGGTGGCAAAAAATTAAAACATTTCGGAAACAACAATTTCGGTCATAAAGTAAGACAATCAAGTGAAACAAAAAATCGTGCAGAATCCACACTGGATTTCTCGTGTTGTATGTTTACTCAAAACTTGTAACCTAGTGATAAGAAGTACAAAAACTGTGTTCAAAAAGGCTGTGTAAACTCTATAAATAACTCGAAAACGAACTTGTAAACAACTTAAATAAATCCATATTAAACTCCGTCGTTAAATTAAAATAAGTGCCTTTTATTTCTAAAATCTCCGCACACCTCGTTATTGTAACACAAGCAACCGGCTGACAGCTAGCTCCGCCGCCTGAGGTAAACTTCTGGTGGTTCACCCCTATTTGTGAACAACCCTCAGGTCGAAATACCCATCTCCAGAAAATTTCAACCCCATCCGAGCATAAATAAGGAAGTTAGAGGCGTCTTTCTGGAAATAAGTATCAGGAGAGCAGGAGTGATAGTGTCCTAAAACACCCCTGGAGGGACTGACCATCCCTTCAGACGAACATTACCACCCCTAGAAGACTTCAGAGAGCTCACCAAACAAGGTAGGGTTACATTTACCTATTATCTACCCCCTTAAAGTGCTACGGATTAAATTGAAACCAAAACTTTAATTCCTCAAAATTTCAAAAAAATCTTAAACCGAAAAGCCAATTAACCAAGCAACTTTCTTATATTTTTGCTGTGTGTTGCGATATGGCTGTCCCCAACGCGGGGCATTATTGAAGAAGGAACCAACCCTCAACCCCTTAAAATTCAAACACTACCTTCTTATTTTTGCTGTGTGTTGCGATAAGTGAACGGCTAAGGAATGTCCATGAGTTAGTTAGAGACCAAATCACTACAGTCAGTGACAGAATGAAGGCTCGATATGACCATAAGGGTAGTTCAGAAGGGTTCAAGGCAGGAGATCTGGTTTGGCTGTACAACCCACAGCGAAGGTCGAAGGAAGGTCACCGAAACTTCAACCACCTTGGGATGGACCGTATACTGTTATTACCCGAATTAATGACGTCATGTATCGGATTCAACAAAGCAAAAAATCCAAGATGAAGATCGTGCATTTGGACAGACTGGCGAAATACATTGATGAGTCTGAGTTGCCTGATCGGGACGATCAGGCTTAAGGAGGGGGCAGTGTTATGAATTACACCCCCTTGGAACTGGAAATTGATACGCCTATGCCTAAAAGTGAGTAGCTGGAAACTAGTAGAAAGAAGTGGACTTTTCTAGAATGTGGCGAGAGAAGATTCTTGATTGATCTGGAGGCAATTTCAGAGTATATATGGTGCGATTACCAGTGTGGAAGAAGAAGTTTACTAAAGTGAAGTTAAAGCGAAAAAGTGAGGTTAAATATAAAGTAAACAAAGTGCACAGGTTATTTAAGAAGTTTTGTATAATTAGTAAATTATTAAATACTGTTAGTGTTTATTTCTTGTTGAAATTATTTTAGAACCCACGGATTCATACAGGGTGTTTCCCAAAAGGTGGAAAACACGCAACAATATCAATAAGGAGGGTGAGCAAAGGTGTAATAAATTTGTGGTGCAAGCCATACTGTTTCAAACGAAATCCTTCATCATTCCTTTTAGGACACCCAGTTCTTGGAAAAATATTACAGCGTGCTACATATGAATATTCTCTCACAGTTGTACATTTCAAACATCCGTTTTGTCCATTGAAATTTGCCACACCTGTAAATAAAGGATTAGATTATTAGAAAAAAAAATTCTATTTACCTTTTATAATTGCCCTTGCAGGGGAGTCGCATATAAAACATCTAATTTTCACAGTAACATTGCGGCCATTGTTAAGTAATATTCCCTTCTCCAGAATAGTTTTCGTCTCCTCAACGAACGGTGTAAGGAATGCTGAAAGGTCCGTTGGTTTTCCTTTACCATAATAAATTCCAATTACCATAGGTGGCAATTGAGGCATTTCTTGAATATTAAACAAAATGGGCCAAAATTCGTCCTTTGAGCTTTTATAAATAGGCAACCCACCTATATTCATATTAATCGAATCATTCGAAACATTTGTAATGTTACGGAAGCAGTTCCTTAAAACAAAACTACAAACCTTGATGCCAGTAATACTGTCCTTCACCTATTTGCTGAATTACAATACTGGTTGGCATTTGCAGCAATGTCCTAGGATCTCTCGGCAAAACATTTGACAAACGTTTATTAAAAAATGATCAGTTATCTATGATCATTGGTAGTAATAGGTGTATGTTCTCTGTTATTAGCAGCAAGATAAATTCGTTTGGGGTTGTCGTAACACCGATCTTGCACAACCTCTAATGTTAAACATATGGCTGGTTTCATATCTGCTAAATAATTCTTGGTAATGTTCTTTAACGAAGCAAGCACATTCATATATATACAAACACGGTACGGTAAGTATATTTAAATATTTAACTACAGGTATCTCTTCTTTTTAGGTGGAAAATACTTCTGACACATGATTTTTGGAGCTTGAAAAATCTAGATGAGTCAACCGAGTTTCCCCAAAAAATTATTCCATATTTTATTCTGGAGTTTACATAGGAATAATACGCCGCTATTGCTGCATCCTGATTCACGGAGTTTGCTATGACTCGTAATGCATATGTAAATGAACTTATTTTGCTAGCTAGATAGTGCACATGTTCCTTCCAGTTTAATTGTGAGTCAATTTGGATACCCAGGAACTTCGTGTGTTGAGTGGTTGTGAGAATTTGGTTTTCATAAGTTAGTGTAAGAGGATCTTCTGACCTTAAGGTAAATTTCATTAGGTGCATCTTTTCGATATTGTTCTTCAGGTTATTCCCTCTGTACCAATTATCCATTGTCTTAATTGTACTAACTATTTCTGTTTTAAATTCTTCCTCAGATTTAGCCCTTATAATGAGCGAGTTGTCATCTGCAAAGAGATTTGTTACATGACTAACAATATTGGGTAAATCGTTTGTATATAATAAAAATAAATAGCTTGCAAAAAAAAAACATATGACTGGACCAATGATGATATAAAAGTCAATGAAGTCAAATGGCCAGTTTTTGTCAGTGTGCAAAATAATTTATCGCCAATAGAAATTTTTTGTAATTTTTTTGATGCCGAAATGGTTGACTTGTTTGTCAAGTACACAAATTTATATGCTGCAAAAAAAAAACAAAACGGGGGATGTGACAGTTGACGAAATTAGATCGTTTTTTGCAATATTACTTCTTATCGGTTATGTGCCTCTACCAAGGAGAAGAATGTTTTGGGAGACCACAAGTGATACTCATAATAAACTTGTTTCAAGGGCAATGTCAAGAGATAGGTTTGAATTTATTATGTCAAACCTTCATTGCTGCGATAATGATAACTTAGATAAAGCAGACAAATTTGCCAAAGTTCGTCCATTTTATGTTGCAATAAATAAAAAATTTCTTGAATTCGCAATTCCAACTGAAAATCATAGCGTTGACGAAAGTATGGTCCCATATTTTGGAAACCATGGATGCAAGCAGTGCATCTTGAACAAACCAGTTAGATTTGGCTATAAGGTTTGGATGGGGACGACAAGCAATGGCTACGTGAATTGGATAGAACCATATCAAGGATCTAAATCGGTTGTCAAGAAAGCTTATAGAGATTTTGGATTAGGACCATCTGTGGTTTTAGAATATGCAGATATAATTCAGTCAGCTGCCATTTATCCATATCACCTTTTTATTGACAATTATTTTATAAATATTCCCCGGCTGGAAGCATTGTCGAAAAAAGGAATTCCTGCAACAGGAGCCATTCGGGAGAATCGCAAATTGTCCAGTGAGTAGTAAGGCAGCCGTCAAAAAGAAAGAAAGGGGATTTTATGAATACCAAGCAATAAAAGAAAAGAACATTATTGTAGCAAAATGGCATGACAACAATGTAGTGGGTATTGCTTCGAACGCCATTCCAGTAAGTCCTGTGCAAACTGTATCAAGATACAGCAGAAAGGAGAAGAAAAAAGTTTATGTAAAGCAACCTCTAAATATTTAAAAATACAATAAAAATATGGGCGGGGTCGACCGTTGCGACCAGAATATTAGCCTTTATAGGACGAAGATTCGCGGTAAAAAATGGTACTTTTGCTTGATCGCTTTTGGTTTGGATCTTATAGAACAAAATTCGTGGCAGCTACATAAACTACAGGGAGGGAAACCTGCCCATCTGACCTTTAGACGAAGAATAGGTGCAGCTTTCTTGGAGAGAGCAGAAAGCAGAAAAAGAGGAAGACCCTCGACTCTTGAAAATATTGACTCCAGATTTGATCGCATGGATCATCTAGTAGGCCAGCAGGAGAAACAGACAAGATGCAGACTTTGTCATAAAAAAGTAAAAACAATATGTTTAAAATGTAAAGTGGCGCTACATATCAGTTGTTTTGCACCATATCATACGAATTAGTTGATGTTGTTTTTATTTGTTTATATTTCGGCTCAACGTTTAATAAAATGTTTTAAATAGGCCCTATAATATTATGTATTTGTAAAAATAGTTCATGTTAATTTACACACATTTTCTTATTGTCCTTTTAAAAGGACACCTAAAAAAAAATAGTTCCCAAATAATTGATTAAAAAACTTCTATTTGGTTCCTTTATTTATTAACTTTTAATACAAAAAATGACAAAAAATTCAATAAACCAAGAAATTATAAATTCAGGCATATTAGGGTTAATGATACCCTAACATGGACAACTCATATTGATCATTTAACTAGTAAATTGTCCTCTATTTGTTATGCCATTAGAATTTTAAGAGATACAGTAGACTACCCAATGAACAATTTTTGTTTTGTAAAGGTACCCTGAATATCACCATTACCAAATTATAAAAACTTTAGTAATGTATATTTTCCACGAAAACTTTTCAATTACCACTTTATACCACTTAAAGAGCTTAAATGGCGCGATCTATAAGGGTCACCATTACCTATCTCCAAGTTTTATAGTAAGAAGTAATAGAAATGTAACTGTTACTCTTAGAAACTTCCTTATAAACTTTAAATACAGAACCTCTCCTTCTCGCTCTTTCTTTCACCACAAACCTCTTTTTCTTTCTTTAGTTGATGATGATGAAATTATTACATCTTTCTTTCTAACAATATGGAGACTTTTACTCTGTATATGAAATATACGTGCTTCAATTAGAAATATATTATACATGACTTTTATGGCAAATATGCCTCTAAAATTTTCATGCAAATGCATCTTTACTGTAAAATTGACATTTGTACCTCGAAAAAATAAAGGCGCCACCGAAATTATATATATTTAAAAATTTTAACTAAAAATTTTTTTTTTTATTTCTCACAACATTCGATTCTTCATAAAAAACTGCACTTTTTAACTTATGGTACATATTTATATTTACATAAAATGTAGTATCAGCTGAGTATATTAAATATTCAACCTGTTTTTCAACAGTTTTCTTAAAAGTATCAATATGGCGTCCACTGACAGGATCGAAAATACAGCATCCATATTGAAAATACCAAAAGGACACTATAAATCTGAAAAGAAACTTCTGGACTCTTATAGAACTTCTGTGCCTCTATATAACCAAGAACATGTGGTTGGATTTTTCCCTGAACATTTCAGGGGTGGACTTGAATAAATTTATCAATATCTAATAAAATTTATCAAAATTCAATTAATGTATTAAAGCGTTTCCACAAAAATATGGAAAGTCAGCGGTCCTGCTACAAATATAACTTTATGGATTGACGAATCATATAACAACGCAATAAAATATTGGTAATACTCATTAAAATGGCAGAAAAATCGTCGACCTTTTTCTGGACGCTCACAAACAGCTAGAAAGCCAGATATGCTGCAGTTTCAAATGCTATTAAAGTGTGTATTCATTTATAGACTGATGTCCAGGTTTACCTACCTACTTAGAGGTATTTAAGTACGTATAGTAAAGACAGTGGTTAGGTGTAATTTTAAAGTGCAGCTTTTAGATTGCGTTAGTACCTGGTTATTTTGGATATTTATTGTTATTAAGTTTTGTGAATTATTTCATTGTTATACCTATCTCGATCATTACTTTGGGGTAAAAGTAACTTAGATATAATTAAATAGCAGTAGAACGAAATCCGGCCCTGCAATGACCATGAAAATTCAGACTCTGAACCTGAACGCTAATTATAAATTGAATTTCTAACCTGTCAAAATCAACAATATTAAAAAATGTGTATACTATGAGAGTTTATGGATGTCGCACTGATTCTAGTTTAGAAATGAGAATAAAAACATTAAAAAGGAGAAAAAACTTACAAAAACATAGAATTTGCGGTTATGTTAACACTTATTGTTGTTATTGTAAGACGAGGAAGTTTTATATTCATCAGAGCCAACCCCTATACAGGAATTGAAAGCTATTAGTTTTATAAATTTGTGACTACAACTTCTATATAAAAACTCTTTATATAAATTATAATAACAGTTACTAAAAGTTGTATAAGTCTGTGATGGAAATGTTTCCGTTGCCGTTTTATAAAACCTATGGTTTTAAAACTTTTAGTAATTTTACATACCTACTATGCAACTTCGCAACTCTTTGGTAATCTTATAAACCACTTTTATAAACTCACAATCTTAATAAACCACTTACAAAAATAGCAGTTACTGTAAGTGAGCAAAATTGTTCATTGGGTATGATGTAGTAAAAACGATGTACTATACTAATTTTTATTCTTTAATAAAATTTGGTATTGTTACATGGAGTAGTTCTTTTTTAGAGCTTTGTAGAATTTTTTCATGTCAGAAGCGAGTTATTAGACTTATGCTAAACATGAAAGCCAGAGATACGTGCAGGGGCAAATTTAAAACTAATAAAATTTTGACTGTTACTGCCATCTATATCTATGACTGCCTACAGTTTTTAGTTAAAAACCAAAGACTCCTGTTTAAGTACCCACACTTACAGCACCAGGTTTCGAGGAGAGTTTACCCTTCCAATACATAAAAGAACACTATATAAGAAATGGACGTTTTACAGTTGCTTAAGGTTCTATAATCATCTGCCATTAAATATAAAATATATTCAATGTGACAAAATGCTCCTAGAACATGCTCGTAAATTTCTTTGTGATATTGAACCCTACCCTTTGGATGAATACTTTTCTTTTAATCTGAATACCTAACATATTGTGATAATTTTTAATCCGTAATTTGGTTATATTTTCTGTGTAATATGTGTAATATTTTATTTTGTGCACTGTTTAATTTCCCGTAGTAATATGATGTATTTCTCAGACCAAATGTCTTTGTACTGTAATACTCTGTAGAAATAAACGATTTACTTACTTACTTGCTATTGCCTGTGGCACATCTAATGCCGACGTGTGTAAAAATTACAAATTATCGGGTTCGACTGTTTCTATTGTCTGGAAAAACAAGAATAAAATTAGAGCATCTTTAAATTCAAACATTTCAAAATCAAAACGGGTCTGGAAACCAGCGAAAAAGCAAGTTAATCGAGCATTGAGTGATTTAAGCAGAAAAGAACTGAAAACATACCCATAAGTGGGCCCATATTACAGGAAAAATCCGAACAATTTTCTAAATTATTATCCCCTAATAATGAGACGTCTTTATACATGTAAAGTTTGATAGACCGTTTTACAAAAGGATAAATTTCTTCGAGTAAAATCCATGGAGAAGCTGCGAGTGTTTCTGCAGATACAACAAGGGCTTCTCTTGATAATACTTGGCTTGAAATATGTAGAGGTTACTCTAATAATGATATTTTTAATGGAGATGAAACTGGACTGTTTTATAAAGTTGTCCCAAACCAAACTCTCGAATTTTGAGAAAGAAAAATATCATGGAGGCAAGAAAAGTAAAGAATCACAGTTCTTGTTTGTGCCAATATGACAGGCAGAGAGAAAAGAAAATTATTTGTCATTGGTAAATCAAAAACGATCATATTCGTCAGGGATCGATCGATATGCCTTTTTTGGCCGATACCGATACCGATGCGATATGGCTGCATGTGAGACCAATACCGATATATATCGGACGCAAATGGTCGCTCATGGTCATGCATCACTGCGCGCGTGCTGTGTTTTGTTTTGACGGAGATTTGGAACGCGTGCCGTCATTCTCTCTGCACGTGTTGTAGTGGTTGTATTACTGTGTGGTGTAACAGTGTATTTCCCTCGTTACGCAAATAGTATTTTTGGAATCATATGTATTACACTATTTCCATAGATATACCAAGTGATACGTGGGTACATAAATAAATACCGAGTATAATTCTTTAATGCCCCCGTGGTTTTTCTTCCTAGTATGTAATGACCCTAAAATGATCCTTAGTTTGTTGTTTATAGGTATAGTAAGTAGCATAAGGTTACCTGTCTGTCTGTATGTTTTGGAAAAGGTAGTTACGCATGGAAGCCCTACAACCAGATCTGGTGTACGTTTCCAGTTCACCGTTATTTTATTTTCATTGAGATAAAAGTCCAGATAATAAGTTGCATACAAGGGTTCTAAATTGAGTGTAACCTTGTAATGGTCACGGGCCGCATTATTCTGTATAAGTGCTGCAAGAAGAGCTAATAAGATTCATAAGGGAAGTCTAGGAAAATAAATAAGGGATGAGATCATTATTAATTATTAATAGAACGGTTTAGGAAGCAAAGGATTAGCAGTAAAAGCAAAGAGACTCCACCTACCGGTTTGCATTAGCCTAGTGTTAAGTTTTACATACTATTTTCAACTTATTTAAATTATTTCCTTAACTGTTTACTGTTTTGAATTTCTAGCTTTGACTTTTGACGGACTGACGTCAGAATCTCAATATTCTGACAGTGCTACCAACCAGTTACTAGTTATATCGCGATTTTCCCTATTGATTGTTAAAGATCATAAGAAGATTAACTTAATAAATTAATTTTATTATGCAAATGGCTTTTCTTTGATTAACTTGTATGAATGGGCCTAGTGATTGATTGTTGTGTTATGTCTAGAGCACTCATTGGAAATTAAAGTTGAGTAGACATCTCTGGGCATTGGGATCACTTATCACTTTAGTCGTGTATTTCTGGTTGCATAACTACTAGGATAGTTTTTAGAAGATTTAATTCTCCTTTTTTGTTTCGAATTTTTTTTAAATTTCCGCTGATAACTGCTGCCATCGTGCTCATTTTTGCTTTAGCTATTGATACGAAAGCATTCTGACCTAGAGTCATCCTTTTTAAGGGATTATTTTTCGTATTATAATTAATTGTGATTTCAAGTTGTTGCTTCGTAGTTTTCGATTTTGGAGGCATTTTTGCAAATCACACCTTTTAGGGGGATCATTTTGGCAATTTTGTAAGTACACTTGGTAGCACATGGTTTGGTGGATTTTAATTATACATTTTCTATTTATTTTAGTAGTGTAATCATTGAATACAGTATTTATCCTACCCATTGTTACTGATTACGGTGGATATTTATTTTCTTTCTTGGGAAAACAGGAATACCAGACCCTTCGTTGAAGGTATGTAACAGGATAATTTTGTAGACGTTTCTTAACTTGAAATTTTCTCAATTATTAAGGGTCTTTGTATGGGGAGGCTACTCCATCAACCCGCTTTCATTTCATTGGCTCGGAAGCTCCTGCGTTGGCACATTTTTAAGTATTACCTCCCATTCACTCTCTGGGGAAGGCAATCCAGTATAACACGGGGCTGTTTCTGTTCCCACATCAACCACCTGGATGGGGAATACCGACAGCTAAGTCATATCATAAGTTTTTTTGTCAATATATTTTGGGGGGAAATTGTATACCGTACTTAAGTTAAGTTTATAGTTATTAGGTAAATTTTACTCTGCATTGGTAAGATATAATTATTATATGTACAGCGGAAGTTACTTTTCGTAACTAACAGATTTTCTATATTGGTGCGTTTTAAGTGGTTGTGCTTAAGCTTGAGCTATAACACTGAAACCATTAAATTTCTAGTTTAATAATTTATGTAAGTAGCTAATTTCTGCTCATTTACGAAACATAATAGTTTGGATATATACACTGTAAAAAATGGGAGTAAATTTACCCTTGTGTGTAATAATTACACATATTTTTAAGGTAACTTTACCAGCAAAAAGAGTGTAAAATTCTGTTTACCCAATATTTAGGGTAAACCTCCTCGGTAAATCAATTTAGAGGCAGTGTTCCACAAAATCACTGTACATTTACTTTGTGTGTTAGGAAAATTCCCATATTTTTAGTGTACAGTAACCTCTATGTATGGAGTTTTACACAGTGGCTTTGTATATTTACCACTTACGGTGCATTATTTCCTTGTATTTATGTAATATTCCCTTGCATTAATGTAATATTCCAGTTTTTGGTGAACACTGTAAGAAATGGAGGTAAATTTACCGTTGTTGCGTGTAATAATTACAAATAACTTTAATGGAACTTTACCAGCAAAAAGAGTGAAATATTTTGTTTACCCAATATTTTGGGTAAAGCTGCCTGGTAAATCAATTTAGAGGTAATGTTTCACAGAATCATTGTACATTTACCTTGTGTGTTAGTAAAATTCCTACATTTCTGGAGTACAGTATCATCTACGTGTATGGAATTTTACACAGTGGCATTTTATATTTACCATCTATGATGCATCATTTCCTTGCATTATCTTCCGCGAGGGGGCATTATCAATACCTTACCTTTATTTTATGTACACAGTAAAACACCATCAATAGATTGTATTAGGTACACTTCAATACGCGATTAGTTAGTTTTTGGTGTGTTACCCGTATTTGGATCACGGTATAGTGCCAAATAGTCAAAATACACCCTAATTTTACAAATATCCCAGCACAATGTCATACCCTCAGTCATCAGTGTCAAACAAAGGTAAGTAATTAGCAGAGTATTAGTTTCACTTCACTTTATTGGCGACAATGAATTCACTGTGATATGTACCTATTAGAAAATCATAAATAACATCAGTGTTTGCATTAAAATTTTAATAAAAGCCGAAGTGAAAAAGTTTAAAGTTTGCATTTGAGAATGAAAATTATCTATCCGCTGTAGATCTTTTGAAAAGATTAAATACTACACAAGGATTAAAACAATTGACATACGTCACTCCGACTGGTAACTAATTGGCGGGAGTTCTAAATTTTTATTAAAAGTATTGCTTATTTCGTGTTATTTCTGGTTAGTTTTAATTCTCTATAGGTATACAGGTTTTTCCTTGGAACCCTCAAATAACATATTTTGCCATATTAATGTAAGGGATTTTCTACTTTTGTGTACACTGGACAAGTTCGATGTTTTATGGCAAATAAAAATGAATTGTACAAATTCTTTTCCTGAACGACATACCACAGAGTGGTTGAGAATCGTGTTTATCCCAAATTTTGTCCCCCTCATCAGTTGGTAGCCGATTTTTAAAAGTATTTTTTTAACTTTGCTACAATGGGTCTACTTAACGCTCAATAAATTTTAAAACCGGGTCATTGTTTAATAATAATTTAATAAAATATCTCAACTTTAGTTACTTCACATACATTGTATAACATACTCATACAGTTGTATTAACAAATGTTCTAATATACTTATATATTTTTCCCTTAATGTGTTTAGTTATTATTTTGATATTAACATATTTATTTCAGAAGAATATCTCAAGGATGCGATCAAGTGATAGTACCTTAAGTGTAAATATCTTTGGAATTATAGCAATTAATGTAAAGTAATTTTTCAATGCATCTAATTGTTTATGCTTAGCATTATGTCAATGGTTATTTATGCAACAAGTACCTATATAAAGTGACCCTTTTTATAAAATCTCGTGCAAAATACAAACTTTATATACAAATCGTATACATTATTGAAATAGGCATCTCATAAAACGTCGAAATTGTTTTTTCTAAAACCAGCATTACAAGTCTATAATTTATGTGTGGTATTGAGTCTCAAAAGTTGTTTATTTTTGAAAAAGGTGCAAAAAAATCTTTCTAAATATTTGTTTTTGTTTTCCTTGGCACGGTCGGTGTGCAAGAAAAATAACTTTTGACGCTCAGAACTAATGAAAAAGACGGTCGTTTTGATGTAAATAGGTAAGTATTAGATTTTTTTTTTGTGAAGATTTAATATAATTTGAAATATTTTTGATGGGGTCCACAATGCGCCAATATTTTTAAATAGGAGGCAATTCTTTTGCCTTCAATTTTTGGGATCATTTGCAATTTTCACATAAGTATTTAAAATTCTGAGTAAAATTTTAATTACACAGGGTTTAATAAGTTAATCATTAGGAAAGCGACTTATTTCAAATAAGGAATGTTTAATTTTCACTATTTCAATTCCTTGAAACATATTCAATTTGTTAGAATAAAAACTTTATACCTTTATTAAATTTACGTAAATGTGTGCCTGTACTTAATTAATTATAGGTAGGTATATTTATATATAATAAATAGACATGCTTACCTCTACGTAGCGACATTTGACATAGTTTTAACTGACATGTTTTCGGTTATTATTACATCTACATGTAATTCTGCTCTGTAATTTTTCCAGTAAATTTTACATTTTCGTTTGAATTTTACCGGTTTAATGCAAATTTCAACAGTGTTTTTACCGACATCATGTAAAATTAATCGGTATTTTTACAGGTCATTATTACCTCTAACATGTAAGTTTGCTCTATAATTTGACCCGAACTCCGTAATTTTCCTGGTAAATTTTACATTTCCGTTTGAATTTTACCGGTTTAATGTAAATTTCATGGGTATTTTTACCAAATATTGTGTAAGATTCCTCGGTACTATTACACGTCTGTGTGTAACTTTTCACTTGAAATTAACTCAGAAATTTAAATTTACCTTTGACATGTAACTTTACATATGAAAGTAATTTCACCCCAAAAATAGGAGGTAGAAAAGTTGCCTCCTATTTTTGGGGTAAATTTACACCAAAATTTTTTGCAGTGTATATTTATATATATTTTTTTTTACCCTTTTTTACCTTTGGTATAGATAAATATATAATTTTTTCTTAATCACACATTGGCTGAAGACGTAACTTTTACTAGTGTCTAAAATACATAATTTGTATTATATATCAGTTTAACGTTTCATAGTAATAAACACCTTTAATGGTTTGTCATTTTGTTTTTTTATGTGTGTGTGTCCGTGTTTAGTAGATTTAAGGGGGGCAAAATTCTGAATTGTTGAGGCATTTGATAAAAGATTAAAATCTACTTGGCGCTCAACCCAACATCTTTTTTTTTACCCAGCCCGTCTCCACTGCAGTGTGGCCGGTGAATGCCCAACTGTCAACAACTGACAGCTGTCTATTGCTACCGATTAGTAGGTAACAGTGGTTGTGCTTTGTGTTGCAATCTCAATAATCGCAGCTCAATTTAGTAATCAGTGTTTGTTTTTTCGTATTTGTTCGCCGGCATTTAGTTTAGTGCATTTCGATTTCAATACTCATTCATGACTGACATTCATTATTCATTGAAAATAAAATACTCGAAAATGTGTGATGATGATAAAACTAATCCTGGACCTGGACCTGGTACTGGTAAACGCCCAAAAAATGTTTATTGGAATTTTTTTACTAAAAGTAGAGAACATTCTACCGTTTCTATTTCGAAAGCAAAATGCAGTATTTGTGAAACCATTGTTTCTCTGGGAGGCATGGGGAAGTCCGCTAATACGTCAAATATGAAATCTCACATGGAAAAATTTCATCCAGAAGATTTAAATAAAAAACAGGCGGAACTGTTGCATGTTACTGGACAACCTCAAGGTAAGTTGTGCTTTTGTTTAGACTGTCTGTGTTTTATGATTTTTATTTCTAGCAATAACTGACAATAAGCAACCAACAATTATTCAAGCATTACAAAAAATGAAAGTTTGGGACATTAACACTCCTCAGGCTATGGAATATCACTATCTAATAGGAGAAATGATATGTTTAGACAATCAACCATTTAGCGTTGTTAATGATATTAGGTTCAAAAGACTGATAAAAAAAGCTGTACCAAAGTATAACATTCCGTCAGATAAATATTTCCGCGAAAAAATGATACCTGATATTTATAAAAGAACCAAAACTACTTTAAAAAAACTTTAAAAAATGGCAGGAAATATTTCTTTCACAACATCTGGACTTGCAGTTATAATAATAACTCCTTTATTTCTTTGACAGGTCATTGGCTGGACACCATTAACATTACAACAAGTAACGAAAGTGGCGAAAGATGCAGTTTTGTTCTAGCCTGCAAAAATTTACCTAGTTCACACACAGGCGAGGCAATTGCAACAGCATTAACTGATCTACTCAAAGACTGGGAACTTAAAACTGAACAGGTATATCTAATAATAGCGGACAACGCAGGCAATATGGGCAAAGGGATAAATGAAGCGGGTTACAATTATCAACCGTGCTTTGTACATACTCTCCAACTAGTTATAAAGGACGCAATTGGCAGTCAGAGAGCAATAATTGATTTAATTGCAAAAGCTAAACGAATGGTGGGTCATTTTAACCACTCATCATTAGCTTGTTACAATTTGGAACAAATTCAACTTCGACTAAACATGACACCCTCGAAAAAACTCATCCAAGCAAATGATACACGATGGAATTCGCAATATTATATGTTATCACGGCTACTGGAGTTGAAAAAGGCTATAAATTTATATATTGTGGAATACCCGGGTTTAACTGATCTAACTTATCACGAATGGCAGCTGGCGGAAAGTCTTATAATTTGCTAAAACCGTTCGAAGAAATCACCAAACTGATAAGTAATCAAAACAATTGCATTTCCGAAGTTATTCCTTCTGTTTCCACACTAAAAGCCTATCTTACCAACAAGGAGAGCATTTTTTCAGGAGTAGGAACAATGAACGACCAGTTAAAAAGTGGTCTGAATAGTAGATTTACCAATATGTATTCAACTGACAACTTAGTACTCGCAACATTCCTCGATCCCAGGTTTAAAGATAATTTTTTTGACGATGTCACAAGCAACTTGGTTGTGTTGGAGTTAAAAACGAAATATACAGAAATGTCAGAAATGCAACCGAATGAAATTATTGAAATTTGTGAACCAAATCAGGGAAATGAAGCGAATGCAGGAAGACAGGCTGAAGAACTTAACTTAACTTTGCACATCGATTCGGATTCAAATAGTGATGGTGACGAAATGAACATCCCCCTAAGTCAGGTAACTGGCGCTGCTATGACATCTTGTTCTACCCAAAGTAATAAAGGGGCTGGGGAAACAACTCCAGCGATAAATAAAGATAAAGATGCTCATATTTTATTTTGGGAATCTTATGATAAATTAATCCTGAGTTCTAGCCCCGAAAAAAAGGCTAAGGTTGAGTCCCACCCTTTGGACGATGAGATTAATTAATATATATAGATCTCTTTCTATAATAACAAGAAATGAAGATCCCTTCAAATGGTGGGCTTCAAGAAGAAACATGCTTCCTGGACTATTTAGGTTGATGAAAACATATTTGTCAGCTCCTGCGGGAAGTGTGGCTAGCGAACAGCTGTTCTCAGAGTCCGGCATTGTCTACGAGTCCAGAAGAAACCAGCTAAATCCCGACAGGGCTGAATCTTTAATGTTCTTACACCACAACTTGGAAAACTTAAATTTCAATATTGATTTTTTAATTTTGTGTTTTTCTTTCTAAGTTTCAGTTTTGTTTTTAAAATTTTTATTATTTGTTTTTTTATATTTTAAGATTTTTAAGGGTGTATAATATAACTAATATGTATGTATCAATCATTCAACTACGCACCCAATATTTTGTTAATTTTTTAATATTTTACTCAACAATATTTTTGAACAAAATATAATAAAGACCTAAACCTAAAACACCGTTTTACCAACTTCCATATCGATCGATTATATCGGCAAAAAAGACCGATACGCCGATATAGTCGAAAATGGCCGATACACCACTATACCGATATGGCATATAGGCATCGGTCGATCCCTGAAGCGTTTGGATATAGCGAGCACTATTTTTGTCCACTGCACACTCGTTATAAGTGAACCTGACTGTAATACAAATAACATGCTCAAAATTACAAGCAAATATGTTTCAATTCATATAAATTATTTTTAACAGACACTAATGTGATAAATTATATATATTTAATGCATTTTTTCACATGAAAATGTTTCACTTTATTCAAATATTATTTCTTCCACCAAATTTTAGATGAAATATAAAAAAAATTGTTTATATCAATTTGTTGTAATTGTTAAAGCAATGTAAATGCTTGAGTCTGACAACGGGAATGTTTCTGATAATATTACATATAATATTTTTAATAAAGTTTCATCAAAATCGGTTCTGTTCCTAAGGGTTTTAAAGTTGCAGAATATCCCATTATGGATTTATATCAGTCTAAATTCTATTATATTATATCTGTGGTGCCCCCACTCTCTCTGGTAGGCTCAGTTCAGTTCAGTTCAGTTTTTATTCAGTTTCATTTGACATATTATTACAGAAAAAATATGTATAAAACAGGTCAAAGGGGTAAGCAATATAAACTAGACACATGACACTTACAAATTGTAGAGATAAAAAGATAAAATTCTACACTAATAGTTATAAAGATAAAACTTAAAAATTAGAAATCAAGAAATTCTTGGATTGAATATGGTTCTATATCACAGACATATTGGAAAACTTGTCCTCTGAAATCCTTTTGAAGAATTTTGTTTTTGAGAAAATCAGGCAGTACATTAAAGAATTTGATTGCGGAATAGAATGGTCCTTTCTCAGTTAGAGTTAAATGGTGCATCGGAAATGCATAATTGCTTTTGTGCCGAGTATCATAAATATGATTTAGGTTCAATGTTTTGAAATCAGCCTGATGATTTTTTAAATATAGTAAGCAGGAGTATACATATAGTCCTGGTATTGTGAGCATTTTGTTTTCCCTAAAGTGTCCTCGGCACGATTCATAAAATTTTAATTTGTACATTATTCTAACTGCCCTTTTTTGAGCTTTAAATACTTTGTGGAGGTCCGAAGAACCACCCCATATCTCAATTGCATACTTAACGATGGAATAAAAATTTGCATAGTATACCGTTTTAAGAGTCGGCGTGTCAAATAAACGTGATAGAACTCTAAGTGCAAAGCATGTTTTGTTAAGTTTTTTCACGATTTCATCAATGTGTAGGAACCATTTAATATTATTGTCTAAATTTATACCTAACAATTTAGTAGAATTGATGTTTGAAATTGGTACCTTGTCAGTTAGCAATTCTGGTACTTTTAATAATAAACGATCTGTTTTAAATATCACACAACTTGATTTAGCTTCATTTAGTATAAGTTCATTGGTATAAAACCAATCTTTTACATTTTGCCACAGTCGAGAGAGAGCGTTTGTAACTTCCTCAAGTGTATGACCCTTTATTAAAAGGTTTGTATCGTCTGCATAATTAATTATTGTTAATTTAATATTTGGTTCTGCAACATTGATGAGATCATTTACAAAAATTACAAAAAGGAGCGGTCCTAGAACGCTTCCCTGAGGAACTCCATAATTAATACTTAAGATATCAGATTCATGCCTGGCTCCATTAACGGTTATTGACGTTTTCTGCCTTCTATCTCGCAAGTATGAGCTGAACCACTGAAGACTGGTTCCTCGAACTCCGGATTTCTCCAGTTTACGAAGCAAGTGATTATGATTTAATGTATCAAATGCCTTGGATAAGTCCAGAAACAGCCCGCAGGCAATCTCTTGATCATCCAAGGCATTCAATATTTCACTGACAAAATTAAAAAGAGCTGTTGTTGTCGATTTATCCTTTACGAATCCGTGTTGAAAATTATTGAAAAAGTTAGTGCCATTTAAAAACTTGTATAATCTGTTATACATTAGTGTTTCTAAAATTTTAGAAAAAACAGATAGCAAACTCACAGGACGGTAGTTTCCTAGATTATTAGTATCACCCTTTTTATGAAGTGGTAACACAATTGCTAATTTCAGGGCGTCTGGAAATATGCCTTGACTAAATGACGCATTGAAGATAGGCATACTGGCTCATCTTGTAACATGTGCCAGTATCCTATTGTGTATCAATGAACAAAGCTGTACATACCAAGTTATACTTACATTACAACCTTTAATCACAAAAGAATTATAGAAGTCTTCTACAACACGTTACAAAAGTAAAAATCTTCATTGACTCGACTAGAGTAAAAAACTATGTGGTGACTCGCCAATTATAACTCATTCTGCAACACTGTCCATCTACTATGGATTCTATTTAGTCCCATTGTAATAATTCCAATGATATTTAAAGGCTCCAACTAATTTTGCAATCCATATCTAGGAGTGGTGCTGTAAATTAATTAAATATAATTACTTCCAGTAAACATATATCATTCACTCCATACTACACATAAAAAACTCAAAGCTGCCGACCGAGCTAGTATCAGAGGAGACCGGGGCATGCTTTATTTTCATATACTAAGCATATTAAATAAAAAATATAAAATATAATTTATTTACTTAATAGATGAAACGTCATCAATGATACGTAAATTATGTTGACATGATTAAGATAAGAAAGATGTTCCACAGGGATCCATTTTGAGGCTGTTGTTTTATATTCTATACACAAATGAAATATCAAGGACTGTTGAGCAGTCATTGTCGATGTAAGCAGATGATACGTCACTGATCTTTAGCAATACAAACACGGGTACTAGCCAACAAAGTGTAAGCAATGTGATGTGCTCAATGGGTGCCTGGTTTTCGGCAAATAATTTATCACTAAATATTGAAAAACACAAATCGTAAACTTTAGCTATCGGCCTAGTGATGCTCTTAACATGTATTTTGAAACAAATTAAATAGAAACTAAGAATAGTGTTTCATATTTCTCACCTTAATCTTGTTTTTTACTTGATAGTAGTATTCCGGGTGGCCACGAGTCAATGTACGCCCCCAATATTTTGGTTGTTTTTGTATTTAAAAATTTGGTTTTTGGTACAAATAAATTAGACAATAATAGGCTACTTTTGGGCTAACAGGAATGAAAATATCACTTCCGGTTGAACCGGAAGTGACATCAACTTTTTTTTCTGAAATGGAATGAATGACTATGTTTCTGACGGTTTCTCATTATGCATAAATTTCTAAGTGCAACGGTTTTTTCAGATGTAAAAGATCCCAAAACATAAGTGAAATACGAACAATTTTTTAATGTTTTCAAAATGGCCGCGTCAGATGAATGCGATGTAAGAAAATTACTAAGTAGGCTATGGAAATTATTAGTAAGGTTGTAGACTTGTCTGTAAAGCAGAAAACAGTTGTTTGAATTACTGATAGGTACCAGTATTTTTAGTTTTCTTTCAAAAAAACGGAATTTCGTTTTGATTTCCGTAGGGGTCCTATGAAATTTTTTTTAATGCAACTGTGCTATTTCTTTTATTAATCAGAAATAATGATTCATAAACTATAATTTTTTTGCTATTAATCATTTCTTAACGATATCCTTCGTAATAATAGTACTTTTAAAAAGTAAACACAATTTAAACGAGAAATAATTTTAATAGGTATAACGTTATAACCATGAATAAATTACCAAGAATAACAAAACTATTATAAAAATTGTTCAAACTGTTCACCGTTATGATTAATACACAGAGTAGCGCGACTTATCGTTGCACGTCTAACATTCTGTAATTGTTGAGGTGTTATTTATGCAATTTCGTGTCGAACTCTCTTCCAGATCGTGCCTTGTGGTTGGAGCAGTCATGTAGACTCTATTTTTCAAATGCGCCCAAATAAAAAAATCAAGTGAGGTTAAGTCAGGCGACCTTGCAAGCCATCTGACTGGACCATGATCCAACGATCTGGAAATAATTTATTTAAGTAATCCCTAACGATAATAGCATTTTGTGGTCCAGCCCCGTGTTGTTGGAAGTAAACCTCCTCAATATTGGTATTGGAAATTTGATTAATCTGTGGAACTATTATATTTTGGAGAAATTCTAGATATCTTGGTCCAGTTAGAGTTTCGTTAAAAATTATTGGGCCTATGATATGGTTGCCCAGTACGCCTAACCAAACATTGAAGCCAAACCGCTCCTGAAATCGCCCCTGTGTCATAATGTGAGGATTACCAATTGCTCACTATCGAGTGTTGTTTCGATTAAATAACCCAAGGTTTGTAAATCTCAATTCATCAGTGAACAAAATGTTTTTGATAAAATTCTCATTTCTTAACTGGCATAACTGTAACAAATTACAAAAGGTTATTCTTCGTTGATAATCATTCTCATACAAAAATTGATGCAATTGATATTTATAAGAACGATAGCCGTGTTTCTTTTAAATTTTTCTGGCTGATTCTTTGGAAACTGGTAATTCATGTTCAATTTGTCTTATCGAAATGGTTGGTTGGTTGGTAGCTTATTATTGTCTAATTTATGTGTACCAAAAACCAAATTTTTAAATACAAAAACAACCAAAATATTGGGGGTGTACATTGACTCGTGGCCACCCGGTATAGCCCTACCGTCCTTTTAAAAGGACACCATGTTTCAACCAATCACATCATTTCAATATTTTTTTAATTATTTTTTCATTAACTGTATCCTTGAATAACAATCGCAAGTAAAAAAAGAAAATTTCAAAAATTATTAGTTTCAGGGCTAAATGGTGAGATCATCGAGGGCCCCGATAAAAAGGAAAGCCTGCATATAAAAGTATTCTCCGCTGTACGTTTTTAACATTATCTTTCAGAGAGAAACTTCAAGCAGTACTTCGTCTTTTCAACACATATACAATTTGAAAAACTATTTTAAATTATAACAATATTTTTTGAATAACTACAGACATAGTATTATGATACGCTGTGACTAGAGTCCCGACTTGAACCCAGGTTCAGTCCCGAATAACGTCATCAAATGACATCATTTGTGGTTTTGTCGGGACTGGTGTTTCGCCCCGATTCGGGACTCACATTCAAATAAATAAGACATTATATTTTTACTGTATTTTATTTCAAAAACACTAAACTTGTTTACAGAAAATAGAGCAATTTGCTTGGTAATTTAGGACCTAGTTGGCAAGTAGCAAATACAGTTTCATTGGTTTTGACTTTGGCTACAGTGTCTTCTTTTACAGTTTAAACTTTAAACATTCTAACGGAAGAATTTTAAACACTTATACACTTCCAGTGATGTGAGTGTCATATGACCTGGCCATGGCCGTTTGTCATGACCAACGTTGTCATGACCAAAATGACCGACACGTCACAAATCAAAATACTGTCATGGCCATCCTAACCTCAAATTTCGTTTTTAATACGTATTTTGAAATTTGGCAGTGTACTGTGAGAGAACTTGAGGAATTGTGAGAATTCTACATCAAAATTTCACTAATTTCAACAACGTGAAGTCAATAATGTAAGTAACATCATTGTTTCGCTAATTGATAATAAATAACAGAATTTTGAATATTTTCTATTTCCTTGTCTGGCACACAAAAAATAAGCACGTGAGATTATAAGTTATGCACGGTTATTTCTTATTAATTTTTCATTTTTTCAGCGGCTGCAATGAGAAAGAAAGGAACAGTTTTTGAGTATTATTCGAAAAATCCTCGTAAAACTTCCAATCAACAAATCCTAACGTACACATGTAAATTCTGTAAAAAGGAGTACGCAATGCATTAAACTAGAATGGCAAACCAAATTGAAAACTGAAATGAAATCTAGATCCACTTTCCATTCTGAGTTACAGCGGACAGTTCAAGTTCAAGATAACAGTGGTGCCTCTACATCAACTACTTTAAATATTATAACCATTCAAAATTCAGACAATCCCATTACTCTTGCAATGTCTGCACCTCCCGCAAGTCCAGCGACTTCATCAGGCTTTCTCAGTCGCCCTGAATTTTCTGCGTCCTTTTCAAGATCAAGACCGACAGTGGATTCTTTTATCAATCACATGACAGAATCTGAAAAAAAATTGATCTGGAACCAATTATCAAAGGTGTTCTATGCTTCAGGTACACCTCTACATATAACCGAAAACAAATATTGGGTTGACGTTTTCCAAAGACTCAGACCTTCTTTCACATTGCCAACTCAATTTAGGCTCTCAAATTCACCATTGACTGATATTTACACAGACGTAGAACAGTCGGTTAATGATTTGGTAGCGAATGCAGATTTCGCGGGAATTCAGTGTGACTGTTGGTCTAATATCAGCATTCCTCTCCGAGGAGCTGTGGGACCTTGTCGCTGGTAGAGGCTTAAGTAACTGCGATGATCCTGAGAGCAATGCCGGCGGAAGCGCTAAGCTTCCAGTAGGGTCACCCACGCTGGTAGGGTCAAGGGTGAGCAGTGAAAACAAAGGACAGCTCAGCCCCAGGATCCACACCGACAAGGCGTGGCTACGGCAAATGGCGAACCCGGGGATTATCCAAGCCACGGGTGAGTTGTACCACTCACTCGCTTAAAACCGTAATCACGGCCCACACTTCAACGACCTCTGTGGAAAAGAAAAAATGGCACCGTAGGGGAACGTCGTGTGGCAGTCGTGACCGGGGGACTTGCCTTAACTGGCTGGCCGACGAGAGAACCTCTATAAAAGAACCGACAGCGAATTCACAAAAACCTTTGGACACCGGGCGACCTCCATAGTATGAAGCCTTGCCCCCGGAATGGGCGTCACCCCGGGGTCGACCGACTATCGACCCTACTCGTGGGATGGAAAATGGAGAGTGAAACAATAAATATTGAAACAAACAAAAGACGGAGACGACAAGGGCGAGTTGAGAACATACACCAGAATATATTATTTACCCAGTGAAAAAGGAGTTGATATTCCAGTGTGCAAGGAATTTTTTTAAAAGAATTTGAGTGTTTCTGATGGGCGAGTTACACGTGCTTTGCGGCAAAAAGAGCAAGGTGGTACTCCCTCTAGAGATAAACGAGGAAAAAAGGCTCCATATAATAAAACACCTGATGATAAAATTGAAAAGATTACCAATTTTATTGCTGCATTTCCGAGATATCAATCACATTATTCAAGGAAAAAAATCCCAACCGTTGCTACTTAGCCCCTACTTTGAATCTGTCAATAATGTATAACTTATACAACGTGTCACAACACCTTGGTGCAGAATTGTAAACATAGACTTCTGAGGTGAGGAGAAACACGTGAAAGTACGCAGAAGTTTGCAAAACGTACATATAATTTGTAATTTGTTTCTATTTTCCCTGATGCGACGCCAATGATCAATGTAAAACACACAGCACTGACCTACGGCACCATCGACAAAAACTGTCACAATTCGAGGTGGTGTAACCTTGAATTGTGGTCTATTCTGTAAACAACTGTGTCCCTGGAAGCTACCTGTCCGATGATTTAATTTTATTCGCAGGTCATATCAGTTGCGATAGTGGTCTGGGTGTATTGTGTTTTGTGTAGGATAGTGGTAAATGTGGCACACTTTACACACTTGAATATTTGGACATGATGAATATGGATTAAGATTCCCTAATAGACGTACTCCCAGTAGAAATACCATACTTGCTACAGTGCAACACGTTCGCGATAAGGGTTCGGTACTACCGCACAAAGGAGGCAAGGGTTTTGTTCAACGCTACAGAAATGTTGATGACGCCGTTCTGGATATCGTTGCTCAGGACCCCACTCTAAGTACGTGAGATATTGCTCGCAGAACTCAAACATCACATCACACCGTATGGCGAATTTTACGAGAAAATACATTTCATCCGTATCATTACCGAAAGGAACATGTATTAGAACCTGCAGATTTTGAATTACGCGTTATGTTTTGTGAATGGCTATTAGAGTGTCTTCAGCAGGACAATCGTTTTCAAAGCAACATTTTGTGGACGGATGAATCATTGTCTACACGACAAGGAGTGTATAATAGCCGCAATAGTCATGTATGGGTTATTGAGCTCAAGAAAATCCACATGTTCACCGTGAACTGCGTTCTCAGTATCGCTTCTCCGTAAATGTGTGAGCAGGATGGTACAATAATGCTTTAATAGGCCCATACATTCTACCAACACAACTTAATTCTGATGTGTATTTGGATCTTCTAAGAAACACATGATTCGATGACTTACCCTGGCAACAATACGAAGGATGTGGTTTATGCACGACGGGGCTCCTCCTCATTTTGGATGTCAGGTACGTACACATCTTAACGAGGAGCTGCCTCAACGATGGATTGGCCATGGGGGATACATTCCTTGGCCTCCAAGATTGCCAGACAAATCCAATGGATTCTCTTATTTGGGGATACATGAAAAATCTGTATGCCACTCCTGTTGAGACCAAACTATTGCAACGTATAGAACAAGCTGCAGTGCATATTAGAAATAGTGCGGATAAATGTGATCGTGCCCTAATCCGTCGCTTACAACTTTGCTGTGAGGTTAATGGTGATAAATTTAAACATTTACTGTGAATAATACTAATTTATAATATTTTTGTGATTTGGAATTTTTTACTTAACTTTTCTAACACGGGGAAAGTAGTAGTGGTAAGTGCAGCTAAGTTTTAAAATAACAGTTTAGCGCAATTTGTACTTGTATTTGAATGACAGTAACTGCTATCCTTATTAATATTAGTGACGAACTAGTAGTACAGAATTTTCGTTATGAACCAGTGGCGACTCGTCACGAGATATATAATTTTGCTCTTTTTTACTTGAATTCAATTACAATTCATGTTTCTAGATGTTTTTCGATGTATATAACCCACGGTTAAAGTTTTGCACCAAAGTGTTGTGACACGTTGTATAAGAATGAAGTAAAAGATTCCGTGTCAATATTTGTATTCCGAAACATCTTCCGGAAAAGATTTAACTTGAGTTTTCATGCCCCTGTATCTGACAGTTGCAGGAGATGTGATGAATATGAACAAAAAATTAAAGCTGAGCTTTATGAAACAACTTGAGGAAAGCAGAGAGTGCACGTGCAGGAATGGCTTCAGATGCTGAATTGGGTAAAATACCTGAGAACGATATAAATTAAATTTCAAGATGGCTACTGATGATGAGTTGCCAGATTCTGATAATCAGAAAAGTGCAGTTTTCTCATGTTGTAAAACAAAAAAATGTGCTATTGCAGTTTGTATGAACTGTGGAAATGTCTTTCACAGATCCTGCATACTAAGACTTAAAAATATACAAGTAATGGACTCAATTAGTGTGACGTCACATAATTATGCAACCCCTATATACTAGTGTCATGACACACGGGTTGCCTGCCAAGCATACTGAAATTTGACCCTTAATGCACATGTTTATAAGGCGACATTTTCGAGGCTAGAAACATAGCATACAATTTTATTTTATTTCTCCCGTGTAAGAAATATTTAAGAGATTTCAGTTATCATTTATTGCATGGACAAGGTATTGGTAAATATACACAAGTATAAAGTATTACAAAAACTGTAAACAAAAACTAAAATAAAGTTTTTCTAACTCATACAAGGATATATACATTTTAATGTACTTTTTGAATGTGAAATAGGTATTCGAAGTCCTTAAATATGTCTTCCACAGGAGAAATAAAATAAAGTTCTATGCTATGTTTCTATCCTCGAAAATGTCGCCTTATAAACATATGCATTAAGGCTCAAGTTCCAGCGTGCTTGGCAGGCAACCCGTGTGTCATGACACTAGTATATAGAGGTTGCCTAACTTGTGACGTCACAACTAATCTAGTCCATTAGTGACTCAATAGTGAAGTGCTGTAAATTTAACCTAGCCCTGGCTTCTTCGAGTGCACATAATCAAGAAAAAACGGACGAGGCAAATACTAAACATGAACTTGAAATAGTAAAAATGGAAAATCTAATGCTAAAAAGACTCTTGGAAGAATTAGAAATTAAAAATAGATTATTGGAAAGTAATAATAAACTCTTAGAGGAGAACAAAAAACTACTTGAAGAAAAAGTGAACATGACAAAAAACCAGACACTTAATCCCATAAATGAAACCAACAAAAACATTCCACATAAAATCCAAACAAATGATTCATACAGCTCTGCAACTAAAAAACAGTCATCAACTTCCCAAACAAAAACAGATCAAAACAGGGAGGGAAACGTAAATCTAGCATCGAACTCCGGTAAATCTGCTAAACATGTGCAGCTAGAGACAGCACAGCGGAGTAAAATGAATGATATCATAAACTTAACAAACATTAACAAAGAGGAGGATGAATTCAAACCAGTAACGTACCATAAAAAATCAAGAAGAGCGGTTACGAAATTTTATGGTAACAAGGAAGACGATGAATTTGCCATTAGTAGAAAGGCCTGGCTCTATCTTTATAGAATCAAAAGACACATAACTTCAGAACGAATCAAAGAATTTATCACCAAGCAGCCGAAGTTTAAGGATGCTGATATTAGCATTAAGGAGCTACCGACCCTTGAATCTCAAAACAAATGTTTTATGTTTGGAATTAACTGGGATTTTAAAGATGATATATACAACCCATCATCCTGGCCGAGAAGTATGGCATTCAGGAGGTTCGACTTTAAGAAATACCGCAAGTATACTTCTCAAACACCGGGGGATTTTTGAGTACCGACTTAACTAGTAGGAGAGAGAGGTCCAACAACACACCAGCAATTAACAGCATATTAAAGCCAACTTATGATGACCTAGGAGCAAAATGCAACTCCATTACAACTGATGCTCTACATCTAGAGTCACTCCAAGCCAGAATAACCCACATGGCATCCGACTTTCAGCTATTGCACCTTAATGTACAATGTCTCAGAAACAAAATCCATGAACTTGAAGTATTCTTAAAAAATAACAACTTTGACTTTTTATGTTTGAATGAACACTGGCTCACAAATGATGAAATCGAGTCAACCAAAATTGAGGGTTTTCAAGTCGTCTCTAGTTTCTGTAGGTCGAATAAAATTCATGGCGGTGTTAGTATTTATGCAAGAGACTCCCTAAAGTGCTCATCGATCTCCTTCAATATTGGTAATATCTCAGAGGAATTGCACTGCGAAATGTCAGGTATTGAATTTGCCAATTGTCAAATCATAACAATTTACAGATCCCCTTCAGGTGATTTTAACACATTTTTGGCTAAATTAAGTGAAATGCTTGGTAAGCTGAGCAAGAACAAAACTACAATCATTACAGGGGATTTCAATGTTAAATTCAACACCTCTGACAACAACACCTTATTACTTACCAACATTTTAACTTCTTTTGGATTAAAACAAACAGTATTTGCAGATACCAGAAATAATTCCTGCTTGGATAATATTTTTACAAACATAAATCCCAATATGCACACCACAACTATACACGATACCAAACTCTCAGATCATTTGGGTATTTTTCTGAAATTTGAAATCTGTGAAGTTAAAGCTAAAACAAAAAATGTCAGAGTTAACTTTAGACCAATAACCGACAATGGGCTATTCCAACTGTATCGCAAAATTGAAGAAGTCAACTGGAACTTTCTCAATGGGACGGACACAGACATTGACACTAAAGTACAACAGTTTCTCGAAACATTATTAGACGCTATTGATACCTGCTTGCCTATGAAATCTAAAATGCAAAATAATTTTAAATCCCGGAAAGTCAGTTGGTTCAATGAAAATCTACAAACTGTGCGAAAACAACTCAATTTTCTTATTGACACAAACAAGCGAGACCCTCTCTTGATATCTAAGGCAGCTGTAAATGCTTATCGCAATAAATACCGCATTGAAATTTGTAAGGCAAAAAAAGCTGCCAACGATAATTACATAAATAAGTCTCAAAATACACAAGCTGCAATGTGGGAGATCATAAAAGACAATAATAGAAATTTCCAGACAGTACCTAGTGATTCTATAAATGCAAACGACTTCAATACTTATTTTTCAAACGTAGCAGAAAACTTATTAAACGATCTTCCACTAGTCCCATCCACCAAGTCATTTTCAGAGTTTCTCCCTAAAGTAAGTCCCAACATATGTTTTAAATTCAGGGAAGTCTCTTACAATGAAATGAGAGATGTTATTGATAATCTAAAAAATAGTAACAGTAAGGATGCATACAATATTAATGTGCAAATAATAAAAGTAATTAAAAATATTATAGTATATCCCCTGACAAATATAATTAATCAGTGTATCAGGCTTAACATTTTCCCAACGATACTTAAATTATCCAAAGTCATCCCAATTTTCAAAAAGGAATCTGTTGATGACGTTTCCAACTACAGGCCCATTTCATTAGTCCCAATACTGTCTAAGATTTTCGAAATGATTTTAAAAATCCAAATTACACGTTACTTCGAGGATAACAACTTATTCCATACAAGTCAGTTTGGTTTTAGAAATAAGCAGTCAACAACTTTGGCTATCAATAATTTGACTCAAATCATTTTGCATAATTTTGAATTAGGCAACATAACCAGCGGCACTTTCTATGATTTGACAAAGGCCTTCGATTGTGTGTCTCATAGTATTCTTTTAGATAAACTAAGCCATTACAAATTTGATAAAAATAGCATATCACTGATCGATTCTTACCTATCAGACAGGAAACAATATGTTTCTTATAAAAATAATGATTCCAATCATACAGTCATAAAGCATGGTGTCCCACAGGGTTCAGTACTTGGTCCAGTGCTATTTATCATATATGTAAACGACCTTGCCAATTGTGACAACACGCCCCTTATTTTATTTGCTGATGATACAACAGCTCTCAATGTTGACAAAAATTCTGATCATCTCGCCGAGCAGATTGTGAATACACAATTGAAAATTAAACAGTGGTTCCTAGCAAATAAGCTTACCGTAAATCTAAACAAAACACAAACAATGACGTTTACTCTCCGTCACACTGTCGTCAATCAGACCTCAGATGTTGACTCAGTGAAATTTCTTGGGGTATACATCGATCCATTACTCAGTTGGGATAAACATGTTTTGAAGCTATCTAAAACTTTATCAAAGAAAATATTTCTGCTGCGAAATCTAACAAATACTGTTTCAAGGCAAGTTCTTGTCTCAGCTTATCATGGTATTTTTCACTCCACTATGACATATGCTGTATTAATCTGGGGACACTCATCCCACAGTAAAATAATTTTTAGTCTGCAACGCAGATGCTTACGAATTATGGCAGGTTTGAACTACAGAGACGACTGCCGTGATAAATTTAGAGATTTTAGTATCCTCACCATGCCATCAGCCTATATACTTGAATGTCTTCTGTACATTAAGAGTAATTTGCAGAAATTTAATAGTCAGGGTGATTCGCACTTATATCCCACTCGTCTCCGCAATAATATTGCGCAGAATTTTTTTCGACTTGCAAAATCAAGAGTTGGCACTAGCTATTACTGTATAAAATTTTTTAATAAGCTACCTGACAATTTCAGAGGCTTGGATTTTAACATTTTTAAGGAAAAAATTAAAAAATACCTTCTCAGGAAGGCCTTCTACAGCTGCGATGAATATTTAGAGGAACGTTTCTGCGACATTTAGTTATAAAAATTTTATCTTTTTTCTGTTTTTTAATTTAATTTTAAGATAACTGTATATTGTGTTTTAAGCTGTCACTGTCTATTTTAATGATATACTTTCTACCCTGGACTTGTGTAAACATTTTGATGTATTAGCACCAATAAATGATTATTATTATTATTATTATTAACTGTAGTATCATTCGATTTAATGTCGACTCTACCCACACCTCATTTTCAACAGGGATATGCTACTACAAACGACAGCTGTGGACTTACTGTTTAGGTATACATTGTTAACGCATTGTTCTAGAAAACCAGTTAAATCTGGCAATAGGGTAAAATGAACGCGCTTGCGAGCACGAAAGACAGTTGAAGTTAGTCGTTTGTAACCAATCAGTAGCATCACATGTAGTTTATGGCAAATAAATATATATTATAATATAATACAGTGCTTTATATCTAAATCTAAAGGTTACAAATCATAAAAAAGAAAACAGAATATTAAATTCTAAACATACATAACTTATCAAATAATCACGCCCACATGTACGTTTGGCACGAAGCCCTAGCTTCCAGGGGACCTCAAGAAATTGAGTCTTGACATCAAAACTAATCATGTATAGTGAGGTGAGCAAAACAGAAATATTAAATTATCTGCCGTCTGCAATTACATCATACAAAATAAAATATCGAAAATACAACAAATCGATCACAAATTCTTAGTTTTGGGACATTCGTATCTAGCTTGCAATAGAGATTTTGGAGTAATTGAAAAACATAAAAAGGTTTTTAACCCTTTCACTGCGGAGCGGCTCGACCTAACCTCTCCCACTGTGCGGGTTAAAATCGTCGCTTGCGAGTATAGTCGTCCAGAGCAGTCTGAAGCAAATGGGTCAAAGATCAAAATGGCTTCCCCTTAATTATTATTCCTCTTTTATTCAAGTTATTCATTGCTCTCTTAATTATCAAAAAAAAAAAACTAAAATCGGGAATAAAAAACTAAAATTAGCATATCTTTAAAATTTCTTTATTTTGTTTTTATATTGGGGTGCCATATTTTATATTATAAACGAATAAACAGAAAAAACAACACAATGTTCACTAATACGGTGCAGTTATGGGTTATGGCAAACATATAACAAACAATAATTCTCAGTAAAAACAAATAAATAACCTCTAAATTTAAGTCAATAAATTTTCTTTGTGTGATATACCTCAAAGCAAGGAATGACGCACAGGCCCACGTCACAAGTTGAACACATGTATCTGGATTCGGCTCTTTTCCCGTGCTTTGCACAAACAACACATCGTTTCATAGCATTTTTTTTACTTTTTGTTGAAGGCACAAATTTGAAAAAATGTCTTTCTGTTAGTCTCAAATCAGTATCTGCCGCATCTGATCTACGTCCTCCGCCACTTCTTTCTAGGGGAGTATGATACTTCTTTATCAACCCCTTTATGAGTTTTATTTTATATTCCTCAACAGGCACATACTTATCAGTCTGGGTCTTATACAGCTGGTAAGAGTTCAGTACAGCTAAATCTAAGAGATGAAAAAATACTTTCTTGTACCATTTCACCGTCTTCCTAACACTTTCAATTGATGAAAGTAGCATGTCTGTTTTGTCTACAGCTCCCATATTCTCATTGTAGTCGATTATGCAACTTGGCTTTATTATTTCTTTTCCCGTTTTATAATCTTTTTTACCAGTATTTTTCATTTCTGAAGTATGACAAGAAGTCAACATATTGACTTCTCGTTTGTCTTGCCATTTTACCGCAAGCATTGTATTGATGGCTTTATGGGTACATTCGCCCCTTTCTAATTTTTTATCAAATTTTGGCATATTTTTGCGGTTTTGTTTCACTGTACCACAGCAGTTGGTTTTATTCTTATCAAGAAGGGCTAACAGATTCGGGCTTGTGTACCAATTGTCTATGAATAGGGTATGGCCTTTATTTAAATATGGCTTCAACAATGTCATTACAATATCACCAGACTTACCAATTGACTCATCATTCTTCTTTGCCTTGTGCTCCTCAATGTCACTTGTGGAGCCGGTGTACACGATAAAGTCTAATACATATCCCGTATCACAGTCACAAAGTACAAAAAACTTTACCCCAAATCTATGCCGTTTTGAGGGAATGTATTGTCTAAAAAATACTCTACCTCTAAATAACAACAGACTCTCATCGATACATAAATTTCTAAAAGGTTGTAAACCCTCTTTGAATTTATTTCGAATATGATCAACTACCACTCTCACTTTTATTAGTGCGTCTTTTTTTTGTTCGTTTGGCGCAACTTGTTCATTATTATTGGTAAAATGCAATAACTTGAGTATCAACAAATATCTGTCTCTCTTCATAAGCCGAGTGAAAATAGGCGTACTGAGGTAACCGTCGGTAGACCAATAATCGTTCAGTTTTAATTTTTTGATGTGTGGCATTAGTAATGAAACTGCTAAGAAGCAATACATTTCTTTATAATCAACTTCTTTCCACCTTTTCAGGCGAGAACTTCCGGCGATTTCATTATAACAGACATAATCATAGTATCTGTTTGTCTCTTTTGCGATAAATTCCATTATCTGTTTATCAAAAAAAAACTCGAAAAAATCAACAACATCATCCGTCACAACTTCGACTTTACAGCCAGCATTATTACTATCGAAAATGTGAACTGTTGGTGTAAAATTTTCTGCTTCTTTCCAATTGAAATAGTTTTCCTCTTCTGCGGATAACTCCATGTCAATTTCCTGCTCGTCTTCTTGTAAGGATATATCCACATTAGTTTGTCCAGTGTTGTTGTTTTCTAGTATATCAGAATCATTTATAAAGTTTTCAAGATTATTTATAAAGTCGTCATCTACATCGTCTTCATGTTCAGAGTCCCAATCGTAATTGTTTTCGTCATCATCATAGTCGAAATCCGGCTCACTATCACTATTAGCTAGAATTTCTTCTAACTCTCTGTCTGTATAATATTTACGAGACATTATAATTATAATTATAAAAATAAAACATCAAGTAAAATAAAGCAAAGTCGTACTGGTGTGTAAGTATATATTATGGCGGGACATTCTTCATAAGACGTTAAGCCACGCCTTTCGTATATCGCGCGCTGCCAATAAATCATTATTTATCTCTAGATTACGCCTACGCGAGTTGACACGTCTAGAGCAGTTGGTATCAATTTTAAAATATTATGCGAGTTAACTCGCTTTGAGCAGTTGGTCGAATGGCGCGTATACACGTCTTGAGCGGTGAAAGGGTTAATGATATTTACATTCCTGATGATTGGGTTAGTCATTAGGACTTCACGAAAACAAAATCCCTTCGTGATTGTCGAGATGAAAAGCAAAGATTTCATAACAACCTCACCATTAGAAAAAAATATTACTAATCACATGAGAAAGTTAATTGGCTAAGGATGCAATGGTTGCGATTTGATTCGAATGAACCGGACCAAATTTTTTATAAGGAATCGAATAACAATGATGTTATTTTTCAACAAATTGATATCAAAAAGCGAAACACTGATACTTTTCTAGGAAATCTTCCACTTTTGTATCCAACGGGGAGGGAAATAGAAGCAGCCAAGTACAAAAACTTGCAAGAATTGTTGGCATATATACCACCTTATCTCCATGTTTTCTACAAGAACTTAAAGGCAAATGACTTAGTGGGAATAAATGATGATGAAGACTATGAAAATGTACTTTACTCTGTTGAAGATTCTCAACGAACCGAGACCAATCTAAAAGTTCAGTCATCAAACTAATCAGAACTTTTAACGCAAGGTTCCTCATCAGAGAATTTATCAAGTCGTAAAGAAAATGTAAAAATTAACAAAAAAAAAGGCAATTGGTGTTGAGAAAAATAAGAAAATAGTTACAAAAAAGTTAAAACGTACAAAAAATAAAAAGAGAGGATACAGTTTTGTTAAGTAAAGTTGTGTTCAAAATATAACATTCAAAGCGGCATCCCTTAAGAATTACATCGCAAAAAGAGCCGCCACGAGAGCCGAGCGCTTGTAAACGAACACCTGCTTAATGCGTTCAGAATCGGATTCAAAATTTTTATGACTACATTCGTATTTTACTTATCACCCACCATGGTCTCCATTTAAATATTTATTACCACAAAAAACACTACTGGGAAATTTTCCAATTTAATCTCATTAAAATACTAGCACTATATTACAGTTTTTTTAATTTCTTTTTATCGGCAGTTTCAACACAAAGGGCACGCACCACAAAAATAACATTAATTTAGCATTTTTTTTTAATTACTGTCAAATATGTTTGTTTTTAAATGTTTTTTCATTATATTATTATGCTATTAAAAAGTACCTAAGGCAAATTTAATACACATTGAAATAGTTGTACTTTGGCTATGGTTGAGTGAATAAGTGTTTCCAGGTTTCCAGTTTTCTTATTGTGTTCGTGTTCTTATTGTTATAATAACTGTTAGTATTTTTGTTGATTCTTATTGCTAAAATATGGATATCTGGCGCCCCTTTCGAATACCTAATAATAATATTTGGCGTCCATTCGAATATGAAGATGATCATTACCTCAACCAGGGTATTGGAGCTATCGAAAATATATTATTTGAGGCACCCCACAATATTATTTGGCGTCCATTCGAACTTGATGGCAATCATGGACTCAACGAGGGTATAGTAGATGCGGAAAATATTGCTCCTAATAATACATCATCACGGCCACAGCGTCTCTTTGAAGCAAATCATAAAAATATTGTACCACTTATTAAAAGAAGAGCTAAACAGAGAAGGCATCATTTACATCCTAGTGATCAAAAAATAGTACTAAATGTGTACAATCAACTACTTGAAGAGCAAAGTAATAAAAGTTTTGGGCTCATCAAACGTGTTTCCGAACTAACAAAGATTTATAGATCACAAGTTGGACGTCTGGTGCAAAAGGGGATAGTGAGAAGGAAGAAAAGAACCAAAAGACCTTTTAAACGTATATCTAGTGGGGTGAAATGTGAAATAAAAAAAATTATTTATCAATTTTACGATACAAATAGTGTGCCTACGGTGCAAGACATTTATGATAAAATTCGCGAGAAGAACATATACTTTCCTTACCGCTTTACAATCTTAAGAAGGCTTATTCAAAGTTTAGGTTTTTCATATAAAAAATTAAATAAAAGATTATGCATAACAGAATCTAGAAGAATTAAGGAGTGGCGGATGGATTATTTGGACAAAATAAAAAAATTTCGTAGGGATGCTAGACCTATCGTTTATTTGGATGAGACGTGGTTTGACACCCATGAAATAAAATCCAGAGGTTGGTCGGATGGCACTTTAAAATCTTCTCCAAATGTGCCTTCCTCGAGAGGCAAACGTATAATAATAGTACACGCGGGTAATGAAGATGGATTTGTAAAAGGGTGTTTAATGCTTTCCGCAAAAAACATTGCAAAGTCATCGGCCGATTACCACCAAGATATGAATGCCACTTTGTTTGAAAAATGGTTTGCAGAGAAACTATTGCGTAACATAAAGCCAGATTCGGTTATAGTGTTAGATAATGCCTCTTACCATTCGCGACAAGCTGAGAAAATACCAACTACATCGACGCGAAAGCTTGAAATAATTGAATTCTTAAAAAAACACGCGATAGATTTTGACAAAAAATCTACAAAAAAAGTATTGTTACAGGCGGTGAAAAATGCAAACATTAAAAAAACATTTGTAATAGACGAACTTGCAGAACAACATGGTCATACAGTTTTAAGACTACCCCCTTACGATTGTGAGTTAAATCCTATTGAAAAAATTTGGAGTGCATTAAAAAATTACGTTAGGAAAAGAAACACAAGCCCCCGACTTAGTCATAATGTGATACAACTTATTAGAGACAGTGAGAAGCCCATAGAAAAGCATTGGAAAGGATGCGTGAACCTTATTAAAAAAATTGAAAATCAATATTTTGCCACAGTTCCTCAACAACAACCGATTATAATAAATCCCAATGATTCCTCATCATCGTCATCTTCCGGGGAAGAAGAATAATTTAATTATTGGAGCATGCATTGCAGTGAGTAGGTTCAATGTAGATACCAATAATAATAATGTTGTCTTATACAAAATACAAAAAGAAATATTTTTTTGTGACATGTACCAAAAAAAAGAAACAACAATGTATTTTAGCTACACGTGCTTTGGCAATACACACATATATATATATATGTATAATAGGATTATACAACCATTGTTAGGTAGGGTCAATATAATGCTAGAAATAAATTCAAGATAAAATGGATGTAGGGTTGTTGTATTTTTATTTAATAATAAGTAGAACTGTGAAATCCAACATTTATGAAAGCAGGGAATATTTTACTTTCATACTTTCATTACTTGCCAAATTCTGAAATTCTAACTCCGGTTCTGCAAGTCAACGTGGACTCTACATACTAGACTAATACGCATAATCAAATTCGACCAATCATTAGATCTGTAGCAGAATTTGCCTTCAATTAGATTTAGTGGGCGTAACTTATTTACTTAACTCGGTGGTAGTTTATAAAAAAAAACTACTTAATTTAATTTATGGTCATTTTTTGTCACACCTCCAAACAATAGTAAAAAAGAATAAAGGAAGCCGCAAATGCTGCTTATATTTTGGATTTGAGTTTAACAACTTGTTCCTTTTATAAATATTTTTATAGCCCATGTTTATTATAAGAATAAGTTTAGTTTTTTAAAATACCTTTATATAGAATTTTTTTTTTTTTAATAAATTTAGTGCACAAATACACTTTACTTTTAATTATACAAAAATATTAATGCAACAGTGGCCTCCATTTTTTTTCTTTTTATTGTACAAGTTTTTAAAAGATTTTTTTGGTTGTATCAAATAAACACACAAAAAAAGAAGTTACTATGTAAAAATAAGTTTTTTCATTTAAAAAATGTGGTGTTGAAATGGGCAGGTTAAAATCGGGAAATTCTAAATTGCTTTTTTCCCAAAACTAATTTTTATCCTTTAGGCCACTCTTGCACTATACGCCTCAATTATACTGCAAAGTGTAGTAAAAAAGCCAGACATGAAAATTATGAGTTACGTAATGCTGTTTTTTCCTTACCTAATAAGGGCAGCCCAGATGATATCAAGTCAGAATTGTTAAAGAATATTTATGGCAGTATCGAAAAACCTCTTCTAACTTGATCAATAGTTCTTTGGAGACAGGTAAAATTCCATCTGTAATAAAAATATCTACGGTCATACCTATTCCGAAAGTTAGCAACTCAAATAAAGCAAATAATAATAATAATAATAATACTTTATTCACCACTAAGATACAAAATGTAAATATGGTAAGTCAATTTTGTAGAATAATAAAAATTAAAAGAATAATTACTACAATATAAATATAAATGAAATAATGTATATAACACGTAAGTAAAAAACACAACACAATTACTTTGAAAAATAAATAAATAAAATTTAGATAACACAGTGCATGACTAGATATCTGTATAGAATGACATAATACAAATAAATAAAAAAACACAACACTAATTACTTAACTATCTGGTCAAAAATTCATTAATACTGTAATATCCACCATGTATTAACAAGGTTTTTACTGCTTTTTTGTAACAATTATATCTTGTGATTATTCTAATTTCATGTGGTAAGTTATTATACAATATCATACAGATATAATGTGGAGATCGTTTAAAAGTTGTTGTCGAGTGATTTGGTATGCTCAACAAATCACCATGCCTTGTATCATATAGATGATACTGATTTCTTTTGGCAAAAAGGTCCATGTTTTTTTTAATATAGCAGAGACATTTAAAGATAAAGATACATGGTGCCGTTAGAATTTTTTTGTTTTTATATACTATTCTGCAGCTCTCGTTATAACCCATATTATATATTAATCTTATGATTCTCTTTTGGCACATAAAGACTCGGTCTCTATTTTTTGCACTTCCCCAACACATTGTGTTGTAGGATATATGGGTATATGCTAATGCATAGTAAGTGTTCATAAGGCCAGATTCATCTAATGTACTTTTTAATTGCAAAATAGCGAAATAGGCTTTATTCAACTGACTACAGACATGATCAATATGTAAATCCCATGTCAGTTTGCTATCCAAGTGAGTACCGAGCAACTTAGTGCTGCTCGATAGTCTAATGTCGTCAGTAAATTGTATATTATGAGGCAACGGTCTTTGTAAATAAAAGTTAATAAACACGGTTTTTTTATTATTAAGTATTAGTTTATCTCTTTGGGCCCAAGAACTAACTTCATCTAGTGTAAGATTAATTAATTTTTGCAGCTTCTCAGGAGATTCCGCTGATAAGGATACCGTTAGATCGTCGGCAAACATCGTTAGATGACCCTTGGTGAGGTGGTGGGAGAGATCGTTAACGTACAACAAAAATAGGAGGGGCCCCAGAACAGAGCCCTGAGGTACCCCCATTGTTGTATCGTGAGACTCAGACTCCACCCCACTTAATCTCACTTTGAATGTTCTGCCTTCCATATAGCTCAATATCCATGAGAGCATGTTTCCCCTCAGGCCAATTTGATATAGTTTTTGCCTTAATATGACTTTGTCAACAGTATCAAATGCTTTCGATAAATCGAATAGCAGTGACACAACATATTGCCTTTTGTCTAAATTTGTGTGGACATATTCTAGTAGATGACACGTGGCCGTCTCTGTGGATTTTTTTGATCTAAATCCGTGTTGAGACACTGAAACTATGCTGTTTTTTTCAATAAAAGACACTAGCCTGTTATAGATGATTCTTTCAAATATTTTGGACACAACACTTAGCATAGAAATTTGCCTATAATTTTCAATTTCAGTAGGAGGACCTTTTTTATAGACTGGTATAATAATTGCTTGCTTAAGTATATTGGGGAATTGTCCTTCATTTACAGACAAATTAAATAAGTAAACCAGATAAGTAATTATATTGTCTTTAATGTTTTTTAGTACATTAGCTGTCAACCCATCAAAGGAAACCGATTTTTTATTTTTCAATTTTATAATTGTCTCATTTACCTCAGTTGCGGTTATAGGTGCGAAATATATTGTTTGCTTCCTATATGTTGACGTAATGCACGGTAAAGATAAATTAGAGCCAAAGTGTTCGGATATTTTCTGTTTAGTATCATCAGCGAAGTGATGTGCAAATATATTGACTACTTTATTTTTATCATTAATTTGTTCATTATTATATTTTAGAACAACATCTTTGGTATTGTGTTTATTTCGACCTAGCCTATCATTGACAATTTTCCAGGTTTCCTTTGTTTTGTTAGATGCATTGGATATCTTATTTTTGTAAAAGTTATGTTTCACTGACTTGATGTTATTTTTGTATTTATTTTTTTCCGTATTATACAGTTTTTTAACATCAGTACTTTGAAGGTTAATCATTAGCCAATATAGATTTTTTATATAATTGCTCTGGTGTATTAGCTCATCTGTTAGCCACTCTTTTCTACATTTTTGTGCTTTCTTACTATGCATGGTAACTTTTATAGTTGGACAGCTGACGTCAAAGCACCATACAATAGTATGGATGAAAAAATTGAAAGAATCATCTACGTTAAGTTCCTGCATTTCATTCCAGTTTACTCGATTGATTTCAAAATTGAAATTGGCCATGTTTTCAGCGTTTATATATCTTTTATTGAGAATTATTTCAGAATTGTTATTTAGAATAACTTCATTTATTTGAATGCTTAGAATATGTCCAAATGATCTAAGACCTATAAATATGTTAGTAACAATTGAAAAACTTATTGAAAGAATAGTATATGATCAATTAACGGAGTTTATAGCAGAAAATAACATTAACGTCAAATCCATCCGGTTTCCGAAAGATGCATAGTTGTGACACAGCAGTTCACAATGTTTTATATGATTGGAAAATAAATTTAGATAACAGCAGTGTAACTGGGGCTATTTTCTTGGATTTGAAGCGTGCATTTGAAACTATCGATAGAAAAAGACTTATTACTACATGAGCTTAGTAATTATGGGATTAGGTAATTGGCATTGAACTGGATTGTAGACTATCTTGGATAATAGAAAGCAGGTAACAAAAATTAATGAAAACGTCTCAACAGAAACAACTAACACACATGGGGTTCCACAAGGAAGTACTTTGGGTCCGTTGTTGTTTCTAATTTATATAAATGACATAGTAAAGGTAATTAAAAACTGTAAAATACACTTGTTTGCCGACGATACATTAATATACTTCTGCCACAGCAACTTAGAACATCTCGTTAATATGTTAAATGATGAGTTACATAATCACTATAAATGGTTGAATCTTAATTTACTTAAACTAAATGTAAATAAAACTAAATTTATGTTAATTAGTAGTAACACAGTATACAACGAATTTAAGAGTGTCAATTATAAAGTAAATGTTGGTAATACTGATCTTGAGATAATAGATAGGATTAAATATCTGCGTTTTATAGTGGATAGAAATCTGAATTTTAAAGAACATACTATATATATATCATTAACAAAATTTCCAAAAATATAAATTTCTTGTCGAAATTGGCACCATCTCTAACACAATGGTCAATAATTACTGTTTATAACACCCTTATATTGCCCCATTTGACATTTGGCACTTCGGTATTATACCTCATTAATAGAAATGAAATAAATAGATTGCAAAAGCTGCAAAATAGAGCCATGCGTATTATTTTAAATGTTCCTAAGGATACCCCAATTAAAACAATGTTGTGCTCCCTTGATTGGCTGTCTGTCGAGTATTGTATAGAATACCAATCGATGATACTAATATATAAAATAAGAAATAGGCACACCGAAATACTTGACAGATAAGTTAGTTGAGAATATGAGTGTTCATAATTACAATACGAGGACGAGAAATGAATTTCATGTAAGGACAAAAAATAAAAAAAGTTCTGAGAGGTCTATTTTTCACGAGGGGGTACTACGTTATAATGAACTCCCCGCATTGATAAAAAACAAAACATCAATGGCAAGGTTCAAAATAAGTTTAAAAGTACATCTGCAGGATGAGTGCTACAAACGATCTTAATTTATATGTAGTAATTTTATCATTAGTTATATTTGTTAATGTATTGACGTGCATATACACCTGTATATTGTTCTTTTGTATCGTATGTGTTTCTCAGTATTGTTAAATTAGCTATATGCTAAATAAAGAGATTTACAAAAATCCATTACTAACCACTCTTTTTTTTTCTGAAAGCGATGTCATGTAAATGGTTTGAAAATATGAAACAATTTCCACATTTTTCTAACAATGAAATATACGAACATGAAACGCATCCTAATCCAAAACTAAACAAAATTTTTCTAATTTACCACATAGTGAGGAAATTTCGTGAATTTGTGGTGCCTGAAAAACATATAACTATCGACGAAAGTCTTTTATCATACAAGGGCCGTTTAGGATGGATCCAATACTTTCCTCTAAAATGAACACCATTTGGAATAAAAACATACATGTTGCGCGTTGATCAACATTTGGCTGACTATTCTTTGCCTAGAAAGAAAGGCAAAAAATATTATAAAAAAATATTTTACCATTTACTTCATCCGGCGCTTTGGAATTCTTTTGTTCTGTACCAAAAGCATGGTAGGAAGTCAGCACTCAATTATAGATTGAATATTGTCAAGCTTATGGAGAAGTACCACAAGCCTGAATTTTCTGCCAAAATGGGCCGTCCATCAACAGTTTTACCCCCATGGCGGCTTACTGGACGTCATTTTCCTGAGTATATAACTGCAACAGAAAAGAAAGTCAATCCCACAAGACAATATGGTATTTGTAGTAGGGTGAGGTGGATTTGTCTGTAACGCCGTGCTTCCGTGTTTACCATACAGTAACAAACATTTAAGTTGTAGTATATAGTTTTTATGTCCCGAGTTAATTCGGGTTAGAGAGTTCAGTTTTTTTTGCTGGTGAATTCAAGAATATTTGTGTTAGGTTACCTGTTTACATTTTTTTGTTTGTTCAACAGTGCTGAATTGTGGTACTTAATGATCCCGAGTTACTCGGGTTAGAGAACAGGTATGATTTTAATAAATTTTACCCCCTAAAACCCCGTGTTTGTTTTTTTTTTTTTGTAGGATATGTTTCAGCGACAGGAATTCTTCGAAAAACAATTAAAAAAGTGGATTAAAAACGGAGAAAAAAAAAACTCGTGCATTAAGCGGTTAAAGAAATAAAACAACTACTATTACACCCCTTTTATGCGTGCGTTTTCTATCGTCTATCGTACTACGATACTGTTTCACACGATGAAAAATCATATCATATTGATCATTTTATGCAAACGAAAACGTTCGTTTTGTATCGCATGATTAGTGCAGCTTTGATGTTTTGTTTCAAAATGAAATGAAAAACAGTCACCAGCACGCATACAAGATGGATCGGTGTACTTTTGTGTACCTGGTTGATAAATTAATTCATAAAAAGAAACGACAAAGGCGATGGGCCGTGCGTCCAATCAATAGTGCAAGAATATTATGTGGTGCTTTCTACACTTTATATGAAGAATTGCAGAAAGACAAGGAAACATTTTTTAGTTACTTTCGTATGGCGAAGATGTCGTTTGACGAGTTATCTCATAAAATAAAATTATTCTTGACAGCTAATAATGAACTTATGCTGGGTTTATCATTCTCACCTGAAGGCATGATGCAAGATAACGCACGTTTGCATAAAATGTTAGATTTTCAATAATGCGTTTTTATTAAATTGTGTGCCATTTGTCATTGTGCATATTAAAGGTGCCTACGGTGGTTTCTCTACAACGCAACAACATGTTTATTGTACGACACTTCATAAAAACGCCCCATTATTTATCATGCCCTTCTAGAATGCACGATGAAGTATTGTAACATGATAGAAAATGCACTGCATAAAAGCAGTGTAAGGAAGTAAATTGGCAGAGAGGCAAGACAACCCAAATAAAAATGGATTTTTTAAAGTTTCCTATCAACACAGATGAAGAGTTTCAACACTTAGAAATCCTGTTAAAAATTGAGGAAGAGTTTAAAAATGGTGTGAGTTTATTCTAAAATCCTTCATACGTTTTCTTGTCCTTTAGTGACATTCTAGATTGTACTCTTAATAATATAATTTTAAAAAATACAGTTTTAGTTTAATTTCTTTGTAGCAATATATGGTAAATTTTTTTATTTTATGTATTAAAGTTCTTGAAATAAGTATTTTAAGTAGGGTAGGGTGGGGCACATTTGTACATGGGGCACATTTGGACAATTCAAATTTACCGCTCCCTTTGCGATGTGAAGCCAGTTGCTTGCATAGGAGCAAACCTTTAACTTCCTAGTTGTAGTGTCATCACAAATATTTAAGAAATTTTACATGTTAATAGGTGAAATTAATCGGAGAAATTACTTAAACATAAAAGTATACACACTTTCTGTTCATAAGGTTATATCAATCAGTCTATAGCTTAGGGATAAAATATTTTGTGTTTTACCCAGAAAGTACTCTATGTTCCTTAACATAACCTAATAAAGCATGCCTCTTTAAGATGATTAGATGTAGTATTTTACGGATTTATTTATTTTTCTCACGTGGGGTACATTTGGACAAATTAGGTGGGGCACATTTGGACTAGTCCAAATGTGCCCCCGTAATCAAATGCACCTTACTAAATTGAAATTATTATATATTTTATTCTTATTGTAAGAAATAAGATGAGTTTTTGCTACATAAATCAAAATTGTAAATATGGGACATGGCATGAATTTACAAATATTGCCAAATGTGCCCTACACTTTCACTGATTGTGTTTTCTATTATAGCATGGTGCGGAATTACAAACGCAAAACAGACAGGGCGAACATCTCCAGAGAAGACTTACGTAACGCCATAAATGAAGTAATAAAACATAATAGAAAAATTCGAGATGCAGCGGCAATGTTCAACATAAAGAAATCTACGCTTCACTTTCATGTTAAAAAGAAAAGGATTGCAAATGGGTCAGACTCGGGAAATGATAGTGGTGATAATTTGGAGCCTTATAACTCGCCATCTGTTTCAAAATATGCATCTCGACAAGTTTTGTCTGCTGCAGAAGAAGTAAATTTAGAAAAATACCTGCATAAGGCATCATCGATGAATTTTGGACTGACATATAAACATGCTAGATTATTAGCATTTCAATATGCGAAAAAATTAAATAAGAAATATCCAGATCTTTGGAATGACACTCAGATGGCAGGCATCGAATGGATGCGGTCCTTCATGAAGCGCCACCCAAAATTGTCCTATAGAAAACCTGAAAATGTCAGTATTGCGCGCACTTCTGGTTTTAACAAAAAAAATGTTGAAATGTTTTTCAAAAACTATACCGAAGTTATGGCAAAATATAAGTTTTCTCATGACCGCATTGTAAATACTGATGAAACCGGTGTTTCTACCGTCATGCAAGCACCAAGAGTCATATCAGAAACTGGTAAGAAGCAAGTTAGCCAATGTGTTTCTTCAGAAAGAGGAACTCTTATTACTTTTTGTGGAATTATTACCGCTACTGGTGTGACAATTCCACCACTTTACGTGATTCCACGAGTAAGAATGAAAGATCAGTATTTATGCGGCAGTGTACCTGGTGCAGTTGGTTACGCAACAAAATCAGGCTGGATGACTGCACAAGTATTTATCAAATTATTGGAACATATTCAAAAACATACAACGAGCACCCGTGAAAATCCCATTCTTTTAATTGTAGATAATCATGAGACTCATGTTTCACTCGATGCGATTAATTTTTGCAGAGATAATGGAATAGTGATGCTTTCATTCCCGCCACACTGCACACATAGAATGCAGCCGCTGGATATCGGTCTCTACGGCCCATTCAAAACTAGATGTAAGTCTTCCTTTAATGATTATATTTTGTCGAACCCTGGCAAAGCAATTACAATATATGATATTGCAAAACTAACTTCACAGCCATATCTATTATCCTTTACTCCCATCAATATCACGAAAGCATTCGAAAAGGTAGGAATCTGGCCAGTGAACAGCCTTGCTTTTGACGACTCTGATTTTGCTGGAGTGCTTAGCTATGGACCATCCACGAGTTCTCGAGTGGATAATGATTCTTTACCACTAGCTACATATAATCCTGAAAACTCAGTTTTGGAGAAGATTGCGACTGTGGAATCTCAAGTATTGCAAGAGGTGTCAACAAACTGTTCCAACAAGGTTTCCTCATACTCGACCACACAATCTTCAAAACTTGTAAATCTAGATGAAATTCGACCTTTTCCTACGTTACAGACAAAACCAAACAACAGACGTGTCAGAAAAAAGGGAAAATCGTGTATTTACACTAGCACGCCGGAAAAGAACAGAATAGAGGCTGAAGAAAAGGAGAAACAGGAAAAACGAGCCAAAACTGTGAAAAGAAAAGTATACGAACATGAAAAGCCAAAAGCTGTCCGAGATAAGGCAAAAAAAAAGTTGAAAAAAAAATTATCCCACTCAAGTTCCTCAGATTCTGATATGGAAGCAACGACATCCAATACTAAGACCAATCGTATAATGAATTATAGCTCAGATTCTGACCTAGATCTACAGAGTGAGTATGAGGATATTGATGGCCTTTTGGAGGATGAGGAAGTCGTCGTAGGTGACTTCGTCTTAGTGAAATTTGCAACAAAGAGAAAAGTTGTTCACTTTGTGGGCCATGTAGAAGAGCTAGTAGGCGATTATAATGAACTAATAGTTAAATTTTTACGATTCAAACCAAACTGTGGATTTTATTATCCCATTGAAAATGACATTAGTACAATATCTAGGGCTGATATCGTAGCAAAACTTCCTCAACCTTTGGAGATCCAGGGGACATCTAGGCAAGCCTCATACATAAAATTCCACGTTTCATTTTTTCAATATAATATTCAATAATATGTTTAGTCGTTAATTAATAAGAAATACCTACTAAGTTTTGTTATAATATATACTTACCGTCAAACGGGGTGACTTTGCCCAATTTTCAAATTCAAATTATGATGTCAAGAACTACATACAACAATTTCAGATAACTTTAGTTGGATCTTTTGAGTCTTGGTGAAGGTAATATGTTGACAAGCTGCTTTTTTTTTCAAACATCAATATATTTTTTTAACTGAAAAAAACAGGGTGGGCAAAGTCACATAGCAAAAAGGGGTGACTTTGCCCACAACTGTTATTTCAATACCCAGGCAATCTCACCCTTTGTATTTCGTGGCAAAAAGATATTAGAGACGTTTCTGAGCTTGCCCCTTGTTTTATGAAAAAAAAAACCAATAAAAACACATATTTTGGAACATTTTTATTGAAAAACTATGTAGTTTGTTCTAGTTTAACAAATGGTAATATATAAGATATATAGATACGATAATAAACAAAATATCAGACTCTTTAACTAAAATATAAGTTTCTAAAACAAAAAAAACAAAATTTAGCGATCGCTTACTTAACGCATGAAAGGATTTAAGTCTACACCAAAAATAATTCTACCACGACGAGTGCTCACTGGATCGGGAAGAACGGTTACAATTTGATTGAATTCGATATCAGAAATATCATATGCTGAAGGGTAAACAAAGACCTTGTTGTCGTTAGTTCTCAGACAACTAACCTGATATTCAGCGTTCTCGTAAATTTTCAACACTTTGGCTACGAACAATTTATTAGTATCTTTAGCACTTACAAATTTTGCAATTATGAAGGAGTCTATAGTAATATCATGGACTTGTGGATTATGATTTATTTCCATACCATAAATACTTTCATTATCGGAACTGTCTTGCACTGACATATGGCCGTCGTCACTATCACTACTTTGTTTTTCGCACTGTATCCCAGCCTTTCTAACTTTCTTCACATGACCAGAACAAGATTGCTTATTTTCAGGATTCGTTATGTCTTCTTCTCCACTGGTTCTCTTGCTGCCGGGACTTCCTTGGGTTTTATGATTGCCAACGGACTTCTGGAGCTTCTTTGTACCACTAGGTCCAGCTTCATTATCTTCAGCGTTTGCCTCTAAGTCTGTTAGCGAAATTGATTTTCCTGCGGGAACAGAAACTTTCTTCTGTCTAGTCTTAGTTGGTTTGTCACCTCCTCTTCTAGAAGCTCGAAGGTAATCTAGAAGTGTATTGCTTACAATAGGTCCAGCTGGTTCTGTAGGTTGAAGTGCTATGGAGAAGGAAGGCACTTTTTTTAGTACTGCTTCTCTATTTACTGGTACTATCCCACATGTCCTGAAACCCGATCTGATATTTTCTGGGCCTTTTTCAGCAAGGGCCTTAATAACTTTGCCTAGCAACCTCGGAAACATTGACTTCTCCAACGATGTGCTACTTGGATTTTGTATCTTATAATTTGTCAGAATGCTGCGCCAAAGCCTTTTCAGGGGGGCAAAAAAAGCCACATCTAATGGCTGACACAAGTGTGTGGCATTGGGGGGAAGGAACACGAACTTAATATCAAGTCTCTCACATTCCTGTATAACCTTATGACTGAGGTGAGAGCTTAGATTATCCCCTATTATACATTTTTGCCCTTCCAATTTTGTTGCCCATGGCACTACTATCTGTGTAAACCATTCTTCAAAATTTGGGCCATCGAACCACCCCGAGGAGGTCCTCCCATACCTTGTATCTCTTGGGCCACCTTCGACCCAAGTTCTCCACATGTGCTCGGCTTTGTAAACGACGTAACATGGCAAGAGTTTACCGTCGGCAGACACAGCAAACATTACAGATATGCATCCTTTAGAAGAATTCAGATTCCTTTCAGGATATTTAACACCTCTACGAAACACCATTTTTTTTACCCCCGGATCGTCCGAAAAATTAGTTTCGTCATAATTTAATATATTTGATGGTGGTATACTATCCAGGGATCGCTGTAGGTGTTCAAAATAAGATATTATTTGTTCAGGTCCTACGGCAGCCCGAGCTCTTTTGATATTCTGACATCTTCTAACTGTAAGTTGTTCTCTGTGACGTTGTAAAAAAGAATTATACCAAGATTCTCCAGGAAGATTATTATTGAATTTTGAAACTTTTCGTCCAATGGCTGATAGGTATTGCTGTACAATGATGCGTATTTCTACTGAATCTAATGGCATGCCCCAGTCCGCACAAGTTAAAATGTGATGCAGTATAACATCTTCCTCTTCTTTAGAGAATATCGTCTGCCCACCAGGCGTCTTCAAGTGTTTTTTTGAAACCTTATTTCCCAAAGTTTTTCTGGGAATCCCATATTTTTCCGTTGCTTGTCGAATGGACAATTTCTTATTTTGGATTTCTTGTAAGGCTTTAGAAAGTACGTCTTCTGAGTAGTTTTTATAACTTCTCGCGCCCAATTTCTTTTTGTATTTTCGTGGCATGATCAGTCTAGAACAAGATAAAATCATGTAGATGCGGCTTAAGCACTGTTTTTTGATAAAAAATTATGAGAAAATAGAACAGGCAAACTCACCCCACACTGGGCAAACTCACCCCACACTGGGCAAAGACACCCCATTTAGTCTTCCTTTATATGGGGTGACTTTGCCCACCCACTTTCTAACCTTAAATGCAGTTTTCTAAATTTTATATCATTTCACTATTCAGCACATCAGTTGACCATAATAAATAAGGATACTTACCAGGAAATCTTACTATACAGTTCAGTCGAGTGTGAAAAGTTTGGAACCTTAAAATTTATCAGGATTTCGTCAAGTGATTTCAATCAACCAGTAAATTTCAAAACATCATGTGAGCTGTGCGATCAAGGTCAATAAGCCAAGCGGCAGGTTCTGCCAGCATAACACACTGAAATATAGAGGCGCCAAATTTGAATGTTCAAAAATACTGAGCTTGAGAACTTTTAAATGGCTAGTGGCGCAAAGTCACCCCGCAGGGCAAAGTAACCCCGTTTGACGGTACCAATAAATATCATTCAAAGGAATACATTCGTCATGTTTTTAAAATAAATTTCTACCATTTGGGGTTTAGAGAAAATAATTATAGAATTGTCCAAATGTACCCCATCCATGTCCCAATCTACCCCATAATGGGGCACAATTGGACAAATGCATACCTAAGGAAAAATTCATTATTCGTTAAGTCTTAGCTGCATATCTCTTATTTGGGTACAACTGTTTAAAGACTGTTTAAAGATAACATCTATCGATCAATGCATCCCATTGTCCTAAATATGTGATAATTGTGAAATAATTCGATATTGAAAAAAAGTGTCCATATCTGCCCCACCCTACCCTATACAGAATAGGCACAAGTTATAGATATTTTCTTTTAAGTTCAAGAATTATCTAGATTGGGAGATGCTTGGTTGAAAATGTTTAATCATTTGCCAGAGGAATTAAAACAAAAGAATATTAATTTATTCCATTTCAAAAAAAAAAAATTAAATTGTTCTTAGTAGCTAGATGTTTTTATTCGTTGTCCGAGTTCTTTGTTTAGGTTAAGTTAATTTAAGTCACACTTAATTTTATCTTTTTAATCATACCAATTGTAATTGTTTTACCATTGGCCATTTTGACACAATTTGTAATTGTCCAATAACAAAATAAACGAATTTCAATTTGACTTATTTGGCACCGTTGGATTCAAAAAAGTATGCAAAATTCCAAAATGCAATGACATAATATAGTGTTCCATTTAAAAATCGAAAGTTAGTGTCACTTCCGGCGAAATCGGAAGTGAAAAAAATCAATTGTATGTCAAAAAGTGCCGTTTATTATATATGTAGTATATTCTAAATTTCAATCAATTATTTTCATAGCTAAAGGAGAAGAGGGGGGTATACCATGATCCTGTTACACCCGGTATATACAAATTTTTTAATGGTAGTTTTCCTTACTGAAATTGAAATTATTAGTTTAACAATAACATAAACTTTGTATTTAATTCAATGATTTAGTGATTTTGTTTTTAAAACCAAAATGAACATAAATAAATTAAAAATAGCATCGTTTTAATATTTTTTAATAAGTAAGGAAAATATACTTCTATGAGGAAAAAATTCTTTCCACAAGTTTTAGGAACAACAAATCTAAGTTACATGTTAGGGCCATGGTAATCTGGACAGTGACATTTTAAACAATTTAAAATCCATATTTTATTTATAAAATTGTAATAAAATATAACCTAACTGCTCGAATTTCCATGGCTATAACCGTACCTTATAAAAATAAGAATAACATGGCCATGCCACTGTTTCTTTCTTACTTAAAATGTACATCTTAGAATAAACTTTTTAATTATTTTTTTTGGTATTAATATTATCATTATTACTAATATTATTATTATTATTTCTGCTCCATGCGTGCATATGTGTATGCGTAACAATTAAATAATGTGTTATATTTTAATTATTCGGGGAATAATTTTGACATTCCTTTTTTTTATTTACGTTTTTTTTCTATTCAATATTCCTTCTTGCCCCACTACTGAGGTCGAGAAACAAAAAGAAGTCAGTCGACCTTCGACATTTACAATACACATGTGCGCTCAAGTTCTCAGAGTTTTCTTAAAATTTAAAAGTTTCTATGGGACATCTAAAACCAGACTATACCTCCTCCATTTTGCATCCCCACAAAGGTGAGTTAAAATTCGTTATTTTGGAATGTTTTCGTCTATACTTTTTTTGTGAATGTTCGCTATATGAATTGCATCTATTGCAATGAGACAAACCATACCAGTCCTACACTCCGCTTTTTATTTAAAATAATTCGAACAGAAAATAAGTGATTATAGATCCGCCACTGCATACAGACAAAAAAGAATATGACTTGAAAAATTAATTATTTTAAATTATGCCTCTCTTGACCTTCTACAATAATTATCCAAGACATTTTTTCAAATCTCAAATGATTGAGGAGAGATTGATCGTCCAAGCACTACTGACTCACCCTGTGTATACCATCCAATAAGTACATTGATTGTTACAACTCGATATTTAAACTCAGTGTCTCATTCTAATTTATTCATAATGTTTTATTTCTGTGTCTTTAATTTTAACGAATACCCCAATTGCTCACATTAGTGTCTACTTATTGTCTTTAAACTTAAGAATTAACTAAAATTTATTACTTACAATATAATAATGAAACGATAACATTTTAGACTCATGTACTTAGGTTTTATCAAATACGAATTGCGTAGTAGACAAAACTCTCAACGTATTAATTAACGAGGATATTCTTCACCTACTAGTATTATATGGGGTGCATAAAAATACTTAAAAGATTAAAAAGATCATCATTAATCTAAGCTATCATATTTTCTATAACTATTGTAGAGCTAATTTGGTTGTGCCTTATCGAATCACAACAATTGATAGGCATTTTCTATTTCATATTCAGGATATAACCTATACTTTTGTACAATTTTGTGAAAAAATGTATGCCGTTCTTCATTCGAGTTACATTAAATTGAAACACAGCATGATGTGATTAGAACATTCCCAGAAAACACATTTAATATAGGTTTGTTCAAAAATTGACAATTTGTATTTAAAAAAATTTTATGAGTTGTGAACAGAGGAAGCAAATTAGTTGTAAAAAAGCATTGAAATAGAAAGGAATTTAGTCAACATAACCTCTGAATAAAAACTGTTCTATTAAAGAAGGAACAATAAACAATGCACAAACATTGACAATAAAGTTACATTTTCAAATAAATACGTTGTTCAAATGGTCAGACCATGTGATAAGTTATTTTATGGAGAAATAAGAAGGCACAGTAAAATTCAAATACCTAACATTTTCATATACAGAAGTAACTAAGTAAACTTAGGTTCCTACCTCCACAAGAAGGGTATATTCAGTAATTTTCTAGGAAAATAAACAGCACACTTTCGCCACATGGAAAATCAAATTAGATTTATATTTCGCCATTATAGACATGTTAAAAATTTACGTAGAAAGCGTGGTTGGCGACTGTCAAAGTGTCAAATATCAAATATCCGCGGCTTGCGCGTGAAGAGTAAGGGGGATATATCACGAACTGTTATTGTGGTATTAAGAAATCACAGGTAACGGCTGTTACTAAAGTTTGTACTAAAACGGGACGTGATCACGAATTTTCGTATTTAGTTTCTTTCAAAGAGGTTTTAATTAATTAAATCTATGGATTCTTTGCAGTGACCCATCGTAAATATATTTCACTTACAGCCCGAGAGCTCGAGACTCCAGAGGTGTGAGTTTTCTAAAACCTAATATTTATTTATTGGTTTATACTGAAGGTTTACATAATTATGCTACAGCCAAAAGATCAGGGACGGTGACACATCGTGTAGATGTCAGAGTTGTCTCTGTAGATGTGTCGGTTTGTTCGGAATGTTCGGGTTCTTTATTTCTGAACTGTTTAGAATCTGCGCAGAACGGTACGTACAAGTAGTGATGGGCGATATATCACGAACTGTGATTTAATCACTGATATTAAAAAATCACAGGTAACGACTGTTAATAAAGTTGGTAGAAAAGCGTGACGTGATCACGACTTTCCATATACCAATATATTTTTTACGATATATATCGCTTTGGTAATTTGAGTCTATTTTTTTTTGCTACCTTATGTATTAACAGGTAAAGCAAGCAGCAAGCGATTCCGTGCCTTAACGTTATTAGATTAGATACGCATTTTGTTAGAAGAGGTTGAGATTACGGATGGATGTATAATGTATTGCATAACAACGGATAACAAATGAAATTATTATTTGAAATAATCAATTTGAAGCTGAGATTAAGGGCGCCATATTCGCAAAAAAGAACAACCTCCATAAATGTCATAGAAAAGAATAGTTGTTATGCATCCGTTATGTGGTGGTACCTAGCGCGCAGCGGACGAACCTCTTATTATACCGGCATGTTCATAAAATCCGATAAGGGATCCTGTAATTAAACCAATCCAGTTGTAAAAACTATATCACTTGAGCAATCTTAACACAAGTGTTTCAAATCGAAATTATGTAAACAAGTCTGTCTACCTGCGTCTAATTGCATGCCGATCCCCTTTACCTTTTCCGTATCGCAACCATTGGACCATTTTTTACTGGATTACTCGGATTCCTCTCAAATGTCTAACAGTAATAAAACTTTACACCAAGGTTTGTATACTATTTTATTATACATTCATCCATCATAGTACATTATTAAATAACATTTTGTGTTTATTAAGGAGGCCACAAACAAAAAATTCTTGTCAGAGCGACAAATAATATGAAAGTAACATCGCGTCGTTTTTAACATATAAATATTTATTCAGTTTATTACTTCCACATCCACGTAGTGGATTGGAAGTATAGTAATCGCAAAAAAAATTTCAAAAATTTTTATTCGTGAAATAGGTTTAGAATGTCATGAAACGTCGAGATTTTAAATTTGAGCGAAAAAAAAATTTCTGTCTGTCTGTCGGTCTGTCTGTCGGTCTGTCTGTAACTTTTTTTTGTCCGCACGCTTTCTCCGGAACGGTTTAAGATATTGACCTGAAATTTTGTACACGTATATATTATAACGAGATCTGGAACTGGATTGTTTTTTGAGGAAATCCGGTGAAGGGTTGGGGGTTAAATAGAGGTAAATAGGGGGAAGTAAGTAAAGCAAGCTTGTAAGAGTACAGAAACTTGAAATTCGGTGTATGTACTAGAAGTTAAGGCCTCAGATTTTTTTATAATATTTTTCAACCCCCCACCACCCTACCCCATTAAAGGGGTTGAAAAAATAAAGTTGAGATATTCATTTGAAATTTCGTACACGTATGTATTATAACGATGTCTAGAATTAGATTATATTTTGGGATGATTCCGTTGAAGGGTTGGGGGTTAATTTGGGGTAAATAGAGGAATATAAGTAAAACAAGTTGGTAAGAGTACAGAAACTTGAAATTCGGTGTATGTACTAGAAGCCAAAGCGTCAGATTTTTTAATAATATTTTTCAACCCCCACCACCCCTACTCCAATTTGAAAAGGGTTGATAAAATAAAATTGAGGTATTCATTTGAAATTTTCTACACGTATGTATCTGGAACTAGATTATATTTTGAGATAATTCCGTTGAAGGGTTGGGGGTTAAATAGGGGTAAATAGGGGAAAATAAATAAAGCAAGCTGGTAAGACTACAGAAACTTGAAATTCGGTGTATGTACTAGAAGCCAAGGTCTCAGATTATTTATAATATTTTTCAACCCCCACCACCCCTACTTCATTATTAAAAGGGTTGATAAAATAAAATCGAGATATTCATTTGAAATTTGGTACACGTATGAATTATAACGACATCTGGAACTAGATTATACTTTGAGATGATTCCGTTGAAGGGTTGGGGGTTAATTTGGGGTAAATAGAGGAATATAAGTAAAAAGTTGGTAAGACAACAGAAGCTTGAAATTCGGTGTATGTACTAGAAGCCACAGCGTCAGATTTTCTTATAATATTTTTCAACCCAACCACCCCTACTCCAATATGAAAAGGGTTGATAAAATAAAATTGAGATATTCATTTGAAATTTGGTACACGTATGTATTATAACGACGTCTGAAACTAGATCATAATTTGAGATGATGCCGTTGAAGGGTTGGGGGTTAAATAGGGGCAAATAGGGGAAAATCAGTAAAGCAAGCTGGTAAGACTACAGAAATTTGGGATTCGGTGTATATACTAGAAACCAAGGCCTCAGATTTCTTTCTAATATTTTTCAAACTCTACCACCTCCGCTTCATTATTAATGGGATTGATAACATCAAATTGAGATATTCACTTGAAAGTTAGTACACGTATGTATTGTAGTGACATCTGATTGAGATGACTCCATTGAGGTGGTAGGTTGTAAATAGTGGAAAATAAGTACGGTAAACTAGAAACTTCATTTTTAACGTATATGGTAGAAACCAACTCCTCAAACTTTTCTATGACATCTACCCCAAATATTATTAAAATTCTATGACCAATAATTTCCACATACTAGAGTGCAAATATAGTCAAGATGTTTCCTTTAAAGTGACTTGGACGAATAATCTGGATGTGGAAGTAGTGATTTTGTTCAGGTAGTATTTGTAGAATTAATTGCTCTGTTTGTGTCGCGGTTTGTGTTAATAAATAAACATATGTCTTATTATAAAATTTCCTACAAAAGAAAACCAGTAAAAAACAGGTTGGCCCACTGTCAAACCCGAAGACTGGTAAGAAAGTGGCCACTTTCCAACCTGAAATGCCATATTTCAGTTCAGTTGTGAATGAAGTTGAAATGTCATTCATACTTTTCAACTTTTGACAATTCGATTATTTCTGTATTATGAATAATGGTAAATTATTCACCGAGCATATAATGATGGCTATTGTGATTTACGACACTCAAATGCGGCTCATGTCTTAAACTTCACGCTCGTGAATAATAGCCATTGTACTCGGGTAGAAGACTATACTCTATTCACGACTATTAAATATTTTGCATTTATTTAATTCATCTTCGCTTCATTTCTCCAATTTAAGAAAGATTCATGTCATATATAATTTTTTCGATTTTTCGGGCAACAAGTTTAATGAGGCGATTTCTGCGGCTTCCTTCTATGGCGGTGTCAAAGAAATCTCGTTTTTACTGTCGGTATCCATTTATTTAATTAAGTATATTACTCTTTTTGAGTACCACCTAATATGTAAAACTATTGTAAATAACGTCGTTGAATTCGCACAAATTTTGACGTTTCAATTCAATTACAAAACTATGCTTTGACACATTGTCATGTAGGTAAATAGTTTCAAAAACGATGTTCGGGATTGCTGCTTCTTGCTAATATATGATGCTTTGAAAAAAACTTACTGATGTAGTTTCTTAGTGTTCATTAAAGTACCTCTTCGGCTGTACCATTTGGTGTTCATTAAAGTACCTCTTCGGCTGTACCATTTGAGTGCTTTCTGGGAAACTTACAGAGACAACACTTGTCTTTTTGTTGCTGCAATTTTGACATTTTCAATTTTTAGTAAAAAGTCACTAATGCCATTTCTTATAAACAACTGACTGTCCTCATTATTCACTACAGGGAGTAGAATACTATGCTTTGTCCACGACTATTAAATATTTAATATTTATTTAATTCATATTCATCTCATTCTCTCTATTTAAGAAAGATTCATCTGATATCATATATTATGTTATCGATATTTTTCAGGCAACAAGTTTAATGAGGCGATTTCTGTAGCTTCCTTTATTTCTCGCAGTGCCAAAGAAATCTCATTTTCACTGTCAGTATCCATTTGATCTAATTCTTTTTGAATACCTAATATGTAAAATTATTGTAAATAACGTTGGCGTTGAAATCGCACAAATTTTGACGTTTCAAATCAATTACAGAATTACGCTTTGACACATTGTCATGGCTTACTAATAAAATAACACAGTTTGTAGGCACGTCGATAAATGGTTTTAAAAAACAATGTTGGGGATTCCGCGTGTTGCCAATTGATGATGCTTTGAAAAAAACTTACTAATGTAGTTTTTGAGTGTTCATTAAAGTACCTCTTCGGCATGTACCATTTGAGTGCTTCCTAGAAAACTTAGAGAAACAACACCTGTCTTCTGGTTGCTGCAATTTTGACATTTTAAATTTTTAGTAAAAAGTCACTAACGTCATTTTTTATAAACAACTGACTGTCCTCATTATTCACTGCAATCAGTGAATAATGAAATCATTATTCACTGCAGGAAATAATGGATAGCATTATCCTTGAGGAAATCCAAAAATAGAATGAAACTATTTAAAAAATAAGAAGTGCTGAGAGATTAGCGACATAAAATATCAAATATCTCAAGAGGAGCGTATAATGAAGTACGTCATTTTGGCTTAGGACGGCAGTATATTACATGTAACAAATTACATCATAATTTAAAAGAATGTATTTATATCACCGAAATAATTGTCTAATAATTTTCAGACAATGAGTGATCGAATGATCAAGGATAATATAACACCTGAATCAAATTAGGTATTAGACTAATATGTATCTAGACACAATTGCACTGAACGTATCTCGAAACTTGCTCGCTAAGCATATCAAGACATTATTATGTCGAATTAAAATCGTATCTCGAAACTGTGTAAGATCTCTATTTTGACCATATTTCATTCGTATGTAATATATACAAAATTCGAACATTTAATATAGTTGCTCCAATGTCGAAATTAAAACACGCAAAATTCGTTCACGCGATTTTGGATTTATTTAGAAAAAAACCGTAAGTGATTTTGAAAGTCTATTAGTACAGATAGATGCGCTCGTATCTGTAGTATATAGGCATAAATAATCAGATCGATATCGCAAGTAGTTAATTTTTTAGCAAGAGGTAAACGTTTAAAAACACAAATTCTTGAAATAACATTCGGCCATGTTTTTTTCTTGTGGAGAAGTTGCGCAAGCGCCAACAAAAGTCCAACAAGCCATTTCTGATGCCCCTAAGGACCCTCTTCCTGAATTCGTTTCGAAAAATCATTTACCTTGTTGGAATGGGTCATTTCAATTTTTAAAGCTTTGGACCCCTTACTAATAGGTAAACAGTTAACCGTTTTTTTGTACATATCGTAATTCATCCAAAACAACAGAAATTTACATCATTGCACGAGAACATAAGCAACCTCTATACAGTTCTTCATTTATTGTAGGTAGGTATTATTAAACATCGGGAGTTCCTTAAAGCCTATCGGTTTTCAAATTTCACATTTGTAAATGCAGAACACCTACAAACTCTAAAATATATTTACAAGTGAAGAAAATATGAAATTTTACTTTATGCTCTTATTTCTTAGAGTAGATGTTTTAAAAACACCTGTCAGGAAATAATAATTATTAACGATTACATCGATTTACGAGACCCGTTTTATTGAACATTTTTTAGTCCACCTTATATAAAAATATGAAATTTAGACAAGCACCTTCTTTTTGTTGCCTCATCTATGAGACAGTAACTGAACTAAGGGAACAGCTTTTAGGTCAAGAAATCATATAGAATTCTACTGTAAACTAAATAAATATGTCAGAATTTCAGTAAACATGTGAAAAGTTCATATCAAAATTTAATTCGAGCTTTCTAGTGTATGAAGTATCTAATTCGATTTTTCCTTGTTTCACAACATGGGTGAAAGTTTAACTTAGGAAACGCCTGTATTGGTTTTCCCTATTTTTTATTTTTGCTAGTGCGAAATAATTATAGAAGTGGTGAGCTGACATCGTTCCTAAGGTACATGTTAAGCATTTTTTTTATCTATGAAAACATTGCTTTTTAACAATATAAAAACACCCCTTTCCTATGTTAAATATTCTAGTTTCAGTTTATGTGCTACTTTTAAAAATATGACCCATACTTTTTAAAATAGCTCGCTTTAAAATCGTGTGATTATCCCCACAATTTAGCACATAAATATGGCGCCCTTAAGGATGTATAATACTTAGCTTGTTTACCTTAATAGTGCTGGCTGCCGTTGAACAAAATCGAATGGAGGAGTTACCTACCTAATTTTTTATAAATATTTGAGTGAGAGAAATACTCTACTCTATTAAATTAAAATCCCATTGAATAATAGCAACTATAAGAACTATATAAATAAACATTATATTATTCACTATTTAAGTTGTACCTTTGTATTGCAATCCGAGGCTTATATTAAAAAGGTTTCAATACTGTTATAAACAATAATACCAGCAAAAATTTACATCGCTGATTGATAACTATGGCAACCTAAATTTAAACTATAAAAATTTATTGATGCTCCCGAAATGTTTATATTTGTATAACTTTACAAAAACATGCTATTACGGAGTTCAAACAAGCGTCTCATTCAAAATTAGTGCTTTTGCTTTTTCGTCAATCCACAAATTAGGTTAGTTGATTATATCATTCAATATGTAGGGTGATTCGACCTGTTAGCCGGACAGTACTGGTTCTCGGACACCTCCAATTAAAACCAACCTTAATAGTAAAATCTCTGAAAATAGTAGTGGTTTCTTCTAATACCAGTACTTGGCCACCTTTCTCCCGCCTGAATTTAAATTTTCACCACCATGCGATGAAAATTGAAACTAGTCGTTCATTTCAAAGATAGTCATGCACCAACTAGATGCAGGCAACATATGTTAAAGTAAAGTGTTAGTTGTAGTGAGCAGGCGTTCTAGAAATAGTAAGTATTATTGTTCTTGTTTTAAGGTTTTACATTATTTTGATTATGTACAATTAACTAAGTTGATAATTCACTTTATTAAACTTGTATTGATCAATTTTTCAAATAATTTTGTGAGAATTAAGTGGCCGGTTAATTAGATGTCCTCTAATAGCTTCAACCTTTTCTCTGCCGGGGTGGCCGAGAACCAGTAATAAAAACGGAATATATCTAACTCTTTTTAATGTAAGGAACAAGTAGGTACCTTATTTTCTATTTCATGAATATTTGAGTTGTTATGACACATATCTAATACCAATTCTCGGCCACCTAAAATTTTACTGACATTTGGAAACAAAATATTGCGTGTCCGAGAAAGAGAATACAGGACCCATTTTCGGCCACCATACAATTTATATGTATTTTTGCGGCCGACCAATAGGCCAGTTATTCGGCCAATAAAGACAAGTATTTTGAATTTCTCATTCAATACCTATATGTACCTATTAATTAGGAAACGATTTACGCAGGCATATGAGAAAAAGTCATACATACTTGAATTGAAAAATGAACAATCAAGAATACATCATGAAAACCGACTCTTTTAATGTACTTTTCACTTTTGAAACAATTTTTTTTGGTATTTGCAGATGGCATCAATAAAAAAACACCACCTAAAATCTAAATTGAAAAGGCAGCTATATCAATATACTGAGGATTCTTTACAACGTGCGGTACTTGAAATTAGAGAGAACAATTTAGGAATTCGCGAAGCAAGTAGGCAATTTGGTGTGCCAAGATCCACCATTCAAGATCGGTTGAAGGGCTGTAGTACTCCCAAGAAAATCAGAAAACCAGGACCACAACCCCTTCTCTCTCAAAGGGCATACAAAGTTTTACTATTTTAATTTTATTTATTTTAACTTGTTTTTATGCTAAGATATAGTAACCAAATATTTGTTTTATTTTTGATTTTTTATGTAAAAAATAAATACTTTTCCAACACCTTGTATTTTTTACCTAATTATATCAGTGAACGAAAAAAGGGTGTTCTCGGCCAGCTGTCCGAGAACCGAGCATGTAATGTCCGGTAATCAGCCGCCCCCGGCCGAGAACTAGTAAACAGTACATACCTTATTATTTAATTATGTAACAATCATAATGTGTAATGAAGACAAAAATGTTTCAATTAACTAGATTATGTAGTATTTAGTGAAGCTATAATTTATGGATCTCAAAAGAAAACATCCACGAGACATTTTCAAATCAAAAATATTAATACACAGAGACACTAACTGGCCGAGAACAGGTCGATTCACCCTATCATAATTAATTCATAAAATATCATACGTATTACATATCTTCATATCTACGGCCGCATAGATTACCAAAGTAGCGAATTCACCATTCACAGTAATTTATCCCATTGGCTGCATTATGAAAAGTCGTGAAGTCGTGATCACATCGCGTTTTAAATTCACTGATATAAGAAAATCACAGTCACGATTCACGTTGTGATTGAAAAATCACGATATCGCCCAACACTAGGTACAAGTAATAAATGAACATTCGGAATGATTCAGAATGGTACTTATTACTACTCAACTAAAATAATATTCACCAGGTGACACTACTAGTAATAGGGACAACAAAAGAGGCGCGAACTTGATTCTAATAAGATTTACATTGGAGCACGACGTGTTAAAATTTGAAATATTAAGTTACTTACTTTATTTTAGGTTTCTTTTAAAAAATGAGTTGACAGGAGATTAACTATAAGGATTGTCTATATCTACACAACCTTTATGATGTGTATATACAGTTGTTACAAATAAACAAGTAAATAATGGTGATTTCGGCTGGCATGCACTCGTGGCGTTTAGATTGCATGGTTATGACGTCACACACGGCACTGGTTTTCCTAGGAAAATAAAATGTTGATTTTTTACCCGAACAGGAGTGCGTTCTAAAATCCAGAGCGTTTCGCCTTCAAGTGTGTGACGTAATTTTTCAAAGTGACACTATTAACCAGATTTAAGGAAGGTGGAAAAACGAACGGTAAAGGACGTTTGTTCTGTCAACTGAACTGTCAAATAATTTAATTCTGGGGTGTCCGGCGAAACCTTAGAGTAGGAAAAATATATATTGTAAGGAGTCGTAACGCTACTGCCAATGGTGAAGCCGCCTGCCACCAGAGAGCAAGCGCGAGTGGCGGAACATATGTACAATATGTAGGTGTCAAGTTTATCACATCAAAGGAATAAAACGATACAAAACTGGTATTTTTCCAAAAACAGCTTCATAATAATACAATTAATATTCACTATCATAAATATATTTACTCATATCTTACATACCAGAATTTATTCTACATTCTATATAATATAACACTATAATCGATATACCTACGCCCATGGAAAAAGTGTCATTTCGAATGCACTGTTCTATATTCAATAAAGAAAAGATGAATGATTATTTCAATCAAATAACGTGCAAATTGCATACCAGAAAATGATATACTATGCTTCTCATTATCATTGCATGCACACGGACATAATTAAGTAAATAATAGGCCTACAGTTAATTTAACTACACTGAGAAAATCGCTCCTACTAAAATTGTTTGTTGGGATTTTCTTAGTTACTATAAATAAATTACTATGTAATTTGTGTTGCAGTAAGACGGCCTTGCAATTTACCACGACTAAAAAATCTATTTTTCCACCTCTAGTGGTAGTAAATCCGAATATCTGTAACCGCAATTAAGTAAGTGTGTTATCTCTTTATTTAATAGTCCAAACTTATTACTGTTAATATATTTCCATTTCGAACATTCGAACAACTAACAGTAAATATTTAATTTACTTTGATTTGTGACAACTAGTTGGTCATTTGTGGTAACTAAATGACAACTGCATTTTTATTAGTTGTAGCAAAATAAATAATTATAGCAATAAGTAAATGTTTGTTATTTTGTATTTGTTGGCACTCGGTTGTTTCCGATCTTGTACGATCTCGATCTGTATGTAGTTGGACATTCTCCATCTCCATTCTCGGCCATTATCTGCTTACTTAGATATTGAAAGTAATTAAGTGATAGGTGTGAGTCTGATATTATTAATATGTCATCATACAAGACTTTGTTAATTGAATGGGGATTAACCCATTTTGTGGAAAGATTCGAAGGTAAGTAAAAGAAGTTTTGAAATAGATATTTGGCAAAAATATTAAAAAATAATGAGATAAAGTCTTTACTGGGCCGGCTTCGTCGGGTGAACTAAGTATATAAGTTTTGTAGACATAAGTACGTGAACGATGTTTTTAGGCTATTGCTTTAACTTCGTGTACAAGAGAAAAGAAATCGTACTCGAACTTATTAACTCATACACAAGACAAGTAAAAGTTTACTCGACTCTTATATATAAGGATGGCTCAATGCCCTATACATTTCTCTGTTCGAAATTCTGACCTTGAAGTAAATTGCGTTGTCAAAGACTAATGTAATAATATAATTTGCCGTGTCGGATTTTCCATTTTAATTTATTTTATTTATAGACAAATGAGAAATATTTGATGCATTAACAATGCAGATGACGTCACACAATCGGCAGAAAAATTCATATCATTTAGCCATCCTATTCTATAAGATATAGGTAACCAAATTCTTTTCAGCTGCCCACCTTTACCAAGTCCAGTTGTTTGGGGCAGGACAGGGTGGAGATGACAAAATTTTGACGTAAAAGGTTTAATTTATTGAGGTTATGTTATTTGTTAATGATTGTAACGGAAAGGTTAAAGTAGCAGCTAGTCAATCAGGGATACGAGTATGATTTTGAGAGTGAGAGGAAAATATGCGTTATTGTTCGCTTTATTATAAATATTTAAAGAATCAAAAATGATATAGTCTTTAAAATAGTTTTAGTTACATAAATTTTGTATAAAGTTAAATGCCATACTCTAATCATGAAATTAGGAGGTGTTTTCACGAACAAACTACAATATTCAAGAACAGAATGTCAGGATCAAGGTCAAGTACTGGGACTCAATGCCTGGTCCCCACAGGGCCTCACACCCATAAATAATATTTATTATAAACATTGGTGGAAGGTATTGATTCCTGCTGACTGGCCTAAATGTACGAAGTATGTTAAAGTTGAAGAGTTAGTTAGAGATAGATTTGCAAACTGTTAAGTAATAATTATTGTGTGAATATAGTGTTGTTATTTGGACTTGCCCTATTTTAATTATCAACCCCCAATTTAACCTTGAAGTCCCACAATTGGTGTCAGAAGTGTGTTTGTGCCAGTGCAATGGATCTACAAAGTACCGACAATGATCAACAATTGGCTCTGGCCGCTGCGAATCCGGCGGGAACCGTATCTACTCACACCGAACGGTCTTTTACACCGCCGTTGAATTTTCAACAGCAATTGGCAAGTATGAGGCGTGAATTAGATGAATTAAAACAACAACAGGTATGTGTCTCAAGTGTAAATAATTTTACTTGGGAAAATATTCCAGAGTATAGCCCGGCACAAGAACTTATGTCATTAAATCGGTGGTTACGTTTAGTGGACGAAAAAGCTTATTTCTCGCGCTGGGATGAAGTGACAACGTACCGGTTTATAATTGACAAACTAAGTGGTCGCGCACGTGAATGGTACTTAAACCGCGATTCAACTTTCAGCAATTTAAACGATTTAAAAAGTGCTTTGAGAAATACTTTTGATGTGGACAGTCAGTCGACCGGAAAATTATTTAAAGATGCCGCTTTGTGTCGATCTAATTATTTTGATAGTTTTGTAGACTATTATACAGGAAAACTGGAAAAACTGCACAAATTAAATTGGCACATTCCTGTAAAAGACAAAATCAATATTATTATTGACGGTTTAGACTCTGTGGAAGTGAACCGGTTAGCAACTGCTAATAATTATAGCGAATTAGAAGATCTCTTAACGTATTTACGGAGCTGTGACCGTAACTACGGGGGGAAAAGACGAGTTGAGGGGGAGTCACGTCGGTCCAACATAAGATGTTTTAACTGTGATGGCCAAGGACATAAAAGTGCACAATGTCCTAAAAGGCGTAACACTTCTCAAAATTCCTCGTCGTTTTCAGCCTCAAAAACAATACCGTGCAGTTTTTGTCATAAAATGGGCCACTATGAACGAGACTGCCGAAAAAAATTAAAAATTAAACCTAAGGCAGTTAACATTCTTTCTAATCGTTGGATAAATCTTTATTTTAAGACTGTAATTATAAACAATGTCTCCCTTGAAGGACTAGTGGACACAGGTAGCGAATGCTCCTTAATAAGATTTTCTGCGGTAGAAAAATTAAACATAAATGTTAAGAACACAGTAACACGTCTAATGAAGTCGTTTGCTGGTGATATTTACAGTTCAAATGAAGTAGTGGTGGTAGAAATAAGTATTGACTCAGTGATTATTTCAGGAGAATTAATTGTAGTGCCTGATTACATGTGTCCAACGGATATATTAGTTGGAAATAATTTTCTTTTTCAACCACATGTCATTTTCGTTAAAAACGCTTATGATTTGAAATTTTCACAGACAGAATCAGAAATAGAAAAAACAGTTTCATTAGTTTTGGGAACGTCAAAACAACCAATAAGTGATGCTTTACTTTCGTGCTGTGAAAAACAGTCAGAGGTGATACAGCTACTCAATAGTTTTCGAAACTGTATTTCATTAAATTTGTCCGAGATGGGAAAAACGGATTGTGTTAAAATGAATATTTTATTAACAACTACGAATCCAGTAGTTTATAACCCATATCGTTTACCCGAATTTCAAAACTGAAATTAAAAGAAATGATAAAAGAATTACTGGACAATCATATTATTCGAGACTCAGTGAGCCCATACGCTAGTCCAGTTATATTAGTTCCAAAACCAAATGGTGACTATCGCTTATGCGTGGATTATAGAAAATTGAATAGTATAACTATAAAAGAGAATTTTCCATTGCCCCTGATTGACGATCAAATTGATAAATTGGTAACTTTTAAATATTTTACAGTCTTAGATCTATTTTCGGGATACTATCAGGTGCAAATGGCCGATTCGGCAATAGACAAAACTGCGTTTATAACTCCCGACGGGAAATATGAGTTTTTAAGAATGAGTTTTGGACTGGTAAATGCGCCCTACGTTTTCCAACGAATGATGAATAAAATTCTTCAAGAACTACCTGACAAAACTGCTATCGTATATCTTGATGACGTTTTAATACCTTCGACAACCACAGATGAAGGTTTGGAAAAATTGAAGCAAGTATTAACTGTTTTCCAAAAATACAATTTAACTTTGAACCTCGCAAAATGTAAATTTTTCTTAAAGGAAATTAAATATTTGGGACGATTAGTTTCTGAGGGAAATGTTCGACCTAACAAACAAAAACTTTTAGCTGTTAGTCGTTTACAACCTCCGAAAAATAAAAAGGAGTTTGTAACAAGTTTTTTCCGCAACTTGTTAATTATTTAATTAGTTGCCAAATATTTTCCATTCAGCACCCGTACTAAGAATAAATTCAATTTGTTGCCAAAAACTCATGTTTAGCGACCGTGCTACAATAACCGAAATAAAAACCAAGTTAGAAGCAACTGAGCATGTGCGGGCGGAATATTGGAGAGGGATAGAACTGACAGGAATTGAAAACCGGCACTTTCCGTCTTGACGTCGTTGAGGTGAGACTATTCTAATTTTTCTCTTAAAAGATTTGTAGTTATTAGAGCCATCCTACAATACTTTGTTGAAATTTTTACTTTATAATTATAATTTCTTAAATAACCTAGTTATTTTGAATTTATATTAAATTTAAGCTGGCATTTAGTTAAATTATTAATATATTTGAGGTTAACCTTGTGGTTAATTAAGAAACCACTTGTTAGTGGATTGCCCCAGCAGTTTATTTGTTATTTTGGGACAGTTCCTGCTGGATGTTTATGTATTACCTATATCAATAATTTTTGTTTGCCAGTAGTTTATATTATATACTTACATATATAAATATATTTTTTGGTATATAGGGTCGCTCTAAAACTTTTATTTAGATAATCTCATTTCACGACTAATATACTAATTTCTGAATTTCTTAAAATACGAGACGTAAAGTCGATTTCTTTAAATCAATTTTTGTAATAGTATGGAGATAATCTCCAAAATTTTAAATTTTCTTATATTTTTTTTCTAGATTGCATATTTTAATATCGATTTCTTTTATGCTGCTTTGAAAATTTTGTCATAATTTATAGTAATTTATTTGATTCAGAGCCTCAAGGCCAAATTTTTGGTGATAATTTAGTAGTAGAGTTTTTTTTATCGGTCCTCAACCATTTTCTTACATTACTGCTTAAATTTTACAAATTCTAATACCTAGTTTTTGTAGTTTCTATAAAATTTGTGACCTTGGCTTAACCAAGAGTATTCAATTTTTATTCTGCTAGATCATTTTTTTTTTAATAAGTTTTAAAGTTAATTAATAATTTATTTAGAGTCATTTTAAATCTAAATCATTTGTTTTCTTTCTTGTGTAATTTAACTCAATTTGTATCAACTGGTTCCTGATTTACCACTGTTTTCATGTAAGAACTGGATCGACCAACTCTGGATCAAGCACATGGTAGTTTTGCTAGTGGCTGGACGAGAACTATAATTCGCAGAATATTTCCAACTTAGTGTCATCCTGGAACCTCCTCGTAGACCCGGACAAACAATATAAGTCCTTAAACCCAGGTACCTGTGGCCATCTCCAGGAATTGACACACTGGAACTCCGCACTCGTCACCCAAAGTTACGTAAGCAATTACCTATCGTCATAGCTTTTCTTGGTCAGAAGAAAATTATAAAATTGTTAAACCAGTTGATCTTTTCAATTTAATTCTTTTGATAGAGATTTTTTTTAATTATTTTTAAATATTCAAATAAATCAATTTTTTTGTAATCACGTATTCATTCTCAATCATTTTAACTCTAAGCTTATATATTTTTATTGTAGTAAATTTTCTAAAAAAATTTTTTGTCATTAATACAATTGTAAAGTCTTTGTAAATTTTAAACTTTATTGAATGAAGTAGTTTCTTCCGGGTTTTGCCGCGGTCGTCGAACTTGACTTGACGTTTCGCTGATCATGCTGTCAGCTTCTTCAGAAGGGTTCCAAAGACAGTCTTTGGAACCCTTCTGAAGAAGCTGACAGCATGATCAGCGAAACGTCAAGTCAAGTTCGACGACCGCGGCAAAACCCGGAAGAAACTACTTCATTGGACAACGGCCGTGAAAACCTGCATTGCACTATTAAACTTTATTTCTTGTTAATATATTGTTATTTTGTTTAAATTTTGCTTTTGATTGTTTCCTCCTTAAACAGTTACAGGAATATCAGTTGTATGAATACGCTGGCGCCCAGTTTCTTTGTTTATTTTTGTTTTGTTACATTCAAATTATTAAATAACTCTTCTCGCCACAGAGTGACCTTCGACCAACCCCTGAGCTAACCGGTTGCTACGCTTTCATAGCTTCTTCAGCACTCCGCTGAGAAGTTGTGGTTGCAAATTGGCGCTCCAACGTGGGGCCCGAGTTAGAGATTTTGAATTGGTTTTAAATAATTGTATTTTTGAATTTTATTACTCTTTCCTAAATACTGATATTCTTGCAAATTCAAGGAACAAACAATCAAATTCTGACCAAAGAAAGACTCTGCTAAATTTATCGATATTTTTCTAATATTTTGTATTTTGATATTGTCACACTTGCGTATTCGGTGTACAATATTTTATTATAGAAAATTTCTCGTTATCTGATTTATCTATTTGTTTTTGATATTGGAAATTATTTGTGCCTATTTGAATTTTTTTTGCTATCTTGTTGATATTTATTGCTGTTTTGGTATATCTTTTGCTAATATTTTGCGGCGTATTTTGCGAAGTTTTCTCCTCACATTGACTTTTGACTTGTAATTTGAAAATATTTTATAAAGTTTAGAGTTATCGTAGTCTTACCGTATAATTTATTTTTTTTTGGTTATTTAAATTATCGTAGAGTTTACTGTCGCATACCTTTTCTATTAACTTCTGGTCAACTTATAAACCCAAAATGGAGCCTAATCACTTAAAAACTAAAGAAGTTACTTATGAATTAATGATAAGAAATATTGAACCTACCGGGGATGCCGATAGAAAAAGAAAAATTTTAAGGGGGGCTTTGCATCAGGAAGATGCCAATCGTAGTTTTAGCTATGGTAACGTTAATCCTTTTGACCATAAGTCAGATGTCAAAGAAATCAATGAAACAATAACAGACTTACAGTCTCTTATTGATAATTTTTCTGGCACAACCGCCGATGCTGCTTATAAAAGAATTTCCTCAAGGTTGAGCCATATTTCAGGTAGAGTACAGCGATTAAAAGCTGATACTGAAGCTGAGGAAAAAGTTAAAAAAACATTACAGCTTGAAATTTTGGGTTTAGAAGGGGACATAGCTTTAAAAACTATACCTCCTGCGGCTACGTCTTCACCGGGCCCTACAGTTTCTACGGCACCAGATCGGTTTCCGGCGAAATATGTTGCTCCATATAAATGGAACCTACAATTTAGTGGCTCGAGCCAAGAATCAGTTAATTCTTTTTTGGAAAAAGTTAACATGTTACGTGAATCTAGAGGTGTAAGTAAGTCAGAATTGTTTTTGTCGGCTTGTGATTTGTTCAGAGATGATGCGTGGACATGGTTCTGTAGTAATCGACACAGATTTGATGATTGGGATACTTTAGTTGATCACCTAAGAAGGGATTTTCTCCCATATTTTTATGAAGACGACCTGTGGAATGAAATAAACAATAGGTCACAAGGCTGTGACGAACGAGTCACAATTTTCATTGCCTCAATGGAAAATCTTTTTAATAGACTGTCTGAAAAACCTTCAGAAATTACGAAAGTCAATAAAATTCGAAGAAATCTCTTGCCTTATTATATCGACCGTTTAGCTCTGGAGCAGCCTAATACTGTCTCCGAACTCTCAAATTTGTGTAAACGTTTGGAGGAAGCACGCACCATGTCTGATCGATATAAGCCACCCCCTTCTGGGAACACTATTTTATTAGAACCAGAGTTAAATTATACCTTTGCACCGTCTAGCTCCACAGTAAACAAAAATACTTCTCGTAATTTTAATTCAGGTAAAAATGTTTCTCGTAATTTCAATACAAGTCAAAATATATCCCGGGATTTCCGAAATTTTAGTAGAGCCAATGCCGCTCAAAGTAATTTATCTTCTACTCTGGCTGCAGTTTCCACATTGCGATGTTGGAATTGCAATCGGGTTGGCCATGCCTATAATTCTTGTAGACAACAAAGAAATATTTTTTGCTATGGTTGCGGACGCAAAAATGTTACAAAGCCAAACTGCAATTGTACTCCAAAAAACGTAGTACCTGGTGGCGGAAACCTGGACGCTGTCACTGCTGCTCAAAGTCCAGAACCTGTGGCCTCTACTTCTCGAGGCGCAGTTACAAACCAAGGCAAGGGCAAAGGCAAAGGGAAAACTTCCGCAAAATAAAGTTTCAAACGTCACGATTAGAGTGGGACACATGGGTCAATACTGTTAAAATTTTTTATAAATCTAGTAAGTCGGTAAACAGTAGTAATCCAGTTTTTGTGAGTAAACCTCACGATTCACGTCCATATGTAGATATTAAAATTTTTAATAATTCAGTCCGTGCTTTAGTTGATTGTGGTAGCAATTCGTCAATATTTGGCTCTTCTGGTGTAAATTTATTGACAAAATTAAATATTTCTGTATCTCCTGATCAGAGTTTACATGTTACAACGGCAGATGGGAACAGTCAGAATGTGTTTGGTTACGTAAAAATTCCGGTTACCCTTGGTAACATTTCAAAAACTATGAAAATATTAGTCATTCCTTCTTTAACACACGATTTAATTTTGGGTGTAGATTTTTTGAAAACTTTTGAAATTTTTGTTGATTTTAAGAAATTTACTTATAAAGCTCAAGCTTCGAATGTATGTTCAGTCAATACTATACAACCTTTGGCAAATCTTACCTTAAGTGAAAAGTCTCGGTTACAACAAGTTATTGATTTATATGAGACAATTGCTCCTAGTGATAGGTTAGGACGGACACATTTAATTACCCATTCCATAGATACTGGAGACAGTAAACCTATTAAGCAGCGGCAATATCCATTGTCGCCTGCTATGCAAAAACATCTTAATAAAGAAATTGATGAAATGTTACGTCTCGATATTATCCAACCTTCACAGTCACCGTGGTGTAGTCCTTTGTGGCTAGTGCCAAAGAAAGATCCGGGGGAATATCGTGTGTGTTTTGATGGTAGAAAATTAAATCAAGTTACTGTAGATGATGCTTATCCTATGCCATTGATTGATAATATATTAAGTAAATTAAAAGATGCTCGTTTTCTTAGTTCTATAGATTTACGTCATGCGTTTAATCAAATACCTCTTGACCCCTCTTCTTGCCCTAAGACTGCATTCGCTGTCCCAGGGAGAGGACTTTTTGAGTATGTCGTAATGCCGTTTGGTCTTTCAAATAGTCCAAAAACTATGGTTAGGCTGATGGACCAAGTAATTGATCCTTCATTAGAGCCTTTTGCTTTTGTGTATTTAGATGACATAATTATCGCTACACCAGATTTTGCCACTCATATTGACGTTTTGAAAAAGGTTTATTATCGACTTAAGTCTGCCAATCTGACAATTAATTTAAAGAAAAGTGAATTTTGTCGTTCTTCGCTTACGTATTTAGGTTATGTAGTTGATGGTGAAGGTCTACGTACAGACCCTTCAAAAGTTGAGGCTATAGTTAATTATCCGATTCCAAAAACCACTACCGGAATTAAAAGATTAATTGGATTAGTCGGTTGGTATCGTAGATTTATTAAAGATTTTTCTGCTCTTTGTGCACCCCTAACCGATTTAATTCGTGGCAGGAAAAAGGGTCAGGCTATTTCTTGGAGTCCGGAAGCTGATGAAGCTTTTCGGGAAATAAAACATAGATTAACAAGTGCTCCTATTTTAGCTAGCCCAGATTTTTCTAAGCAGTTTATTATTCAGTGTGATGCGTCTAATACAGCTATTGGACATATTTTATATCAGGAATGTGACGGTATCGAACATCCTATTGCATATGGTAGTAAAATGTTAACTTCATGTCAACGTAAATACACAACAAGTGAAAAGGAATTATACGCCTGTCTCGTGGGAATAGAAACCTACCGAAGGTTCATTGAAGGGACTCACTTTAAGGTCGAAACCGATCATGCATCGCTAATCTGGCTTCATAATCTTTCTAACCCTTCAGGTCGATTGGCCAGGTGGGCCGTTAAATTATCGCAATATGATTTCGAAATTGTCCATAGGAAAGGTTAATGTGGTCGCTGACGCCTTATCACGTGCTGTTCAGGATATTTCAGTTTTAGATGTATCAACTTTCAAACGGGATGACTGGTATAATGATTTGCTTAAGAAAATCCGAGAAAAGCCGGAGTCCTACCCTGCTTTTCGAGCTGAGAACGACATTATTTATAAACATGTTTTTTGTAACCAACCAGAAGTTAATAATTTGTCAGATTGGAAAATTGTTGTGCCTACTGCTAATCGTGCCGAAATTTTTAAATTATATCATGATGACGAAACTGCAGGACATTTTGGAGTCTCCAAAACTCTTTCTCGTATTCTAGAACTTTATTATTGGCCTGGTATTCGTAGAGATGTATATCGTTATGTTAAAAAATGTACTATCTGTTTGGCTAGTAAAAGTCCAAATTTACCTAGAGCTGGTTTAATGGGGTCATATGAAATATAAATTTTCCCTTTCAACTTATTTCTGCAGATTTGTTAGGTCCATATCCTTGTTCGAAAAATGGTAATCGCTATGTTTTAGTAGTAGTAGACTGGTTTACGAAATATGTCTTAGTTCATCCTATGTCAAAAGCCACGTCCAAAGGTATCATTAAATTTTTAGAAAATCAAGTTTTTCTTATTTATGGTTGTCCGCAGATTTTCTGTTGTGACAATGGTAGTCAGTTTACTAGTAAACAATTTCAAACTTTTATGGAAAATTATAAAGTACAGAAAGTTTTTCTAAATGCATTATATCACCCTCAAGTTAATCATACAGAGCGAGTAAATAAAGTCATTGTAACTGCACTTAGATCCTATATTCATGGTAACCATAAAACATGGGATACTGCTATTTTTAAAGTTGCCCAGGCTATTAGATTAGCTAAACATGAGGTAACAGGTTATTCTCCAGCATTTTTGAATTTTGGTAGGAATATTCCATTAACTGGGGATTATTATGGTAAAATAGCTGAAAATGCAGATAATATGGTATCTATTAATGAGAAAAATAAATTAATTAATGATCTACAGGAGTTACCTGAACTATATATTGATGTTCGCGCACGTTTGTATGATGCTTACCTTCGTAATGCTAAACAGTATAATTTAAGGAAACGTGAAGTTAAATTTCATGTGGGTGATAGATTGTGGAAGAAAAATTATACTTTATCTAGTAAAACGAAAAATTATTCTGCAAAATTGGCTGCCAAGTATATTCCTTGTATTGTTAAAAAGGTAATCTCTAATTTAGTTTATAATCTTAAGGATACCGATGGTAATGACATAGGAAATTGGCATGTTAAGGATCTTAAACCAGACTACGTGAATTTAGACTCGGACGATGACTCCGAACCAGGGGGTTCGAACTCGGAACACTTAGATTAAAAAAAAATATATATATATATATATATATAAGATGTTTTCTCTATCTTTTCTTTTTTATGTTCTTTCTTTTCCGGCTGGGTAACAACAGTTACTCAAGGGTTGAAGGGTGGGCCACTTTTTTGCGGATTGTATGCACTTCAGACGTTTGCAAGCCACGTTTTGTTGGTTGCATACGTCTTGGGTGTCTATAATCAAGCAATTGATTTCAGCTACGCGGTTGAAAATTCACCAAATTTTTCTTTTCTTGTCTTAATGAAAATGATACCTGTGACTACCGAATAATAATTTTTATGTAAAATATTAGACAAATATCATCCTTCATCGGTTTATTTTTGAATTTGTTAGGAATCTGCTGTCTTAATATGTATTCATAATTATTTTATTTCAAGTCAGTTATTAGACAAACGACTCACTCTCGTTTCTTATCGAGTTTATTGTGGTTTATCGGAGTCCACTGTCATAATACAAGCTCGTCTCTTATAGTACGTAGACACTTTTGGTGAATTTTCTTGTGCATGGTTGATGTCAAAAATATGACATAACAACGTCATTCTTCTTCTTTGTGATTGTCTCTCTCTTTTCTATCGCTATTTTCTATTTTCCTATATTTCTCTAGAATCACTATCTCTTATTTTTACTTTTGCCTAGTTGACTGCTTTAGTCGTTTGTATTATAAGTAGCTTTTTGACAATTTTGCTAGAGCACTCTTCAACTAATGTTTAGAATTTTGTGAAAGCTTTTGTCTTTTCTTGTATGGAAACTACTACCTGTTGTCTTTGATTTTGTTTATAATGTGTCATTTACCAGTTGTACCTTTTGAATTTGTGGTCTGGTAGACATATTGTTTAGTTGTAGGTTAAGTCCTACGTATTTTGGTTTGTGGGAAGTCCACATATTTTGCTTATCTTGTGGATTAGTTCCACGTATCTTTGCAGGAAAATTGTTCATGGTAACATATTCTTTTTCCTGTATGGCATGTGCCGTTTGTTAAACAGGTTGTCGCAGTTATATAGTACAACGTACTTAGCAGTGGTTTAGGTAGTTTTCCTTCCTCGCTTTCATTTAGTTGAGTCATAGCTGAATTTAAAATCAGTAACTTTGTGTTTTTGCTACTTGTTGTTTCTTCAGCTAGGTAAATTGCGAAAATACTTTATCTTTATCTTGTTTATTATCTTTTATCTTTATCTTGTTTATATAGAGTTCGGAGAAATTTTTGTCCCATTTTGTTTTTTTTCGTCATCATGATTGTAATTATTTTCGTTTGGTATAGTTGTTGTTCATATCACTATTGTTGTCTTGATGGATAATTAAGGCATCAATTATTATCTTGCCTTATGTTTACTCTCTAGTAGGTAAACTTTTTTAACATTATCCTATTTAGTAGGATATTTTAGTTGCCATTAGGGAACTTGCCTCGGGATGGGGATGAACTAGTTTCGATCGGGCTGTCTTCAATGACAGAGGGTCAAGGAGGGTCGAGCGGACACGTAGGCAAGGGGGCTTGTCAGTCAGGAGTGGCCTAGGTCGTCTGACGTTCCTCGAGAGACAGGTCTTCCTCCCCGCTTCACCTCAGCCCTTGATCTATCGCCCGATCGAGGCACTGTTCATCGCGCCGGAAGCAGGAGTATTCCCAAATAATGGTCTTTTTTGTCACCTAGTCGCTACGTACTTCTAGTATAAGCCCCTTGGAGCTATATACAAAGTTTTTTTTTCCTCTGATGTTACGTACTTCTAGTTTAAGCCCTTGGAGCTATATCCAATTTTTTTTGTTAACAGTTAGGACATTTCTCCTACTGTTGTGTCTAGGCAGGTAACTTGTTTCCTGTATCGTGGTTTAGGTGTGCTTATGCCTCTACCAATTTTAGCACTGGCAGCCGCTACAACGCTGCTCAGGCATTCCACCACAGTGTCTGTGGGGACTGATCCCTAGAGGTCCTCCCCTAAAACATTTCATCTTTTCCTTTTCTTATTCTCTTTTTCAGTTTCATTTTACTCTGGGCGAAGCATTATCTCTTCCGAGTGGGATTTTCAAAGGTTTTCGTGTGCTGTCGAGCAACACTCATTATCGAGGCTCTTCATGCAACTTGAATTAGCGCAGAATGGGTGTGAGTCAAATTACCTTCTATCTTTTCATATCTTTTCATATCTTTTTGACTATACGTGGACTTTTGTTGAATAATCTCGGAATTGGTGATGTTGATGACTTTGTCCAGTGGTAAAACGAACTTTTCCTGTGGTATGTTGTATAATTAGGTATCATACAAGTTTAATTTTTTTCTCTCTAATTCTCTCTTCTCTCTCTCTCTCTTCTCTCTCTCTCTCTTAGTCTTTTCTGTCTCGCCTCGATTAGTTAAACTATACGATAATAGCGTGATTTACCGGGTGTTTCCTTTTACAAAAAAAAATTTTTTTTCACTTTTAGTTTTCCAAAAAAAAAAAATTTTTTTTTCGGAAGTTCGCGTGGTGTAACAAGTTTTTTCCGCAACTTGTTAATTATTTAATTAGTTGCCAAATATTTTCCATTCAGCACCCGTACTAAGAATAAATTCAATTTGTTGCCAAAAACTCATGTTTAGCGACCGTGCTACAATAACCGAAATAAAAACCAAGTTAGAAGCAACTGAGCATGTGCGGGCGGAATATTGGAGAGGGATAGAACTGACAGGAATTGAAAACCGGCACTTTCCGTCTTGACGTCGTTGAGGTGAGACTATTCTAATTTTTCTCTTAAAAGATTTGTAGTTATTAGAGCCATCCTACAATACTTTGTTGAAATTTTTACTTTATAATTATAATTTCTTAAATAACCTAGTTATTTTGAATTTATATTAAATTTAAGCTGGCATTTAGTTAAATTATTAATATATTTGAGGTTAACCTTGTGGTTAATTAAGAAACCACTTGTTAGTGGATTGCCCCAGCAGTTTATTTGTTATTTTGGGACAGTTCCTGCTGGATGTTTATGTATTACCTATATCAATAATTTTTGTTTGCCAGTAGTTTATATTATATACTTACATATATAAATATATTTTTTGGTATATAGGGTCGCTCTAAAACTTTTATTTAGATAATCTCATTTCACGACTAATATACTAATTTCTGAATTTCTTAAAATACGAGACGTAAAGTCGATTTCTTTAAATCAATTTTTGTAATAGTATGGAGATAATCTCCAAAATTTTAAATTTTCTTATATTTTTTTTCTAGATTGCATATTTTAATATCGATTTCTTTTATGCTGCTTTGAAAATTTTGTCATAATTTATAGTAATTTATTTGATTCAGAGCCTCAAGGCCAAATTTTTGGTGATAGTTTAGTAGTAGAGTTTTTTTTATCGGTCCTCAACCATTTTCTTACATTACTGCTTAAATTTTACAAATTCTAATACCTAGTTTTTGTAGTTTCTATAAAATTTGTGACCTTGGCTTAACCAAGAGTATTCAATTTTTATTCTGCTAGATCTTTTTTTTTTAATAAGTTTTAAAGTTAATTAATAATTTATTTAGAGTCATTTTAAATCTAAATCATTTGTTTTCTTTCTTGTGTAATTTAACTCAATTTGTATCAACTGGTTCCTGATTTACCACTGTTTTCATGTAAGAACTGGATCGACCAACTCTGGATCAAGCACATGGTAGTTTTGCTAGTGGCTGGACGAGAACTATAATTCGCAGAATATTTCCAACTTAGTGTCATCCTGGAACCTCCTCGTAGACCCGGACAAACAATATAAGTCCTTAAACCCAGGTACCTGTGGCCATCTCCAGGAATTGACACACTGGAACTCCGCACTCGTCACCCAAAGTTACGTAAGCAATTACCTATCGTCATAGCTTTTCTTGGTCAGAAGAAAATTATAAAATTGTTAAACCAGTTGATCTTTTCAATTTAATTCTTTTGATAGAGATTGTTTTTAATTATTTTTAAATATTCAAATAAATCAATTTTTTTGTAATCACGTATTCATTCTCAATCATTTTAACTCTAAGCTTATATATTTTTATTGTAGTAAATTTTCTAAAAAAATTTTTTGTCATTAATACAATTGTAAAGTCTTTGTAAATTTTAAACTTTATTTCTTGTTAATATATTGTTATTTTGTTTAAATTTTGCTTTTGATTGTTTCCTCCTTAAACAGTTGCAGGAATATCAGTTGTATGAATACGCTGGCGCCCAGTTTCTTTGTTTATTTTTGTTTTGTTACATTCAAATTATTAAATAACTCTTCTCGCCACAGAGTGACCTTCGACCAACCCCTGAGCTAACCGGTTGCTACGCTTTCATAGCTTCTTCAGCACTCCGCTGAGAAGTTGTGGTTGCAAGTTACGACAAGTTTTAGGACTTACAGGTTACTTCCGCAAATTTATTAAAAATTATGCGTTAATAACACAACCTCTAACAAATTTGTTGAAGAAAAAAAATGTTTGGGCTTGGGGGCGATTACAATTGGAGGCATTTAATGTATTAAAAACTGCCTTAAGTAATGACCCTGTATTAAAAATTTATGATCCCAAACTACCCACCGAGTTGCATTGTGACGCAAGTAGTAAGGGAGTAGCCAGTATTTTAATGCAAAAACATGGTCCAAACTGGCACCCGGTAGCATATTTTAGTAAACAATGTACGTACGAGCAGAGTAAATATCACTCTTATGAACTTGAAACAATGGCCATCTCTCTTTCATTACGTCATTTTCGAGTTTACCTACTAGGGATACCTTTTGTTGTATATACTGACTGTGCTGCCGTTAGAAGCACATTTACAAAAAAAGATTTACTACCAAGAATAGCACGTTGGTGGCTCGAAATACAAGAATTTTCTTTCGATATTTGCTATCGCAAGCAAGCTAATATGAGTCACGCAGATTGTTTAAGCCGTGATCCGGTGCTTAACACTAAATATGTCGACAACATCATAAATATCACCGAGTCAGAATGGGTTGAAGCGGTTCAGAACAAAGACGATAATATTCAACTTATACTTAATGTGTTAAAATCTCCACGAACAAAGAATAACAAACAATATTTCGAAACATATTGCGTAAAGAAGGGCATTCTTTATCGCAAAATAAATTCCGAATTAAAATGGGTGGTTCCGAATTCCTGTAGATGGCTTATTTGTAGGCTAAATCACGACGATGCTGGACACTTTGGTTTTGATAAAACGTTAGAACGAATTCAACGAAATTACTGGTTTAAACAAATGTGTCACTTCGTAAAAAAATATGTTGCAGCATGTTTAAATTGCATGTACATGAAATCCACCTCTTGGGTAAAGCCGGGATTTTTACATCCAATACCAAAGGAAGTGATACCCTTTTCCACTGTACATGTGGATCATGTAGGACCATTTGTACTTTCGAAAAAGAAAAATGCATATTTACTAGTATTGATAGACGGATTTACAAAATTTACTTTTCTCCGAGCAGTTCGAAACACAAAAACTACGCATGTTCTAAAATTTTTGGAAGATTTTATGTTTCTGTTCGGTTGTCCCTCCCGGATCATCTCTGACAGAGGTAGCTGCTTTACATCAAAGAAAATGGCAAATTTTTGCACAAAATATAACATTAAACATATTCTAACTGCAGTGGCTACCCCTCGAGCAAATGGCCAATGTGAGAGGGTTAATCACACTGTTGTTCAGTCTCTACGCTGCCTATCTGTCAATGATGATACCGAAACTTTATGGGACACACATGTAAAAAAAGTACAATTTAATATCAATTCTGCGGTAAATAAAACCACGGGTAAAACACCGTTCATGGCATTAATGGGTATAAACCCAAAGCCTATACCTGATTCGTTCATTCTAAATGAAGTGGGCATCGACATTGGTCAAGCTGATTTAATGACGTTACGTAATGAAATAGAAAATAAAATCACAGCTGAACAAAAGAAACAAAAATTCAACTTCGACAGAAAACGCAAACCACCGACACAGTACGTAATAGGCGACTTAGTCATGGTACGTAAAACAGCTTTTCCAGCTACGGAGTCAAGTCACAAACTTATGCCAAAGTTTCGAGGACCGTTTCGCATACTGAAAGTTTTACCACGTGATAGATTTGTAGTTAAAAGCCTAATAAGTGGTAAACCCATGACTACTATCGTTGCAATAGACAGCATTAAACCATGGGTAGTGTTTAACGATGCTAAGTGCCAACCGAATTTTTAAAATAACATTTATTTGACAGACTGTTCGTCGTTAAAAACAAACCTGACCTCCGCAAAATTAAAAATTAAACTTGATCTCCGAAATAATAAAAAAAAAATAAAAAAAAAAAAAAAAAAAAACACCTCCAGACGCAACTGATTCGATCTCCGTTATGCTACTACTTGATCTACGGTAAGTTGTTTGTTCTCTGATATGCTATTTGATTTACGCAAATTGGTTTGATCTACGGGTAATTGGTTTGATTTTTGATATACTGTTTTGATCTATGCTAATTGGTTTGATCTCCGATATTGATTGATACTAATTGATTTGATCTCCGATATGCTACTTGATCTACGATGACGTACTTGATCTCCGACATTACCTTTGATCCCCGATAGAGCATTTGATATCCGACAAAGCATTTGATCTCCGAGTTAGCATTTGATCTCCGACATTACCTTTGACCTCCGATATAGCATTTGGTCTCCGATATGACTTTTGATCTCCGATACAGGAGGTTGCTCGAGGACGAGCACCTGTCAGGATGGACGAGCTGTCAGGATCAAGGTCAAGTACTGGGACTCAATGCCTGGTCCCCACAGGGCCTCACACCCATAAATAATATTTATTATAAACATTGGTGGAAGGTATTGATTCCTGCTGACTGGCCTAAATGTACGAAGTATGTTAAAGTTGAAGAGTTAGTTAGAGATAGATTTGCAAACTGTTAAGTAATAATTATTGTGTGAATATAGTGTTGTTATTTGGACTTGCCCTATTTTAATTATCAACCCCCAATTTAACCTTGAAGTCCCACAATAAATTTACAATTAAAAAATATCCTACCTAGTTGTACTCATTAGAAGAATAGCAAGTACCTACCTACCTAAAACAGTTTTAAAGATTATACTACGTTTGGTTTTTTAAATATTTATAGGTAGATATATTATTATGTATTTGTTATATGTTTTATGAGAATTATTTTATTTTCTTACCAAAGTTTTATTTATGTTGATGACTTTCCACAAAACCTTTTTAATATATATAATATTATTAACTAATTTGTTTTTTTTATACCGAAGACATCCTTATACCTTTTATTTTTTTCCTATTTAATTAAATTTTACTGTAGTATAGAACAACTGTAACATTTTACATTTTTACTTTTCAGTGGCGACTGGTGAAATTTGAGATGTCCATACTTTGGTAACAAAACATGGGACCTATAGCATATGTTAGGTGGTGATTGGCTCTTATAGTCTCTTAATTTAAAAAAAAATCTGGAAAATATTGCATTCACCATTCTGAGGAAATAGGCGTGTGTCGGCGACCCTATTTTTGTACCATTTTTTCGCAAAATTAATTTAAAAAAAGGCAGTACTTAGAATATAATAAGGGTTCCTTATTTTGTATTCAAGATATGACTACCTCAATGGACCCCGCACCATTAGCAGTGGAAAAATCATTTCAGTGGAATTTTCTTCAAACTTTGGAAATACATAGTTCAAGGGTTTCCGAACAAAAAATGTCATATAAAAAAATGGACTTAATGCCCTACATAATTACAGAGACTGGAAGTTAAAACATTTTTCAGTTGAATTTTTTTCCAACTATGAATGGGTAATTCAAGAGCTTCCAAACAAAAAGTGTCATGAAAAAATTGATTTAATGCTGAATTACAGTGATTGGAAGTTAAAAACCTTTGAATTTTCAAAGATTTTTAACTTCCAGTCACTGTAATCATACAGAGAAGGCATTAAATCTATTTTCTCATATGACATTTTTTGTTCGGTAGTCCTTGAACTACTTATTCCCAATGTTTGAAAAAAAATCCACCGAAAAATTTGTTCAAACATTTTTAACTTCCAGTCACCGTAATTCTGCAGGGAAGTCATTAAATCGATTTTTTAATGACATATATATGTAATTTAGTAAACTGTTTTACTATTTCTTACTAATAGTAGCAACTAACTGAGTTAGTTATCATAATTAAATTAATTGACTAAAAAAGAGATGACCTTCCATATTTTTATTAGCCACAACTAAAAAAATGTAGTTGTTACAAGCTTTTGTACGTCTTGTGACTACTAAAGTCATTTATTACTGTAACTAAAAGTGTTTAATCACAACTAAAAAAATATAATTGTCATAACACTTTACATTTGATGTGACTATAAAAGTATTTTGTAAGAGTAACTAAAAAATGTAGTTGTCATAATATATTTGATAGTTGTGAGTACTAGAAACATTTGTTAGAGTAACTAACAATATTTAGATACTTCTTGATCACAACTAAAAAGTATAATTGTCGTAACATTTTTCATTTGTTACAGTAACTAACAATATTTGATACGTGCAACTAGTTGATTTTAACTAAAATTATTTTAGTTATGCCTACTAATAACTTCTAGCAAATTGAATTTAATTACGGGTACAAATCGACCGTCCTGTCCTCTATTTTATTAGGAAAATTTGCTGTGGTTATGAGTTTTTTAGTTGTGGTTACAATTTTTTTTCCTCAGTGTAGTTAAAGTGAAAACTGCATATACTTTAACCAGCAAAGCGTCACTCCTTTCAATTTTTCCCGCTGTGATTTTTACAGTAGTTTATAGAATATGATACCATAATGTAGGTACATTACATAAATTAGCACTAAATCACTTATAAATTACTTCTATTGGAAAATTTCATTTTGCTCTCTACTGTTTGTGTGCCACCACCGCAATGGCGTCTTAGGCACAACTTGTTAGCGTGGCGATTATGCGCTGTTACGAGTCCTCACCATCTATCTTTCCTAGTCTAAGGGCGAAACTGACTGTGGTAAATAGTGTAAAAAGCTAAAAGAGAAAAATAAAAGTATATACCCACATATTAAAGATAGAGATACCTTATTTAGGATGGCTGAAGCAACTGAAATACATCTTGAAAAAGAAAAACATATTTTAGTAGTAGATGAAAATGGAGTTGTAAAGCAAAACGACCAGGGTATGTGGCTCGTCATGGATTCAACAAGTAGGTAGTCCAATAATTATTTCAGCGAATTTAATAGATTGCACATAAAAAAATGTGCTTGTGGTTAATACTTAATTTATTTATTTAGTTTTTCTTCTTGCAGCACAAAACATATTTTACATTACCCCCACAGTAGAAGTCCTAAACTTTTTCGAAATTGCGGATGAGCAACAAGATATTCATATCCAAAGTGATGAACTACCAGCAGCCCTAGCATCATCATCAACAGATGAACCTGTTGATATTCGTTGCCCGTGGAGCAGCCGTGATATTCTGAAATTAATTCATCTTTACCAGAAATATAGAGAAAGTTTTAAAAAACCACCGTTAAAAATAACAAAGTGTGGCAGTGGATAGCCACTGACATGAAAACACATAATGCTTAACACAGTGCAAAAACAAATTTAAATATTTGAAGGCAAAGTATGTTGAAAAAAAAGACAACATGAGTAATCGAAAAACAGGGGCGAAAGCCATCCGTTTTAGTTATTTCACTGAGTTTGATGAAATGTTTGGAAAGGACGAAAACATTTAACCTGAAGCCATCGCCTCATCAAGTCGGGGAGAAGGCAATATTCTATCACCAGAAAATAAAAATGAAGATGAAAGTGCAGTATCCTCGGCAGTATCGAATCCAAAAAAAAGGAAAAAAAGTGTCTTAGAAAAGCAGCTAGCAAAATATGATGAAAATATAAGGGAAAGAGAACAAGCTAAAGAAAAGAGGCATACAGAAATTTCACAGAGGCAGGATCAGGCATTAACTATATTTAGTAAGATAGCAGACTCATTTCAAAACTGGGTTGATAAGTAACATAACAATTTTGTGGACTTTTGTTTATAGAATATATATTTTTTTATTTTATAGTCTTATTACAGTCTAGGTTTCCTTGTTTTTGTTTATAAAACCATCAGATTTATTTTAAAAGTTGTTTAGTTTAGAAGTTTGAATAAAATTTTATGAATAGATTGTTTAATGTTTATTATTTCTTGCAATATTTATTTTTCTAACTATAGATGTTAATGTAGACTGCGACTGACAGCAACAAACAAGATATTATAGTTTGACAATTTGTCCTGTATCCCGGGACTGATTAGAAATATTTTTTTGATAAATTTATAGAAAAGACTCCATTAAAACTCTTATTAAAAACAAAACATTTTTTTTGTCATTTTATTGACGTTCTATGGATTTTTTTCTGAAGCTATCAAAAAAATGTATTCTACAAAAGAACAATTGAAAAAGTAAAAAAAAAACCTTTTATTTAGTTACCATTTTATTTACAAAAGACAGCACTGACAAACACATTACTTTTAAATAATTAGTCAATCATTTTTATATTAATTATTATTATTAGCAAACAGCTCTTCAGCTAATCTATCTCTTTCATCATTTGCATTGTTATCATTTCGGTTTACTTCGTCTTCTCCCAATACAAAATTATGCCCTTGTTGATAATTCTCCAAATGTTCATCATAAAAGTTTAGACACACATTGTGTATTACACATGCAGCAATTATTGTGGCTGGTATGAGATCAGTTCTGTTCATATCTAAATATTGCAATCTTCGCATCCTACCATATAGCAGAGCAAAAGTCCTCTCTACTACCTGTCGTGTTTGAGCATGTAGCCTGTTAAACAGTTGTTGCCATGGTAAAAGATTTCCCCTATCAATGTAAGGAGGTATGCACCAATCATTATTTGGGTAGGCTTTATCTCCTATTATAAAAGTATTTTCTTCAAAATAATTACGTGGATTTTGAAAAATATCTCGATACAAATCAGAATTCCTAAATATTCGAATATCACTGACAGAAGTAGGGTAGGTACCCAGCAAATGCATCAATTATTCTTCTATTGTGATCACACACTACTTGCAATGTTATTCCGTGGAAACATTTCCTATTCACATAAATATGAGGATTTATTGCAGGTGCCTTAATAGGTATATACGTTCCATCTATCGCTCCTATAACTCCCCGTATACCAGCCATTTGAGCAAATCCATTGATAACAGTTCTGGCTCTGATTCCTTGAGGCCACGATATTATTTCTGGAGCAAGACAATTTATTACTTTGATAACTCGTTCAAAGCACTCAAAAAGGCTAGACTTTCCCATATCGAAACGGTTTGCCACAGATCTAAAAAATGTTTAAAATAATTTTAGGTATTTTATTGCTTGGTGCAAATAATTACACTTCTACAGTTTTATTTTACAACTTATTTGGTTTGGGTAATTTCTAAATAATTGTTCTATGTATTTTTATTTGTTTTAAAAAGAATATAAAATAGCTATTTATTTGAACATTTAGAACGTAAGGTAAAGTCACCAATAATGGACATAGCTCCTATAGTGGACGTTCATTTTTCAAGTTTTTAAAACAAGCCAATTACAGCTTTCTGTGACAAATTAAATAGTTTGGCGCCACTGTCTAGCTTCGTTACTAACGTGGTGCATCTCCCGCGCCTTTAGACATAACCTCTTTCGAACAGTCATAATTTAAGTTGATGGTGCACTATTTTGATTGTTTTTACAAGTGGTTGTTACAGAGAAATTATCAAGTAAGTATTGACTTTTTCCCTTTTTGATGTTTTGTTTTTAATAATAATCAAAATATGATATATTACTCTCAAAAAGTTTAGTTCATTTTACTTAGTTTTCAGTAAAATTCTTGTTGAATAATGATTTTAAGGTTAGATAAAGGGATGCCATCTTTAGGAACATTAAACGATTAATGTACCTATTATGGACATGGCATGTTCACTTTAGGGATAACCGAGTTTTAACTTATTTTGTCACTATCACAATGTTATTTTAGTGCTATTTGTATGGCTATAAGTTTCATTGATATACGAAAGTAGAAACCTATGGTGGACATACCATGTCCACAATGGGGACATACCATGTCCACTATGGGTGCGTTCAAAAAATTATTTTGCAATTTTATTTCTTGTTTCTAGGTATGGTTAAGGTTAAAAAAATTCTAAAATACTCAGAAGAAAGCATGACAAATGCTTTATCAGACGTCCGAAGCGGAATGTCATATAGAGCTGCGTCTATGAAACATGGCATTCCCCGAATAACCCTTATGCGGAAGCATAAGAGAAATTTACCCGCTAAAACTAAAATGGGTCCTACAACAGCATTTAGTGAAGAGCAAGAAAACATGTTAGTTTACTGGATCATTACTATGTCAAAAGCAGGTTTTCCTGTTTCTAAAGAAACGCTCATGTATAGCGTTAAAAAACTTGCAACTAAATATAACATTAAATTTGGCGGGAAAACAACTCCTGGTCGAAAATGGTATAATTTATTTTGTGCAAGGCATCCAAATATTTCCCTAAGAACAAGTCAAAATTTAACTACAAGTAGACGTTTAGTATCAGAGGAAGATATATCAAACTGGTTTCAGGAAGTAAAAAATTACATGGATCAAAATAAACTGACAAGTATTTTGGACGACTCAAAGCGAGTTTTTAATAGACTAGACTGCCTTCTTTTTAAATCCTAAACCAGGCAAAGTATTAGCCCAGAAAGGCAGTAAAAATATCTATAACTCAGCAGGAGCTGATGAGAAGGAAAATATTACAGTACTGCTCACTGCTAATGCGGCTGGTCAATTAGCACCACTTATGATAGTTTATCGTTTTGTTAGAATACCGCAAAACATTGCAGCTGCAGTCCCTAGTGAATGGGCTATAGGTAAATCCGAAAATGGGTGGATGACCCAGGAAATATTTTTCGAATATATATGCAATATTTTCTTGCCATGGGTCAAAAAAGAAAATATCTCACTACCAGTCATTTTTTTATGGATGGGCACTCCTCTCATGTATCTTTTCCTTTAAGTAAATTTTGTAGCAAGAATGAAATAGAATTGGTTGCACTCTACCCTAATGCGACGCACGTCCTACAGCCTATGGATGTTGCGGTTTTTCATACAATGAAAACTATATGGCGACAACAAGTGCAAGATTTTAGGATGCAAAATGAAGGAAAACAGGTGGACAAAGTAGAGTTTCCAAAAGTATTAAGAGATGTTTTACCTTATGTCACACCAAAAATAATAGAAAATGGCTTTAAGAAATGTGGATTGGTTCCTTGGGATTCCACACAAGTTAAGCTTCCATCACCATCCAATAACACTTCGAAGAATAATAATGTGCCAAATAATTTGGAAATGGAAATGTTCCTTAAATTATTAGAAAGACAAATTGGGGAAGAGAAAATTAAGGCATTTAAAGAAACTAATGAAAATTGGGAAGGTGCAATACAAGATAAATCACTGTATGAACTGTGGGAAAAAGCTAACATGAAAGTAAATTCTGAAAAAATCAGTAACGAGATGGCAGAGTCATCGCAAAAAAATAACACAGAGACATCTCCACAAAGTCACAATTCTGATGAATTAAGCAAGCAGCTCACACCGGTGAAGCAGATTTATCAAAATGTAGAGCCACCAAATCTTCCATCCACCTCAACGGGAATAACAGAATCTGTTTTTGGAATAACAGAATCTGATGTTTATATACCAACACCATTTAAAAAAAACTTAACCTGGCCACTAGCTCCAAAGGTCCTAAAAAAAGAAGGGCAAAGGTAAAAATACCTGCTGTTGTAACTTCACCTCAAATGATTCAATATCTACAGAAAAAAGAGGAACTAAAAAAGAAACAGGAAGAAGAAAAACAAGAAAGGAAGCAGTTACGTGAAGCTAAAAAACTTGCTACAGAAGAAAAAAAGGAAATGGTTGCAGAAGAAAAAAGGAAACGCAAAAGGCAGCTATCTAGTTCCAGTGAATCAAGTATCTCAATGGATGATTTCAATGATTCTGAAATGGAGGAAATTAACGACAGTGATCATAATGAAGATATAAGAGACGTTAATAAAGATAATTTAAAAGAAGGAGATTTCATATTAGTTAAATTTATGGGGGGGAAACGAAATACAACCGAATTTGTTTACTTATGCGTAGTACAAAATTTAGATTATTTAGATGACGATATGATACAAGTGATGGGTTTAAAAAGCGTTGATAGCTCTAACAAGGAATTCGTGGTAGATGAAAAAGATGTTTCAAATATCACTTTTAATCAAATTCTCGGCACTCTTCCAAACCCAGAAATATCAATGAAAGGGGAAAGATTTAGATATATTTTTAAACATTCATTAAATGTTAAAGAGAAAATATAATGTAATATTTTTTTTCTAATGTTCTTTAAATAAACTTTTTATTGATTGTTGTTGTTTGCATCTATTTTCTTTTCATCTCTCCATCCTTTAACTTGTTTTATGCTGGTATAAATGGTGTCCACTATTGGTGGGTCCACTAATGGACCAACATGAAAATGCTATGTTCACTATTGGGTGATCCGCATAGGTTCGGTATTTTTTAATTTTTTTAGTGAATAATTAATATTATTCAAAACTGAATATATTTCCCTAAAAACAGACCTTGAGATTATGTACTACCATGCTCAAAATATTTTTAGTAACGTTTACTAAATTATCACAATAAAATGTATTCTTAACATGTCCACTTTTGGTGCTCTTACCTTACATACCTGTAACTGTCTGGTGTTGCTAACAGCCAAAGAACAGCTAGTAACTGCTTTTTTGGCAGAATTGTACTTCTTCCAGCAATATTATTATTTTGAAGTTGTGGCCCTAGTCTGCCTAGTAACCATTCAAATGCTTCAAGACTGACCCTAAAATGACTCTGAAATTCTTTGGCAGTCGATTAGAAAATTGTTTGTTCGATAAAAAGTTTAATGCGAGTTGGTAGGTACATTTCTTTCTCCCATAATACGTGTTCGCAGTCTTCTTATATGTATATCAATTAATTCATATTCATCTTCAGAATCATCTGACGGAGCTTCATTAAAGAAAAACTGGTAAAATATATTAAGTGTATTTTGTATTACACCTGCTACAATCACATTTTGTGGATTTTCCATACTGACACAAATGTGTAATTTTCTTTTTAAATCCTGGCAAATCAATTTTAAAAATAAAAGAACCAGATGTAACCTAACCTCACAAATAGGCTTGTGTAGTTCATGAGCGAACTAATTTAAAGAACCGGCTCAGCAAATGAAGTAAAGGAACTAGTTTCCATTCTCCGAGAAGAACAGTTCCCGGTTCCTGGCTCCCGACACGAACAGTACGCCCATATTCGAGTTGTCCGCAGATTCGCTTCTTCTCTCTCTCACTATCAGATACGTGAAGGGAGACGATCTCAGCGCCAGTAAAGTTCCTTTGAATATTTGACAATTGACACGTTTGAACCATGGAATAGAATACCTAAATAAAGATTATTTATACAGAAAAAAAGATCCATTGGAATGGTGGGAAGAAAGAAAAAACGTATATCCACATTTACATGCGTTTGTCTTAAAAAGATCTTGTATTGTAGCCACGTCTGTACCATGCGAAAGAATATTTTCAAGCACAGGAGATATTTTAAGCGAAAGACGTACTTTATTAAAATCTAACAAAGTTTCCAAATTAATATTTATACACAGTAGTACGTAAATATAACTTATATAAATGACTCTATTTGTTTCTTAAAATATTTTATTCTTTTATCATTTTTGTATTTGGGCTTACTATTTTAATTTGTAATTTACCTTCCTACTTGTTTACGTTCCCAATCTGAGAATTGTCTTAAGCCGGAACTAGTGAACTAAATCAAGGAACTAGTTCAATTGTGACAAGTGAACTAAAAAGAGCGCTCCCTTCAAGGAACTAATGTGACACAAGCCTACTCACAAACAAATATTTAAAATAATAATAATTATTAATTTGAATGTTTCAAGTACAGTGCGCATGTCTCGTCCTTAACGGCTTAGTCCAGACCGAGGCGTTTAGTTGTACGCCCTTTTCGCCAGTGGCGTAGCGGACGGACCCGCAGGGCCCGCGGTGCGGGGGGGCCCCCAACTCTTGGGGGCCCCCGAGTCTAGAAATTTATGACGCGAAAATATCATCGAAATAAAAAATTACATTCATCTTAAACATCAACATTCAATAGTCAATATTATATATAAATATTTTAATATAATAATCAATTTTAGTAGAGGCCTCGGATTTGTCAAATAAATGGGGTATAGAACAAGAATTTCAAAAAAGAGGAAAAGGCGTGTTAAAAAGTTTTTTGATGAATTAGCAGAAGATGAACGACTTACAAATTCTGAAACATCTTCTAAAATAGAGGTATTTTATGCCAACCTTGATATTGTCATTCAACAGATTGTTGGCCGATTTTCTGGGATGAGCGAAGTGGTAAAGAGATTTTCCTGTTTGAATCCCAAAACATTATCAAATTTGAATGACGATCAACTTTATTTGGAAGCTAGTAATCTTACATCTTCTAAAATAGAGGTATTTTATGCCAACCTTGATATTGTCATTCAACAGATTGTTGGCCGATTTTCTGGGATGAGCGAAGTGGTAAAGAAATTTTTCTGTTTGAATCCCAAAACATTATCAAATTTGAATGACAATCAACTTTATTTGGAAGCTAGTAATCTTACTGAAAATTATTCTGAAGATTTATCGGCAGATTTTCCCCGCGAACTTCTGTTACTAAGAAATGTTTTGAGCACACAAATAATAGAAATTGCGGATTCTTCAGTCTTTTATTTTGCTACATTCCCTACCCTAACAGCATTCAATATTTTAAAAATATTTTTAAAACATTTTGAATATTCAAACAATATTTTGGATATGCTCACAATGTTTTAAAAATATTTTAACAAACATTTTCTAAAAACTTTTTTGTAAACTTTTTAAAAATGTTTCAAAATGTTCATAGAATATTTTAAAAATATTAAAATAAATATGTCAGTTAGGCTTTTCTGTATTATTAATAAAATATTTTTAAAACATTTTTATTTTCGCATTCTCTCGGGGAAATAATATCCGGGTGTTTTTTTTTAATTAGCAGTACCTTTAAATTTAAATTCTTTGATTTTGCTAGTCTCTGCCTTATGACTGTATTTGTTGCAATACTTTTACTGACAGCACACCACATTTTATAATCAACAAAAATATTTACACTAGGTATTTTTGAATTATACGATTGCTTTAGTAGAATAATTGTTTTTTATTTGTGGTACGAATTGCCGAGTACAATATATTATGTTACAGATAATTTCTTTTCCGTGACAATGTGGAACACTTCTATTTGCAATCAATTAAATTTTCGCGCATTTCCTATAAGTTTGACTGCTCGTTCGCCAGGTGTCGCAATCATCCTGTCTCTCAACGAGGTCTATAACTAGAGGAGACAAGCACTGATTATTCGCACGGCGCGGGTGTTTTCGTCCTTATCGCACTTGTGTGTACATATGTGTGAGAAGGATAACACCCGTGCCGTTTGATGATTATACGTCGCACAGTACTGTGACGTCAGGCTTGTATCCTCTAGTTATAGACCTCGTTGCTGTCTCCAGTGAACTCTATACTAACTGGAACGGGCACCGTTCGGATAATGCATATATAGGTAGGCGTTGAAGCCGAGAGAGATAGAAGTATGTTGTTATTCACTTCTCAATTGTGCTTGTTGATTTAAATAGGTGTTTCGTGATTTCAAAAATGAAAAAATTTATTTTGAAATAAGTAAAGTCGATAATAACGTTTTATTACTTGTATTCGAAATGATGCAAAACTGTGTTGCGTATGGATGTAACAATTTATACGATAATAGAAGCAATATACGTTTCCACGGGTATGTATTCTATCTATATAGGTTCTGTTTATATTACACCATGCTTTACCCAATATTTTTGTTTGATATTAACGATATTAGAAAAACAGTTTACTATGTTTAAAATAGAAATAACAAATATACATAAATAAATGAAATAATAATATCCAAATATTCAAAATTGTCGATTTTTAAGTATATCTTTTAATAGAACAAAAGCAACATTTCCAACTGAACTTTAAGCTAAATTTAAAGCATATTTAAAATATAATAACTATAAGTTTAAAACACAAATATAATATGGATAATTATTGTCATGCAAATTTTAGTTTTCCGTTTCCATAAGCATTATTGTGTTAGACAGAGATAGTAATACCATCTATGCGCGGGTTGCATACTTACACACTGGCTTCACTTTTTGAACATTAAACGCCCGTTCCAGTTAGTATAGAGTTCACTGGCTGTCTCTTGCCCTTGCGTCTTTGTATTTTGCGCAGCAGACAGTTACAAACAATATTCGTTATTTCAAACATAATTTTGGAGTTTTTGTGCTGGCTCAATAACTTTTATTACATTATTATTACAGTGCACTGTGTCAAGTGCGTATAGTACAGTGAAAAAGTGAAACTAAAAGTAACCAAGTTCACTAATAAGCAGGTAAGTAAAGTAATAGACAGGATAATTTTTTGAGGTTATTGCAGAAAATGTCACATACAATAAATTTAAACAAAAAAGTGCGTGCTTGCATACGTGCTTCAGAAATGCTCATAAATGATGCCGTTCATAAAAAAAGTAATTTGAATAAACAACCGTTGTTGGAACCACCTTTAAAAATGCACCGGAATGACCTTGATACACAAAATCACGTAGGTGTTAGTGAGATGGAAGATTATTTTATAAATCCTATAGGAAATCTTGATTCTGAGTCTGAACATTCAGTGTCTGATTCTGACATTCCAAATTCAATTTTTCTTAATTTATATAAATTCACAAAATTCTATAAATCCCACTATTCGTGTACCTGAGCAAAACTTTACACACACGAATTTTCCTCTTCGTGAAAATCTATCTGCCTGGGCTGTCCACGAAAATATTCCTCAATCTAGTTTCAATAAATTGTTAGAAATTTTAAGAACTGAGAAAGATGCGTCAGCATTTCAAAATTTACCTAAAGATTCGCGAACTTTATTAAATACTCCTAATAAAACAAAAGTTAGTAATTTAGGGTCTGGAATTTTTCATTATTTTGGCATTGCAGCTTCTATTAATAGATTAATTACCGTAAACTGGGGTGACTTGAAAAGGCGGGGCGTCATGAACTAAATTGACAAGTAAAATTTTTAAAATTTCCTGACATCTACCTGTTGGAAGCGGAACTACCAGACTCGGTAGATGTAATAAACAGATGCCTAGTTAGTTCTCTTAACCATTTGTAGACCGCCAAGAATGTGTTTACTATTGATCTAATTAATCGGAATTTTTGGTAAGAATTGGGCATTTTTTTCACCCTATATACTTCCTGTTGTGTAGCAATTCTAGTGAAAGTAATAGTCACGTTATATTTTTTTCTTACGGCCCATTTGTATGTAAAAGAAATCGTAACCTAAAAATTTCCAATGAGATTGATTTCTGCCAGTGGCGTTATTTTTCGATGTCATTTCAGGGGTTACTTGAAAAAATGGTCAGGAAGTACATTCGGCGGCCAGGGAGCCGAAAATATAAAGACTACAGTGATGAAATGTTAGAAATTGCATTAGAACGATTTAGGAATGGTAATGGCAGTTTAAAAGATTTATCGGAGGAATATGGAATCCCATATATAACACTTTACAGAAAATCGAAAAATCTGCATATGAAGAAACCTGGTGGGCAAATGGTTTTGTCAGCTGAAGAAGAAGCTGCTGTGGTTAAAGGTGTAGGCATTGCTTCAGACTGGGGTTTTCCGTTACAGTCGATCCATATTAGAGAATTAGTGCGCAATTATCTTGACAGGAAAGGTGTTAAAATTTCACAATTTATAAAAAACATGCCAGGGGAAGGATGGTTTGAAGAATTTCTGGAGCGGCACAAAGATGATTTAAGACAAAGAACATCTCAGGCAATTAAAATAAGTAGGGCCAAAATCAATCATGAAACTATTAACCAATACTTCGATCACTTAACAACGACATTGGAAAATGTACAACCAGAGGCCCTTGTGAATTACGACGAGACTAATTTTACGGACGACCCGGGCCGCATCAAAGTAGTGGTTAGAAAAACGTCCAAGAGGGCAGAAAATATAATGGATACGTCAAAGGCTGCTACGTCGGTAATGTTTGCTTGTTCAGCTTCAGGTGTAATGCTCCCTCCTTATGTTGTGTACAAGGCGGATCACCTGTGGTCGACTTGGACGGAAGGTGGCCCTGACAAAGCACGATATAATAGAAGCGCATCGGGCTGGTTCGACACAAACCTATTTGAGGAATGGTTTTCAACCACTGCCCTGCCATACTTTAAATCTTTGCCCCTTGGACCAAAGGTACTAATTGGAGACAACCTGGGCAGCCATATTTCTTTAAAAGTAATAGATGATTGTCAAAAAAATGATATTCGATTTGTGTTACTTCCGCCAAACAGTACACACCTGACTCAGCCGTTGGACGTGTGTTGTTTCCGCCCAATAAAAAATGCGCGGAAAAAAATTCTGCGAAAATGGAAACTGTCTAATAAAGGTGTCGTGAGGAAGGAAATATTTCCTCGTTTATTGAAACAAGCAATTGATTCTATTGGTTGCCGCAATAGTGTCAACATAAAGTCAGGTTTTAATGCAACTGGATTGGTTCCTTTGAATCGTGAGAAAATACTCCAAAAATTACCCAAGGAAAACTTACAAGATGACATAGAAAGTGAGATGGCCAATTCAATTAAAGATATTTTCCAGGAAGCAAGGTGTGGAAAAGCAGGTCCTTCCACATTGGGAAGAAAAAAGAAATTAAATATAAACCCAGGAAAAAGTGTTTCACGGGAAGAACTTGCGATGGTAATACCAGATCCACTCGAAACACCAAAAACTAAAAAACAGAGAAACACAAATAAGAGAATGATACATAAAGACAACTCGGAAGAACCAGAAACTAAGAAACCAAAAAAATCAAATAAGAGAATAATTTATGATGATGACTCAGAAGAAACTGATGGTAGTCACCTGGCAGACTTAAGTGTCGAAGACGAAATTATTGAGCCAGAGCAAAAAGACGAAGATATGGTCTCACATCAGGATATGCCCATAGAGTTTGATAATTTTAAGGAGAATGATTTTATAGAAGTAGAGTTAAAAAGTACAAAAAACTCCATAAAAAGATATGCTGCTAAAATATTGTCGGCTAATGAACAAGATACTTTCACTTGCTCTTTTCTGAGACCAAGCAAAAAAGTTGCAAATGCTTTTACTTTCCCTGATAATCCGGATATATCTGAAGTAGAAAAACATGAGATAAAAAAAAAATTACAAAATCCTGAAATCTTGAGGAGAGGGCAAATCCGATTCAGGGGATGGAGACTTTAAATTATCTATGTGTTAAATATTTTTTTTTTATTATTTATAAACCTACCTATGCATTGTTTTGTTTTAGTTCTTTGTTACCTAGGTACCAATGATATTATTTTGTTATTTTAGAAACATTTATATTTTCGTTATATACCTACAATGAAATAAAAACCTACAAATTGGCACTTGTGACTTATTCCCCCCTTTTTCTTGCAAAACAAATGGTCTGAAATATTTTTAAAAACCATATTTTGTTTTCAAGTCGCCCTTTTAACATTTCTACTTGATAAATTAGGCAATTTAAAGGCGTTTTTCAAGTCGCCCCATAACGGGGCGACTTGAAAAATGACCTTTGAAATTTTTTTTTGTAAAAGTGTCGGGTTGCGTAATTTTTTTGACAGTGTAAATGTGTTCCCTAAGATCCAAAGTTATGTATACAATTTTTAATTCTGATCAAAACAAAACCGTTTGGGAGTTAAAATGCCAAATATACAAAGCTGTTAGTTAAGTCACCCCGGTTTACGGTACCTTAAATAAGTACACGCTTTCAGATGATACATGTTTCGAATTAGCAGTCAATGTGGACGGTTTACAGATAAGCAATAGTTCTTCTAGCTGTTTCTGGCCAATATTGGCACAGGTCAAATCGGTGAAAGTTATTAGAAATGAAATAATTGTTATTGCACTTTTTTTTGGAACTACAAAACCAGAAGAAAGCAATGATTTCTTGAAGCCATTTGTTGATGAATCTGTTTTTTTGACTAATAATGGCATTTGTATTAATGATAAACTTTTTAAGTTCAAAATTTCAATGCTCATATGTGACACTCCTGCCAAGTCTTTTTTGTTGTGTGTAATGTCACACAACGCATACTCCTCTTGTACAAAGTGTACTGTTGAAGGAGATTTTATAAATAATGTGTGCTTTCCCGATCATGACAATTTACATAAACGTACTGATGCAGAATTTAGGCAACAATCCGATAAAGACTATCACAAAGGTGTTACGGTTTTAACAGAGCTACCTGAATTTGATATGATCGAAAATATTCCATTAGATTACATGCATCTCTTGTGTTTGGGGGTTATGAAGAGACTTTTAGTTCATAAAAATTATGGATGGATATTCGGTCGACAACCATATAAATTACCATACAGAGATATTGTAACATTATCTGATTCATTAATTTTATTACGTAAATTCATTCCTTCTGAGTTTGCTAGAAAAACAAGGTCAATCGAAGAATGTAAACGCTACAAAGCTACTGAATTTAGATTTTTGTTGTTGTATGTAGGACCTGTTGTGTTCAAAAGTGTGTTAAACCCCCAGTATTATAATACATTTTTAAATCTTCATGTTGCCTGTATTATAATGTGTAGTGACAAATATCATAAGGATCCTGACTTATTAAATTATGCCAATGATTTGATGAGATTTTTTGTTAAAAAAAGTATTGAAGTTTATGGATTTGATTTTGTTTCCTACAATGTTCATAACCTGCACCTGGCAGATGATGTATCCCGGTATGGAAAATTAGACAACTTCAGTGCTTTTCCTTTTGAAAACTATATGTTTCAATTAAAGAAAATGCTGAGGAAAAATGAAAAACCATTACAGCAAATTATTAATAGAATTTCAGAAGGTAGTTTTGTTAAAAAAGATCCTTTAAGTGATGATGTGCAGCCTGTACAATTACATCAGCAACATTGGGACGGACCATTGTCATTACTACAAAATTTACATGTCACCCAGTATAAAGCGGTGAAAACTGAAAAATATGTATTAAAAAGTAATGAACCAGATTGCTTTGTTCAACTGCAAAATTCTGATATTATTAAAATTGTGAATTTTACTTATTCCAATAATCAAATTAACATAATAGGTTACAAGTTTCTGGAGACATCAATTTTTTTTAATTCTCCGTGTGATTCTTCATTGTTAGGAATATTTCAGGTAGACCTTCATAAAATGAGTGCATTAGATAGTTGGAGCTTTTCTGAAATTAAATGTAAAATTGTATTTATGCCATTTGGGCATAATAAAGCGGTTGCGTATCCATTTCTTCACTAAAAATTTTAAAAAGATCTTTTGAAAACGCTCAAGGAGATAGTTACTTGTATAGTATGTCGACCACCCTTTGATGTAGTACCAATGTACCTAGTATATTACTTTTATATTAGCAAAATTATAAACTTTCTCTAAATCTTTTTTAGCTTTTATGCTAAGAAGTGAAAACTAAAAATATTGAAACAAAATGTCTACGTAACAAATCATTCATTGGATAAGTAATTAATGTTTATATCTATTTCACACTCACACAGTTTGGTTTTTTAGTGCTTAAAAATGTGAAGAAGAATGTCAAATTAATTATTTTAAGCATTTTATTTACGCAATATTTGATAAGAAACAACCCTTGATTTTATAAGTATTTGTTAATTACTAAAAAATTGTTATAGATCCAAAAGTATGTCACGTAGAGGCAACACTCCTGAAATTCCACTACATATGGAACAACCAAAAAAGCACAACCAAACTGAGACCTCTGGTAAGAAATAATAGTAAAGATTTGAATATATAATTGTTTTTCATATGCCTACCATTTACAGATCATGAGACTTTGGATAACAATATAATAAAACACATTCAAGAATTAATAAATAAAAGTGAAGGTAAGCTGTTTTTAATTTTAAATAATATTTTCCAAAATCAGATTTTTTTTAACATTCAACTAGCAGCCAGATGTAGTTAATTTTTATATAGGATGATAATGATATATGATAATTGGCTGGATATGTTTTTTGTTTTAAATCATTTACAAATTTTCATCTATAGTTCATGACTTAATTAAATGATTAAATCCAAATTTCTTTGTTCTATTATTATTTGGCAGTAATTGCTTATTATTTTTTTGGAGTTAGAGAGACTACAACAACAAAAAGAGGAACAGAAGTTGCCTTATTAAATTTAAACATTTGTCACTTCAATTCTGTTTTCAGAATTCCATAGGCAAGTTATCAAAGAAATATTTATGATAAAGTGCATCGTAAAAGAAAATCGTGAGGTATTGGTCGCATTGGCAAAAAAAGATGTTTATGTTCACCCTGCAGAAGATATTGCAATTAATAAAAATCTTACCATGGACCTAATTAAAAAGTTTCCCCTAAGTTTTTCTGAAGATTTACTTGAGCTAGAGGAACAACTGGAGAATGATGTGGTGTTAGATGCAATGGTAAGTAATATACCTATTTTATTTAATCAAATAAGTGTATTGCAACCGGATAGAAATTTCTAATAATCATCTTGGAAAAAATAAATTGTAAAGAAATCTGAAAGTTGCTTGGACATTGTCAACTGCGAATACCTATTTAAAATAAGAAATATATAGGTTGTGTATTGATCCCGTTCGACTGCGACGTGTACCTACTCATCTTCATATTATGTATCAAAAAAACTACATTCATTCATATTAACCATATTACTTGTTAATGACTGGATACCATTTCACATCAAAATATTGATCCAATCTAGCAAAGTCTCAGATATGTTTATTCTTGCTAATAATAATGATAATAAAATAAAATTTTCTTTTAGTCGAAAGAACTTGCACTCATTGGTGGTGAGGGTATAAAAGAAATGACGATTAAACTATTATATTACATTATGACCAATAAATTTGCCTCATATTACAGCTGGGAAGGCCAAAAAGGCAAGAAAGTTTTTAAATCCCTGAAACTGGCATCACTTATTATTAGTAAGTTGGTTAAAAACATCCTCAATTTTCAATTTACTGAACAAGTCTTAAATTAATTAAGTTACCGATCGATAATTTTAAACTGTTTTTAGAAACAATACGAGTACGACATGCCATGGCCACAGAAACCGAGATTGTCACAAGAATAAAAAGTTGGTTAGTGCAAGCAAAATTTAGAGAAAACCTTAAAATGAAAAGAAGCGAACAGAAGTAAGATGTGAAGTATATTTTTATTTAATTCTATTAAAAGTAAATTTTTTAGGGCCTTAATGTCTGCTAATAATGATAACGAAGAAACCTGACTTGGCCGGCCCTGGCTACAGAAAAAAATTCCATATCCATATTTTTATTTTATAAATAAATGGCATTCTCAGCATTTTGTACAATTTTTATATAATTTACTTTTGTTTGATATCTTAATAACCACCTAAAATAGTATGATGGGTCCCATACTTTATTAAAGATGTGACCACCAGCCGTTGTTCAGTTGTATTTAGCCATGGTAGGCCTATATAGTTCTCCACAAATATATAAGGCACATAAAAAGTGTCGGCGCCTTTGACTTTGCGGTTAAGATCAAAGACCCTGACATTTTTTATTTGCCTTAAGTTTATGTGGAGAACTATAACTACCAATAATATAATGCCATATAGAATTGACAAACTCTAAAGAAACATTGGATTTTGTGGATGGTAAGAATATTACTTTAAATATTTTAAGGTTGCCATGTTCAAAGAAGTCCAATAGAGATATAATTATTATTTTTATTTGACTAATGACTTTCTTCTTAATATATTTATTGTCCAATACTACTTAAGTATGACTTTATTATTGCCATAATTTTGAAATTTAATTTTGCAAACAACAAAAACAATTAAGGGAACATTCATAATATTAGTCTGGTTATACTTGTTGAGAGAACAGTGTGTAAAAATTGGTGAAAGTAAAAGTAATTTAAAAAAGATGAAATATGGAATACCACAAGGAACTGTTCTAGGACCAGTTCTGTTTAATATTTACATAAACGAAATACTTCATATCCCAATGGACGGAAAAGTTATAGCTTACGCCGATGACACTGTTCTCCTGGTTGAAGATGACTCCTGGGAAGATGTAAAGAACAAAGCGGTTCTAGAATTTTCGAAACTACAACAGTGGATAGCCGAACACCTTCTAACAGTTATGTAAAATGAAATATTTTCAAAACATTTTTAGATAATCTAAAAAATATTTTAAAAATGTTTTTCAAATATTTTCCTTGCATAAAATTTAATATTTTGAAAATGTTGTAGTAATATATTTTACTGTGCCCTGACAATATTTTAATAATATTTTTAATATATATTTCAATATTTTCAAAATATTTTAATATTTTGGAAAAAATGTTTTAAAAATATTTTTAAAATATTTTTAAAATATTGAATGCTGTTAGGGTACCTACATGATGGTATCATATTCTATAAACTACTGTAAAAATCACAGAGGGAAAAAATTGAAAGGAGTGACGCTTTGCAGGTTAAAGTATATGCAGTTTTCACTTTACCTAGTTAAATTAACTGTAGGCCTATTATTTACTTAATTATGTCCGTGTGCATGCAATGATAATGAGAAGCATAGTATATCATTTTCTGGTATGCAATTTGCACGTAATTTGACTGAAATTTTCATTCATCTTTTCTTCATTGAATATAGAACAGTGCATCCGAAATGACACTCTTTCCATGGGCGTAGGTATATCGATTATGGTGTTATATTATATAGAATGTAGAATAAATTCTGGTATGTAAGATATGAGTAAATATATTTATGACAGTGAATATTAATTAATTGTATTATTATGAAGCTGTTTTTGGAAAAATACCAGTTTTGTATCGTTTTATTCCTTTGATGTGATAAACTTGACACCTACATATTGTACATATGTTCCGCCACTCGCGCTTGCTCTCTGGTGGCAGGCGGCTTCACCATTGGCAGTAGCGTTACGACTACTCCTTACAATATATATCTTTCCTACTCTAAGGTTTGAATGGTACTTACTACTCAACTAAAATAATATTCACCAGGTGACACTACTAGTAATAGGGACAACAAAAGAGGCGCGAACTTGATTCTAATAAGATTTAGGTATTAGGCACAGCGACATTTTTTTTATTTATGACCACACCGTTGAAACTTTTTGTACCGTAAACCGGGGTGAATGGGAACGAAATTGGTTATTATACAAATAAAATTTCTACTGAGTCTGGGTTTAATTTTAAAAGTTCTGTAAATATAATTATCGTTAGACAAACCTTTAACGCAGATGATATGTTGGTTGCCTAAATCAGTTTTGAATCACATTTAGCCTGACAGATAAATTACTCATAACCAAAAATTATCAGTTTTTGGCAGGTCGTCATACATTGGTCTCCAGGTACCAAATTTTTCCAGGTAGGGTGCTTTAATTATATATTATCATTAACCAGACTACTTTTATACATAATTTTCCAAGCCCCACTACAAAATTCGTATTTGTTATATTTCAGTGATTTTTTATTCAATTGACCATTTTCGGTCACCTGATTTTGACACCGCCGTCTGGAGGGCACACAAACCTCATCCAATCACAAAGGCATACAAATGTAAACAATTAGACAACAACTGTTTTACACCGGCATAAGGTTTTTGGGAAAAAAATTCAAAAACAAGGTGGTCAAACAGTTCTGCCACCCGAGATAGAAGAGCTACTGGTAAAAAAAATAATAATAATGGCAGAATGGGGTTATCCGTGCTCTTTATTTGACTTACGGGTTATAGTTAAAACCTACCTAGACAAGCGAGGGATTCCACCTTTAAAATTCAAAAATAACTTACCCGGACAGGATTTTGCGAAATTATTTCTAAAAAGGCATGCCAAACAACTGTCAGAGCGTATGTGTCAAAATATAAAGCGTTCAAGTGCTGGTGTATCCCACGCTGAATTCCTTGATTATTTTACTCACCTTGAAAGTACCCTCAAGGACGTTCCTCCTTCCAATATTATTAATTTCGATGAAACGAATCTTGCAGATGACCCAGGACGAACAAAAATTATTTGCAAGAGTGCGCACTTTTTAACACGAGTTCCGAGAGCACGTGTTACCCAGTGCAATATGGCGGACGTAAATAAAGAAGTGTCAAATGTGTTATTATTTGATGAATTTATGGAGAGTGATGATGAAGAGTTTGTTTGCTACTATATTACTCGCCCAAAAGGAAAAGTTCCCAAAATAAAAAATTATATTGAATTAATGGTACACCAGTACAGTGATTATCAGGTAAGTGCGTAAAGTTTAATTAAATATTGTAGGAAATATAATGACGATTTTATTTTATATCTATTAAAGTTTCAGAAACATTTTCGAATGTGTCGAGATACCTGCAAATACTTAATTCAAAGATTTGAAAATTCACAATTCTACCCATCAAAAACTCATGGAGGAAGTCTGCCACAATCATCTGAATGTCATATACTAAGCTTCCTATGGTAAGCGATAATTTATGGTGAGAGTTCTTAAGATATTAAAAAATCAATTCTATAGGTTTGCTGGAAATAAATGTGTACTTAGAGATGTAGCAGATAGATTGGACATGTCCATTTCGACATTACACATGTTGTATTGAGAAGAGTAAGAAATTTTCTTTTGAATATGGCAGATGATTTGATGAAATTTCCTGAAACAGAGGAAGGAAAACGAAATTTGGCAAATAATTTTTATAAGGTAAGCAGGTACTTATAAAATGTGTTTTTTACCTTGGGATTATTCTTAGGTTTGTTTTTTAGATTTCGTCTTTCCCTAATGTGTTGGGATGCATAGATGGATCTTACATTAGGATTAAAACGCCAAAGAATAAAATAAAATCTACATATTATGCTAACCGGCATGATACAATTAGCTTAACACTCCAAGCAATTTGTGATGATAAGAAAAAGTTCTAGGACGTTTTCACTGGTGCACCAGGCAAAATACATGATTCTAGAGTGTATGCCTTATCATTTGTTAGCAAACTCATACCTACTATTACAAATAATGGCTTTTATCATTTGCTGGGAGATGGAGCATATGGTATTAGAGAATGGCTTATAACAACGTACAAAAATTACGGAAAATTAACTGCCGAACAAATTCAGTTTAATAGACGTTTGTCTGGAACAAGACTTTTCATTGAAAACACATTTGGCTTATTCCGATCTAGATTCAGGCAAATAGAAAAGCTAGAATTTAATAATGTTGAAGACATTTCTAAGTTTAGTTATTTTAAGTTTTTGCGTAATACACAATATATGTATAGACTTCGCTGATTATGTTGATGCTGAACCCCTCGCTGAACCCAGAGATGGACCTGATGAAGTTGAGGAATTTATTGACAGTGAACTACATTTACGAGCTAGAGGAGAAGCAAAGAGGAACCAATTATGTCAAACTATTTAATAATACCTTTATGAAACTACTATATAAACATAAATAAAAACTCTCAACAAACTTTTGTAACTAAGTTAATTATATTAATGTAATATAAACCATATAAATACATTAATATATTTTTGATTTTCACATAAATAAAACTCTTATTAGTAAACTTGAATTTTCACATTAAATACAATAACAAAAAAAATTTTGAAATATAAGAATAATCAGATATAAATTCAAAGTTACTTAAATATTGTTTCCTGAATAATTTTAAGGGAAGTTTTGCTTTCATGAATGGCATCCTTATTTGTGCTACCGGCCTTAAATATATATTTTTTGATGTAAATACGTTAAGTAAACTTTATTCTTTACTTTTACAGAGATCTTTCATAAATTCCTTCATAAGCTCTAACTTCTCCTGGTGTCTTCTCTCCTTAGCATCTTCTTTTTTTTGGTGTATTTCTTTCAGAACATTTGCAAGAATGTCTGCTGAACAGGTTTTTCTCTTTTTTTTCCACTGGTTTTCCATCCACTGCATTTTCTTTTACGTACATATTGTGACTATCAATTCTAATCTATAAAATGAATATAGGTAAGTATCCTTGTAGATATATATTGTTTATACTGTGATACAGGTATATATAAGTCCTCTCAAATGTAATAATTGGAGACCAAGGTCTTTAACATTTTGTTTAATTTTACGTACCTATATTTACGGTCTAATGACCCAACTAAATACAACAATACCTACCTCTGGCTCTATACTGTCGTCTACGGCATTTATCTTCATTAATTCATTCTCGAAAGGCACGTCCTGTCTTGAAGAACCAGACTTTGTGTTATTTTCAACTGCCTTTTTTTTTCTTTTTAAGACGGTTTTGTATCGATTCTCACATTGTAAAGGTGTTCTGTTTAAATTTAATATATTCAACAAATCACTTGATATTGCTTGCCACATATCTTTCTTTCTTTTAAAACGTTTTAGAGGCCCTACCATATGCAAATATGATTCATATTTATCTAGTAGTAATTTTGTGTCGGCCTGGCACCATTCAGTCCCTGAAGAATATTTTTTTCAAAATAATAGCTATAGGAAATTATAAGTACCTACATACCTGAACCTACGTCTAATGATGTTTCCAACACACATGAATTTAAATCAATTTGATTATTAACCGTCAAATCTTGGCTGCAATTATAGTAAAAAAGGCATGATTTTAAGGCACTAATAATACCTGATGTTAACTTACAAATGCACGTTGTCCGTCGAAAATTTAATATTTTCTAGTTCTATTTCATCTATTATTTTATTCTGCATTAACTCATTCATATAAGTAATCAAATTCACTTCATTAGCTATAAATTATTATTACATAAAATAACATGGAAATATTTATTTTTTCATACACTTACATATAAGCATATCATAAGTTTCCTCATCCACTTCTAACACAAATTTATGTTGATTGTTTATTAACACACTGAGAGACTTCATGATTTGTTTGGGTTTATACCTAGGTACATATCAGTACATATCAAGATGTTATAGGTTATGTACGTATTTTGAAATTTAAATTTCCCGCTTATACCAATGCACTATTTCACTGAATTCTGGAGTGCGTTCTAAAACCACGCCCGGGCGCACACCGGCGATAAAAGTCGTTCGTGTAAACCTAATCTTTCGTCCGGTTATTTCACACCAATACGTTCGGCGAGACATTGGGGCGAAAAGGGCGTACAACCAAATGCCTCGGTCTGGACTAAGCCGTTCAGGACGAGACATGCGCACTGTACTTGAAACATTCAAATTAATAATTATTATTATTTTAAATATTTGTTTGTGAGGTTAGGTTACATCTGGTTCTTTTATTTTTAAAATTGATTTGCCAGGATTTAAAAAGAAAATTACACATTTGTGTCAGTATGGAAAATCCACAAAATGTGATTGTAGCAGGTGTAATACAAAATACACTTAATATATTTTACCAGTTTTTCTTTAATGAAGCTCCATCGGATGATTCTGAAGATGAATATGAATTAATTGATATACATATAAGAAGACTGCGAACACGTATTATGGGAGAAAGAAATGTACCAACTCGCATTAAACTTTTTATCGAACCAACAATTTTCCAATCGACTGCCAAAGAATTTCAGTCATTTTAGGGTCAGTCACCTTGAAGCATTTGAATGGTTACTAGGCAGACTAGGGCCACAACTTCAAAATAATAATATTGCTGGAAGAAGTACAATTCTGCCAAAAAAGCAGTTTCTAGCTGTTCTTTGGCTGTTAGCAACACCAGACAGTTACAGGTATGTACGTTCTAAATGTTCAAATAAATAGCTATATTTTTATTCTTTTTAAAACAAATAAAAATACATAGAACAATTATTTAGAAATTACCCAAACCAAATAAGTTGTAAAATAAAACTATAGAAGTGTAATTATTTGCACCAAGCAATAAAATACCTAAAATTATTTTAAACATTTTTTAGATCTGTGGCAAACCATTTCGATATGGGAAAGTCTAGCCTTTTTGAGTGCTTTGAACGAGTTACCAAAGTAATAAATTGTCTTGCTCCAGAAATAATATCGTGGCCTCAAGGAATCAGAGCCAGAACTGTTATCAATGGATTTGCTCAAATGGCTGGTATACGGGGAGTTATAGGAGCGATAGATGGAACGTATATACCTATTAAGGCACCTCCAATAAATCCTCATATTTATGTGAATAGGAAATGTTTCCACGGAATAACATTGCAAGTAGTGTGTGATCACAATAGAAGAATAATTGATGCATTTGCTGGGTACCCTAGTTATGTCAGTGATATTCGAATATTTAGGAATTCTGATTTGTATCGAGATATTTTTCAAAATCCACGTAATTATTTTGAAGAAAATACTTTTATAATAGGAGATAAAGCCTACCCAAATAATGATTGGTGCATACCTCCTTACATTGATAGGGGAAATCTTTTACCATGGCAACAACTGTTTAACAGGCTACATGCTGAAACACGACAGGTAGTAGAGAGGACTTTTGCTCTGCTATATGGTAGGATGCGAAGATTGCAATATTTAGATATGAACAGAACTGATCTCATACCAGCCACAATAATTGCTGCATGTGTAATACACAATGTGTGTCTAAACTTTTATGATGAACATTTGGAGAATTATCAACAACAAGGGCATAATTTTGTATTGGGAGAAGACGAAGTAAACCGAAATGATAACAATGAAAATGATGTAAGAGATAGATTAGCTGAAGAGCTGTTTGCTAATAATAATTAATATAAAAATTATTGACTAATTATTTAAAAGTAATGTGTTTGTCAGTGCTGTCTTTTGTAAATAAAATGGTAACTAAATAAAAGGGTTTTTTTACTTTTTCAATTGTTCTTTGTAGAATAAATTTTTTTGATAGCTTCAGAAAAAATAGAACGTCAATAAAATGACAAAAAAAAATGTTCTGTTTTTAATAAGAGTTTTAATGGAGTCTTTTCTATAAATTTATCAAAAAAATATTTCCAATCAGTTCCGGGATACAGGACAAATTGTCAAACTATAATATCTTGTTTGTTGCTGTCAGTCGCAGTCTACATTAACATCTATAGTTAGAAAAATAAATATTGCCAGAAATAATAAACATTAAACAATCTATTCATAAAATTTTATTCAAACTTCTAAACTAAACAACTTTTAAAATAAATCTGATGGTTTTATAAACAAGGAAACCTAGACTGTAATAAGACTATAAAATAAAAAAATATATATTCTATAAACAAAAATCCACAAAATTGTTATGTTACTTATCAACCCAGTTTTGAAATGAGTCTGCTATCTTACTAAATATAGTTAATGCCTGATCCTGCCTCTGTAAAATTTCTGTATGCCTCTTTTCTTTAGCTTGTTCTCTTTCCCTTATATTTTCATCATATTTTGCTAGCTGCTTTTCTAAGACACTTTTTTTCCTTTTTTTGGATTCGATACTGCCGAGGATACTGCACTTTCATCTTCATTTTTATTTTCTGGTGATAGAATATTGCCTTCTCCCCGACTTGATGAGGCGATGGCTTCAGGTTGAATGTTTTCGTCCTTTCCAAACATTTCATCAAACTCAGTGAAATAACTAAAACGGATGGCTTTCGCCCCTGTTTTTCGATTACTCATGTTGTCTTTTTTTTCAACATACTTTGCCTTCAAATATTTAAATTTGTTTTTGCACTGTAAAGCATTATGTGTTTTCATGTCAGTGGCTATCCACTGCCACACTTTGTTATTTTTAACGGTGGTTTTTTTAAAACTTTCTCTGTATTTCTGGTAAAGATGAATTAATTTCCGAATATCACGGCTGCTCCACGGGCAACGAATATCAACAGGTTCATCTGTTGATGATGATGCTAGGGCTGCTGGTAGTTCATCACTTTGGATATGAATATCTTGTTGCTCATCCGCAATTTCGAAAAAGTTTAGGACTTCTACTGTGGGGGTAATGTAAAATATGTTTTGTGCTGCAAGAAGAAAAATTAAATAAATAAATTATTAACCACAAGCACATTTTATGTGCAATCTATTAAATTCGCTGAAATAATTATTGGACTACCTACTTGTTGAATCCATGACGAGCCACATACCCTGGTCGTTTTGCGTTACAACTCCATTTTCATCTACTACTAAAATATGTTTTTCTTTTTCAAGATTTATTTCAGTTGCTTCAGCCATCCTAAATAAGGTATCTCTATCTTTAATATGTGGGCATATACTTTTATTTTTCTCTTTTAGCTTTTTACACTATTTACCACAGTCAGTTTCGCCGGACACCGCAGAATTAAATTATTTGACAGTTCAGTTGACAGAACAAACGTCCTTTACCGTTCGTGTTTCCACCTCCCTTAAATCTGGTTAATAGTGTCACTTTGAAAAATTACGTCACACCCACAACATTTTATTTTCCTAGGAAAACCAGTGCCGTGTGTGACGTCATAACCATGCAATCTAAACGCCACGAGTGCATGCCAGCCGAAATCACCATAAGATTGCAGATGTCAAGATATCTGTCAGAAATTTTAACCTCTTGTATTTATTTTATATCATCGACCTACTACAAAAGTCAATGTTTTATATAATTTTGATAATAAAAAATCATAATGATATCAAAATGGACATTTTGGACGAAAACGATGTACCAGGAGCTACTTTAAAATATTCTAACCTCGACGATCATACTGTTAGTGACCTAAAGCGATGGCTAGCTTGCCGAAATTTACCTGTGGGAGGTTTAAAGAAACACTTAATTAAGAGGTAAGAAATTGTATCTGTTATAATATTGTAGAGTGCAGGAAAAACGAATACCATTTAAATAAAAAGGAGAACTATAGTATCAAAGATTATACTTATACACAAAACAAATTCTATCAGATATATTTAGATAACATACTGAGGAAATAGTGTTGCACATTAACTACTCTTTGATTATATTCTTGAGAACAAATATCACAACTTACTGTTATTTACTTTGTAAATCAAAAAAATTTATTTAAAAATTTAAATATAAAATTTGCCAAAATGGTGCACGTTGATTCCCTGAAGCAACATTTAAAAATTACAATGGCTGCGTTCATCCGAGCAGATCGCTACCTGAGCGCTCCTTCACTGATCGGTGATCGCTCTGCAACCGGATGAACGACTCAGTGCTGTCCGTTGTCGTTTGTCGAATTTGTCATGGTGTGATTGTTTTGAATTTGAATTGTAAATTGTAATTTGTAATCATAATTTTATATTAAGAGACTAAGAGTTTTATAATTATATTAAATTACGGTTTTTCTTTGTATCCTTCCTTAGCTTTGCTCATCTGTTGAAATGGGAAACAGAAATAGAAATTTAGTGCTATTGCTTGCGGGTGATATAGGTTTAGATATGAATATTGTGCAAAACATGCAGAAGGATTCATAAATCCGTTGCCATTAAATGAATTAGAACTTCAAGAACGACATAGAACTCCCCGAAATAGACACTTTTATGAGGTTACAATACCGAAAATAGTCGAAAATGTAAATCTCTATCTCCTGCAACATTATAATGTACATTTTCGTGTTTATATGTCACGTCAAACTCTGCGTTCTCCATTTTTCTTCTAATATATCAAATTTTCCGTTTCCGATCACTGATCAGTCGATCACTGAGCACAATTTTTGTTTGCTACAAAAAATGGCGTCCGATCCAAGAGCGCTCAGTGCAAGAAGTGCCGTTCAGCCGAATGATCCGTGATCGCCAGGTAGCGATCTGTTCGGATGAACGCAGCCAATAGAGCACTAGCAGTGACGTCACAGTATTGCCAGCTGTCAGTTGCCTGGTTGGTAAATTCAGAAATTTGACATTTGAGTTGGGGTTAATTTTCGTTCAATATAAATTAAAGTGGAGGATTTCTTAACATCAGATAGATGTAGTGATGTTTATAAATATATATTTTTTAAATCTACTGTGAGAGAAAACTTCATATATACTTTATTAGTGTTGTTTTTACCAGTGTAAAGTTTGGTGTCAAGAACGTTGACATCTTTGTGAACCCATAATTTAGTGAAAATAAAGGCTATATTGGATTTTTTACATTTTTTGTACATATATAATATCAAGACATATTTTAGTGTTTAATTAATATACGCTCAGTTACAGCTAGGCAGTGACATAGGTTAGGTAATATTATTACACTAGGTTAAAAGTTATCAAAATACTCATTGATTTATGCCAATATATCAATCATATATTAATGGTTTTATAAACCTATTGTAAAATCTACGTTTTTTGATGATTTAAAATATTTCCCTTCAACTTTTTATTGATTTATATCTTAATTTTGTTAGGCTCAAAAGTTTGTAACGAGTTTAAGTGTTTATCACATTAATAACAACAATCAGAGTTGTATTATGAAATGCAGGAGTAATAGTAAATCAAATAAAAAGATAGGGCTGTGAGATCATTTCAGTTTCCATTTAATTTAAATTGCGAGCAAACATGCAACATAATACTCTCCGAATACTTTATATAGCTATATACCTAGTTTGGTATCTGTTCTGATTCTTACTATTATAATTACAGAGCTTCAAAATATTGATAATGTACACAAATAAAATAAGGTAAGTGAGCTAAAACACAATCGAATTTAAAAAATAACACACTTTTAACAGCATCGTCTACCATCATTGAATGTTTCAAATTATAGTACATATTATACATAATTATAAGGGTAAGTATGAATAATAATAGTCTTATAGTTTAGATATAAATTTTATTTACAAGAAGGGTCACAATGGTTCATTAATTCAATGCTATATTATATTTTTGAAAAATCATCCAACGCTATAGTTTCAATCTCTCACTTTTAAATCATATAGGTTGGGGCTCCATTAATACATTCCAGCTTAGAAATGTAATGAGGGGACTCCTAAAATGTAGAATATAAATAAAATTATAATAAATTCACTGAAATTCACCTTATCGAAAGTTAATAACTTTTGACAGGTACGCAAGATAACACGCCGGTTGAAAAACACAAATAAAACATTAAATTAAAGTCAGATCAATAAATCGCGAAATGTATAATAGACAAAAAACACCCAAAATTGATGTGACACGAAAAAAACGTTTAAAAAAGCACTACAAATTCTTTAAAAACTCGAATTAATCAGAATGCACACAAATGCAAAACTAGGTTATTACCACCCAGGCAACTTTGGCGGCCATGTTGTGACGTCAGCTGCTACTGCTCTATTGATTATATGAAATTTTAGAGTTCAAGACTGTATTAATTCCGGTGAGGATAAACACATCTTTGTCGGTGTTGATGGAGGTATTTGGTACGAACAAAAGATGCGTGGAACAACATCTGCGACTACCCCGAAATCATCTACAACATCTTTAATAACACCAAATATCAACAGGATCGCTTGGAAAGATTTTCCTTCTATCCCAATACCCAGAAGTTTCTCTTTGGCAATAATACATCAATGGTTGGAACACGAGAAGAATCAGAGCATATTTAATTCATTTGATGATAGTGATGATGAAGGCAACGTAGATACTTATATCGAAAGTGGTGGTAACAGTAAAGCCACTCGTAGGGGTCGACTGAGTTTCAAAAGTGGCCATGTGTTAGATATGAAAAATTGCGAAGATGAAAATTTTTACTACTTACAGGCAAATGTAGTTGCTATTTATAAAAAAACTACGTATAAGACATTCATAGTCTTAAATAAAATTAATAGTAAGATAGTAGATGCTGGTTGCACTTGTAAGGCAGGTACAGGAAAAACATGTTCTCATGTGGCGGCTTTGCTTTTTTGCTTGGAAGATTATACTTTATTATATAAATTTGATCCACCAACTTGTACGTCCGTTTTGAGAACATGTAATATGGGACGAAAAGTTGGTAACAATCCAAAATCTGTACTGGAAGCAGAATATACGTCACCACGTAATGAACTAACGGAAAACAGAAAAAGATTTTGTTCATTTGACCCTACAAGGAAAATTAATACATGTGACGTGAATTTCAGGTTCTTGGAATTAATTCATGAAAAAAAGTTAGATTGTTCATTTGAACATTTAATTACAGTTAAATATGATGATTATAATTTAGATGAAACTTTCATGTTGGCTTTATTAGAGCGAAGTGAATATGTTCTTGACAATATGTATAATAACTGTGAAGAGTTAACCGAAATGTGTAAAGAACAAAATACAGCTAAATGGTTTTTATATCGTCGAATGTAGTATATAACTGCCACAGAAGTAAAGAAATTCTATACCGCCAAACAATAAAACATTTAATTTATAATAAATTATGGATGGACGAGGACAATTTTCTAGATAATTTACCGGCAATAAAATGGGGCAAAATTCATGAAAAAGATGCATTTGAGCAATATAGTAAAGTAAACATCAGTAATATTTATACCTTGGAAAAATGTGGTTTTATTGTAAACAAAAAATTGAGTGGAATTGGTTGCAGTCCAGATGGTTTAATTTTCAAAAATGGAATGCTTGATGGGTTAATTGAAATAAAGTGTCCTTATCGTTTGAAAGATTGTCTGCCAACAGATATTGAAGGGAAAAATGTATGTTATACCGTTAAGAACGGAGAGATGATATTAAATGAAAACCATCAATATTATTTTCAAATACAAACAAGTATGGCAATTTTGGAAATCCTCTGGTGTGATTTGATAATATGGTCACCCAAGGGTATGCTTGTACAACGAATTATTTCAAACGATGCATTTACATCTATTTTAAAGAAGATAAGTTCTATTCACAAAAACATACTAATACCCGAGTTTTTAGAAATGAGACTTCCTAGAGATTTGCCCTTAATTATAATAGAATAATGTAGCATTAATCATTAATATAAATTGTATACATTTTTTATTTGTACCTACTAAATAAAATTATTTAATGTTTAAAAAAAATTTTATTCACTTTATTTCATTTTAACAATTTACAATAAACAGTGCTATTTGCTATTTTTCTTACAACAGATTTATCTAACCCTCTAAAGATAATTTAAACTATAAAATACACATTCATACCCCTGTAGGTAGGTAACAGGGTGTTTCACCATAAATGTCCCCTAGCTTCCATTAACTTGGTTATTTCAGGACAGATTCAAAATTTCAAAAAACTATATGAAATCGTATTCTTGCAAGATTTCAACGTCATACTGAAAAAAATAACTTGTTGCAAGGTTATGTATCTGACTTGAAATTCGCAACCTTCATTTTTTTCTGATTTCAACAATATAATATTTCATATGGCTATCTTCCATAGTTTTGCTAATATTTACAAGAATATCGATAAGCTGAAAACAATGGAGGATATCATTTTTCAATATAATGCATAAAATCTTACAAGAAAATAAATTCATATCGTTTCTTAAATTCCAGAAATAACCATGGACAGGGGGACAATTATGGTGAATCACCCTGTACACAAGGTACGAGCAGCTCTAAATTGCAAAGCAATATCTACGGGCTCATATTTAAAATCAACTATCTAATAATTTTGTATTAAATTAAGAAATGATAATGTTACCTTAATATAACTATAAGTTCTTTACTTTTATTGGGTATTTTGCCACCTGTAAAATATTTAAAAAATTAATGGAAAGAAACCTCTGCAACAAAAGGATCAGACAGAGGTTGAATTTTGAATACTTCTGATTAAATATCTCACATCTAAAAATAAATAAACTGAAACAAAATTATTCAAAAGATTTATTATATAATTAAATTGAGAGCAGTTAACGTTTCGAAAGCTCTTTCTGTTTCCGTTATCAAAACTTTGAGTACAAAGTATGTCAAACATGACAGTTTGTTGTTTATGTATTTCCATACTCATGTGAGACATTAAATTATAGTTATTTTATTTTTACTTACTTCGTCTCAGAAGATAGACAACCAGCTGGTACACAAATCTATAGAAAAATTAGAAATACGTTCATCCTAATTTAACAAAATAATAGAGGATTCCTTAAGTTTCCTTTTTGTATCCTCAAAGACAAAGTAAGTAAAAATAAATATAATTTAATGTCTCACGTGACTATGGAAATACATAAACAACAAACTGACTCAAAGTTTTGATAACGGAAACAGAAAGAGCTTTCGAAACGTTAACTGCTATCATTTTAATTTAATTAAATGTTTTTAATAATTTTGTTTCAGTTTATTTATGTTTAGGTATGAGACATTATTAATCAAAACTCAGAAGTATTCAAAATTCAACCTCTGTCTGATACTTGTCAAGTAGAGGTTTCTTTCATTAAATTTTTTAAATATTATTAAAATCTTGATCAACTTGGCAAGCCCTGTTACATATTTTTTGAAGTTCTGCAGTCACAGTGCCGATTTGAATTTCAACAATGGCATCATCGGTTATATCATTATCAAAATTTGCAGTTTCCTCATCATTAGCCATTTTACGAGTAACTTTTTTTTCTTTTGTGTGACGCTGTTAAAATATTAGGTACACATTACCCTTCTCTTCCTATTGATTTTGGGACTAGATAACTAAAAACAAATGTTTAAAATATACCTCTGCTATTACAAAGTATTTGTTAAAAGAATTTTTATAGTATATATATACCCACCATCGTTGCACTTATTGGATCTGGATTAAGATCAGAAGGTCCATATCCTCCCACAAAATGAAGTGAACAAATGAAAGTATTATTATTTACATTTTGTATGCCAAAACATTCCCTCTTGCATGGTGAAATCCACCGTTTACATTTTTGTAGATTTATCCACGGTTTCGGGAATCTTATAAAAAATACACCTTCTTTAGGATATCTACTGTCCGTTTTACATACACCATAACAACAATGTTTAGGCATTTTATATTTATAAAAACAGAAAACTTCGTAAAATTGCGAGTGATCACCACAAACCACTTTGTTAGGTTACGTTCCAATCAACATAAACAAATCTGTTTGTTGAAGCGAGACAGAGGCACTTGTGTTAAGATAGAGATGGCTATATGTCATGCGCCATTAATCCGAGCCCATTGTATTTTGCAGATATTTCTTAAATATATTACAACAATGCTAAAAATGCTCTACTTTCATTGATACGGCATTATTAAAATTTAACAAATCAACTTCATTACAAAATGTTGCTATTAACTCTTCTTGATTGCGGTTTTCTTTAATTTTAAATTTAACCTGTAGATGTTTACACGAGATGTATATGGACAACGCGTTCCCGCCGTTCCAGTGTCCCTACCCTCTGTCGGTGATTTTGCGAACTTCTCAGTAGTAATAAGGACCATTAGGACGTTCCTTAGAAATTTATATCGCCATCTAACGGCGAGGGTAGACATTATAGGCCACTCTGGTATAGAAAACTGAAAGTTCGAATAGTACCTATAAAATTGCTTAGAGGAATTTTGTAATTCATTGTTGACACACGTTGACATGACATTTATGTTCTTGCGCCTTCCATCATAGACGTCAGCTGATTACTGCGTCATTCCGCCTCTGTCCATTCCGTCCTTGAAGTTTCTATAATTAATAATTACTAATAATTAGTCTCAGTACAGTTACTGTATTTTAAAATTTATGAAGTTTGTTTACATTTGTGATGTTTCTAATAAGGAAGAATCTTCGTCAGATTCATTAGAGTCCCCCCCAAAAAAATACCATAAAGGTCCCAAAATGTTCCAACAGGCTTGGCTGCAGGATCCTGTGTTTAAAAATTGGTTATTACCAGACCAGAAAAATAAAAGAAAATGCAGGTAACAATATTGTTTATTTATTTTAAATAATAGTATTCCTGATATTCGTGCTTATATACTTCGGTATATGTAGTAAATTCATTAGTTAGTTTATTATCTTTTTATTTTAGATGCAGAGTTTGTGGTGTAGAATTGACATGTGGAAAAAGTGAATTACTAAAACATGCTACGCGGAAGAAACATCTAAATAATACGAATGCTGTTAACACATCAAAACCATTGACAAGATATTTTGTTGACAAAACTGAAAAAAACCATATTGGCAAAGTAAAAAGGGCCGAAATTAAACTATCACTATTTTTCGCGGAACATAATGTTGCTACACAGGCTGTAGATCATTTAGTACCTCTATTGAAGACGATTTTCGAAGATTCGCCGGTCTGTAAAGCTGTAACCCTAGGAAAGACAAAATGTGGCCAACTTATTAATAATGTTATTGGTGTTCATGAAACCAACATTTTAGTGAAACATTTGCGAAATAATTATTTTTCGATACTTAGTGATGAGAGCACTGATATATCTGAAAAGAAAAACATGTGCTTATTGGTTAGATACTGTGACTTAAACACAAGTAAAGTGAAAACTAATCTACTTGAATTAATTTCTTTGGATGCAACTGATTGCAGGGCACAAAAACTTTATGATGCATTTAAAAATTGTTTAACCAAATACAATATTTCATTGAATAATATTATCGGTAAGAATACAATGTATGTATTTATTAAATATCGACACATTTATTATTTTTATAGGTGCTGCGTGTGATGGCACCAACGAAATGGTTGGGGAACAAAATTCATTTTTTTCCCATTTAAAACAAGATGTGCCCCATGTCATATTGATGAATTGCATTTGCCATTCAGCAGCGTTGGTCGCCAACAAAGCATGTGAAGAATTACCCAGGGGACCAGAGGATCTCTTGAGGAATATAGCAACTTATGTTTCAGGGAGTGCAAAACGATGCGCTACTTTAGTAGAACTGCAAGAATTTTTTTATCGCCCACCTTACGCTGGCAAATCAATCAATCAATCAATCAAGACAAACAAAAAATTTTAAAATTAGCAACTACGCGTTGGTTGAGTCGACATGATTGTATCATACGAATTTTAAATAATTGGAATGTATTGGAACATTTTTTTTTTATTGGCGATAAATGAGGACAAATTAAAAAGTGCTGAAACTATTTACAATCATATGCAGAATTTGTATTTAAAAGGGTATTTATTTTTTATGAAGTATGCTCTAAATTTTCTAAATTCATTTAATACTTTATTCCAGTCCAATACGATATTAATACATAAGTTACGTGAGCACTGTCGTAATTTGTTTAAACAATTATGTACCAATTATTTAAAACCAGAAGTGTGCATTGAAGAGAAAATATTTACAATAAATGTGCACAACCCCGATCTGTTTTTGCCATTAATTAAGGTGAAATTAGGTGGGGAATGCGAACTATTTTTGAAAACTTGCCAGTGATTGGTCAAGAGGAATTTCGAAAAAAATGTTTATCATTTTATATAACAGCCGCCACTGAGATTTTAAGTAGATTTCCACCTAAAAGTGATACTTTTAAAGCCATGGAATTTTTAGACCCGCTGGGGACCTATTTTTGGAAACGTTCTTAAAAAAACATATACGCTTAAAAACGTAGTTTCAAAAACAGATATGTTTTTAAATTGCAATTTTTGACGTCGTTCGTTTTTGCTTTTCCACGGTATGTTTTTAAACGAATGAAAGATTTGGCATCGTCGTATATTTGTTAGTTAACGTCAGTTTTGAGATTCAGTCATTAAGGTGACACGTGAGAGAGACGTTTTTATTGCAAAAAAATAGTAATTTTGAGGAAAAAGGTATTATCTATAAATATTGGAGAAAACGTCGTCCAGGGTCGACAAAAATTTAAATATATCCCAGAAGCAGAAACAAATTCTTATAGAATTCATGAAGAAACATCCCCGTCTACTAAGCAACAAACAAAGAACAAATTTTACTAGATTAGACGCAGAAAAATTATGGAAAAAGGTTGCTGCAATACTAAATAGTATTCCAGGGGCCAATAAAGATTGGAAGAAATGGAGGACGGTAAGAATTTATCTTTAGAGTAAATTTTCATCCATCTTAAATTTAAAATATTGTAGTCATGGCATGATCTCAAAGGAAGAGTGAAGGATAAAGAAAGCAAAAATAAAAAATGCTACACAGGAACAGGAGGGGGGCCATTCTCTGGCGAAATTATAACGACAGCGGACGAGGAAGTTTTGGACATAATTAAAAAAGTTTCTATTGAGGGGCATGAAATAATCACACCCACGATTCAATTTAATTATGAGACCCAGGAAAGACCATTTGAGAATCAAAAGAAAATTCTAGTAGATATGACCAACTTGCCTTCGGCATCACACTTAGACTTAAGTGATGCACCAATAATTTTTTCAGAGGATACGATGGAATTTAAAAAACCATCCGAAACAGTAGCACCGTCAACGTCCAACGAAAACGATGAAAAGTTAAAAAACTGTTTCCCAAAAAAGAAATTAATTTAATTAATGCCATAACAGCAGCCACGACTTTCAGTGACAATTTGAGTCAAAAGTTAACGATGAAGGAAAAATATTATAAAAGAAAATTAGAAATAATGGAGGAGAACTTAAAGTTGAAAAGGAAAAAAGTTGAGGCACTTGAGAAAATCAGTGTAGCCCTACAAAACTTTAGTGTTAAAATCTAATAGATGTCTAGTTACACTGAATTATTTTTTTTTTAATTCGTTTTGTTTATTCTTTATTGATCTAAAGTAGTTAGGTACATATGAGTTTTTGTTCACATATAATAAATTTTGAATGTTAATAAATATCTAGTAAATGTTTACCTATCTTTAATACAAAAAAAATGTTACTATTATTACATTTCAAGGTCTTAAACTTCTTGCTACTCTAAATCTAGCTTTTCTGCCATCAGCTAGCTCTGGATTTACGCGTCTAGTGGCATTTTCATCTTCATTATCAACATAATGTTCGTCGATAATTCCTAGATCCCCTTCTCTAATATTATAAATATTATCCGGTTCCGGCACATTATATTCAATACACATATTATGTAGAACAGCACATGCATTAATAATTTTGCAAGCTATATCTGGTTTATAATGCAGCACTCTATGTTTCAGAAGGCAACGAAATCTTCCCTTTAATGTGCCATTGCAACATTCTATTTTCGCACGAGTCCTCTTGTGGGCAGCATTATATACGTGTTCAGGTGAATTTGGCTGTACTTCGCTGAATGGAGTTAAAACCCACGTTCGTAAGGGGTACCCAGAATCGCCTATAAAAACAATTTAGGTACCCACTACATTATAAATAATAATTATATTAAAACGTACCCAATAAATAATAATCAGTATGCCCAGCTCTATGCAAATTTCTCATTACAGCTTGAACCTGGGATTGATTCCAAATGAAGGCGTCATTAGTGATTCCAGGAAATCGCGCATTTATATCCAAAATTTTCAGATCACTATCACACACCTTAAAATAACGAAATTCAAGGTAAATATTGCCATATAAGTATTAATATTTTTCTACCAGTTGAACATTGATCGAATGATAATTTTTCCTGTTAACATATATATATTCTGGCTGTTCTGGATCATCAATATGTGGAGGGAAAATTGCCACATGTGTACAGTCTAAACATCCTACCACTCCAGGCATTCCATGTTGCGCAGAAAACCTAAAATTGGAAACATTTACTTAGTTAACTTCCTTTTCCAGATTCCATATATAAAACACATATAATAAGTACATACCTTTCTCTAGCTGTATTTAATTTTTGAAAATTATTTGGAAATTGTATCCATCCATTGAAAATATCTCGGTGGTTCAGGGCCTCCGTAACTTCATGAATACTTTTACTGACCGATGATTGGCTTATGTCAAGATATTTATTGGCCCCCACAGACAATTGGTAGCTACCGCAAGCATACAAATTTAGGGCAGCTAGAATCTATATTATAAATCATAAATAATCATTGGCATAATAAATTATTTCATGCATACCTTAGTTCGTACATCTAAATCAGTATTTCGTCTTTGATGGACAATATATGGACTTATACGTTCAATCAAATAATTGCATAAATCTTTGGATAAACGGAATGTATTGATAAATTGTCGCTCATTTAATTGTTGAAAAGGATCACGAGGATTTCTTCTAACGTTTGGATGAAAACGATCTTCTGCTTCTTGTAAAATGCCTATTGCCATAACTTGCATTAGCTCATCCATGATGTGATACTGTTCCCACTAGTCACTTTCAAAATGATAAATTATGGAAAATAGATTTGCACCAACCTATCCTAAAACGCCAAAAAATGACACAGTCACACCGTCTGACTAAAAACGGTTGAAAAATAGCGTATTTGTTAAAAAACGTACGACCAAAAATTGCATTTTATTTAACTACGGAAAATCACGGTTCGTTTTTAAAAAACGTACGCTCAAAAATAGGTCCCCTGGTCGCTTTCTCGCCAATTAAAAACTCTGAAACCGATATAACCAAATTAGCTGATCATTTTTCCCATTTAATTGACATCACAAAAACTATGGAGTGGCAAAAATTGCCATTCTCATTTAATGCTATTGAAATTGAAAGTTTTAAAGAAATGCCTTTGGATGAAATGTGGCTCCAAATTAATAACATCAAAAATTTTAATGACAAGCGTCTCTTTCCCAATTTAGGAAAACTGGCCAATATTGCATTAACACTGCCTCACTCGAATGCTGAAGCAGAAAGAATTTTTTCCATGGTCACTGATTTAAAAGCAAGAAAAGAAACAGAATGGGAGAAGAAACATTAAATGCATGTGTGTGATTCGTAGCACCTTGCAACATGAAAAAAGAACGTGCATTGATTATCCCATAACAGAAGAATTATTAATAATATGTAAGAAACTAATATAAAAATGTTTTTTTTTGTCAATGTCAGTTAATTTATGTTACATATGTTGTACTTTTTATATAATTTATATTATGTTGTTTCTTCGCCTTTGTTTATTATTATACTACATGGTATATAATTTTGATAAAAGTTTTGGTTTATTAAATAGGGTTTATATTTTATTACCCATATTGCATTAAAAGAATAAAGACCTACAAAATTAACAGCAAATTTAAGTTGATATGAAATTAAAACGTAATTTAAATTTGGCGAGATTTTCAAAGAAAATATGGGACATTTTGTTCCAGTATGAGGGACATTTCGTTACACTCGTGTGGCAACACTGTGCACAATCATCGGTGATAACCTCAAACGCTAAAAACTTTGTGATGGATCCAGCTTCAGAAGTGGCATTGACAATCAGAGATTATGGAACTTGATCACTTAACCCATTAGTTCCCACCGTACTTATTTGGGTACAGATCCAATTCTGAACTACTGACGACATCTATGATGTAATATTAATACCCTCGATATTTTAATAGTGTTCGGTAGATGTCAGGAAGGACCTGAAAGACATTTTTAAGTGAAATTCAACGCCATTTTCATATTTCCAACGGTTTATATATGACAAACTCGTCAGTTCTTGTTTTCCGCATTTGGCAAGTGTTTTTTCATTCGTGTTTTATTTAGTTTTTGACAAAAGCGTGTGAATTTGATTTGTTGGTAAGTACTAAATGCAATAGATATTTTAGATTTAGTTTTTAAAAAAGATATTTACATATTTCCACGGAAAAAATGACTGTACTCACTTGAGTACGGTGGGCTCATAGAGGTTCGAACTATATCAAATACGTTTTATTTCAGATATTTTATAATGGACTCATGAATTTAGTGAAGTACCACCACTGAAATTTTACGGAAAACGATTTAGAAACCTTGAAGAAGCGACAGAAGATATTCTTTCATCGTCCCATAAGGACGTGGATATAATTATAATTCCTCCTGAAGTTGATTGCTTGACTGACAGCGAGGATCTAGATGATGACAACTTACAATCTGAGAAACTCCCCAAAGATATTCCAGGACAAGTTGAGCTGGATTACGACAGTGAGGATGATATTCCTTTGGTCAGAATTCAAGATCATGACGATGATGAAGATGATGACATTCCTTTGTCTTTATTAGCTAAAAAATTGAAAGGTGAACCCTCTTGGACCTCCGATTCGTGTGACATTCAGGTGACCGGCAGCTTTGACTTTCATGATCGACTAAATAATTTAAAAGCTGGAATGCAAAATAAAACTCCTGTTGAAATTTTTGAGAAACTATTTGATCCTTGTCTCCTAGATCACATTGTTGAACAAACAAATTTATATGCCTCTCAGAAAAACAACCACAATTTTAGAGTAACTGTCAACGAAATAAAAATCTTTATAGGTATACTTCTTTTTACTGGCTATCACCGCTTACCAAGAGAACGACTTTACTGGAGTTTGGATGAAGATGTCGCAGTGCCAGCAGTAGCTAAAAGCATGTCCCGAAACAGATTTCAAGAAATAAAAAGGTACCTGCACTTTTCAGAAAACGCAAACTTGGATAAATCGGATAAGATGTTCAAGGTTCGACCAATGATGGAGAGACTGAACAAGAATTTCCAGCAATGGGGTGTTTTCCATAAAAATCTTTCGCTTGATGAGGCTATGGTCAAATATTTTGGCCACCACCCCGCAAAACAATTTATTAGAGGAAAACCGGTAAGGTTCGGTTATAAGGATTGGATGTTGTGCAGCGATTCCGGATATTGCTACAACTTTGAAACCTACTGTGGGGCAACTCCAACACTTCAAAAAATCAGGGGATGCCCTTAGGGTCAACAGTTGTTTTAAAATTATTAGATATCGAAGTGCCATCAGATCATATAGTGTTTTTCGATAATTTATTTAGTAGTCATAGTCTTTTGCAGACTTTGAGAAAAAAGGATTTAGAGCTACCGGTACGATTCGAGATAACCGAACAAAGAAATGTCCATTACTATCAATTAATGAAATGAAACAGAAAGAAAGAGGTTATTATGAATACCAGTATGACAAAGCCAATTCTTTACTTTTTGTCAGATGGAAAGACAATAGCCCAGACAGCACACAAGATTCCACGAATATTCTGTAAATCTTCAAAATAGAATGTATATATCTATATATTCCTTTATTATTCTGGGAATGTATATATCTGAAAGAATATTGACGGAATATTCTTTATTAATATGTTCAATGAATAACCGTAAAGGATATTCATTTATTATTCCTAACTGAATACCTATCTATAATTTATTATGTAAAATAATTATAGAATAATCGGAACGGATGTTATTTATAGGTGTATTTTGTTATTACAAATAAGCACAATTTTTTAAAAAATCGTCACTTTAATTTATATCCCGGAAATTCGACAAGCTATTGTTTTTTGTGTTTTGTTTTATTTATGCCCTACTTACGATTATTATAATTCGATCCGTACACATATATAATATATAAATATAATTAAAAACATTTAAAGAAAGGATTTAATAATAATACCACGATGGTATTATTAAATGACAACCCCCATATATTAATCGAGTTGCTTTAGGATCTTAGTGTAAATACAAATTGAAGCAGGTTTGTGAACTATGATAATTTAAAATTACCGCTGGAATAAATGTTTATGTCATGAAAGTCACGTGAGTAACGAGCAACGTTTTATTGGGTTTGGTGACGGTGACAACATAAGATGGCGTTTAGTTTGTTTGGCGTCCGTTTCGCCTTATCTATGGTTTCGCCGTTGAATTATATCGTTTATTTTCTTCGTTTTTATTTTACTTTAGTGTTAGCAGTTATTGTTACTAGCATTCTTTGCTTTAGAAATTTTCGCAATATACGAAAGTGTTTAAAATGGTAAGTACATGCATATATTAATTAATATCCAAAAGACATTTAGTCTTATCAGTACAAAATATTACTGTTGAGTTATAACCTCAAATTTTCATAAATCATAATAAGATTTAGGTAAATATTATCTTATTAATGAAGAATCTAATCATGCACTCCTTCATCATGTTTCAACATACTAAAAAATTATGACCTGTTTATTTATTATTTTTGTAAAGAAAGTTAGACGTAAGCGTAAATATTTGGTGGCCATCAGGGAATGATTTATTTCACAATAGGTATAATAACTAGGATACAAGCTTATTGGCACTTTAAATACATACGTTGTATACTAAATCAGACATACTAAGATATAATTTTAGAAAACTAATTAGGATTGGGACGATGCGATAACCATAAATTAACTCTGACTGTGGAGCCTCTGTAAATTTTTGGTACCTAATGATTTAAATTTTTAATATTACATCATGTGAAAAAATTAGAGATACATGGTGGTAATTAACTTACCCAATTAAGTCTTAATTAATAATAATGTAGAAATTTTATTTAGGTGCCTTTTGTTGTACGTGTATATGTTCAACAAGACGGGTTTGTGTATATAACACATGATTTTAATATTTAATTAGTAATTAAGAAATATCTACTGGTTGTTTTTAAAATGCGGAGACAGATGAAATATAAAGGCGCAAGTTTTTACAGACATACTAATAATGAAGTGGCTGAAATTTTGAATAAAATTAACAAAGAAGTTTTACATAAAAATAATATACTGTTTCGCTTAAGGTGGCCATTCCCTAGAAAGAGACATCCGATAGGGAAATATTTACTATTTTTAGCCATAACCTTTTTTTCTTAGTACGTATATTTAAAAAAACTATAAGAGTACCTAAGTAGAACCGTAACAAGACTATTACTATGAATTTTCACTCAATAATTTTAGTGGTTTGCAAAATAGCTCGATTTAAATTTAAAAATTGTGTTAATCTTCCTATTTCGTAGTTTTAAATCGAGCTATTTTGCAAACCACTGAAATCATTGAGTGAAAATTCATAGTACTAGTCTTGTTATAGTTCTATTTAGGTACTCTTACATTTTTTTTAAATAAGAAAAGAAGAAAAAAAAGTTATGGGCAAAAATAATAAATATTTTACTATCGGATGTCTCTTTCTAGGGAATGGCCACCTTAATAACAAGTATATTCTTTTTGGGTACCTATTCAAAAAGTAAAATTAATTGTTGTATTTATCGAGTTGTCTTGTGCATGAATATCGTAATTTTTACAGAGGCTGTTAAAGAAGTTGGTAAAAAAGTAGCTGTGAAAGAAATTGAAATGTTTATGGGAATCTATTTGAGCAAAGCTAAAGAAAGACTAAAGGACAGAGGGAAGAAGGAGGAAAACCTAGATCCAACGACTAGAAATCAACCACAGCTGGATACATTGGAAAATACAAATTTGCAGTGAATGTGAAGTAGGTAGTTTTGTGGATGAACTGGGTGAGAGTTTATGTTTAGTTTGCATTGGACTCTTTGAAAAAGGATCGAGTGGGCCCTAGGATGACACCCGTTGGACATATGCACTCTGGCAATCATTTTATAGAAAAATAACGATTATTTAAACTTTATGTACATATTATAAATATATTATATATGTTATCTGGAATATTTGTCAAACTTTGGTTGAACCTTGCTGCCTGCCACAATATTTTTGGTTTAGTACATATCTGCCCCATCGATCCACATTGCCTCTTTCCTACTTTTTGTCTACAAACAGATCAAAATGCTTTTGTAACATGATAATTAACATAGCATTTTTTTACTCCATCATATATGTTAAGCAAAAATTGTAAAAGATTGTGAACTTTCATTAAACATAGAGGCATAGTAAAGTGTAACTTAAGATTAATGTTCTTACCAAACAACAATAATCTCATTTATTTCTACATTAGCTCAGAGGCACAGAGAATGATGTTCCTATATGTCTAGTCCACTGATCATTGCTTGGTTTATGTTTGCAGTGACTGAAATTTTCTTTCATGTCGTATTAAGTAATTATAATTTGTTGCAACCTTTTCGCGTTAGTGTGTTAACGTTGCTAGTATACTGTAATTAATATTTATCCACGTTCCTGAAGAGCTAATTATGAAAATACCTTTGAAGTATTCCCAAAAATTAAAACTAAAATGTAATACATTCATATCCACTGTTTAAAAATGTATCCTGTTAACAAATCGAATTCATATTTCTTGGGTATTTCGTTTACATTATAAAAACAGTTCTATAATATTAAAATAGTGATATTGATTATCTAGCTGTAGCCTTAATACCAGTTGTGGTAAAGTTGTGTCCAAAATATAACATTCAAAGCGGCATCCCTTAAGAATTGCATCACAGAGAGCCACGCGCTTGCAAACGAACACCTGCTTAATGCGTCCAGGATCGGATTCAAAATTTTTATGACTACATTCGTATTTTACTTGTCGCATGACAACTCTCCATTTAAATATTTATTACCACAAAAACACTACTGGCAAATTTTCCAATTTAATCTCATTAAAATACTAGCACTACACTACAGTTTCTTGGTTTCTTCTTATCGGCAGTTTCAACAGAAAGGGCACGCACCACAAAAATAACAGAAAATTAGGTTCATATTTATTCAGCGAATAAAAAATTGCCGTCAAAGGAGTCATCGTATGTGCTTTATAAATATGAACTCAGCTTTTTAGCATTTCTTTTATTACTGTCAAACATGTTTGTTTTTAAATGTGTTACTTTCCTCGCATACCGAAGGGAAGTATTGCATTCGAGAAAAAATCACCCTCCGACATTTTTTCAGAATTTCACGTTTCAGATCACGTAGATTACGAAAATATAGGTTTTCTAATTCCGTCAGTCAGTCAGTCTGTCTGTCTGTCTGTTGGTGTATTATCTAAAAAATAACTGCTTGACGTAGAACAGTCAAATTTAGTAGGTAGCTGACGCTGTTGTCTGAAATGGTTAAACTTTCACTGGAAAATATACAGGGTGGACCGTCTAAATGGAATAAATAATGGAAAAAAAATTTTTTGCTCAAATTTAAAATTTCCACGTTTCATGGCATTCTAAACCTATTTCAGAAAAAAAAATTCAAAACTTTTTTTGGTCGGATGACACTTTAAAATGTTCTCCAAATGTACCTTCCTCGAGAGGTAAACGTATAATAATAGTACACGCGGGTAGAGGTGTTTCAGAATCTTATGAACCGCGAAATGCGCAAAAGGCAAAGTTTGTTCTGGGTTATAAGTGAATTTTGAAAACACTGAGGGCTACCTTGCTGTATATATAAACAAGAGCTCAGGATAAATTGTAAACAATAAATCTAATATTTTTAAGAAGTGTAATTGAGTCCACGGGAGGGATTATGTCTCTGCGCATATGAAGGTCACAGCTCATGAGAATTTGAAACACCTCTAATGAAGATGGATTTGTAAAAGGGTGTTTAATGCTTTCCGCAAAAAACATAGCAAAGTCATCGGCCGATTACCACCAAGATATGAATGCCACTTTTTTTGAAAAATGGTTTGCAGAAAAACTATTGCGTTACATAAAGCCAAATTCGGTCATAGTGTTAGATAATATGCCTCTTACCATTCGCGGCAAGCTGAGAAAATACCAACTACATCGACGCGAAAGTTTGAAATAATTGAATTTAAAAAAAAACGGTGAAAAATGCCATTGTTAGGTAGGTTCAATATAATGCTAGAATTAAATCCTAGATAAAATGAATGTAGGGTTGTTGTATTTTTAATTAATAATAGGTAGAACTGTGAAATTCGACATTTATGAAAGCAGGAATATTTTACTTTCATTGTTTCATTACTTGCCAAACTCTGAAATTCTAACTCCGGCTCTGCAAGTCAACGTGGACTCTATATAATACGCATAATAAAATTCGACCAATCAGTAGATCTGTAGCAGAATTTGCCATCAATCAGATTTAGTGGGCGTACCTTATTTACTTAACTCTGTGGTAATTTATAAAAAAACTACTTAATTTAATTTGTGGTCATTTTTTGTCACATCTCCAAACAATAGTAAATAAAGAATAAAGGAAGCCGCAAATGCTGCTTATATTTTGGATTTGAGTTTACTAGAGGAGCCATTGCCATCTCATTCATCTTCGGGTTCTTGTTGATAACTACTTACCGCTACTCCTGTATGTTCAATGTGAACAATTTGATTTGGACGTAAGGAATGAGTTATCAATAAGCACCGGAATATAGAAGATGTGACTGATAGCAGAAAGTTATGAGCAATAACAGTCCAACTTTTATACCTTATATAAAGATGGTGCATACATTTTCCAAGTTTTTGTGTTATCCTCAGACTTGTTCTATTTTTCAAAAAACTTCTTAAAATGTTTTGACATTGTTAATATGAGCGGATCACAGAGACAATCAAATTCTTCGTTACCGAACGTGGATGACAAAAAAATTGTAGAGCTAAAACTTAAACAGAAATATATAATGAAGATGGAAACATAAATGTTTTATTCAAAATATCGTGAAGAGAATCATAAATAATAACTGGAATTTCCACCCTTATAGAGACCCAAAAAACTTTGGAGTTCTATAAAAGCACCATATAGAGGGGTTATAATTATTGAGAAGGTATTATTTAATTCATATTCCCTGTGAAGAATTCTGAATAAAGGACTTGTAGGTTTTGTATCTTGTATACATTTCTGTAACTAAGTACATTTTCAAATATTTATTTTTCCTTATGTTAAGATATGAGAATCGATGTGACCCGTGATTAACAAATTTTGCTGAAACTAGGACATTTTTTGGGAAATGGAAAGGTAAAAAATTTAGAAAAAAATAAAAGGTAAGTATACCTATCTACTACCCTAAAATAATATTCTATATAGCCTCTTTTGAATATTCAATAGAACCAAAACTTTAGACCTGAGAATGTTCTCATAATTCTATAGGATTGTTCCCGGAATATTCATATAACCTAACTAATATTAAATGAAGATTCCCTGCATATTAATTTGTTTCTGCAAATATCTTGTACAGTCTATGGAATATACTGTACACTTATTTTGAATATTCAGCGTTGTAGCTAGATTCATTCCCTGAATATTCTATGAAAAAGCATAATTACCTATGGAATATTCGTATGAATATTCGAAAGAAAATATTTTTTTGTCTCATTCGCATTTTGGAGGAATATTCCATAAATATCTTGGATATTGAAATAGTTTTCTATGAATAATCTAATATCTTGAAGATATGTTCTACAAATATTCATTGATGATTCTTGTGCTGTCTGGGAGCATTGTAACTATGGCTTCTAACTATGATTCAGTCGAACCTTTGTCTCAAGTCAAACGTTGGAGTGGTGTTGCAGCCAAAGCCAAAATTGATGTACAACAACCACTTCAGTTTTCTAACTATAATAAATCAATGGGCGGAGTGGATTTATTGGATCAAGCGGTGAATAATTACAAAATACCGATTCGTGGAAAGAAATGGTGGTGGACTCTCTTCACCCATATGGTAAATGTTACACTGGTGAATGCCTGGAAAATATCACTGATAACTCAAAACCCAACAATGGATTTATTATCATTTCAGCGGAATGTAGCTCGACACTACGTTATGAACTTTACTAAATCTACTTTTTCTCAGAATCGTTCAATGGGGTCAGTACCACGGAGTATAATTAGAACAGAAGGTGGTCACTTCCCAGAAAAGATAGAAAAACAACTGCGCTGTCGCATGTGTCATTTAAAGGCTCGTTGGAAATGCCTTAAATGTGGTGTAACCCTTTGTCTTGAACGCCCCTGTTTTATAAATTTTCACAAACAATAATTTTTTGAATTTGTATTGTTTGATTTAATAAAGCATATCTGAAAAAATGACTCTTATAGTGCCCACCGTACCCATACAAGTATACCATTTTTTTTCAAAAAGTATAGTAGATATTTATAAAATACAATTTTTTATGTTTTTTAATTGCTAATTATCTACAAACCATAAAAAAAAGCACAGAATTCGAAAAAAAATTTCTTGGGAACTAATGGGTTAATGACCTCAAACAAGAATTAAACAACCGAGGCGCTAAGGTGTCCGGAAAGAAGTCTGATCTGGTTTTGAGGTACATTACGATACACTATGACACCTAAAGATCTTGATACAATCTTATTTATTACAGGCTTCAACACTATGACAAGAACCTGAATTTTGGGGCACAAGAAGTCGACAAAGAATATGAGATGATCCTTCCAGATACCAATGATTATAAAGATGTAAATGGTGATACTGCTCTACCAAAATTAAGTCGCCAGTCTGTAAAATTATTCAGTGAGAAAGTAGAGAAGGATCTACAGCAAAGGGCGAAAAACATGTACACTGAAAAATATTTACTGTGTGTTCGAAAAACTGTTTGGAACGGTGTAACTTACATCCAAGGCCATTGTGCTTCGGAGTACAGGAAGCACATAAACTATAAAATAGACTTACAGTTGGAAGATGATGCAATACTCCAAACACAGTGTGAATGTGCAGCCGGTATGGGCCCCCTCGCACACATGTGTTTGTGCTTATAGAAGCAGTGCGAGACTTCACAGCCTCAAAGACAATTATTCTGCAGGAAAGTTGGACTAGCCGCTTACAAACTTTCCAAAAGCCTAAGCGATATTTTGGATCACCAAAAAAGGCAAAAAATTTAAAGCTTAAACGAGTTCACAAAAAATTAAGCAACTTTGATCCTAGACCGACAATAAAAAGAAATATTCCAGGTTACAACGATTGCTTTAATATTTAATTGTAAACTTTGCAGCCTCCACTCTAACTAAGCACAAAATGCCTATCTTACAAGTTGTTAAGCCAGCAAACATTCCATGTGCCCTGATGGATCATGATTATTGTGCAACAAGTGACTTTGAGTGCTTTAAAATATTATCTAAAGCAGAACTGCAAAATATTGAAACAAACACAAAACAACAGGCTAAAAATCAGGACTGGTTTAAGGAAAGGTCCTATCGGCTGTCGAGTTCCAAATTTGGTAGAATATGTAAGGCAACTGACAGAATCAATAAATTAACCCTTTAAGGCCTGTTGGTACATATTCGTACCACTTTATATTACGGTCCAACAATCAGTTTAAATTTCATACATTACCCACCTTATGTTTCGTAAGGATGTTGTAGCTGCTTTCTGGTGAAAATACGTACCATATTTCAAATATTCCGCCTACCATCTACAATCGTTTCAGAAACTGTCAAAAAGCGGTATATATTTGTACCACTGGTTCCTAGTGTGCGATATTTGCAAATGTGCTTTATTTTCTCAAGTTGTGAAGTTACAATATTTATAAAATAGTGAACAAGGTAGGTGACTCTATTATCTATTTTTCAAATCTCTTTAGAAAAATTTGCTTGCAATAATATTTTTACATCAAAAATCTTACTTTTAGTAATTTAAGGTTAGGAAACAGCTGATTTCGTAGTTGAGTTAGTAATGACTTATTTGGTAATGACAATCTGTGTGTGTCTGCGAATATGTGAATTCGGTTTATAAATATTTGATTATTTTTTACAATATATAACCTGTGCAATAACTTTTTCGGTTAAGATAATTTTTTTGTCTAAATAAAAGTGGTACATATACGTACCATTAAACTTTTGTTTTTACATATAGGGGAGACCGGGTAACAATGAAACATGGGGAACAATGTGACAGATCCAATTGCTACATTATAATTAGGTGGTACGCGGGAGACATCTCGTGGCAGAGTATCTAAGCCTTTCTGTATCCATATTCTGTAATTGCAGCATGCACTTGGCAACCACGAGAGTCGAACGGAAATGTAAGGTGCGAGGTGACTATAAAAGTAAATTATTTCTAGTTCAAGAAAAGTTAATTATTGTGCGATTTGTCAGTGGCAAGCGTCTAATTTTCTCTCGGTACTAAGTATGAGTATTGAAAGGTAAGTTTACAAATTTATATCACAATTCCCTATTATACAGTATAACTTGCACGCAATTAAAACCACGTGGCATATATGGGTAACAATAAGACAGTCGTTAATGGGTAACAGTGAGACATGTCTTATTGTTCCCCAGTAAATACTTTTGTAATTATATTGAGGGCTATTTTTTGTTCCAGGTCAGGATGCCTAGATTTCCCAAGAGAAAATCAAATAAAGGTTCGTTTTGCGAAGAAACAATGAGAGAAGCTGTAACTCTGGTAATCGGAGGAAGGTCAGTTCGTTCGGTGGCGGCAGAAAAAAATCTTTCACATGATACCCTGGCGAGATATGTTACAAAACAAAAAAACAATCCTAACAAAACAATCAGAATGACGCCAAATTACAGCGTCAATAAAATTTTTACCAACGAACAAGAGGATAGTTTGGTAGAATATATATTGATTTGTTCTAAAATGTTCTATGGGTTATCGATGGTAGAAATTAGAAAGCTGGCATATGAAATGGCGACTAAAAACGAGATAAAATGTCCTGATAAATGGAAAAATATGGAAATTGCAGGAGTTGAGTGGATGGCAGGGTTCATGCATAGACATCGAAATTTATCACTGAGATTAGCAGAAGGATGCAGTTTATCACGTGCCACTTCATTTAATAAGCACAACGTTTTAATTTTTTTTACAAATTTAGAAAATATTTTGAAAAAACATCTACTATTAGCAGATGGGAGCCGGATTTTTAACGTTGATGAAACAGCCACAAAAACTGTTTCGGGTCAATCCCGTGTCCTTGCAGAACGAGGTAGTAAGCAAGTTTGTCGTGTAACTAGTGCTGAAAAGGGTACACTAGTTACAACATGTGCGTTTGTGAGTGCATCAGGTAATACAATTCCACCCGCTATGGTCTTTCCCCGGGCGCACTTCAAAGATCACATGCTTGTTGGAGCTCCACCTGGCACTTTAGGGTTGGCCCAAACTACTGGCTGGATGACGGCTTCTCTATTCGTTGAGGTTATAAAACATTTCATTCGACACACCAGTAGTTCTATAAATAATCCTTCATTGTTAATATTCGACAACCATGAAAGCTATCTATCACTAGAAGCAGTTAAGCTGGCCAAGAAGTCTGGTGTTGAAATTTTAACAATACCACCCCACTCAAGCCACAAAATGCAGCCTCTTGATGTTGGGGTATTTGGTCCATTCCAGACTTATTATCGTGCTGCTCATGATTCTTGGATGACTAGAAATCCGGGGAAAACATTCTCAATTTATAATGTTGCAGAGTGCGTGGGAATCGCCCATGCAAAAGCTATGACACCACAAAACATTCAGGCAGCATTTAAAAAAGTGGGTATTTACCCGTATGACAAACATGTTTTTACAAAAATCGATTATTTACCTAGCAAGGTCACGGATCGCCGTGAACCTACGATGGAAAATGATTCATCAGCTGCTAATCAGATACCATCTCAGTCATCAATTGTAGTCGAACCAGAATCAAATCAAGAACTACCACTGAAAGATTTTATATCGCCAAAAAAATTTAGAGGATTGCCGAAAGCTGGAGAACGCAAAACTAATCGAAAGGCAAGAAAAATAGGAAGGAGTTTTGTACCCACAAATACTCCTGAATTGAAGCTGTTGGAAGAAGCTGAAGCTATCAAGTTATCAAAAAAGATGAAGCGAGATATTTTTAAGGTCTCTAATTCCAAATAAAATATTGAAGACTATGATTCCGAGTCGGACAACGCATCAATAAACGAAGAGACTCCTTTGGACTTGGAAGAACACATCAACAAGGAACCCAAAAAGGGAGATTATGTGCTGGTTGAATTTTTAAAAGGCATTTTTTACGTTGGTCAATTTCTAACAGAACACAATAACGACAAGGAAGTGGACATTTTTTTTCTACGAAAAGCCTCAAAATCGAGCGGATTCGTTACACCTCAAGCCATTGATATATGTATACTTAAAATCGACCAAATTGTTATGGTTTTACCAAAACCAATACCACTCGGCATGACAAAACGCCAGAAATCTGCAATTTGCTTTGAAATCGATCTAACAAAGTATAATATCCGATAATTATTTATATGTAGATGTTATATGTACCTATATTAAAAATATATAATTTGCATTGATCTAGTCGTTTATGTTATTTCCAGTGTTGCCGATTTGCGGGTAATTACTCGAAAATCGGGTATTTGAACCTATCCTGCTGGTAAAATATTGCTACGGGTAAAATCGGGTATTTATGAAAACAATGAAAATCGTGACATGCGCAGAGAAAACATTGCTGAAGTGCCCTACAACTAACAACGACAACAACCCCATCTAGTAGTATAGCCTAATCTTTGGTAAGTATAGCGCTTTGAATTAGTGACTTTGGTTTTCTCAAGTTTCATTTTCAATTTAGCGGCCCCTTGTCACTTCGACGCAAGTCACACAAGGCTAGCTTCGCGCTATTACAAGTTATATTTTATCTGTTGCTGTTGTATAGTTGTATGTTCATGTACAAGTCTTTTCAGTTCTATTTTATCAAAAGATTCAGACAATAAGTCAATAAGGTAAGAAAATGTTTACAATTTCTTTACGTATCATATGTTTCTTGCCGTAAAAATGCGCCAATTGTATATTTTAAAGTAAACTTAAGTTTATCAATCTATAAGTATAGCTTAAAAAGCTTTTTTCAGTTTATATTGATTTTAATTATGTTTGCATTAAAATTTTAATAGAGCTTAGCTGACAGCATGATTTTTTTTCATTTAAGGTTGTGCTCTGATAGATCTTAGATCTAATTTAAACTATGGATCGGTGGTTATTAAAGTTACAGGCTAAAGTAAAGGCTAAAACTGAAAATGGGGTCATAGCTGTAGAGCCTGCCTCAACTACTAGTGCAGATGTGGTTTTGGATGTACAAGTGCAGGTAAACTCTTAAATTGAAACATTCTAAGATCAATGATTATTTGTTTTTTATTTAGGAGGAATCACATAACCAGGCAAACCTTCTGGATAATTTGATCGCGGAATCAGAACTAGGAGAGGAACAATTAGTTGTGGATGTGAACGAGTCGAGTGAAGAATGTGAAGATATCATTATTCCCAAGAAACGTCAAAAGTTACCACCACGTTCAAATAAATTTTGTTCATCCAGGCTACAAGTTCCTGAATTTAGTAACTGGCTAACAAAGTCATTGAATACTGACAAAGGCCATGAACATGGTTTTTGTAAAGTATGTAATTGTGACATAGTAGCACACAAAAATGATATTCGGCGTCATAATTCCTCTGACAAACACAAACAAAACTACAACAAAATAATAGAAAATAAAAAAAATTCCAATATGGGTTTTTTATCTCAGGATAATTCTGTTAAGCGAGCTGAATTAAAATTATGTGGGTTGTTGGCCGAAAAAAATTTGCCCTTTAGCTTAATTGACACTCTGAGTTCAGTATGCTCAGATCTATTTCCCGACTCCCAAATAGCAAGACAAATATCTTTGAAAAGAACTAAAGCTACTGCTGTAGTAAAAAATTGTCTAGGAAACATTTTCAGTAAAGATATGTTTTCAGCTTTATCAAGTCCTGGTTGTTTTTTTTCCATAATCATGGATGAAAGTACTGATAAAGCCTCAATTAAACAATGTACATTTACAGTGATTTATTTTTGTACTATAAAAAATAAGGTAGTAACCAAATTCTTTGACACTGTTGAAATGAGTAATGCAACATCTACCAATTTGTATACATGTCTCAAAAACGTCATAATAGGAAAAGGAATTCCATTGACTAATTTTGTTGGCTTTTCGTCAGATACCACGAACGTAATGTTTGGTGAATATAATTCGGTATATGCGCTTTTAAAAAAAAGATTTGCCTTATATAGTGTCAATAAAGTGTTCATGTCATATGATTCACCTCTCATCTTCAAAGGCTTGTTTAAAACTGCCAAGATCGGTCGAGGATTTGCTTAGAAATATAGGATCCCATTTCAGTAGAAGTTATGGGCGACAAGAGAAGTTTAAAGAATTTCAGCTATTCTTTCGCGTTGAGATACATAAAATTTTATTACCATCAAATACACGATGGCTTTCTTTAAAGGCGTGTGTAGATCGTGTACTTGAGCAATACGATCCCTTATGTGCTTATTTTAGAGAGTACGTTTTTACCGACCCATCAAGGACAACTGAAGATATGCTTAATAGTTTAAATAACAAATTTACTAAAATATATCTGGAATTTATGAGTTACATTTTAGGTATTCTCAATAATTTCAATGTAATGTTTCAAGCCGAGACACCCCTTTTGCATAAACTTAAACCAGAAGCTTCCATACTGCTAAAAACTTTATGTTTGAACTACATGAAACTCTCTTATGTGAAAGATGCAGATATATTTCGTTTGAATCATTTAGATGAAAACAATTTTCTACCTTTAAATCAGGTTTACTTAGGTATTCTGGCAACTGACAGTTTTCAGGATGTAAAAAGCGATCCAAGGGCATCCAAAGCTGATTTAGATTTATTTCTCCAAAATTGCTTATTATTTTATATTGCATTAGTGACAGATTTTAAAAAACGGTTTGTTTTCGATGATGAAATATTTGAAATATTAGAAATTGTTGAACCAGAAATGGCACAGTCTTTCAATATTAGATCTCTTAAAAAGATTACAGATCGATTCCCTATCTTAAAAAAATTTGTTAATTGTCAGAAATTAGACGATGAGTGGAAGGAACGTGCACTTCTTGACTATCAGAAATTGCAAATAGATTCTTCTAAACCTGCAGAAGATTATTGGCGTGAAATATTTGTTATTAAAAACACAGCTGGAGGACTTCGGTTGAGTTTCTCAAAGTGAACAGACGCATCGAAGAACGCTCTCGAAATAAGCTCTAAAACACGTGTTTAAACACCGCTAATTTATATAAAATTTAGGCCATCGATAGGTCCAGAAATTCTGCGTGTCGTGCAGTGAAATAGTTAATATACAAAGTTTATATGGAATAAATATTTGATTATTTCTAGTACAGGGCTTTCTGTAATATAATAGTAAGTGCGGCGTGTTACGATAAGCCTGTCTGTACCAAAAAAGACCTCTTGAAGTGCCAGGGTAATAAATATATTAGTGTCAAGTAATATAAAATTAGACGTTGGCACCAGAACCCTAATGCTTTCTTGGAAAGTGTAAATAAACAATTCGCATGAAGTGAAGTTCCATAGATTCAACAAACATCACCAGCCTACTACAAGAAAGAAAGATAAGATATACCTTTATTTAACTGATTTATTATTTATGTTTGCCACACTATTTTTTAGTATTATTTTTACTTTACTTTTATAATATCTTTTTTATTTCCATTTGGAAAACGGCAGTTTGAATTAGGCACTACAAAAATCAAAACAATATACAGGGTGTGCGGAGGTTTCTCTCGCGCCGCTTTCTCATTTGCAACTCGCTGTAAAAAGTTATTTTACCGCGATACAGATAACATAATAAAAAGACTCTCTTACAGCAAGCTAATATTGGTTTTGAAAAACAAGGCAAATAAAATGGACACACTAATACAGGACGTTGAAACGAGAACACGTCAATTACTGGTACAAAAAAATCGACGGCGACGGAAACTGCCTATATGGAGCATTAAACCACCAACTGGAGGGAGAAAATATAACATCACAGGCACATACCAATGCGACGAAAACCCTACGAAAACAAGTAGCTGACTATATCGAAAATCACTTAGACCATTTCATGCCATTCATGCAGGCATCCATCCATGAACTAGCACCCCGTTACAATAGATACAACTCTAATACGGGATAAATAAATGCATTCATTCGAGATCTGAGAAGAGAAGGTTTTTGGGGGGGGCAGGAAACAATTGCAGTAACAACAAATATGAAAAACAGGACAATAATAGTACATCAAGAAGAAGGAGAGCATATAATCTTCCATCCTACTAACCAACAGGGAAGAGAGAACACACCGCTAGAGATAGTATATAGGAAGCACTGAAACGAAAGAAATCACTACGATAGCGCGATTATTGCACAAGAAAAACATGAAGCAGAACAACCAGAAGAAACATACGCTCGAACTGGGGCTATAACACCCCGCCCAGAATTAGAGGAAGCAACGCACATAAACATGTACCAAATATCACAAAGAACAGAGGAAGCCAACAGTCAAGAATTACAACACGATGACATCATTCTGGCGACATGGAATGTCAGAGGATGCATAACGAGAGAGAAAAGAGAAAAAATCGATGAGGTTCTTATGATGGAACACATACACGTTGCATGCATATAAGAGACACACACGATAGACGGAACTGCAGTTACTCAAAACTACAAATGGCATCTAAGTGGGGGGGACAAAGAAAAAACCAGCAGAGGAGTCGCATGGGCAATAAGACGGAACACCCCTATCCAGATAAAGACAAGAAAAGTAAACGAAAACATAACCATGGCAGACTTACAAATTGGAAAGGAAAACATATGCATACTAGGAGTACATGTGCCCTCCGACAAACGGGCAGGACGAGTATTCAGACAGATTACCCAAGAGACTAGAAGAAATAGGAATAGAAAAATGAACACAATAATACTAGGAGACTTCAACGCGCATATAGGAAAGGACGACCAAACACATGAAGACAAGAATATCATAGGAAAAACCTTACTTCACACATGGACAAACGATAATGGAAGCTTGCTAAAAAACTTGGCACATCTGTTAGATCTAACAGTTAGAAACACATGGAGCAAGAACCTAACCTGCCTTAATACCTGGAGTAAAGGAAACATCAACTCTCAAATAGACCATATCCTAGTGGATAGAAAAATAAGGGACAGGGTCAAAAGTATTAAGGCAAAACAAGCAACAAACGTCAAAACAGATCACAAAATATTATATGGAACACTAGTAATAAAGAAACAAGAAGAAAAAAAGAAAAAAAAGATACAACAAAACAGAAAATGACACATGGAACATCTCACTGCTACAGAACAAAGGAATAAAAAAGAAATACCAGGAGGAGATAGAAAAACAGTTAACAGGAAAGGAACCAAATTGGTCAACAATGGGTTTAAAAATCAAAATAGCGGCGAGGAAAACGTTGAAAAGGAACAAATCCCGTATGAGCCCAACAAGAAAAGACACCAAAAGAAATTACGAAAAACTAAAGAAAATAAAGGCCACAGGAAAACAATATACACCAAACATAGACAAAAAGATAATAGAAGCGAGGAAAGAAAGAAGAGACACAGAGAGGAGGCACGAAAAAAAAAATGCAGGGAATTCTTCGAAAACATAGAATCCACTCCAGCAGGACAGAGATTAAACCAAACTTTTAGACACCCCAAAACATACAGGAGAAACAACAATACGCAGTCAAGAAAATACATACCACTGCAGCATTGGGTCAGGAAACTAGAAGAAGGAAACGCAGAGAGAAGTCAAATAGAACCAATACAAGAAATGGACCACTGGCCTCTGGGAAAGCCACCGTCAAAAGACGAACTACTAGAAATAATGGCCAGAGCTAAAAGAAACACGGCCCCGGGAATAGATAAAATAAATAACGAACTAGTATACTATGGACCGGACAACATAAAACAGCTAATCCTAGAAATCATCACCAACGCATGGACGGAAACCACACCCCTGTCTGAGGAATGGAATACAACCATACAGATACCGCTCCCTAAAATCAAATCACCACAAAACGTGGACGATTACAGAAGAATAATACTCTGCAGTGTAGGGTACAAATACTACGCACAATTCCTCCTCAGAGAAATGGAAAAATACATCGGCGAACTACCAGATTATCAAACGGCATTTATCAAGGGTAGATCGACAGACGACCACATGTACACCACCAGACGGATCCTGGAAGAAAAGTGGAAAGAAGGAACAAAACTATATATAGTCTCAATTGACCTCCAAAAGGCATTTGATACTATAAGGCATGAGGCTATAGTCAACACTTTGCTCAACAGGGGAGTACCGCACTACTTAATAAACAGAATAATAAAAGCATGCCTACACGAAAACACTGCAATACAATGGTTTGGACAGACGACGGAATCAAAAATGAAGAATATAGGAGTCAAACAAGGATGTCCACTATCCCCCCGACTATTCACCACAGTCCTGGATCAAGTCAAAACAGCCTACAGAGTCACAAGAGCTCTACTACCCTTCATTGAGGACAACAAACCACCATGGTGCCTAACCAAAAAGGTATACACGACCATCATAATGCCTACGATGATATATGGAGTCAAAAACGCAGCAACGATAAAGGCCAACCGAAGAAGCCTGAGAAGAGCTGAAAGGGACATTATCCAACTGCTAGCAAAAACAGGAAAACCACAAAAACGACAGAAAACGTCAACATTACTAGAGGGAAGAACAATAATCAAAAGAATAGAATCATACGCAATGAAATACTGGGGACATGTCCAAAGACGGGACACGACACACCTACTGAAGAAAGCGCTGCGAATGAACAGCAACAAACTGAAAATAGGGAGGCCATTCTACACATGGATTACAACAATCGAGAGGATTATGAATAAGCTAGGAAAGTTGGCACAACAAAAAATGGAATACAATAAAGAAATATCAAGGATATACACACTGCCAGACTCAGAAACAGAAGAAACAGAAAACTCAGAAGTAGAATAGGAGAGATGATCACAGACAGAAACTAAGAAGAAGCATATCACAAAAACCTGAAAGTAAAAAGAAGCACGAAAACCTAAAAGAAGCATCTCACAAACGCCTACACTTTCCATCCGATAAAGACAGAAGGAAAACAAGAAGAAACATCTCACAAACACCTACACGCTCCATCCTATACTCCTACCCCATGCGTCATGCGGCTCTCGCTGCTGACAACAAGCATATCCAATGTCCAATCCAGCGTACGCAGCTGGTCCGGCGGTATATAAAAGCACTGGGGGTTTGTTCTGGCACACGGTGGGATGATCGGTGGGCGATCGGGCTGCGTGGTGGAACAAATCTCCCTGCACCGGAATTGGCAGCAATGCCCACCTTACGCTGGCAAATCAATCAATCAATCAATCAATCAAAAACACAGCTGGAATATTAAGATTTTCCAATTTAAAAATAGTTATTAATCTCCTCTTAATTATGCCCTTCTCAAATGCGTCTGTTGAGAGAATTTTCAGTGAGTTTAATAACATAAAAACTGATATTCGAAATAAACTAAATACAGATAATCTCGCTGCACTGTTATACACAAAAAGGGGTATACAAGATTCTGGGGGTATTATAAAATTTGAGCCGAATGAAGATATGTACCATGTAAATATTTGGAAATTAAATCAGAATTAGTATGTTGCCTTTTTATTTTCCCCACCTGTAATATTAGTAGATACTATAGCTGCCTGTATCAAAACAGGGTCGAAACATGGAAGTAGTTTATATGTATAATTTTTAACCTATTAACAAAGTCTACTGTTATTAATATTATTCTGTGAGGGTAAAATTTCGAGTAATTTAATCTGGTCGTGCGGGTAAAAGCGGGTATTTTTTAAATTTGCCGTGGGTAATTTTATAAATTGCATTGGTAACACTGGTTATTTCTCAAGAAACATTTACCATTGCAGTTAATTTATGTCTGTCTTATTGTTCCACGTAAAATGTCTTATTGTTCCCCGTGATGGGGAACAATAATACATTTAGCAACAAAAAAAGAATTGTTGGATTTATCGGTCTGGGATAATACAAATAAATATTAAACCTTGTTTTCTAGATGATTAATCAATGTGTGTTGCACCAGAATAAAATAAACCAGAGAAATCCGTTATATGGATTAAAAAAAATTTAATAAAAATTTCTCATTGTTACCCGGTCTCCCCTACCACTAAACTTTCGTTTCTAGATACTTACAAAAATTTTATATTTCATTTATATAGTTCCTATAATCGTATAGGGATATGACTTTTGGTTCTCTCTTGATTTTCAGATATTCAAATTTTTTTTTTATGATTTGGAGAATCCCAAAGACGTTGAATTGTTACTAAACAAATTAGATGATGATATGGCAATAAATTCTGATGTAAATGGAGATTCAGATGCAGATGATGACATCCCTAATTATATTGAAACATTCTTTATAAGATTTTCCTTAAAGATTTTTAATTTGCTAGCATAACCAGAAGTCGGGTTATCGAACGAATGCAAAGATTTCATTAATATTTTTACACATAGCTTTTCTTTTAGTTCTCGTAGATAGTTATTTTTTCTGATGTTTGCAAAATCCTATAAAGAATATGTCTCAATACAATTAAGCAAACGAAGAATAATTCACTTTTAAACATTCCTAATTACCTAAGAATAACTGTTCCCTTTTTAAATATTTAGTATTCTATGAGAAAGAAAATATGTAATAAGAATTATTGATTTCTTTATAATTATAGGAATGGATTGTTTATTTTTTTAAATAAAAAGAATTTGTTAATTTTTTTGTGTTTAAATTCTTAAATATGGAAAAACAAGATGTGGTATACATTTGTACCAGTGCTCACTAAATATTTTTTTTCGCTATAACGCCCAGTGGTACAAATATGTACCACTCATTTTCAAAAAAACTAACAAAAAAATTAGTATTCTAATGACAGATACATTTCTATTTTACATTATTTAGAACATATAATTGAGGTAAAACAAAATTTGAAAAGTCCCAGTGTTCTGCCCCTTAAAGGGTTAAAACTATGTGAAACATTTTTGTCGTCACAACAAATAAATTATGAAGCAATTGCACATGGCATTCGATATGAAAAGGAAGCCGTTGGAAAATTTTCAGCAATGACAAAACTTTCAACACAAGAGTGTTTTGTTTATAAGTGAAGACAAACAATTTTTATGCAGTTCACCAGATGGACTTATTGAAAATGAATGCGTACTGGAAGTGAAGTGCCCCTTCTCTGCAAAGGGGAAGATTATATCACCAGGAACTGTTCCATATTTATATTTGTGTGATGAATGTGGCGACTTTAAATTCAGTGAAACACATAATTATTATTATCAGGTGCAAGGTCAGTTGTACTGTACTAAACGTAATCAGTGTTACTTTGTAGTTTATACATTAGTAGACCTCGTCAGCATAATTATATCAAGAAATGGTGCTTTTATAAAAATTATGGTTGAAAACCTCACACTTTTTCATGAAACTTATTTTAAAAAAGCAGTGAAAGAAAAATTTTTGTACAAAAATTACAATAAATATTTCTAATATTCTATTATGTTTTATTAACTTGTCCAACAGATGTGTCCTGTTATCTGCTAAAGCTAAGGTGGTAAGTAGTATTCTGTTCTCTTGGAATAATAATTATTAAAAATTGATACATAACCAATAATCTACAAAACAATGACAGTGAGTTGAAAGATTACAGATTAGGGTAGGTTAGGTTCAATTATCTCAGGTTGCCTGTTTGATGTTCGCGTAAAGTGTTGATAACCTCACATACTGGGCTGTTTTACCTGCTAATGAGTAATCATGCTACGTACAAAATGTTGCGTTCCGTCATGTGATAATCAGGGTGTACATTTATTTTCAAAAAATATTGTAATGAGACAAAAGTGGGTAAATGCCATAAATAGGAAAAACTGGAAACCCACATCGTCTAGTGTTGTGTGTACGGAGCATTTTACCAAAAATGATTACCTTCAAGAAACTATCCGAGATAAGACAACAAACTACTTAAGTTTTTGCTACAAACTAATAATAATTATTGATTTAGGTGGATATGCACCGCTTCAAAAAAAACTTTTTCGCACATCAGTTCCAACAACACTTCCAGAAAGAAAAATTGTTATACAGTACAATATTACAGTACCATCAATGAAAAACAACTTAAAGTATTACAAAGCACAACGAAAAGAGAAATCCAGCGTTAAGACAAATACATTAGTAGAAACAAGTAATATAAACTACGAGGTGGAAAACGTTTCTGCTGAAGCTGTGACTACAAGGACAACGGAAACTCAAATGGTACAAACAGAAATATTGAAAACTAAAACTATAGCCAGTCAAACAATAAAACAACCAGTAATGAATATTCACTGTTTTATTAACGATCCAAAAGGTGTACATTTCTTTACGGGATTGGAGACATATGAAAAAGTAATGTTGGTTTTTCGGACGCTGGGATAAGTTACCATTTCACTTGGAAGTATTTTGCGAATGCTAAAGATACTGGCTGTTTTATTATATATTTGAGAAAAAACATTTTGCATCATCTGCTTATTATGACGAAAGTAATTAATTTTATACATGTACAAAAATTGACATCGTTAAGTTCGGTAAAATTAAACATACCACTAATTAACAGCTTGCAAATATGGTGCATAATAAGAAGATCCAAGCCTCGAAAGAAGAATGTTAAGAGCCTATACTAAAGCGAAACTAGACATCTATTTCTGTCTGGGTGACAGGTACCAGGTAGATCATGGTACGGTGACCACTCTCTCAGCTTGTTTTGTATTTATTTCAGACAGAGTCGTTAAGAATATGGAATGTGAATACCCTGTGTTGGCCTCTGTAGCCTTGCCTGAATTCTTTATTTTTGTCTGAGTATCTCTGTAACAAGTCATCTTTCGATGGAACAAAGAATGTTGCCTGCATTTAAAGCGATGTCTACCTTTTTTATTTCTGTCTATATAACCATGGACCGGCCACCCGAGTTGATGTGAGTTCAACCAGTTTGAAATATTCACGGTACCTGCTAAGGACAAAGAACTGGTCCTCGCGGAATGTTGGCGCTTGCAGTACGGTTTAATTTGGCGTGAACGATGTGGGTTAGCTAAGGTCAGCTTCCACCGCATCAATACTAGTCCCAGCAAGGTTGCAGTAAGGTTTAATTTGGCTTGAACTGTGTGGGTTTGCTCCCACTGCATTCGTTTTAAATTGGTTATTATATAAAGACGATCCCGGATCTGCAGCATCATAGTTTGTTTCAAACAGTATTAAGATGAATTCGAAAATCGTCAAGAAAATGTGCTACCCCACTAAGAAGCCAAGTGGGCTTAGCATGTAGAAAAGTAGTTCCGAAAAGTGCTCCGAGTTATACAAAGATGTCTCATTCGATGAGAAAGTTGCCCAGCACCTAAATACTGCAATTCTGGATGACACCGTAGCGTCCGGTATCGTAGTATTGGACAGTACTTTCTCCGAGTTAAAACCGATACCGGGGCCCCCAGCTCCAACTACGGAGGCAACATCTTCGAGGCCGTCGTTCAATGTTATGGCAGGGTCAGCGACTGGGACGAAAGTGATATCGGCAGTACCGCCAAGATACATCGGCTTCGAGCCGGCAACTATGTCGACCCCAGATCGGGAAGCAGAAGAAGCTGCATTGCTTTCTATGGATGTTGCAGCAGACCTACATGTAAGGCGAAGTCAGAATTTAGTTTAAAAAAGGAGGCTTTCTTAAATGATATGCGCGGTTGCGTTAAGGAAAAATGCGGTGAGCACATAAGCGGTTTAAAAGTAGCAAAAAAGAGTATCGCAAGTAAAATTGCACAGCTGAGGCAGCAGCGTAATGTGTTCGACGCAATGATAGCCTCCTTAACCACACACGAGGAACGCATCGATAAGGAAATTGAGAATACGAACTATTTCGCTGAACACTTTCCATTCACGGATTGTGAAATACCTGGACAATTATAATTTTAATTTTTGTAAATATATTTTAGTACGTAAGTGTAGATATAAGTTTGTAAATATATTTTTAGTATGTAAGTATAGAAATAAGTTTGTAAATATTAATTTTAGTGCTTTGTATATCGACACAATTTTATAATTTTAATAAATTCTTTATATTTAACTTTATTTTATTTTCATATAAGCTGCTTTTTTCTGAAAATTAAGATTTGGTAAAATAAATAATTAATGTGATAACACACGTTATAAATATGCATTCAGCTTTTAAAGTAATACATGAAAATATTCTGCAATAATATATTTGTAATGAGGGCAATATTCACTTATCAAATAAGAGTGTATTTCAGATATTCATAGGAAATATAACCAGCTATATCAAATTTATTTAATTTTCAATATAGTCGATATAAAACTAAACAATTCTAATTTTTTAAAGTAGCTTTTAAGATAAAAAGTCCCTAAAAATTCACGATTGCTAATAAATAAAAGAACAGTAAGTTTCAGTTTTTTATTCAAACTTATATTACAAGTAAATGCAAGACATCATTCGATGGTAATAATAAATATGATTTCTGCACTATTTGATTTTAAATAAATTATTTTCTAAAAATAATAAAAGTTTACGTTATCTGGTACAGATATTAATAAAAAAGTACTATAAATATTACTTATTATATTTAAAACTATGGGAATATAAAAGGATTAGTTTTCTTAGAACACCTAGCAGATGTTGATCTGTGAATATTACAAATAAATACTTAAGTAAATACAAGACATTATTCGATGGTAATAATGAATATGATTTTAGTACTACTAATGGACTATTTTCTAAAATAATGAAAGTTTACCTATCTGGTACAGATATTAATAAAAAGTACTATCAATATAATACATAAATAATTATCGATTGTACATTGACGTGGTCGCAACATATAAGATCTGAGGAAAAAATTGAATAGTATTGTATACAGTTTAAGAGTTATTAAGAAGGTCGTATCATATTCAACGCTGCGTACAATTTATTATGCTTGCTTCACATCCAAACTAAAATTTGGCATTCTGTTTTGGGGCGGAGCAGCTGCTGCAGAAGTAAATAAAATCTTGATAATACAAAAACAAGCCATTCGTATCATTCGTATCATGCACGATGTAGCCCTGATAGATACATGTAGAGGTAGCTTTAAACAATATAGATATCTAACAGCTGTGGCAATGCATATTTATGATTAATTTTTAATTTCAAGTATAAAAATAAATTCGATCAACACATAAGTAACCATGATTACAATACGAGGCATTTTAACTATAGTTTCCCTATACACCGATTAAGCATGTTTGAAAATGGCCCATGTTATGCTAGTATAAAATATTTTAACATATTGCCAAATAAATTTAAAAAAATCATAAATATTAAGCAATTTAAAAGAAAACTTTTTAATTACCTAGTCGAGGTACAGCCTTATACAATATATGAATATCCCACACAGCACAAGATATCCTCAGGATGTCCTAATTAAATCCTGTTATCCCAGTTGAGGACGATCATCCTCAGGACATCCTCAGGATATCTGGTTGGTCCTCGGCTTGGTCCTAAAAATATCCCGGGTAGGATATCCTTGACATATCCCATACGTATGTCCTATAAATATCTGTTAGGGATAACATCAGCCTGAAAATGTCCCATTGGAGGATATCCCAGGTAAATCATAAAATGATATCCTAAATATATCCATCGAGGACATCAGTAGTACTTCGAAACTGTTTTCGAAAATATTTTTTTGGATGTAGTAATTTGATATAGGATACATTAAATATGTTATTTTAAAAATATATAAATTTATGTTTATTTAAATATACCTACACTGAAAATGGTAAATAAATAAACTGGTGCTATATATATTTTATTTAGAAAAAAATATTACACTGGTTATAGCATATCTATTTTTATTATTTATTTTAAATAAATAATTAATATAGTAGGTACTATCAAAGATCATGATCTTTGGTACTATTAAAAATACTTTCATAGATAATGCCTGGTGTGTAATCTCAGACAATATTTGTTTTTCCCGCCTGATTTGCCGCCAGGTGAAATAAGATCAGTGACATCTCTATTGTATCTGAGTAAGATATGCAATGCTGCCGTCGTATAAACTGTTCCAACCAATCAAAAACTAGAATTCACTGGTCTGTTCTAAAATATGATGTCTGATGTCAAAGAAATACAGCTCATGTGACCGTCGTGACCAAGATTTCCGCCATTTCGCCCGCCAACTTTATCAGTACGGTACGAGATACGCTATTGATAAATCGGTAAAGAACGTTTTCAGTGATTTTCAGTGAATATTTTGTGATTCATAATAAAACAAAGGCAAATACCTATAGTTATAAAGTATGGATATATAGATTTGAAAAATATACGTAATCACTGTGTTAGGTTAGGTTTGTTTAATTGGTTTTCATTGCTTTCTTCCTCGTTGCAAAATGCCCAAAGATCGTAGTAAAAAAAACAACAATAAAATGTCATTTATAATCATTGTGTAAATAGTTCCTTAAATCGCAGTATATTTAATATTCGAAATGCAGTATAATGAAAATAGTGTCATATAACTATCTAAACCAAAAATTATTTCGAATCTGAACAATGTAAATACATTTAAATTTACAGTCAATTGCTTTTTATTTGAATTTTATTTTAATTTCTAGCGGGGATTCAAGCAAATCCAAATATCAAGGAAACTGAAAATGAAATTGAGGAAGATGTTAAAACTTGGTCGAGGCATGCTAAAGAAAGATGTGTGAGGGATGAAAAAATGAATAAAGAAAATCAAAAAGCAAATGAGGGTGAAGAAAATTAAGAGGTGTAAACCACGGTGGAATAAATAAATAAAATTTACTCGATAATACTAAACATTGTATTCATAGGTATGTAGTTAAAATCGTCGAGTCCTAAAAACTCGTAATTTCGTCGTTTTTGGCAAGTATCTTCCAAAATTTTTTTTGTGGATTAAAAATGAAATGGAAAATTCATCCATCATCTGAATATTTTGCTATGTAAACTTTCGGAGAAGTTATTGTTCTCAGTTGTTTTGAGATTATAGAACCTATTGGAGATAAATATTATATGCATTTTATTCAGAAGATTTGCGACAAAAAAGGGCTCTAAATTTTTTTTCACAGTATGAATGCAGATTTTTTTTATTGACAGACAAATTAATGCTAAATTAAGCACATTTTTGTTTTCAGTAAAATAGTTCTTTTCCTATTGAATGTTTTCATGACACGAAGTTTAATATTTGTTGGTGTGCGAAAGCTAGACAATTGACTTGATGACAAATATTGTTTAATTCATATGTGTAGATAACAAAGAGATGTATAATTTGTAGTCCTATCTTGCCTATTTTTGGGTATATTTGAGAAGAAAAAATCGTATCGTTTTTTACAAAATCATTTATTTCCTAGTTTTTTTGGAGCAAAATGAATCACATAAGGGCTTTAAAATAAAGTGATTCACGCTGGTTGCAACCAGTTAAAATTAATGTCTGTGTTGGATATCTCATTTGATTGGCCGATATAAAGACAATATGATTTTGGGAAAAAAGATGTCTTTCACTTTCGTTGCAGGATAAAATATTCATTAAGTTCATTGAGGTAAGGTAAAAAAATATGTTATATCATAAAAATAAAAATGTGTTTCACAAACAAGTTTTCATTAAAAGTGCACTGTAAAATATTACACAAGTCTGTCTCATTTGCATTATTTGACATTGAGAAAACTGATGATGTTTTTGTTTAAAATCATAATTACAATTCGACATTTTACATCACTCACGCATGACATTTTTTTGATGATCAGCACATATTTAATTAAAATTAATAACTATTATGTAAAAAGAAAATAAAAAGATATTTACACTTTTAATAGCATTTTCTGCTCTTTGCACTACCCTGTACAAAATATACTATTCTTTTCTATAAATATGTCCCAAAACGGGATAGATACATTTAGTGTGCACTACTCAGCTGCAACTAGCAAAAAAATACTATAAATGCCTTGGGTAGATTTGTGCTCATCATCTGCTGTTAGGTACAAACCAAACACTTAATATGAAGCTTCCAGAAATGCTCCTGTTTATTCCACTGTGGTGAAAATCGTTGTTTTTTTTATATATTTTATGTCGAATATTTTGATTTCTTTATTTTTTATATTTTATGTCGAATATTTTATGATGTATTAAAAGTAGTTTGTTTTTATGTGGTCTGTTTTATTTTTTTGAAAATGCTGATAGCATATAGTACTCTTGGTATGATGACTATTTTTTTCTTTTAATGACTAGTTTTATCAGTTTTATTTTTCTCTCATCTTACGCTTTATAGGGGCAGTTACGGAATAAAACTAGGACGTAATGTAATTGCATAACTACCCGACTGTATAATAAATATACTGTATTAGTAAGAATTCTTTAAAGGCTGTGTGTCACCTCAAAGAATTTTTAAAATAATTTACAAATGAATTATTTTGTGAATTATTTTATGAATTAATTTTAAAATTTACAAAACACCACAATTAATTTATGCAATCGCAATGAATTTAACCACAAAATTATTAAAGAAACATGTGCTCAAGTTGTTTTGTATCACCGTATATTATTGTTTAATCGCTAATTTGTTTAGTTTGGCCACTTTCTAACTTTAGATTATTTTTATAATTTTTTAGAAACTTTGCTGTATGTAACTATGAAAATTTGTTGAAATAATTTATTTGTAAGTTATTTTAAAAATTCTTTGAGGTGACACACAGCTTTAAGACATTCTGAATCATATTTGGCCAGAAGTTTTAAAAATTAAATTAGCACTAAAGGGATATAAGTATATGTGGAAGTTCCTGGGTAATACTAGAATAACCTCTACACGTGTCTTAGGGAAGCCAGGCTCAATTATGATTCTTTTAGGACATGCTAGCGTGTTATATGAGAAAAATAAAATATATTTTTTTTCGAGAAGTATATTCATAAAAGGGATTCCAAAAAAGCCTTATAAATATTTTGGTTCTAAGGTTTTCGTGGAGCTGATGATTATCCATAGTTTGGTTTTCGAGCTTTCTACTGCGTTGATTGTTTGACCATCTCGTCGTGGTCTTCTTCTTCAAAAGAAGACCACGGCAAGATGGTCGAATCGTCAAGCATTCAAAACAATCAATACGGAAGAAAACCCGAAAACCAAACTATGGATAAGCCCCATAAATGCCTCACACATAACCTAATTAAGTCCTCAGGACATTATTAAAGCCATTCTCAGGACATCATGGGTATGTTTCCAGGCTATTACAGGATCAGCCCAGGATGTCCCATATATCCTTAAAAGGCATTCCAAATGTCCTGTCAATGCCTCTCACTATAACCCAATTATAGTCTCAGGATGACCTCGGGACGCTACGCGAAAGGTATCCTCAGGACATCATGAGTACATCCCAGGCTGTCCCACTTGGATGTCCTATGAACATCCTGAGGATATTACAGGATTAGCCGAGGATATCCCGTATATCCACGGATGATATCCCTAGTATGTCCTGGGGATGTCTTTGTGCTGTGTGGGATATTAATTATAAAAAATCACATTTGTAATTCTTATAAGTAATATTTAATATTATTTTCTTAATAGTGTAGAGTATTATTTTTTGTTTTTTAAGTAATCATTTTGTCTGACATATTTTAACCCACCTTTATTAATGTATGTGCTTTATTGTAACATATATTAGACTGTGGCTGTTTGAAATAAAGTATGTTATTATTATTATTATTATTATTATTATTAAATATTACTTATTATATTTAAAACTGAGAATGTACAAAACACGATTGGTTTTCTTAGAACATCTAGCAGATGTTGACATAGCTACCGTCATTTTATTGGGATGCGAAATCATCATATCAGAGTCTACAGCTGTTGCAAATGAACTCTCCTTCATAGTATTTAAATGGATTTTTTCTTTGATTAACTTCGCATACAGACAATTCTTACTATATTTCAAATGATCTTTAATGGCCATGTCACCAATCATCTATCTACGAATTTCTACTTTACACCAGAAACATCGCAAAATGTCACTTTCACCTGTATAGTAAAAAGCTGCTAATGCAAGCTCAACAGGGGGTAAAACACCAGTCCATCCGTCGAATAACAGTAAACGTTCATCAAATGAATTATATGAGAGATAACTATATATACCTGAAAACTCTTCAAGGCACATTGCTTCTGTGAGAAGATAATTTAATTTGTATAAGGGGTATTTGGGCCAGACAATAATAAGGAGAAAATTGCGTATATATAATTTATTAACAGTTAATTAATCAAGAAGTTTGATATTTTCGTGCGAGGAAGTTCTCTCGTGGAGAAAGTGATCTCGTTGGAGAGAGTGGAGGTATATACTAAACCTGATGGGAGCTTAGCAGCATACATTTATTTCAGTGAGAATTCTAGAACACCTCCCACCACAATTTACCCCAATTAGAGCATTTACTTATCAATAAGAGAACTAGAACACCTCATACCACAAAACCCCCTTCCACACTACCCCACCTTCTTAATTTATTTATCAATGAGAGAAATAGGACCCCCTACCACAAAACTCCCCACCACACCACCCTCCTTCTTCATTCATTAATGAGAGAACTAGAACCCCCTACCACAATACCCCCCACCACCTCACCCTCCTTCTTCATTTATTAATGAGAGAACGTAGAACCCCCTACCACAAAACACCTCACCACACCACCCCCACTTACCAATCTCCGATTGGTGGGGGTGGTGTGGTGGGGGGTTTTGTGATAGGGTGTTCTAGTTCTCTCATTCTTTACCTACTAACTGACCCTGAAACAACTATATTTGCTGCAGATCTTCAAAAGGTCGTTTTATTGCCACGCATGCAGGACATCAAGGCGTCATTTTTCCTCTCCAGACTTATAACCTTTAATGAGATGTTTGCTGCTATGGGTTCAAAAACTAAAGGGAAAAACAATAAAAAACACTTTTGTATTTTATGGCATGAAGACATAGCTGGTCGACATGATGATGTGACGTGTGCTTACATAAAACTTTTGCGAGAAAACAGAGATTGCAAATCAATTGTTTCACGGATGGACAATTGTATATGCCAAAACAAAAATTGGACGTTTTATTTCAACCTAATAGTTTATATAAATCAGGAGTCTTGTACGCAAGAGATATATTTAAGATATTTAGTTCCAGGGCATACTTATATGGCCGCTGATGGCATTCATGGTCGAATTGAACAGGATATGTGGAAGAAGAAAAACATGCAAGACTTTGACGATTTTGCGACTGTTTGCAAGGAATCTTCCTCCCGAATGGAAGTTGTCACAATGGCCACAACCGATATGGACCTACAAAATGACATAAAAAAGCGAACCTACAAAGAAAGAAATTACCTATAAACCCACCACACGACGTAACATTAACAAAACAATTCCAGATGAGGGGTTCAAGAACCATTACCCCTATTTAGATATTGTGGAGACATCATTTTCAAAGGGTTTTGTCGGATTTGCGTATAAGAAGGACTTCGATGGAGAATACATTAAAGCTACAAATACAATGAAAAAGAAGACAAAATTGGAATTCCCGCCACCTAAACTGTTACCTCGCGGAATTGCCCCCCCCCAAAAAAAGCAGTATTATAGCTGAATTAGTTAGTAAAATGGATCAAAACAGAAAACCTTTTTGGCAGAACATACCGACAAATGATAGATAATTCCTCTGACTTGTTGGAAGACGGAATATAATGTTTCCTTTAATATTTTATTACTTGCATACTTACTGTTTTGTTTTACTTTTAGTTTTGTTTTCAAATATTGAGATAATATGTTCCAGGTAAAAATTTCATAAGTTAAGTATTTTTACATTTTTTATTTTTAATATAAATGAGCTAAATAAATTATTCACAAAAAAACGTTAAATATTTTTTGTCATGCTTAATTAATTTGTATACTAATAACACATAATATTGGTTTTAAGAACGTATTCTAATTTTCCAAAATACTTAGGAATAAGACTGTTATGTTCATTAAGGTGAGTAAATAAAAAAATTACAAGTTATTAATACACTGGAAAAACAATATAAGAGGAATTACTTCCGTATGAGTGAAAAATTTGAAATTATTTCACACGTTTTATATTAAATATAGCCTTCAAGTATTATTATTGCAATATTAAACAACGTGTGCAGTAAATAAACTAACGGCAACCGATTTACGCTTGACGCCATTTTACTCACAATGGCTACTTTTTACTTACAGTATTTTTCCTTCGCACGGTAGATCTAGACAGTGACATTTTAAACAATTTAAAATTCATATTTTGTAATAAAATATAACATAACTGCTTGAATTTCCATGGCTATAACTGTGCCTTAGGAAATATATGTGTAATAGTACATGGTCTTGACTATCATTAAAAGTAAATGGTCAAATTTATAAAAATAAGAATAACGTAGCAATGCCACTGCATGTGTAAGACAAAAAAGAATTAGTATGACTTGATAAAAAATTAATTATTTCAAATTATGCCTACCTCTCTACCTCTCTTGACCTACAATTTTTATCCAAGACATTTTTTCAAATTTCAAATGATAAAGGAGGGATTGCCTTGCCAAAAATGCTCGATACAGGCTTATAAAAAAATATAAACAAATTAAGAGTCCCTTTAAGGATCTATGAGTCAAACCTGTAATGTAGGAGTATGTAATCTGTCACGTACTTATACATTTTCTAAGAAATTTCATGATTTTTAATAAGGGATTTAGGGTTAACTGAGAAAATACCAGTTTTAATAAGGCAATTCAGTTCTAATCTTTTTTTATTTCTATGAGCTTTTACAAGATGAGCGATGTTTAAGGATTTGTGAGTTATAATGAGGCAATACAGTGTTAATTCTTATCGCATTCTATTAGTTTCTATTAGGCAAGAAATTTTGTTGGATAAATGAGTTCGTATAAGACAACACAGATCAAATTCTTATAATTACCTGTAAGCATTTATCTGGAAAAAAATACTTAAGGATTTATCAATTTTTAAGTGAAACTACAGTTTTAATTTATATCGTATCCTATCAGTTTGTCATGTATTGTCATATGATGGTGCACATGCGCACATTGTGATGCTCTTTTCCGGACGTCGAGGACAACCTCTCTCGTAACTACATGAATCAATTCAGATGTGTCATTGTGTATACTTTCAATAAACCAGATGTATATATTCGAAAGTGTATTATTTAAGTATAAAACAAACTGGCGACGAGGATAAAACTTGGAAAAACGTGGGAAAACTATGCTGCCGTCATAGGCAAAAACACAGTAACTCTAAAATTTTAAGAAAATGAGTTAGTAACGACTTAGTATTCATGATACATTATTCTATCGTTTAACTAAGCCAAAACACAGCAAAATGTTTCTAAACAGGTATATATTCCCTTTGGATAACCCCTTAACTTAAGATATGGCAACTTTTGCTAAGTAAGAACAGGATATCTCACAAATCATATGCAAAAACACAGTAACTATAGTGCACTTGCGCTGTTCTTGCTTCGCACTCGAAATATACTGTTTTATTACTTAGTATGCTTACCACGTGCTCCGTCATCTAAGAGAGTTCTGTTAGTTTTGTTGTGATAAAGTTTGTGGATTGTGTGTGTGGTTGTTGAATTGGATTTTGATTAACAATTTAGAACATAAAAATATTGTAATCGTTATAATAATATTACTATGTCAGCAAGTTTTCATAACAGTAAGTAATAATATGCATATTAATTATTATTTAACTATATACCTAACCTTAAAATAAAATTAAATTTTTACCCGCATTTTTTACGCTGGATTGACGCAATTCCAAATTAATGTAACTTATCATGGAGCAACCCTGAGTTAACTAAATGTTTGTTTTGCTTTGTGGTTATTTATTGAATGTCCTGTGTAAAATAATCATTAAAATATTAATTTAATTACATGCGCAATTAAAATTACTTTGGTTTACATAAATGTGAGCTAATATGACTCTAAGTAAAATAAATTATTTTTGTTAATATTAATAATAATAATAATAATAATAATAATATGGTGGATTCATACAAACAAATTATTTTTGTTAATATTGTTTGTATGAATGCACCATATTATATATTTAAAAAGTAATTATTAAGTATGATTAATTTTTCCCACTAGGTTCAAAGAAATTATTCTACATAGAGTTTGAACATAGAAAATGGCTAGTCGAGGCAAAATGTTGGTTGATTTATGCAGAATTGAAAAATCTAATTCTAATAATATAAATCCATTGGATAGCGACACGCTAATTGATGAATCGAATCAAGTATTTGATAACTTTGATATAGAAAATTGTCCTATAGATATTGTAAATGACAATATTTCTATGGAGTCACTATTAAATAAATCAATCACTCTTAATCAATTTGAAGCAAATGAAATGGCTGAAAACTCTGGCAACATTACCACAGATATTATCACCTTGACTCCGGTCAAAGTTAATAATTTAATTGAGGAAGAATATGTGCAAGTAAACGACTTTGGAATTGGTCAACCTGAAAAAGTTCAATCAGAAAATGAACTTGAAAGTTTACTAGATATCGATTATGTGCCAGAAAACTGGGACAGTAACAGCGATTCAGGTAATAATTTTTTCTTCAACATGGTTTGAAAACTACTTTCTCATTTTTATTTTAGTAGACGCAGAAAGCGGTAGTGCACAAGAAGAAACAATAAATAATGACGACGGATTAACAAATAATCAAAATCAAGACTCAGATGGTAACAAAGAGAATGAAAATAGTGGCGATGGTAAATATTTAAATTACACAAATATGATTTCCTCTATATAACAATGTAATATAATTTTTAATTTAGCTGACCAACCATTGACAAAACGTGGAAATCCAAGAAAGAGAAGAATATTCACTGTATCTTTAGAAGAAAGAAAGAAGCAAAAATTTGAAAACCTTAAAAAGAAACACCCCGTATTAGCGGGATGTAATTTGGAAAAATGCAGACAAAAGTGTACATCTAAAATTAGTGAAACACGACGAAATAATATTAATACCCAATTTTGGAATTTGAATTGGCAACAACGAAAATCTTTTATTTTAAGCAATTCAAGTGCAGCTCCGATTAAAAGGCCGTCAGTTTTGTCCAAACGTAAATATTCTTATAAGTTATCACTTTTTGATGAAAACAGACAGCGTCACAGAGTGGGCAAACCTTTTTTTTTAACCACATTGGGGTATAAAAAAAGTAATGATTGGGTTGTGAATTCAGTCCTTAGCAAAACATCCACAGAGAAAATTGAACCTTCACCAGATAGACGTGGGAAGCAAGCATCCGCAAATAAAATTGACAGAACTCAGATAAATGAGCATATAGAGTCTTACCTTGCATATCACATTATAGACGAGAACACGCGCCTAATCTCCGATATCTTCCTAGCGATGTAACCGTTGTTAGCATGCACGCAGATTTTTTGGAAAAATATCCAAATATACCTTGTTCCTATGACCTTTATCGTAAAGCAGTAAAAGATAAAAAAATTAGTTTTACAAAGTTAGGGCACGAGGAGTGTGAGCTGTGTGAGGAGTTCCAGTTGCACGATAAAGAGCACACTAAAGATAACTTGGAAGATACTTGTGCATGCTGTCAATCATGGTCTAAACACATTAATCGTGCAAAAAAAGCTCGAGAAGCCTACAAAACCTGGTCGGAGAAAATAATTGATCATTCCTTCAAACGGGTGGTATTTACAAAACGTATTATAGTGTACAATGAGTGTTTTGTACCTTTAGGTGAGAAAAGTAAAATAGCACCTTTGGCAGTCCTTTGGCATGAGGCAATATCTGGTAGAAACAAGGAAGACCTAATCAGCACATTTTATACGTTCATGGTAAAAAACAGAGACAAAAGGGAAATAATAATATGGCTTGATAATTATTCCAGCCAGAACAAAAATTGGACGCTCTTTACATTTTTAATATATATGATTAATTCAAATGAAATTGAGGCACAATCCATTGATTTGTATTATTTTGAACCAGGCCACACCTTTATGAGCACCGATCATTTCCATCACCAGATCGAGCTATCTTTAAAACATCAAAGGAAAACGTATGATTTTGGCGATTTTGTATTAGCAGTTAAACAGGCAAATAAGACAAATGTTGAGGTTCATGAAATGCAGTTCAGTGATTTTTATGACTGGAAAGATTGCACTTCTCTTTACAAAGTGAATAAATTAAATCCACGGCCATATTTATCAGACATGGTCAATGTGAAAGTAGAAAGAGGCAAACAGACCATAATGGTAAAAAAATTTATAGTTGCGTGATTTTCATTACTTACTATATTTTTAAATGCAAATGCAAATTCCCTACAATGTAAGAGTAATCTAAAATAGAATTGAGGAAATGAGGTAAGTGTTTTTGTCTTTAGTTGTTTTTTGGTTTTGTTGAACAGGATAATTTAAAATTAAAACTAACATTATTGTGACAGTTATCTGCACGTAATGTGCATATTTCTTTCTTATAATTCAATGTTGTTCGTGGCATGTAGCCAGCAAAGTATTTTGTTTAGAAGGATATATGTCTTTGTACTTATCTATGATGAGTCTTTAGTAAGAGTTTGAAATAATTACGAGTATTTTTGCTAGTAATATATTCATTTCCTCAATTCTACTATATTTTTATTTCATTTCAAATATAAAAGGTAACCCAACTTTTCGAAAACGTTTTGACTTTGACAAGTGTAAACATTGTAATCAAAAACACAAAGGAGAGTGTTATTTTAAGAATTCCAAGTGCCAAATTTGTTTTAAAGTGGGGCACATTGCTAAGAATTGTCAAAGATCTAGAAATGTAAATTTTTTAACTGAAGGTGATACTGTAGAGCCCGAATATTTATATTATTGTAACGAATTACCCAATATTCAATCTTTAAATAATATTTGTAATGTTACAGATAAAGAGGATAAGTTTAAGATAGATATTGGGACAAATGGTAAGGATTTTAGGTTTATTTTGGATAGTGGTTCATCCATATCTGCTTGTAGTCATGAAATGTATTTAAAAGAATTTTCTAATTCTAGGCTCAAAAGAGACAACATTTTACTGAGAGGATACAACGGAGAATCTTTTACTCCAGAGGGTTATTTCATAACAAATGTTACTTTCAAGAATCAAGTAAAAGAAACAAAATTCTATGTGGTTCCCAACGGAGGACCTGGACTTTTGGGGAGAGACTGGATGATGAAATTTAATGTAAGATTAGATTTTATTAATAGCATATCGGTTAACAAAGAGGTACAAAAAGTTATTGATAAATATCCACTAGTGTTTAGCGATGAATTAGGTGAATTTGCACATAATAAAATATCTCTAAACCTTAGGCCGAATTCCAACCCTGTTTTCTGCAGATATCGAGCCATTCCTCTGGCATATCGTGAAATGATAGATAAAGAATTAAGGGATCTGGAAAATGCAGGTGTTATTACTCCAGTGGAAAGCAGCGAATGGGCTACGCCTTTGGTACCTGTCTTAAAAGGAAATAATACAATTAGACTATGTGGAGACTATAAAATCACTTTGAACAAGCATTTGGAAGAGGTAAAATATCCACTGCCGAGAATAGAAGAAGTGTTTGCGAAACTAAGTAAGGGACAAAAATTTTCGAAATTAGATTTACGCCAAGCCTATATGCAAATACCCGTTACGGAGGAAACTGCCAAACTGTTGACATGGAATACGCACCGAGGATTGTATAAGATAAACCGCTTGCCTTTTGGCATAACCCCAGCGAGCAGTATTTTCCAGAAATTGTTGGAGCAACTACTCCAAGGTTTAGATGGTATTGTAAATTTTCTTGATGATGTTGTGGTAACTGGACCAACAATGGAGGCTCACTTAGAAAATTTGGAAAAAGTATTCCAGAAACTTCAAGAAGCAGGACTGACAGTTCACAAGGATAAATGTAAATTTTTTCAAGATGAAATAACTTATCTGGGACATGAGATATCGAAAAACGGTTTAATGAAATCAAATGATAAGGTGAAAGCAATCTTGGAAGCACCAAAGCCAAACAATTTAACGGAAGTTAGAAGTTTTATAGGTATGGTAAATTACTACTCAAAATTTTTACCAAGACTTTCGACAATATTAAATCCTATATATCAATTATTAAAAAACGGTAACAAATTCCATTGGTCTTGTAATTGTGACAAAGCGTTTCAGGAAATTAAAAATATTATAGCGTCAGACACGGTTCTATGTCATTTCGATTTACCCTTAATAGTTACAACAGACGCATCAAATGTAGGCATTTCGGGAATTTTATCATGTATAAAAGACAATCAGGAAAGAACGATAGCATGTGTGTCGCGTACTCTATCACCTAGCGAAAGAAATTACTCAACAACAATGAAAGAGGCGTTGGCAATATATTTTACTGTCAGTAAATTTTATCAGTTTCTTTGCGGCAATAAATTTTGTTTGAGAACTGATCACAAAGCTTTAGTCAGTATTTTAGGAGAACACAAAGGAATTCCACAAATGGCAGCGAGTAGATTACAACGGTATGCAACATTCCTATCAAATTTCAACTACAGTATTCAATACATCAAGAGCTCGAAAAATATTGTAGCAGACTATCTCTCTAGGAAATCACTGCAAGAAAACGCAACTATGGATGACGACGAAGAAAAATGTAGGTATGTAAATTTTACCGAGACTTTGGAGTCGTGGCCGATAAATAACGAGGAGATTCGTCGGCAAACAACTGCAGATAAGGATTTGAAATGCGTTATGCAATATACAAGAATGGAGAGATGGCCTCGTGATATAGGGGAGAATATTAAATCATATTTTAATAGAAGACATGAAATGACGGTGGAAAATGGTGTTATATTATGGGGACATCGTATCGTAATTCCTAAAATATTAAGAAAACGAATATTAGATGAATACATACCGGGCATTTCGGTATTGTGAGAACTAAAGCATTAGCACGTTCCATTGTGTATTGGCCAAATGTCGATCACGACATCGAACTCATGATAAAGAGTTGCACGCCATGTCTAATGAATATGCCGAATCCTCCGAAATCGGACTTAACCCCCTGGCCTCATACGAGTAAACCGTTTGAGCGCATACATATTGATTACTTGGGTCCATTAAGAGGAAAAATGTACTTAATTATATTTGGTACATTCACGAAGTGGATAGAAGTATTTCAGATGAATGGTACCACATCATCAGAAACAGAGGAAAAATTAAGAGAAACATTTGCACGTTTTAGAATAGCGAAGACAGTAGTCAGCGACAAAGCTCAACAACTCACTTCCAAAAGCATTCAATATTTTTTTAAAATGAATGGAGTAAATCATATCCTTATACCAACTTACAACCCAATGAGCAACGGTAGTGCATAAATCTCTGTAAAAATTTTTAAGAACAAAATAAAAACTGCTTTGGATGACCCTCGCAACGAAGGTATCCAAATTAAAGCGTTGATTCAACGATTTCTTTTGGTATACAGAACAAGCGTTCACTCGATATCGGGAAAAACGCCGTTTTATATGATGTTTGGAAGAGAAGGAAGAACGAGGTTAACGCAGGTGAGAGAAAATGAAGAACGAGGAACGGAAGGAAGGTATATAGAACTCACAGAAATAAAATGTTGGGAATCCAAGAAAAACAAAAGAAGTACGGGGGAAACAGAAGAAATTTCAAGAAAAGCGAAAATGTGTTGGTAAGAGATTACAGAAGAAACAATAGGAAGTGGATTGAAGCAAAAATAAGTAAAATAATAGGTAGAACAACGTATATTTGTGAACTCAAGACAGGTCAAAGGTGGAAAGGACATGCTAACCAGATCCAGAGTCACCTATCTTTAAACACAGAGGAATCGGAGCGAGATCTGCAGACAGCAGGGAGTAAAAGCGAGAGCAATTCACATAAATCTCATGCCGCGAACTTTAGCGATGAATATTTTACATATAAATTTACCATCCTCCGGGTCCCCTGTTGGAAACGACATGGTAAGTACTTCTAACGAAGTGGCACAGTCAGTTGTAGAACCCCCTCTTGTAGAGAAGGACGACAAATGTAAAAATGTAGGTTGCATTCCCTCAGCTAATAATGTTATTAATTCTCTTTATAGCCCGACGATACGTACCGATAGTATGGAAATGTTTGACGAAGAAGCCAAACCTCCTGAAGTATGTAACCAAAATCCTTCCCAGAAATTAAACAAGGTAGTAAAAAAGAAACGGACAATTGCTGGCAGCAAGTCAGGTAATTCGCCTTGCTGTAAGGAGACGACAGAACGTAGATCTAACAGATTGACAAAACAACCGAGTGGGTTCGGTGATTATATTGTTGGAAGCGATATCGACGAAGTAGGGTAATTAGCGATTTTAAATGATAGAGCTTGTATAATATACACATATTTTTACTTAAGAAAATAAGTAGGCAGAGACCTAGGTTAAAGGAAAAATAAAATAAAGTAAATGTGATGCAAAAAATACAATTTTATTTTATATTTTTAAGTAGGACAGCAGATACTTAGGAATAAGTATATAGCAAAGTGTGGGAAGTAGTTCAAATTACATAATAAATAGAAAATATTAAGAGTGAGTAAATTGAATACAAATCTTATTGTAATTTTAGCTAAATCACCCTGGTACGATTTAAAAATTTATATTCTATGTTTAATGCATGTATTACAAAATAATGTTAAGCATAGGAAATTTTAAATATTACAAAATAATGTTAAGCATAGGGAGCCTTAAATATTGCAAGTAATTTGTACTTTTAAATTAAGTGCCAGGGTGTCATGTATTGTATATGATGGTGCACATGCGCACATTGTGATGCTCTTTTCCGGACGTCGAGGACAACCTCTCTCTCGTAACTACCTGAATCGATTCAGATGTGTCATTGTGTATACTTTCAATAAACCAGATGTATATATTCGAAAGTGTATTATTTAAGTATAAAACACAGTTTTTTACAAAGCTACGGGTTTATGAGTTTTGATGATGATAATACAGTATTAATATTTTATGAAACCCTATAAGTTTTTATCAGACGTGAAGTTCTTTTGGATTTTCAAGTATTTGTAAGACAATACAGTTCTAATTTTTATCATATTATTCTATGAGTTGTACGACATATTAGGTGCTTAAGGAGTTATGAGTTTTTATTGGAAAACAAAATTTCAGTCTACATTGTAACCCAACAGTTTTTATCCGGTAAAAGAAATAATTAAGGATATACGAGTTTCTTCATTCTTTTTGGTATCTATGAGCCTTTACAAGAAGAGCGATGTGGATTTGTGAGTTATAATGAGGCAACACAGTCTTAATTCTTATAGTATTCTATTAGTTTCTATTAGACAAGAAATGTTGGGGGATAAATGAGTTCGAATAAGACAACACTGATCAAATTCTTATAATTATCTAAGTATTTATCTGGCAAAAAACACTTAAGGATTTATGAATTTTTAACTGAAACTGCAGTTATAATTTCTATCGTATCCTATCAGTTTTTGATCAGACTAGTGGTTTATAAGTTGTGATGATGATAATAGTTTTTATCAGGCATGAAATTTTTATTGGATTTTCAAATGCCATATTCTAATTTGAGTTTTTGTAATTCTCCTTTCTCACATTAATATACACTATTTGATTTGCATAATGTTAAATTCTGTATTCAACAATTTTTTTTATTATTTTCTTAATATAACTTAATTTTGAATTATACAACACGATTGGGAATAATTTAGCCAAGCACATTTTTCCAAATAATGGGGATTTTTCAGTCTATCCATTAAAGTAGGTTAAGTAGGTAAATAGATTACATAAAGTTTCATTTTTCTATGTTAATAACTGAAAATTTGAATTTACCGCCTGCGCACTTGTAGAAAATACGTCCCCTCGCCCCCTTCAGGTTGCAAGTCGATTTTATGCACGCTGACGCTATTTGCAATCATTCGTTGTTTGTTGTAATTTGTGTCGTAAAAGTTTTTAATAATACCTAATTGTTTATTTTGTTAGCTGTTGGTGTGAAGTTGAAAATAAAGAAGTTCTTTAACACACTTATCAACATGAATCGTCATTGCAGGTAGGTACATACTTTATTTTTAATATTTATTGTGCATTTTTATTTGCTTATAAGTATTATTTATAACAAAAAAACCAAAGTATCCAAGCAAGTAGTGCTTGGTAGAAAAGGTGTAGGTACAAAAGGAAGTTCAGAATAACAATATTTGAAGTATAATTAACTGTAAAGAATCTACCCTGCTGGTACATGTTTACAAGACCATAACCTCAATCAAAACCATAGCATATACTTAAATTAATCGTTATCCTAATTCTCTGAATTCCAATGACAAAATGTATTCGGTAAATAAATTTTACAGGTAAAAAAATTCTTTTCAAATTGGAGGAAATTATTTTAAAGAAGAATGTATTAGAAGAATTTTGAGTAGAGTATTAGATCGATGATAGTATAATATGAACCTAAATAGCCCTTCTGGGTCATAAGCGAGAGCTCTCTGTGATGAAATTGTTTTATGCAGTTATACCCAGGTAAATGATATTTTATTTATAAATACAATGGAGTTTCTATATAGGTATGTGTTTATGTTTAACTGAACCTTAATCGTAATGTAGGTAGGTACTTAAATTTAATTCACTTGTCAATAATTTTCTTAAAAAATTAAAAGCAATGTTAAATTTGTACTTCAATTAATAGTATTAAAATTTTGTCGTGAACGTTTTATTTAAATAAAAAGCTACCAAATTTTAACACAGAATGGAATAAAAAATAAAATTTAATAAAACAGGTTATTTTAACATTAAGTCGTTTACTTATGCGATTAATATCAATCATACAATGCATGTTATTTTTATCCACTCCAGCTGTAACTGTAATTTAGTAACACCTTAAGGGTACTTTGGGACATCGTGTTATTGTATGACAATAGGTATATCAAATATTTTATTGACAGAAAAGACATACTTACTAAACTGAATTTCTGAATTGAGCGTAGATAAAGCTTTATATATACAACCCATACATAATCAAATTTTACTTGACTTGCTTTTCTTATTAACCCTGCCTGGAAGCTCGCTTGGCTATAAAAATGGCTCGTATATTAAAGTACGAATCAATTTATACATAATTATACACATCTCCATGATCTACTATTGTACGTATCGTAATGGCAATTAACTTCAGACCCATTTATATTATAACGAATTTAAAGATTTTTTTTTTAAATCAACTGCTGTAGTCATTGTTTCATTCTAATTGAAATTAAACAATGATTATATACTGATATGTTTCTAACACTAACTCTGATCGTATAGATTTGAATTTTATAGTAAAATTATTACCCTGATGATTTGCAAAACTGGAATTTCGTGTATAATTAAGAAGGCACCCAGCTTTGTTTTATATGTGATGTTTACGTAAACAAAATACTAAAATGTTGCCAGCTACTAGGAATTTAATGAATTTCAATATATATGTTATTTCTATGTTTTGTATTGCAGATGCCCTGTAAAGCTAGAAATAGCAGTATACTTGGACAAAGCCTAGGGATGAAGAAACCTAAGAAAACCGTTAGAAGTAGTCAAGATTTGTAATTAAGTAATTCAAAACTTCGAAATTGTGGTGTAATATGAAATAAAACTAAAGAGGTTAGTGCTAATATTCTAAAGCGATAACGATGAACTTGCAGATATCAATATTTTTTGTTTAATAGGAGAGTGGACTATAATGGAAATTACATAAAATGATAATACATTTATAGTATAGGCCCTCTATGTTAGATTTATATTCGTAATGTTAATATCCATCATCTGTGTAATATTAAATTAAAATTGCGTGAATTGACAATGTTTTAAGTGATACAATTTGCTTGCTTCAGTAATAATTATTTAATTTAATATATTTGCGATGATAATTTGCAGACATATGTTTGGAAATTAATTTAAGTATAATAAATTGAAAATAGCATGTTAACTATATTCCTTTAATTTTAGTAGCTTTTTGAAATAAACAAACAGAAGCAGTTGAGTCTCTTTCTACGTATCAGTAATGCTGTGTATAGGTTGACCTCCCACGCCACAAAAGTCTGCCTGGTAACACTACTAAAATTTTCTTTACGAGTTTTTAATTAAATTAATAGGAAAATGTCAGTATATCATATACAACTCAATGGAATTTATACAGATTATAGAGAAATAATTATTTATAATCAACTTGGCCTACTTGCCTCATTTTGGCATACTTGGTAGACTATTCCAAAAAGAAAAGTCACCTACGCCATCAAACTTCTTATTTTTTCAATTTAAAGTGGACTATCCTTTACAAGAATATGTATAAGTATATCTCTATAACCTATAAATTTCATCGAGTTTATTATATACGACATACTGAAGTTTGTCTACCAATTAATTTAATTAAAAATAATTGACGGTGGCATAGACTTTTGTGTCGTGGAACCTTGCTGTATTTTGTGCTCTCTAAGGTGTTGATGGAATATCTGAGAACAGTAAAGTTAGTATCATTCCCTTTTTTATTTAAATGCGACACTCCTTCATTCACTCAGCTCTCAATTAATTGTAAAGATTTAAATAAAGTTTTGATCACTTCAAACTTTGTGGTTTTCATTTAATTAAACATTTTTGTAGAAGAATATGGACTACCAACTCATTATTATGCAAATTTCATAGTTACAATGCCTGTTATAGTATTTCTAGTGTTAATTTGGAAATTCAGTCTAAAGCATTGCTACCACGATAAATCATTACAAAGACTATTCGTATTAGAATAACAAGTGGGACCACGTACTGGCTCATACTTGAATATTGCAAAAGATATCCATATAAAAACTATAGTTCACCAGATATGTTATGCGCTTACCTCAAACGAAAGGATCCATTGCTTACCTGGCTCACCATTCCAGGCCCTATGTCTGATTTGGCTTATGCCGGTTGCATGGGCGTAGGTCAAATGATATTCGCCGTGACTAGCCGCACATCGGATGTACGCGTTTTATTTGTACATCGGTCACGTTTCACGTTTGACGTTTAGCATAACCAAAAAATTTGTTTGACATTAATGTCTTCTTTGTATCTTATGTAGAAGAGTTCAAATTTTGGATTTTATTTTTAATAATCAATTGATAATTAATTTATTTTATTGCATTTATTGAACCTCATTTCTTTAGAAATAAAAATGAAAGTAGGTGCGGTATTTAATAGTGAAGAAGAATTTGTGGTGGAATTAAAAAAGTGGGAAGATGAATCAAAAAGTATGTATTACAAAAGAAGTAGTACAAATATAGAGACGGCTAGAAAAAAAGGGGTACAGAGACATATTAATCCCAATTTACCTTATCAACTTTTGTTTTGCTGCATACATGGTGGAAAGAAAGCTCGTAAACAAATCACAGATAATAGTCGCAACACAAGGTATAATTAAGTCGGTTGCTTCTGTATGTACCCTCATTTTACTTGTTTTCATTTTACAGGACTTTTCAAAAAAATTGTCCAGCGAATATTAGATTAATTGTTTCAGAAGATGGGAACCATCTAATAATAGCCAATACGAATTTTGAGCATAATCATGAAACAACAGAGGTAAGTAGTTAAACCACAAATTAAGTATATAAACAGTGTAGGTGCGATGCAGGAGTTTGGTGTGGAAGTTATGCAGTATTTAGGATGACAAATTATTTCTTTTATTATAGGCCCTTTTTAAACATTTACCGCAGAAGCGCAAGTTAAATCCAGATGAAAAATATAAGGTCGAAAATTTTCTTAAAGCTGGTGGTAATAAGAAGAAAATAAAGCATATAATGGAATGTGAAACCAATAAAATGATTTTATTAAAAGACTTACGAAATTTGGAATACAGTAGAAAATCTAATAACAATTCATTGAATGCAGTAGTTGAATTGCTTCAGAACACTTATAGTGAGTATTTAATTAAATGCAATAAAGTTATAATTATGTAGAATTAATGGACAAATATTCAATGCTTCATTAAGAAAATTTCATTATTTTAAGATGTATTCTCACCATAGTTCACCCAACGATCAAGTCACAGTTTGATCATAAATGATTTGTCAATATTCCAATGCTCTTATTTACCCGTGCGCTTGTTTCTTGTTTGGTGACCTGCATATGTGTATGCTTAAACTGGAATCTTTTTTACCATCCCATCATTGGTTGAACTATAGTAATAGATCTTAATTCTCTTTTCAAATTTTTAGGTGCCAATTGTGAGATTTTGGTCGAAAACAATGTATTTAAAGGCATTTTTTTCCAAACAGAGCAAATGATTTCCTCTATGAAAGCATATCCAGAATTTATTGCTGTGGATGCCACCTACAAATTGCTGAATATTCGAACACCTGTTTACATAATTTTATGTGAGAATTCAAATGGAGGATCCGAAATTATTGCTGTGTCTATATTTGTTTCTGAAGATAAGGAAAGTATGGAATGGTTTTTAAATGTTTTCAAAAAAACCAACCCATCTTGGATAAATAATCGAGTTGTAATGAGTGATAAAGATTTAATTGAACGACAAGTTCTTAAAGATAGCTTTCCAAATTCCAACGTCATAATTTGTATTTTTCATTCTTTAAAAACATTTAACAGAGAAATTAGTTGTGAGAAATTGGGTATAACCCCAGGGCAAAGGGACACTGCAAAAGAAATTTTTCAAAAAATGTTATACTCGGAAAGTGAGGAAGAATATGATGACCTCTACAATAAAATTGATGAGCTACCACAACCAATAATAGAGTATTTTAATTCCAATTGGCATTCAATTAAAGATGAGTGGACATTAAATCATAATTTTTTGGAGAACAGCCTAAATAATACCACTAATAATAGGTTGGAAAGTATCAACCAAAAACTAAAATCAGTTATTGCTAAAGATTCCTCACTAATTGACTTTATTGAACATTTTTTTACTGTATCATGGAATGTTAGAAGAGCGCGATCAGGTAGCTGCATATGAGTATTTTAAAGTTCCGTTGAAAAGATTTGAAGTTGAGAGCCCGCAATTTATGTATGGTAGCATGTTAACAAATTATGCATATAACTATATTCATAAAGAACTAGAACAGTACTAGAAAATCAAGATATCAGAAGAAAATGAGTCCTGTTATACTATTCAGTCTGGATCAAGAATCATTAAAGCAAGTGCAGATGGATGTACTTGTAGAATACGCATTTCTTTGATGATACCATGTCGGTACGTAAAACACGATTTTTATGGTGGGTTAGCTATTAATAATTAATACTGTGTGGCTCAAAAGGCCCCGTTTTATTTTTGCATCTGCTTTATATAACTTTTACACAACAATCACCATCTACTAGCTAAAGAGATGATTCAAATAATGTGTTACAAAATTTCTTTTTTATCTTTTGTTCGATTTTTTAAATGCTAAAATTATGAATTAATATTGAAGTATGTACTTATCCTAAATTTTACATTTTTATCTTAGTTATGCACTTCAAAATTAAGATGAAAAAATTTGAGCTGCACTGTATAAATCAATTATGATATACCCATAATATTTGTGAGAAATACGATATTTGTCCACGACTACTAAATAATGTATACATATTATGTATGTGTTTCCTCAAGGATAATGCTATCCATTTGTGACTTTTTACTAAAAATTTAAAATGTCAAAATTGCAACAACCAAAAGTCAAGTGTTGTCTCTTTAAGTTTTCTAGAAAGCACTGACATGGTGCATGCCGAAGAAGTATTATGATGAACACTCAGAAACTAAGTTTTTTAAAGCATTATTTATTAGGAATACCCAGCAATCTCCAACATTGTTTTTGAAACCATTTACCTAAGTGCCTACAAACTGTATTATTTCATTAGTAAGCCATGACAATGTGTAATTTTGTTATTGATTTGAAATGTCCGAATTATGTAATATCATTAAATAAATGGATACTAACAGTGAAAAGAGATTTCTTTGATACCGCCAGAGGTAAGGGAAGCTGCAGAAATGGCCTCATGTTGCCCGAAAAATCGAAGAAATTATATATGATGACTTACAAATCTTTCTTACCTGAAATGAAGATGAATTAAATAAATATTAAATATTTAATAGTCGTGAACAAAGTGTAGTATTCTACTCGCATATAATTGCTATTATTCACTCTGGTGATTTACGATAAACTTAACACACTCGTGAATAATTGCAATCATTATATTCTCGTTGGATAATACACTATTATTTTAGGCATATATTTGCTGTTCGAGAAAAAGAAAAATTGAGTTTATTTGAACCATCATTATGCAATACTCGGTGGACCCTATCACATGTAAGGAAACATCAAAGGGTATTCCAAGACTGCAATCTACCAACATTTGAAACACAGCATAATGAACCAACTATTATAACTGATATTGTTTATAGTGATGAAATCAAGGAAAGGAAGTTAAATAAATTTGAAAAATGTTACGAGATATTGCTAGTTTGATGTCTGAACAATCTGGAGATATATTTAATTTATCAATGAAGAATATTTTAAAGTTCAAAGATTTGTTGTTGGATGGTAAATTTGTAGAAGTTAATGAATTATATGAAAATATCGATGATAATGTAATTACACTAAGTTCAGATGAAACTGATGTGAATAATCATCTACTTCAGGATAGGAATTTAGATAGTAACATCAATGTAAAGCAGATAAATAATACCGATATGATATTTGTAAACAGCAATAATGAACTTATTGAGGAAATTGTAATTGCTAAAAATAGCGAGATTATAGAATTTAATGAGACTAATAACATAGTATCTGAATCTCTTACAGAACCAAAAAATCATGAGGATTTTAAAGAAACTCCAATACTAATGAATGTAGATCATATAACTCACAACAGTAGCCAAATTGACACATCCAACTTCTATAACGACCATAGCTATTGTAGAAATAGTATTGAAACACCAATTTTAAAAAATAATCTTGATCGGATAATAATTCCAAAAGTTGCCAAGACTAGGGGCAGACCCAAAGAATGCACCAAAACTGTGATTGGATTACCAAAATCTAATTGCCTAACTTTACAGAAAAAACCTTTTATTAAAAGAACAGCCAGCGAGAAAAAGATTTTTATATTACAGTTAGTTTTACCATCTTCTAAAGAAGTCTTTGAAAAAAAGAAAAAAATTGAAATTGAAGACCTGAATTCGGATTTACCATACTCATTACTTCATGAAAATATAAATCTAAGTTTAATTAGAGAATTTTTCTCTGAAGCGTCTTGGCACAAATTTAATATTGTACTTGGTGGTATGAAGAATATCCGGCCTTGTGTGCAGTGTAACCACACATTAGATGAGTCATCAGTTACATGCGCATCATGTTTAGAATCATATCACTTATTTTGCATAGCATTGAAACGACCTCCCAAAAAAAGAAATTGGATGTGTAGATATTGTTCAAAATAAAATAAACGATGTTACTGACTATGAATTTATTATTTATTTTTAACTGGTTAGATATATGTATAAACATAGATACTACATAGTATCTTTGTCTATTATATCATGAAACTATAAAGAATTGCATTTTTATGTTATTTTTTTATCTCCATTTTTTTACATGCTCAGGGTCACTTCAGGAAACTTAGCCATTGGCGCCCTGTGTATGAAACAAAACTAGTACAAGAAATATTTCTTTAATTGCAAACAAAACTCTGAACTGATATAGAGAAACCAGATAGTTTAAATAATAATAATAAAATATACATAATTTTACAAAAATAAAATTTTCATGCTTTTCAGATATAGTTTGTTCATTGAATCTGTCTTGCAAGTAACTTGGCGGATCGTAAAAAATTCTTTATAATTTTTAATTCAGAAAAAGTTCTCTCTTCAGAAACAGTAGATACAGAGGTAATGTTAATAATATTAATATAGTGATAGAAATATTTCAAAATGTAGCGAGAAGTTTATTTTCAAATATATACTATAAAACTGACTGCTAATTTTAAATGCAATTTTAACGTCTTGATCTCATCACGAATCTATGGCATTAATATATGACTCTTTACACGATACATCTTCAAGTTTTAAATCCAGGTCTTTAGAGTTATTCAAAATTTCTTCTTCTGATAGTCCATAAATATACCAAAATCCAAACATATCTTTCTAGTCCCTCGAACCGTTGAGGTAGAGAAGATAGTGTTTGATCAATGGTGTTAAAAGAAAAATCTACTTTAAATTTGATTTTTGGATTGGGATGATACGCATGCTCATAATCAAATTATCTCTTTATTCCTCTTGATTTCGCACTTTATATATCAGGAATGGTTGATTCAAAGTCAAATTCATAAGCTAGGATCAGAAAATCATTAAAACCTTTATCAGAGCGAATATCTGCAATCTATTAGATTATTTAAACGATGAAGACAAAGTTCTATATTTACGATTGAATTTTGTTTCATTTTGCTTATATCTATAATTAATTTTGAATAAAATATTGTAACAGAACATACAAATTGATAGATATCTCCCATATATGATCTCAAGTATCAAAAACTTCTCCGATTCTCAAAGGCTTATTTATTCAATTCTACTGGACCATCGAGTATCACTCAGTGGCTTTAGAATCAAACTGCTTTTTAATAACATCCCACCTTTTCGTACAAGCCGTCAAGCCAAAAAAAAACAAAGACCCGCTGAAATAAAGTTAGGTTAGAATTGCAAACACCCATATATCACGTACATCCGATGTACAAAATAATAAATGTGCAGCCGATGTACTGCTAAATAACGTACATCCGATGTACTGCTAGTCACGGCGAATGATATTTATATTTACTTTTATTGAATCATTTTCGGAGTTCATTAAACTAACATTATTTACTATAAATAAATAATGTATTATAAATAAATCATTTACATCATGTCTATCAATTAATATAAAGTAGTGAAACATCTACATAAGATCTACAAAATTTTAAGAAATTGTAACCTAAAAGGAAAATGTATAAACGTAAAAGTCAAAAGTGACAGTTCGAAGGATATACTCATTGTTTGAGTTTAAATAAAGAAAAAGTCAGCATTAAACATTAACTAGATGCTATAAACCATAATAATAAAGAAGATAACATAAATTCTAAGGTAAAGTGTTTTGCGACTGAAACGAATCTTTCAAGAGGAATTCTTGTATTCGAGATTTTTGTAGCAATCCGACAACTGGAATCTGTCGAATGTGGCAAGTCAAAATTAGCAAGTACCGATAAAATTTAAACATGAAATACTTTCAACAGAAGCACAGTATGTAACCTATCGGCGATAAACAAAGAAGCACTCGTGTCTTGAAATTCTGGACGGTTCACATCGGTGAAGTTGGTTTCGACTACCTGCTTGTTATTTATCAAGACGTTGAATCCTCCAGCGTAACTACTTCTCTATTTAGTCGTCCTTATATGGTCTATGTTTATGCTGGTTTCCTTTCGTTAGCCTCCTAAAACAAGTAATAGTATTAAATTAGGATGTTATTATAACTAATCATTAATTCAAATTTCAAAATTTAGTAAGCTACCTGGTTATTTTTCATAGTCATTCATAGAAATAATTTCGAGAATTGTTTTGGTTTCAAATTGACAGATGTCAAATAAATCTAGGGAATTTTAATAAGCAAATTTGATATTATTGAGAAAGATTAAATTTTTTACGGTGAAAGAACAAAAAAGAGACGGCCATCTTTAGAATTTGTGGAGAGAAGAGAAAAGTGGTTCTCCAGGTCTCTTAGTTATTTAATTAAATTAAATAAAACCTCAGAACATCTAAGGTCAGTAATTTTGCTTTTAAATATTTAACATTTAGTATAAATACATACCTGGGCAATAAAATTAAGGTATGGCATTTTTTAGGTTTTTTTCTTTGTCTTGGTTTTTCTTTTGGAGCCCTATTGCCCTATTTTTGTTGAATACTGCCTAGATACAAATACAGAAATTTGTTGGCCTTTCAAGGATTTATTGGAACCACAGTATTTCCTTATTTAAAAAAAAAAAAGAAACTGTTACCAGGTACTAGCAACTTTGAAACAGACGTGTTGTCCAGGGTTGTCGTCTGGGCATCGTTCACTGTAATACGTACGATTCTGAGGGTACGTAATATAGACCAAGTAAGTGACACAATTAATTATTTTCATCCCACTGGAGAGATTTATTTGGTTCAACCATAAAATTGTGAGGAGTCTCATCAGCCTCCAGCGCTACTGAATCCAACGTATATATATATTTTTTGTAGTTTGTCGCCACTCATTTTCTTGCCACCGTTTTATACATAACACGTTCTTATTTGTTTAGTGTTTATATGTAATATGTTGTAAGTTCTTTATATGCAATTTGTAAACCATGAGCAGCTGCTTTCGGTGCTAAAAAATGAAAATACAAATGAATATCTTATGGATCTCTTGTAAATTTAATAGTTTATAATTTAAGGGTGTATTTACACTGTTTATACCTACCTTCTTAAAAGGATACTATATTCATATCTGCAAAGTGCAGATAAGCCTATTTTTTACATATATTTAAAATTTATTTACCTTATACATTTTATAATTAATTATTAAACTTTACCTTTATATACGTTGGCTTTCTAGTTTGTTGTTTTGTTCTCTATCCCATTCTCTGTCAAGTTATTTGGCTGGCGCCCCCCCAAGCTTATATAATTCGTATATAATTAACTTTCCAAGCATTTGCATAAAGTTATTAAAATATAAAATAGTTTGACACATTGAATTCTAACCTTACCTACGAACCCAGCTCTCACCGCATTTCAAAGTTAACCGGGTTAGTCGAGTTTTCGCTGGTCACTTTGGACTATCGGGACTCGACGGTGACTTTTACGTCACAAAAGTGGCGCAACCAAGCGTGGGACCTTGTTAGAAGTTGTTAAATTATTATTTCTTTCATCTTAGCCGGTGCTATAAGCTTGTTTTCCTTAATTACCTTTCCCTATTCCTTAAGAGACAAAACAAACAAAATTGGTTAACTTAATAGCAGTAAAAGAAGTGTGGAAGCCACTGAAACCGTGTGTAACCGAGTTTTCAGTTTGTCGTCAGATAACGTTGCTCGCTGTGCAGTTTTTAAATATAAAATTCAGTACTTTGCTAAATTATAAGATATACAGGGTGTATATAGGAATATTGGTATATGAGATATCATAAATAATAATTTTTACTATAGGTGTATTACTGAATAGTACTAACTGATCTATATTACCATATTACAGTTTTTGAATTTACAGGGCGGTAAATAATACACAATTGTGGCAAAATTTTCATCATTTATTTGATAGTAAATGCTACAAATTATAGGGCAGTTGATATTATAATACCAAGAAATATTAACAGTTATTTTCTGTTAGTGTGTAGTAACACGTTTATTTGTATTTCTCTCATTGTCAGAGTGTATTGGTTTATACAGGGTGCGCAGCAGAGGGTGCATTTCTGTGTAGTATTATTTACACACCTTATTTATTGAAATTTATGTGTATGTCACATGTTTGTTGCAATATATTGTTGTAATAGTGTGTTATACAGGGTGTATCTGAGAGAGCTAGTGAACTTGGTACAATCTATTTTAATCTGAAATAGGCACTTTATTTATTGCGTTTAGCGGATTATAAACTGTTGTTATTTTAGATAACATTGTTATAATAGGTGTTTATTATACGGGGTGTTTTTTTTACTTGGTAATTTAATTCATTCGGCATTATAAAAAATTGCATTTTGGGTTACTAATTTTGGCAAATATGGATATCAGTTATGATATGGAACCAAATTACTTGAGGGTGCATGAAGTAAACTACGAGTTGAAGATACGAGGGATAACTACGTCTTCAGCAGATATACCTCAAAAGAGAAAATTTTTGAGAAGGGAACTAAAAAAAGATTTGGCTCGACCAGCGGTGCAACATGAAGTTCAGGATTTCAAATTTGAGGATGAGCGTGAAGAAATCAAGGATAGCATAGATTCCGTAACCGAGTTGGTTGATAACTTCGATGGTACGAATGATGAAATTTACAGAAGGATCCGTACTCGACTAACACATCTGAACGGTAGGCTCAGGCGATTTCCTGACAATATTAGCAAGGAAGCTAGTGGATTTCAGGGAGATAGTTTAATTTTGGTTGCATCACTCGAAGGAGATATCGAGGAAATATTAGAGAGACATAATCAGGCACAACAGGGACCTCAATTACCTTCTACTTCGAATAATACTAATAGTAAGTCCTATCCACTCCACAAATGGTCATTGAAATTTGATGGTACAACAGCACAATTCTCTGTTAACTCTTTTCTGGAGCAAGTCGAAGAGTTAAGCTTCTCACGTAATGTTTCAAAGGAGGAACTTTTCAGGTCATCAGTAGAATTATTCACAGGTCAAGCTCTAATATGGTATAGACATGCAAGGAATAAAGTTGATAATTGGGATGGTTTGGTATCACTGTTACGTAAAGATTTTCTGTCTCCAAGACACGACAAAGAACTTATGGAACAGATTAACGCTCGAAAGCAGGGTGAGAATGAACCTGTTGTAATTTATATAGCGGCAATGGAAAATCTTTTTTCTCGCTTAGTCAAAGGTGTACCACATGCTGAAAAATTAGAAACGATCAGACAGAATCTTCTACCTGACTATCATATGCATTTGGCTCTGCAAAATATAACCTCAGTTGATCAACTTGGAGAAGTGTGCCGAACTTTAGAAGAAGCTAATAGTTTACGGAAACAAAGAATTAATGGTAATTCTCGGAAACATGTTGCAACAATGGAACCTGATTTGGAGTTCACATCGAGGACACGTGGCACTGGATACTCAACGTTGCCCAGGAGAAACAACAATGGTCCTAACCGTGATAGAGTCAACAGAGTTGATGAAGTAAAATGTTTCACTTGCAAACAGACAGGTCATGTCAAACGTGAATGTCCCCGAGTCAAAAAAACCCCTCATTGTTATAGTTGCGGCAGAGAGGGCGTGATTCGTCCAAATTGTGAGAGGTGTTCAAAAAACGCCAGACCAAGAGGCACTCAGTAGGCCGATGTCTCTCGAGCTATTCTAATGCTAAGGTCTACAGAAATCGAGCTTCATTTCAAAATGCTTTGCATCCAACTGTACATACCATAACCACAAAAAGAAATAAAAATAATTATGGCTTTGGAAACAAATTTTCTCACGGTAAAACCACTTTGGTTGAATGGAATGCTTGGAAAGATTTCGTGAAAAGTTTTTATTCCAAGGACTTAGTTTCTCAGGCTACTGGTATTTGTCACGACACTACGGCAACTAAAAAATTTGATGATCTGGATAGTATAATAGCGGTTTGCGATGAAGACAGCAATATTGGTAATATGAACCCCGAGTCGAATTTAGTATTAGTTCAGAAAGACAATGATAATAGACCCTATATTAAGATTAAAGTTTTTAATAGTAGTATAGTAGCTTTGTTGGATACAGGCGCTAATAACTCAGTTTTTGGTGCGAAAGGTTTAAGACTTATAGAAAAATTTGATTTAAAATTGTTTGAGGCACCTGAAGTCAATATTAGTACAGCGGACGGTACCGCGCAGAAAATATCTGGGTATGTAAATTTGCCAGTTCAGATAGGAAACATTTTGCATGTTATCAGAGTTTTAGTTGTTCCTTCATTATCGCACAGTCTCATATTGGGTAGTGATTTTATTAAGACTTTCGGAGTAGTTTTAAACTGTAAGAAAGCTTCATATTTTATCGATGACGGTGAGTCGAATTTGGATTGCTTATATAACATGTCAGTTTGTGAGATTAATCTTGCGAAAGTAATTCGGTCAAAATCTGAACTGACAGCAGATCAAATTAGTGAGTTGGATACGATTATAGATAAATTTAAAGCTTTGTCGTGGATGTCTGGTACGAAGTTGGGTCGTACAAATGCAATTGTACATAAGATTGACACAGGCACCGAAGCACCAGTAAAGCAAAGGCATCATAATATGTCTCCTTACATGCTTGATCATCTTAACAAGGAGTTAGACAAAATGTTAGCCTTGGGAGTAGTCCGTCCTTCAAATAGTCCGTGGGCCTCTCCAGTTCTTTTGGTGAAAAAGAAAAGTGGTGACATGAGATTCTGCTTTGATGGTAGAAAACTCAATAGTCTTACCAAGAGAGATGCTTATCCACTACCTCATGTGGATCACATTCTGAGTAAATTAACAGGTGCACATTATCTTTCGAGTATCGATTTAAAATCAGCTTTTTGGCAGATACCACTAGAAGAGAGTTCTTGTGAAAAGACAGCATTTGTCGTTCCATCTAGAGGTTTGTTTGAATTTGTAGTAATGCCTTTTGGGTTGAATAATGCGGCTCAAACTCAGCAACGACTTATGGATCAAGTCTTGGGATATTCTTTGGAACCATTTGTCTTCGTCTATTTAGATGATATCATTATTGCTACCCCAACTTTCGAAAAACATATCGATGTTTTAAATGAAGTCTTTCAACGATTGAAACAAGCAAATCTAACTATTAATCTTGAAAAGTGTGAGTTCTGTTTACCATCACTAAGATACTTAGGATTTCTTTTAGATGGCGAAGGTTTGCGTACTGATCCGGAAAAGGTTTCAGCAATGTTAAATTACCCTCGTCCTGGAACAGTGACGGAATTAAAAAGATTCATCGGTTTAGTTGGATGGTATAGAAGATTCATTCCTTTTTATTCGAATTTAACAGCACCCATGACAAATCTGATAAAAGGTAAACGTAAATCACAGAAATTGGAGTGGAATGAAGCTGCGGAAGAAGCTTTCCGAAAAATTAAGGAAGCATTGGTTTCTGCACCCATATTAGTTAACCCGGATTTTAATAAACAGTTCACAATTCAGTGTGATGCGTCAGAGGTAGGCGTTGGTTGTGTGTTGACGCAGTTGAATGAAGATGGGCAAGAAGTTGTCATTGCTTTCACAAGTCGTACTCTTACAGCTGCTGAAAGGAAGTATACCGTGACAGAGAGAGAACTAATTGCAATTTTGCACGGGACAGAAAAATTCCGGGCATTTATCGAAGGAACTACGTTCAAAGTCATAACGGATCATTATAGCCTCCTATGGTTAAACCGTTTGAAAGATCCTTCTGGCAGACTTGCCAGATGGGCCGTTAAACTGCAGCAGTTCGACATAATTATTGAACACAGGAAGGGCGCATTAAATGTTGTACCCGATGCTCTATCGAGGTCTCCGATAGAAGTCTGCGTAGTCATGGTAAATAATGACGATGCTGAAAATGATAAGTGGTATGTAAAAATGATCCAAAATGTTTTGAAATCCCCAAAAAAATACCCTGACTGGAAGGTAGATGCCGGATCCTTATATAAACATATACCCTCGAATTTTGGTAACTATACAAATTTACCAGACTGGAAATTAGTTGTCCCCAAAGGTCAACGACTTCAAATATTTAAGAGTTGTCATGATGATGCTCAAGCAGCACATCTAGGTACATTCAAGACTGTGCAGCGTATTAGGGAATTGTATTATTGGCCTAGGATGTTACAAGACACAAAGAAATATGTACGTCACTGCAACGTGTGCAATGCTCAAAAGGTCAGCAATTTTGCTCGTCCTGGTCTCATGGGACAACCCAAAAAAGTAAATTTTCCGTGGCAATATGTGTCAGTGGATCTTCTTGGACCACTGCCGCGTTCTAAAAATGGATATTCATATTTGTTATTAGTGTCAGATTATTTCACTAAGTTTTGTCTACTTCATCCTTTAAAGAAAGCTTCTGCGCCATTGATAGAAAAATTTGTGGAAGAACAAGTATTTCTAGTGTATGGTGTTCCACAAATATTAGCGTGTGACAATGGAACACAATTTGCAAGTAATATTTTCAGAAACCTAGCTGAAAAATATGAGGTGAAAATTTATTACAATGCTCGTTATCATCCTCAAGTAAATGCTGTAGAGCGGGTTAATAGAGTATTAGAGACTGCAATCCGTTCATTTTTAAAAGACACTGATCACCGTTGTTGGGATCAAGAGGTACCTAAAATTGGGTAGGCTCTGCGAACCGCTGTCCATGAAGCGACGGGTTACTCTCCGACAATGTTAAATTTTGGTCGATATGTTCCGTCACGAGGAAGTTATTATGGCAAGGTTGACATAAAAAACATGGACATGGATAGCATGGACAGAGAAAAGTATAATGAGGATATGAAAAATTTGCCGGATCTGTATAACGATGTAAGACGTCGATTGGCAGAAGCTTACCGCAAGAATTGCAAAAGTTATAATTTACGTAAACGAAAGGCAGATACTTACCATGTAGGAGACAAAGTTTGGAAAAGAAACTATGTTTTATCTTGCGCAGCAGAACATTTCGCAGCAAAATTAGCTCCAAAGTTTGTATTATGCACTGTTAAGAAAGTTATTTCTCCACTCGTTTATAAATTAGAAAATCTAGATGGTAAAGATGTAGGAAACTATCATGTTAAAGATCTAAAACCATACCATGGAGCTGAACCAGATGAGTCGTAAAAAAAAAGAAAAAGATTGTTTGAGCGTGTGAATGTGTTGGCCAGTGAAAGTCGTGTGAATGAAGTCTTATTTGTTTCTTTTCTTTCTACATTTAATGGTATATAGTTTTCACTAATTATGTTTTGGTGTGTAAATTCCATAAAAAGCATATTTAGACGAGCATATTTATTTTCCAGTTATAGTACAAGCTCCTATATGTTCCTTAAAAATTAGTAAATTAATTTAGATAAATTTTCCCGATTATGACATAGTTATCGCGACAACAATAATAATTTAAAAAAAAAAAATTATGATCTTGTAGTATAGTAACATTAACAATCAAAGATTGATTATGTTAATGACAAAGTAATACCAATCTAGACTCGTGTAAATAGTAAATTAGGTTAGTTAGGTTAAATATTAAACTTTAGTATCTATAGAATTATTCAGTAGGTGAACTTTATAACTACGGAGTAGTAAATTATCCAAAAATATTATAGCCAAGCTCTAATATTTTTAATCTAGCAAAAGGGGGTGTGTGGCAAGTCAAAATTAGCAAGTACCGATAAAATTTAAACATGAAATACTTTCAACAGAAGCACAGTATGTAACCTATCGGCGATAAACAAAGAAGCACTCGTGTCTTGAAATTCTGGACGGTTCACATCGGTGAAGTTGGTTTCGACTACCTGCTTGTTATTTATCAAGACGTTGAATCCTCCAGCGTAACTACTTCTCTATTTAGTCGTCCTTATATGGTCTATGTTTATGCTGGTTTCCTTTCGTTAGCCTCCTAAAACAAGTAATAGTATTAAATTAGGATGTTATTATAACTAATCATTAATTCAAATTTCAAAATTTAGTAAGCTACCTGGTTATTTTTCATAGTCATTCATAGAAATAATTTCGAGAATTGTTTTGGTTTCAAATTGACAGATGTCAAATAAATCTAGGGAATTTTAATAAGCAAATTTGATATTATTGAGAAAGATTAAATTTTTTACGGTGAAAGAACAAAAAAGAGACGGCCATCTTTAGAATTTGTGGAGAGACGAGAAAAGTGGTTCTCCAGGTCTCTTAGTTATTTAATTAAATTAAATAAAACCTCAGAACATCTAAGGTCAGTAATTTTGCTTTTAAATATTTAACATTTAGTATAAATACATACCTGGGCAATAAAATTAAGGTATGGCATTTTTTAGGTTTTTTTCTTTGTCTTGGTTTTTCTTTTGGAGCCCTATTGCCCTATTTTTGTTGAATACTGCCTAGATGCAAATACAGAAATTTGTTGGCCTTTCAAGGATTTATTGGAACCACAGTATTTCCTTATTTTTTAAAAAAAGAAACTGTTACCAGGTACTAGCAACTTTGAAACAGACGTGTTGTCCAGGGCTGTCGTCTGGGCATCGTTCACTGCACATTTTTCCCAGGTAATACGTACGATTCTGAGGGTACGTAATATAGACCAAGTAAGTGACACAATTAATTATTTTCATCCCACTGGAGAGATTTATTTGGTTCAACCATAAAATTGTGAGGAGTCTCATCAGCCTCCAGCGCTACTGAATCCAACGTATATATATATTTTTTGTAGTTTGTCGCCACTCATTTTCTTGCCACCGTTTTATACATAACACGTTCTTATTTGTTTAGTGTTTATATGTAATATGTTGTAAGTTCTTTATATGCAATTTGTAAACCATGAGCAGCTGCTTTCGGTGCTAAAAAATGAAAATACAAATGAATATCTTATGGATCTCTTGTAAATTTAATAGTTTATAATTTAAGGGTGTATTTACACTGTTTATACCTACCTTCTTAAAAGGATACTATATTCATATCTGCAAAGTGCAGATAAGCCTATTTTTTACATATATTTAAAATTTATTTACCTTATACATTTTATAATTAATTATTAAACTTTACCTTTATATACGTTGGCTTTCTAGTTTGTTGTTTTGTTCTCTATCCCATTCTCTGTCAAGTTATTTGGCTGGCGCCCCCCCAAGCTTATATAATTCGTATATAATTAACTTTCCAAGCATTTGCATAAAGTTATTAAAATATAAAATAGTTTGACACATTGAATTCTAACCTTACCTACGAACCCAGCTCTCACCGCATTTCAAAGTTAACCGGGTTAGTCGAGTTTTCGCTGGTCACTTTGGACTATCGGGACTCGACGGTGACTTTTACGTCACACGAAGAGGAACCCTGGTGTGAAAGTCCACATCGAACGCACTCATCCGAACGACAATAGGTCCGAAGGTTTTAAGTACATACAGCGAAAAATCCTTGGTAAAGCAATTTAAATTAAAATAAAAAATAAAAGGTCATATATTTTTCAACTCAAAATTTGATTTAGTTTATAAGTTTTGTTGTGTTTATGTTTATTTTTACATTTATTGAAAAGAATCCATACCATACGTACTTTATAAAATAAAATTTAAATATTCTTTAAAAGAGTATTTTTATTGGAATCTGCGCTGGTAAAGTAAGGAAGCAAATGTCAACAACAAAAGGCCATAGAACCGACTTTTTGACCCTGTAGAGTCTTCCTGTTTTGCTACTGGCTCATGCTCAAACAAACTAAATGTTCTGCTATTTTTCTCTCGTTCAAAATTCTGTAATTTCTTAATACATGGCGCCCAACAAGATTAATTAATCAAACAGCATCACATAAAAGCAAAAAATAAAAATAAAATAGAGATTATAAAAACCATAGAGAGGAGTAACAGTACAATATATATTAACCAGGGGGTATGTATGAATATATTTATAGTGAACAATGTAGTACAAGTGAGGACTGTAAATATATCAAAAACCTGGAGTCCGTATGTCAAATAGCAAAAAAGTTATGACCTGTCCTATTCACCCCGGTTTACGGTATGTGTAAATGAGGGTCTCAGCCAGAGAAATGGCTGAAGAATTATAAATCGAATCAGAATTTAAATTGGTAGAAGATATTAGACCACGTCGCAAGAAGCGCCAAATTTTTTTATGAAACACCTGATGCAGCGTCTTTGAATGAAACAGGCAAGTTTGAAGTGGACTTCTTTAATTTTATCTCAGATGTTGCGCTTAATTCATTGGAAGAACGTTTTTGGCAGTTATGCTCCCACAGTAAGAATTTTCAGTTTTTGTTAAACATTTATAATATGAATGAAGCAGTTTTAAAAGCAAATTGTGATGATCTGCATCTTGTGTTGAAGGATGGTGCAGACTGTAATGTACTTAGATGGTGCGGAGTTAAAAGAAGAATTAAGTGATCTGTGAAAGTGTTTACCCTGCAACAAGGATCATATGGAGATTTTAAATTACTTAAACTCTACGGGATACAGTGTCCTATATCCGAATACTTCCATTGCCTTGCGCATCATAGTAACTCTAGCGGTAACTGTTGCCAGTGGTGAGCGAAGTTTCTCAAAGTTGAAATTAATAAAAACCTATTTAAGATCAACTTTAAGTCAAACCGAGCTATCATCTTTAGCTCTTCCTCCAATAGAATCGGAAATCGCAGCTGAATTAGATTATTTCGATCTGATTAGCAATTTTGCAAAGCAGAAAGTTAGACGAATTCATTTGTAAATGTTTAATTTGTTTTTTTACTGAGAACATCTTTTTATTTATTTTGTTTAATAATATACATGTCTTGATTATCTATATCTGCTGCGCTACTATTCTTTATACCTATTAAAAACCTGCAAAAAATTTAGTGTTTTTATTAATAATATTGATGTAAGGATTGGGGCGGCAAGTATCGCCTCACCTTTGGAAAACCCACCGCACGGGCCTCATCATCTATTGTTCTGGGAAAATATATATATATTTATCTGAAAGAATATTAAATAGACACTCTTTATTAATATGTTCAGAGAAAAGTCGTAAATGATATTCTTTTATTATTCCTAATTGAATATCTATAATTCATTAAATAAAATATTTATAGAATAATCAGAACAAATGTTATTTACAGGTGTAAGTATTTTGTTATTACATATAAGCACAATTTATTTCAAAATCGTCACTTTAATTTATATCCCGGAAATTCGAGAAACTTTTGTTTTGTGTTTGGTTCTATTTATGCCCTAATTACGATTATTACCCACTAAACATGAAACATGAGAATAACGTTTTGTAACGTTTTAAACACGTAATACATATAACGTATTTCAATAACATTTTTCATATTATCTCATAAACGTCTTCTAAAAAACGTTCCGTTGTCGAACATTTAAATTGTTATGAATTTTTGTAATTTTAACATTGATAAACAACATTTATAAAACATTCTTTCAATATTTATTAAAAGTAAAAATTAAGTAAAGAGTAATTGTTAAACAAACATGTTTTGATTGTAATTTTAACGTTTGCCAAACATTCCGTAATTCTATGTTTTATCTAAATGTTCTTATAATGTGATAATTTTTACGTTGTGCTAACATCATATCATCATCATCAAGTTCCAAGAATATTCATAATCAAACATTTTATGCATGTAATTTTAATGTCTTACACATTTCCTCATATGCATTATCTAAAACGTTCTTATAATGTGTAATAGATGTCATATGTACTATAGTCATCGTGTATTATCTTTATATAATAATAATTATGTTCGCCTATAGAAAAAAAACATACATCTCAAGTCAATGGTGACTGAAAGAAATTTTTTTATGATTGGGTAAGTATATATAATCAAGAAAACAATAAAACATATTTGTATGTGCTGATAAAGACGCATATCTTAAATTACCCGCCAAATAAAAGGTATTCACATGGTAGTGGTGCACGCACGCACTTGGGCAGTGCGATGTTTTATATTATGCAACATAATGTAACTGTTATTTTGAATTTGAATGTCGTTCTCAGAGACAACCTCTGTTCTCTGCTGTTTTGTGCTTCTGTAGAGTATTGCAAGATCCAGAGTATGTGTTCCGTGTGCAAGATCATTAATTAACTATTTGAATATAACTAATAAATGATAATTTTGAATTATTATTTGATCACGTGTTGGAAATCAAAAGTATGATCAGACTAATATGAATTTGAAAGATGAAGTGGGTTATCTAAATAAAGAAAATATTTTGAATGATAATAGGATAAAAAAATCTATTGCCTGTAGATTCTATAGGGAAATTAATTTCGCTGCAGGAGCTTGTGAAAAGTGACCCCGAACTGTCAAACCAACTGGTAAGTTTATGAATTCTAACCCAAATATACATATTACTACAGTTGATATATTTTTAGTTTAATAAAATGTTATTAACGGGGGGTAAATAATTCAAAGACTTCACTAAAAGATGTTTGACTGTTTTGTTTAATAACGAGGTTGCATCATCGTGCTCATGGACCGGTCAGAAAAACAATTTTCGGATAGGCGATAATGGAGTTATAAAATTTGTCAAAAGTAATAAGTATTTATATATCTAGACTTTTTCATAACGTAATTCATGTCATATTTTAGATGCAGTTAAATGAACTTTTCCTCATACGACTGATAAGGACTTTGAAATAATAGTGATGAATTGGTTCCGGTTTGCAAACCAGAGGAAGATTAATGAGAAGTAGCCAGGGATGTTTAATGACTTGTAATGTTTTTTTTTAGTTCTGTATAAAAATACACAACCTTTGCTTTTTTTAAATAAAAAATTTAATTTATATCTCTTCTTCTTCCGCAAATTCTTCTAAACCTTCAGAAGAATCTGTGTCGTGCACAGAAAATGGGATAAATTGGAGCCATACCCAGAATTAGACGATTCTTTGTCAGTGTCAACAATGTCGTCACACTCGTCACTCTCACTGTTCCATTCCATTACTGTGAAAAGAACCTGCAATTTTTTTTCATTATAAAAGACACGTTACGTTTATTTTCTAGTTTTTTTTAGGTAAAAAAAACGGTTGCATATCGTTTTATAGGTTTTTGGGGTAGACGAATTCAAATAATATATTATTAAAGTTCCATAAATATTATTTCCACGTAGTTAAGTGCAAATATAGTATTTTTGTTGTGAGAAACTTGGATAGGAAGTCTCGATGTGGAAGTAGTGATTCCTTGGGCAGTGGTTTTCTTTAACAATAGGCCATGAGGGTACCATATAAGGATCAGAGGAGGTAGGTACCTGTTTATTTTGATCTTAAATGCCTCAGAAGGCTATAGACTCGAAGAGACGTGACGGGTTAAAAATTTCATACCTCGCTATTAGTATTAGAAAGACCGTTGTCTGATGTAATATTTAGGTAGTCCTATTAGTTTCCACTTACATTTTCTAATTAATATATATTATATAAGTGGGATACGTTGGATAATGTAATCGTAGATGAGGCCAAAACGTACTATTTAAGACTGCTGTAAAGGAAAATTATATTTTTTGTATTTCACTTTTTTGTATCGTTTGTAATAACATTGCCTTTCTAAAGGAACACCGAACACATGGGACAAAGATAAGGATATCCCATGAACATTTGATTTTTTAAAAGCATTCTCCTGTTCCTCTCTTCATATACGTTACGTTACCTACAAAAATAACTTTTGTAATATCTGTCAATATTTATTGGTACATAGCAACCTAAATTCATTTATCAATTAACAGAAGTTGAATGCACACAATTATTTCCACGACCATTAAAAAAAAGTAGGATTGATTTTTTTTATGTTAGTGCGAGAGGTCGCATTTTCAGTTTTATTGCTTTTAATATTGGTACTGACGATGTTAATAATTAAATTTAACAAACACAAAATTTTTTCAGTTGAGGGCTGTGTTTTATAACAGATGCTATGATTTTAGCCAAGACAGTAAATATGCATTTTTCCATATTGAACAAATCTTTTTCTGTCAATCGTTACAGTATGTTGATACTATATAAAATCAAGCTTTTAATAAACAATAATCACGGTTAATGATAATTCTAAACAACCTGCGAAAAAGCTATATATATATATATATATATATATATATATATATATATATATATATATATATATATATATATATATATATATACATATAAAAATTGCAATAGCGGCACCCAAATCATATAACCCTTGTTATACCGACACCCGATTTTACAGTGTGGCACCCAGATTTGGGTGCCACATTGTTTTTAGTAGAAAATGACTGTTTTCTCATCTTCTGGCCTAGATCGGCGAAAATACCAATTTTTGATTGGGTGCCATTTTTACATATTTTATAGACACATATATTCCAATAGTTGAGCAACTTCTTCACCAGAGTGCGCCTGCTAAAACACATCTGTATATACTGTATATAACAAAGTGACATAGTGGCCCTCTGAGAATACCAATGCAAACTGGCACCCGAAATATGGCAACACTGTTAGTTATTGTCTTTAACATGAAAGCATATTTAGGTTTCATTCACAGTTGTATTCAGATATTTTATATTCGGTAAAAACACTTATATCTGACTATCGTTTTAATAAAGTACGGCGGCCCGTCGCATGTTGTGACCGTGAAACTTTGATTTATTTGTGAAATAAGTATAAAGAATCCCGACTATTTTTTATTTTTTTTAAATTTTCCCGTTTTTATTTATTGAATTAGGAAAATTAAAGTCATTCGATTCCATCAGTCTGTCTGCCTCACAGTCATCTCCGTCTATTAGCGCTAAAAACTTTGACAGTGAAAAATAATAATTAGGGATTATTAACGCTATTGTCAAAGAAAAAACCATATATGTTTTAATTATTAACGTCATTGTCAAGGAAAAAACCTTATATATTTTTATTGAAAAATAAACAGGGTGGGGTTAAAAATATTTGGTAATATACTATCCCAGATTTTTACGTTTCATGTAAATTTTGAGTCTTACATGTGTCTGCCTATCTGATTGTTGATCGATACCTCTTTTGGCGATACATAAAAATCTGATCTAAGTAGAGAGTAATATCTAGTGGGTAGTTAATGTGGCTGCTTAAAGAATTATTAATAATAAAAATGTGATGGTGATAAATTATTTTAAAAGTTGAAATCTCGAAATCTAGCCGAGAGCATTCAGGTCTTCGTCTGATATTATTTATTTTCCACAGCTTTTTTATATAGGTCAGATTCAAATCTAGGATACAAAATCAAACAGTCAACAAATTTTAATGGAGTATGAAAACCCTGGAATAATTCTTTTTTAATATTAAAGAAAATGAAATAGGACATTTGTTTCTAGTTGTGTGTCAAATCATTTCTTCTAAACAACATAAAATTTGTACTAATATACGATTCAAATGTATTGACGCCTCACTTTAACCGCGAATATCTCAGAAACGGAAGAGCAGCAAAAATTTAAATAATTATGTGTTTACGAGTCTATTCTAAATCAGTCACTGAAATTTGAATAATGTACATTGGACAGTTTTGAAGTTCTGATAAGTTATATTGAAAAGTGTCCTACTTCTTAAGAACATTTTGACCATACCAGTTTCAAATCCATCATATCTTGAAAAATATGCATACTATGTAAATAGTATTTTAGACACCGATAAAGCACGGAATTTTTTGTAAGAGGAAATTTTTTCATAATTTTTTATTCTAAAATTTTGCAGTTATTCTTAAAAACGTGACGTCATCTTTATTCGGTTATTTATCAATGTATTTAAAAAATTTGTGTTGAAATAGTTAATTATGTAACATAAAACAAAAAAAATAATGGATATGTATCAAATATTAATTTAGTTATCAAGCGTAAAGGATAATACCATTCAAAGTTTGCACTAATATTATCTATTACGTTTAATAACTAAATTAATGATTGATATATACCAATAATTTTTTCTGCAAATTTTACATAATTAGCTATTTTAACAAAAATTTTTTAAATACATTGATAAATGACCGAATAAACATGACGTCCAGTTTTTGAGAATAACTGCAAAATTTTAAAATAGAGAATTTTGAAAAAATTTCCTGTACAAAGAATCCCGTGCTTTATCGGTGTCTAAAATGTTATTTACAAAGTATGCATATTTCCAAGCTGTAATAGATATGGTACAGAGTTCAGACTTTGCGAAGCTGAAAAAATTCCCTGAATTTTCCAGGTTTTTCATAACCAAACATATAGATTTCCATACATATTTTAGTAAATTAATTTTTTACTCCACATAAAATAATTCCTTAAATTGAATTGCATCAGTGGAACTTCTTAAGAATTCTATGGTTTTCCATATCGAGACGCAGAATTCCTTGATTTCTTATACAATTTATAAAATTCCCTGATATTTCCAGGTATTTTTTAAAGATTTTTAAATTCCCTGAATTTTCCAGGTTCTCCAGGTTTTCCATATGAGTCGGAATATAATAATATATTATAATATAATATAACTAAGTTGAACTTCAAAAGTGTCCAATGTACATTATTCAAATTTCAGTGACAGATTCAGAATAGATTCATAATAAACACATAATGTTTTCTATTTTTTCTGCTCCTCCGTTTCTGAGATATTTGCTGTTAAAGTGAGGGGTCAATACATTTGAATCGTATATTAGATCTCAAATCGTTTGTACGTATTATTTAATTAAACGTATTATTAGAAAAGTCATCTACATCTGTGCATGAAAGAAATCTCAAGCCCGTCAGTATGGAAACCGGCGTGCGCACAGTAGCACCAATGTATAATATAATATATAATCCATATAGGATCAATATATGAATATTGGTCTTATATAGAACCAATATTCATATATTGGTCCTATATGGATTATATATTGGTCCAATATGTTGTGCTACTAGGGTGGTCCCAAATCGAGTTTTTTTGTTCAAAAATGGCTAGAGAGCGCAAATCTGAAATGAACAGTTTTTTTTAAACTAAAGCTTACCGAAATTCCAACAAATCCTCGGAGTCTGAATTTTGGAAAAAGTTCCTTTTTTAATATTTTAAGTTAAAGGTCAAATAAAAATGTTTTTAAATAATTTTTGATATAATATACTGAATAACTTCATACTTACATACATACTTCAATTAGACAAAAAAAGTGTCATTGACATCTGCCAAATTGACATTTGACTTATATTCACGGACTTGATATTTCTACCATATATGTGTTATTCAGTATATTATAATATATCAAAAATTATTTCAAAATTTATTTTTTCCGACCTTTAACTTAAAGTAATAAAAAAGTATTTTTTATTTCAAATTTCTGGCTCCGAAGATTTGTTGCAATTTCCGTAAGCTTTAATTTATTTATACATACCTACATTGTTTGGATCAAAATAACATGACAACTGAGTGTCATTCGCATAACACTGGATTACTGTGTAGTGTACACTATTGAAGATGTTGAAAATATTTTCCAGCTGTTTCATTTGACTGAAAGTTTATGTCCCAAAACAATAATTATCTTATATACAAAGACATAGTATTTAATATATTTCTATATATAATAAAGAAAGTTTGATTTAAAAAAATCCAAAGTGTTGCCTCATATAAAAAGTATATTTCTTCATATTATAACAAAATTTGACATGAAAGGAATAACTGATCTTCAAAAGGTAGCTTAAATTTAATGTATCGAGAGTATCGTAAAAATGTGTTATTAAATGTTAGTGAGAGATTTACAACAGACAATAGTGAACAATTTTTTCCGTTTTTGGGATAATCAGCGCTTATAATGAAACGTTTGTGTTATCTTACCCCAGCTGTTTTCAAATATGAGGTAACAAGGAGTGAATTTCTGTAGTGAAAATTTATGAAATACACTTTGCTTGGCATAAAATTGATAAACTCTTTTTCTATGTATAACTAGAATTATCAATATGAAAAATATTTACGATAAGTAAATATAAGGAAATAATATAATCTTTAAAAAGTTATTCTGGTTTTATTTGAAATATTTGTTTGTTTGTTAAGTTACTTCAGTTTCTGTCGCCTTACCTAAAATCCACCACCCATTATGAGGACAGGAATAAAAAGTAATAGATTTTTACGGTATAATTATGGTATTGTCACAAGTTGTAAATATATAACTGACTACTCACCAAAAGAATAATGGTAGCTTTGAGATCTATTTAAAGTTTACAATAGTATAAATTGAAGCATCCCTTTTGTTGTTAGAAATAAGGTCCATTATTTCCTGACCAGTCAAGCCCTCTTTAAATACACCATATGGTCGTTCTTAATTTAGCGTCAAATATAGTAATTTCAGTCAAATAGAACCCTTAAGATTATTATCTGAGTTAACAAATTCTCAACTTATTTTTATTATGTTTATTTAAATGTAGAATACAACTATTACTTATATTGACGATTTTATATTGAATTATAATACATATTAAACAAGCTAACCATTATACTATTCACCAATTTACTACACCTGTTATATATAATTGTTGTACATTCCATAGGATACTCTTTTCAGTTTTTTTGTAACACTAACTTACTGCCCAAATTTCAGTACAATCGGACTTCTCGTTCTTAAGTTATCGTGCTTACAAGAAACGTGACGGACGGACAGACAGACGGACGGACGGACAGACAGACGGATAGACGGACGGACATTTTGAAAGTTGTTCAGAATTCGATCACCAACACCGTGATAATTTTTTTTCCCTAGGAATAATGTTACCGGTTTTAGAAATGTGCCGATCGAATGCAATATACTCTTCGTTTTGTATTTGCGAAGAATATAATAATTGATAATCACAAAAGTCCTCTAAAAGTTTATTATTTTTTAGGACTAATTTAATATAGGTTATCGTTTTCATTATTAAATATATTTTTGATAAGTATTTTGTAGGTATTCTGATTTCAACACTGGCCACATACATTTTGAACTGCGCATTTTTGTCTATTAATTTTCTTGACAGGCCACGTCTCTATTTTGTAAAGTTTTCTTAATGATACTATTAAACCAATTAATTGGTTTTTGATCGTAGAACACTCTTAGTTCAAACCAAACTTTATATTAAATTTACACACAGTATGGATATTAATATTATATCGCCTATTAGCATAAATTACTTTTAAAGAAATATAATCTAGTTTTCTGCATTTGGTTTCTTCGTATATAGTAGTATATTAAACCAATTAGTTGGTTTTTGATTGTAGGATACTCTTAATTCAAACCAAACTTTATATTAAGTATAGACGATTTACATACAGTATGAATCTTATTATTATATCGCCTATTAGCATAAATTAATTCTAAAGAAATGTAATCTAGTTTTCTGCATTTGGTTTCTTCTTATATAATAGTATATTCGCAATTTAAAGTAGTAATTTTGGTACACTTTGTTTATTTGCCTGCATTTTATAGCAATTAGAAAACACAAGATTAATTGTAAAAGTACTCTTATCTGTTAAAACATTCTGGATGTATTATGTATAACCTTTTGTCATATGGATTACTTACACATTTTGGGGCAATACTTCAGTAGCGTATAATTTGGGAGAAAATGGCACTAAAAGCACGTATATATTTTTTTCCTAGAGGGCCTTCTTTAGGAACTAATCAACCGTAAAAGTTAAATTTTGAAGAAGGTTTTGTTGATAGCGCCCAAATTGCTTTGTCGATTGTAATGTTTGGACAGTATAAGTATAGGAGGTATAATGAGTATCAGATTTAGACATGTCATATTTTGTCTCGGGAGTTAGGGGTTGAACACCCCTAATGCGTATTGATCCTAAATGTTGATATAAATTAATTTATTAATTTATTACTAAATGAATTCCAATGTCAAATTTTACAAATATTAAATGATTACATAGAAACTAAACATTATTTCTTAAGAAAACCACAAACTTATTAATTTAAGAAAAAACACTGTAATAATGTTTTTTTTTTAAATAGGTAATACATTTCTCATCTCGTGAACATGCTGGCATGAATTTTACGTAGGAACTTGTTGCGAGTAATTTAGAAGACAGATATGTTTATCAGAAACGCTTCCTAACAGTTCTTCCAAATAGGAAAATGTCAGTTTTTGTGACACACTACTAAAACAAATTTTGGTCAAAAATGTTTAGCATTATTCATGACTAACACGACCGTCTTTCTAGAAAACTATTTTGTCAATATTTAGAGGCACAACTCGTTAGGGGTGTCCTACTCCTGGCTTTCTAGACAAGATGCAAAAGATACCATACCGTTGAATAAAAATTACCTACTTACTATCTATACTTTCCTAGTCTTATTACAATCGATAAAGCGGTTAGGAAACGACCAGCAAAGAAGCTCTTTCAACTTGAACCTTCAAGGAAATAGCACTCAGAAAGGAGACGACCTAAGAAAAAAATAAAGGTACTTTTATACGCTCCAGAAGCAATGCCGCATACTACTTAGACACCCTGTATATAAGAGACCATCTAATATTAATATCCGCTTTACTTTTAATAATGGAAACTAAATATTACTATGCAGTATTAAATATTTAAATCATATAGCATGATTATATCTCTGCTAATTTATTTCTTTCTCGCAGATAACTATAATATTGTAATAGATTTGGAAGAATCAAATATATTTTTCTCAATTAAATCTATTATTCTTATATATTAATTTAGTTTGGAAGAACAAATACGGTGAAAATAAATCATTCCATTTCGTCAGCTAATTAAATATTTTGTGTATTCTTATTATAACATTGCATTCAATATAATAAAAAATATTAGATATATCTTAAAATGAAAAATTTAACGCTTCTTATGCATGTCCAGCCTCTCATATTCCCAGTGTGACGAATTACACAGTCCAAATTCTCAGATAAGTCGGTAAAAGTTATAAGAAACCTAACAGTTTAAAGCAGTAAACTAGGCAACATTGTTGGATGCCACAATGCTATGGTTTATTAAAGTTTTACACAGAGAGGGGTGCCACACTGTTAAAACGTCTTTTATATACGACCATTACTCATCATGGTGTGAGAGTATAAAACGGGTGCTAGAATTACATTCATTAACATGGGTGCCTCTTGGCAAACAAACAAGTATATATATATATATATATATATATATATATATATATATATATATATATATATATATATATATATATATATATATATATATATATAACGACGTTTCGGCTTCATATATATATATATATATATATATGAAGCCGAAACGTCGTTCAGACAACCATGGTTCCAACAGGAGCCTACCAACTACACGGGAAAACACCCGGAAGCATGTCAACACTTCATTTAATACCCGTGAAAACCTTCTTCACTGGATTCATAACCTTGGTTTTGTGGATTTACTGAAACGTCAGCCACAGTAGAAAAAACCGCTGCCTAAGGAATCACTACTTCCACATCCAGATTCTTCATCCAAGTTACTTTAAAGGAAACATCTTGACTATATTTGCACTAGTATGTGGAAATTATTGGTCATAGAATTTTAATAATATTTGGGGCAGATGTCATAGAAAAGTTTGAGGCGTTGGTTTCTACCATATACGTTAAAAATGAAATTTCTAGTTTACCCTACTTATTTTCCACTATTCACAATCTACTACCTCCCACCCCTTCAATGGAGTTATCTCAGTCAGATGTCACTGCAATACATACGTGTACTAACTTTCAAGTGAATATCTCAATTTGATGTTATCAATCCCATTAATAATGAAGGGGGAGGTGATGGAGTTTGAAAAATATTAGAAAGAAATCTGAGGCCTTGGTTTCTAGTATATACACCGAATCGCAAATTTCTGTACTCTTACCAGCTTGATTTACTTATTTTCCCCTAGTTACTCCTATTAACCCCAAATCTTCTACGGAATCATCCCAAAATATAATCTAGTTCCAGATGTCGTGATAATACATACGTCTACCAAATTACAAGTGAATATCTCGATTTTATTTTATCAACCCCTTTAATAATGTAGTAATGGTAGTGGAAGGGTTGGAAAATATTATCAAAAAATCTGAGACCTTGGCTTCTAGGACACAGACACCTAATTTCAAGTTGCAGTACTCTTACCAGCTTGCTTTACTTATTTTTTCCCTATTTACCTCTACTTACCCCCACACCTTCAACGCAATCACGTCAAAATATAATCTAGTTTCAGATATAGTTATAATACATAAATGTACCAAATAACAAGTGAAAGTTTAAATTTAATTTTATCAACTGTTTTAATAAGGGAGTGGGGGTGGTGGGGAGATGGAAAATACTAATTAAAAAACTGAGACCTTCGCTTCTAGTATATACACCAAATCCCAAATTTCTGTACTTTTACCAACTTGCTTTACTTATTTTCCCCTATATACCCCTATTTAACCCCGAACCCTTCAACGTAATCATCTCAAAATATAATCTAGTTCCAGATGTCGTTATAATTCATATGTGTCCAAATTTCAAATGAATATCTCAATTTTATTTTATTAACCCTTTTAATAATGAAGTAGGGGTGGTGGGGGTTGAAAAATATTATAAATAATCTGAGACCTTGGCTTCTAGTACATACACCGAATTTCAAGTTTCTGTAGTCTTACCAGCGTGCTTTACTTATTTTCCCCTATTTACCGCTATTTAACCCCCAACCCTGCAACGGAATCATCTCAAAATATAATCTAGTTCCAGATGTCGTTATAATACATATGCGTCCTAAATTTCATGTGAACATCTCAACTTTATTTTATCAACCCATTGAATAATGGAGTAGGGGTGATGGGGGGCTAAAATATATTATTAAAAAATCTGAGGCCTTGGCTTCTAGTACATACACCGAATTTCAAGTTTCTGTACTCATACCAGCTTGTTTTACTTATTTTCCCCTATTTACCCCTAAATAACCCCCAACCCTTCAACGGAATCATCTCAAAGTACAATCTAGTTCCAGATGTCGTTATAATTCATACGTGTACCAAATTTTAAATGAATGTCTCAATTTTATTTTATCAACCCTTTTCATATTGGAGTAGGGGTGGTGGGGGTTGAATAATATGATAAAAAAATCTGACACTTTGGCTTCTAGTACATACACCGAATTTCAAGTTTCTGTAGTCTTACCAGCTTGTTTTACTTATATTCCTCTATTTACCCCTATTTAACCCCCAACCCTTCAACGAAATCATCTCAAAATATAATCTAGTTCCAGATGTCGTTATAATACATACGTGTAGCAAATTTCAAACGAATATATGTCAATTTTATTTTATCAACCCTTTTCATATTGGAGTAGGGGTGGTGGGGTTGAATAATATTATAAAAAAAATCTGACGCTTTGGCTTCTAGTACATACACCGAATTTCAAGTTTCTGTAGTCTTACCAGCTTGCTTTACCTTTTTTCCCCTACTTACCCCTATTTAACCCCCAACCCTTCAAAGGAATCATCTCAAATTATAATCTAGTTCCAGATGTCGTTATAATACATACGTGTACCAAATTTCAAATGAATATCTCAATTTTATTTTATCAACCCTTTTCATATTGGAGTAGGGGTGGTTGAGGGTGAAAAAATGGTATAAAATAATCTGACGCTTTGGCTTCTAGTAAATACATCGAATTTCAAGTTTCTGTACTCTTACCAACTTGTTTTACTTATATTCCCCTATTTACCCCAAATTAACCCCCAACCCTTCAACGAAATCATCTCAAAATATAATCTAATTCCAGACGTCGTTGATGATACATACGTGTATGAAATTTCAAATGAATATCACAACTTTATTTTATCAACCCCATTAATGGGGTAGGGGTGGTGGGGGTTGAAAAATATTATAAAAAATCTGAGGCCTTAACTTCTAGTACATACACCGAATTTCAAGTTTATGTACTCTTACAAGCTTGCTTTACTTATTTTCCCATATTTACCACTATTTAACCCCCAACCCTTCACCGGATATCCTCAAAAAAGAATCCAGTTCCAGATCTCGTTATGATATATACGTGTACAAAATTTCAAGTCAATATCTTAAACCGTTCCGGAGAAAACGTGCGGACAAAAAAAGTTACAGACAGACAGAAAATTTTTTTTTGCTCAAATTTAAAATCTCGACGTTTCATGACATTCTAAACCTATTTCACGAATAAAAATTTTTGAAAATTTTTTTGCGATTACTATACTTCCAATCCACTTCGTGGATGTGGAAGTAATTTTCTACCTTTTTGCCTAGTTATACAAATACTCTCTTACATTGTCAATAGCAGCATTAAAAAAAGTAAAACTGAAAAAGTGACATCCTTCGCACTGCAATCAATAAAAAAAATACTTTTTTCACGTTTGTAGAAAAACATTTTAAAAACGTTAGTTAACCTACTTTAAAATAATGTTAACAGTATGTGGAACTGAAGTACAAAAAACTATTAGCTTCTTGTATATCTGCTGTTAAGATCATGAAACTTTAAAATAAAAATGTTGTAAGGTTGATGTTGTGAAGTCGTTCAAATATTGTGTATTAAAATTTCACTTAATGTAATTTTTGTGTTTTAACAAAGTAAGTAATTTTAGTGTCATGTGCATATTCAGTTATTGTATGATAAACATTAATATGGTGTTAAATTTTTAATGTAATATTAGCAACGTTTGTTTGCTATGAGGTAAATGTTATTCTAATGTCGATCAGCTTTTTTAAAGAACGTTCGGTTGTTATGTTAGCACAATAATTAAACATATTATATAAATTAAAGCAGATTTTTGAATTTTGATGATGGGGAACATTACTGCAAAGTTTCGACACCAGAGCCCACATAACATCTCATGGATATGTACATCCACAGCATATATATTAGATGTTGGAATTTGAATATGTGTTTTCAAATATATACGCGATATGATATACATGCAATTAGTGATATTCATCAGTGACATATACTATGTATATTGTTGTAGGTATATGCTTAAATAAATATACATAATATGTCCGTTATGAGATATATATTTTAAAAAAAAATTTTCGACTGTAACACATTGAAAGGCAAAAATCTGAGAACAAAAATTTATGTATTTTCTGTGTGTCAGAACAATTTATAAATTAAATTAAATTTATAAATATAATTTATATGGTATAAGTATACCTTTAGCTTTTTTAAAAGTTATTTTTAATCGAATGATATACTTATTTAGATTGGATACTTTTATTATTTGTCGTTTGTTTGATATCTTGATAATTCGCAGACAATCTTACAGGAACTTATGTTAAATTGAATTACGCGCGTACGCGAAGTTAATGACGTCAACCCATGCGCATGCGATGCAAGTTAGGCGACATTCTGCCGGCCGGCGAGGGCGCATGCCGCATGACAACTAGTTTAGTTAACCGTCCATTTGCTCTTGTGTGTTCATGCGGTGCAGTAAGCAGTGAAACGACCATCTTGACCATTTGATGTGCATAAGGCAATTTACATATAAGGTACGAACTTATAATTTTTTAAATAGATTGGTTAAAACGTTCTACGTTTTTATTTTAGAACATTTGTTAAAAGAGTTTCAAACATAAGTACCTAAGATTATTGAGTACATAATGTATCCTCAACAAAAAAGCAAAAGATCCCGCCAACGAGAAATTAAAGAAAAAACGGATAATTCCATGTTGATAATTGGGTCTAGTTCTCAAACCACTATTACCGACGAATATGAACCCGAATTACGTAGTATTCAAGACGTTGAGGTTGTCAATAATGAAATCGAAATTGCGGGTTGCTCTAATTCGAATTCTAGTTTGAATTATAATTATTTTCAAGCTAACCTACAAAGTGTCAATGTTGATGAGGTCATATGCACTAAAGACGTTATTTTAAATGGCATAAGCAGGGAAAATCTCAATTCCTCTGTCGAGAGCAGATATAAAGGGTTTTCATCAGATTTAGCACAGTGGGCCATTGAAGAAAACATACCTCAATTATCACTAAAAAACCTGTTGCAAATAATTAATAAATCATTTCCCGATATGAAATTACCAAAAGATCCTAGGTCACTTTTAAAAACGCCAAATTTATTAAAAGTTATTGAAGTTAACAACGGTGGTACTTATTATTACTTTGGCATTGAGAAAACAATTAATATATTGTGTAAAAAGTATAATGTAACTGTTGTTGACAATGATGAAGTAAAGCTTGCTGTAAATATTGACGGACTTCCCTTGAGCAAAAGTTCTAGTAGTGCTTTTTGGCCAGTTCTCTGTTTAATTAAATCAGTAAAAAAGTTGAACGAGAAAGTGTTTGTTGTCGCTTTATATCACGGCTCAGAAAAGCCTAAGCATCCGAATATTTTGTTACAAGATTGTGTGTCTGAATGTACCCTGTTAACAAAGAATAAAATTCGTATTAATAATAGCAAATGCAATTTTAAAATCGAGATGCTAATTTGTGATATACCGGCCAAATCGTATGTTTTACAAATAAAAGGTCATTCGGGTTATTTTTCGTGTACGAAATGTGATCAAGAAGGTGACATTGTACATGGTTGTGTATGTTTACTAGACAACCGTTTTCATAAACGTACTGATGCTGATTTTAGAAATCGTGTCCAACCTGAGCATCACATAGGATCATCTGTTATAGATATGATCCCGGAATTTGATATAATAAACAATCTGCCGCTTGATTACATGCATCTTATTTGCTTGGGTGTCGTTAAAAGACTATTATGTAATAAAATGTTTGGCTGGATTTTTGGTAAACCTCCACACAAATTGCGGGCTTTTTATGTTAAAAAATATCGTCTAGATTAGTTAAATTAAGAAGGCACATCCCCTCAGAATTTTCAAGAAAGTCCAGGCAAATTGTTGAATGTAAAAGATATAAAGCAACTGAATTTAGAACATTTCTGTTGTATACTGGACCTGTTGTATTAAAGAACATTTTGTCTATGCAGCACTATACAAATTTTATCCTTCTTTCTGTTGCTACCTCAATACTTCTTAGTAATACTCTTACTTCAGATGATTCTTGGCTAGATTATGCAGAACGTTTACTTACTCTTTTTGTTTCTAATTCCAAAAATATTTATGGTCCTGGATTTATTTCACACAATGTACATAATTTGCTTCATTTGGTGGATTGTGTAAGACAATTTGGTAATCTTAGTAATTTTAGTGCTTTTCCATTTGAAAATTTTATGAAACAAATTTTAAGAAAAATCAGAAAATCTGACAACCCCTTGCAACAAGTGATTCGCAGAATAACGGAGGAAAATAACTTGGACAATTTTTCTGATGTTACCGTGACAGAGAAAGATAGCGATGATTGGACCTATTTAAATTTACATACAGAGAGCCCACTATTGGATGGCTGTAGAGATCCTCAATATAAAAAAGTTTTGACAAAAAGTTGCTCGTTGTCTTGTAATACGGTAGCTAACAAATTTGTAGAATTAAAAAGTGGTGAGGTTTTTGAAATAAAAAATTTTTGCTTCAATGGCAGTAAGTTTGTTATGTTAGGACTTGTATATGATAAAACTGGAGATCTCTTTGTTAAACCATGTAGGTCCTCGGAGCTCGATATTAATATCATAAAACCCAAAACCACACTAAAATGTGTGTCATTTAACCAGTTTTATAGAAAATTAGTAGTACTTCGGTATAATGAATCTGAAGAGGAGTACGTGTCATTTCCTATGTTACATTTTAAATAGTAAAAATAATAGTATTGTTCTTATCCTGTAGCTTTTAGATAAAGTAAAACGGTACCCGAACATCATAGCATTCTTCAAAACAGTTAGGTGTCTATTATAAATGGCCATGTAATGGGCTGTATCTGTGCGTCTTCGTGAATTGTTTAAGCGCTTCCAGCTATGCTAGAAAATTGGAAAATTTAAATTAGCAGCACCAATATGGCAGCCTAAAGTTCTCATAATAATATGCACAGAGCGTAGCGCAGGCAAATATCCCTATTATGATGTACATTGCTGTAGAACAGATCACAACTACCACTGCTCTCTATCGTTCCCTGGGTTTGATCCCTTCGGCATAAAAAGAAAGTAAGTAGTAAGTAATAATAATTTTTTTCATGATATGAAATTAGAAAATGTAATTAATTACGTTGTACCCAATGTTTCGGTAGGTGGTTGTACCAATTTTTACATCATTTTTACATTTTATAAATTAATGTCAACATTTTTGATAAAACTTAAAAAAATAAATATACGTTCTTAACTTTGATTTGCCAGTATATTGGATTACCTAGTATATACTTAACAGTACTAAAAGAGGGATTCGTCAAATCGCACAATATCAAATTTGTACTTTGACTAAATAGATACCTATACATTGATGTATTTTATATGGAAATTCATGAGTAAAATCTCCAATTAAAGAACTTTGATCGCATTGTAAGATAATGTAAAACATTACCTTTAAAAAATTGGAAATATAATATTAATAAATCTCCAAAGAGCTTACAAAAATGAATTTGTCAAATGAGATTATATTCATTTTTTATTTAATGATATTGGTTTCCATTTTTAGAAACATGAATGTAGAAGAACGAGCCTGGCTAGTTGTCCATTTTACTGATGAAGATACCGTTGAAGCTGTACCGGGAAATTGGTACATTTTTGAAAATAATATGTGCAACTGGCCACCAAAGCATCTTCAACGATATTTGCCAGATTTAATAAGAAAAAGAGAGATTCCGGAAGAAGACTGGACTACATTTCCTGCCAAAATATTGGGACAGTATGGTAAGTTTTGTGAATGAAAGTAAAGTACTTAGTTATATGTAATATATGATTTTAGATGATTTCCTAACTGCAAAACGAAAAGTTAAAAAAGCACAAGATACCACTGATTTATCTTCAAATAGTGAAAATGTCAAAACTATGAAACGTAAAAGGACTAAAAATTTAAAATATGCCTCTACTGATTCAGAAAGTGATAAGGATATCAACGATATTGCTTACCCTCTTGTACCAAAGAAAACTATTACGTTATCTCAAGTAAGTGATGATTTTTATCTAGTTGTTGCTAAACCAATAATTTGATTTTGTGTTAATGTATGATTAATTATTTTGTAATGTTATATAATAGCCCAACAATTAGTGGAATATGTTTGAGGATCTGAATAGTTTTTTTTTTTTAATAAAATTTTGAAAAAATCACCTGATTCAAAATTTTTTGTGGAGGAACAAAAAATTAATATCATTATGTGCCTGCAAATTTTATAAATAATTTAATATGGTAAAAGAAATAACATTCCATGAAATTTTGCCTCTGGAGATGTACTTTCCACAAACACCAAAAGTCTTAACACAGTAGGCAAATACCAACACTCGACACACGTTTTTCTAACCACAGCATTATAGGGATATGTTAAAACATAGCATGTCATTGGCGAAATGTCTGTCGAAACTTGTGTTCAAGAGTTTTAGTATTTGTAGAAACTACAGCAGGATTCAGACTGCTGAAAAAATTCCCTGAATTTGCCAGGTTTTCCAAAACTATTAATTTCCATATATATTTTTTAGTGAAGTAATTTTTTATTTGACAAAATAATTCCTTGAATTGAAATGAATCAGTGAAAATTCTTAACAACTCTGGTTTTCCATGTCGAGACGCAGAATTCCCTGATTTTTTATACAATTTATAAAATTCTCTGATATTTCCAGGTTGTTTTTTAAGATTTTTAAATTCCCTGAGTTTTCCAGGTTCTCCAGGTTTTCCACACGAGTCTGAACCCTGCGTACATCTCTAAAATATAATATTGCTATACATAAACTAAATTATACATTGTTCATACCGAAATTACATGGTTACAAGTGCTCACCTACATACTATGGATTACTTTTGACCAGAAATTTGAAATTTTATTTGTTGTGGAATGAATTTTAACAAAATTTACTTCATATGAAATGGTCTTAAAATAAAGTTATTAAATGAAATCTTAACAAATTTGCTCATCATTATGCCCTATTTATTATTAATATGTTGTTTTTTCTCCCTATTTTAGACTAAAATCTCGTAACTGAATAGACTTATCGAATTGTTGGGGTACAGTTACATTAAAAGTACATCCTAACATCAAAAAAGCTCAATTTCTCAATTAATCATCAGATGTCATTTGTTAATCAATTAGTGTTAAAAATTTTAAAACTTCGTTATCATCTCCAACTTCAAACTATACTTTCACGTCCATTTATAAATTGATTTAAAATTTTAAAACCACGTTGATAAGCTAATTTTAGGTTTTACCGACTGTACAGGGTGTCATTTAAAAAAAATTAGTTTTCAACAGTTTATTTTCTGTAAAATATTTATTTCAAGAAAACCATAAATTAATTAAATTGCCAAAACAATTAATTGTTTTGGGTGAAAAATGTCAAAATATCTTTCGACTAAGTACTGTGGATATTTACTAGGTACTATAAATATGATGTCTACACTCAATGAGTAATTACTTAAAATTCAATTTTTCAAGATCATTTGTGACTCGATTTTGATTTAGGAAAAACTACCGTAAAGATAACTCAAACCTTTATTACATGATTAAAAATATTTATTATTTAAAATATTAAAGTAAGTAGTACTTCCAGTAGATTATTAGTAGATCCGTATTTTTGGGTTCGATTAGATCAAAAAATATGTTTTTGCACCAAATATTCCTAATTTCAAATTTTATTTTGAATAAAAGAAAGTGGGGGTATACCTGGTTTATCGGCATACGGTATCGATACTTAAGGTTTTAGGTTATTTTTATATTCTAAATTTTAGTTTGATTTATAAAAACAATATGGAAAATCTTAAAAATGATGTGATTTTTTAAATACTTGTAAGGCCCTGACATTTAGAGGAAAACTATATACATTAGTTCATTTACGAAAGGTGTGTAAAGTGTATACTTATTTAGTTCTTTAGATTTTTAACATAATATATAGTTTAGTTAATGGTGTTACCTATTTCTGTAAATGCCTCCACATCGTTTTTTGTAATATCAGCACACCACTCAAATTATGATACCTGTCTTTTTTTGTGTTCAACTTTTACTCTCCTTATAAATCAGTGTGATGTCATTTCAAGTAGATTTTATTTAAAAGAAACTAATTTGATTTTTAATAAGTGTGGCTATTTAAAGAAGGTTTTCACTCGATGTTTAAATATTGCCCAAGTGTTCTAGTGTGGGCCACCCTACGAGCGACGTGGTTAGCGTCACTGGTGTAACCTGGCTAGCACAGTAAAGATACGGAGAGCAAAAGGGCGTCGAGTTCAAGGCTTGGGCGCCATTGATTACTGAGTGTAACCAAGGAAAATTGAAGATAAAGATAAACAAAAGACAAATGTTACATATGTACAATAGAATTATATTACAAAATATTATATTACAAAAATATGAGCTATCACAGCATCAGCGATACTGTATAGCAAAATATCACCAAAATATGTACAAGAAAACTATATTACAAGATACACTATATTACATATTGCTCAACAGCAAGATAAACTTGAGGCGTATACGAGACAAAAAAAAAATATATTACAAAAGATACGTCTCGCAACGTTACCTCAATACTAAAAATCATATATTTCAACAAGATATGAACATTTACGAGATTTAAACCGAACTATAATACAAAGGTATCTCGCAAACGATCCGACAAACTAACTATTTACAGCACTAGATATTTACGAGATTTAAACCGAACTATAATACAAAGGTATCTCGCAAATAATCCAACAAACAAACTATTTACAGCACTAGATATACTAAAGTGCAACACAAAACATATTACAAAGGAAGGCCTGGGGGCTACTTGAGAATATTACGAGAGACAAAATAACTATATTACAAAAAAAATATGTCTCGTAACGGTTTCTCAATACTCACAAAACATATATTACAACGAAATGCCCCATGGCTTTACCACATCAACACTATATATACTCGTTACACAAAATGCACCATGACTATTACCATATATAACCAAACAAATGTGCATACACGATACTACGATGGAAAATTTCAACAATGAATCAAGATAAAGGTAACTGTGAATTAAAATATATTACAACGAATTCACAAAACAAAATCTTACAAAAGACGCTTGATTCTACGATTTAAACTTAAGATACTTGGCTTTATGAACCAAAACTAAGTACATTGCTTTCATGAAGCGAGAACTACTATAAGTGAAAATAATCCCTCTTATGTGAGATAATAATCAAAAGTACTTATCTTTTGTTTGAAAAGTCCTGGTGAGAGAAATTCCTAAGTACGCTCCTGTTCTGGGATGAATACGGATTTATGTAGGCTGATGTTGGGTACCTCCATTTTGCTGACTTGGAATGATTTACTTAGTAGTAAAATCTTAAAAATGCGCCATGTCGAGAAATTCCATAATAAAGAGAAACGTAGCATTGTAGAATTCATTTATTGATTATTAAGAGAAGCTGAATATAGGTAATTGTTCACGAGGCAAAGGTGTAACATCGAGATCACTTCGAAGTTAAAATGAAATTTGTAATTGTATAGGAAAAGAAAAAGAACCTAAAACAATATTTTTATACGCTAGATGATATTTAACGATATATAATTATTTAACTATTACCTTATACGTCTATAAGGTTCCTTCCTATTTTAATATCCCCATTAGGGTCTTACAAAATTTCTATTACGTCCACCTCGTAGGACGGCTCAAGTGAAAGAGAAGGAATTTAGTCTAACGCGGCGTATTGTGACATATGTCCCGGACCGACAGTAACGTGGCTCCGCCCCAAAAAGTAGTTCTTTTATTTTAATGAAATATTTAATCAGCTGAAGGATCTATATTGTTACTGATAGTTCTACGTTTCATGTGACTATCCGACTTTATTATAAATACTCGACTCGACTTCATTTTTCAGTTAGTTTGATTTATTTAATTTAATTTGAATATCATCGAGCGTGCGCTGTTCAACACACCGATGCATAAGCATAAGCTACTACCAACTTCTCATCTGTTTAGGAATGGTCGTTATAGTATCAGAGCATAGGATAATAAAATGTTTGATTATTAAAATTTTTCTAATAAATGTTAGAAAATGTAACGAAGGATGCTTTTGTGCATTCCGCACGTTACATAAGTTACAATGTTAAGTTTATAAATTTTTAATAAATATGAAATAAAGTTTCTGTTCTAAAATATGTTTTATTATGTGGAACAAGCTGGTAACTTTTTTATCTTTTGGACGATTAGAATATTTTTTTTTTTTGAAATATAGAGCAGTAAAAATTCTATCTGAAGGCAATATTAATTTTATTTTTACATTGAAATGCAACCACCAAATCATGTTAGCAACTTTTTTCTAAAAACCGATTACATACTCTTTTGGCATTACTTAAAACGAGTTAATGCTAAATTTCATCAAAATTGGAAACTCCGTTTAGCAGAGCACCTTCGAATATCTAACTTAAATGTTGTGACACGTTTGTGCCGCATTTAAACTGGATACTCCAGAATGTCCCGATTAACGGTGCATGCAATTTTCGAATTTCATTGAACTTTGTATTAAGACATTTTAAGTGATGTTAAAAAATAATGTTTTTAGAAATAAACTGCTGAAATGATTCAGAGAGGTTTTTGGTAATTTGCATTGAAGAGGTAATGTATTTCAATGTAAAACAAAGCTAATATCACCTACGGATAAAATATTTAATATTTCAAAAAGAAGTTATTCTCATCAACTAAAAAATAAAAAAGGTTCAAGCTTCTTTCACATTTAAGTGAAACACCCTGTACGTGTGATGTCTAATTAATATACATATAGGTAGATGAATTCATTAAAGTGACAAAAGTGTAGATCAATGTTATATCCAATGGATATGCAGAATATGTAATGTATATCCATAAAATATATGTTTATGTATATGATGTACGTTTTATATCTAATGAATATACATTGCATATGTTTATGCATATCTAATAGTTATCAAATGAATGCGGAAGTCGGCGACAAACGTATATGCTGGGAATGTTAATTCCATATCCATTAGATGTGCATTAGATATATTTGCTCCATCACGTGGATATACATATCCGCAAATTAGACGTGCAGTGTATGTACATTGCATGTAATTTTGTTGTGTGGGAGTGCAGCACTAGCACATACAGTAAACAGAATTTTTTGACAAGTCGATCAAAGCTTGGTAAAAATTATTAAATTTTACTGAGTATAAAATTGGGAAAAGCGTATTATACAATAATGCATCAATGCTGCGTATTTGGATGTAAGAATAAAGGGTGCCACTCATTTCCAAAAGAAGAAAACGTTCGAAAACTAGGGGAAGCGGCAACACGTTGCAAACACTTTCGGACACTACAATGTGTTTAGCACATTTTATATCCGAAGATTTATCAAAATTAGAAAGTTTTCAAGTAAGATAGTTGCAATTACCGAACAACCTTCACTTTTATCACATAAGACAACTAAATATGATTTCATTCTGAGCATAACCTAAAGTCTTGTTATTTTCAGCATTAGAAAACACCAGGTGCATTTTGAAAAAAGGAATAGGATGCCATATTATCACAAACGTACAGTACAGGTGCAATATACAAGAATATTTAATTAAAAAACTAATTGAATATGTACGTTTTGTGACGTTTTCACAGAACACGGTGCACTATAGCTGTATGTACTAGTGGCGCCACCTGCGCCGAGCTTTGCGCAATGTTCCCTATTCAAAATTACCACTGGAATAAATGTTATGTCATGAAAGTCACGTGAGTACCGAGGAACGTTTGATTGGGTATTGAGTTTGGTGACAACACAAGATGACGTTTAGTTTAGTTGGCGTCCGTTTTGCCATTGAATTCTATATTCTATCGTTAATTTTCATTTCACTCGTTTTTATTTTAGTTTAGTGTTTGCAAATATTGTTATTAGCATGCAATATATGAAAGTGTTTAAAAGGGTAAGTACATGCATATAATAATGTCAAAAAACCGCTCATTTAGTCATTTGTCAGTCCAAAATATTACTGTCAAAAGTTATAACCTCAAATTTTCATAAATCATAATAAGATTTAGGTGAATATTATCTTATTAATGAAGAATCTAATCATGCACTCCATCATGTTTCAACATACCAAAACATTATAAGCTACACCTTTCATACTTTCTCTATGGTTTATGAGGAAATGCAAATGAAAATCTATTTTGTCGTTACAGATTACGCAGAATTTAAATCGAAAGTTGTGTTATATATGGTAAAACATAATAATTTAAAAATTCAGGCGAAGATATTAAACGAGCTACAGACAGATCTGGAACGGATCAAAATTCCTATACAAAATATCTTCGAAATCTTGGATAACAAAAGGGAAGACCATATGCAAGTTGAATTTATGACCGATATGTTCCAAAACCTACCTGCTAAAACTTTGGTTTCGTTAGAAGAGTAGGAAACGAACTTTCAAAACGAGCAAAACTTTAATAGACTTGTAAGTTATTTTATTTTCAATTGTTACAAGTACTAATTTTTTATTTAAAAAAAAATTTATAGATGAAACATCTAGTCAGGATTGGTGGATCTGGATTTGAAGATTGTGTAAAAAGATATATGAAAATAATGTTATCTGATGAAATGGAAAAATTATACAGCATCGTTGGACACAAGGGAAAAAATCTTTCTCTAAAATTCAACTGGTTCACTTAATAACAGGTATGTTCTTTTTGGGTATTCAAAAAGTAACATTAATTGTTGTATTTATCAAGCTGTCTTATGAGTATGGTAATTTTTACAGAGACTGTTAAAGAAGTTGATAAAAAAGTAACTTTGAAAAAAATTGAAATGTTTATGGGAGTCCATTTAAGCAAACGTAAATAAAGACAGAGAGAAGAAGGAGGAAAACATAGATCCAACGGCTAGAAATCAACCACAATTAGAAACGGATACGTCGGAAAATACATATTTGCAGTGAATGTGAAGCAGGTAGTTTTGTGTTTAATTTGCATCGGGCCTTGTAAGAGACTCTTTAATAAGGATCAAGTGGGCCCTAGAATGACACCCGTTGGACATATGCATCTTCTATTTCATTCATTTTGAATGCATACTGGCAATCAGTTTATAGAAAAATAACGATTATTTGAACTTTATTTATGTATATATATATTATAAATATTTTATATATTTTATATATTTTATCTGGAATATCTGTCTAACTTTGGTAGAATCTTGCTGCCTGCCACAATATTTTTAGTTTAGTACATCGATCCGCCTGGCCTCTCCTACTTTTTGTCAGCAAACAGATTTAAATGTTTTTGTAATATGATAATTAACATAGCATTTTTTCTGCGTCATATATGTTAAGAGAAATTGGAGAAGATTGTGAATTTTCATTAAATATAGTCATAGTAAAGTGTAACTTAAAATTAATATTCATACCAAACAACTTTAATTAATCTCATTTATTTCTACATTAGCTCGGAGGCAAACTGAACGATGTTCCTGTACGTTAAATCCACTGATCATTGCTCGGTTTATGTTTGCAGTGACTGAAATTCTTAACTTTCATGTCGTATTAAATCATTATTAATTGTTGCAACCTTTTTGTGTTAGTGTGTTAACGTTGCTAGTAATACTGTAATCAATATTTATCCACGTTCCTGAAGAGGTAATTATGAAAATACCTATGAAATATTCCCAAAAATTAAAACTAAAATGTAATATATTTAATATTAATTGAACAGAGTCTGGTAGGTTTTTGGTGAAACATATTAAATAGAATAAGTATTAAAAACACTTGGTATTACTATTTCACAATTTTTTATTCAGATTTCTCTGACATGTGTTTCGGCCTTTCGACCATTATCAAAGAGTTATAACAACTAACCCAAAATTGACCATTACAAAATATTCATATGATTTGAGAGGTATAGGTACCCTAATTAACATGTTTATTACTTATTTCTAATATAGTTACTAATAGGAATTTAATTCAAATTTTTAATTAATATTTCTGGGTATGTTTAATTTTAGTACGGTGCCTATTATGGAGGTATTATGAAATTTAGTTTGTGTATTAGTAATGTTTTTCTGTTTATTTAAGGCCTTCTTGATTTACAGAATTTCAAGCATGTCATCTAACCTATTTCCCTTATTGATATTGTACAAAAGTTTAATACTACTACCGTTGAAAAAATAGTTTTAATTTATACAATGTTCTGCGAAATCAGTTGATTTTTTATTCTCTAAAATAGACTTTCTGTGTTAATCTACTCGTACGTCCAAGCTTCGACCGTTCTGACCTATATATAGAGTGAGCATCGTCACAATTTATTTCATACAATCCCGCTTTTTGTGAGTTTTTGGTTGTTAAATTTTCCTTTTTGATTAATAAATCTGTTGAAAAACTATTTTATAACGCACCCAAAGAAAATAAGAAGTGCATAGTACTAATTTTGGAAAATATATTAGCAACTCAATTTGTAATAGGTTAAGTAAATTTGGCATTAATACCATTTCCTCAAATACAAACAACTTAGGTCGCTTGTTGATTAACAACAAAGAAATAGCTGAAGACTCACAAAAAGCGGGAGTATATTAACCCTTTCAGCCCTGGCGGTGGCAAATGCCACCGTTATATTTACAGAGATCTAGCTTACTGGCAATACAAATTTCTGATATCAACCGCTAGGTAGCATAATTATACAGCATTAAAAGTAAAATATTTGGTATAATGTTTGACGGTATTTGCGTTTTTACCTTTGTGAATGACATTTGTTTGAGGTTATGCAAGCATGAATTCGAATATTCGCAACAGTGTAACTGGTAAGTACATATAATTTCTATTTGAAAACTAATAATTGCTTCATATTTATGAGATATGTAAAATAAAAAGTTCAATAATAAGACATACATAATTTGTTTGAGAGTTTTTTTACCTCAGTCTCCTACATAGCCGTCTGTAATATGCGTACGCAATTGCCACCACTAGGTCATTATATTATGAGAAGATATTTTATTTTTTTATGGTTTTTGATTGCAGATGATGATGATGGTGGTATACCTCCAACATTATTTTATGGAAACATAAAACAATTGGCAAAAAATATGTCCTTGAATGATGCTGAAGCTGCTATATCAGCATTACCTGACTCGGATGTAGAAGAAGATATGCAAAATGACATAGAAAATTTTACAGATGCTACTGAAAGATACCAAATTGAGGAAGATAGAAATGCAGATAACGAGGAATTGTTAGAACAGGAGAACGAAGAGGATATAGAAGACGATATTCCATTGGCATTATTGGTACAAAAGTTGAAACAAAAACCAAACACGCAGAAGATAATTGCAAAAAAGAAAAATGCAAAGAAAACCGTCACTTGGAAAAAATATAAGTTTTCTCCACCAAAAATTGTATTTACTCCACCTATCAATAACAATGAAAATGCTCCATTCAGTCAAACTCCGTTGATGTATTTCTCTAAATACTTTCCAAATGAATTATTCACTGAAATGGCAGAAAAAACGAATATGTATTCTATTCAGAAGACCGGAAAAATATCAACACGACTGAGCATGAAATTAGAAAACTTGTAGCCTTGCATATTGTTATGGGCATACTCCGTTTTCCCAGATTGAGACTGTATTGGGCACCTCCAACAAGAATTAAATTTCTAGATGAAATTGGTATATCACGTAATAGATTTGAATCTCTCAGAAATAACTTACATATTGTTGATCTCAACGAAGAACGTAATAATGATGGTGATAAACTTTGGAAAGTACGTCCAATAATAAAATCGTTCGAAAGTCGGTGCGAAGAGTTGGTAGTTGAAGAAAGTCTTTGTATTGATGAATCAATAATACCTTTCAAGGGGCAATTATCAATCAAACAGTATATAAAGGGAAAGCCAAACCCATGGGGGATAAAGATATTCATGCTTTGTGGTGCCTCTGGTATCATATATCGCTCTGTTGTGTACCAAGGCTCTACCACTATTCCTATTGACTTGAGAGAAAAATATTCTGCTACTAATGGATTGGTAATACATTTATCGAACAGAATTCCCGAATATAATGGACATAAACTATTTTGTGATAACTACTTTACATCTTTATTGTTACTGCAAGAGCTATTAGAGAAAGGCATTTTTGTAGCTGGAACCATTCGTGCAAATAGACTTGAAAAGTGTCCACTGAAATCTGAAATACAGCTAAAAAAAATTGGCCGTGGCAGCTGCGATTCCCTTGTAACTGATGACAAAAAAATTGTAGCAGTTCGTTGGTACGACAATAAAGCTGTGAACATGGCATCTAATTTTGTGGGAATTGAACCAAAAGATGAAGTGAAGAGATGGGTTAGTAAGGAAGGTGCGTATATAATGGTGAAAAGACCAGCTGTTATTAGAATGTATAATCTCTCTATGGGAGGAGTAGATAAGAGTGATTTTTTGATTGCACTCTATCGCACATTTATTCGGTCAAAAAAATTGACTTTGCGTGTTATATTTCACTACTTCAATTTGGCTGTTTGTAATTCTTGGCTAGAGTATCAGGCAGATATGCAACGTGAAGGAATGAAAAAGAAAGATAGAATGGATTTATTGCAGTTTACTTTTTCACTAACAGAAGCCTTAGCATTTTCTGGTTTTCCAATGAGTACACCAAAACGAGGTAGGCCATTATTGAGTAGCAATAGAAATTCCCCAGTATCTAGAGAGTCACCGGTATCTAGAAATTCACTTGCATCTAGAGATTCACCAGTTCTAATCAAACGTCAAAAACCACAGCCTTCTCCAGTGGATGATGTTAGATTTGATAATCTTGGTCATTGGCCAAAGCATTCGAATGGGCATGAGCAACGCTGTAAACTTGAAACTTGTGGAGGACGTTCACGAATTCAGTGTGAGAAATGCAATGTGCACCTATGTCTGTCAAAATTTAAGAACTGTTTCAAAAATTTCCATGTAACAAAATAAAAATAAAAGTTTTTCTTCTTTATTGTTTCATTCTCATGAAGACCTGATGGTGGCATTTGCCACTACTTCCTAGTTATTAACCTATGGTGGAACCAAGGCTAAATTTTGCTAAGGAGGTATTAGGAAGGTACAAATTAAAAATTTGTGCCAAAGAAAAAATTATTACTTGTATACTAAAAAATCAGGGCTGAAAGGGTTAAATAAATTGTGACGATTGCGGTGCTTTATATATAGGTTAGAGTGGCCGAAGCTTAGACGTACGGGCAAATGAACACAAAAAAAGTATATTTTAGAGAACATTGTATAGATAAGAACTATTTTTCAACGGTAATAGTATTAAACTTTTGCACATGCTTAAAATTCTGGAAATCAAGAAGGCCTTAAATATACAGAAAAACGTTACTAATACACAAACTAAATTTCACAATACCCCATTAACAGACACCGTAATAGAATGAAACATACCCAGAAATATTAATTAAAAATTTAAATTAAATTCCTAGTTGTAGCTATATTAGAAATAAATAATAAAATGTTAATTAGGGTACCTATACCTCTCAAATCCTATAAATATTTTGTAATGGTCACTTTTAGGTTAGTTGTTATAACTCTTTAATACTGGTTGAACGGTCGAAACATCTCAGAGAAATCTGCATAAAAAATTGTGAAACAGTAATACCAAGTTTCCACTGTTTAATGTATCCTGTTAACAAATCGAATTCATATTTCCTGGGTATTTCATTTACAGTATAAAAACAGTTCTATAATATTAAAATATTGATACTGATTATCTAGCTGTAGCCGTAATACCGGTAGAGGAGTCATCGCCACCTCGTTCATCTTCGGATTCTTCTTGATAACTCCTTATCGCTACTCCTGTATGTTCAAAGTGAACAATTTGATTTGGACTTATCGTAAGGAATGAGTTATCAATAAGCACCGGAATATGGAAGATGTGACTGACCGCAGATAGTTATGAGCAATAGCAGTCTAACTTTTATACCTTACAACTACTATATACAGAGTGACCCATTTAAAAGCGGGGCACCTTTATAACTTTTTCTTTTTTGTCCGACTTGAACCAAATTTTACCAAACGATAGAACAAATTAGGATCTACTTACGACCAAAAACACATTCGCGTCTTACAAATACAAAGCCACCTGCGGTACCAAAATAAATGGAAAAAATAAAGAAATCATATTAGGCATTTTTTTATCGAAAAACTTTATTAATGAAAGTTGTTCAGAATTGTCCAAAATTTCAGCAATATTAAAAAATATTGAATTTAGTTTTTGAAGTCCAAAATTTCGACAAAATTTAAAAAAAATACAAATCACTTGACAACTACCTGGCAGCTTACGTTTAATTTCAAACAAAATTATCATAGCACAATTTTCTAAAGAAAAAAAATTAAAATGATATTTTCGGACTCGGACTCGGGACATTGTTTTAAACAAAATTTCAATAGTCTTTAATATTGCTGAAATTTTGAACTCTAGGTTTTTGGACAATTCTGAACAACTTTCATTAATAAAGTTTTTCGATAATTTTTATATGATTTTTAATATCATTTCTTTATTTTTTCCATTTATTTTGGTATTTTTCAAAAAACTTCTTAAAATTCTTGCCAAATCTATTAATATGAACAGGTCACACAGACAATCAAATTTTTCATTACCGAACGTGGGTGACAAAAAAATTGTAGAGCTAAAACTTAATTTAAACAGAAACATATAATGAAGATGGAAACCAAAATGTTTTATTCAAAATATCGCGAAGAAAAGAATCATAAATAATAACTGTGGATATTCCACCCTTATAGAGCCCCGAAAAACTTTGTTGCCCTTTGGAATTCTATAAAGGCACCATATATAGGGGTTATAATTATTGAGAAGGTATTATTTGATTCATATTCTCTGAAGAATTCTGAATAAGGGACTCGTAGGTTTTGTATTCTTGTACATTTTTGTTTAAGTATATTTTCAAATATTTCTTGTTACTTATGTTAAGATATGATAATCTATGTGACCTGTTACATTAACAAATTTTGCTGAAACTTTAGGACATTTTTTGGGAAATGGAAAGGTAAAAAATTTAGAAAACAATAAAAGGTAAGTATACCTACCTACTACCCTAAAATAATATTATATATAGTCCCTTTTGAATATTCAGTAGAACCAAAACTTTGGACCTGAGAATTTTCTCATAATTCCATAGGATTGTTCCCGGAATATTCATACAGCCTAACTAATACTAGATGAAGATTCCCTGCATACTAATTTGTTTCTGCAAATATCTTGTACAGTCTATGGAATATTCTGTACGCTTATTTTGAATATTCAACTTTGTAGCTAGATTCATTCCCAGAATATTCTATGAAAATACATGATTACCTATGGGATATTCATTTGAATATTCTAAAGAACTTTTTTGTCTCATTTGCATTTTGTAGTGAAGAAAACCACACCCTGTGTATTAATTTAAAAATTTATTTCCGCTTCTATTAATCCAAATTTACGTAATTCTGAAATTCTGTATAATTCGACACGCGATTAAATATCACCCGGTACCTACCTAATAATATTTTACCCCAATTCTCATGCTAGAACATAAATGTTTTAAAATTTGTCCGATTCGTATAGTTTTAAATATTCGTTAAGTCTTCCTAAAACGTACAAAACTTGGTGTAAAGGCCAGTTCGAAGAGTTGCATATCACTTAAAATTTTACGATGTTAAAATAAACTAAGATAAGGCATACGCACAGCTGGCTAGATTCCCGTGAGAATAGTACCAAAACTACGCAGTTTTGTGTGTAACGTCATCGTTTTTTCGGGTATAAATACTCGCGAGAAGTCTGTAGAGGGGTCACTTCTTTGAGACCGCTACTACGAATGATAATTAATCCTCGAATCCGAGTCTGATAATTATCAATATATTTGCTGACCACCGACGTCCACGGGTCACTTCTTTGGAAGATAGACCACTATTCTGAATGATAATTAATCCTCGAATCCGAGTCTGATAATTATCATTACTCTAGCTGACCATCGCCGTCCACTGGTCAAGCCGATTCCGAAGCATTGTCCTTACTTTAAAAGCAAACTTCAATAAGCAGAGTGATAATTAATCCTCAGTCTCTTTGAGCCTGAGTGGGATAATTAATCCTCGTGCTACGAATTGATCGCTGCTGACCACTGGTCAAGCACCTTGCTACAAAGCCATACTATTATTGTATTGCTGAAGTCATGGACGAGCCGCGTGATAACATCCCTAATGACACCGGTCATTTAGCGGTCTATCAATTACCAGGTAAATCAATATGATTTTTTCGGTATTTACATTTAGTTACGTAATAATTTCAAGCCGGGACTATTTTGATTCATTTTAGCTTCAAACAATTAACGAACTGATTCTATATTTCGGACACTCGGAATCGCGAGGGGGTCTTTTTACTGTGGCACTTTGACTAGTTAGAATTTTGTTATTTAGAAATTTTCTATAATGTTAATTCTATTTGCAGCACATTTAGCTGGTTTGTTAAATTTCAGACTATGTTCAATGATGTTTCATTTAAAATAGTAACTTTTAAAATTATTTACTTTTCAGCAGCGGCAGATTTTGTTGGTAAACAATTTCTGTTACGTTACGTTTTGTCGTGTGGTCAATGAACTTCTGCAATATCAGATGTCCGAAGGGTTTTTACAGCTGTTCGAACCTGCCGATTTATTTATGTCCTACTTGTAGGGATGTGGTCACTGGACTTTTGTGGGTCATCCACTGATAAGGCCTGTGGTTTGCCCCTGCTAGTTTAACATAAATATTATATTTAATATTGCTACATGTTAAACTTTGTACTGGGTGTTTTGCCTTGTATTCATTCACGATGGCACATTTATGTCATGGGAGAGTTGAAATTGATATAAATTGCTTGTTCATTCAATTGTTTGAACAATTACAATCTTCGCAACACAAAAAGCAATTGGTAGCCAATAGGCTGGTTCTGAATCAAGTTTATTGATCAGATCCCATCATTCTACGCTTCGCAACGTGAAACTATGTTTGAATGGCAATTACTTGAGATTTCAACTTGCTGTGCATTCAATTAAATAAACTACTGCGAGTTTTTCGCCACCCAAGTATGAACTTTACATTTTCCGAATTCAACATTCTTTCACTTCAGTTTTGAACGAGTATTCTCGTTATAATCATTATTATTTTTAGTGGTTATTGAAGTTGTTTGATTGACCATTCGATAGACTTATACGTGACTGTTTGTCCCAACGAAATTTGTTGCTGTAATATAAATTGGTGATTAAATTATTCACACTTTTGATTTATATGTAAGCAACTATTTTCTGGCCATTGCCGCACCGATATTTTGTAACTGATATTATCTGACAATTGTCTTATTATACGTATAAAAACGTTCCTTGTTTTTAATTACTTGACCTTTTTACCTGAAATAGAAAATAAAGTGCATTATTACTAGAACAAAATAACCAAGTAAATATAAGATTTACTTGGGCTTAAATAAAACGAACATTTTAAATAAAATGAATAAACATAATGTTTCCTTGAACATTGCAATAGTGAACGAAAATGAAATTTAAAATATGATACAAACTTAACCAAAAGTTAAAATGAAAATAATATAGATAATACAGGGTAAATTAAATAAAAGAAATAATTTTGAGTCTGAACTACTATACAGGGTATTATGAAAATACTAAATTGTTTTCTCAATTTAATTAAATAAGCAAGTGCCAAAATAATATTCAGTGTGTAATTTGGACAATTAAATAAAGAACTATAATTAGAACTTTGCCAATAGCAATTAATCAATATCTAATGTAAAGAAAGAACCAGTAAATGCCGTAATTAATAGTTAACTTTATTAAACCAATAAATAAATAGAAACAGTAATATCAAACCTGAAAAAGAATTAATGGTAACAAGTACTACATAATCACAAACGTAAATTTGAGTCCTACCACTAAACTAGACGATCACACAGCCAAATTAGTTTAATTGTTTTTATAATTAGACATTCCGGGGAGAGGGGGGGGGTAACTGGTAAGTAATCAAACCAGAATTAACTAGGAAACAATAGACCTAGGGGGGTGCGTCTCAGTAGGAATATTCGATAAATATCTTGGATATTGAAATAGTTTTCTATGAATATTCTAATGACTTGAAGATATATTCTATAAATATTCATGGATGATTCTTGTGCTGTCTGGGTAATTGTCTTCCAGCAGACACCTTGTGAGGGAAATGGTATACCGGGCAGTTACATAAGAAATCATACACTCGGTTTTTTTATACTTTTATTCTATAACAAAATAAACACACTAAATAAATAAAATAAGTATTATACTGAGACTTTTTACAACATATAGAGTATCTTGACAAGAGACGTAAGCGTCTTTAATAAAATTTTACAGGAAGCTAGCAATCTTGCTGAAAACTATTCTGAAGATTTATCGGCCGATTTTCTCCGCGAACTTCTTTTACTAAGAAATGTTTTCAGCACACAAATAATAGAAATTGCGGATTCTTCAGTCTTAGATTTTGCTATAGTCCTTATACAAAATCATAAAACTTTACTGTCAAGTGTTCCAAATGTTTTCATTGCCATAATATTCTTAACACTGTCAGTTACTGTTGCTACAGCTGAAAGGTCACTTTTAAAATTAAAGCTGATTAAGACGTTTGTACGAAATTCAATGACACAAGAAAGATTATCAGCATTAAGTGTATTAAGTATTGAGAAAGAGAGAGCAAGGAAGTTAGATACTGATCACATCATCGAAGACTTTGCTAAAGAGAATGTACGCTAAGTGATATATATGTATATAAGTGATATATATATATATATATATATATATATATATATATATATATATATATATATATATATATATATATATATATATATATATATATATATATATATATATATATATATATATATATATATATATATACACGTGAAGTGTTGACGTGCCTCCGGGTGTTTTCCCGTGTAGTTGGTAGGCTCCTGTGGAACCATGGTTGTCTGAACGACGTTTCGGCGGAATCTCATCTGCCATCTTTAGGTTCTAGCTGAAAGCTGCCTGCTACTGCTGCTACCGCTGCTGCTCCTCGTTGCTCGAACTGAACTGAACTGGCATCAATTTTAAAGCAAATTGACTGATGTGAGATTTGAAGTAATTTTTGTCACCGATTCTTTCAACCAAACAAGTTGCTTACAATTAAAATTTATTTCAGTCGCAAAAAATGGACGCAGCTTGCTGGATGGACTGAACTTCATAGTTCCTAACGTTTGTGCGAGGATCATTTTGAATAGAAAATGATTTGGAAACGGCACCCAAGATCACTATTGGTTCCAAACGAAATTCCCTCAATTGTGAGCTGTGTAATTAAAAGAGGAGAATACAAGGAGCAGGCACATGAAACATATAATAAGAATAAGTATATATGTTATATTAAAAATTTACAGTACGACACTGAGTTATAAGTAGGCTTCTCAGTAGTATCAAATTACATAAGTTGATAACGACTTCTCTTGGTAATTGCTTATCTTAGATATCAAGTTTCATCTATTGTTTTTTTTCCGTTCTCATAGTTAATGCCAAATTGCACATTTGCATTTTCTTTGTTCTACGTCTAGCTGACAATGCTTTCCTAATGTTATAAATATGGCCAGCAGATGCTTTTGTATTCAGTTATTAACTCACCTTTACACTAAACTTTTAAATCTACAAATTTATATTTTACTCAGAGCCATCGATGACTAATTAATTAAATAAATATTTTTTAAAGCGTCTTTTACGAAACTACAAATATAACATTGGCGCAGTCGGAACGGATCTAGTGAAACGCACAAGTTCGGGAGCCTAACTTCTGGGAAACGTGTCCAAAGGAATAAGGAGAACATATTGGTGCCTAACCTGTGGAAAAGAACCGGAAGAACAAGGAGACCTTCCTAGCTGCGACAGTGGATCCCAATCCTTAAACTAGAAAAGAATCTACGAATGAAGACAATAACGTAAGTCATTTTTAAGAATCATCCCACTTAATTTTATTATTTTTCATAATTATTTAATAAAAGTGCTATATACACTCAACGAGCAAAATACAGTTCTCTTACCAAATATAATTATACGCAACAACCTTAATTTAATTTTAATTAATATAAGAAACATATTATACTGCTAATACGTCACCGTGTATTATACAGTTCATTGGTTTCTATTGTTATAGAGCTTTTACAGTTCCAGGAGGTTGCATTTGCATATAATAATATTGATAATTATCCCTTTACGGGGAATTTCCTATAATCTAATTTTAATTTTTAATATCCTGTTCTGGTAATCCTTTGATAGTTATAACACGAGTATTTGCTTACATATTTCAGTTGATTGTGAACTTTAGAAAAAGCCGCACCGAAGAGGCATAGATGCCGAAACACGTGTCTGTGGATGTTCTAAAGTTTTGTGTTACTGCTATATCGGTAAGTGCTTTTGTTTTGATTATCTTTGGGTTTCATTGAGCAGGATAATTTAAATTAAAAATAACATTATGATAACAGTTGTACTGTTCATAATGGGCATATTCTTTGTTATAATTGATATAAGAAAGATATATGTTTTAAACTTATTTGTGATAAGTATTTTGTAAAAGTGTGAATAATTACTAGTATTTTCTGGTAATATATTTTCATTGGTTTCTATTGTTATAGAGCTTTTACAGTTCCAGGAGGTTGCATTTGCATATAATAATATTGATAATTATCCCTTTACGGGGAATTTCCTATAATCTAATTTTAATTTTTAATATCCTGTTCTGGTAATCCTTTGATAGTTATAACACGAGTATTTGCTTACATATTTCAGTTGATTGTGAACTTTAGAAAAAGCCGCACCGAAGAGGCATAGATGCCGAAACACGTGTCTGTGGATGTTCTAAAGTTTTGTGTTACTGCTATATCGGTAAGTGCTTTTGTTTTGATTATCTTTGGGTTTCATTGAGCAGGATAATTTAAATTAAAAATAACATTATGATAACAGTTGTACTGTTCATAATGGGCATATTCTTTGTTATAATTGATATAAGAAAGATATATGTTTTAAACTTATTTGTGATAAGTATTTTGTAAAAGTGTGAATAATTACTAGTATTTTCTGGTAATATATTTTCATTGGTTTCTATTGTTATAGAGCTTTTACAGTTCCAGGAAGTTGCATTTGCATATAATTATATTGATAATTATCCCTTTACGGGGAATTTCCTATAATCTAATTTTAATTTTTAATATCCTGTTCTGGTAATCCTTTGATAGTTATAACACGAGTATTTGCTTACATATTTCAGTTGATTGTGAACTTTAGAAAAAGCCGCACCGAAGAGGCATAGATGCCGAAACACGTGTCTGTGGATGTTCTAAAGTTTTGTGTTACTGCTATATCGGTAAGTGCTTTTGTTTTGATTATCTTTGGGTTTCATTGAGCAGGATAATTTAAATTAAAAATAACATTATGATAACAGTTGTACTGTTCATAATGGGCATATTCTTTGTTATAATTGATATAAGAAAGATATATATTTTAAACTTATTTGTGATAAGTATTTTGTAAAAGTGTGAATAATTACTAGTATTTTCTGGTAATATATTTTCATTGGTTTCTATTGTTATAGAGCTTTTACAGTTCCAGGAAGTTGCATTTGCATATAATTATATTGATAATTATACCTTTACAGGGAATTTCCTATAATCTAATTTTAATTTTTAATATCCTGTTCTGGTAATCCTTTGATAGTTATAACACTAGTATTTGCTTACATATTTCAGTTGATTGTGAACTTTAGAAAAAGCCGCACCGAAGAGGCATAGATGCCGAAACACGTGTCTGTGGATGTTCTAAAGTTTTGTGTTACTGCTATATCGGTAAGTGCTTTTGTTTTGATTATCTTTGGGTTTCATTGAGCAGGATAATTTAAATTAAAAATAACATTATGATAACAGTTGTACTGTTCATAATGGGCATATTCTTTGTTATAATTGATATAAGAAAGATATATGTTTTAAACTTATTTGTGATAAGTATTTTGTAAAAGTGTGAATAATTACTAGTATTTTCTGGTAATATATTTTCATTGGCTTCTATTGTTATAGAGCTTTTACAGTTCCAGGAAGTTGCATTTGCATATAATTATATTATATAATTTTTTTTTCTGACTACTTGGTCTTACAAACCATGTGTTTTGGACATATATATAATACAGTAGGTTATATTTCTGTTACCTTTATAAACTTCTTGAAGCACTTATATGTCTTGTGTGACACAATATATATTTTATCTTTTGGATAAAGTTATGTGGCTCACTTGCTGTACAATATATGTATTTTAATAATATTTTTTTTTCGAACAGATGAATTGGAAAATATAAATACTCCGCTGCTTGTCCTATCTTCCCAAAACTTGACAACAGAAACAGCAATGGTTGTGGACCTTGCTTGTGATTCTATAATATTCAGTAGACCTTCTGTGAATTTTTTAGAAATTATATTTACAACTATCATAGTGTAAAACAAAAAATAGAAATACGGTTAAAGTCGAATTTTTATTTATTTATGGTAACCTAAATTTACCATCACTAACTTTAAATAACTTTAAGTTATATAATTTTTTTTCTGACTACTTGGCCTTACAAACCATGTGTTTTGGCCATATATATAATACAGTAGGTTATATTTCTGTTACCTTTATAAACTTCTTGAAGCACTTATATGTCTTGTGTGACACAATATATATTTTATCTTTTGGATAAAGTTATGTGGCTCACTTGCTGTACAATATATGTAATTTAATCATATATATTTTTTCGAACAGATGAATTGGAAAATATAAATACTCCGCTGCTTGTCCTATCTTCTCAAAACTTGACAACAGAAACAGCAATGGTTGTGGACCTTGCTTGTGATTCTAATAACAACTACAACAATAGTCCAGAAGTATGTAGAGCAATTCCAACGACATCACGATACGCCACACCATCTCCATGTACATTGTACAACCGCAAGCAAGCCGTCCCCTATTTTAACTCCAAAAACATTGCGATTGAGGGCTCAAGCTCGAAGGATAGCTGCATTGCGAAGTAAAATTCATAGACTGCAAGTAAAAAATGAAACTGTGATAAAAGATTATCAAAAATTACATCAAATGAAATCGAAGCATTGGTAGATAAATGCTCCAGTTTTTTGCCAAAAGAAGCTCTTACACTATTTGCAACACAACTACGTTTGAGCATAAGAAAGAAATGTGGTAAGAGATATAGTGATGAATTCAAAGATATCGGTTTGTCACTCATGTATCACTCGCCTGCAGCATACAGGTTTGTGCGGAAAATAATAAGTGTGCCATCGGAACGTTGCCCTCGGAAGTACCAGAAGCAGTTTCCAATTTATACTGGATTAAATGAATCCGTCTTGATAAATATCACAGAAAAAAAATAAGAATGCCCCAGTACAAGATAGGGTTGTATCCATTTTATACGATGAAATTCATCTCTCCAGTGAAATTCATTATGATGAACATAGTGATGAATTTAAAGGATTCGTCGATATTGGTGAACAACGTTAACCGATACAAGCAACCACCGCATTAGTTGTGATGGTTGCTTGGATTAATAAAAATCCAAAGCAGGTTGTGGGTTATGTTTTTCAGGGCAACACTGATGATCCCAAAAAAACAAAATACATTATTTTGAAAACAGTATATGCCATCAATAAAACTGGTCTTATTGTAAAAGCCGTAATCAGTGATCTCGGATCCAAAAATAAATGACTGGCGTCTTCATTGAAGGTTTCACCAACAAGGCCATTTTTTACTAGTAATGGGCACAAAGTTTATGTTTTATGTGACCCTCCTCACCTTTTCAAATGCCTTCGAAATAATTTACAGAAACATGGTAAACTTTTTTATCGAGGCGGCCTGGTTTATTGGCGAGAACCGGAGAAAGTTTTCGAATTAAGCACAAATCCGAAAGCTCCACTAAATTGCATCTCCAAAATTTCCGAGAAACATTTTTTCCTTACTCATTTCTCAAAAATGAGGGTATCTTTGGCCACACAGCTTTTTTCCTATTCTATGTACACTGCTCATCTGGTGTATAGTGCAATGATCCCCAATGAATTTAAGTTCAAGTCAACTGGCACATTTCTCATTAAGAACCGAAAAGCAAAGTCCATGACTGTCTCTTTGAAAAACATAAAGCCAGGCACATCATCGTTTCTCTTAGAAATGGATAAACTTTTTGATAGTTTGAATTCATCTTTGCGTAAAAAAACATCCCAAATAAATTAAATTATGCGATAACAAAAGAGTCGGAGCATATAAATTTATTGCGAGTAATGATTGAGGCTTTCCGCAACTGCCGATTTATCGATGAAAAGGGCGCAACATTACGACCTCCATGTCTCAATGGCTTTGTATTGACTATAACTTCTATACTTCAGCTGGCAGACGAATTAAGGAGTGATTATTCTATTGATGCGCTTTGCACAAGACGCTTAAATCAGAATCCGGTTGAAAATCTATTTGCAGTTGTTCGTCAACAACATGGATGCTCCCAAAACCCATCTCCAAAGCAGTTCGAAGGTGGTTTGAGGCACATGTTAATTACACAACTTTCGAAACTGTCTAACATAACGAATTGTGAGGCAGATAACAACTATATTTTTGTTACGTTAAGCAAACTCAAAGTTGATTCAACTCCGCTAAAAAATAACTCAGCAACACTGTCAAGATGCACTTTTTTCACAATCAGCCAAAACCAACGACATAAAGGAATTCACTGAAAGCAACCTAATATTTTACATTTCAGGATATCTTTGTAAGAAATTTTTTACCCACCACATGTGCGAAATCTGCAAAGCTCTTTTGATAGAATAACCAGGCACAAACATTTTTGCAGAAAAACTTTTCACTATTCCGATGCCGATCGACTGACCTATGTCAAAGACGCGATTTTTTCGTCAATTTACTCATGGGAAACATTTTTTAATAGCAAAATAACCTTTTCGGCGCATTTAAAAAATATTTCCCAAATTATATTCATTCAATGGAATAACAGAAAATTGCAATTTGATTGGTTTGTGTTGCCCAGAAATCACAACTCTATATCTGAAAACTTATATTCGCATTAGATATCACTGGCATGCAAAATTCCTGAGGCGCGATTTTACACGACAAGCGAGGTTAGCAAGAAAGAAAATGCATAGAATTAGTCGTTAAGGTATAGTAGCATTTTTATTGGGCATCTATATTGTAACTATAAATTGCTCTATAAACATTTATGTTTTATTTATAACAGAAAACAAATACGAATAACTTTGTTAATTAAATGTATATTATATCTCTTGTTTTATACTCAAATGGATATATTTGTTATTTGTTAATTAGGCTTACTACTTGCAGATTTTTATTTTAATAACATGTTTAACACTGGATATTTCGTTAAATTATTTTTACTTTCACAGCAAATATAGATAAATATTAAATCTGTCATTTTGCATTATATTTTAAATAAATATGAAACAAATTTCATCTGTCTTTTCTTTCTTTGAGTTTTCCGTTGGAAAGGTGGGACAAAATAGTGTATGAATTTCCCACTAAAAGGATAAAGTGAAAGCTTTAGTACAGGAACAGAGGCACTAGGCACGCCGTACATCGTACCTATTTGAATTTCCCGGTAAACAGGTGAGATGAAAGCTATAGTGCATGACAGAGTCGCCAGGTGCGCTATACACCGTATGCGATAAATAGAGCTAAATATCGTGTGAATTTCCCGCCAAAGTGGTGGTGTGATAACTTAGTAGTGCCTTCGACTTACCAGGCGCGCTGTAGATCGTATACGTAAAAATACATTGCCGTCTTATGGAGGTTCCACTCTATCTAATTCTCTTTGCATAAAATGTAAACACGGCTTGTCTTCGTCCAATGCATTATAGTATACTTATTGTTAAGGCTATCAGACACATCTCAGCATAACGCTATATTATAGAAGCATGGAGATTTCAAACAATCACAGAGGCGCTTATTGTGGCTGGCTAAAATCCTTAATTATGCTCCTAAGTTATGGCATATATGCTGAAATGTGTGTGATGGCCTTTACATAGTCATATTTGGGTTAAAAAAAGTAATTATGTAGTTCTGCTTATTTTAAACACTTATTCTTTGTTAAGTCTGTAATATTTTTTATCTATTTAAATGTTATAATATACATTGTTTTTGGTGCAAAAGTGTATAAGTAAAATTAAGTTAAATACATCGACATGAAACTATCAATTATATTTTGTTTTTAATTGCTTACAAAAATACTACATGTTAGACATCGATTTAAATGGGTAATTCAAAACTGACTTGTTTTGCCGGGAAAAAGCGGGAGTTTTCAGAGTTCGCTGCGAGTAATTTCAGTTATTGGAGTTGGCAGCACTGATTGTGAGTAAAATGTTTTATAAAGGTAGAATATACATCACAGTACTTACAGTTTATAGAGCAAAAAAGTGGAAAATAATGGCCAGTCTGCGCGCTGATAGAACACGCCGCGTCAGCGTCGCTGCGTTACTGTCGTGAAAATGAGGTCGATGTAAGAGCTTTGTAAAAGTTGATGTTTTACAGAATGTTTACTTATTTAATATAATTTAAGAAAAATACAGCTCTCATTTGCATAGAACCGACCTAGTCAACAGCAACTAGAAGTTGAGAACAAACAAGATCGCTTGTGGTGCGAAACGTTGCGCAGGCGCGCTTTATCCCCTATTTCTGTCTACATCTTTATTGCCGCTTACGGCATCCGCCATCACCATTTTGAATTGCCGTTTGCGACGTTTGCGTGCCTGACAATTTGCAGTTTGATCATCTGATTTCGTTGTTTGTTATGTTTGCGATTGTGTGCAATCAAAAAAAACAATTGAAGGTAAGTGAATCGTTTAATTTTTTGTTTATAGATATAGGTATTTGTAAAAAAAATTATTTATATTCAGGATCAGCGTGTGATCGTTTAACTTTGGGCGTTGTGTACGTCAGGGGAAAATTTAATTAATAAAGAATTATTATTGCAGATATTACAGATATTGTTAAGACTTCCAAGAAAGAAGCGATATCTCTTGCAAAAACTTTGGGGATTAAGCAACCAGAAAAATATTGTTATACCATGAACGTTAAGTCTCTAGTATTGACTCAAAATGTAACGGAAATTTTGAAACAGAATAGTGAAGAATTAAATGAAAAGCTCGATGGAGAGGACCTCAGTGAAGACGAAGATGATGAAAATGAAAATGAGACTGAAAATGATCCAGTTAAAAGTTTTAATATTAATGTAGGTGAAAATATATCATTAAGATCCGACATCATTTCGGACTTAATTGAACATGATGCTGAGGAAGCAGTTGTCAAAGGTTTGATCTTAGATAACATATCTAACTCTGATATTTCAAATGTAAATTCAAACGTATTAGTAACTAAGTTATGTTTAAAAGACTATAGCCAAAAATAAAGAAAAACTATAAAAATAAATCAGATTCATAATACCGCAGATTATTATCAAACCGGCCCTTTTATTGAAATTACATTTAAGGAAGCGTCCACAATGATAATTAGAAAGTCATCATTGTGCTGGCTCCTAGGCACAAAAATAACAAAATTAAGCAGCAACAGGTTGATGCGGGTAAAACAAAAGATGATGAGGTCTTCCGATCATTTACCTGGACCACCCCAGCCAAAGACACAACAGGATATAAGGACAAGTTGGTTACCTGGACCATAGAGGTATCTGGACACCCCCTTTAAATTTTCCGCCGTATTTGCAGTAGTGTTGTGAAATTTTTATTGGTACCCCTGAACATTATTCATGGTCGTGAAAATAGCGCGAATTGAAAAACTTGTATGTTAGTAGCGAGTAGAAGGGAAGCTGCGTCCCCCCACTCTGCTCACCCAGCAGATACACAAAAAAGAGAGGTTACCTTTTGGTGGATCTAAAAGTTCCTATAACTTTTGAACGGGAAGAAATATTTGAATTTTTAAAAAAGATTTCTTCTCGAGCTTCATCATTACACAACCTGTTGATGACGTAAAAAGAGAGATGACTCTCTGATTGGTGAATCTGGATGATAAAGTGTTAATTATTTGAATTAAGAAAAACAATAATTTACGGTCGTTCACTTCAACTTACTTGTTCTTCCAAAGAGATTTAACTTTTTAAACAAATTTCATCATCAAATTAATCACTAATTCCTTGAGAATATACTAGGTGAGCGAAAGAGTAATAGTACATTATAAATTTAATTTGATTCTTTTGTTTCACACTGTATGATGTCTCAAATTAATACTAAAATTATCTTAGAAATATTGATCATATTCGGATATTTCACTTATAACATGAGTTCCTAAATATACAATCATTTTGTTCAACCCTGTAGATAATGTTGAATAAATTCCATAAGAATAAAAATGATTGTTAATAATATGAGATTATATATGCATGATTTCCTTAACCCTCGTATAATAACGAAAGAATAAAACTTTTTAAAATAATTCATGCAATTAAGGAACGATCAAGTATAATCAAATTTACGAAAATTAACATCCATATTTTTCTTAAGCCTACCCTGCCTATTACCAATAAACTGAAACCGCATTTTTGTCTTTAGTTATTATTCAACATGGCATTTGCATTTTTGTCTACCGATTTTTTAATAGTGAATAATTGACCTCGTTATGTAAATAGCGCCAATATTTTTACGTCTAGAAATGCAAGTGAACTTTAAGTTGATTTCAGCATATGTACAATGTATGGTATAGTAATTTTTATACTATTCATTTGCTTTCGCTTTGCTTTGCTTCGTATATAAGAACGAGAATAAATCAAATTATTATTATTGTCTACTGTGTTTTAGGTAAGTCTTCGATATTATTCTTGTTCTTTGTTTTATTCTTTGAATTAAATATATTTTTTATATAATAAGATGCTTTTAAAAGTTTATATATCAGTCTTGAAATTCCTCAAGATGTTCAGTTTTACATTATACAGGGTAGACAAACAAAACTTAGGTAAAATTTCAGATGCTTTTATTTGACATTTTTAAATTTTATAAATCTTAATTAATGAAATGTTTTTGTAAATGCTTCTCTCGTAAAACAATAGTATTTCAAGCATAGCCATTATTAAGTCGTCACTAGCCCTATTTTCCAATTTCTCCTTCAAAATAAATTCTTGCAGAGTGAGCTGGGTCTGTATACTGAGTGTATCCAAATATCGGCGTAGACATGAAATGTAGTACCATTTTACGTCAATCTGGTTAAGCTGTTCCATTTTATGATTAATTAGCATTTCAATGAGCAGTAAATTACTGAAACTTTCTGCCTTTAATGTAACATTAACGCCTCCTTTTTTACTAATAATTATTAATATTCTTTCACCTGCTTCTTCTGTAAACTTCAAAATATAATTTTCAAATTTGATATTTTGATTCTTGCATTCTTCTACACTACTGATGGAGGAAAAACAATCCAAGAGAATAGTTCATAATTTAAAAAAATCCAAAAATTCACAACTCGAAAACGAAACGGCACTACTCACTGATTTCTTTAAAATTAAAACAAACTGTTAGAAATTATTTTCGACGTTAATCCCGATGGATAAACATAATGAATAAGACTTATTTAGAAAGTATCTAGATTCCAAAAGTAACATTGATCTATTCATTTTGAATGATTTGATGAAATTGCGTAATATTTTCTTTCATATTAATAATATGCTCTCTCTCCTCCTCTCTCATATGAATGTAGGCAAGCTGTAAGTCGTTAAATGCATCAGTATATTTCAATATGAATACGAATGAACAAATTATTGCAAACAAGGTGTGAAGTGCCATCGTTTCACACAAAAATCTTCATTTTCTGCCAAAAATGAATCCGGACGAAATTAATTACCGAAAAATTTCATTAAAACGTTTGTAATGGTATAATTTATTATTCTGATAACACACGCGTGTGCCATGAAAGTTCAAAGAACTTAGTTTATTAGTTTAAGTATTTATCTTTTAATTAGGTTATGATTATTGCTAATTAATAGTTAATAATAAATGATGTGCCTTTGTAGATGGTCGTGTTTGCTTTTAATAGATATAAGATGTCCAAGTTTACCACATGGCGATCCTGCCAGTCCTGGTTATAAGAATTGGTTCAATTGTGTTATATTTATATTACAAGAAAAAAAAAGAAAAAGTTCAAATAGTTATATACATGGATTTATAAAGAAAAATAAGTTAAATGGTCGTTTTATGGTTATGGTAATGGTTATAGTTATATATTACAAAAATATAGAAAAGAAAATGGGTGGCACACAAAGCAAGGAAGAAAAAATTGTGGCCGGAAATAGTGGTGGCCAGACAGATGAAATTTCAGTAGGAACCCTTTCCACAAAAAATATAATCGAAATAGTAGTCATTGTTTTGGCAGTAGTCCTTATAACGGTATATTGCTATGGCAGATGCAAGAAGAAATTCGAAGAGAAAATAAGAGCAGAAATTAGAGCCAGCCAAGAAATTGCAAAGCAGCCGTTCCATTTTTTTTAGGTTTTTAGGTATGAAATTAGTATATGTAGCTTAGTATGGAATCCGCTACAAAGTTATGAACATTGCCAGAGATTTTAAATATTTATCAGAAGAGTTGACAGTTTTCAATAGAAATTTAGCGAAAGACAGTGTAGTGAGACGAAAGGACAGTGATATAACAAATCGTAAGTTAAGAAAATTAGATAAGTTTAAAAATAGTTATGTTAGTTTGAAAGATTCGTATAATAAATCGAACATCGATATTAAAGTTAGGGATGAAATTAAGGGATATGCAGAAATCATTAATAAATATTTAAAGGGGATTGAATCCATTTTGAATGAAAGGTTGCAGTCATCGTGCACTGAACAGTCTGAAAGGGATGACAAATCATTACAAATTTCAGAGGATTCCGATTCATCAATTTCAGGGTGCTCAGATACCGAAGTAAAAATGTCTGAAAAATTTGAATTAAAAACAGCTGCAAATTTACTGCCAGTTATGAATGGTAGCGAAACTGTAACAAAACAACTTATCGATGCTATATCGAGTTATACGACTCTATGTTAGACCCCGCCGGTAAATGCTTGTTGACAACCTATATTTTAAAGAAATGTTTGTCAGAAAATGCAAAAATTAGGCTTAATAAAACTTATGACTCAAATGCGCAATTGATAGTAGATTTGAAAAATCATTTTATCATCAAAAAATCTGTGTCATATTTATCCACACAATTAAATAATGCCAAGCAAGGTGGAAAATCCATCGAGCAATTCGGCAAAAGAATTGAAGAGTTATTGACGGATCTGACAATTACTCAGAGTGAGGGCAATGAAAATTCTCTAAAAATATTAGGAAAAGTCAATGAAAAAATTGCAATAAATACTTTCGCAAATGGGCTGCGAAACAACGATTTAAGAACGGTAATTAAAGCTCGCAATTATTCTAAATTATCTGACGCGATTCAAGGTGCAAAAGATGAGGAAATTCCTAATAATACACAGTCAAACAGTCAAGTGTTTCATATGCGCGGAAATAAAAATTGCAGGCGAAGTTCTACAAATAACAATAGATTTTCTAGAGGTAACAATCATAACTTTTCGTATAATTTTTCAAGAAACCAGGTCAGAGGTGTAAATAATAATTCCAACTACAGAGGTCATAATAATAGAACTAATTTTAGCAATCGTGCAAGAGGCAATTATTTTGCAAATAATACGCGTAGAACATATTACATGTCAAATGAAAATGAACATTCTGATAACAATGCAAGTAGTGATTTTCCTGGAAATTCACAAAGTACCGCATCTGATTCATTTTTTCGAGGCCCACCGAGAGATTAAAAAGTCGGATGTTTTAACAGTAAATGGCTTAAATTTTGTTGAATTAATTTATGGAAATAATAAATTAAAATTCTTAATTGACACTGGATCCACAGTTAGCATTATTTTTAGTAAATATCTAGCCAAACATGAAACAATTGACTTATCAAATAAAATTAAATAAAAGGGAATTTCTGGGTCAACAATATCAAAAGGCTCAGCTTATATTTCACTACAAGTAAACAATACACAGCTATGTCATCAGTTCTTACTAATCGACGACCTTGACCATAACATGCATGGTATTTTGGGTTCAGATTTCATTTGTAAATATTCAGCTATAATAGATTACGAACAATTTTTATTTTCTTTCTGGTATAATAATGAAAAGATTTTAATTCCTTTACAATCTCAACATGCATTTTATACTTCAATTCCTGCAAGGTGTGAAATAATAAAATATTACAATGTTGACATAACTGAAGACTGCGTTGTTTTACCGGGCGAATTATGCGAAGGTATTTTTGTCGCTGGAACTCTAGCTCGACCTAAGCAAAATATGATTCCTATTAAAATACTCAATGTCCGAGATGAGGAAGTCGTTTTAAAAAAGTTTAGGCCTAAAATACAAAAATTAGAAAATTATAATTTAGTTGAATTTAAAAATAAGAAACATTTTTCGGTGGATAGAGCGAATCAATTATTAAATGTAATTAAAGTAGATCATTTAAATAAAGAAGAAAAATGTACCTTAGAAAAAATCTGCGTTAAATACTCTGACGTGTTTCAATTAGAAGGGGATCCATTAAAAACTACTAATATTTATAAAGAAAAAATACAATTAAATACATCTGCTAAACCTGTGTATGTAAAACCTTATCGGCTACCTTACGCTCAAAAAACAGAAATTCATCAATAAATTGATGAAACGTTAAAAGAAGGAATTATAGAGGAAACAAGGTCAAAATGGTCAGCGCCTTTGCCGATTGTTCCAAAAAAAGTTGATCAGAACGGAATTAAAAAATGGCGAGTCGTTGCAGATTATAGGCAATTAAATAAACAAGTACAGAATGACAAATTTCCGTTGCCCTGTATCACAGAAATTTTATATTCACTATCTGGAGCTATGTATTTTTCTCATCTTGATTTATCTCAGGGATATTATCAGATCGAACTTGACCATTCTAGTAGAAAATACACAGCTTTTACAACAGATCGTGGTCAGTACCAAATGACGAGACTTCCAATGGGTTTAAAAATTAGTCCTAGTGCTTTTTCTCAAGCAATGACAATTGCAATGTCATGTTTAAACTATGAATGTTGCTTTGTTTATTTAGACGATTTAATTGTTTTTGGAAATATTTTATTAAATCATAATAGAAACTTGGTAAAAAATTTTCAAAGGCTACGGGAAGTAAATCTAAAGTTAAATCCAAATAAATGTGAATTTTTGAAAAAAGAAATTCTTTACTTAGGACATACAATTTCTTCAAAAGGTGTTTCACCTGATCCCTCAAAAATTGAACTGATTCAAAAATTTCCAGTTCCTAAAGATTCTAATGAAGTCAAAAGATTTGTTGCTTTTGCTAATTATTATAGAAAATATATTCAAAATTTCGCACATATTGCAACACCGCTTAATAATTTAACTAGGAAAACTATTTGTTTGGTCTCTGGAATGTCAGAAGTCTTTTGAAAAATTGAAACAAGCCTTAGTTACTGCTCCTGTGTTACAGTATCCTAATTTTTCACCTGATAATTGTTTCCAATTGAAAACAGATGCATCTAGAAATGCTTTTGGGGCCGTATTATCAAATGGCGATGACAGACCTGTTACATTTGCTAGTCGATCTCTTAATAAAGCTGAGAAAAACTACAGTGCCAGCGAATTAGAACTAGCAAGTATAGTATTTTCAGTAAGGCATTTCAGGCCATATCTATACGGAAGAAGGTTCACAATATTAACTGATCATAGGCCATTCATTTATTTGTTCGGAATGACAAACCCCTCTAGTAGGTTAACAAAATTTAGGTTAGCTCTAGAAGAGTACGATTTTACAGTGAAATATATAAAAGGCAAAGAAAATGTTGTGACAGATGCTCTGTCACGGGTTGTCATAACTTCTGAGCAAGTAAAATATTTGAATAACAGCGTATGTAATATGACATACGTTACAACAAGAGCACAAACGTCTGGAAATAGTGTTCAGGGTGGTTTTGAAGAATCTAGTAACGACAAAAGGATTGATCACCCCGGCGTCGTAGAGATATTAAAACCGCCTAAGGATTCTTTCCAGTTATGTCCAATTTCTTGTTCAGACTTTGAAAAGCTTATAAAAGGTAAAAAGTATGATTGCCAAGTAGGGAACTTATTATGTATTATTGATTCGCGAATAATTTATGTAAAGCAGGATCCTCGATCGGCATTAGACTTAGGTACTATGTTGAGAGACCTGAAATATATTTATGTTAAATGTAAAATTCCGGAATTAATAATTTTAAAAAATAAGGAGTGCGCACAAATTTTAAAGTTTCCAAATAAAATAAAAAATAGTTTCATAAAATTATCCATTTTGAAAGGTGTTCAAAACATCGTAGATTATGAAACTAGACAAATTATAATGAATGATTATCACATACTACCAACAGGTGGGCATGCAGGAATAAATCTTATGTTTAATAATATAAAAAAACATTATTTTTGGGGAGGTTTCCGTAAAGATATTGAGAAATTTGTAAAGAGTTGTGATGATTGTCAACGCTATAAACATTCCAATCCAAACAAAGAATCCATGACGGTTACAAGTACCGTTGTTCAGGATTTCAAAAAGTTTTGTTAGACTTGGTAGGACCTTTGGAGGTAGATTCAGAAAACAATCGATATATATTAACTTTGCAATGTGAGCTGACCAAGTTTGTAGAGGCTTACCACTTACAAAATAAAGAAGCCTACACAGTAGCAAAGGCTTTTGTAGACAATTTCATTTTGCGCTATGACATACCAAATTCAATTGTTTCAGATCAAGGCACTGAATTTTTAGCTACAATTTTTAAAGAGATATGAGAACTTTTGAAAATTACGAAGCTGCATTCCACAGCATATCATCATGAGACTCTAGGTTCTCTGGAAAATTCACATAAAAACTTAGGAGCTTATTTGCGAATGCAAGTGGCAAATCATACCAATGCTTGGAGCTCGTGGGTGCCATATTGGTGTTTCGCTTACAATACTACAGTTCATAGTGAAACCAAATACGCACCCTACGAACTAATTTTTGGAAAAATAGCTAGATTGCCATCTAATGTGAGTAAAGGTATAGATCCTCTATATAATTTTGACGATTATCCCTTGGAGTTAAAATATCGGTTGCAATAAGCATGTAGCGATGCAAAAAACAATTTAATTTCATCTAAACTTACACGGAAGTCGATTTATGATAAGAATAAAAAAATTGTAAATTATAATATAGGAGATAAGGTAATGTTAAGAAATAACCAAACAAATAAATTGGAACCTATATATAAAGGTCCATACTGTGTAATTAAAGATAAGACTCCAAACATAGTTATAAAAATAGGTGATAATTTAGTGGAAGTGCACAAAAACAGGGTTAAATTGTACCATGAAAAATGAAAAAAATGCACGTCTTTGAGCTCAGCATGAATTTTTTTTTAATTCCTCCGGGGAAGATGTAATGGTATAATTTATTATTCTGATAACACACGCGTGTGCCATGAAAGTTCAAAGAACTTAGTTTATTAGTTTAAGTATTTACCTTTTAATTAGGTTATGATTATTGCTGTTTCGGCAGAATGTTGTCACTAGACAAGTCCAATTCGTAACATGTAACAATTAATAGTTAATAATAAATGATATACCACTGAAGTAGATGGTCGTGTTTGCTTTTAATAAATATAAGATGTCCAAGTTTATCACACGTTAAGTGTTTGGGATTTGGGGGGGAGTTGGGATCTATTACCCGAAACGACCCTCTTATGAGGCTCTACCTGGAATGCCGTAGGCCTAAACCTTCAGAACTTGAATGTGATATGATCGACGGTCCTGGTACACGAGTTATTGACTGTCCATGTTGCGTGAGAGAACAATGCAGTTTAATAGTGTAGTGTCAGTTTTCCAGTTGGATGCGTTCTTACATAATAAAATAGTTATTTTACAGCGAGATGTTTCTGAAGCCTTCATAACCACTGATTTTAGTTCGACGAATAAAACTACTCATTACAAGCCGGAATGGCCTAGAGACTGGAGAAGAATGCATCTGCAAAGTATCAACGAGACAAGAGTATTTGTGGACGAATCCGACACACTTTTACAAAACTTTGACAGTCCCATTTTGCATTATAAATTACGTTTTATTTTCACAAGTAGAACGAATTATTTACCTCTTTATACTTGCCTCAGTTCAGTTGAGGCGGTACATCAAAGGCTGTCGATGATCCTTTGACACCGCGTGTGCCGGCCAGCACTTTTTTGACAATTTAAAAGTTGTATAATTGGGAAGTACAAGTCCATCGACCAAGAAAAGCAGTGGTTCTCAATAGTTGTATACCATAATATTAAATATGTTAACCTAGATCAGTGTTTTTCAAAGTGCCCTTAGAGGAAAAGTCATAAAGGTTTTTTCTTTGTCTAGTCGGTCCCCATTACCAGTTTTTTTTAATGACATGAAACTGATTACACCCTGTATACTATATTATGACACAACGTTTAATTTAGGAGATTTTTATGTGTCGCCCTTAACTTTTTCCAATATGGCTTTCACGTCAAAACCGGTAATTGCATTGGCATATTTGACACATGACACAAACAAAAGAAGTACGTGTAAGATTTTTGAATATATGAAAGATATTTGTCCTGCATTAAGTGGAAAAATTATAATAACTGATAGGAAAGCTGTTCTGGCTTATGAAATTAAGGAAGTTTTACCAGAAAATGTTCACTTGGAACCATATTTTACAAGATGTTAAAAATTGGGTTAGGAACAAGAAGACCGGAAATGATGATGTAAAGACGTATGTTAGCCATACATGGGACCTGTTGGATTCTGATTCGGAAAGCGGATTTAGTACTAAATATCAGAAAATGAGGAAACACTGGAGTAGAGAATTTACAAATTATTTTAAGAACAATATAAAAGAAGCAGTGTTAAGCAGTGGCAAATGGAAATTATCCCATAATATTTACAAAAACAGATCCTGGATTTCATTACCAACAATAAAGAGGAGAAAATACATACAAATTACAGTGTAGCCAAAATTTTGGGTCTCGAAGGTAGAGTGAAGTTACTTCCTAAAGAACAACTATTTCTTATTTCTTCTAAAAAAGAAAACCATGTAACAATATTTCCTACAGAGAAATGTTCATGTAAAGTGGGAATTCACTGTCATCATATTAAAGCAGCCTCTCTGTCCATAAGAAATGAGCAATAAAAACAGAAAAAGGTTAAGCTACAAAATATTTTAAGTAAAAATCGAGGACTTAAATCAGGTAAGAAAAATTATCCCAAGAAGCTTAAAGCAGTTGAGGCTGCAAATGATGCCGAGGCAACAATATGCCATGATAACACAATTACCTTAGTAATTCCAACCGTAAGTCAAAATAAAGTCAAACACAGATTTTATGAACCCAGATTAATTATTAATACACCAATTGCCTACTCAAGGTAAATTTTCATATATTTGTCTTTCAAGGAAATTTTGATTATTTAGGGTAATATTTCACTTCCGAGATTTATGTATTTTTAATATCATAGAGTAACAAGCTTTTGTATCGTATCATTCCGTTTGCTAATTGTTGCTAAAATGTAAGACGACTTTAAATTATTCTCCATATCTTAAGAATGTAAAATCAACTGGTGGTTCAAAAATCGTACGGTGGTTTCCTAAAAAATTAGCAATTAGCTGTAGGTATACTATACTTCTTTTCAAAATACTTTTCGGATCATTTTTCTCCCGTATATTATACCTTATTGGACGTGACGTTTTTCCAATTCAGTACGACCAACTACAGGCTGTCTCTTCGGCCCTACGGACCATTTGGTTCCGGAGTTAAACCAAAAAAAGTACAGATGATGAGCGGGATTCACTAAAACTTATATTGGCGTAGACCGATTTTTTTGTTTAATGTAAACTTGAGAAATGAGATATTTATAGAGAAATTTTATGTTGGAAGTGATACAGTCGAAAGGCAGGGACCACGAATGGACCACAAAGACGAAAATTGAACATATTTATTATGAAAAAGCAAAGAAAAACTAGAGGTGAACATTATATTCTTTGCAGGAAATTTGACTTATTGCATTTTTTATATAATTGTTGCACATTCTATAGAATACTCTTCACAGTTTTTTGAAAATAATTATTTGTTTACACAGAAGAATAGTCGACGGGAGTGAAATTATGATTTACTTATTTATACATTTTATAAAGAAAAATCGACTTTCCTGGGTATATTGAACCGCCAACAGTTCCAACCTCCCAATTTTAATGCCGAGATTTACTCCTTTGAGTTAACCGGGCATCTGAATGGTGGTAGGTTGTGAATATATGCAGCTATGATATTTGCACTATCTCTGAGTACTCGTAACTTTCTTTCCTAATAGAATTTTTCAATTTTTTGATTTTTTCCTTTTATTCTAGAGCATCTAACAGCGTGGAAATTTATAACTTTCCAGAATCCATTTTTACTCATTTTTCTAATTAAAATGTTTAATAACTTTTTTATTTATTGATCGATTTTCATTAAAAACAATAGGGTTCCTATTCTAGCTAACCCCAACTTAGTTTCCAAAGTTGACTACGATCTGACTTTCCGTTCTTGAGTTATCGTGACTACAAGAAACGGATGGATGGCCGAACGGACGGACAGGCAGACAGACAGACGAGCGTTTTAAAAGTTGTTCAGACTTCGATATTAACGGTTTTAGAAAAGTTCCTGGCAAATACAATATACTGTTTATGGCAAAAAGTAAAATAACACATTTTATAATAATAATAGATTGACTGTTCAGATTGTTCCTGTTAACTATGTAATGCTGAATTACCTAATCGATTAATTATGCACACAAATTTAATTTTCAGTAAAAGTTACTTACTATTTACTGTATTTAATTTTAGCCGTGAAAATATATATGAACCACAAAGTACTTCTAACCCAATATCAAAATGAAGACGTATATCTATTTCTTCTGATGAAAATCCAAATAATGAAGAATTGACAATTAATACTTTTGATGATGATTTTAATTACACTTTTAACAAAAAATTTAAAGCCAACAAACAGTTCATAACTTGTAACAGATTGATTTACCCATCTGATTTAGATACACTTGTCCTGAAAATGACAAATTCTGTGGAAGACAAATATATTTCTGATTCGGTCACAGATGTATACTTTATGGCACTAATAGAGGAAAGAAAGTCAGTGTCTGTATTTTCCATGGAATCATTTATTATTAACTTTATAGAGGGTGATAATGCTTTTGCAAATGGAAAGGAATATTTTTTAAAGTACAACATACCAGATAAAGATATTGTATTATGTCCTCTTGTTAAGTATCCATTTCCGTGTCATTATAATTGTTAGAAAACTACAAATCATATTATACCTGGACAGTTTGAATCCATATAATATACCTTTGGGGGAAATTAACTTCTTAATGCTGTTATATAATGCATATTCAAAAATGAACGCTACAACTTTCATAATGAATGATTGGAAATTATACGCACCAACTGATTTACCAAGGCAAAACAACAGTTACGATTAAGGCCTGTATTTCTGCATGTATGTGGAGATTATAAAAAATAATAGGACAAAATATGAGGGAAAAAAAAATAAATATGAATCATCAATTTTCTCATAATAAAAATACAGCATGGAAGGCAGTACAGGACACATCGATAATTATTGGCAATATTCATTACCAGTGTCTAAGTGAGGACAGCACTATCGACTTTTAGAAAGTCTTATTAATAACTATTGGGAGGAGGACACGATATCAACTTGCTTTTTAGGGGAATGATGTAATAACATGTATGAGGAGATGATATTGTGTTCTCAATGCAATCATTGGTACCATAAAAAGTGTATAGAGGTCGAAGGTAAATTAACTAAATATTTTAAATGTAAGACGTGTCAAAAAAAATACATAATATGTAGTTTTTTGTAGTACATAATATGTAGTTTTTCGGTTAATAATGCAGTAAAGATATCATTTTTTAAAAATCTGGGCAAGATGATTTTTTCAGGGTTGTCCGGGGACTGTCTCTTGGGTATCCAACCAAAAGATCACCCTTGAACCCCTAAAGGTAATGGTTTAGGATGGTTTTTTATTTATTTTTAAATTATTGAAATTAACTAAAAATAAATGGATAAACATTCTCTCCATCAAATAAAAATATAAAAAAATATTTTTTTGTGAAATAATACTTTAAAAAAGTAAGTGGCAAGGATTGAACTAACAATCTCCGAATTTGCAAATAAACTGCTGGCCACTCGAACTTACACATAGAGACTTTTAGGCAAAATTTAAAGTTCAATATTTTCAACAGGAATGCAAATTTTTGAACGCGGCTTGCAAATTTTAAGAGCTAGTTTTTTTCGGATTAAGCTGCATGACGTATATTTATCGTAGGACCATAAGTTTATTATATACGGGGTGATCAATGAAGTCATGCAAAAAAATGAAAAAGTTTGTATGAGTGAAATGTCCGCAAAAAATTTTTTTGGTCGTTGCAATATGGTTCCTTACTAAGGTAACAATATCTCTAGACGGTTTTGTCAGTTTTTGGATTAAGGCCCTTAGGCCTTGTACACACTACTCAACATAAAATTTGGATACCGAAATCTTTAAAATGCTATAACTTGACATTGGCTTGACGGTTCTTGATGATTTTTGCGGATTTGGAATCCTTATTTCACGTAGATTTTCTATGGTCTAAGCATTTTATTTGAGGGTTGAAATTTACACATTATACCGGGTCAATAATAAGCAAAAACATAGCGACAAGAACAAGTTTATTACATTAAATTCTACAATATACAACATTGCTTAACAACGACTAAAAGTCAATTCTTAAAAAATTTATAATTCTAATTCTGGTAATTTTTAATAACTGAAAAAAAATTTAACTAAAAAATTAAAAATTAATTTAATTTAAACTTAAATTAAAATTAAATTAAAATTACCTAATTAAAATTAGGTACATTAATTTAAAAAAAAGAGAAGATAATATTTTGTTGGTCCTCCTGCTCGGAATATTACTTCCCGACATCGATTTGGTAGAGTATCCACAAGATGATTTATAAAATCTTGTGGAATATTCTCCCATTCTTCACGAATGGCCTCACTGAGCGTTTCTAAGTTTCAGGGGGTACATCAAGAGATCTTACTATATCTCGTGGTAACAACAATATGTTACGTCTAACTGTATACTTCTATCACTTGTCTATATAGGTTTTTCTCAACATAAAAAAAACTAACAAAGAAACCAACTATATTTTACACTTTCTGTACAAAAAGCAATAATCTTTTATTCAAATAAAATACCTACTAGGGTCATCTATTGGTAATAAGATCAATTAGTGTAATAGAAATTACAGATATTTTAAATTAAAATATAATTGATATATGGACATCCAGTCCCAACCACATAGCTTGCGCAGAAGAAATTCTAGGACACTCGCTCTATAGGTTATTCTGTCTTCTCTTTGGAGACAAAGTAAAAATAAATGGGAACGGGTAAATGTGCAAAAATATATTTACTATTAGGACCACCAATTTATTACGTTTTATTTCTCAGCTGCCCCTGCAAGAAGTTTCTGAAACAGCATCTGAAAATATTGCAACGAAACAACTAGAACCTGATAATATAGTAGCCAGGCCACTGCTATCTGATAATTTCGCAACCCAGCCACTGGCATCTAATAATGTTGCAGCCGAACCACCACAAGAACAAAGAACTGAAATTTCCATAGCAGAACCAGGACCATCTGGATTACTGTAACAACTAGTACTCCACGAGCTAATACTAACAAAGAAAATGATATGAATCAGAAGTCAGCAACTGTAGATTCTACTATTCTGTCTCCATTCAAACGAAAGCTATTTTGGCCGGAGATAAAACCTTCTACTTCCAGAAGGATGTAAAGGGAAAAGATCCCTATGGTACTCACATCGCCCCAAGCTATTAAGTATTGCCAGAAAAAAGAAGATAAACAAAAAAAGCTAAAACACGAAGTAAGAAAAAGGAAGAAAGAGAACAAATACGAAAGGAAGTACAAGAAAGGAAGGCCGCTGCTGAAGAACAGAAAGGAAAAACGAAGAAAAAAATAGTAGAAGCAAACAGAAAAGACAGGAGGACAGTGATTCAACAATTTCAGAATCATTGTCAATTGAAAACGATGCTTCCTCTCCATGGGATGAAGATTTCGAAGATGTTAACATAAAGTGGACATTTCTTCTATAACCACTGACTGAATAATTGGCTGGCACTGACCGAATAATTGGCAAAGTGCCTCAACCAGAAAATTAGTTATATTTCTCAAATATCACTGCCGGTTAAAGAAGTTTAAAAAAAAGTCATCTATTGGTTTAAAACCTGTCATATATTGGACCATTTTAATTTAGAGGTGTCATCTATGGGTACTGATGATGAGTACAATTTGTTAATTTTATTCTTATACTAGTTTTTAGTTAAATGTTAAGAATATATTATAAAAAGTTCCAATAATCTTGAGAATATCTTATTATATTTTTACCTTTTAAATTTATTTAAAAATTTGTCAAATTTAAAAGTTTTTCAATTTTTTTCCTTAATAGTGTTTACTGGTGGGTTTACCTTATATTCCTTTGTTAGAGGGGTTTAAATATATTTATTACGGATTTCATGTGAACTATATACAATATTGCATTTGGTACGTATTTTTCATATTTGGTAAAATATTGCATTTTATAATTTAACAGTTAAATTAATTTTTCTCTATTTATCTGGAACCAGTAAATTGGTCTAATGTTCTGACTTGAAAATTAATAAAAAAAATTACACCCTACAGTTTTCTTAAAATTGTTTATACTTTGTACTAATATACTATTTACACAGGTTAACCATAGGGCTAAAAGGCAACCAGTTCGAGTGTATGAGCTGGGAAGCTCACACCTGAGATATATTATTACGCTAGCTGAGGATTGGTAAGGTGAAAAGTCTCTTATTTGTACAAGAGCCTGTCGCATTTACTTAACTAAATCAAATCGGCGTAACAAAACACCCTGGTGGGAATTAATGAACACATTGTACTTTAAGGAACCTGTATAAAATCTCATCTGCGAATAATTTATTGATATATTGCCTGCACTTAATTTATTAGAGCACTACCTAGAATAATTTATTAAGCAAACTGAAATAGAATTATCTTTATTAAGTAACACAAATTATATATACCTACATACGCCAAATGAAAGATTGTTCAATTAAAGATTAACCATAGGTATATATAGACTGTTGGCGTTGTCAAATTATTCAATTCTACCTGATATATTGTGAAGTAAACAATACAAATAATGCAGTGTATACTTGAAACCTGGTGAATGTAATTCAAGAAACAACACCCAACACTTTGTGCAGATATCAATTTGCACATGACATCATGCTACCAACATTTGTTGTACGAAGAGAAGCAATAACCATTATGATAGTCGGTCAGTCTGGCGAGGGGAAAACTGCTTTGGCGAACTGCATAAGGCACTCACACGCTGGATACATTTGTCCAACGCAACGAACGATTAAAACTGAGGTTATGGAGAAAATCACACAGCAAATATTATCAATAGATCGTACGGAACTGACATTAAATGTGATAGAAACACTAGCAATAAAATACCCAACACTTTGTGCAGATATCAATTTGCACACGACATCATTCTACCACCATGTTGCACGAAGAGAAGCAATAATCATTATGGTAGTCGGTCAGTCTGGCGAGGGGAAAACTGCTTTGGCGAACTGCATAATGCACTCACACGCTGGATACATTTGTCCACCGTAACGAAGGATTAAAACTGAGATTATGGAGAAAATCACAGAGCAAATATTATCAATAGATCGTACGGAACTGACATTAAATGTGATAAAAACACCAGCAATAAAACACCCAACACTTTGTGCAGATATCAATTTGCACACGACATCATGCTACCACCACTGGTTGTACGAACAGAAGCAATAGCCATTATGATAGTCGGTCAGTCTGGCGAGGAGAAAACTCCTTTGGCGAACTGCATAATACACTCACACGCTGGATACATTTGTCGAACGCAACGAAGGATTAAAACTGAGATTATATAGAAAATCACAGAGCAAATATTATCAATAGATCGTACGGAACTGACATTAAATGTGATAAAAACACCGGCAATAAAACACCCAACACTTTGTGCAGATATCAATTTGCACACGCCATCATGCTACCACCACTGGTTGTACGAACAGAAGCAATAGCCATTATGGTAGTCGGTCAGTCTGGCGAGGGGAAAACTCCTTTGGCGAACTGCATAATACATCCACACGCTGGATACATTTGTCGAACGCAACGAAGGATTAAAACTAAGATTATGGAGAAAATTACAGAGCAAATATTGTCAATAGATCGTACGGAACTGACATTAGATGTGATAGAAACACCAGCAATAAAACACAGAGGCGAACGGTATGAATAGGGCCAATACAAACAGCTTCATTCATTGCTGTTTGAATATCGTTCACCCACATACGACTCGTCTAAATCCATTAGATGTAGAATGCATGAAAGACCAAGGGTAAAGCGTTCAGTTGTTGGTACTGCTGCAGTAATTGGCGCATAAATATAATTAGAGTCAAAACAAGAAATCTTACTGATTCTTACGTTGAAATCCACCAACAGATGTTACGGATAGTTCTTAAATTACGTTGTAAAATTCAATCTGTTTGACAATGCTCAACAGCTAATAGTAAACATTTATAAAAATGAAGCATTTACTTGCAAGCAAAAGAGGCAAAAGGTAGAAGTAAAAAGTTTTGCTAGAATTCATATTCATAATCTCTACCCTTTCCTTGCAAGGAAATGCTTCGGATAAATAAAGTAAAAGGTACAGAGATTACCGATTTCGACAAACAAACCAGTTGCAGAGTGTGCAATCAACGCATGTGTGTTCTACGACAGCGGTTTTATTTGTTTCATACTTAAAAACTGGTCGCAAGTGAATTGAGGTGTAGTTGATCCTTCCGATTAATTTGTGCAGCGTTGAAAGTTAACAAATTTAGAATGTCTCATACAGATAGTGAACAGGAAGGTAGCGAATATTTGAATAATCAGATGATGTTTATTGCTGAAAGAGTGCAAGCATTTCCGGAGATTCTCGAGAAATCTTAAGTTGGAGCGATGAAAAAGTAGAAGATGCTGCATTAACTGAAATCATTAAGAAACATGCGACTGTGTTTGGTAAAGACATGGACATTAAGCTTTCATGAGAAAAGTGAATAATATGAAAACACGATTGAAAAAAAAAACATAAAAATAAAACAAGGAACAGGCCCATTCGCCTTCTGGCCTGAGAGAAAGTAATGTTCAAGGTCATGGTTGCAGACATAAATCCTGTACTAAGTCAGGTCCCAGGGGAGAAATACATTCATGAGTCAATATGTATAAAAATTTCCGACATTACTATGTACATTTTTGTTAAGGGCTATTGCAATTGGTGTGCCAACTCCACCTTCCTCACCTACTTCAAGGGATAACATGACGGAAAGTGATGTCCATCAGATTAGGCCTCCTGCGCACTGGCGATTTTTAGTTGTACAAATAAAAATTGGTAGAGTGACAACCACAAAAATGTATGGAAATTGGATAAACACCGCGCACTGTCGATTCCCCAACCGATCCAATTTTTAATCTGTACACAACTTATGCAATTCACCGACTGAGCGACACCTGCAGGTCCAAACGTGCTCGCGGGCACTTCCAACTGTTAGTTGGCCACATTTGCTTAAAAAAGTATATTTAGTTCAGACTGTAAATACTACACGCTGGAAGATGTTTGTTATAGATGGATAACGATAATTTCGGTGAGAAATTAATAAATTGTGTCGAGTGCAGTCTTACATTGTATGATAAAAAGCTGAGAGAGTACTCAGACCGAAATTTTAAAGAAAAACTGGAACTTATTCCGAATTGGAGTCAATTGATTTCAAAGGAAGGAACAAAAAAGGTATGTGCATAATAAATTAATATGGTTTAGATGTTTATTTAATACATATGTGTAATTCTAAATAGACAGAAATAACATGAATACAACATATTATTATATTTTGTCATACTGCCAGGATACTGTTCCTGCTGGAGAGGTAAAATATTTGGCAAATAATCTCGTTGTTCCGTACCTGTCCGTGTGCTGCGTATATTTCATGGTGTAATTCCTTGCAATAAATGAATATTGGTGCCATCTTAAGCTTCGGGACCATCCTTTTTTCGGACATAGTTGTGAAGTATACAACAAGCCTTAATAATACTGTCACAGAATTCTACACTTACATCCAAAGGTTCAGTAAATATCCTTCACTTGGCAGCTAGTATACCAAGTGCACTTTACCATTCTTCGCGCTCTCGATAGACGATAATTAAAAATATGCTTTAAATAACTAAATTTTTTTTCTAGCATATGGTCGTAAAATGATTTTAGACAGTCCGAGTACCTCATCTCCAAGTATAACAAATGGCATTGGAATACCGTCGGTATCGCCTGGCAAGCGTTTATTTTCAGGTATATTGAAAGTGTTCGCTCAATTTTCTGAATTTTTGAATATGTTTGAATCACTTATAGCCCCATATGACCCAATGTCTACAGATATAAAACAATAGTCTGCATCCACTAAGGCCACACACAAGTACAATGGAACAATATTGTTTAAAATTAAAATAGAGTGAACCGCTTTCATTTGGTTTTTTCATCCTAATGTGCTTCCCATCTATTGCTCCAATACAATTAGGGAACTGTGTTCTCTCCATAAATTGTGCTGTAATTGTTAACCAGTCCTCAGTAGTTTTCTCTTTCAGATATAAAGGTTGTAAAACAACCCACAGTTGGTTGCAAGTGTCTCTCGCTATTTCACGAATTGTGGTAGCTCCCATTAAAAATTGAAAGTGCAAAGATTGAAAACTATTTCCGGTCGCCAAGTATCTGCAAAATAAAAAATGTATTTTATTATAACTTTGTTGATTTGGTGATTTCTTTTCACTTTCATAATTTCTTTGTTATAACTTTCAGAATTTATGTTACTTTCAGGAAAAGATGTGCAACGACGGTGGCAGAACTTTTGAACTTGTTTTGCAAGAGAACTAAAAAAACAAAAAGAAACACATTCAGGGCAATCTCCTGATACACGTAACAAATATATCTACTTTGACCAGCTACTATTTATCTTGCCTACCATTGAAAACAGACCAACAGTAAGTGATGTACGTCCAGTTGAAGTTCCATAAAATGAAGGAGAAAATTCAGAACAAACTATCGACAACAATGACGCGTCCGACCGTCGCGACGATGTTCAGGCAAATACATCCACGATTGTGCAACCTTCAGTAAGCAGACCAAAAAAGAAATCTGCACCTTATGAGCAGCAGTTACTTGATATTTTAAAGAAAAAGAAGGAAAATGTGAACGTAGAAGAAATCGACGAGGACAAACATTTTGTGTCATCTTTAGTCCAATCTTTTAAAAAGTTTAACGACGAAGAAAAATATCAGGCAAAAATGGAATTTTTACGAGTAATTAGAAATATTCAACTATCCTCATCTTCTCGAACTAATCAACAAATCAACATCACCAATATACAGAGCATCAGTCACAAGGACAGAATGTTAGTGGTATTACAGATTTTTACCCATCACGGCAATCCATGCCTGAAATCACCATTCACCACCCACCTCGCCATACAACTACAGTACAATATCAGAAAGATCACAAAGCGATTTCTCAAGATCGCCACGACACAACATCGCCGTACAATACTGACAACTCTGTAGACACTGAGAGTTTCTTTGACTTAGGAAAAACACAATAGACAACGCATGTGTTGCAAGGATTTTGTTCCATATTAATATTTTTTTAATTTTTTTAAGTTTTGTCTACTTTTTACGTATCATATCAGTTTTAGTTAATTTCAATAAAATTGCTTTTAAAAGCATAGGTACATTTAGATATTTATTCACTTACCTTAATGTCACCAATCTTTCTTCACATGAAATGCTTTGTCTAAGGTGAGTGTTACAGTATGCAATATAAGGAGCAATAATATATAATAATTCATCGAAAGTACGAATACTCATTCTGCAGTAGTTAAAAAACTTCTCTGAGTAGGTCCGTAAATCTTCATATATTTTATGTAATTCTCCATTAATTAGAAAGGCACTTATAAATGGATGAACCCACCATTTTCTTCTGCGTTTTTTCCTTAACTTTATTACAAGTGCACAAACACATGCTAATTCATCAAAGTCCATTTTTAAACTGATTAATTGGCTCAATTTTTAGTTGGAAGTACGCGCGAGGTTTAGATCTACAATTTTTTGTCGCTTAATGCGCGCGGAACTTCAACTTTTAGTTGTACAACTAAAAATTGCCACTGCGCAGGAGGCCTTTCCTTTCAGTGACAGATTTTGTTGGGATTAAGAGTTATTTTACGATTTAATTTGTTGGATGGTCAAAGAATATAAGAAGTTTTAGTGCCGGCACAGGTTACATCTGATCTGACACATCGGTATCTTTACTGTTGACCAGTGGGGATGCAGTGGATGCAATTACGAGCCATTTGTGGGTCTACCACAAACAATGACCTGTATTGTGCCTCCCTGATGGTTGAGAATAATTATCAATTTAAAGAAATATACAGTTCACAGAAAGTAGCTCTGCGGCTGACTATTAGATGCGTAGTAGCAACCATTTAATATAAAGCCGGAGCTCAGTTGAGATCTAGTTGCCGTTGAGAACGTATCAGCACACTCCTGCAAAAAGTATTGCTTCTAATAGTAGTTTTATTTTGAGGTGATTTTTATTTTACAGAAACAGCTTTTTTAAAAACTATACACCTACACCTTCATATTATCTTGTAAATAATATTTGATGAAGTTAAAGAGTTTATTTTTTTATTTAATGGCTGACACTACTCCCGATTTATTACATAAAGATATACTTATTAGAACGGTCGGATGCTACGATAAATTTGGCCATGGTATAGCAGAGTTATTGATTAAATGTTTAACTGAATTGGGAATTGACGTATCAAAGCTTGCGTGTTAAACTTAAGATTACATTTTCGTTCACCATTTTAGGATACGTGGGTTTGGGTTCGACGTAAACGACAATGTAATTCTGGAGGAATTAATGTGCCGTGCGGCCGTAGTGTAGTGAAATGAACAATTAGCAGTTTTGTGGGAAAAACTGCTGAATTATTATTTCTTGATTTGAATGTTCCCTAGGATGCAGCCTCACACCCTTATGATTATGGCTTGGACAGGGAAACATCAACAAAAGAATCGCCCGTTAATTTAATTACATTAAAAAAATTATCACCTACTTGTTGGTCGTCTAGGTTCAATTCCTTGAACGCATTAAGATTTGATTACAAATGTGTTTTACATGTCCTGACTGATATATCATTGAGAAGTAAAAATAGAGACGAAAAAGCAGAAGCCACGGGTTTGAGGGGAAAAAGTGGAAAATTTCAAGTTTATTGTTTTGACTGCCATATTCATGAAAATTCTGAATAAAATGAATAGTGTATCCTAATTGCTTCAAACAGAAAATTGAGATATGTTGGAGGCCCAAAGTTTTCTTGAAAGTGTTTATACTCAAGTTGCAGAAATGAGTTCAAAATACCATGAGATCTTGGAAGAAGCTACTTTTGTAACAGAATGGGGAGTCGAAAATACTTTCAAAGTTACAAGACAACAAAAAGGGAAGACATTTTTTGATGAACTAAGTATACTATATTTTCAGGTGAAAAAAACAAGTTTGGAGACTTCGGGTGACTGTTTTCTATCCATGTGGATATTGTAACATATCAACTGAAAAATCGGATTTCTGCTTTTTATAACAAATTTAAAGTACTCAACCTGTCATATATTGCTAAATTTTAAAGCAGCATTAAAAAGTGCAATTGCACCAAAGTTAAGGACATGGCAAAAATGGGAATAGAATATCTACTCATGTATAATAAACCAATTAGTTATAATTTAGAGGCCAGGGCGGACATGTCAATCCGTATCGACAGTATTGCGCGGTGTCCGCTATGGCCTGGTGCGATAAAAAATATCAATTTTTTTTATATAGGGCCAGATCAGACACCCGTGTCTGCCGAGCTTGTTTTATGGGTGGTCTCGTGAGTAGATTCAACAATATTAGCTTAGCGCTGAATGTGTTAATTCTTATAATTTAGAAGCGAGGTTCTCAAAGACAAGAATAATGAATTTTTCAAAATTTATAGTGACTGCAAAATGCTAATATTGAATGAAATAAGTGAAAATATTTATATGTCCATACAGAGAGAGATAAGTTTGTTAGCACATGCTCCAGTTCTGGGTCAGTTTCTATTAAAACATTTGCCTATTTACATGAATTTTATATCTACCGTGCACTAATATAGTTTCACTTGAAACTATTTGAATTTTGAACGCAGAAGCCGATGGGTTAAGTATAGTAACCACTTGATTGCTTTGATACAAATACGTACATAATATTAAAGTATTTTCAGCTGTTACATAAGAGTTTCCAGCCACCTTTATGCTACTTTTAAACGATCTGTCTAGGGCCCTAGTTGGATACATTTTATGTAATCAATTTTAGAGCTTCCAATACACGTTTTCTCCAGCTGAAATTAATAAATATTTCCTACTCTTCATATTACATAATTTGGTACTACAAATAAGTCTTGAAAATATTCTCCTTCAAAAGTGGAACTGGAACTTTAATTCACTAGACTGAAATTCTTAAGTTTGTTTGCCATTTGTTCTGAAATCACAAAAATAATAGTAATTACTAGTAATAACACAATGCCTTTCACTCTTTCAAGTTTTGACACTTACCCTAGGTTAAGTATTATGAAACGTTTTAGAATTTGGAACAAAATTGCACCATTCTTTTTCTTGTTCTTGGATATTCATGATGTTATAACGATATATTATCACAATAGGTGTACTTTAATAATAGTTATCATGAAATCAATTAGGTAATATATTCGTTTCACTATAGGGATGCGCGATGTTCATCGATGTCTGTTAAACATCGATATTCGGCTTTCGATGTTCGATATTTCTATCGACTCTATTTATTTCGATAGTATCGAACAGTATCGACGTTTTTTTACGATATTTTCGATGTTTACATTTGATGTGCCCATCTGCCGCCATCAGGCGAATATTGACAGAACTAGAAAACTAGGAAATTTCGAATGAAAGGAAACTAACGGGTGCGCATGAAAGTTGGGTAGAATTCTTTTTTTATTTAAATGAGTAGTTTAGTGATTCCCCTCAAATACAATAGTAACTCTGGAGTGTGCGAGTGCAATAAGAAATCGTGCGTAAATGTACAATATAATAAATAGTGTATATTTAAATGTTATATAATGGCACCTAGAAAGAGTGATGTGTGGAAACATTTTTTCAAAAACACTGATGGGTCTGCAACTTGTCGTTACTGTGACAGAAAACTTAAAACATCAGGAAATACGACAAATTTAATGGGCCATATTATTCGGCTTCATAATATGTTAATACAAGGTAATAAAGCACATAAATTAAAAATTGGACAAGACAAGACAGGACATAATGAACAAAATCAGATCCACCTCCCCGATGAGATGGATCCGTTCTCTGCAGGCCCATCAGAGCAAACCAGTTCCAGTCCATCATTACAAAAACATGATAGTGACAACCAATCTGTGGCAAGTACAAGTAGTAGGAGTAGGAGCTCATCATATCAACATCAACCACACATCAAAAAAAGTTTTTTGAACATTTTATCTTATGCGGAGAGAGGAAAAGAAATTGATGCAATTACTGACGTCATTTGATTCACGATGTGCAAAGATATGCTGCCATTTACAATAGTTGAAAATGAAGGTTTTCGTTATTTAATAAAAACAGTAAGTCCTCAGTATAAGCTGCCAAGCAGAGATACGTCTTCTCGCAAATTAGATACTAAGTATGAATTAGCATGCATTAAAATAAAAGAAAAGTTAGCATCAACTAAAGATATAACAATAACCACAGATATTTAAAGTGATACGATGCAAACCCGTAGTTTTTTAAGCGTCACCATTCATTTTGCCGATGGAGTGAAAATTTGTTTAGTTACTTTGGGTGTATACGATCTTGAGGAACGACATACGGCACGCTATCTAGCGCAAAAGTTAACTGAAACCTGTAATTTATGGAATATACAAAAGAAGAATATAAATAAGTGCAGTTGTAACAGATAGCGGGGCGAACATTATGAAGGCTGTCGAAATTGCTTTCGGTAAAAATGTGCATATATCCTGCTGTGCACATACTTTAAATTTAGTGATTGAAAGATCTATAGAAAACGTTCCAAAGTTATCTAGCCTAGTAAGTAAAGTGAAACGGATTATAACCTGGTTCAAACAAAGTGTGTTGGCAAGTGATGGACTTAGAAAAGTAACACCTCGTAAGTTAATACAAGAAGTTTCAACACGCTGGAACTCTATGGATTATATGTTGGAACGATTCCTTAAACAATGAAATAGTTAACAGACATATTACTGCTCCATCAACGGTTACAGCTTTGGAAATTCAACAATTAGAAGTTGTCACATTGCTGCTACCTTTGGAAGCTGCAACCAAGGAATTGTGTGGAGAAAGTTACGTAACTTCTAGTAAAATTATGCCAATGATGCGTTGTCTTATCAACAAGTGAATGTCAATCGGAAATAGGATCGAAATTGAAAGATAACCTAGGTTCAGAAATTAGGCGACGGTTTGGACACATCGAAGAAGTGTTCCTGATGGCCATACCTAAGATCTATGGTTTAAGAAACTTCACTTTCAAAATACTCTAGCTTGCTTTAAAACTATTACCCGATTGCAAAATTTAATGATGTCATCTTTATAAGTTACAAAAGAAGATACGGATAATATAAACATTGTTGCAGTTCAAGGTAAGTTTATAAAATTAAAATTAATACTTAATAATACTCATTAATATGTCAATACTTTGATTTAGAGGATCGAAAATTTAACCTTTAGAGTGAACACGACAAGATAGAGAAAAATATTAGTGGTGCTTGCTCTTATGCCTGTCATCGGGAGGAACAAGAAGCCAAAGTTACTGCAGAAATTAGTCAGCACCTGCAATGCCCTGTAAGTAATTTCTCGGAAAATCCCTTGGAGCCATGGGGAAATATGAAGGTTTAGAAGGATATATGTTTCTGTACTTATTCTTTATAAGTCTTTAGGAACTGGTCGAAATAATAATAATTTCCTTAGTTCCTATATTTTTGTAGTTAATAAGTTACAGCTGTATTCTCAAGATCTTTTATTTTTCTGTATTTTAAATAATTATTTTAATTTCATTTCTTTTTATACTTTGAGTACAATGTTTTGTTTGCTTATACATTGATATTTTGAATAAATATTTAATTTTTGTTTCCAAAATATATATATTTTCATTATTTTGAATATTGCACTCTTATATGGGAAACATCGATGTTTAAGAAAATCGATGTTTTATCCGATGTTTTGAACACATCGATATTTTGATCTCGATGTATGAAATGATGTCAACATCGATGTTTCAGCAACATCGCGCACATAAAATTACAGTTTCAAGAAGTGTACTATTTAACGAGAAAAACCTTGACATAAATCAAAAGAAACCAGTGTTTACTATAACAATGACAATGACCTAAAAAACGACGATATCGAAGAAAATCCTGAACAAATTGAACTAGTAGTAGGTGAAAACTTACAAAACGAAGATTTGAATAGTCCAGAACAGCCAGAGGAACTAATTGAATTTGAAAATGACATTCCCGGATTGCTACCTCAACGACAAGTAAGATTACCTCAAAGATTTAACGATTATGACCTGAATTTCGTAGAAATCGACATCCCAAACACTTATGAAAATGCAATTGAGAGTGCTGACTCGAAACAATGGGAGAAAGCTATTAATGAGGAGCTGCAAGCCAAGCCCTAGAAGAAAATAATACCTGGAATTTAGTGACGTTACCTAAAAATCAGAAAACTATAAACTCAAAATGAGTGTTTAAAGTTAAACGAGACATTAGTAGTAATATTATACGGTATAAGGCCAGGCTGTGTGCTAAGGGGTTCAATCAGCGTGTAGGAATAGACTATGATGATTATACTCACCAACTACAAGGTATGACTCAATATGTATTCTTTTAGCTGTTACTGCTAAAAATAATTTGAAATATATGCAATTTGACATGAAAAGTGCTTTTCTCTATGGTGACTTACCTGAAACTGTTTATACGAAAGTACCACAAGGTCTCAAACAAAATGACATCCCTTCTAATCTAGTTTCTAAAATGAATAAATCATTGTATGGCCTCAAATAAGCACATATGTGTTGGAACCAGAAATTCGGTTCATTTTTAATAAATTTTGGATTTAAGCAAACAAATGCTGATGAGTGCATTTATGTTGGAAACGTTAATAATGCAAAAGTACTTTTAATCTTATATGTTGATGATGGCTTAGTATTTTCTAGTAGCTCAGAAGCCATTGACGAAGTGCTATCTAAACTAAATAGTATGTTTAAAATGAGCATAAGTCAAAAAGACTGTTTTGTAGGGCTGGAAATAAAAGTACACTCTGACAACTCCATTTTTATTTCCCAGTCCAGCTATATTCGACAGTTAATAGAACATTTTGGCATGGAAAATGTAAAACCTGTTAGCATTTCTGAAGATCCGTGTACTGACTTGACTGATTACTTGGGACAGTTATTAACTGAAGGTCAAGTACCCTATCGTCAAGCCATAGGTTCACTAATGTTTTTGGCAATCGTTAGTCGACCTGACATTAGTCATGCAGTGGGAATAGTGAGCAGATAGTCGAATAAGCATACAAAGTCAAGAGAATTTTTAAATATTTAATGAAGACATCTGATTATGGAATAACCTATAGTAATAAGAATGAATACACTGCTGACTCGATGGGATATTGTGATGCTGACTACGCTGGAGATAAACAAACAAGAAAATCAACAAGTGGCTATGTATATAAGCTCTGTGGTGGTCCAGTAACCTGATGTAGCAAACGTCAATATAGTGTTGCACTATCTACAACAGAATACGAATACATCGCTGCTTCCGATGCGACCAAAGAGGCATTACGATTGCTGGAGTTATTAAGGGACATAGGTAAAGATCCTCTAGTGCCAGTAGTTATCAATATTGACAATCAAAGTGCAATATTACTGATAAAGAATCCTGAATTTCAAGATAAAAACACATGCATATACGTTTTCAGCATATTCGGGAAAGATTTGTACATAGTGACATTCTACCAAAGTATATAGAAAGTGCTAATCAGCAAGCTGATATTCTGACTAAAGTAAGATTAGAAAAATTGAGAAGTTTGTTAGGAGTGAATTATGATGCAAACAACTGCAAAAACAACAAAAGTGGGAGTATTAAACAAATGTAAATGTTTTGTGGTTTTTGCAGTACGCTCGGCAACATAGCCAATAAGTTAGGTCAAGTTTAGTGGATTGGCAACACTGCTTGATCAGACGTTTCAGTTTTTAATATGTTTGGGTTGGTAGTGTGTAGTATGAATAACAATGCAATGAGTATGGCTTGCTAGGAAAGTATTTTTTTTATTTTTGTCTTTTTAAAATTTTAAACAGCTATTACAATGAAAATATCCCCACCACTATAGAATAAAATCCAGAATAAATACCAACATGCACTTGGAGCCCATGCATAAAAAACTGAAATATTTCTATTTAGATGGACAAAAAGTAAAGTGATTGAATAAAACCCTAAACGCTCTTCAAAAATTAGTATGTAACCAAATTATTGACCGAATAACAAAACTGGCAACAGGTAAAACAAAACACATTTCACTGATAAGAAACAGACATAGAAGAGCATTAACTTTAAATGACAATATAGAATTGTTAAAGGAAGCAGACAATAGTTAGATTTTAAGAGAAGATGGTAAAGATAAACATTGGGTTATCTCTACCAGAGAAAAAGTTGTGCTGTGGAATAAAATGTGATTTTTGCAATATTTGTATACATATGGCAGAATGCACTTGTTTAGATTATAATATCAAAACGACTGTGTCATCATATTCACTTTGCTTGATAATATGGATATAAAGAATGAAGATGATGAAACAATTGATAGTTTACAAGTAAGGAAAATGAGGTAAATAGTATAGTGCAACAATTAAGGAGGGTACAAACTGTGAATGTAAATAGCCAGATAGAAGACATGGCTTTGCAAGTTGTAATGTATTAAGGATTCGAATATTGGCGCGCATGCACAGGACAACTGTCAGGGTTTTCCGGCGACGCAAGAAAGGAAGTGAAGGCACCCATGTGCATAACCCTTGTATCGTTATCGTACATGTCTAAGTATAAGTTGAAGAATAAATGTGTCACTCCAAGTAGAAGGTCTTAGTAGAAGGTATTAAGGAAAGATATATAACACTCGCGACGAGAAAGTTCGGAAAAGAGGCAGTGTAGGTCAGTTTAGAGGTTAAGCACGAGTGAAAGTCTTGAACGCAACAGAGACCGGCGAAAGAGCTGAAATGGCAGGATTCATCGGCAAATCTCAGAATTCAACCTCGAATCGGAAAATTGGGTGGTATATTGTGAAAGATTAGAACAATATTTCCAAGCGAATAGAATTGACGATAGCAAAATCCATGTGGCTACTCTACTCAGTTTAGTAGGAACTGCAACCATAAGTTATTACGAGGCCTCACCTTCCCGCAGCTACCCAAGGAAAAGTAAATTTAAGAATTATTGAATCTTTTGAAGAAATAATATAGTCCAGTAGTGTCTGTATGGAGGGAACGAATTAAGTTCTACTCCGCAACTTAAAACGAATCTGAGTTAGTGATAATAGTACGGCCGTATTAGTTTGGTCATTAATTGTAATTTTGGAAATCTACTCACGGAGGTATTAAAGGATAAGTTCGCATGTGGGCTAAAGACGGGAGTTGTGCTCAACAGGATATGCGAGGAAATGGAAAATAAGACACTTGAAATGTGTAGCTAGCGGCACAAAAGGAGTCTATTAGCAATCTAGTGAGCAGTAGCCGTGAGGTAAACCTTCTAAGATCCACACCTTTTGGAGGAGGAAAAAGAAAACCATATCAACATGGCAGCTACACACGTCCGCAGCAAACGTCAGGACGAGTGCATCAAGCCAGCAACCAGGATGGGAGAAGAAGAGCCGAAAATGACAGGAGCGACAATGGTACGAACAAACAGTGTAAAGTGTGCGGAAAATGTCATGTAAGTACAAGATGTCGATATATTAACTATAAGTGCAAAGCATGCAACTTGGTGGGCCATTTAGCAACGGTTTGCGAAAGTAAAAAGGTGAGAAATCACAATTTCGTGGAAGAATTCTGGAAGACGATAATCCCAATATGACAAATTATGATTATTATGATATGTTAGCATAGAGACTAAGGCCCGGTTGTACCAAAAGCACGTTCAAGCTAAGTTTAACTGAACGACAGTTCTACGATGTACTCAGTTCAGGAGCAATTATGTTGTACCATCAGTTTTAAACGTTCGTTCAGTTGAACTTGATTTGATCGCTTGTTGGCACTACTGGATCAGAGTATGGCACATAATTCTCTAACAGAAGAAGAAGATTCCACCATTATTAACCATACTTTATTTATACTTATTTACCATAGAGAAATGAAAAATTTTCTTCGTCTATGTTAGTTACCATTTGTTTATATCCAACTGCGTTATAACGTTATAAGTTTTTTTGAGATTGTAGAGAAAAAACTGTGAAATTTAATAGAACGACAAATTTCTCGGCATCTGAAGAACCATTATTAAAAATACAAAAACATTTAGAATGTGAAGGCACTGATATGTATTCACCAGCCAAAAAAAATGCTACATAAGAAACAATAACAAGGGAATTTAACTGCAGTAGTGGACAACAGTTTAGAGCTCTTCATACACTAAATAAAAAATACGAGAATATGAAAAAATGTGCAAAACAAAAATATGCAGATGAAAAATTGAAAATTCGAGGAACTGGCGGAGGGCCCTACGTATTCATCTGCAATTCTGCCTATTACGAATATTGCAATATATTTCGACACACCGAACCTCGCATGGAATTCTGTATTATTCCATTTAGTGAAATGATTGACCCGATGCTTATAATGTTGCCGGCGCGCGGGGTCCTCTAAACAACATAATATGCACCAACTCCATAAAATCCTCATCATCCGTTAATTCATCAAACATATCTTCTGCAGCCGGCTTCTCCATCATTTAAAAGTCGTGCGTCAGAAAGGCTAGAGGTTAAATGGGTATATAAATATTCGGATGTTTGAAGTCTCGGCAAATAACAATTTAATTTAGATTAAGTTAGGTTATGTATGGGCTTGAACTACTTGAACTTTACTTGAACCAACCAAAACGACCGTTCAACTAAATTGTTCTTGATCCGCTGCAGAACGCTTGAACCGTAATGGTACAACTTAAATTCATTACTTGATCTCTGTTCAGCAGTGAACCAAAGTTCAACAAGATGGTACATCCGGGCCTTAGTCACATAACGTTAACCCCATTTAGAATAGATGTAACAATCGTCAGTAAAACATGAAATGTGCATTGATGCAGGGACAAGTATCACAGCAATAAGCTTAAATTTATACAATAAGAAGTTCGACGATTACAAATTACAGTCAGATGACATCATTTTAAAGGGGTATACGGGAAGTTTGATAAAACCAGTAAGGTAATTTAAGGCTCATACTAGTATTAATAATGTATCTAAACTGATAAAATATTATGTAGTAAATAAAGGGGGTCCCAGTCTAGTTGGTAGAGACTTTCTCGAGGCATTTAACATAAAGCTTAACTTAGAACATGTCTCGAAAAGGTAAAATATGATATAGTAAAAAAATATCCAGAGGTGTTTTCGAATTGTTTGGGTACTTTAACTTTGGCAATGTATCGTTACAGATTAAACCTAATACTAAACGGATTTTTTTTAAACACAGGCCTGTACCGCTGGTATATAAGAGGCAAGTAGAGCAGCAGCTAGAGGCAATGGTGAATGATGGCATATTGGAACCAATTTCAACGTCGGAGTTTGTGACACCGATTGTCCCGGTATTAAAAGCTGATAAAACGATAAGAATATGCGGCGACTACAAATCAACCATCAAGAGGTATTTTGACAAATCACATTATTACCCCTTACCCAGAATTTTTGAAATTTTCGCGCAACCTGGCTGGTGATTAACTTTTCACTAAATTGGACCCCAACAAGACATACTCCCAGTTTCTATGTGAAAAATCACAAGAAATGATGACTCTAACCACGTATGTCGGACTCTTTAAGATGAAACGAATGCAATTTGGTATAACGCCAGCCACCGCAATGTACCAACAGAAATTAGAACAACTTTTCAAAGCAATGGAGGGAGTCATAAACTATATGAACGACATATTAGTAACGGGAAAAGCTACGGAGATACACATGAAAAATTTAGAGATGGTACTGTCAAAGCTAAAGGAAGCAGGATTAACTCTTAGAGCTAGTAAATGTGAGTTCTTCGGGGAAGAACTAGAATATCTATGTCATGGAATAAGTAAGGAAGGACTGCAGAAAAGCGGCCAGAAGATATCGGCGATTTCCAACGCGCCCCCTCCGACAACGTTGACACAGGTTAGATCTTTTTGTGGTTTAGTTCATTATTACTCTAAGTTTATACCAAATTTAGCAAACATTTTAAACCCTATATATGCTTTGTTATCTCAAAAAGGGGCAAATAACAGAAATAAAATAGAATGGAGCGAAAAATGTCAACGAGCTTTTAGTTCAATAAAAAAACTGATAACCCAAGATATCGTCTTAGCTCATTTCGATCCTAATAAACAAGTTGTTCTAGTAACCGATGCATCAAATGATGGAATATCAGCAATATTGTACCACAGAGAGAAAAATGGAACAGAGCGCCTCATAGGATGTGCTTTTAGAACATACGCCACGGCGGAAAGAAATATGTCAACACTAGACCGCGAAGCAGGAGCCATTATTTTCGGATTAAGGTACTTTGAGCAGTATTTACTAGGAATCAACTTTATTATTAGTGCCTTATTTCAGAGAAACATGTAAAATATAAGTAAGGTAGTTGATTTGGATGATTCCACAAAACATATTGTTTTAGTAGAATAAGTTAGATATGGACATCTATACACATGAGTTCGGTTTTCCCCATTTATAACTACACAATGTTGACAAATCACCTATAGAAAATCGAAAGGAGTTTTCCCTAACTCACGTTGCGAATGCAGGTTTATAAAGTACACATTAGGCATACTAAGACGTTATTAAACTTCGTTTTTATATTTTTGAAAAATTATCTGCAGAGCACTGTGCCATGTGCGTACAACGAGATTTCAACATGTTGTTTGTTAGATAGAAAATACTTATATTTAAATATAGTACAGCATCCCATGAATCGAGTCCTCCAGGATATTGTCCCCTCCTGACTCAATTTCCATTTGTGTTTCTATTATTTTTTTGTAAATATAAATTTAAGTGTTTTGAGAAGGAAGTTGTTTTATTTAGAATAGTAGAGAAAATTGCAGTAGAGAAACAGAAATATTAAATTGAAATTCTGAAAATGGTAGTCATTGCTCACATGTGACATATACTTATCACATGTGATGTTTGTGGTAACAACATGGAAGATGGACCGCAGTGCATATTAAAGGGGCATTAATACTAATACTTTATTTCCATATTTAAATTGTAAATATATAACAAAATGTAGAGTACGTCAGTCCTTAAACTAGAGTGCAAGAGATGGTTTCAAGAACACAGGGTTTATGCAGTTTTTCAGAACTTCCGCGATCAAGTCTATATTAATTAACCGAGTTAGTAGCATCCCCTGGGGGACTTCTTTGTAATAGAAGTCTCCCTTATCCGAACTCAATCCATGGATACACTGTATATATTCATAAAGTAATTGATATTACATACATATTTTAACATGGAAGAATGGAAGATGCTTAACCCGAGTCTTGTTTAAAATTTTAGAATGGATAAGAGGTTACAAAATACCTTTTATCTCATATATTCCTAGTTGCTCTCAAAAATCAGTAATATCTGACAGGGAAAACCTCTTATTAGGAAGGTGTTATAGGATTTATTAGACGTGGGAGATATTATACGTTTAAATTCTGACCTAAACTAGTTCCTCTTTCCATTTTTCCTAGTTGACAAACCTAGTGGTAACAAATGATTCACATTAAACCTGAAAAGATTGAATTCCTTTGTCAAAACAAACCATTTTAAAATGGAAGATGGAAGAACCGTCGCAAAACTTATGCAACAATATTATCTCATGGCTGCAGTAGATCTAAATGTTACTGACTTGTTGAGCTATTTTCTGACTTGTGTAAGCATTGTATAATGTACTAACATGAATAAATAATTCTAATTCTAATTCTAATCTAAAGGATGCATATTTTCTGATTTCAGTTCATCAACAATCAAGAAACTTCCGCAGATTTTATTTTGAAAACAATATACATGAGTTTACATGCTTACCATTCGGGCTGTCAACTGCTCCATATGTCTTTACAAAGCTGTTGAAGCCAGTTATGTCCCTTTTTAGACAAAGAGGCATCTGATGTGTTATATATCTAGATTACTTAATTGATTTTTGTAAAACCGAAGAAGAATGCAAATTCAATGTTGATTTCATAGAAAACTCACTGGAGACTCTTGGGTTTCTAATTAATCGGGAAAAAAGTCGTCTTATGCCATCAAAGACTTGTTTATTTTTGGGTTTTATATTCAACAGTCAAAATATGACGATTAGGCTCCACCAAGAAAAACTACAGAAAATAGCAAAAGAAATTTCAAGACTTAAGAGTTCAAAATTTTGTAAAATAAGGTACCTTGTCCATGTTGTCGGACTATTAATATCAGCATGTCCAGCTATAAAATATAGAAAATTGTACACAAAATAGCTTCAAAGGGAAAAATTTTTAGCTTTGAAAAAATGTAATCTTGATTATAATAAACCTATGCAAATAATTAAAATAATTTAAAACTAGAACTGGACTGGTGGCAGAACCATATTTTTATGAGTTATAATAATATTGATCAGAAATCACCTGATCTTGAAATATACACCGATTCTAGCAAGACAGGGTGGGGGGCAGTATGTCTGGATAGGCACACTCACAGGTGGTGGAACAGTAATGAAATTGAAATACATATCAATTATTTAGAACTGAAAGCAATCTTTTAGGGCCTTAAATGTTTTGTCGCCCACTTAACCTCCAAATGTATCCTCTTGCGAGTGGATAACACAACCGCAATATTTTATGTAAATAAAATGGGCAGCGTACAGCATTTAGCATTAAACTTGTTCGCCAAAGAAATGTGGCAGTGGTGTGAAGTGAGGGATATTTGGATACATGCATCTTATGTTAAATCAGACCAGAATATAGCTGACCAAGATTCTCGAATAGTGTTTACAGAACCAGAATGGGAACTGGCAAACAACGCTTTTCAGCTAATAACAAAAGAATTTGGACAACCAGAGATAGACATTTTTACATCTAAGTCTAACAATAAATGTCCACGATACATCTGTTGGCTTAGGGGCCCTGATTCAGAGGCTATAGATGCCTTTACAGTATCATGACAGTTTAAGTTCTTATGCTTTTCCCCATTTTCTTTATTTTAAGAACCTTAAACAAGATAATTGTGCATAAAGTAGAGGTTATAATAGTAGTGCCAAATTGGCCTGCACAACCCTGGTATCCACTATTTTCAAGACTACTTGTTAAGAAACCAGTTATCATCGACCCTAGCCCTAATTTACTGTCTTCACCTTTCAGGAAATACCACCCCATGGCGAACAGCCTTACCCTGGTTGCCGCGAGATTATCCGCCAAGCTTTAGAAGTGAAAGAGATTCCGAAAAAGACCATTCCAACATTTATTGAATCGCTGGCACTTCATACCCTCAAACAGTACAACAGTGCTTTTCAGGCCTGGTGGTTTTTCTGCAAAAAAAAACACATATGAGTATATTCAGCTGGAATTCCTGAGGTAATCAGTTTCTTACAGCAAATGCTAAACACCAAGAAATGGCCGTATAGTGCATTTAATTCTCTCCGTTCAGCGCTTTCACTTATCTTGCCGAGTGAGATTGGAAAAGATATTTATGTAAGAAGGTTCCTGAGAAGTGTTTCCAGATCTAGAGCATCAAAACCAAAGTATAATGTTACATGGGACCCACACATTGTGTTCAACCATATTGAAAATAAATTTCCCCATGAGGACTTACCGCTCCGGGAATTAGGCGAAAAATTAATTACACTATTGACACTAATTACAGGGCATCGCCTTCAAGCTTTATCACTTATTAAAGTGGAAAATATTTATTCTGAACCAGATGGCGTACAAATTTTAATAACCGATAACATCAAAACATCAAGTCCGAAACACGAACAACCTTGTCTTCATATTCCATATTTTGAGAATCTGAAGCTGTGTGCAACGTGAATTCTCCTCACCTGTATTGAAAAGACAGCAAACATGAGAAATAATGGCCAGGAATATTTGTTTGTATCAAGCAATCATCAATATAAGAATCTTTCAAAGCATCTTGCAAGATGGGTAAAGGATACCCTTACTGAAGCAGGAGTAAACACTAAGCTTTTCACAGCACACTCTGCAAGACATACCTCTACATTAAAAGCTTATAGAAGTGGGCTATCTATCGATATTATTAGAAGATCGACAGGATGGTCTGAAAAAATTAAGACGTTCGCTTTATTTTATAACCGACCATTACATTACACCTACTAACCTAAACTAAAGAAATCGTAGAAAAGAATTAGTTACAAAATTAAAGAAAAAAAATTCAGCGGACGTAGCAGTTTGAACTCGGGACCTTTCGCATCGTAAGCGATATCATCATAAAAAATTTATTAAATTCTTATAATACAAAATAGTGCCTCCCCGGATCGAGATCCGGAGCCAGTCGCACAACCACGTCGCACCTCGTCGTGGTGTTAGTACGGCTGGGCGAATCGTGACCGGTTCGGCTCAGTAAAACTTAAGCTAAAAGACAAAGCTCCTTAAAATTGTCATTAAAATTGTACATATTAAAACTGAATTCTAAAACACTGGAGGTTAAAAACACTTAATCTATAACTTGGTAAAAATATAATTTTTAATTTTGTTGCTGAGACGGGGATGAACTCAATGGAAAAGCCCCGTTCTAAGAAGTTTACCCCAACACTTTCTCGCCGTTAGGAAGTTTTGATTATTTAAAAGGAAAATTGAGTTCAAAATAGTTGGAATTTTTATGGGGTTTATCGGTCTAAATTGAATTTTACAACAAAAACGGACAGAATAACAGATTACAAAAATACAAACATGTGACAAACAAGAAGGAGAAAAGAGATAGATACATAATAAAAGATGCAGTGGTGAAAAGTGTATGACAGATAGAAGTTCTGGTAGAAATCGTACAACACCCTTTACCATACCAGACGTTGCCTATCTTTCGGCAACTTCTCTAGCCAAACTTCTTCTAACCAAAACTTCTCTCTATCATACACTTTTCACCACCATATTTTTATTCTGTACCTATCCTTTTTGTCTTTCTTATTGTTTGTCATCTGTTTGTATTTTTGTAAATTTTTACTTTGTCCTTTTTGTTGTAAAATTCTCTTTTGGCCAAGAAATTTTATAAAAATTCAAACTACTTTTAAAACTAAATTTTCAATTCTACTAATCACAAGTTAAAATTAAATCTGTGTTTTTATTCAATTTTGAGTGTTTTCTTAGTTTTAGTATTCTTAAATTTAAGTTTTAAATATGTAAAATTTTAATGACGATTTTGAGCTGCCACAGGCGGCAGGAGTTTTGCCCATTTTAATTAATTTTATTGAGCCGAACCGGCCGCGATCCGTCCAACCTCACTAACACCACGGCGCTGCGCGACGTGGTTGTACGGTTGACTCCGAATCACGATCCGGGGAGGCAATGTTTTATACGATTTTAATATTGAATAAATTTGTTAAGAAAAAGAAACTTAGAGTGCGAGAGGTTCTCAGTTCAACTCCTGTACACGCTATTTTTTTTTATTTCGTAACGATTAATGTATTTTTTCACAAATTTAGGTTTGATTTGACGGCAGAAATTATATTTTCCTTCTTTTTCCTACAATGATTTCACTCTTTCATTTGATGGTTAGGTTGGTTAGTTGGGTTGATTTTTATTTTGCTATCTAATTCTTAATAAATTATCAGCGCCGCAGGCAGTATTAGTGTCGCAGACAAAGAAAGGGGGTGCGGGGGTGTCCCCCTCGCCTTTTTATAATTTCTTCTAAGGAATATAATATTCTTGTTTCACAGATTCTTGTTTTGATTTTGCAAACAAAATGTTCCGCCAAATATATGTTTGTATAATTTAGAAACATTATAATAAAGAAATCAACCTTGTTATGTTACATGTAACTTATTATTATATTTATTAAAAATCCTATTATTATAGGTAGAAGTTACATGAGTCAAACTAGTCTTTAAATATATAACATTTTACGTACGCTCAAGTCGTAGCCATGAAACAGCCAATGAAATACTCGCAAATACTGCCGTATCCGTAGGATAAGTAAAGAATGCGTATATGCCGCCCGGATTGGTATTGGTAATTCTGTCAGTAACAATTATCATCGCATCGAATCGCAATATAATACCGGTACCAGAATTCCAAAGGACCCCGCACAGAACATATGGAAATTGGCCCTCGGTTAAAGTGTTTGATACTCGGAGATATTATCCAAATATCGATGTTGATCAAAAGTCTCTATGGGCTCAAGGTCGGAAATTGGACGGTTTTCCAAATATCGGGGGTGTAAAGGGGGATGCTCATTTCTTGTAGGAAGTGGCCCCCGCTCCAGCAAAATTCGCTGGAATCGATAAGTCGACTTTGCAACCCCCGATATCTGGAAAACTGTGCATGTACCGGTCTTGTGCCCATGAGAAATTTTGATCAGGAGGTCGAAAGGAACAACATATGTCGATTCCAGTGAATTTCACTGGGGGTCACTTCCCATAAAGGAAATGAGCGCCCCTCTTTGCACCCCCCATATCTAGAAAACTGTCCATTTTTCAAACTTGTGCCCCTGAGAATTTTTATCAGGAGGTCAAGAGGAATAACATATGTCGATTCCAAAGAATTTTACTGGAACGGGGGCCACTTCCCACAAGAAATCCCCCTTTACACTCCCGATATCTGGAAAACCGTCCAATTTCCGACCTTGAGCCCATAGAGACTTTTGATCAACATCGATATTTGGATAATATCCCCGAGTATCAAACTCTTTAACGGAGGGCCAATTTCCATATGTTCCGTGCGGGGTCCTTTGTATGAATCGTATCGGCGCGGCGCACGGTGGGATATTTGATCCAAAAAGCTGACCAAAAGTCGAAATTTCAAAACGAATACTCCAGCCATAAAACTTCTATCTGAGTAAGATGCATACATGTGACGTCACGTGGGCTGATTATTGTTTCTGTACACATGATGTATAGCCTAGACAGACAGTCTGAGACCGCACCAAATATTTCTCGCTGCTTAGTGTTCATTAAATAGTTAATTTAGTGAAATTACGCTTTCTTGGCTTTAAAATTTTAAATATACTATGGAACGTCTTCCTGAAGGTATGTACTATCGCTGCTTATTATGTTAAATTGTATATTTTAAACAAACAAGCCATTTATTTTATGCCAAACATAACATTAAAATTAATATATGTTTCCCTAATATTTATAAAATTAGGTCTTTTAATTGGGTTTCCATGCTTGATCAAGTTAAAATGTCTTTATCAGCTTAAAGAATGTTTCAATCGGAAATAGAATCAATAAAGAAAAGTCTTTTTCCGACTTGATTTTGAAATAATTATATTATATTAGTGAGAAACACTTACATTATTATTGTTCTATTGTTAGTATTTGTCACATTCTTATTTTTTTTTTTTTTAGAAAATAGTGAAAATCCCATAAGCATATCATGTAAAATTTTATTTGACATTTGAAAACAATGTCCTTACAAACATTTTGACAAGACAAGGGAGAATGTGGAAAATTTGTCCTCGGTAAAACTAACTGCCCTCAAGATCACAAGAGGCATATATTAAACAAATTTACATTTTAAATCACAGTTTAAAGCCAAAATGACCTATAATGAAAAATTTTTTTTTTAAAAAACATGAATGATGGATCACTGGCGTTATTGCCTTGCCTAGATATGATTCCGTTTCTCGAAGTGGGCGACCTTCTGTATGATTTGCGGAAGCAAGTGAAAGAAGCAAAAGACGAAAAATGAAAGATTTGAGAGAGCAGGTGTCAGCCTAAGAATTGATATTTGCGGCTAAGATGAACTTGCGTGCTACCGGAAAGGTGGAAGCTTCGAAAATAATTAAGGATATCACCAATTCTCCAAAAAGAGCTTCGAAATATAGAAAAGCCTTTTTGATTGTTCACAAAAAAAATCAACAAATAACAGCATTGCAGGCTCTATCTACTTTTGTTGAAGCGGGATTAACAAGGAGGCAGTACGAAATTATCAGAACAGCCGACAAACGAAGATATCCGTGTTACTTAATTTTACAAAAAGCCAAGGCAGAGTGTTATCTGAAACGCGAAGCTTCTAGCGTTAATGCAACGTGTGCAGAGGTAAAACTTTAAGATCTTTTAGATCATACAGCAGCTCGGTTGGCACAATATTTGGAAGACGTTTTAGAAACTCATCTAACCAATGAAGAAAAACAACCAAAGCCAATATAATAAAAAATTTGAAAATGAAAATGATTCTGATGCACATACAGGGTGTTGCATCATGAGACGGACATAGCTTAATAGGAGGTAGAGAACATCAGTGGTAACCGGAACCTCCCATAGAAATGTCTCATTGGGCCTTCACTACGAAATTACAGGGTGTTAAATAATTTTTGGCCAAACCTGTTTTTTGTCATAACTTTGACAGGAAATGAAATAACGGATTCATATTTGGTACGGCTAATGTACAAACGAGCCCCAAGAGGTACATGTATAAAAAAAATATATCCAGGTCCGGACTCACTATAATTTATGTTTCTTCTTTGCATCAATAAAACATCACCCTGTATATATTTTTTTGAAATTTCGATACGATATTCGAAAAGAGCAAGAAAAAACAAACAAAATGGCCTATTTCATTTTTTTGTTACACCTTCGTGGTTATTTAAATACGTTGTTAAATGTGCAAGAAAATGGATTACAGAACCCTATTAAATGAGAGGCACGTGAAATAAATAGTTTTATAACTAAAATTTGCAAAAATTCTATTGAGCCTAGGTGGTCTGGGTGAATCCTAATTCCGGCACGTTTTAAAGGTCCATTTTGGTAAAAAACTGTGGTCCTAATAAGTAATCGGGTATGAAATAACAAAATTTTTAATCAATCACAGTAGGCTTGTTCAAAGAATAAAAGTGACAGATAATTTAAACCATTTAGGCCTAAGCAACCAGTTACTTTGATCAAGAAAATCATCAACATTTTATACTTAATAAAAATTGGAAGAGAACAAACTAAAATCTAAATAAATAAAATATTTTCCATTCAATTAACAATAAATAACAAAACAATAACTAAATGTGTTTAAAAATAAAACGTAATTGACACTAAAGTAAATTTTCAAAATGTCCTCCCCCAAATTCTGTGCATTTTCTTGCGCGTTTAGAAAGGTCACCAATTGCTCGACGTATCATTTCTGGATTATTCCGTATTTCGTCGCAGGTTGTAACGATGCGCTGGATTAAATGTTGTCTACTTTCAATTTCAATGCTATAAACCTCGTTTTTTAAGTGGCCCCATAAAAAGTAATCACAAGGGTTACAATCAGGAGATCTTGGTGGCCATTCATGTGGACCCCCGCGTCCAATCCATCTATTAGGATACACATTGTTTAAGTGTTCTCTTACTTGAAGGTTAAAATGTGGTGGGGCCCCATCATGCTGAAACAACATGCCTCTTATACCGATATTTTCTAACATATTCGGTAAAATGTTTTGAAGAAAATCAAAGTAAATTTCACCATTCAATCTTTCTTCAAAAAAATGTGGCCCTATCAAATGTCTATTCACAAGTCCGACCCAAACATTTACAGAAAACCTGTGTTGCGAACGGCGTTGGCGTACCGCATGTGGGTTTTCCTGTGCCCATTTATGCTTATTTCGTGAATTGTTTACTCCATCCCTTGTAAATTGTGCCTCATCCGTAAATAAGGTTCTGTAAATGCCTGGGCGATGATTAGACAACCAACGACAAAATGCCAGGCGGGGGATATCGTCGCCTTGTTGAAGACGCTGTACCTGCTGGATATGATATGGATGGTAACGTTCTCTTTTTAGGGTTCTCCATACTCGCCAATGAGGAATACCAGTTGCCAAACTGATTCGTCTAGTGCTCATATTTGGGTTTTCTTGAACTACGTTTATAATATTGTTTTATTCCTGCACACCTTGTTGTAAAACACGCTCCACAACTGCAGAAGTAGGAAACTTTCCGTGTTGTCTTGCATACTGGAACACCGTACTAAAGGTTTTATGATTAGGGCATCGACGACCAGGAAAACGCAGCCGATATTCTCTTTCCGCCGACCTACCATTTCCATTACAGAAACCATAGATGAATATTATGTCAGCATATTCCCCGTTTGTAAATTTTACTGGCATAGTTAAAATATTTTCACAAGTTTTCACTAACTAAATGCGGATTATTGACACATTAAATTACTAACAAACAATTATTCAACTGTTTAGGAGATTTCTTTTTATTATCTGTCACTTTGAACAAGCCTACTGTGATTGATTAAAAATTTTGTTATTTCATACCCGATTACTTATTAGGACCACAGTTTTTTACCAAAATGGACCTTTAAAACGTGCCGGAATTAGGATTCACCCAGACCACCTAGGCTCAATAGAATTTTTGCAAATTTTAGTTATAAAACTATTTATTTCACGTGCCTCTCATTTAATAGGGTTCTGTAATCCATTTTCTTGCACATTTAACAACGTATTTAAATAACCACGAAGGTGTAACAAAAAAATGAAATAGGCCATTTTGTTTGTTTTTTCTTGCTCTTTTCGAATATCGTATCGAAATTTCAAAAAAATATATACAGGGTGATGTTTTATTGATGCAAAGAAGAAACATAAATTATAGTGAGTCCGGACCTGGATATATTTTTTTTTATACATGTACCTCTTGAGGCTCGTTTGTACATTAGCCGTACCAAATATGAATCCGTTATTTCATTTCCTGTCAAAGTTATGACAAAAAACAGGTTTGGCCAAAAATTATTTAACACCCTGTAATTTTGTAGTGAATTCCCAATAAGACATTTCTATGGGAGGTTCCGGTTACCACTGATGTTCTCTACCTCCTATTAAGCTATGTCCCTCTCATGATGCAACACCCTGTATATTTCAGAGTTCATTTGTACCACTACAATTAAAATATCCGGAGAGAAGAAAATAATTTGACAGAATTCGACACCGTCATCTCCTCGTTATTGCCGCCCGATTCGAATAAGGTTCTTACATGAGACTTCGGATATTACAACTGAAGTAATTGGTTACGTAGAAAATCAGGTGAAATATTTGCAAGATACAATCATACCGGAAGCAAGCAGTGACATCTATGTCAAACACGCATTCCTGCTTACTATGATAGACGGGAAAGTATGTAATGCTGCAACCGGTAATATATCGACACAGAGATGTTATATTTGTAATGCTGCTTCAAAGGATTTTAATGATCTCAAAAATGGAAGATATACAGCAAGATACTTTAAAATTTGGTATCTCAGTGCTGCACGCAAGAATTCGGTTCTTTGAAAATTTATTGCACCTATATATAAAATAACGATGAAAAAATGGCAAGCGAGAACATCGGACAAAAAAAAAACAGTAACCGAAAGGAAAAAAGAAATACAACAAAAATTTAAAATGGGATTGTTAGTGGATGTCCCAAAAGCTGGATTTGGAAAAACCAATAGCGGCAATACTTCCAGAAGATTCTCAGACCCAAAAGTAAGTTTAAATATTACTGGAATAGATCAAACATTAATCAAAAGACTAAAAGTTATATTAGAAGTGATCGCAAGTGGGCACAAAGTTGATACGGAAAAATATAAAATGTATGCACATGAAACCGCACAATTATATATAAAATTGTACACGTGGTACCCAATGCCTCCAACTATTCACAAAGTTTCTATACATGGTTGCGAAATTATAAAGGAAGCTCTCTTGCCGAGGCGGCTGAGGCTAGAAATAAGCATTTCTGCACATAAAGGCAAAATTATTCTAGACAATTCTCAAAAGAATCGTGAGAACATTGACGTTCTAAAGGATTAAAAACACTTGGTATTACTGTTTCCCAAATATTATTCAGATTTCTCTGACAAATGTTTCGGCCTTTCGACAATTATCAAAGAGTTATAACAATTTTGATCACCGAGCCGTTTCAACTTTAATCAGTCATCAAAAATAACATGTTTCCAAATGTACGGGTGTGATCAGCTGTTTCAACACCACATTTTAATAGAATTTGAATACCTACATTAAAAACTGGTAACACTAAAATAACCGTGTTTTGTGTTTTTACTACACAAATAATATTTTTCCAAAATAAAGTATATTATTTTACTTGTTATTTGTAAAATAATTGTTTGTAATTAACTTTACGTACGTTTTTGTAATATAGGCAATCCACTAACCCTGACTTTAACTCCGAGACGCTAGCAAGGTTGCCTACGCATCGGGCTGTAAATTTTCCCATCACAGAATGGCAAAGTCAGGCATCATTTAATTAAATCAAAATAATTATAAAACATAATCACACCTAAATGAAATTTTGCACCAGCATTCATACAACCTTGATCTAGAATTACGTTCAAACCGTAATTCGATAGCTTACTAGGTATTGTCTCTAGAGCGTCTGAAAGAGGTAACTGGGAGGGTTATTACAATTAAAAATTAAAACCGCGATCCTATCGCACATATGTGGGTTCTAAAGAAACCTCATGATGTCCTTGCAAACATGCACGACGCCGCATACAAGTAGGATGAGCTCGCGGCCGTAATTCAGGAAAAACACCTGAAATCGACCCCGAAAAAAGCATCCAATGAAATAATTAATCACGGCCAGGTCTATTACAGAAGAGCCGCCAAAATCGTACCACACATAGAATAGATTACACACTATCCAACGAGGGAAGTTTCATCTCGATCCGATCAGGAATTATCGAGAAATTGATCAAAGCATCATTGTATTATATTATACATTTTAGCATCATATAAAAAGGGCCTACGTGACAAAAACGAATGCAAGCCAAATAACCATTACAAGCCTCTTGAAATCCAGACGCAACGGCAACAATACCTAGCTTATATATTCAACTTAAGCCAGATTTTAGGAGAGTTCGTCAATTTCTCGAGGGCAAAACACACGTTTTTGCGAACCGTCGCCGCGCACGGGTCTTCCTGGTGAAAATTTCATTTAGGCCATTATTTCCAAATTTTAAAATCAACCAGTAGGTTCTCAACGTCGCGTTATTATATTAAATCAATCCAGTCAAATTACCTTGTCTTCGGCCGTGCCGAAATTAATTTAAATTCAATTTTACATGTGGCGTCATTTACAAGCATTTTCCAAAAGTTGTTAAAGTGGTTAAATTTATTGTGGCCATAGATTTTATTGCTGCTATTATGAAGCCCTTCCTGTCGATAGGTAAATAAAGGCTTTCGTACACAAATATTTAAAAAAAAAAATACTCGACTCGTATGTGTAAACTAAGAGTGACTAGTGAGCGCAATCAATTTTTTAGGATTACAGCGTTGGAACTTGGTGAGAGAATTCTAATTTGATTCGACGCTCGTAACTAGGTCGTCGCCGCTAGTATTACCATATGAAACACCTGCCCTAATTTTAGTGTTTAATTAATAATTTTGTTTTTCTCATACAAGCAATTAATCAGTCACTTATTTTATTCTGCATTATCGTTTACCATTATAGATAATAATTAATTATCAATTATCTTAACCTCATCTGTTTTACAAATCGTTTTTAAATTTTTACCTGTACCTTGTCGTTGAAAGAAATTAATGTAGCTTCCATGTCTAAGCCATTTTCATTAAATTTAAAAATTTCAATGCCATTGCAATTATCGTTTGTTAAATTATTTCCTACACTAAGGCTTTGTAAATTAATAATCTCTTTATTTTCGATAAAAGTTCATGACTTGGCCGATCATTGAAAGATCTTTTATTAATTTTATCCTCAACGACAAATACGCTATAAAGGGCTAAGATTTATAAGATAAATTACCATTGTCAAGAAGTTAAAGTTCGATTTACTTCACTAGTTTAAAGTATAAAGATCAAATTCGCTTTGTCAAAGGAAATAAAATTATTTGTTGCAAAATTGACGAAAGTGGACTTACTGAGGAAGAAGTGGAAATAAGTCTGCTAGAAAAGACAATCAGCGAACTTCAGGAAGATGGGGAAATGAAAAATAGACATATGAAAAAGTTAAAAGACGAAAATAAATTATTTATTAAACAAGCATTGAAATGTGAAAAAGATATGAACGAACTGATAAGGGAGCAACAAAAAACTATTACAGAACTGAAGTCACAGATAAAAATATTAAACGAGCACATTGACGAGGCAAAAACAAAAATAACAAAAAGTATCAGCACGTAGACAATAAAAAGTACCAGAAATTCAACTACATCAACCAACTTCACAACGGAGGAGAAAAATATTATAAGTGAACTACGTACCCAAATAAACAGCGCTGATAAAACATCTACATACAGAGTGAACATACAAACAGGACAAGCCGCAGAAACCAGCAAATGTAAAACGACAAAGTATAAATTAATTGCTAGCCCTGGCAAAACCTCTCTAGATGCACTAAATGGCAAAAAAAGAATTCTACTTCTCGCAGACCAGATGGGTAAAGGTATGAACTCTATTTTAAGAAGAAACCTAAAAAACTGTATGGTTACCTCAGTCATTAAACCCGGTGCCTCACTTTCTGCAGTAATAGCAAATATGCAAAATCTGGACAAACATTTAACAAAGACAGATGTTATTGTTGTAATGGCTGGTTTAAGCGATCTTCTAAATAGATCTTTTCCTTCTTTTAAAACAATCTGAAAATTTTAAAAAATGTAGTCACACGAATATAATTTTTTCATCGGTACCTTTTACAAAAAGTATCAATATAAATAGCAGTATTTATAAATATAACTGCAAGCTTAATGACTTTTAGTGAAATTAAATAAAGTGACAGAAGGAATGTAAAATATTACGAAATAAATAAGGAAACCAATAAAAATACATATACAAATGACATATCAGATATTATTAAGCACAGTTTTCTTCCCAAGTCGCTGATTTTTGTACCCACACCCCATTGCATTCAAACCGAAGACTGCTCATCAAGCATTCAACAAAATAAAGAACCATTAAGTGTAGATAGGACCAGTGCGGAAGACTTAGTGGAAATAATTGAACTCTTGAACTCACATCGTATACACAAACAAACGATGCACCTAACCTTACTTCAGATGAAATAAGTACCAACCAAATTAATGACTCTTTTTTATACCCGCGCTTGTCACAGATAACATTAGCTGAATAAACATGATATCTGAAGAAATTAATAGTGGGTGTGCAAAATTTAATTTTTCTCTATTTCACTTAAATATTCAGTGTCTCAGAATAAAGTTGATGAATTATCACTCTTTTTGGACAATAAAAACTTTGATGTTGTGTGCTTAACTGAGCACTGGCTAGTTGATGAACAATGTCTAAAATCTATTAAGTTATTAGATTACACTTTATCATCCTTTTTTATACGCAACAGTCATTTTCATGGTGGTGTAGTAACATATGTGAAAAATAATTTAGCATTTAAGACCATTGACGTTAATAAATACTGTGTTGATATTGAAGCAGAATTTTGTGCAACTGAGTTGACTGATTTGAAATGTATTGTGATTGCAGTGTATAGATCCCCTATACGAAAATTTTCATGATAAACTAATTGAGCTATTGGAGTACTGTACAAATAATTATGAAAATATTTTACTGGCTGGTGACTTCAATATTAACTTTAGGGGGCAACGGCCAATCTGAACGAATTTATTTATTTAACTTCCACTTTTGGTTTAAATGTTACTATTTGTGAACTAGAACTAGAGTTACAGATAGATCATCAACTTGTGTTGACAATATTATTACTAACTTTGATGAGACTGCTTTTACTCTAGTGTGATAGATCTATGTCTATGGGATCACTACCCTCAGTGTTTTCTACTGAATTCTGTGGAAAGAAAGAGTCACACCAGTGATGCTTTCAGAAGAATCATTACTTCTCGTAGGATCAACAAATTGAAAAAATCCCTTAATGCGCTTGATTGGACTAGCTTCAATTTTATATCCCATGATAATATCGATGGGTGTGCAAATCTGCTTGTAAATAATTACCAGAGCCATATTGAAAAATTATTCCCTTTGTCTAAGATTTCAACAAGTAAATCTAAATTACAACCTTGTTACAAATACAAAATTAACAAATAATGATTTTAATGACTTCTTTGTCAGTGTTGCTGACAGTATCGTTAATTCCATTATAGACACAGGTTACGAAGCCACAGAATTTCTAAGTAATGTACAAAAACCATCTTGTTCTTTTTTTTATATCCAACTACACCACAAGAAGACATAAATGTTGTTATGTCCCTAAAAAATACCAGCTCACTTGATATTTATGGTATTAATATTACCATGTTAAAAGAAACTATCAACATTATTGCTGTACCTCTCACTAATTTGTTCAATGTTTGTTTCGATAAAGGTATTTTTCCTGATGCTTCTAAAATAACCAAAGTTATACCAATTTTTAAAAAAGGAGACATGTCTCTTCTCGATAATTATCGTCCCATATCCATTATACCAATTTTTGGGAAAATTTTGAAAATTCTATTGAAAATAAGCAAAAGCAGCTTCTTGTGTCATTGACGATATAATTGCAGCACTCGAGCAATGTCTTTACTCTTCTGTTACACTATGTGATCTAAGTAAAGCTTTTGATTGCGTTTCTCACGAAATATTAATCCAGAAACTAGAAATTTATGGTATTAGAGGATTATCTTTGTCTTTATTTAGATCATATCTTGAAAACAGAAGACAGTGTATTTCTCTTAATAATAAAAGCTCTGACATTAAAATCAATAAATATGGAGTTCCGCAAGGTTCCGTATTAGACCCAATTTTTTTTATCGTCTATATTAACGATTTGCGTTCATTCCTTGACGTTATTAAATGTACGTTATTTGCTGATGATCTGACCCTAAAAAACTCTTCTAAAAATATAAAAGAACTAGAAAATCAAGTAGTAGTAGCTACAGAAAAAGCTGAACAATGGTTCTCTGCAAATAAATTAAAATTGAACAAAAATAAAACTCAAACTTTAGTTATAAGTACTGACTCGACTATTAATAATGGTAATAGTGTTAAGTTAATAGGTATAACTATCGATGACGGTCTGAAATGGGATGTGCATATTCACCAGTTATCCAAAAAATTATCTAGCACAATCTTTGTCATCAGAAGATTGAGTAAACTTATAAATAGACACTCTACTAGCAGTATATTATGGCTTATTTCATTCACACTTAAACTACGGAGTGATACTCTGGGGTAACTCTAGTCATTCACAAAGAGTTTTCATACTTCAAAAAAGAATTGTTAGAATTCTTTGCTGACGTTCCTTACCTTGAGCACTGTAGGCCATTGTTCATTAAATTAAAAATAATGTAACTGCCAAACCTGTACATTTACCATAGCTTACTAGAAATACATAGTAAAAAAAGTCAACTGCAGACATACTCCGATGTGCATTCTCATAATACTAGGTAAAAAGATAATACATATATTCCTAAGTATAGGCTGTCCAAATCCAAGAGCAATTCTCTGGACGTCAATTTATACAATAAATTGCCTAGTGATTGGAAATTATTAAATAATATGAATTTTAAAACTAAAATTAAGTCTTTTTTATTGAGAAACTGTTTCTATTTCGTGGATGAATATCTTAATGCGAATGTAATGTGATGTTTTTAAACTATCGATATGCATTAATCGTAATGTACTGAGCTGTGCACATTCATGTGTACATGAACTCTAGTTGTATTGTTTTATTATGTTTGTATCATGTTATTTGTTTTATTCTATCTGTATATATTTCTGTTATATTTTTTATATTTATACTTTTATATCTTTATATTAGGTACCTGTACTAGGCTGTGACTTGCCACAAATGTATTAAACATGTATAGTGGTCAAATAAAGATCTATCTCTCTATCTATCTGTCATAATTTCATTCAGTTATATATATATATATATATATTTTATTTTAATTTTCCTTTAATAATTTTGTTTTTGTTTTGCCTTTTCTCAATTTTGTTTGCATTTAGCGAATTCTACGTTTTAGGTAGCGCCCTCTCTGGGGAAACATATGTATGTTCCCCATTTTAAGTAGTTTTAAGGTACATTATTAACCGCTTATTGGTAATTGGGCATCTATGCGCAATTAGATAGCCTCCACATTGTAACCACTTCAATCTTTTTCTCATGCTTGTTCTCATGTTTTATTGTAATATACCCCTAATTGACACGAATTACGCCTTTTATTTTCCGCACCAGTCAGGGGCGTATCAAAGGGGGGTCATTACAAAATCGACTACCTACTTCCATAATTAAACGACATTCATATCTAGTGGTTGGACGGGGGGAACGGACTTTGATGAAATCTTGGGCGCACAGCATCAACACAGTCCCCACAAAATAGTTTATATGATACGATGGAAGGTGCAGATGAGGCGAGCAATAACAGTATTATGAAGGAATATAGAGAAACTAATGAAAGCACTTCAGAAGTCGGTCGATACTATAGTCAATTCAGGCAGTGAGCCAGGTTCCTCAATCACAAGTAAGGTAACAGGTTCTTCAAACAAACAAAAATACCTCAAGTTTAACGAATATCTCTATATAAAAAATGAACGGAAGGAAGAAAAAGAAAACAGGAAAAAATTATTTGAACAGCAAAAGTGGGAGGAAGAAAAGGAATTAAGGAAGGAAGAAAGTAATGCTTTATTAAAACTGGCTGAGGCTCTGTCTAAAAGAGACTGATTACCTACTGATTTTGTTTTTTTTTGTTATAAGTTTATCTTTATATTAATTTTCAGTGTTTTTATGAATTTTATTACTTTTTAAAAATTACATTTATTTAACAAATTGACAAGTTATTATTTTATTAAAATGTTATGAACAGTTATTCTTTTTTTTATTACATTTTAATATATAAGATGACTTTATTCATTAACCTAATGTTACGTGTTTACACCCCTTTGAAAACACCCTGTTTAATGGATCCGAAAATTAAAATACCAGGATAACACTATACACTGATTTTTTAACTTACATATTAATTACAACTATTAATTACTTCACTAATATTACAACTACCGTAACTCAATAAATTAGTCACTTTATTACTTTGCTCACTTCTTCTTAATCAATCTCAACTCACTATCTGTACTAAACTGTTGTCTCGCTATCAGAACTGTACTGACTGTACTACACTGACCATTTGAACTGTACTTACTCAGCATAATCACTAACTCTTCTTTTATAGTCGTAGGTTATTGGTTCTGGATCTTTCTACTACATTCCAGCACATTGTACAATGTTCCAGAGGACGTCTGTAATCTTTTATATTTTTGTAAATGTCTCTGGATAGGTTGAAACACACAACACCTAATTTAAAATCTAATTAAAAAACAAATATTGTTCACGATATCATTTCAAAATTGAACTGCTTCTTTGTCTTCACTTTCAGTTTCTTCTTCGGCGTCAAGCTCAGGGTCAATTTCTTCAATAGGTGCCTGGTGACAGTAAATCCGATGGATTTTCCTCTAATTTCTTATAAATTTGGCAAAATCGCCACACGCGAGCATCATGGGCAGAGCCTGGCCAACCACAATAAACATTTATAAATATTGCCTTGGCATCAGAGATTCCCTGCAGCTGCAAAGAATGTAAACCTTTTCTATTGTAAAAGAGTTATCTCCTGTTGGATCAGGAATGGGTATATGTGTTCCATCAACACATCCAAATACATCAGAAACGTAAAAATATACAAACATTTCTTAGTAATACAAAACAATATTATTTCTTTGAAAAAAAAAATATAAGAAAGTATATCTACTACACATCAACATTTTTTTGCAGCGCCCTTCGCTTGAAATCATATATTTAAATTTTTTAGTTTCTGGCCACAGCTTCCTACCCAACGACGATGATTTCGGAGACATTGAATGTTTGCTGAAAAGACAGCAGTACATGTACAGTATAGAGGATTTTGAAAACGTTATAAGAACTTGTCGGAAGAAAAATCCACTGGTTGTAGAAAGGTTAAGAAAAGAAGACTGTTTTTCTACTTTAAAGTTAGAAAATCAAATTACAAATAGAAAGAAGTCCACAGATGACATAAAAGTTAATTGGTTACGTATGGAAAAAATCAAAATATAAAGGAATTATCCATTTAGTATTTTTATTAAAGAAAATTATAATCAAGAACAAAGCTACATGTAAATAGATTTAAAAAGAGAATACAAGGATGAGAGGCATTATTAATGCAACTGCAATTGCCATTACTGTGGCCTAATAGCAAACCTATTTCTGTAAAGAAACTTAAAGACATTAAATCTTTTCTGCATCATATTCCGGTAGATTGCCAAGACTTGTATAAAAATTTAGTTTCTGATAAAACCGTACAAGATGACATTGATGGTTACAATGGATCTTGGGATTTTGAGATAGAATTTGAAGACAACAACTAATAACAATAACGTTTTAATCATTTTATTTTTCAGTATTGTTTTAAGTTTTTTAAATATAAAAAAACGTTTTATTTATTTTCTGTTAAATGTAATAATAAATGTGAAAAATAAAATAACCTAAACAGAATTATAAAATTGTTTAAACAAAATTTAATTAATTTAAATTAAGCAAAAAGGCCCACTCAACAAAAATGAGATTTCTTAGTACAAAACTCCATTTATTTCATAATACCCTTATAAATTACCAAATGGGTATGATTATTGTCTACCAGCGCCGCGGCACGGATTTTTCTGCATAATTGTGCAGTTACTTTTGTATTACGTTCTATGGGTCGATTTGTTTCTGCTGTTATCTTGAATAAAAAATACATTGAATATAATCTCGGCGGAAAAGGTAAAATCTCAAAAACATCAAATTTTAAAACATTAATATCTAACTTAAATCGTCGAGTGAAGGTCGTATAATATCTTCACGGAAAAAGGGAGATTGACGTTTTGTCGGCATCGTAAATTGCACCGGCGAAATAAGAAATTCGGCCCTGCACGAGCGAATCAAAAACGGCTTTTTCTTGACATTTGTGACAAGTGTTGCACGAATTATTGACTAGGCCGCCGTGACCGCTAGCAGTGATCTCCGCTTTTCTGCCGATAGTCTATATCCAGGTAGCAGAGTGAAGTTAATTTGATGGTTTATAAAGGAGATTTTTGATCGTCGACGTCATCGTCCCAATAAATGACGTACCAGCGTCGTGAGGTCTAAATCGTACTTCTGACGTCATCATAGAGACATAATTTTGACGTCATTAATTTGGCATGGTTAACTTCAATATGCCTTGTTTGTGGCCGATATGAAAATGAAGTGGAGAAATTGCCAAATTACAATCTAGGGTGGCACGTTAAAAGATTAATGTTTGAATAATTATCTCCATATTTATACCATACCAATATTATATTAGATGACAAATAATATATATTTATAGTATAAATATGGATAATTAAAAATACTGAATGCTAATTTAGTAGAGTGTGGATGTAACACAGAATTACTATAGAATATCCCCCAGCAATTTTTAAACTTTACCGCCATAGGCATACACCATCTAGACGTGACTTCTACTCTTATGAGAAGGATAAAACATATAGGCGTCTTTATTGTCAATGTCAATTGTCAATTTTAGTTCATGTTTCGTTTCGTGATGAGGATGGTTGAGAGAAAATATAAAAATATATAATATAATTTGTGTTGGTGCTGTATTCTAATATTCTGTATTCTACAATAATACAACCTGCTGTTTGATAGGTATGTATCTAAATTATGTTTGGCGTTTAGCACTACAGAGCTAACTCTATTTTCCAGTTATCGATATGTTTGCAGTTGTAGAATGTAATACAGACGAGCAAGATGGCGATGAGTTGTGTTTAGTTAATAAAAAGTGGTTTACCCCAAGGAAAAGAGAAGTGTCTTGGCCACCTTATAAGGATCAAACACAATACATTCGCGCTTTAAAAAGATTAGAAGATGTTAACACGGAAACCTGGAAAATATACCCAATATCAAGAATTTTCTAAGAGGTTGGTAAGTTATGCATAACTCACCAGTCAGTAATTTAAATTAAAGAATCCAACTGGTTAATTTTTTAAAATACCATAGTCCCCACTAACTTTCACACGATTGTTATATGCACTTCGTTGCCATTAAATTCATTTTTTTTAAAACTTGACATTTAAAATCTGATAAGTATACATATTTTTTATTTTTAGATAATTATGATAAAGCGTATGCCAAACTAAGAAAACGGGAAGTTACCTCTGATATTCAGACTGATAACGATGATCATATAACTTAAACGGCAACCACTTTCAAAAATTCAAACATTCTGCTCACCCCACAGACGTCCTTTAGCCATACCGGCCATTCTTTCTTTGAGAAACCTTAAACTAACATCTTGGCATATTTCCAGCCTTATGAAAATTGGTATGTTGGGGAGGCCAGTAGCTCTTAGACTATGATGCAGTGGCGTCGAGTGAAATAAAAATCGTAGGAATTATAGTAATTTTATGTAGATATTGTTATGAATTACACCCCCTTGGAACTGGAAATTGATACGCCTATGCCTAATATTGAGTGACTGGAAACTTGTAGAAAGAAATGGACTTTTTCTAGAGTATGTTGAGAAGATTCTCGATTGTTTCTGGGTGGATCTAGAGAGGCAATTTCGGAGTATATAAGGCGCGATTACCAGCGCAGAGGGAGAAGTTTACTAAACTGAAATTAAAGCGAAAAAGTGAGGTTAAATATAAAGTAAACAAAGTGTAAAGGTTATTTAACCCATTAGTGCATATAACCCTTTAAAACGGATGCTAACATTTTATTTGCCAGCACCTTACAGAAACATATTTATAGCGCCAAGCAAGAATAGACTAGTTCAGTAAGCCTAGTAAAGTGACAGACAGGTGCAATATTGAATATTATTGCCGTACTGTGTTTAATAATTACCAATATGGATCCAAGTTTGTACTCTTCTAGACATGGAGGGTGAGTACCCCGTATTTTAGCATTTAATTCCTTTCAAGGGTTTATATGTTGCAAAAAATATAAATTATGGGTTATGCTAGTGATCCTCATACATTTGTTAGTTTTATAATTGTTATAATATTTCAAAATATACCACTTTTTACAATATCCTCTTAAACGCATATAATACATATTTTTAGTTTTATGTTTTTTTTAGGTTGTCTCTTCACGATTTGCTGGCAGGTTTAGAAGAGGACGACTTATCCGAAATTTCAAATTGTAAGCATACTTGTATTTACATTGAGCCGCCAGAAAATGATAAGGCTCAGACCGAGGAGGACAGTGATCTTTCTGATCAGGAAGAGGGTAATATAAATCACTTGCCTCGAGGAATTCTCAAGCAAAGGTGTGAGGTAGTATATGGAACTGAATTCGAAAGTGACGAAGACTATGGTGTGCCATTATCCACCCTAAAAGAGCGATTGATTGAATCACCAGAAAACATTAGAACTCAAGTCGAGGAGGACAGTAGCCTTTTGAATCAAGAAGAGGTAATATTTGAAAATGAATCTGAAAGCGACGAGGACTTTGATGTGCCATTATCCGTTCTACAGCAGCGATTCATGCAGTTACCATCTACCTCTACATCCAAACCCTCAACTTCAAAGTCACAGCCTAAAAAAGCGAAGGGAAAAAAGACCCATAAGTGGTCTAACACTGTTCCAAGTTATATTCTGAATTTAAATTGTTACCCTAAACCACCATCAGATGAAGCAAAAGCTGCACAAACACCCATAGATTTTTTTAAACTATTTTTTGATGAAAAACTGTTGAATCACATTCTCAACGAAACCAACAGATGTGCAAAAGCCAAAGACCCAAATTTAAATTTTTCTTTTGATGAGTTGCACATCATGTTTGGGGCACTATTGCTTTCTGGATATGCGAAATACCCAAATAAACGAATGTTTTGGAACAGTAACGATGACACCCCGAAAATTCTGTTGAATGCTATCAGGCTGAATCGATTTGAGCAACTTCTCAGACACACTCATTTTAATAATAATTTGGTCAATGATAATACTGACAAACTGTTCAAACTACGTCCTCTTCTTGACAGTCTCAATTTCAATTTTCGCAAACACGGAGGTTTAGATGAACATTTGTCTGCAGATGAGAGTATGATACCTTATTACGGTAACCATTATGCCAAGCAATACATAAAAGGGAAGCCAATAAGGTTTGGTTTTAAAAATTGGGCTCTATGCACCAGCAGTGGATATATGGTTGCTTTTGAGATTTATACGGGAAAATCTGAAAATACAAAAAAAATTGGTTTAGGTGGAGATGTGGTTATATCATTGATCAAAGCGGCTGAAATACCACCCAATGCGGGGTATAAACTATACGTTGACAATTACTTTACTAGCATGGACTTGCTTACACATTTGCCTGAAATAAAAATATGTACCACAGAAACTATAAGAACTAATCGTATGGAGGGATGTCCTTTTCCAAGTAAAGAAGACTGGGCAAAGAGAGAAAGGGGTGAATATAAATTCTTGTCCACTGGTAAAGTACTACTTACCCAATGGAAAGACAATAAGGTGGTAACAGTGGTTACAAATTTTGAGAATAACAATGTAACAACTGCTAAAAGGTGGTGCAGGATAACGAAAGGAAAAAAACAGATTTCTCAGCCACAAGTAACAGCTCATTATAATAAGCGAATGGGTGGAGTGGACAAGATGGATGGACTAGTTGCGGCATATCTCTCAAGGCAACGTCAAAGAAAATGGTATTGGCCAATTTTTCAATATCTTGTGGTAAATGGTTGGCTGCTGATGAAGAAGCTAAAACCAGATGACCCAAACTGTGCGAACCTCCTCACTTTTCGACGGTATATTGCCGTAAGTTTCTTAAAAACATACGGCACTGCACCATTACGCTATCGAGTGTCTGCACCGGGTGAAGATGTTAGATTTGACAATATTGGTCATTTGGTTCCAGCCTTATGAAAATGAAGTGGAGAAATTGCCAAATTACAATCTAGGGTGGCACGTTAAAAGATTAATGTTTGAATAATTATCTCCATATTTATACCATACCAATATTATATTAGATGACAAATAATATATATTTATAGTATAAATATGGATAATTAAAAATACTGAATGCTAATTTAGTAGTGTGTGGATGTAACACAGAATTACTATAGAATATCCCCCAGCAATTTTTAAACTTTACCGACATAGGCATACACCATCTAGACGTGACTTCTACTCTTATGAGAACGATAAAACATATAGGTGTCTTTATTGTCAATGTCAATTGTCAATTTTAGTTCATGTTTCGTTTCGTGATGAGGATGGTTGAGTTGTGATAAAATATAAAAATATATAATATAATTTGTGTTGGCGCTGTATTCTAATATTCTGTATTCTACAATAATACAACCTGCTGTTTGATAGGTATGTATCTAAATTATGTTTGGCGTTTAGCACTACAGAGCTAACTCTATTTTCCAGTTATCGATATGTTTGCAGTTGTAGAATGTAATACAGACGAGCAAGATGGCGATGAGTTGTGTTTAGTTAATAAAAAGTGGTTTACCCCAAGGAAAAGAGAAGTGTCTTGGCCACCTTATAAGGCTCAAACACAATACATTCGCGCTTTAAAAAGATTAGAAGATGTTAACACGGAAACCTGGAAAATATACCCAATATCAAGAATTTTCTAAGAGGTTGGTAAGTTATGCATGACTCACCAGTCAGTAATTTAAATTAAAGAATCCAACTGGTTAATTTTTTAAAATACCGTACTCCCCACTAACATTCACACGATTGTTATATGCACTTCATTGCCATTAAATTCATTTTTTTTAAACTTATTAAAAACATATTTTTTATTTTTAGATAATTATGATAAAGCGTATGCCAAACTAAGAAAACGGGAAGTTACCTCTGATATTCAGACTGATAACGATGATCATATAACTTAAACGGCAACCACTTTCAAAAATTCAAACATTCTGCTCACCCCACAGACGTCCTTTAGCCATACCGGCCATTCTTTCTTTGAGAAACCTTAAACTAACATCTTGGCATATTTCCAGCCTTATGAAAATTGGTATGTTGGGGAGGCCAGTAGCTCTTAGACTATGATGCAGTGGCGTCGAGTGAAATAAAAATCGTAGGAATTATAGTAATTTTATGTAGATATTGTTATGAATTACACCCCCTTGGAACTGGAAATTGATACGCCTATGCCTAATATTGAGTGACTGGAAACTTGTAGAAAGAAATGGACTTTTTCTAGAGTATGTTGAGAAGATTCTCGATTGTTTCTGGGTGGATCTAGAGAGGCAATTTCGGAGTATTATAACTTAATAATTTTTATTTGGGGTTTAACCCATTTAAAATATTAATTTTTAAGTTATTATAAGAAAGTTAAAGGAACCTGAAAATGTAAAAAGATAAATAAAACAAACAAAGTTATAATAAGTGACTCTATTTAACTTAAAAGCATGAGATCACAGGGGTAGGCGAATCACAAAACATCCTTTGTTTAAAGCACCATAAAACAATATAGATTTAATAAACAAATATGCTGAAAGGCAATACTGACTTCCAGTAGACTGAAAATATGCAAAATATAGGTATAACATGAAATGCGTCTGGCCAGATCCAAGCGAAATGAATAAACTAATATAAACGTTACTAAACAATAAAATGGTACAAAAATCTTAATCTCAGTAATATAATTACATAGAAAACCCGACAAATACAATATCGATAGTTCGTTACCGAAATAACATGGATTTTAGGCACTAAACGGAGAAGTCTTACGACGCGGCACTTAAAATAAAAAGTTTGCAACGATGTCGCGAAGAATGCACTAATAAAAGTTTGTCTTTGAAGAAAACCATTAATTTCCAACTCAGGAAATAATGTTTGGAACTTTTTAATTCACGTTCCAAACCTCCAAGGAATTAAAATAGGAAACGTAATACAAACGTTTTTAGACGCCGTTAATTATGGCGGCCGTCACCAAAACAGGAACAAATGTTGTGAAAATGCTACTTACAGTTTGATTTTTCTGTTCTAGGCACTCACTACTTAATTTAACAAATTACAAAACATTGACACTATCTATGATAGTAATAACTTTGCAAAGCTAGCAGGTTTTAATCACCATACTTCTCAAATTTGTAAAAACCCAACCAGTTGAATAATTCTTACAACCTCTTCGTTGGATATCTCTAGTCGAAGTCCAAGTCCCAACTCGACTCGAAAGCTACTTTCCCTTTCTCTTGAAAGGAGCGCTCGCGTCGCACGGATTTTTAAATATCAACCTTGCATCTTCGCGGGTAGATACCATGCCAGGGTTGGCTTAAGGTAACTTTTAAGATCAATTATCGATTTAAATAAGTATTTTAACCAAATTAATCTCCTTATTACGTGAAATAAAATGGACCCGTTACATTCCCCTTCTCCTCAGTAGCGGGCGAGTTCCTCTAAGGAAAGAGACCGTTAAGATTTAATAGGTAAGAAGATATAAGAAAATATTTCTCTTTAGCTTAACTCAGACATACTTCATTCGCTTCGCTTTCATCGACAACACTTTAAGCTAAAGAGATAAACATACAACCAAACAAATTACAAACTAACAAACTAACACACACCTGCGCAGGATTTCACTCATCTAACATACATACAAAAGAGAAAAGGGATTTAATTTATACTAAAGGGGTAGGTAAAAAGGTAACGTAAGCGAGATGGAGAACGTAAACAATTATTTAAAACAAAAATGAAGCTAAACGGAGATACAGAAAATGGGAATCGAACCCACGAGTTAACCAAATTCTTAATATCCCAATAATTCATTGAGCGGTACTTAAAGTAGATAATATACAAAACCGTAGTATTACGTACCGAATGCAGAAATAATGGATAAGCGAACGTAAATCAACTTAACCTAAGGTATAACTAACATTATATAAATTGCCATATTAATGACAAAGTAAGATAGAAAAGGGAAAAGAGAAGAAGTCATAAAAGGGGGAGAATTTTAAATATGGCTCTCTTCACACCAAAATGTTCAGACTCTTAGTGACCCTGTTACTAAGGAATGAGCGTTTCGGCTGGAAAGAGGGGACACGAATAACGCAGGACGCAGCCAATCGGGATGCCCGAAAATTTAAACTTTACAAAGACGCATGGGTGCCTAGCAATAAGGTCTTACCACCAGTAGGAAGCCCTTCCTACCCACCGTGGGAATTTGCCTCGGAGTTAAAGACCCAAGATGATACCCCAATGCTTCGGGCAAAGGGACTGACCGCATCATCGCTCGCTACCCCGCGTCCATGGCCAAAACACTCACCAGCGCGTCATCTAATAATTGTTCTGAACATTATAGAAGGATAAAATATAAGATAATGAAAGGTTGTTGACTATGTCAACACGAAGATTTTCAATCTTCTTACTAAAACAGGAAGATATCTTGCCTAGACATAACTAGTCAAGATAAACGTAAGCATAATAACATCTCGCACTAGTTCTACTAGCCAAGAAAACGTAAACAGTAAACATCTCGCACTAGACTTTGCTAGTCAAGATTAAGGTAAACATCTCGCACTAGACTTTGCTAGTCAAGATAAAGGTAAACATCCTGCGCTAATACGTCTATTAGCCAGGGGAAGAACAGGTAAACTAGTTTTCAACTAGACCCTGCACTCATAATAATGAGCCAGGAAAAGGTACTATAACACTTCTGCACTAATTTTTATCTTAGCCAGAAAACGCAAACGCAACGTACGTAAAAATCGTGTGCGTGACAAGCTAAAACCCTGCATTAAGCCACAGCTTAACCAGGAAAGGTAAGGTAAAACTAAAAACAGACCGAGACAACTAAACTTAACTCTGACCTTGCACACAGCAAGCCAGAAAAGAGACTAAAACATGAAAAGGTACTTAAAGATAAAGATAGATATACTTGCCCCTGGCCTTGCATAGAGCAAGCCAAAAAAGAAAAGCAAAATAAATAAAAGTAAAAGGAAAAGATAAGAAGGAGGGCAGAAATTTATACAAGCAATTATTAACAACTTTAAAATTAGGATACTGGTCTGGAAAATTAGTGACTTTAGCGATCATAGTTAGGTACCAAGCATCAGGTTTTAAAGAGTTTATGTCTAATGTATTAACATTTCGCGATAAGGCATCGGGAATAACATTTTGAGTGCCGGGCCGGTGTTGAACATCAAAGTCAAATTGTGACAACCGTAAACACCAACGGGACAAACGACCTGTAGGCTCTCGAAGACGATGTAACCAGGTCAAAGCAGAACAATCAGTAATCACTGTAAACTTAGTTCCTTCAACAAACCCGCGAAATTTTTCAATTCCATGTATAATTCCAATAAGTTCACGCTCTGTTGCGGAATATTTTCGTTCTGCAGAAGTTAATGCTCTACTGGCAAAGGCAATAGGATGCTCTGCACCCTGTATTCGTTGAAATAAAACCGAACCAACGCCCACATCGGACGCGTCTGTTTGGATAAAAAAGGGTTGGGTAAAATCAGGGGAAACCAAGACTGGAGCTGTAGTCATTCTTTGTTTAATTTCCACAAAGGCTACTTCCGCTTCATCAGTCCAAACGATAGGCTGGCCTTTCTTTCGACCTTTCAAAAGAGAAGTAATTGGCGCAGCTATTGTCGAAAAGTCCTTAATAAATCTACGGTAATAAGAGACTAGACCAATTAAACGTTTAATCTCTGTAGTATTAGTAGGGGTCGGGAAATTTACAATGGCCGAGACTTTATCCGGATCAGTCCGGAGACCATGTTCATCAATAATAAAGCCAAGAAAAGAAAGCGAAGATCTACAAAATTCACATTTTTCTAAATTAATGCGGAAGCCAGCCGCAGCAAGACGTTCACTAAGCAACTTTAGCGAAGCAATATGACTCTCAAACGTCGACGAAGCGATAATCACATCATCTAAGTAAACAAAAGCAGAACCATTTAATAAATCTGGACCCAAAACTCTTTCCATCGTACGCTGTAGCATTTGCGGACTATTAGAAAGGCCAAATGGCATCACCACAAATTCATAAAGACCCATACCAGGTACACAAAACGCTGTCTTTTCACAAGACGATTTCTCTAACGGAATCTGCCAGAATGCTTTACGCAAATCAATAGAGGTAAGGTAACGAGAATCTCTTAAACGGTTTAAGATAGAGTCTATCTGCGGAAGTGGATATGCATCTTTAGTGGTGACTGAATTTAATTTACGCCCGTCAAAACAGGCACGTAATTCTCCATTTTTCTTTTTAACTAATAAAATTGGAGAAGACCAAGGCGAATTAGAAGGTCGTATTACTCCTAATCGTAACATATCATTTACTTCTTTATGCAAATGCTTTTGCATAGCCGGGGATAACATATACTGTCTTTGTTTAAAAGGACGTGCATCACCAGTATCAATATAATGCTCAACTAATGAAGTCCTACCCAGAGTTTCAGAAGACAAATTCTCAAATTGTTGAATGGTTTCATTCAACATACGTTGATGCTCAAGGGTCAAAGATTCACGAGGTTGAATAGCATTTATCGTACTGATATTAATTTCAGGAAGAAATGACCAAGTATTTTGAGGAAAATTTAGACAAATATTAAACACAGAACCAAAATTAACTCCCAAAGTAAATGATTTTTCGATAGCCGGAACTACTAAACACTTAATGTCTTTGGTCACATTGCCAAGACTAAATGACAACACAGTTTCTCCTAAAACATCTTGAATTGCTCCATCGGCAGTAGTTACAGCAAAAGGTAAATTATTTATTTCATAGGGTATTTGATGTTCATCCAGAAATTCCAAACCCTTCCAGCCAATAACCGTATCAGAGGCACCACTGTCCAATAAACCAGTAGTAGGGACATTATTAATGCAAATTTCCAGGTGCGGACGAGAATCGCCTGGCATTGTGCTGCAAATTGGAGATACTACTGAGCGCAAGTAAAACTCACGTACTTTAGTCAGCCAGTTATTCCACTCTTCCGCGGAAGGCATAAATGAATTATTTAATTTCGGAATATTATCTACTATAGACGAAGACGAAAGAGGAGTTTCGTTAGTGTTTTGTTTAGGGAAATGACAAACTATCAACGTTATATCCAAATCAGAAAAACATAAAAACAATAAAGACTTAACATAGGACCACGACAGACCATCTAAACCACAACCTAATTTAGGAATAGCTAAAAACTGCACATTATTATTTATTACGTGTTCTTTTAATACACAAAGTGATGAGTACAAAGTTTCATAAGTAGGTTTGTCCGAAAAGTTTTCTTTAGTAACTAAATAGTAAATGAATCGTTCACTATCAATAAGGTAAGCCAAACCACCTGGACTTTGCTGCTGCGCGAGTAGCAAGTCTCTAGACTGAAATGTATCCCTAAATCGTACTGCTATACCTTGACCCATATGAAAATCAGCAGAGACGCAATGAGCCAAGGAAAAAAATTCAGGTAACAAAAGCAAGTCGCTTTCAATTTCGGAAAATTCTAAAAGAGAACCTTCTGGTAAAGCGGGAAGAAATAAGAAAGGAAAAGAAAATGTATTCTGTTTACCAGAATTAAATTGTGATTGGTCTAATTTTGTTTGTTGTTGTTTGAAGTACTTGACCCCTTGTTTGTATTGGCTTTTTGTTTGCAAGGCACAAATTTGGCTGTTTTTGGGGACAACACTGCTTGAAACGGGAGATTTCTGCACGATACCTGCCTGCCCGTTTTTTGACGAACAGTTTTTACAGGTATTGCTATAATTATCTTTAGTACCGCACTTAAAACAGAAAATACTTCTAGGTTCTGGACATTCTCGATGAGCATGTCCAGTTTGTTTACAATTCCAACAAGTAATTCTCGAAAGCGTACTCAAAGAGTTGGCTGAAATAGTTGGTCTAGATACCATTTTGGATGTAGAAGGAAATTCACTTAAAGAAAGACAGGCTAAATCAGGTTCTAGCAGACCTTGTTTTCTAGAGGGGGGAGGTTGATATCTATCATTTCTGCATTTTAATTCTTGTATAATTCTACATTTCTCTTTAAGATCACTCAAAGAATTTATTTCTGCAAGTACTAACTTATCCGTAAAGAAGGGATTTAAGTTTCGACGTATTTGTCTAACAATTTCTTGTTCTGTACGCGGAGTAGTAAGCCTATTAAATAAAGCTTCTACTGCAATAATATAAAAAACAACATTTTCTGAAAGACCCTGAGTTCGGGTTCGAATTTCCGCTAATAAAATATCTTCGTAGTCCACCGGGAGAAAATCACGTTTCAGACATGTGACTAATTCGGCCCATGAATGAACTTCTTTTTTAATATTTCGAAACCATAGTAAAGCAGGACCGGAAAACAAATCAATTGCGGAAGTAAAAAGAGATTCCTCACTAACATGACGTGCTTCACAAAGCTCTTTTACTTTTTCTAAAAATGACATAACACTTTCCTTTGATGAAAGTCCCGAAAATTTTATTCCCCATTTATTTATAGCTATAGGTTTAGCAAAAACCGTAATATTTGACCCATCTAACAATTTTGAAGCCCCCATAGTGGACGACGCCACTGGGGTAGGTAAACTATTATCTTCAGTTTCAGAAAAAAGGCCTAAAATTATTAATAAGGAATTTTCAATTTTATCCGCTAAATTTTTTTCATTTTCACTCTCAGGTTTTAGAAAGGTACAACGCCTCTGAACATGTAATAAACGCGACTCTATACGACGTATTTCTAATTCTGTCAATACTTGATCTTCACGTGTTAACAAGGAAAGTAATTTTGACAAAGTTTCATTTATTTCTTGTACTTCTGTAGCGAATTCAAAATCATTTTTCACCGTATACTTAAAACCTTCTTTTTCTTTCAATAATGCACCCCTTAACTGAGCGCGTCGCAATAATTGTGTACTTTCCGGTTCTATTTCCCTTGAGCATAGCTCAAAAACTATTTCTGTAGTCAATAAATCGTTTGGCTCCATTTTACTTATTAATTTTCTAAAGTCCCAAATAATATATAACGTACTGTATAATAAATTTCTACTAAAAGATTAATTTAACCAAAATACTCTAGGACGTTATTTTGAGAACAAAATATATTATAATTGCTATCTCAAGCCACAAAATATCAAACCATAAAAATGTAATTTACTGCAGTTACTTCAAAGCATGAGTCACGGTTAAGGAATTTATTGCCTGGACTACTCGGTAAACACTATACAAAAAACGCGTACCTGCTTGCTTCCGCAAATAAACACCCTAAATAAAATAACAAACACAAAATATGGAAATAAATTTCTGAAAGAGACATAAAATATATAATAATTAAACAAAAGCGTTTTGTGTTCGTTTTATGAAATTAGTTTCCATAAAAATCGAGCCCCGCGTGGGAAAGCCAAAATATAACTTAATAATTTTTATTTGGGGTTTAACCCATTTAAAATATTAATTTTTAAGTTATTATAAGAAAGTTAAAGGAACCTGAAAATGTAAAAAGATAAATAAAACAAACAAAGTTATAATAAGTGACTCTATTTAACTTAAAAGCATGAGATCACAGGGGTAGGCGAATCACAAAACATCCTTTGTTTAAAGCACCATAAAACAATATAGATTTAATAAACAAATATGCTGAAAGGCAATACTGACTTCCAGTAGACTGAAAATATGCAAAATATAGGTATAACATGAAATGCGTCTGGCCAGATCCAAGCGAAATGAATAAACTAATATAAACGTTACTAAACAATAAAATGGTACAAAAATCTTAATCTCAGTAATATAATTACATAGAAAACCCGACAAATACAATATCGATAGTTCGTTACCGAAATAACATGGATTTTAGGCACTAAACGGAGAAGTCTTACGACGCGGCACTTAAAATAAAAAGTTTGCAACGATGTCGCGAAGAATGCACTAATAAAAGTTTGTCTTTGAAGAAAACCATTAATTTCCAACTCAGGAAATAATGTTTGGAACTTTTTAATTCACGTTCCAAACCTCCAAGGAATTAAAATAGGAAACGTAATACAAACGTTTTTAGACGCCGTTAATTATGGCGGCCGTCACCAAAACAGGAACAAATGTTGTGAAAATGCTACTTACAGTTTGATTTTTCTGTTCTAGGCACTCACTACTTAATTTAACAAATTACAAAACATTGACACTATCTATGATAGTAATAACTTTGCAAAGCTAGCAGGTTTTAATCACCATACTTCTCAAATTTGTAAAAACCCAACCAGTTGAATAATTCTTACAACCTCTTCGTTGGATATCTCTAGTCGAAGTCCAAGTCCCAACTCGACTCGAAAGCTACTTTCCCTTTCTCTTGAAAGGAGCGCTCGCGTCGCACGGATTTTTAAATATCAACCTTGCATCTTCGCGGGAAGATACCATGCCAGGGTTGGCTTAAGGTAACTTTTAAGATCAATTATCGATTTAAATAAGTATTTTAACCAAATTAATCTCCTTATTACGTGAAATAAAATGGACCCGTTACAGTATATAAGGCGCGATTACCAGCGCAGAGGGAGAAGTTTACTAAACTGAAATTAAAGCGAAAAAGTGAGGTTAAATATAAAGTAAACAAAGTGTAAAGGTTATTTAAGAAGTTTTGTATAATCAGTAACTTATTAAATAAAGTGTTAGTGTTTATCTCTTGTTGAAATTATTTTAGAACCCACGGATTCATACAGGGTGTTTCCTAAAAGGTGGAAAACACGCAACAATATCAACGTTGGTATGTGAGATAGAAAAAAAACTGTAAAGGACTTTTTTTAAAGGAAATTTCACGAAGAAAACAGTGCTGCTTAAAAACAATTTTTCGCCACGTTTAACCCTGAAAAATCGTGAACTTAATAATTGAGATGTTTATAAATTTTATATAAATAAACAGACAAATAAACTTTAGCCCTGCAAAGAAAGTTGAGGATTTCTCTAAGAAGACAAAAAAAATGAAAAATATCAACTTTTCGATTTTATACGATTTTTAACATTTGTAACGTTAAATTAGATTCCCCCCATATATTTGTATGTGGGAATGTAAACTTAAAAATGAGTGAGGCTACGATTGTTTTTTTAATGTTGCCGTTGGTACCTGAGGAAAAAAAGAATATGAATTTTCTTCTTTACTTTTGTTGATCGCGAGGAGACGAGATAAAGTAATGTGTATCGGTGGCTAAGTAAGAATACTCCAGGAACCTTAACGTTTACTATGGGATTCTTAGAATCAGTATAACTTAGGTTCATTATGTTGTTATGTCTGGGGTGTTATTATAGCTTCATTTAAGGTAATTTTCTGTGTTACTGTTAGAAGGAAATTTCGTTGGTTAACCTAAAAATGATAAACGCACTTGTAATTGTTCAAGCTAATGCTATTTGCTATCACCTGTAGTGGATAATTTCTCATTTAGTTAAACAAATAAGGTTGTAAACATTCGAATTTACCTCTCCTTGGTCAGCTGTCGTATTTAAGAGTTAGAGAATAACGTGTTACCAACATTTGGTTCTAAATGAAACATCTAGTCATTAAATCGTGGATTTATTTATTTTATTGCTTATATGGTCCAATATGGGTTTTGCGTATCTTAGTTTTTATTCTAAGGAGAGTTTTAATCATTCTATGGCTGGAACTAATGTTCTGTTACTTATCAATTCCTAATGTATTTTCATATGAGATCTTGAATTGTGACTGGTCGTTAAAAACAAAAAAACAGGTGTTTAGGAAAAAAAAAACGTTGGTTTATAAAACCGGCGTGCTCTTCCTTTCTTTATTGAGTCGTCAAGCCGATTAGTCAAGATTTTTATAATTGCGTGTAAAAGCAATTCCAACTTAATTACGGGGATTATACGATAAAATTCTTACATTTGGAATGCCTAATTGTGTGTAGCTGTTTGAAGCCAAATTTTGTTATAGAGGACTTCTAAATAAGCACTAGATAGGACATCGTTGAATACCTGTTTGTGTCCTGACGATTTTGCGGGTAAGCACCATCTTGAATTTTCAGGAAATACTGGCTCCTAATTTTTGTCATTCTTTTATGTAGGCAATTTGGGTAATTTGAGATAATTTGGAAAACCTGGAAAATTAGACATTGTACTCAAGTGGTACTAAGTTACATATAATTGTGAAGCTGAATAAGCTGTGGATGTCTATTTGGTTTTTATCGAATGAAGTCATCGTTTTGGTATGATCACCTGGTCACATGTCACAGTTGAGACACATGGTTTCTGGTTATGAGGTCACATGAATTTAAATGTTGATGAGATACTGAAGCTGAGGTGTAGGTACATGAGGTTTTTGCAGTAACAACAGCATAGTAACCTGTACTATCAGATTATTGCTCAACGCTGGATACCGGATGAGTAGGTACCTTTTTTCTTAATGTTACCTACCAGGATAACTAAAAGTCATATGTGTAATAAGACGCTTTGCTGTTATATTTTAATCTTTACTTATTTCTCTATATATATGATATTTATGGTTAAATATTTTCATTAGTTACTCAATTAAGCATATGTGAAAATAAGACATGTGAGTAACTGCGCAGTTAACATCTTATTTACAGGTGTTTAAGGTATATCAATCTTTTTATTTACGTTGTTTATTGGCAGCATCAATATAGTGCGACACATTTTAATTTAACCTAACTATAAATCATTGACAGTACATCGTAGAGATCGTTACTAAATCGTCAGTATATTGTTAACAATTCATTTGCAGAATATCATTGATCAACCAATAGCAGTTTTGTAAAAAAGTAGACTAATTTTATTTATAAGTTATTGGTATAATAGTATTACTGATCGTAGATATAGCGAATAAAATTCTTTTTTGTTTAATTTCCTATTAATAATATTCATAAAACTGAGCCGATTTGTTCTTTTGTAATTGTATTTGGTATGTAAATTAAATATTTCTTTTAAATAGATTTTTATTTTGTTTTGACTAGATTAAATTTAACACAGTTTATGGTAGTTTTTTTATAATCGGTGTCATACTTAATCTAAGGGAGCTGGAATTTATAGGACATTACCTGGCGCTCATCTCAACTTATGGCAAAACTGAAATCGTTAAAAATAAACGATAATAGACTTTTTTTACATCTCAGCTCAATACAACTTTTCCTGTAGAGATCTCCCCCGGACACATTTTGCGACTTAACCTATCCATTTGCTTGGACTAACAAGGATTATATTCCGTTAATCGATTTGGTTTTCTTGGTTGAGCTTTGACTTTCCCGTAAATGTCATATCCCTGAAAATAAGTTAAATTATGGAACGCGGTTCCTGAAAAATTGGTATTTCAGCTTGGACCGACGTTTTAGATCGGTAACAGCGGTTCAATTTAGGAGAGGGTACGTCAAACTGTCAGAATCAGAAAGTGTTTGGGTAAGGGCAAGGCGTCAACAAAATACTACATTTCTATGTGGCCATTGTACAGTAACAATAGGAAAGTCGAATGTTATTATGAAAGAAAATCTAATTGCGAAATATCACTGTTTTTCTTTCCATAGCAACGCTAATGTTGATTACAATTCTAAAAAAATATACGTGGTTGAGCCGAGTACCAGTACTTCGCAAGTTAAGCATAATTCGCACAAAATAATTTGTCCTTACTTACTTCAGCGGATCTCGCGTTTTTATGTGTCCTTTATTTAGTAACTTTTTAAAATATCCCCAAAGGAATTTTGACACTTCAGTGTTCACTGACATCAGGTGTAAAAAACTAAGTTTAAATAAACAGGTGTATAAAGTTTTAAAATGGTCTAAAATACAAAAACAGTATGCTTATTTGCATTACTCTATGTGCTCAAAAGAAAGAAGAGAAGTAGACCTCGCAGACGGTGAGTTAGACCAATATTTTTGGAGAGGAGAAGCCAGGGGGCATACCACAATCTTCAGGAAATGCGACTGACTGATACTGAAACATATTTCAATAGAGTCTTAGGCTACACGGGCGAATATTTGTCGTTCGACTCGACGGACGACATATCGTCCGTTATAGTTTTGTACACATGCATATGGAATCGGCTACACGAACGATTGCCGATAACTTTACCGCACAACAGGAAGATATGCTGAAGGATACCCGCTACGTCGTCCGTTAGAAACCCGAGCTGTGCGATCTAGTGTTATATTGTTGTTTATGGCAGTGGCTACACGAACGTTGATTTAGTCGGACTGACTGGCAATTTGTTATTGTAGAGAAGCAATGGCGATGGATATCGAAATATTGATCGATGAAATTCGAAAAAGACCATTTAAAAGGGACACTTCAGATGAGGATTATAAAAACAAAATTTAGCAAATGAAGCATAGATGGAAATATGCACAGCTTTATTTGAAGACTTCAGAAATAAAAATCAATCAGAACAGAAAGTGTTAAGTAAGTAAAATGACATATTTGTACCATATTGCTAGAGGTTGTGTTAGAGGTGTAGGTAAACAAATTGTAGTATTTTATTAGCTGTAGAAACATAAGTATAGGATTTATATTTTTGTGTCTTGCCATGAGACTTTTCCACTTTCACTGGCAAAATATTTTACTAATGCATCTCGATATGTGTTTGCTACTTTCTTAACCATTGCACTGTGAACGCAAGGAATATTACGTAAGCCAGGAGCGATTAAAGTCTCCTCAAAGGCAAGGCCGTCTCGTTCACGTACAAAATTATGCAAAACGCAGTAACATTTTACAATATCTCTCGCACAATCGTAATCGACATCAATGGGTCTATGGAAAATATGCCACATATCAGCTAATATTCCAAAAGTACATCCGGCATATCGCCGAGCTCGACATAATCGATAGTTAAAAATCAGTTTTTCCTTTGTTAAACATTTCCCTGCAAATGGCTTTAGAACGTATTTTGAGAGTGTAAATGCATCATCAGCTACAAATGTGTATGACATTTGCATATCTGGAATGTCTGGAATACGTTCTGAAGCCGGGATCTCCAAACTATTGTTTTCCAGACTTCTCCATAAGGAACTATTTTCAAAAATAGTTGGATCTGCATTTTTCCATAAGATCCCACATCAATGTAGATAAATCGGTAGTTTCTGTCTGTAACTGCCATCAAATTCTGTGACAAGAAATTCTTGTAATTATAGCACAACGAAGCACTTCCTGGCGGTCTTCCTAAGCGTATGTGCTTGCTATCGACCACCCCTAAGCAGTGAGGTAAGCTAGTGCGTTTCTCAAAATCCTTTGCAATAGTCCTCCATTGTTCTTCATTTTGTCTTGGTTGTTATATAACTTGGGGTGTCCCGTTTTTGAGTATTTGGCATTACGTAGCCGGGAGGCTATATACTGGTGGGCTCAAATAAATATCAAGTTCGAGTGAAATAGCATATCTTTTATTAGTTAAGTTTTATTATCTTATATCTTTGTAATATATTTTGTGTTGCATTTTAGCATATCTAATGCTGTAAATATTTTGTTTGTCGGATCGTTTGCGAGATACCTTTGTAATATATTTCGGTTTAAATCTCGTAAATGTTCATATTTTGTTGTAATATGATTTTTAGTATTGAGGTAACGTTACGAGACGTATCTTTTGTAATATATTTTTTTGTCTCGTATACGCCTCAAATTTATCTTGCTGTTGAGCAAATTGTAATATTGTGTATCTTGTAATATAGTTTATCTTGTACATATTTCTGTTGATTCTTTTGCTATACAGTATTGCTGATGCTGTGATAGTTCACTTTTTGTAATATAATATTTTTGTAATATAGTACTATTGTATATACGTAACATTTGTCTTTTGTTTATCTTTATCTTCATTTTTCCTTGATTATACTCAGTACTCATGGCGCCCAAGCCTTGCACTCACTGCCCTTTTGCTCTCCGTATCTTTAGTGCGCTAGCCAGGTTAAACCAGTGACGCTAACCACGTAGCTCGTAGGGTGGCCCACATTTTGAAACACTTGGGCAAACTAAAACCTAATTTTCTTAGCCACAGGGTAACGTTTTATTAATTGGTATTTTTGTTGTAGTGCAAGAAGTGACCAGTAAATGGAGAAACTTGCGTGATGCATACGTTCGTTACCTCGAACAGGTGAACGTGGCAGGGAAATCTGGTTCTGCCAGAAAAGTTGTACATTACATTTATGAGGACCAGCTCAGATTTTCTAAAAAGTCTGCAGAATTACATTACACGCCCAGTAGCTTCCTGTCTGAACAGGAGGAAGACCAGGCTAGTCAGGGAATAAGTGATGTAGACCCAAACCCAAACAGCAATGAAAGCGAAATTTTGGAAAGCGGTGAAAATATGATAAAGAAAAATGTACAACCAACAACTTCAATTCCTAGAGCATCAACGATAGCCTCAAAAGCATTCCAATCCAGAAAGGGGAAACAAATTAGTAATGTCGAAGAAAAATTAATTCAATTTATGGACAACAGTGCTAAAAGACAAAAAACACATGTTGAAGATGACGACTTGGCATTTTTCAGATCCATGTTACCTTCTGTAAAGGAGTTGGGAAACGACCGTAAACTTTCGATTCGTATAAAAATTATGCAACTTCTACAGAAATATAAAAATATGGAATCGAATCAAGACAATAATACCCAAAATGTTCCGCATTCTGCAGGTGAAAGTAATTATTATATTTCAAGTATGATGTCCTACAACAACAGCAATGCAAGCTGCCCTGAAAATTCCAGTAGACCTGGGTCCTCAGCCGGTTCATACTACTCAAGTCTTTCTCCATTTTCTCCTCAAGATGTAAATACCATGTAAATTTTATTCATACGTATTTTTGCTATTTAGATTAATTAATAAAAAGTTTTTATAATGTTTTATTGTTTTTCACTTTTACATCTATACTGCTACTCAAAGTATTCAAGAATGATGTCTAGGAATTTAAATCAGATCTTAGTTAATCTGAGTAAAAATATTTACATATTTTCCTCTGTTAGTGTTAGTATCTGATTTGCCGATTTCATTTTAATGGTATTTTTTCTGTTACGTAAATTCAAATAAATATGTATACTTAGGTACTTACCGCAAAGTCATAGCTAATCTCTCCTCAGCGAAAATTGCAAGACTGATGATAGTGTTTTGGAAAGTCAAGTCATTTTTCATTTTACTGTACAGTTCATCAAAAGAAAATAATTAAAATAATTAAAAAATTTCTGATCATCTGCTCTTAGCTGCCCATAAAGTATATAAAAACAACCATTCAAATATCTTTCATTATTTATGGGATGTACCCACCATCTACGTTTGCGTTTCTTTTTAATAACTTTCATGGCCATGTATACAAACACCGCTACTTTATCGTCATCCATATTTAACAACTGACTTTTCCGTTGTTCACAACGCTCATGTAGCCACTCACTGTCGTTCGGCTAGAAAGTCGTCCGACGCGTCGTACGGAAAACAATCGCCCGTGTAGCCTCGCTCAGAGCAGTAGCAGCTGACGTCTCAACATGGTCGCTCCAGCTGACTGGGTGTCAATAACCTATTTGCATTTGTGTCCATGTAAAATAATTTGAGTTTTTAAAGAATATTTTTCTTGTGTAAAATTAATTGCTGGTGTTGTTTATCTATTATACATTTCGTAAATTGCTAAACTGACTTATCTAATGCTTTATTTATATATTCGAATAGACGTGTTATCTTGTTCACATGTCAAAAGTTATTTTTTTTCCATAGGGTAAGTGAATTTCAGTGAATTTATTATAATTTTATTTATATTCTATATTTTAGGAGTCCACTCATTACATTTCTAAGCTGAAATATATCAATGGAGTTAACCTATATGATTTAAAAGTGGGAGATTGAAACTGCATGCTTGGATAATATTTCAAAAATATAACAGCGTTGAATTAATGAACCGTTGTGACCCTTCTTGGAAATAAAATAAATATCTAAACTATAAGACTATTATTATTCATATTTACCTTTATAATTATGTACAATCCCAGTAAACATTGATGTAACTTTACGTCTCTGAGAAGTAAAACTAAAAGAACATATTTATGTAAAATATTTATATAAAATATACATAATTAATAAGTAAGGAATAAGTCATTTTGAGCAAAATGTGTTAATGTATATGTTACATAAATTTACATATTTCTTACATACGGAATCTGTTATATAAATAACGCATCATATTACACAAGTAAAATGATAGCTTCATGTTTACATATTTTTATATAATTTTACTCATTAAACACGTACAGATGTTTACATCTGTACGTGTACCGCCATTTCCTGGTAAAAATTCTGGTGATATTTGAAGCACACTTTTGCGACATACCGGGTAAGTTGTGGGTGTATTATTACCTTACCGCTTCATTTTCACGAGAAGTGGTTTAATAGGGGAGTACGGTTCCACGTGACTCTTGGTATTTGAAAACACTAACCGCAGCTTATCCAGCTCTCGACGTAGGTTAAAAGCGGTATGTCTCGCTGTCCTTGTTTACTGTCAAGCCCGTAAACTATCCTCTTTTTGAATTTATAAATAAAAAAATATTTAGACTATCATAATAATGGACGAATTGGTCGAAATATCTGTAAACCATGAAGGTTCGGATATGAGACTTGTAGACATGGAGACAGCAAATATAATATTAAACGGTAAATACATATTCCACTTATTTTGCTTTAAAATATTGAAATTGACTAAATCCCCATGTACTGTTCTTCCTGTGCATTCTTTCTCTTTCCCTCAAAGGATATTTTGGTATAGGCACCTACCTACCTATTTTATTAATAGTTTGAAACAGGGAAACAATTTGTTATTTAACAGAAAACATACTCTCGATATTACTTGAGATCGTAAATTAAGTACCACCTAATAAATTTTAGATCCAGATGAGGCGAGAGTGTACATTCAACGTGCTTTAAGAGGTGATGAGAATGACAATAATATATTCACAACAGATAGCAGTTGGAGCAGCGAGCATGTGCAAATATGGCCTACCAAAAGAAAATCTAGCGAACGAGATAAGGAAGCAACTAAAATGTTTTTAAATTTAAGAGAAAGAGCTGCTAGTAAATTTTATGACAAAAAATCTTTGAAGATACAACTTTGGCAAAATATTGCGAAAATCATGAATGAGCATGGGTATTTTGTAGGAGATGGGAAAAGTGGAGCAGAAAAATGCCATCAAAAATTTACAAATCTGCAAAAACCATATTTCATACACTTAAAACACATGAAGACCACTGGTGAAAAAAAGGATCCTCACCCATTCTTGGAAGAGATGCATAGCATACTTGGCAGAAGAGATAAAAGTAATCCGCAAAATCTACAGGATTCTATGGATGAAAAAGATGAAAATGAAAATGTTCTAGGCCCTTCTAATAGTTCCCCTATTAGGAACTGTTTACAGAAAATAAATAAGACTGCTCGGCCATCTAGTACAGATCAACAAATATTACAATTAATGAAAAAGCAGCACGAAGAAGAACGCGAGGACAGAAATGCACATTTTCAATATTTCCAAACATTGTTTATGGAACAGAATTGTCAACGAGATAGAATGCTTGATCTCTTTGAAAAAATGATAGATAAAAGAAAACGAAGCGATTCAGAAGATGACTAACAAATAGTGTACGTTTAACTATTTTGTTAATACGTGTTCCATAGGTTTCAAGCGAAATCAGACTTTTTCACTTCATGGACAAATAGGCCGGGAGCCCGTGTACAATATCCGGTAAACTTTGAAAAAATATACAATATCGATATTATTAATTAAATCTTTATGGCGAACTTTGAAATTCGGGTATATAATAATATTTATACTAAAAACGATAAACACAGTCAGCTGCAAATATGTGGGTGCAAAAGTCATCAGCTGACGCAAGAAAGGTGGTGCGCGCTGCCTGTCAGGTGCGTCAACACTCAGCACTTTTACAGTACCAGCTGGCGACTTTTCCACCCACAAACTTGCAGCTGACTGTTTTTCGTGAATCCCAGTATACTTAAAAAATATTATCATATACCCAAATTTAAAAGTTCGACTAATAATTTAAATTTTTCCTGTTTTTGGACCTTTTTGATCGATCAGCTGACGCTAAATCCACCGCCCCTCGTCCAGCTGATTATGTTCTAATTTCATTATATAATATAATCAATCTTCCCCTCGTATAAGTTTCAGCATTCGCCAGATAATTTTTTTTCTCAATTTTTTTACATGTTTTCAACCCTTTCACAGCCACCCCACCGCTACCCCATCAGCTGACGGTCCATTCATTGCTAACTTATATAAGAACAATCTAGAACTTAATCCCTATTTTTGTAGATAGGAAGATAGAACATCTCTTAAAAGTAAAGTGTTGTGTGTAATTTTTACCTTTGTAAACATAAACAATTTACTCGATTCTATAACTACCTAGAACTAGATACTAGTAAGTAAAAATTAACAATTCAAAAAAGTAAAAACTAACTTCTCAACAACTGTCTTGCAATATTGTTACGCTTTACTCTTCCCTGGATACTGTCTTTTCTTTCGTTATAAATAATACTCCAGCAAGTGCCTTACTGGAAAATAAGGTTGGTCAAAGTGAAGATAAGGGAAAAATGAGGAACCAATGTAATTACAGATAGATGATTCATTAATACCCAATATTCATTATTCGCAATGATAGGAAGAGCCGAGATCGAAGGATCAAAAAGCGACGTCGCTATGAATGCTTGGCCGCCACAAGCCAGTTATCCCTGTGGTAACTTTTCTGAGTCCTCTTGCTGAAAACTCTTCAAGCCAAAAGGATCGATAGGTCGTGCTTGCGCAGTCCCTATGCGTACTGAACATCGGGATCAAGCCAGCTTTTGCCCTTTTGCTCTACGCGAGTTTAGTTTCATAAAGATCAAAATTCGGAGGTATTGGCAGAAAATATTGAAAGTCAAATTAAAAATAGGCCTTTGGAAGAACCAGAAGTAATTGCTGTTCCACAGGATAATGATGGCAGCTACATTTCGCCAGAGCCTCACACGTCTTGTTCATGGCATACACCAGAAAATATAAATATTATGCGCCATGAAGAGAAAATTCCTGAAGGTTTCAAAGTTCCATCTCCATTCAAGAAGTATTTGGTATTTCCAAAAACACCAGAAAAAAAACTACAAAAAGGAAACTTACAATTTTCCCTGCAGTTGTCTCCAGCAAAAAGTATAGAGAGTATTATGAACAATTGGAAAAAGAAAAGGCTACAACGAAATCAAAGAAAAAAGTACAATTACAACTTGAACCTGAGGAAGCGGTCACACTTAAATCAAAGAAGAGAAAAGTATCCCAAACTCAGCCAGCAAAATCACCAAAGAAAAAAGAATCTCCACCCAATTTGATTGAAAATGATAGTTCTTCAGAACCAGATATAGATATATCCTATGATGATGAAGATCTTGACTTAAGTGAACCAGAGGACTTACGCATATCAGTTGGAGATCATATTATTGTTCGATATGAAGAAGAACATTACCCAGGTAACTAAAGAAATTAAAATTGTCCCAACACTTGCTTATTTTTGAAACTACGTTGATGTCTTTAATGTTAAATGTATGCCAAATATGCCCCTTGCTGGCTAAAGTATTACATCATTTCTACTTGCTTCTCATACATATTTAACACAATTTCATATTTCAAATTGTATGCCGTTATATTTAAATTCGTTATAAGCTGAACAAATTTGTCTTCACAGGATTAATACTAAAGAAAAACGACCAAGGAGCAGAAATAAAATCGATGCAGACAGCAGAGTTCGACTGGAAATGACCATAAAAGGATGACATTCTTTTTTATTACAATAAAGATATCCTGAAAATAATTCAAGAACCTCAATTAAAAAATGATAGGGGGTTGTACAATGTATTTTCCAGTATATTTAAGTTTTAAGAAGCACACCGATGGAAAATTTCGGAATATGCATGACAAAGAATATCATATTTCACGTAGTATTTTGGCCAATATACCACAACTAGATATGACAAAAGATGTAGTAAGTACTGGAAGCTCCTAAATTTAGGCAAATTCTATTATACACTAAGCCAATTGTCTTTCTTGGTTTTTTGCCACGAGATAAATACCTAAATTTTTTAACATTGCATGTCGCTGTAAGAATTTTGTCAACTAATCAATACAAGAGTATTTTTGACTATGCCAACAGTTCATTAAGTCATTTTGTTAGTTCGTTTGATATTCTATATGGAAGTCAATATATTTCTCATAATGTCCATAATTGTTTACATATTGCTAAAGATGTAAAACGTTTTGGGCCAGTCGATAATTTTTCTGCATTTCCATTTGAAAATTATTTACAAGAAATAAAAGATATGATACGAAGAGCAATGACTCCATTACCACAAATTGTAAGACGTATACATGAAAAAGAGTCTGCTTGGTTGGAATCAACTCAAATAGCGAATAACAATTTATATCAGCCAAAACGAGAACATTCCGGTGGTATTTTAATCGAAGGCTTGTTTTTTAATCCGCAGTACAAGGAAGCATATGTTAATAACTTGTGTAAATAGCAAAAAAAAGTCATAATCACTATTAAGTAAAAAATACCGACATTATTATTGTAAGAAATTCCGCCACTTTTATTAAGACTGAAAAAAATTGCATTATTGGACATAAATATTTGAATCAAGAAGATTTTTATTAACAGCCAATAAATTCGTCATTACTTAATATATGCGGGGGTAGAAATAAAGGAAGCAAGACGTCTGCTGTATCAGAGATGGCAGGACAGATGGGAGGGGACGACGAAGGGGAGGTGGACTAGGCGCCTTATCCCAGACGTGCGGGTGTGGGTAGATAGGTGACACGGGGAGGTGGACTATTACCTCACCCAAGCTCTGACGGGGCATGGCAGCTTTGCCGAATACCTGCTCGACATAGGAAGAACGACGACTCGGGACTGCATCTATTGTGGGGAGGTAGACGACGCGTTACATACGCTCTTTCACTGTCCCCAATGGAGAATAGAGAGGACGGGGGTGGAGCGCGTCACACCGGATAAATTCTTGAGGGAAATCGGTCAGTCGGAGGAGAGGTGAAACAAGGTGACAAATGCGTGGAGGAATATAATAAATAAGGGGGAGGGGGGAGGAAGAGGATGAGCTCTATCAAAGACCGGAGGATTTAATTTAAACCAACACCACAACGGAATGATCACCGCCCTGAAGTCAAGCGAAAGCAGTTCCGGGGCGGCTGGAAACACTGAGAAGGGGGGTTTTAGTCGGTAGGAGTCCGACACTACCCAGCGCGTTGGACACTCAGCGCTGGGTGTCCATGAAGGATCCCCCCCCCCTTAAAAAAAGTCTATATATATGTATGAAGAAGTTTGTTTGAGTTTACTAACGGCTCCTGTGACGTAAATAGTAAACCTTATTCTAAAGACGGGTATATTTCCAGATAAATTAAAAATAGCCAAAGTAGTACCTATTTTTAAATCAGGTAATATTGATAACACCACAAATTATAGGCCCATAGCTTTACTACCCATATTGGCCAAAATAATAGAAAAAATTATTGCTATAAGGATTACAAAATTTTTTGAGGGCAATAAATTGTTCAATAGTTCCCAATTCGGCTTTAGAAAGGGTAAATGCACATCAGGCGCCATTCTTCAACTTGTCAATTACATAGGTGATGGTTTTGAAATGAAATCATCAACACTAGTCATGTTTTTAGACCTCAGTAAGGCATTTGATTGTGTATCTGGACCAATTCTATTACAGAAATTAGGTTTTTATGGCATTAATGGAGTAACGCTCCAATTAATATCATTTTATCTATCTGGAAGGGAACAGTGTGTAACAGGCAAAGGTGGAATAAGTAATTTATTACCAATAAAGCATGGCGTTCCACAGGGCAGTATATTGGGCCCACTATTATTTTTAATATATATTAATGACTTACCCGAAGTCTTACCACTATTTATGGTGTTATTTGCTGATGACACAACTGTCGCCAAGCAGATAAAATACAGCAATGAGGAAACCATTAAGGAAGAATTAGATGAATTTAAACAATCACTCCACTGGTTTAATGCAAACATGCTATGCATAAATCAAAGCAAAACAAACTCAATGGTATTCTCTACTAAACCAGTTGCATCTGAAAGTGTTAAATTTTTAGGTTTAACCCTGGATAATCGGCTAACATGGCATGCACATGTTGACATATTGTCAACTAAATTATCTTAAAAAAAATACATGCTATAAGGCAAATCAAAATCAGAATTGGTATAACCTCAGCAATAGTTGCATACCATGCGTTATACCATAGCTTGATGACATATGGTCCAATTAACTGGGGTACCTCTAATCATGTCCAGCAAGTTTTTACTGTTCAAAAGAGAGCAATTAGAACCTTATCAGGAATAAGTCAGTTAGACAGCTGTAAACAGTGATTTATAAAATATGAAATAATGACTTTGCCATCTTGTATAATTTATTACAATCTAATATACATCAAAGATCACCTTGATGAATACTCTAGAAATTGTGACAACCACAGTCACCTCACTCGCATTCGAAATGATATATAGATACCACAGCAAAGATATACAAAAAGAAACAATTTCGGGATTTCACTCTTCAACTCTCTCCCGATATCACTAAAACATGCACCATTGACACTATTTAAGCAGAAACTAAAAATCCATCTTATAGCCAAGGCTTATTATAGCATCAATGAATTTAACTATACAGATTTGTAATTATACAAAATTAATCACGCCTTGACTTAGTCAAAAATTCTAGTACTACTTGTCATCTATGTTCAGTGATTGTCATGTACACGTCTAACTTACGCCTTGACTTAGTTAAATTTTTAATGTTATTTGTTATGTATGTTTTATGTTTGTTATATACACCTATGTGTAAGATTGTACATTTTTATAAATTATTTTTTATTGTACCTATTTATTGTACTATTTGACGTGTCAACGCACCATGGTGTATTTTATGACCAATAAAATCTATCTATCTATCCATCTATCTATCTATCGCATCTGTAATGCATTAATAGGTAATATAATTCGCTGTAATTATTAATTTTCTTAACATATGTCAAGTCAATAGTTAACAATAATTCATTGTTTACTTTTCTGCTAGTGAACATTTTGCAATATTTTAACTTGTTGTTTGGTAACAATTTGTGATGTAAAAGTAATGTACTATATTTGCCCTGACTTTTTATTGTGTATGGGTTATATGCCATAAGCTAAATAAATAAAAATAACTTGTTTTCTAAAAATCGATTGTGGAAGCCGTTACTTTGTGATAGTTAATCATGACGATATGAGAAGGAAAACTACTTTGTTTTCTACCACTAAATTTTATTGTAACATACACGTTACTGCAGTTTCGGTACTTTAACGTACCATTTTCAAACGTTGATTCAAACTAAATTCAAAGCACAACACGCGGTTAGAAACTCTATCGAACTCACGGAATTATTACACGATAAAGTGATTCCAGAAAATAGCAAGTTAGTATCTTTTGATGTTTCAAATATGTTTTCCAATATTCCCACTGCCGAATGTAAATCTTTAATAATCGACATTCTGGATAAATCACAGATAAATCCAATAGTAAAAAACGAATTAATATTAGCTTTAGATTTATGCATTGACCAAAACTATTGCCAATATAACAATAAATATTACATTCAGAATATGGGGTTAGCTATGGGATCTCAATTGAGCCCCCTTTTGGCAGATATCTTTATGTCTCACTTAGAGGAAAAAATTACCAATTCTCAGCTAGGAAAAACACATATAAAATTTTGGTTTAGATATGTAGATGATATATTAGCCTGCTTCACAGGTACACAGAGACAACTAAGTACATTTCTAAATTACATAAATAACATTCACCGTACTATTAAATTTACAGTGGAGACAGAGAAAGATAATAAAATCAATTTTCTGGATCTAACCCTAACGCACAAAAATAAAATTCACTTTAATATTTATAGGAAGCCAACTTTTACAGATACTACAATCTCAAATTATTCACGTAGCCCCAAATCTCATAAACTAGCAGCATATAATTCCATGATTCATAGAGCTTTAGCATTACCTCTTTCAGAAGAAAATTTAAGAACAGAATTAGATACCATAAAGTCAATAGCCCTAAATAACGGTTTTCAGGAAAGAACAATAGTAAATTTAATTAACAAAAAACAATTTAAATTAGCTTGTTCCAGTATATACCCACACATTAAAAGTAGTAACAGTAAAAAATACGTATCCCTAACATACTACGGTGACATATCTGAGAGAATTGGTAACATTTTGTCAACTCATAACCTGAAAGTTAGTTTTAGACCAGCTTTCAAATTATCCAATATTTTGTACAATGCTAAGGATAAAACCGATCCTCTAAAAAAATCAGGAGTTTATAAAATTACATGTCCAGATTGTAATGCCTTGTATATAGGTCAAACTGGTCGTTCATTCGAAATTAGATATAAAGAACATTTCCAAAAAACAGATTCAAACTTTGCAAATCATATTTTAGAAACAAATCACAAATTTCCGGATGTAAACGACCTAAAGATATTACATGTGAAAGATAAAGGTTTTAAATTAAATTTACTAGAATCAATAGAAATTATCAAATATAACAAAAATCCCGAAAATAAACTTCTAAATGACCAGTTGGACCTATATCAATCCACCCTGTTTAATGCATTAAAATAATCCCTTATAAACTTATTTACATAATTTATTACTTATTCAAAATTCTTAATATTTATTGCTTTCTCATATCTGTTTAATGCATTAAAATAATCCCTTATAAACTTATTTACATAATTTATTACTTATTCAAAATTCTTAATATTTATTGCTTTCTAATATCTGATAAATTAATACCCAGAATAATGTAATTAGGTACTTAGTATAAATTAACACAACCCTTTGTAAATTCATTCATTTGAATCAACGTTTGAAAATGGTACGTTAAAGTACCGAAACTGCAGTAACGTGTATGTTACAATAAATTTTAGTGGTAGAAAACAAAGTAGTTTTCCTTCTCATAACTTGTTTTCTCACTCAAGCCATCTATATATATCCGATTCTATTACTTCTTAAATGAATTTTATGATTTATGATTCCTTTATTAATGAAATAAAGTTAAAACATGACAAATATTTCACTACAGTATTTCTTATCAGTCTCCCTTTAATTGTGTGCGAGGTCTGGCGTGAGCAATTCTGTGCTAAACTGCTTGTATAATTTATATATATTGGTAAATTTGAGACAATTTTTCTATCAGTCTGAACGTAAGGTTCCCAAGTTTAGCAAGGTAATATAGTAATAGATTATTATGAAAATTTATGTTACCCATTTTGCTATATTTATAAATTTATAAATTTTAGCTTAAATTGGACTATTGTGCAGTTTTCAGAGGACAGTTCGATGGAAGCTATACCAACAAGTTGGATCGATGAAAACGAAAATTGTTTTTGGCCACCTGCTAATGTGAATGTGTTGTTACGGTCATTTTGCTCCTTAGGTAATTAGTAATAAATTAAATAGATTTAGAATATTTTTCTTTATTCACTTAGAGATATATGGTACAAATTAGTGGTAAGTTAATGATTACTTAATAAATTACATGGAGTCACTGGAACTGTTTATTATTATTGGTATGTCTGGACCACCTAGGCATTTCTCCTCATACATCTACAAAATATAAAACTGTATTAATACTGTGGTGAATTCACATATTTGAAATAGAAGTTTAATAAATCAAGAAAAGTACTTACCCTGCCATCTAGTGAATTGTGGAGGAACCGCTTACTAGTATCTTTATAGCTTGCTTTTATGTTGAGTTAGATCAGTTTTTTTCAAATAGGATTTTTAATTGATATGAGTATTGATGTTTTCCGTCGATTTCCGGCGATTAGAGGGGCCATTCTTAATTAATTGCTGGTGGTATCTGCATGAAGACGTTTTGTCTATGAACATCCGCTCCGGGATTATTCTTTGTGCAGTATTTTATTGTGATTTCGATGTTTGGCAGTGTGTATTTTTGAATTGTAGCCGTAGTTTTGTGAAATCGCATCTATTTAGGGATTATTACAGCAATTATTGTAAGTACCCCTCGTCCATGTGATTTTCTAAATAGTAATTTATTATTTTTCTCGTGTAGTGATTATTCCACCCTCTCTATCATCACATCTCACCATCATCTAACCATTTTCGTGGAATATAGTGGAACACCCTTCAAGGAAGGTATGTTCAATTTTTTTGTAAATAGTTAGGTAATTAATTTTTTTTTCTGTACTTTATTTATAAGGGTGTTACTGGAGGGCTATTATTTGACGTTTTTCTGCTGAGGAGTTCTAAGTGCTGCAGATTCTATTCTGGAAAAAATAATAGTCTGGGAAATAAGTTTCTTTTTGGGGAATATTTTTTAACCTGTCCGTCCCGACGCCCCTGTGCAACAACTTACATTCGTGGATGTTCAGAGGCGAGGATTCAACAGGAACAGGAGAATACGCAAGTTAAACTAAAGAGCAATAGTTTTATTTTATTTTTGAAAACTTATATATTTATATATTTTTCTTTACTTACCTGGTATTTAACAATATCAAAGTGGTTCGCACAAAGACATTATTTAGCCTAGCGCAAAATTGTATAATTGCGCTTAATTCACAGTATAGTTTCTTAAGGTTCGGATTAGCCTTAACAATTTTGTTGAAAAGAAATACGAGTTATATTTCTGGTTTTGTTTTATGTGAATGCGCTTAAGCTTAAGCAACACTAAAACTGCAGTAACTTTTTTGCGGCGTTTATGATAAAGGTTTTTTTTATTTTTATTTAATTTCTTTCGATAATACTCATAAAAAAGCAAATACTTTATTAACCTTATAGAAACTAATACAATATAATCTATTTCTATTCGATAGTTAAATATATTATTGCAAGATATATACCGGTTGTCCCCTAGGCAATTATTTTATTTAGTTTTTATATTGTATTTTTTTTAGCTGATTTATTTAACTCATAGACATTAGCATTTAATAACTTTCATTAGTCCGGTCAACTTTTCCAATCTTAGGTACTTTGAAATTAAGATGTGTATTTAATTTTTTTTTTTTTTTTTGATTGAATTAATATTAGGCTATATCGTTATAATCCAATTTACATATTTTGAATTTGTAATATCATTTTTTTTGTGCGCCACATTTTTCGAACTTTTAGATTTAGATAATTTTTTTGTGTTGTTTTGTTTGTAAATACTGCTGAATACTATTGAATACTATTAAATACTGTTGTGATATATTTGATATCTAGTAATAAACTTCCATATAGTCTTTTAAAGTAAATTTGTCATTTCTTGTGTGTGTTCAATCTCTGTTTAGTAAATTGGGGGATTGCTAAGAACTTTCAAGGGTATTTGCAAGGGAGTTTAATTTACTTGGCGCCCAATTATTAAATCATCTTTTTTGTGACCCCGCCCGTCTCCACTGATAGTTTGGCCGGCGAATACTCAACTGACATCTGACAGTTGCTTACTGTTACCTAAGAGGCTTGTAGAGTGGTAACAGTGTCAAGAGCTATTAGAAACCAAGATCTACCTGATCCTGATTGGATTTCTTTTAAAGTTAGAATAATAGGAAAACCGTATAGTATGAAATCCATATATAAGCTCCGATCCAAATAGGATTGCAAAATGACAGAACGCAATATGTCAATATTTTTATGAAGTGAACGCATGATTCATAAAATGGGAGAGGTTTTGCGTAATTATTTTCTATATATAGTGACATAATTAGTGGCATCCATTTCTCATTAATGGACATTCTATTTGAATCGGATTGCAGGTAGATAAGATTATTTCCATCATTAATTTTGATTTTAGGTAATTACCTCACTGTTCGCACGTACTTAAATATCGCACAAGAGACCAGTGACCTCTCCGAATACGACAATGCCAAAAGAAAGAGAATTTCTAAATTGTTGAAATCAGGAGAAGAAACAAAGTCTTCGGAAATATTATATGCTAGGTTGTTCCTATTTCCATTTCCCAGCCCGCACCAGAAGTCTCAATAAAAAATTTGCCAAAAAGACCGCAATAAAAAAAGGTATTTATTTTGCATTAGTTAACTACGACATTTGTTATTATATTTGCAAATAATTAAAAGTATTATTAAAATTTGGGTGCGGGTAATAACAGTAAAGATTTGGTTAAATGAGTTAAACTAGGGGTTTATAAATAGTCGTTTCGAATGCTTACACATTATTTTCAATTTAAAAAATGTTGGAACAAAGATGGAAGTAGTGTTCAGATTGTAATGGACTTTTCTTAATTAAGTTGACTTTTCAGCTGAGAATTATTCACTTAAAATGAAAGTAGTGCTATACCAAAAGTGTTTTCAGAGAACTGTTTGATTGATTTTTCTGTCCAATAAAATTTTTATTTGTTTAGTATAAATTGCTTAAATGCATTTAAAGCTAACTCTGTTATTTATTTATCAGCTAAGACATGGAATGAGAATTACTAAGAAATACATTAGTTACTTACATTTTATATTTTGTTGCAAAAAAGATAAACGATAATTTTGGAAATATGATTTCGAAAATTTTAATAAAATTTTTAACACCTTTAATATGGTTTCGAAAAAATAAGTTTAATAACTGTTTTAGTTCTACTTGGAGGTTCTCAATCTGCTGAGATCGATACAGCTCTAAATGATGAAAGCTTCTACAGCAAAAGGAGTTCAAAAAGGTGATATTTTACATTTTTTTCTTTAATTAATTTATATTTATCAAATTTATAGTTTAGCTGATACTTCAATTAGAGAGGAAAATTGGATGAGTGTCGCAGAGCTTCCTGTAGTAATAGACGAGAAAAGTGAAGCAATTCCAAGATCTAGTAAACAAAAAACAATTCCCAATTCTAACCCCAGTACCATGAAAGTACGCCAAAAAGTATACGCTCTGCTACTGGTATGGATAATTTTCTTTGGATTATTTCAGGATTTACAAAATTTTTGTTTTAGAATTTGAAAGGCAAATGGTGAGGCAGTTAAATTTACTCCAAATAAAAATAGACCAACAGGCGGAAATGTTAAATACTTTAATTCTATTAGTAAATAACAAATGTAATAATAGATTGGCAAATAATGAATAAAATACCCCTAACTTCTTATTGGAAAATAATTTTCCATTATGTAATCAACATGACTTGGAATTTGTGGAAGAAAAATTAGCCGTTAAAGAAAATCAGAAAATGTTGTGGTTAGTATATTTTATTTATTCATAAGTTTTAAACTTTATACCTTGATAATAATAATAATAATAATAATACACTTTATTCAATAAAGTTACAAATGCAAATATTATAACTACAAAATATATTATAAATCGAAATAGCGAAGTTCAGCTATACAGCACAATGCTTAAAGCTGTTTTTACACTTAACCAAGTAGTAAATGGAGTAATCTTAAAGAAAACGTAAGTACACCCAATGTGTATTTGGATGACTATAGCCTTATCTATTCTGCTTTATAAAAAAAACCTATCAAAATGAATGCATATTATGCTACAACACATCAACCAAGCAAAAGACGTTTGTAACGTTTTGGGAAGCTAACAACAGACTGGGATTTCAGAGGCAGAGGAAGGGAGTTGTAAAATTTAGATGTAGTTGCAAGCGTAAATTTTTCATCAGGTATAAATTTTAAGATTTGTTAAGATTCTTTTATCGTTTTTTAAAATTATTTATTGTATTTTAGAATGTTGAATACTTCCTATTATAAACTTATATTATTAGAACTAAATAAAGATGACATTTTTTTAACAGACACATTGTTTTATTGAACCCACGCAGGTCCAGTTCTTCAATTACAAGTTAACTTTAGCCATGAATAATAACCAAGGAAACAATTAGTACAATTGTTCTTTGGATATTACCTGCTAGTTAATGTTAACTCGTGACTGAAAAACTGGACCTTAAAAATTTATTTATAACACTTTTTTAAAGAATATAAAAAACATAACTTTCTGTTACATGCATATAAGTAGCCAAAAATAAATATGCCTCGCCAACCTCCATCGTCTTTTTCAAAAGTTCTGTTTCCAATAAATATCTCTCTCTGGTGGGCATTTTTGATAATACTTCTGAAATTTTAATACAAATCGGATTAATAGACTTCATTGAAGCAGCTGTAACATTATTTATGGCTTCTAAAATCATGTCTTCTCTACCTTCAATTATCAGCCTTACATTTTCCTGGAAAAAGGAAAGAGTTGTTAAAAAATATATACGGGCTTTAATACAACAGTTTGGTATTGAAACATTGTGTTGGATTTAATTTTGATAAAATTTCGTACCTAAGTAACTAAGGCTGTAACATATGTATACGTAGTTTGATCGAGTCAAGGAAGACATATAGGTACCTACACAGCACATGACATCCCTAGGATATCCTCATTTGGTACCGTATATCCCAATCGAGGACAACACTCCTCAGGATATCCCAATAAAATACATACAACCTGAGAATATCGCAAATGGGGATATCCTAGACAAATCCTGGCAGGATGTCCTGGTAATATCCTGCAAAGATATTAAAAGCCTAATAAAATATCCACTGTGGAAATATCCTGAGCAAGTCCTAGAGTCGTCCTATTATAGGTGTTATTATTTAGGAGATTTCAACAAAAATAATGAAAAGTATATATATTATTTTGAGGCTATTTATTTATAGTCTTTTATTTGTTTGTAAAATTTGCTTCTAAAAACTTATGTTTGTTCTATTTGATAATCCCCTCCAGTACAAATAATTCATTAAAAATGTATATCTTATTTAAATAGCAGTTATTTATAATTTGTTTTTAATACATTTACTGTGTTTTGAATTAGCCGCCTTGTTGTGACAATTCGACAGTTCTAAGAAATCCGCCGGGAGTCGATGTCTTTTCCACGTTCATTTTAAATTTCTTTCGACAAATAAGATTACATTAAATATTTCATAAATATAATGCTGCTCTTTGTATTTATTATATTATCTAAAAGGGGAAAATGTGATTGGTTGTTGTCCGCAGATGTTATTGTCTGAGACGTATCCTTTATATTTTTCTGAGTGAATAGATTTTTTTTTAAATTCATTATAACTTTTCAGCATGCTATGATTTTTTAAAGTTGTACATATCATCCCTTATAACTTCTAACTACCCCAAACTCTGTTGATTTTAATAATACCAAAAAAAAGGCAAGAGAATATTTCATGCTTTTACAATTTTCATTTGAAACTTTTTTTTACTAGCTTTTACACATTTTGAGTAATTTTGAAAAAACACTTTGTTATATATATTTTTCACCCTTCTTTCATTAATCGTGTTCAAATACTTCAAAGTAAACTTATATCAAAAATTCAAGTATTTACCTCAAAATTTTGATTTGTCAACCTATTTCATTGGACTATATATATACCTCTATTAGTTTGGTAGATTTACTTTTAAAGCGATATAAGCCACTTGATAGATACAAATATGTGCATGGAGTTGTACATATATGTATCACATTTTTATTAGTTACTTTACCTCTGCCATTATATAAACTTGTATTCCATTGTCTTTGCTTATTAGCTCAGTTTAAAAGTAATGATCTACTATATTAGAAAATCTTATGTATTTTTTGCTGTCTTTAGAAATATCCAATAAACCCTAAAAGAACTGGTAATGTCCTATATATAGTCCAATCAATGTCCTCAGGTTGTTCATAGTAAAGCCCAGGCATAACCCATATAAGAGCTGATGATGTCCTATACACACCCGTACTGATGTCCTGAGGACGTCATCAGCAAAGCCCGAACTGTCCCATTTGGATATCCTACGGACATCCTAAGGTGATAACGGGATCTTCCTAGGATATCCCATATATCCTGAAAAGTTGTCCCCAGTATGTTCTGAGGATGTCCTTGTGCTGTATGGGATTCGTTTAAAAGTATAATTCCAACAATATACAAACAAAATACATTTTTTTAGAATATCTGAAACTCTACTACTCACGTTTAACGTTTTGTTAGGTAAATGAACACTCTGAGTCGTTATTGTACTAGGAGGTGACAGCAAATCAGAGGCACCTCTATTTCCATTGCTGCTTTTTATTAAAAAAAATACAAGATTCATGACTACACTCAGTGGCCGCATTGTAGTTAGTTGCTTCGCACCCTCCCAGGTACATAAAGCACGAGCCACCACTGACTGCACCAGGTGGCTATTAAAATGATGCTTGTTCATTATAATTTCAATTTTACTTATGCTCGCGAGCCTATAATATTGCTTAAAAATGCCATGGCTTCATAATGCTTCCAAACTTTCTTTCTCTTTTTTTTAGCTGTACTACCAGTTGGTACATATGTTTCCAAATCCATTGTTGTTTTGAGATAGGTATCTCGCAAGTTCTTCCATTTCTTCTGGAGAAACTCCACAGTTATTCCTTCAACTTCTAAGAGGTAAGTACAAATATTGGTATATCCATATGCGGGAATTATTCTAATTGATTAACAGGAACTTTGACAAGCAACTCTCAGTTGATATGATTAAACCATTTTCTGAAGTTAATTTAATTAATACTATTTATACCTCCAAATTCCTTGAAAACTTGCAACCACAACTGTTCCTTTATATTTCTCGACCTTTGGGTTAATGATAGAGTATGATCCCACAATAGTGGCTTTGTAAATACAACGGATATTAGGAGCTCTTCAATAGTTGTTTCTCGCGGCCTGAAACTAAAATATAATAATTTGCATACTTTCAAAATTTTATTGAAGTAGGGTTACCAATGTTTAAGAAACTTATCTTTCAGTTATTATTTCCTCCACTTCATAATGTGGGCATCCATTAATTGCCCCACAGTCATCACACATAAAATCCTACAAATAAATGTTACAAATTACATACGCATAACATACAAATAAAATTTTCATACTTGACATTCTTCATGCAACATTTTAAACCATAACCTACCAAACCAATAAGACAAAGACCGAAACACAAAATATGCTAAAAAGTTAAAACAAGTTGAACTTTTCAGCGGCATCGCAGAAAATTAAAATATTCGCCGGAATGTCGCAGCATCTGACTTTTTGAACAATTTCCACCAATCACATTAATTCCGCAGAAATAAATCCACAATTGGCCATTATGAGGACTAGGCTTAAATTGATAGAATTTACCATATTTTTCACAAGCCGGTCATCCGAGGAATGGATCCTACCAGTACGCTCCTAACGGGATCTTCCACAAACACAAACGTGAGTGTCAACGTCAACTGTTATTTTATAGCTTATTCTTGTATAAAGTTGTAAAAGATAAGTGCTTTGTGTGTTTGGAAATTTTAAACTGTGAATACCTTGAATAACTGTATGTTATACATAAACAGAAATAGAGAATACGGAAAAATCTTGTGTCATTTGTGGCAATACTTTCAGTAGGCCTTCTAATTTGTATAAACATCTTAGACATACATGGAGTGGAACCCAAAAGCCACAAAAAAAACGTGATTACTGTGCCCTTCTTGTTTTCGAGTTTGTGCGCTACCTACTTTAAACTTCGAGATCATTTAATTACAGTCCACAAGGTTGAGTTGTGTGAAGAAGAAAAACTGTTTGAGAATCATTCTGGTTTGTATTATTTATAAATGTTTCCATTAAATAAATCATCAAAATAATCAAAAATTTACTTTAAGATCTCCAGACATGGAAAAAATCGAAAGAGAAAGAACTGAAACGTTCGCATGTTAAAACTAATGGAAATAAAATTAGCAGCAAGAAGGAAAAAAACATACTATGTCTGTCATAGATCAACGAAACCGTGTAGATACATGACTACATCACAAAATGATCGCCAGAAACTTTTACAATCTCAGGGTTCAGCAGAGTTGACAGTTACTTGCCCCTCGACATTAGAATTAACTTGCTATGACAATTAGTTTAGGGCAGTTCTATTTACTCCCCGTATTGGCCATAAATGAAACATTGATCATATAAATCTTACTAATACTGAGCGAAAACAAGTAGCAGGTAGTTTATAATTTACGATATTGCAATATTTTTTTCTTATTTAACTTTCTTAATTTAAGGTAAAATTGCTGAAAGAGTATCACTTCAAAAAATTCTCGATGATGTTCGTGATGGAATAAATTGAAAAGAGACGTTAGGTAGACTTAGTCTCTTAGATCGTCAGAACTTAAGAAATATTGCTGTGTCATATGCAATACATATAAGACATACTTGTATTATAGGTTGCATATGTAATGTAAGTTTTTAGAATATTAAGTTAAGTATAGGTGCCAGAGGGCACGAGTGTCAAGGCAGTAGAGAGACAAGTTACAATGTTGCATTACTGTTGAGCTATAAATAATTAATAAATAGTCATCCGTGTATTCCAAGTGTTTTAATAATAATCAAACATCATAAAGATGATACATGGTGTCAGATTTTAATGGGGTAAGAATTCCTAAGAATATTGAAGACCGAGACTGAAAGAAAACAATTAAAATAATGTGTTTAACGTAAACGTAGCTGAAAACTACAGAAAATTCAAGCAAGCATTTAATATCTATATGATTGCATCGTCTTTAAATAAAGAAAAATATGATAGGAATATAGCGATTTTTCTCAATGTTGCTGGGGATGAAGCCACTGATGTATTTAACACGTTTGAAATGAGCGACGAAAATCGTGAGAAGTATGACGAAGTTATAAAAGCTTTTGATGCATATTGTGAGCCAAGATCAACAGAAACATGTAACAGATTTAAATTTTTTAAAAGGACACAGTTACCAGAAGATTCTGACAATTTCGTAAAGAATTTAAAAACGTTATCAAAACCTTGTAATTTTAAAAACCAAGAAAACTCTTTAATACGAGACAGAATTATATGGGGAATACAAGATGCACAACTCCAAAAAAGGTTGCAAGTTTGACCTGGATATTACGATTAAGAGTTGTAGAGCAGCCGACGCGACAAGAATGCAGATTAAAGGTTTACACGATGAACAAGATAAAGCCGTCATAAGAAAAGAAAATAATAAGGTACAAGGTAGTGCATATGTGCAAGTGTGGACGAAAACATGTTAAAGGTCAGTGTTTTGCATATGGACAAAGATGTAATTTATGTGGAGGATTTAATCATTTTAAAACAGGATGTAAATCTAACAAAGATAATAACTTGAAAAATTCTAATAAATGCAACAATAAAAATTTGCATGAGGTAGAAATTGATGATAAACTGTACATAGAATATTTAAATGTAAATACTGTTGGTGTTGCCACCCGGTGGACACAAATTGTAAACATTGAAAATGTGCCTGTTAAATTTAAGTTAGACACAGGAGCGCAATGTAATGTTTTACCGCTAGAATGGGTTCTGAGACTGAATAGAAAGAAAGAAATACAAAAAAACCGATACATTAATTAAGACGTACAGTAATAACACAGTATACACATTAGGGTGCATAAAATGAACAGGACAATTAGGTGAAAAACAGTTTGCTATTAAGTTTTATGTAGTTAATATAGAAAGTACACCAATTCTATAGTTAAACACAAGTTATGTTAGGTCCTCCCTGTGTAAACTATTATGATTTAGCCAATGCTGCCAGAAGCTTATCTCTTTTATTGCTAAATGCTGACATTGTATAATTATTGTACGCTTGCTTCCATATAAAATATTTAGTTCTGATTTAACTTTGTACCAAGTCACACTTGCAATCTTTTATTAAATATAAATTTCATCCCTGAAAAATTATTGTTTTTTAAAAACTAGTTATCGGTTGCGAGGTATTTGATTGGTGCAGTCGGTATGATATTTCGTGGGAAATCCATTATTCGGACAGTCCTGTAAGTTTCAACTCTTTAACGAAAAGTGAACCGTGAAAAAACTATACCAGGTGCAACTAGAAAGTATTCAAATTGGATTATTTGAAAAAGTAGCAGACAGGTGCTGATGTTGTAAGTAGACTTTTTAATTCATGTCAGACTCCTTTGTTTCCATTGATTCCGCTTGTGAAAACAATTTCTACTTAGAGTTAGATTTAGCAAATGTTTTCAATAAGTTAAAAATCAATTCAAATGATTCAAAGAAGCTTAGTAATTGTAATATTATAATTCTAGTATTAACTTAACTATGGCAGTACAACCACTACCAAAAGTAGACATAAAAAATGTATTGGTTATTCCAAACATTAATGGAAGCCCCAATAAATTAAATAGATTTATTAGCTCTACCGAATCGATATTAACTTATTATTATGACCGTACCAATGTAGATAGTTTTTAGAATACACTATTAATAAATGGCATTTTAAATAAATTAGGTCGGACAGAAGAAGTTGTGGCTATAAATGGCGGTATTACATGGGATGATGTTAAAAAGACTATTGCAAAATCTCGGTGATCAGAGGGATAAAAATTGTATAAATCAAGACCTAGTAAACTTAAGGCAAAAACCAAACGAAAATCCATATCAATATCACGAGAGTACTTCATTTACTAAACATAATCTGTAATTATATCGACTTGCATTCCAACTTTATTGCAAAATTTCGGTGATCAGAGGGATGAAAATTGTTTAAATCAACACCAAGTAAACTTAAGGCAGAAACCAAATGAAAATCCATATCAATATCACGAGAGAGTACTTCATTTACTAAACATAATCTGTAATTATATCGACTTGCATTCCAACGCTGCGGAAGGCAAGGGTAAAAGGAGTTTTTTCACTAAACAAGCATTAACTACATTTTTAGTTGGGCTAAGAGAGCCTTTAGGTGCCACAATTCGTGCAATGAGACCAAAAACTCTTACCGAAGCTGTACAATTTATTAGCGAGCAGGATAACATTAAATACCTCCAACGGTCAAAAGCCTAATTTGACTATTAATAGAAACCCAATAACCCAACACCCTCAACAGAATAAGCCAACGTCAATGAGTGTTTTCAGCCGAAACACGAATCCTCAGTTTAGGCGACCCTGTCAAAACTCTTCAAAATAACCGTCAAAAACTTAATAAAATCTCGGAACAATTATTCACAACTGAACATTACGATAACGAACCGAGTGATGGGACATCCGAATATTCATATTACGAATATTCATGCCCCGACGAGGAATACCAATACGAATATTTTCAGGAGGACCTCAGTCCAACGAACGAGACATAGTGGAATATCACATGTCTACAGACAAAAAAACTACCGTACATTCAAATCTATAAACCACCATTAAAACTTCTGATAGATACGAGTAACACAAAATAGTTTATAAACGCCGAAATTGATTCAAAATATTACTATAAAATTTCATGTGATCCGTTTGTCGGATCTACAATATTTCAAACATCGTCCCATAATTATTGCACAGAAATTCAAATTTTTCCAGAATTTAATCAAAACGATAACTTGAAATTTTATTTATTCAATATTCACAATATTTACGACGGGCTCATAGGGCTTGACAATATAAAACTTTTGAACCCACAGCTAGATTTTGTGGTTTCAAAGCTAATAACCCCTAAATGTACAATCCCAATTCGCTATTAAGAATCAGGTCAACGAATTTTATTAAAAGTAAAACTAAATTCACATACTCAAATAGTAACGAAAATACCCGTTAACCAAAACAGTAGTGATATAATTCTCCCCCACCAACAAATAAAACAAAATTGCGAAATACCCGAATCATTATTAATTGCAGAAAACGGGTTGGTTGTTGTAAAAATTTCTAATAAAACGGACAAAGAAATTACATTATCATTAACGAACCCGATCAGAACAATTCCATTCGTAGAAAACAATTACGAATTATACCACGCGGACGTAAGCACCCCAATTAATAATAGGAAAATTAATATTGACAATTTAATTCAAACCGCACACATGAATTCTGAAGAAAAAGAACAAATCCTTAAATTACGTAGAAAATATTCAGACATTTTTCATATAGAAAACCAGTCATTAACGTTCACCAACCAGGTAAAGCATTGTATAAAAACCAAGGACGAAATACCAGTATATACAAAATCGTATAGGTACTCCTTTGTGCACAAAAATGAAGTGGAACGTCAGGTAAACTCGGTTCTTGAACAGGGAATTATACGCCCAAGCAATTCCCCACGGTCATCGTCAATACAGATTGTGCCTAAGGCCGACGCTTCTGGGAAGAAGAAATGGAGAATCATTGTCGATTATAGAAAATTGAAAGAGAAGACGATCGATGACTGATACCCGCTTCCAAAATATAACCGACGTACTGGATAAATTAGGAAGGTGCAACTATTTTTCGACGCTTGATTTGGCAAGTGGATTTCATTAATAGAGATGAACCCTTAAGATATCCCCAAAACTGCATTCAACGTGGAGAACGGCCATTATGAATATGTCTGGATGCCATTTGGCGTCAAAAATGCACCCGCCACATTCCAATACATCATGGACAACATCCTGCGTGGGCTACAAAATGAAATTTGTTTGGTATATCTAGATATCATAATATACTCTACATCCTTGCAAGAACATCTTGTCAACCTGTCAAAAATATTCCAACGCCTCAGAGAAACCAACTTTAAAATCCAACTGGACAAGTCGGAATTCCTGAAAAAAGAAGTCAGTTATTTGGGTCATGTCATCACACCCAAGGGAGTGAAACCCAACCCAGACAAGATACTTGCGATAGAAAAATTTCCGTTGCCTAAAACAAAAAGAAATTAAAGGATTTCTTGGATTACTTAGTTATTACAGGAAATTTATAAAAGACTTCGCGCGGATTACTAAGCCCCTAACACTGTGTTTGAAAAATGATGCAAAAATAGAGCACACTCCGCAGTTTATAAAATGTTTTGAAAACTATAAAAAAATATTGACAAAAAAACCCATTCTGCAGTACCCGGACTTTACAAACGAGAACGTTAAGTGATTCTGAGTAGAACTTCAGCACTATCGAGAAGGAGATACTAGCCATCGTGTGAGTGACGAAATACTTCCGACCGTACTTATACGGACTAAAGTTCAAAATCGTAACCGATCACAAACCCCTGAAGTGGTTAATGTCGCTGAAAGAGCCAAATTCGGGATTTGTTCATTGGAGGCTCAAGCTGGAAGAATTCGACTACGAAGTTGAGTATAAAAGCGGAAAAAGTAACACCAATGCAGACGCCCTGTCGCGTATCGAAATCCACACAAAGGACATCTTCCAATATATGGACGAATTCAATGAATTTCTAACCAAGTCTAGACATGAAGAAAATATCGATAATCTATCAATAATAGGAAACGTCAGTGATCAACCAATAATGGATGACGTCAGAGAAGAGCAAGAACCGCCAACACAAAGAAAAACTACAACCGACACAGAAGAAACAATATCTGCAGAAGAAACCGAAGAAGTTACCCCGGAAGAGGCAGACACCGTTCACACGAGTCACGAAGATCTAATGCAAGACATGCCGACTTCAGAAAGATCCCTAAACTCGTTCGATCATCGGGTTAAAGTAATTTTTTTTACTCTCCCGCCAAACCGAAATGTAAACAATTTCCGTCGAAAAACCGATTTTATGCTCAAAAATCTATTAATAATTTAGAAACGGATATCACTGACTTATTCAAAAATTATTTAGACTCAAAATTTACGTATGACATTAGTTCCGATAGCGAATTGTACGTACCGCAAATTTATGACATTTTGAGGAAAACGTTTAAAAACGCTGCATACAAAGTATTAAAATGCAACACGATATTACAAGACGTAATTAAAAAGGACGATCAAACAACAACCATAAAAAATTATCACGAGGATAAAACCAACCACCGTGGCATTATAGAAACTGAAACACGTATAAGATCATACTATTGGCTCGGAATAAAATCCGACGTAAGAAAATACATTAATGATTGCGGAATAAGTCAAACCAATAAATATAATAGAAACCCCACTAAACAAAACGAATGGTTTCACCTACATGTTTACCTTCACTCATCCTAAGCAGCAGCGCAATTTCATAGATAGCAACACCTTCATTACTTGAATGATCGCATAGATGGCAACGCCTTCATTTCTTGAATGCAACAGTTCAGTAAGAGGTGCAGTTGCACCGTCTTGTTGCATCATTTCGGCACCCTTGTCTGAGATCGGTACTAACTGCTGAATGTTCTTGATATCATTAAGCAATAATTGCACATTATCAATATTCAATCATAATCACAATTAATTAAAATACTAATATACATGCATAAGCTTTGTTCCTTATTAACATTAAGATTATCTTGAAGCAACCATCAACATCATTCTGTATGATTCTCCAGAACATTGAGCTGATGTCACCAAGGCGTCAATTGGAAGAGTTTTGATGAGTATGTGCGAGATGCACCAAGGGAATGAGACAGCTGGATGTACAACATAGCAAAGGGAGACCAACTAAAATATTGCACGAATCACAAAACGTCTGTAAAGACGTAATGAATAAAATGTTCATTGAGGAAAATGCGCACAAAAACTACAATACGAAAGTTCCAGAAAAGATAGCCTTATTTCAAACTTACCAAATCCCAGAATCATAATAGGTATTTCTTGAGAACCTTTACTACTTGTAGATTCTAAGGCTGAATGGAAATCTACTTCTATTTCTGAAGCTGACATTGAAAATTTCATCCAATATAAGACGTAGATTGCAAAAAAAGTACCGAGAGAAAGAACTACATAACTTACGTATCTCATGAATCTTCTAAATCAGGAATAAATATAAATAATTGTAACACTTGAAATTTAATTTTAAACATTTAAATTTCGCTACTGTACCGCAAAATTTTGTTTTTGTCTTAACTTTGGAAGCGATTGTAGATGAGGTTCGGCTATACTCGTATTTCGATACGAAAGATCAAGTAACTTGACGCGAGATGCGTAGAAGGTATTCAACTTTTGGGTGAGGGTTTGCATAATAAATATACCATATTTTCGAGGGGATATAAAGCAGTCGGTCCCTCGTCTATTAAATATTTCTAACGTGGGTGATTGGCCTTAGTAGTGGAAATAGGCTAATGTTAAATAAGCGAATAAATACAAATAATAATTAATTTTGTATATGAGGCTGTAGAAATGCAATTTTATGCACTCTTGTAGAAAATGTAAAGATCAAATATCTACAAATTTTAAGGAATGCCTTCCTGTTTGCGGCCCGGAAAAAATCTTATAACTTTTTGCAACGACTTCGGTTTCCGTTGGTGTGATCTCTCTCCCCATCACAGCAACATCGGCACCTATATCTAGTATCACAGATATGGGTTAAATTGTACTGTTGCCCTAAGTTATCAGTTTTTGCTTCTAGCTGGGCCCCTGCGGTCAGTTGTACTAGTCCAGTATTTTGCAGGAACAAGGGTTCTTAACAAACAATATCCACTATAAATTCAGGATATTTTTCAGCTAGCTTTAAAGAAACTTTAGTTATAATTCTCGTTAATAAGATTCTTAGCAGCACTGGTCTCGGCTAACAAAAACACTGTTCTTTTCTCTAGCACATTGCGTTCTTTAATCATCACCAAACAAAAGCATATATAATACAATGACAAAATAATAAAAGCATAAACTAACAAAAGATAAAGGATTCTTTAGTACACAGGGGACTGAGAAATTTATTCTACAACAGGGACGTTTTCGCTTGAATCTAATATTTATTTCATCCCACCAGCATACAGCCTCACAGCTGCGTAATTCAGACCACTTAACACGGAAAACCTCAAAGTTATATAAGTACAAAATCACTAGAACTATAACTCTGGCATATAACGATTCTATAGGTATACGTTACACCATGCTCCGAACATCTGCGTTCCTTTAATGTAAATAATAATCCATATAAATGACTGATGATTTGACGGGTCAAATCTAGGAATTTCGGATCTCACTACACGCCTCGTGTGTAATGAATTACCAACTTGCCCAATAGACATATCCAAAATGACAGTAATATTCACAGTATATACCCATACGTAAGTCGTGGTGGTGGACTTGATTCGGAATAGTTTTAGTTGACTTTTGTTTTGATAGCGGTGTTCTGTAAAATGTATTATTGTGTAAAAATCAGACTAAAGCATCTACAATCAATATCATCAATTAGGTTTTACAGTCAATCAACTTCTTCCTCAGAGTAATATCTACAGGTTATGGGCCCAGAGCTCCAGAGTAACCCAGAGGTTGGCTTGATAGGAAATATAGCTGGAGAATAGGGAGTGTAGTTGGCGCCAAAACATGGTGTGAAATGTGCAAAAGTGCTGGAAAGTTTGTACTTGTATTTTTCATGAAACTAAATAAGGAAATAACAATGGCAGATAAACAGACCCTCCTTTACGTTAAACCTTTTGCTAGGAACAATTATGGAAACTGGTAAAAATACTTTTAGAACAATTAGAAGTTTTGATAAAAGAACCGCCGGTCTTGACATCAGAAGAATTTGATGCATATATAAAACACGATATAAAGGCCAGAATCATTCAGTGTTTATGAGACAACATATTAGAAAATATTAAAACAAAGAAAAATGCAAAGGAGATTAGGGACACCTAGAACCAAACGTACCTATGCAAAAAGGGGATTACCTACTCAAGTGAACTTGCAGAGAAGATTAAGAAATTTAAAATATAAGGAAGGTGCTTATTCTATACTGAACCTTTAGTTCTTAAAAATAATGTAAACGAAGACAAGTACAGTAATTTCCTTGCTGTACATGTTGCTTTAACTATTTTATACCATACACGGTATGAAAGAAAAATTGAATATGCTTCTCAACTGTCGACATATTTTGTAAAAACATTTAAGATTATGCATGGTCCCGAATATGTATCCATAATGTACACAATCTCCTACATTTATCACAGGATATAAAAGACCATGCACCTGTCGATAATTATAGCACATTTCTTTTTGAGAATTTTATAAAGAGCATCTCAAAATTACATCGAAAGTGTGATAAGCCCTTACAACAAATCGTAAAAAAACATTGTGAAAATTGAAACGTAATTTCAAATATTAATAAACAGGATACAAAGATGATTATCACACTTCATTGTTCATAAATAAAAAATTTTGAAAGCATTTTAAATCTGTCGTGTTTCAGAATTATATCTTAAGCACAAAATTAATATTAGAGATGTAGTTTTGTCTGAGAATGAATATAAAAGTATTGGTGGTAAATATTTAAATTTAAATTCTGTTTATGAAATTCCATGCAAATTATCGGAATTTGGAATTTTTGAAGCACTTACAAATAACTTAGAAACTTCAGCATTATTTGATATTGACGGTTTCGCGAGTTGGTATCCGACGAGATATTGCTTTCATCTATTAATCAACAGTGCTTATAAGGTTATCAAAACGGCTCATGCACCTGTAAGTGAAGTTTACAGAACTTAGCTTAATTTATACATAAGAGTTTGTTTTTTATCATTTACAATGTACTGTAAAAACTTATCATCAGCACCCGAATACACATCTTTTTGCAAGTAGCGATAAGAAAATCGCAAAACCAGCAGCCCGGCTCGACACCAGAGCTGATAAGCAACCAATATTACAGTACGATGTATGTAACATCACATATAACACAAAGAACTTTTTAAAAAGATTTATTTTGATTAAAGGATAGTAGCTACTATCATGACATGAAATGAATGATACAAATGTGAGGAGCCAACGTTCCTTTACATGTATTTATAAGATTTGAAATGCTGACTCGAAGAGTCTCTAGAACAAAGGGAGTAACATTGTGCAATTTATTCTGTGAACATAACAAAGGAAACAATGTGTTGCAATCCTGTGAATCAGGTGATGTTGAATAAGCAAAAGGAGCAGCTGCAATATGTAATATGATATACCTGATAGGCTTACTTGTATATGGCTCTAAGTATCATGAATTACGTTATAATATTTTATATAACATGTATACTTGGCTGCCTCTTAACTTAATTAAATATCATGTGATATACAGAGCGCTGCTCTTGACTACATGGGTAGCAATAATCAAATAAGAAATCCTACCGCAATCACAGCACAAGGTCGCAAGCCAATACCCACAGAATGGAATGCTTTATCTGTAAGCAGACGGGACACATTGCAGCTAATTGCCCAAACCTCCCAACAACTAACATACCACTACCAGAGAATAATCAGACACAATCTCCCAGCACTGCAATCTCCACCGCATTTACTATAAATAGCCAGCAAAATGAACCTTCTCTGGCATAAATAACTTCTAAAAAAAGAAGCCACTCAGACACCTTAACACTGAGTGACAAAGCCAGTCTCCCAGGCGAAATTTCCCCCGATATTTTACCTGACCCTAACACCATGCCCCCTCCTAGTAGATCTACGAAATTTCAAAAACCTGCCAAGCAAGCTAAACAGAAAGAGAGGTAGGACGCCTCTCTAGAACCTGCTCTAACTGAAGCCACGAAATCAACCATTAAAGAAGTATACCAAAAGACCCCCGAAGATTTTATTATTCCGATTGAAAACTTCTTTGCTTTCCTAGAGAACTCTCACGACGGCAGCAATCCTTACTTAGAGGCCTTAAAGTTCACTTCAGACATTAAATCACTCCTGTCCAGCATATACAAAATATACCCTGCACTACAAGAAAGGGCAATTAAAAATAGATTTACTCGATGACTAAAAAAATGAAAACACTCCTTGGTTCTGAAGAATTCGAAGTCGAAAGCGCTTCCAGCATAATGTCTGAGTCCTCAGTGGATTTAAGTGCTGAAGATCACAATTCTGACGATTCTCAGCAGTCCCAAAAATCAACATACTATTATCCTAACCATTTATTAATATTTACTTGTTATGTTCGTACTGATACAATGGAACTACGATGGATTTTATCCGCACCTCCAACGAATGCAATAGCTTATCTCCCTGCCTGATATCATCTGCCTCCAGGAAAATTTTTTTAAAGAATCCCACAAGCCTTATCTCAAAAATTATGAGGGCTACCATTTCGTCAGAACTGAATGCATTCGAGCCAGTGGCGCAACTTCAATTTTCACATCTAGCGATCGCTATTCCCAGCAACTTCCTATAACGAAAACCTTAGAAGCAATAGCAGTAAAGGTCTGATGTCCACAAAAAATTACTATCTGCAGCGCATACATACCACCGAACTATAACTTAACAGAAGCGCACATTACCGATCTCGTAAGTCAGTTGCCTAGGCCGTTTATCCTTGTTGGTGACCTTAATGCACATAATATAATGTGAGGATGCGAACACACATCTAGCAGAGGCAAAATTATCGAAAATACAATTAATAATACAAATTTATGTCTCCTGAATGCAGCAAGTAACACACATTCTAATTCTACTGGGAAATTTTCATCTATTGACTTTAGCTTCAGTGACCCTAGAACAACTCTTCTACTTAGCTGGCATACTTTAGATAGTCTTTATGATAGGATCATTACCCGATAATCATATCAGACGATACACCTAAACCAGTAGATACTGTTTGTAAGTGGAGAATAGCACACGCCGACTGAGATAATTCTACCTCATACGTACAAACAGACTGACACGCTTAAGTTTTCTGACAATATTGATAAAGCAACAAATCAATTTATTAACTGCATTACTACATCGGCTCAAAAAAGATAGTCCCTTGGTGGAATGATGCCTACAAAACCACAGTCCGAGAGTGCAAAACAGCTTAAACGAATATCGAAGAACTCGATCACAGGAAGACTTAATCAATTTAAAAAAATTAAAGGCTAAATCAAAACGAGTCTTAAAAGTTAGCAAAAACCAATCCTGGAATAAATAGGTGTCACTGGTCAGATCCGGAAAAAATAAAGCAAATGCAAGGGCACAACACAATCAGTAATATACCTGCCATAGTGCACGATGACAAAATCGTCACTGATAGTCAGGGAATTGTCAACATTCTTGCTAATTATTTTCAAACAAAAACCAAAAACATGAATATTCCCCAAGCTGCACACAGTACACACTACCCGATTCTGAGTCACTCAACTTCTCTTTCTCACAAGAAGAACTCATTTTCGCCCTTTCCTCCTGCAAGAACTCTGCTGCTAGTCCGGATGACATCCCCTTCATTTTTCTTAAAAAGCTTCCTCTAGCCAGCCTAGACAAACTTTTGGAATTATACAATAAAATCTGGGTAAGTTAAGAATTTCCCGCTTTATGGCAACCATCCATCATATTACCTTTTAAGAAAAATGACTTCACCTCGATTCATCCAAAATCATATCGGCCCATTTCTTTGACCTGCACGATGTGCAAATTACTAGAAAAAATTATCAACAAGCTCCCGCTTTGGTATCTTGAAAGACATGTTACTAAATGCTCAGTCTGGATTCAGACCTTGCAGAAGCACTGCAGGTAACTTAATAGCACTCCAAACAGAAATAGCTGAAGCATTTGCTGTTAAACAAGATGTGTTCGCTGTAATATTTGATATAGAACGTGCCTTCGACAGCGTATGGAGACCTACCATCTATAATAAATTAAGGGAAGTTAACCTATTATCCTTTTTGAAAAACAATCGCCAGTTGAGTACGCCCTCTACGCAGATGACCTTATTCTGTGCCGCTCAGGAAAAAACACATCAATCACATGCAACCTACTACAAAATTCTGTTAATGATCTAACTCAATGATCAAACACCTCTAGCTTTAATTTTTCTGCCTCTAAATCTAAAGTCATTAAGTTTAGCAGAAGGAGATGTAACCATGCACCACATCTAATTCTAAACGGTGCACATCACAAATTCCTAGGTCTAACTTTTGACAGCAAGCTTACCTGGAAACAACACATACAAGCCGTCAAAGAAAACTGTACAAACCTTGTAAACATTCTGAAGACCTTATCGCACCATCACTGGGGAGCCGCAGAACAAACCCTGCTGAGATTTTACAGAAGTTGGCTCCAAACTAGATTATGGCAGCATAGTAGACACTTCAGCTAGCATATCTAATTTAAAAAGCCTGAACACAATACACAACTCTGCACTTCGTATCTGCCTTGGCGCTTTTAGGCCTACCCCTATTGATTCCCTCTGCTGTGAGTCACATGAGCTCCCCCTTTCGCTACGCCGTAAACAACTTCTCTTATCATATTCTGCCAATGTATCTGCTAACCCAAACAATCCAATCTTCAGTATCTTCAATTCTACCCAAACAGTACCATCCAACCCTCCCAAAAGGCTTCTTTCAATCCCACAAATATTAAAACCTCTATTAGGAGACATCAATCTCGCCAAGACATCTGCCAACCCCATTTTACCCATACCATCTTGGGACAAAATAGTGCCCTCAATTAATACATCTCTGTGTAAATATAAGAAGCAAGAAACCTCCAATTCGATCTTCAGGCAAGCTCTCTTAGAAGTTACCAACTTATAACACTTCAATAACATCCTATATACTGACACCTCAAAAAATGAAAACGGTGTGAGCTGCTCAGTTACTACATTAAATTCTACTATAGCAAGACATCTGCTCCCCACCCACTACAGTGTTCATACCGGAGAATTATATGGAATTCTAATGGCACTCAAGACGTTAAGAGAAGTGAATGGGATGGTTGCAATTTGCACAGATTCGCTTGCTTCCATCCAGCCGAATAAGCAGCTAACGAAGCTTTAGAGTCTAATCTGCACGTAGAAACGATCCAGCTCCATAAATACTTAAAAATATGATAAAACAAAAAATTACACATAAATGGCAAAATCTGTGGAACCAGTCAAACACCAAACTATACAACCTAGATTGACGCAAACACACTTTCGGACATGAGCAGAAAAGACAAAACCATTCTGAGAAGACTAAAAATCGAGCATACTCGCGTCACACACGGCTACCTGATAGAATCTGATGACCGACACCATTATGCAGCCATTGTAACTATCAGTGAAGAACATTTTTTCAGAATGCCCTCAACATGCCGAAGCCCGACAACGCCACAACCTCAAACGTGACCTCGCTCCGCTAAACCTTAATAAAACAATAGAGTTTTTACATGATATTAAATTGTATAAACTGATTTAGTATACCTACCTGTAAATGTATTGTACCCGCGCCATTGACCACAAGTGGTCGAGGCACGTTAATTTTAAATAAATACATAAATTGATATTGACGATGTTGATTATAATTGTGTAAAATTTACATTGGCTGAAGAATGTATCGTTTTTCCGCTTCTACACACATTATTATTTTAAAATCTACTTTTTATTCTTACTGTTGGGGAGAGAAATGTCTAATTTGCGTTCGAATTTGTATGTTGTTTTCCTCAGATATAAAAATTTAATTTCTCAAAGAAAAAATATAGTTAATCCTACCTAGTTAAACCTATAATCAGTGAGACGTCCCAAGTTATTGTTTCTATAGATACTTAATTATAATGAAAATAACCTTGCTGTTGTAAAAAGAATCAACTTTCTGTTTTGGTTTCACGACATCCTTAGAAAATTGTATTAGGACATTTTTTGGTTTATTGATATAGAGAGTCTGTTCATCTCTGAATAGTTTTTGTACTTTATTATTAAATGAAATATTAATTTTAAATAATAACGGTACATTAGATTCATTACATTCCTATAATTCTTAACTCAAATGCCAATTTAATAAAAAAAGTACCAAGGAACAGTCAAGATTATATACATTTGTACACGCACATTCTATTTATTTAGTATGGAGGGAAAGACGCGGTATTATTCATTGATGACAAACGTGTGGAAACTGTTTCCTCAAAATGGATCCAGGGAGACTTCTGTCATTGGCCATCACTTGCTGCAGACAAATTGTTACAGATAATAAAGAAATGTGAATCGCTGAACACTTTGTTGGCCATCCCATGCTGCTAAAATATTCCAGAATGCTACGCTTGGTAAGTTGACATTTAGAATTCAGTTAAAATAATAGCTAAAGTCATCATTGTTAGATGGTGTTGAATATTTTACATATTTTCAGATGACTATGGGAAAGTAAGGGTAAAGGCCAAAATTGTGGAGGAGACAAGTGATTTAAATACTGACACGGAGGAAGAGAGGAAGAGAACGAGAGTGCAAAAAATACTCTCCAGTAGTGATTCGGACACAAATGAAACTCTCTTACCATCACCACCAAAGATTAAAAGAATGAAATATATAGGTATGTAAATATGCAATTCAGTGGTATGTCTGCGACTGAGATGTGAACATTGATGGTTATTAGTATTTTCCCAAGATATATGTCTATTAGTTAATCATGTTTATTATATTTATAAAATTCTTACTACAAAGGCTTTTTCTTCAGATGATGCAAGTAGAGCGGACAGTAAAGTTAATGGAAATCAACATGAAGTTATAGTTAGATAAGAAAATTAATTATATCATAAAGTTCTTACTACAACATTTTTTTTGCAGATAAAAAAAACTTTTAAATGTTTGTGTCGTTAAATTTCAATTTATTTTTTAAAATGAATCATTATTCTTTTTATGCCATACGATATATTATCTGACAGATGTCCATTTTTTGGTCAAAATAAGAATTAGGTGTGACCTAATGTACAGAATTAAAATCAACTAATAAAATTGTAAAACAAACATGAACTTTGTATTGTTTCAGAAGTCAAGACGAAAAAGTTATTAGTGTGTAGAATTTCTCAATTGGTTGGAGAATATATTTATTGCCAAATGTTTTATTTTGGATTTACGACAACTGTTCTTAAAATATTAAATATAAACATGTTTATATTTTTGTTTTAGAAGAAGTAGAGCACAATAATGTTGCCAAAATAGAAACCGGTCATATCTGAAAAGCTTGTGTTGGAAAATGTACAATTTCTATTTGCTTATCATATTCTGTATCTATCGATAAAACATTTTTTGTTATAGATAAACACTATAAAACATTAAGCGAACAAATTCACGTCGTTCGTGGAATAACGGTTGACGTATTATCAGAAGTAAAGGCGAGTTAAGTCATATAGCAACCCAGATAAGACAAACAATAAAGCCATGTCAGCGGTTTCATCCCAGCTGCTTCCCTGTGACCAGCGTTGAGATAACCACTTCGCGTCGAGCTCTCATTGAGTAAACATCATTTTATAATATTTTAATATTGTGAATTCAATAAAATAAATTTTGTAACTTTTTAAAGTTTGTAATATTTTTTAAAAAGTTATTAAGTCGGCCACACGGCTTAATTGGCGCAGTCGGAAACGGATTAGTGCCCAAAAGCTTCAAAAAACTTTTGTTCGTACCTACGATTAAGGCACTATTTCGAACAATTCGCTAAGTCCATCGAGGACCTGTACCAGTCAACCATCAATCCATTGAGGATAGTGAGCCATCAGTCTATCGAAGACAACTTAATAGTCCAAGACGAGAGAGAAAAATCATCAATGAAGTCAACTTTAATCACAACTCTAATTTTGTAAGTAATATTGATCATTCCGCTTTTTCCTTTTTACCTTTCCTCTCCAAAATTCAATAAACATACACCCCTCATTGCTTTCGAAATTTCATTTTAGCACTGAAAATTCACCTTCTCATTTACTTTATTCCTATGATTTTAAAAGTATTATCTGGATCGAGTAGGGTAAGAAATTAAAATCCAACATAACTGCTTTTTACTAACCATCTAGAATAAGTTAAATAAAATTTAAAAACCAAAAGCCCCGTAAGCAAAATATTCACAGTCTTCGCACTAGAGCACGGCCGTACTCTGTACGTCAACCCTCCCTCGGTCTGAAGTAACCGTGAATACAGAGCTTACAATAAAACGACGATTTAAAATAAAGTGAAATAAAAACTAACACTTATTTAATGAGTTTTATCGACGACCTCGTTAATCAACTTGCCAATTTTCCAACCGAGAGCCAGATAATTCTGACAACCCCTTTACCAGAAGAAACCCCTATACCAGAAGAAAGCACTATGGCTTTACCACAAATCTCTGTTCGGGACTACTTGGAATTAATACCTGCTTTTGATGGAGAACCAACGAAATTGTCAAAATTTATTACCGCATGTGAAGAAGTTCTTCCACTTATGGCACCGAACAATGAAGCCTCGAGAATAACATTTACGATGCTACACATAAGAAACAAACTAGTGGGAAAAGCAGCACTACTCCTGGCGTCAAGAAATTTCTCGACATTTCCTGAACTAAAAACCTTACTAATAAACTTATTTGGCGATCAGCGAAATGAAGAATCTCTGTTGTCTGACTTGAACACATTAAGACAACAACCCAGAGAAACAGCTTTACAATTTGCAGACAGATGTATAGACATAAGATGCTTATTACTATCAAAATTAACATGCCAAACGGTAACACAGGAAATTCGAAAAATGAAGGTCGATTTATACAACAATTTTACAGTAAGGGCTTTCTTAACTGGAGTAAATCCACAGCTAAGCCACCTATTACGCTGTAGGAAACCTGAATCTATCGAAGATGCTATCCAGATCGTGACAGAGGAGGAAAATATGAACTATCACCGTTCAAAAATAAATCACACACCTCAAAATCACGAAACAAACAATCACAGAACGAATAATAGCCATCAACTAAGAATAAATCCACCACAAACACGGCAGATACCAGCAACAAACAAGGCATTTTCCACAATTTAACAATACATACAAACCTATAGGACAACAACAACACCAACCACAACAACAGCAACAGCACCACCAACAACAACAATATCCGAGATATGTTCAAAATCAAGCGAGACAATTTCAAAACCAACCAAATCACAATCAACCTAGAAGCCAACAAAACGTCTTTCTACCGAGAAATAAACCTTTGACAAACACACCTACACCCATGGAACTAGATTCTCAAAGGACACGCCTCACAAATCAAATGCCACAATATTCGAGATTTGCACCCCAACAGAACTGGAGGAACGAACAACTCCACGTACAACAGTCAGAAGAGCTGGAACAATATACGACACCCGGAAATAACTACAACGAAAACCTTTCATATACGGAATATGATGAATTCAATTACGAAGAACCAGAATGTGAGACCAACGAACAAGAAAATGCAAATTTTCCGATAGGAGCCTCGGAAATTACAGACAAACGGAACTAATAGAAGTTCACACATCGACAAATAATCGATTACCATATATTAAAGTACCCGAAATAAATGCAAGATTTATGATCGACACTGGATCAACAAAATCATTCATAAACGAACAAATCGCTCAAAAACATTTTCAAAAGTATATACAGGAGGACCCATTTTGTATTACAACACCACATAATACAACAACTCATCATTATAGTGCCGAAATTCCGATTTCAACTATATTTAACAGACCGGACTTAACCCATAAACATTACATTTTTAATTGCAACCCAAATTACGAAGGATTAATAGGGACAGATCTGTTGATGAATTTAGAAGCAAAAGTCGATTTCGAACAAGGGCTTTTGATCACCCCAAGTACAAAAATTCCCTTGTACATCTGTGGAAATTTAATAGTTTCACAAAATGCAAAATCTCAACAAAACACAACGAACAATCGAGTTATGGAAATTACTGAAACTATACCACCAAGATCCGAGTCGATTATTTCCATCCCTGTGCATACCACTTTACAACAAGGACTCTTAGAGTATAAAAAATTTCAAAATAACCTGGAAATACCCGCATCTCTTGTCACAATAAAAAATATCCAAGCACTTACCACAGTGATTAATAACACAGAGGAAACACAAGTTTCGAAAATTATAAAACCACTAACTATTTCTGAAATATTACCCCTCGAAGAACTACATCAAACCGAAATGGATATCAACGAATTGGAAATGGACTATAACGACATAGACAAACTACAAAAGGAAAATTTAAAAAACCTGAGACTAAATCACCTAAATAAGGAAGAATACCTCGCTATTAGAAACTTATGTGCTGAATATAGAGATATATTTTATAATGAAAAATTACCACTTACATTTAACAATCAGGTTAAACATCACATCAGACTAAAAGACGAAACGCCCATATTCACGATATCCTACAGATACCCTCAAGTCCACAAGGAGGAAGTCCAGAAACAGATTTATTCCATGCTACAACAAAACATAATAAGGCCATCTACATCGCCTTGGTCGAGCCCCGTCTGGGTTGTGCCCAAGAAATTGGACAATTCAGGAAAGAGGAAATGGAGAGTCGTGATCGACTACAGGAAACTGAACGAACACACAGCAGACGATAAATATCCTTTGCCGAATATTACCGATATTTTGGACAAATTGGGTAGAGCACAATACTTCACCTTACTTGACCTCGCCTCTGGTTTTCACCAGGTACAAATGAACCCAGAACACATCGAGAAAACGGCGTTTTCTACAGAACAAGGTCATTACGAGTACACCAGGATGCCTTTTGGATTAAAAGGAGCACCATCCACATTCCAGAGGGTGATGGACAATGTTTTAACCCAGTGTTTGGACAATCTTACTATATGTTACCATAATATGTTTTAGTGTTTATATCTTTCAAAAATTACGAAAACGACTTCAAGAAACCAAGACCAACCCCAAAGAAGAATCGCCTCGAACTTCAGCTTAACCCTAAAGTTCTGTCTAAGGGTGGAGGAGTTAAGTCATATAGCAACCCAGATAAGACAAACAATAAAGCCATGTCAGCGGTTTCATCCCAGCTGCTTCCCTGTGACCAGCGATGAGATAACCACTTCGGGTCGAGCTCTCATTGAGTAAACATCATTTTATAATATTTTAATATTGTGAATTCAATAAAATAAATTTTGTAACTTTTTTAAGTTTGTAATATTTTTTAAAAAGTTATTAAGTCGGCCACACGGCTTAATTGGCGTTAAAAAAGGATCTGAAAATAGTGAATGTTCCCGATCAACAGCCGGACACCTTTTCAATAAAACATTCCAACATTATATTTCCTATGCAAAGCGACGCAGAATTTAAAAACGTAGAAAGACTGTTACAAGACGAGAATGAATATAAACTACTGGTATGTAACCTTATCCTTAACACTAAAGTAACAAAAAATTTAGTGAAATAATTTCCATTTGCTTTTCGAGGATATTAAAAAATAAAAAGCAAATGAGAACCATTTTATTAAATATCCCATGAAAAGCAATAACTTCTCAACAATATTCTCAAGTTATCGAATTGACAAAAATGGGTGGCACCAACTGCTTCAACTTTGTAAAATGAGTTATATCTACATATTTGACCAATGAAATGGCTTTAATAAAATGCAGTTTTTAAAATTAAATATGGGAAAAGTCAAAATATGTAAATATTTCATTGTATATTCATTTTTGTGACGATCTTATTTACACCTCTTTCTAGATGCCGCAGAAAAGGCTAACATCATCCAGAATAGGACGAAAACAAATATTGCCATCCAAACATGGTTGAAAAGAGCAAGTGACAGAAGAAATAGCTTAATAAATATATATATTTTTAAATATACAGAATGGATAAGGTTACAAACAGCTAATATATGTTACATGTTATATTGACTGTTATTTTTAGAATAAGCAATATAAATAACACTTGGTTTTCTATTTCACTAATGTATTCAGATTTGTGTGACATTTGTTTCTAAATTATAATTAACAAATAATCATAAAATTTAACTTAAAATATATTATGCTTGTGATAATATAATTTCTAGCATTCTTCAATACTGAAATGATTTAAAACTTCATCGCATTTTATTACTGATCATAAATTTAATATTGTTATTAAAAACGTAATTTTGATTTTATTATGGTTTCTATTATAGGAGCATTTGCGAATATTAATTTTATTACGGTGTCTAATAAAAGTATATTTCCAAATATTTTAATTGTATTATGGTGTCAGATACAAATTTTGTTTCAGGTGTTTGTAACATTTTTATGACTTCTGAATTAGAAATCTCTTAAAATTTCAAGCATAACTGGGGTTTTGGTTTTCTCTTATTTACATTATGTATATTTAATACTGCTACTCTTGAAGAAATAGTTTTTATTAATACATTGTTCTACAAAGCAGGTCAATTTTTTAGTTATATAATAAATAAAAAATCGACACGCTTTGTAGAGTAATGTACCCACATTAATAAAAATTATTTTTCTTAAATACCGATAGTAGTGATGTTAAACTTGCATAATATAAAAAACGGAAAACTTTTGAAACCTCAAAAAAAAATGTGTGAAATTTTAGAAGTTTCAGTTCAGTTTCGTAATGATAACATTATTTTTAAAATTATTATACCAATGTACATTTTTCGTTTATTTCAGAACTGTTCTAGGTCTATTTCAGACCAACAACAGACCTTATAAAGACGCGTGGACATAAGGCCTAAATTAGACATCTTTCAGACGTCTGCAAGACGTACACGGACGTCTTTAAGACATCGTTAATGTCTAAGGAAGACATATTTGAAACTTCTTAAAGACGTCTCTGCACTATCTGTGGTAGTATGTTAAATTTCTTCTTGACAAGTGAAACAGTGTCTACAGGTATTAGCAAACTGTAATGTTACTGTTACAAACTTAACATTTGATGGCGTATCTAATACCAATTTGTCAATGTCAAAACAGATAGGTAGTAACTTAAACAAAAATAATTTAAATACAGAAATAATTATAGATAATAACTCAATGAATGTGCTACCAGATCCGTCATACATGATTAAATTAGTAACGTGATTTATTTCAGATTTAAAAATATTGCTTAATAGCGAACAAAAAAAAATCGATTTTACATAGGGTCCAAAAATTAGATGCACTGCAACAAACTGAGGGACTATGCGTAGATCAGTGGCGGAAGCACTGTTGTTTAGTAAAGATATCCTAAAATTGAAAGAATGTTGTGATTGTGCCGCAAGTGCGAAGTTTATACTCATAACAGTACTGGAGCCAATACTATCCATAATGTTATGAATTACACCCCCTTGGAACTGGAGATGATACGCCCTATGCCTACCGATAGTGACTGGAAAGACTCTAGAAAGAGCTAAGGACTTTTCTAGAGTGTGGTGGAAGAAGATTCTGGTTCAATCTAGAGGTAATTTCAGAGTATATAAGGCGCGATTACCAGCGCGGAAGAAGAAGTTTTATTAAGAAGGCAGGTTATAAAAGTGAACAAGTTGAAAAGTGAAAAGTGAGGTTAAATAGAAAAGTAAACAAAGTGTATTTTGAAGTATTGTATAGTCAGTAAATTTTTAAATAGTGTTAGTGGTATTTATCTCTTGTTGAAATTATTTAGAACCCACGGATTCACACAGGGTGTTTCCAAAAAGGTGAATAAACGCAACAACAATAATATACATTAATTCTCTATTCGATATACATACCAGTGCCTCAGTAATTAGCTATGCGGACGACACAGCTTCTAACTGGAACGATCTTAAAAATAAAGCAGAGAAAGACCTAAGAAACATAAAACAATATTTTGAAAATAAATTGCTCACACTATATGTACTAAAAACGTATTACTTACCTTTCTATCTATATGAAACCTCAACCCCGCCTTTTCAAGAACTAATAGTTGATGAACACTTTCGGATAACTGCTGCAAAACAAGTCAAATATCTAGGAATAATCATAGATCCACAAGTTAAATGGGACCTGCATATAAACTATACATCAAATAAAATAAGAAAATTAATATATAGGTTCAAATGTCTGAAAGAAATTCTAGATCTAAAACATTTAAAAATTCTGTACCACTCTCTAATTGAATCGCACCTTTCGTATGGGATCCTAGGTTGGGGCGGAGTTCTCGACTCGCATCTAAAACAGCTGGACATATTACAAAAGAGAATACTGAAAATTATTTTAAATAAGGAATTTACTTTCCCATCAAACGTATTGTTTAAAGATGCCAATGTAATGGATATAAGATCATTGTTCTTCTTCCAGTGTGTAATATATCAATGGCAAGCTAATGTGCAAATAACCAAAAATATTCAACCAATAAGGGAAAACCGCAGAAACCACATAAGGATTCCTAAAACTTACACCACCTGTGGACAAAGATGCTTTACATACCTTAGTGCAAGATCCTACAATGAGTTACCCGGAAATATTAAACAAATTTCTTTACTGAATAAAGCAAAAATAAGAATAAAACAATACATTTTAAACGTCCCTAGGGAGGAAATACATAATGCTGTTAATCCTAAACCTTACTTAAATAAATTATTTTAACCTTAAAAAAATAATAATAACAATAATTTGAACTGCACTCTCCGAGGTATCATTAATTTTATTATGTATAATTAATTCTATTATAAATGTCACTGTGTATCTGTATAAAAGGAGTACTTGTGATCTTACTTACATTATAGTTTTTAGACTGCTATGTCCATATATGTATGTTTTCTTCATATACAATGCTGTTTGGCACTTCTATGAAGTAGTTAGGTTATTTACAGCTCGATTTGTTATGTGTTATATACGATTTCAGTAAATAAACTTATTCTATTCTATTCTATAATGAATGATGCTTTTGATATTCTAAATTCAAGAAAAATCAATGATTATGGATTTATATCGCACATGTCGCTTGATTATTCATGCGTGTAAAAGCTCTTTACATAAAATGTCATAATTATGTAACTTCCTTAAAACTTACAAATGGAACTTTAGTAGTCAATTCCAAGAGAAAAACGGGGTTTTTGACGCTTCTAACGGGATTACAATCAATAAAAAACGATTCCTAATTTATTCCTGAGTATAAACTATCACAAGATGTAGAGTTATTTCTTAGAACAATTAAGTCACATGGTGGGCATAATGTTAACCCTACATGTGGACAATTTACTACCGCCTACAAGAAAACTCTTATTCATGCAGAGACAAAGTGTTACATTGTTACCTTCGTTTTTATTAAAAAAATAATATTTGTAAATTTATAAATATATAGCGGAAACCATATAAGGGAAGGCAGCAATGACAATTTACCCCTAGCTCAGAAAATTCGGTAGATGGGTCGTGTGGTAAGTATACTGTTCTGTTTAGTTAAATAAAATACTATGTTTAGGTGATATTGCTTAAAACAGTAACGAGAAAGAGAGATATTTAATATGGGCACCAATCCATTCTATTTTATTTCTACACTACAGATATAGGGGTTGATTATAAATGGATAAGATAGTCAACCCTATGCAATTTGAAGTTGTTAACAAATATGGTGGTTTTCTTAAAATATTTTTTATCAAAGAAATTATATTCTTTGAATATTGAAATATTGATATTTATATAATCACTCATAGAGTTTAAATAAATTTAAAGTTAAGCATTATTTAGGAAATAGTTTATATCACACTGAAATGAAACAAATATCATTTAAAATTTAAAATTGATTTTTTTTTATTTAAGAATCAATCAAACTTAGACTTAGAACTAAATTTAAAATCGGTTTTTGAACTAGACACCAATCAAACTAGCTAAGCTACTAACTTACAAACAACTTGAAATACACAGCAACTAATAAAAATAGTTTTGTGTAATGATAAAAGATAATTTCAAATTTATAAATAAAATTCTAACTAATAGGAAATATAAGAATTTTAGTAGTAATGTCCCTGTTTAAATACTGTAAAATTGTCGTAGAGTTTGTGGCCACAAATTCCTCACATAACTATTTGTTATTTCACCTAGACATAAAAATACCACTATATATACTCCAAAGGACTTACTATAAATATTAACTGATATTTGAAATATAGAAAATTGTATAATTAAATAGATATGTATACTTATATTTAAGTTATTATCTATATCCCAAATTTTAGTGAGATTTTTGCCGAAAAGTAAATGTTAAATTTAGATAAAAAATGTAGTAATAAGTAAAATTATCGAATAAAGAAACTTTTTTATGATACACTTAGCTGAATAATTTGTTGTTCCATTTTTCCTACTAGTAAGACCATAAGCAGCCTCTCTTCTTAAAGTTTTGACCAAAGACCACGGAGTTCCGAGCGCCTGTCAAAAATGTTCCTATCTACCATTCTACATGAAGTGTATTCTTAAAGTTTTGACCAAAGACCACGGAGTTCCGAGCGCCTGTCAAAAATGTCCCTTCCCATCATTCTGCATGAAGTGTATACTTTTAATTTAACAAGAAGTACTTAACAAAAAAATAGACTAAGTTAAGGAATGATCCGGAAACGTGTGTCGAATTTAACATCCATCATTTACACCGGAATAACATTCCGGTGTAAAGTTGAAAAGCATCAAAGGCATCCATAAATTCCGAGCCATTGTGAGTTGACACGAGGTAAGAGGTTTGACGTAATCTTTAAAAATACCAGTCATCAAATCAGCTAAACCCTTCACATACAAGATAAACGGATCCCTCTACTCAAAACACTCAAAACTTTGTAACTTTATTCAAATTTTGATTTTATACAGACAACAATAGAAATTGGAGTCTTCACGCAACGAAAATCAAACGGGAAATGCCCTACATTAGCCGATCGTTGGTCATGGCTTAAACTAATCCTTTCAGATACACTTGAAAATGTATACCAACCTACCTACTTACATGTGGTATTGCTGGTTACCTATCTTAAGGAAAGTACTTCTCGCTTTCACTACGTGTGAAATGAATAATATACCTTGCTGTATTTCCAAACAAATTCAATTTTAGTTTTAAACTCATAAAGTGTCCGTCTATACGTCACAAAAGGATACAGGAATGGGAAACTGTACCGTAAAGCGGGGTTACTTTACCAACAGTTATGTAACTTTGCTCCACATGTGTAGTTTTATATTATTGTCGATAAGCCTGGTCACTATTTTTTTCCGTATATTTCTATATGTCACTGATAAAGGACGCCACAGTACACACAGTGTTTGGTGCTTATTGCCACCAGTCGTTAGTTGCATTACAGCTAGTGGAAACATAACCTCAAATTTCGTGTAGTTTTACTAGTGTGTAAAATCATAGTGTGAAGAAATCCCTAACAGCTAGATCGAGGCAAGTATATATTTTTTGGTATGAACTATTATTAGTTTAGCAGCGTCTAAGTTTATATAAAACAATTATAATACAAGTGGCCGACATATATTTATTTATATAAAGAAGCATATTTTTCAAGAAATTGGGGATACTTTGTACCATTCGCATGGAGCAAAGTATCCCCACTATAAAATCATGCACTTACAACTTACAGTACACTTAATGTTTTCAGAAAATGCCAAGGCACTATAAAAGGAGTCCAGGGTCAAGAAAATATGCAGATTATTCGAAAGAACAGCTGGAGAATTATCTGAGAGCAGTATAGGATGGTATGAACCAAAGAATCGCTGCCGAAACGTACAGCATATCTCGAAGAACTATTTTTAATAAATTAAAAGGTTTGCATACACAAAACCTCTATATTCTGTTATATTTTCTTTCGAAAAAGAGCGAAACCTTGTGTCCTGCATCCATAGCATCAGCGAATTTGGATTTCTGGTAAATGAATTTGAATTGCGTCAAATAATCAAGACATATTTAAATCGCCAAGAAAGAAAAGTAGAACGTTTTAAGAACAATCTTCCAGGAAAAGATTGGTTTCGGTTATTTTTGGATCGTCATAAAGACTTAACCGCAAGGTTGGCAATGAATATCAAACGCAGTAGAGCTACACTCAATGAAAAGTAAATGACAGATTACATTGAAAATTTAAAGGAAACATTAACTGATGTAGCACTTCAGGCTATATTTAATTATGATGGAACTAACCTTATAGACAATCCGGGCCAAAAAAAAGTTTTAACGAAACGTTGTTCAAAATACCCAGAGCGCATCTGTAATTCATCAAAAAGCAGTATTTCTTTAATGATGGTGGGAAATGCAGCTGGTGAGCTTCTACCTCCATATGTTGTGTACAAGTCTTCCCACCTATGGGATACTTGGACTGAAACTGGCCCCCCGGGCACACGTTATAGAAATACTAGCTCTGGGTGGTTCGAATCCCAAACATTTTCGGACTGGTTTACAACAGCTTTACTACCCAAATTGAAAAAAATCAGTGGCAAAAAGGTGACGACCTTTTATCGTCGCATATAAATGTAGAAATTTTAAATTTGTGTAAAGACAACGATATTAATTTTGTGTGCTTGCCTCCTAATAGTACTCACGTCACTCAACCCCTTAACATTGAATTTTTCGCCCCCATGAAAAAAGCTTGGCGTGAAATTTTATCTCAATATAAGGAGACGCACAGAAGTAGTGGATCAAATACTTTGGAAAAACAGCATTTTACTAGGTTACTGCAAATGTTAATGGATAAAGTAGGAAATAATGCAGCAGAAAATTTAAAGGCTGGTTTTAAGAAATGTGGAATTGTGCCTTGTGATGTAAGCCCAATAATATTAAAGCGACTACATACAACTTCCCAACATGCCAGAGAGATCAATGACCCCCTACATTCTAAAAAGGATAATAATCCCCAACACGTTAGACAAAGCAAAAATTTTTTACAGTGGTGCAAAGTATACCCATAATGGGGTATACTTTGCTCCACACATGATGTAGGTTTAGTTAACAAATGAAAATATATTTTTAATTCAAAATTGTTAAAAAATGTTCCGCCAACTCTATACGATAATAGCTGTGTAACCATAAAAACTATTTTAATTATTTTTACTACATATGCTAAGAAATCCCTAAACCAGTGCAAAAAAGTGTGGCAAAGTACGGTATCCCATTAGATCAAATTAGTATATTACAGTGCAGTTCTTTCGAAAAGAAAACTACTACAGAGGAAAACTGAGGAAAATCTTATTTATGATCAAATAGGACAGACACCAGAATTTAATGAAGCATTAATGGATCACGATTACGTTTTCAGTACTAATTTGACTGAATATTGTAATTTGCGTTGCAGGGTTTGTGGTCATGAAAAAAATTAAGTGTGAAGGGTGTTTATCTCAATTAGCTGGTATAAGGAAAAATTTATTGAATTCCTTTTTGGATTTTAAAAACAAAAGTGTCCTAGTGAAGGTGTTATTAAAATTTGAAGAGAAGGAGTTACTCGTGTATATCATTATCATGGTAATATTTTAGAAAATATGAAAAAAATTAAATTCACATGGAAATTTTAACATGTTTTAAGAACAGTAATATTTTCTTACTTTTTGTTGGGCATTTTGCCACTGAGAAATATTTAAAAAAATTTTATGAAAAACCTCTGCGCCAAACGGATGGTTCTTGAATACTTGATTGTTTAAAAAAATGTCTCACACCTAAAAATATATAAACTAGAACAATGTTATAACTTAAAAAATGAAAATGACAATGGCAGTTAGCGTTTCGGAAGATAATCTACTTCCGTTCTCAAAACACTTTGTTTATGTATTTCCATAGTCACGTGAGTCACGGAAGTATTTTCTCTTCCGAAACGTTAACTGCATATAGCTTTCATTTTCATTTGTTAGTTTATAACATTGTTCTAGTTTATATATTTTTAGGTGTGAAACTTTTGAAACAATCAAGCATTCAAGAACCAACCTCTGTCTGATCTGTTTGGTGCAGAGGTTTTTCCATTAAAAAATTTTAAATATTTTAAATACCCAACAAAAAGTAAGAAAATCTGAATATGCCACAAATAAATAATTACAGACAACAGTAATATATTTTCAAAAATTAATAAAGTCATGAAAATACCAATTTTGAGGAATAAGACAGTTTTATTAATTAATGTTTTGCTTGTGGTAAATAGATCCATAATTTCAGCCAATGTAAATTTAAAACTTATAAATGTAAAATATGTTTTAAGATTGGACATTTAGCAATTGCTTGTAAATTTAAAAAGAATAGTTATTTGGAAGACGAAAATGACGATAACTGAAGGTTTAGATAGTATATCAACGTTTTCTTTCAATACTGATTCGAAAGTAAAAGCTAAGGAAATTGACGTTTTGTTGAATGGGAAAAAAGTAAAGATGGAGTTAGACATGGGAGCGGGAGCTTCAGTCATATCTAGCACTCTTTGCAAAAAATTATTTAGAGATATTAATTTCGAATAAACTGAAATTAAAATAAGAATCTATAATGGTACTGTTTTGAAACCGTTAGGTGTTATAAATGCTACTATGACATGTAATAAAATAAGTAAATTATTTAAGTTATTAGTCATCACGAGTAATAGTCACCAACCGTTGTTTGGAGGGGACTTAATGTAAGCTTTTAAAATAAATTTTGTTCAATGCAGTATAAACCAGATATCAATTGAAAGAGACGAGAAGTTTCAATATAATTTTAGAGGAATTTAATGATGTGTTTACAAATAAGTTAGGTAAATATGCTTTCGAACAAATCGAGTTAACGTTGAAAGAAAATGTTTCTGGCATTTAAAAAAATCTGTTCCAATTCCTTATGTATATAAAAAGAAAATTGAAAATGAGTTAGCAAAATCAGAACAGAATGAAGTTATCACTAAAATAGATAAATAGTAAATGGGGTACAACTCTAGTACCAGTAATTAAAGCGGATGGCTCATTGCGTTTGTGTGCTAATTATAAATTTAGAATATTTTAATCACCCTTTACCCAGAGTGGAGGATTTATTTAATGATCAACAAGGGGCAGTGAATTTACTAAACTAGACTTGTTATAGAATTAGACATTTAGTAAAAGTAACACGTCTGATATCTTAGTTATTTAGTTATTTTGTAGTTTACGAGTTTTTAATCAGGTTTTGAATGTTAAGTTAACAGTACAAAATAAGATGGTTGTAACTTTCTGTTAATATCTATAGAAAGAAAATTGTAGACTATGCTGTAGACTTTTAGACTTATTCTTTCGTTATAAATAAAGGACAATTACCGAACTAAAGTCGTGTTCTATATTCTCTCTGTACAAACTAAAAGATCAAAAAAATCTAACAGTTTATAGGCCCGGTGCACTATTACAAAGCCAAGAAAGGCAACAAACAATAATATGGTCAAAAGAAGTTACAAGAAGTTAACGAAAGAAGTAAGTACAGCGTTTTCTTCTAAGATTGGTGTTGTTAGAGAAACCTCAATAATGGACTCAAAACATTTTAAGCCATTAAGTGGATAAACAGATTGGCCCATGTGGAAATGAAAAATAAGAGATCTATTAGACTATCATGAATAAGCATTCGATGTAATTGATAAGAAATTGGTAAAGCCAGAAACCTTAGGAGTAGATACTACGAAAGTTATGATCACGGCACATAAAGAGAAGCCAGATCTTTATCGTAGAGCAACAACAGTTACGCAAGATAAGAAATTCCATTACAGATACAGATTATCAGAATATAATGAACAAATAAGCAGCTAGTGATGCTTGGGACGCATTAATGCAACAATTTGAGGTGAGATCCCGGAATCAATGATTTAGAATTTGAACAGAATTCTTCGCATTTAGCTGGATATCAAGTGAAGATACTTCAATGTACACAGCAAAACCAAGAAGTTTATGGAATGAAATGAATAATGGACTTACGGTAAGAACGTCAATACTTCACCAGATCTCATGTCGGTTCGCAAATCTTTCCAAATTTTGACAAGTGAGTTAGAAAATTTCAAGTCATGATGGGAAGAGAATTAATAAATCAGCTTATGTTGTTTAGCCAATCAAGGATCTAGTACAACCGCCATTAAATTAAACCGAATTACATTTTATTTACCCGAATCACATTTTATTCATTTATCATGCCATATATCTGTCGTCATTCCCTGACAGGTTTTATGAAATTAGATAAGTACACCACTGTACAATCACCTAGTACGCAGGCGCAAAGCCAGAGTGAATCGACCATCCATGTACATGACAGGAAACGAAATAAAACCGTTGTTGTCAACGCCATCATCGAGTATCATTTCTTCCTAACCTGTTCTTAATTATAATTATATACAGGGTGTTGCATCATGAGAGGGACATAGCTTAATAGGAGGTAGAGAACATCAGTGGTAACCGGAACCTCCCATAGAAATGTCTCATTGGGCCTTCACTACGAAATTACAGGGTGTTAAATAATTTTTGGCCAAACCTGTTTTTTGTCATAACTTTGACAGGAAATGAAATAACGGATTCATATTTGGTACGGCTAATGTACAAACGAGCCCCAAGAGGTACATGTATAAAAAAATATATATCCAGGTCCGGACTCACTATAATTTGTTTCTTTTTTGCATCAATAAAACATCACCCTGTATATATTTTTTTGAAATTTCGATACGATATTCGAAAAGAGCAAGAAAAAACAAACAAAATGGCCTATTTCATTTTTTTGTTACACCTTCGTGGTTATTTAAATACGTTGTTAAATGTGCAAGAAAATGGATTACAGAACCCTATTAAATGAGAGGCACGTGAAATAAATAGTTTTATAACTAAAATTTGCAAAAATTCTATTGAGCCTAGGTGGTCTGGGTGAATCCTAATTCCGGCACGTTTTAAAGGTCCATTTTGGTAAAAAACTGTGGTCCTAATAAGTAATCGGGTATGAAATAACAAAATTTTTAATCAATCACAGTAGGCTTGTTCAAAGAATAAAAGTGACAGATAATTTAAACCATTTAGGCCTAAGCAACCAGTTACTTTGATCAAGAAAATCATCAACATTTTATACTTAATAAAAATTGGAAGAGAACAAACTAAAATCTAAATAAATAAAATATTTTCCATTCAATTAACAATAAATAACAAAACAATAACTAAATGTGTTTAAAAATAAAACGTAATTGACACTAAAGTAAATTTTCAAAATGTCCTCCCCCAAATTCTGTGCATTTTCCTGCGCGTTTAGAAAGGTCACCAATTGCTCGACGTATCATTTCTGGATTATTCCGTATTTCGTTGCAGGTTGTAACGATGCGCTGGATTAAATGTTGTCTACTTTCAATTTCAATGCTATAAACCTCGTTTTTTAAGTGGCCCCATAAAAAGTAATCACAAGGGTTACAATCAGGAGATCTTGGTGGCCATTCATGTGGACCCCCGCGTCCAATCCATCTATTAGGATACACATTGTTTAAGTGTTCTCTTACTTGAAGGTTAAAATGTGGTGGGGCCCCATCATGCTGAAACAACATACCTCTTATACCGATATTTTCTAACATATTCGGTAAAATGTTTTGAAGAAAATCAAAGTAAATTTCACCATTCAATCTTTCGTCAAAAAAATGTGGCCCTATCAAATGTCTATTCACAAGTCCGACCCAAACATTTACAGAACACCTGTGTTGCGAACGGCGTTGGCGTACCGCATGTGGGTTTTCCTGTGCCCTATTATGATTATTTCGTGAATTGTTTACTCCATCCCTTGTAAATTGTGCCTCATCCGTAAATAAGGTTCTGTAAATGACTGGGCGATGATTAGACAACCAACGACAAAATGCCAGGCGGGGGATATCGTCGCCTTGTTGAAGACGCTGTACCTGCTGGATATGATATGGATGGTAACGTTCTCTTTTTAGGGTTCTCCATACTCGCCAATGAGGAATACCAGTTGCCAAACTGATTCGTCTAGTGCTCATATTTGGGTTTTCTTGAACTACGTTTATAATATTGTTTTGTTCCTGCACACCTTGTTGTAAAACACGCTCCACAACTGCAGAAGTAGGAAACTTTCCGTGTTGTCTTGCATACTGGAACACCGTACTAAAGGTTTTATGATTAGGGCATCGACGACCAGGAAAACGCAGCCGATATTCTCTTTCCGCCGACCTACCATTTCCATTACAGAAACCATAGATGAATATTATGTCAGCATATTCCCCGTTTGTAAATTTTACTGGCATAGTTAAAATATTTTCACAAGTTTTCACTAACTAAATGCGGATTATTGTCACATTAAATTACTAACAAACAATTATTCAACTGTTTAGGAGATTTCTTTTTATTATCTGTCACTTTGAACAAGCCTACTGTGATTGATTAAAAATTTTGTTATTTCATACCCGATTACTTATTAGGACCACAGTTTTTTACCAAAATGGACCTTTAAAACGTGCCGGAATTAGGATTCACCCAGACCACCTAGGCTCAATAGAATTTTTGCAAATTTTAGTTATAAAACTATTTATTTCACGTGCCTCTCATTTAATAGGGTTCTGTAATCCATTTTCTTGCACATTTAACAACGTATTTAAATAACCACGAAGGTGTAACAAAAAAATGAAATAGGCCATTTTGTTTGTTTTTTCTTGCTCTTTTCGAATATCGTATCGAAATTTCAAAAAAATATATACAGGGTGATGTTTTATTGATGCAAAGAAGAAACATAAATTATAGTGAGTCCGGACCTGCATATATTTTTTTTTATACATGTACCTCTTGGGACTCGTTTGTACATTAGCCGTACCAAATATGAATCCGTTATTTCATTTCCTGTCAAAGTTATGACAAAAAACAGGTTTGGCCAAAAATTATTTAACACCCTGTAATTTCGTAGTGAAGGCCCAACGAGACATTTCTATGGGAGGTTCCGGTTACCACTGATGTTCTCTACCTCCTATTAAGCTATGTCCCTCTCATGATGCAATGCATGTATATACAAAACAATACAAAACATGGCGCAGTCATAAGGATTTCGAAAAATACAAACAGTAATTAATTATAAAAAGCGAAAATGGATACGAGAGCCATAAATTGTTTGTCGATGGACGGAAATATCGCAGAAAATTGGCGATTATGGAAACAACGCTTTAGCACATACCTCGTGGCAACAGAATTAACTGCAAAATCGGGAGAAGTAAAATGTGCTTTGCTTCTGCATTTAGTAGGTGAGCAGGCTTTAAGAATATATAATACGTTTTTGATTGAAGACAATGAAAAAAATGATGTAGATGTATTAATCCGCAAATTTGATGAACGTTTCCTACCCCAGAAAAATTTAGCCTATGAAAGGCATCAAATTTTAACTCTTAAACAACAATCAGGGGAAAGCATTCACGATTTTGTGACAAAGTCGAAAGCTAAATCTTGTGAGTTTGGGGCGCTAGAAGATATTCTACTTAAGGATCTTTTCATTTGTGGAGTGAAATCAAATGAATTGAGAGAGAGGCTTCTGCAGATGAATGTTGGCACGTTATATGCAGTGCTGAAAGCAGCATTGGCAAATGAAATGGCCAAGAAGAGGTCAAGAGAGATGTCAGAAGCAGGAAGCAGCACCGAACTAACTGTGGATGTTGTCAAATACAACAAATCCAAGGTAATGAAGAATAAAAAACCAGTTGAGGCAATAGGTAGATATAAGGCTAGAGGTAATAATTTTGTTTGCAGGAAATGTAGTTTTACACATGGGGCACGAAATTGACCAGCTTTTAATAAAAAGTGTAGAGTGGTAATTTAAATCATTTTGAAAAATGTTGTCAGAATCAAGATAAAAAATATAAAAACGAAAAATATTTTTATAAAAATAAAAAAGTAGATAATATATCTGATGTAGATGAAGCAGATAGTGATAACGAGTTATATAATGATGATTTATTTTTAGATACCGTAAACAAATGTAAACAACAGGAAGTGGGTGAGAGATCATGGTTTCAGGAGTTAGAAGTTGAAAACCTTATTGTAAGTTTTAAGTTAGACTCAGGCCAACATCATACCCTTAAGCATTTTTGAGGCATTAAACCAGAGAGAAAAGTTAACTCCATGTGAGGGACGATATACTTCTTACACGGGAGATAGGTTGCCGATTTTAGGTAAATGTTATCTAAATATTAAACACAAAGATAGACCACCTTAGATAAACATCCGCTTCTTTCACTGGAGACATGTCTGGCTCTGAATCTAATATGTAGAGTAGATGATTTAAGTACAGAGGGGCTTAAAATTAAAAACAATGGTAGTAATATAGGGTGCGACAAAATAATTAAAAAATTTGAAAACATTTTTAAGGGTGTCGGCCTATTAGAAGGGGAATATCACATAGAAATGAATTCTAATGTGGAACCGGTAGTTCATGTAGCAAGAAGGGTACCTTTTGCGATCAAAGAACAATATAAAGGTACATTAGATAAGTTAGAACGAAAAGGTTTAATTAAAAAATCTAATAAAGCTGCCACGTGGGTTAATCCGGTAGTAATATAGTACGTAAACCCAACGGAAAGTTGCGCATTTGCTTAGACCCAAAAGAACTAAATAAAGGAATACGTAGACAATATTTTTCTATTCCTATGATAGAAGAGTTAACAGCTAAACTGACAGGATGTAAGTATTTCAGCACGTTGGACGCAGACCAAGGGTTCATGCAAGTTAAATTAGATAAAGACAGTAGCAATCTATGTACTTTTGCAACACCGTTCGGGCGGTATCAATTTTTAAGGTTACCGTTCGGACTCAGCTCAGCACCGGAAGTGTTTCAGGAAAAAATGAACGAAATATTCGGTAAAATGGAAATGAGCGACAATGGCTCTGAGGACAGGATCAACGCCATCATCGAGTATCATTTCTTCCTAACCTGTTCTTAATTATATATATATATATATATATAAAACAACAGGGAATGGGTTCAAACCATCCAATTCAAATAATCTATTATCGGTAGGAATGGAACGCACTAACAATATGTGGATATCCCACTACCTTTGTTCAATCTGCGTTTAGCTTGAGAATTGTACGTGCATGCTAGATCCGGAGTATTTCCTACAGCCATTACTATCATGGCTCATGTCCTGTATATGTGCCTTTAACCTAGGTAAGCATATCCCTAATGTATATTACGATAATTTAACAGTATAGAAGTAAGTGCACGTGTAGCACAACTACTTGGTACCATTTGTGGGGTGACAAGTATGTTGTTTACTATCTTCATCTTCAATATAAGTCTCACTTTGCTCAACAATTCTATGTCGCGATCTTCTTTCCTCTACCAATCTAAACAATAATATAAAACCATAATCCGAACTGTCTAATGGTTTATTTAGGTCGTATATTTCCTTAACTTAGACACCCTTCACACCGAAGTCTCCAAGATGTAAGGAGAACTAGCCGAAGTTATTACACAATTCCAGCTAGCCCTATATAAGCTCTAGTATTTGAAAAACAAAAACAGTTTTAAACCGAACCTGTAAGGTTTTAAACCTGTAAGATCTAGTGTTGGGAAAAACTGAATTTTAACCAATTTTTTTGAAAGTGAACAGAACCGATGTTTTAAATAAAAACCAGCTTTTTAGTAAACTACACCGACGAGCATAAATATTACTTAGTGATATCTGATGTGATTGCACCGAAAATTGATTGTATGGTATTGAATTTCTATTTATATTAGTCAAACTTGTGACTTTATACATTAGGCAATATAACATAACGTTTTAACGTATGCTGTGTTGCCTAATCCATAAAGTTAGGAATGATTTCAAAGGATTGTTTATATAAAATTCCAAAAGGTGGTAATTCTTTGCGCATACTTTGTTCGGTGTTTCTTTTAATTCAGTGACAATCGTATTGTGTAATTGCATTCCCAAATTAATTGTGCTGTTGTTTATTTGTCTTGTGTTCATATACTGCAACTAAGGAGTGAACATGCCGAAACAAAAATTTCTGACAACAGAGCATTTTACTGTCATTAATTTAACGGTGATTAAATGCAAACATTACCTTAAGACTGTGAGAACAGGAGACACTTCGAATAAAATAGCTCACATGAAAAGAGCAGATCCCGGTGAAGGTACATCGCAAAATATATCGGATATCGGCGAAAAAATGAAAATTAAACAATCGCACTTAAAATTTCCAAAATGAGTTAATCCATACTCAAAAAATCATAAGAGGAAAACAAATATTGACAAACATTTAACATTAATGGTAGCTACTGACTTTCAGCCGTTTAATATTGTAAATTATATCAGTTTTAGAAAAATTTGTGAGTTAGACTCTCATTATGAATTACCAAATAATAAACAAATTAGATATGTTTTGATGCCATAGTTATATATGAAAAATCAGAACTACTTTAAAAGACATACTGAACAATGTTAAATACGTGACGTTAACTACCGATATATGTATGGAAGGATTTATGGCGGTAATCTGTCACTTCCACCATAAGGATTCAGGAGCTGAAAGTCTGTGTATTAAATACTATTTCAATTCCTTGTAAACCATCTGCGCAGGACAGTAGAGTGGAGGGAAAGACTGGAACGCTTACACCATAAACAGGGGGAGGGCACTTAGATCCGATATATAACAACACGATTTTCAGAGCCATCTGTAGTAGGGACACATCACCATTTTTTTCAATTCCTTTTTTGTTCAACAGATGGCGCAAAGTTGTTTCGAAAGTGACATCTGCCATATTTGTATTTTTCACGTATTAGTTTTGGACATTTGAGTCGTAGTTTATCTATGTTTGAGTTAATTTGAGTTGTACGTATATTTTTTCTACTGTGGTGTTTTAATTTTTGCTAAAATGAGTACCCGAATCAGGCCTTGTTGTGTTCCGGAGTGTAATGACAAAGAGGCGAAAAGGTAATTAATATTTGTTTTATGTCTAAAGAATATAAAAATAGTATTTTATTCGTTTTAGGCATAAGATTACAACAAAATTGGAATGTCGCAATATATGGCTTCAGAGAATAAATCATGCGAAGCTATTTAACCTTGACGAGGAATCATTGAAATCCTACAGAATTTGCGATTCACACTTTTCGAATATTTGTAAAGAAATTAATGGAAATTTAAAAAAAAACTTTGCCAACCATTAATTTGCCTGGTAAGATCTTTTTATCCTAGACATGTCTTATGTGAGCCAAGTCTTGTATAATACAACACTTCGTTTTGTTTTAGGTTATGAAAAAGTAGAAAATGATGATTTTCTTACATTATCTCCTAAGGACAATGTGGGATATTCAACTCCTGAAAACTAAGAGGTACAATAACTATTTTTAATGGAGTGGCTATTTGTTAAAGCAGTTTGTATGAATAGCGCCAGACTCATTTATTTTTAACTTCCACATTTATGTAAAAGACCCTTTTCACAGGTACTTATCCAATAAGCCGGTTACTTGAGCCAACCAAATTTAATAAAAAAATAATACAGCACAGCACGTACAAATAGCCCTGAATTTGTTCGAACATTTTCATTATCTACCTCCTGCTTGTATGAATAGTCATTTTGCATTTTTAACAGTTTAATGAAAGTTGAGAGGGCATCATTTAATGCGGAAGAACTGTTGTAGTATGTAGGAATTTTACAATTAATAACTAATGTGATTTTTAATTTACTTGATACCTGCGATAATATAAACATATTTTTTTAGAAGCAATACAAAACCTTGAATCTTCTGGTTCTACAGCTACTGGCAGTAGTCCTATGCAACCTGTACAAAGGTCATCCAAAGTCTATGTCAGAAGAAAGCTTTTCCAGGAAACGTTAGAAGAACCATGAACTTCGCAGTATCAAGGAAGTACTAGTAAGTAATTTAATGGTGGGAAATGTGTTTTGAATTTATATAACCATTCTATAACAATTTGTTTTTGTCACGTTAAAGTTTTTGGCAAAAATAATAAAAAAGGTATTAAGTACATACTTAGTGGTTGCATAAATGTAGCACAAAAACGTGATTCTCATAGTTCGGCCTATTATAACCAATAAAATATAACGCAGTATTTGGTCATTGTGAAGAATAAGCCCTTTTCGATTTTTACAAATCTTTTTAAAGAGGTGTGTAGTAAACCAAAATTTCAACGACATGGATCGTATCAAATAGTGATTTGGTTTGTGTTGTTGAAATGTTGTGCAAATAAGGAATAATTGTAGGGCAAGAAAAGAGAATTGAGAAAGTACCCTTGGCGATTATTATATAAATTATATATATATGAAATTTGAAAACCAGTTTTAGGTGACCACCCTGTATTCAGCAGGGACCGTGTTGACAAATTTGGTAAACGCCATATACTGCCTAGTACGGGCATTTGTGCAGAAGTCATATTATGTTGTGGAAATGCATATTAATGTTAATATTTCATTCAACAGCAAAGCATAAACATTAGCAAATTAGCCACCAACTATATTTATACTACATCAATTTTTGAGTTACTATTGAGTTTTGTCACTTATTTTTCCTTGCCCTACAATTAGTATTCATTTGTACAAAATTTCAACAACATAAGTTGCATCCCATAGTGGTGTACTACACATCTCACCGAAAAATTTTGCAAAAATCGAAAGGGTTTATTATTCACAATTATTATCGAATTTGTTTTTCAATGTTACGATTCAGTACAGTGGGTACTTGGGTATAGTATTTTTATTACTATAGAGGTAACAATTAAAGATTTAGTTTTATCTGAAATGTTGTCTCCATAATTATGTTTAATGTTTTAGGTGCAGAAGCCCTGGAGTCTTCTTGCTTTCAAGTTATGGCCGGTACTTCTGGATCAACAAATTTGTCCTATAATGTTTATAGGAGAAAAAGAACTTTTAGTGAGGCTCTAGAAAGTAATAATGAATGTAAACCACTTAAGTTGTTATGGTGGTGGCATGGTTTCCAAAGAACTGTCCAGTTCACAGAAACGGAGGAATGCATCCAATCTCAGTAAGTTGTTTCTGAAAATGTCACTCCACTATTTATGTATTTAATAGTACTAGCAAAAGTTGTTTGTATATGGTACTAAGTAGTTGTGTTTTTCCTAAATTTGTGCACTTCATTCTCTTACTACAAGTATTATACTAAGAATTTGGAAGAAGTCATTTTTTTTTTAAATAATAAGCCTTCTGTAACTTCTGTTTTTGGATATTATTTCAAATGTTTGATTAGATCCTGTTCAAATTTTCTAGTGTTAAATTCCTTTCAACAGGAAAATGAAGCATACAAAAGTTTATTTATTTAAAAAAAAGTGATATGAGCACTCCCTTTGATGTAAGAAACTCAAATATAAGAAAATAAAGTGTTTCATGTTTTCTAAATTCTTTAATCAAGTAATGAAATGTCTGAATTTTGATAGAACAAAACGGAATTACACGATTCATTATAGAATTGCAAAGTAATAGGTACATATTGACACGGATTATTTTTTTCTTTTAGGTTCAATGTCGCAGAAGTCACACTGGATTTTAAGGAGAAAATTAAGTCAATGGAAAACAGCGGCAAAAAGGGCAAGACAAAATTGAAATTTTTGCAAAAAAATGAAAAACATTGTGACTTTTTAAAAGAAATGAACTCAACAACTTACAATTTTTTCTTAAGCCAATTAAGAAACCAAAAAAAAAAGCCAAAGGGAAGAAGATTTACTCTTGATGATAAAATGTTTGCTCTGTCTACTTATAAACAAAGTGGCAGAGGTTACAGGTTTCTTTCTAAATTGTTCAATTTACCTAGTCGTAGAACTCTGAATAGACTGTTAAACCGCTTACCCTTCGATTGTGGCATTAATGAAGAGATTTTCACTCATTTAACAAGTGAATGTACTGAAATGAAAGCAATAGATAGAAACTGTATTTTGATATTCGATGAGATATCGATAAGTACAGCTCTTTCGTACAATTCAACAAAAGACTGTATTGAAGGTTTGGTAGATTTTGGAAATGGCGATCGGAAAGCAGCATTTGCAGACCATGCTTTACTTTTTATGATAAAAGGCGTTCATAAAAACTGGAAACAACCAATATCCTTTTATTTCTGTGAGCACTCAACATCAGCAGCCGATTTGGTCAGAATAATTAAGGATATGGTAAGACATGTTCGCCAGATAGGGCTGAAAATAGTTGCAACTGTTTGTGATCTAGGCACAACAAATGCAAGTGCAGTAAATAAACTGCTGAAAGAAACTAATGAATACTGCATAAAAAACATTGAAAACAAATATCAAGGGTATTTAATAGATGGACAAGAAATAATTCATTTGTTCGACTATCCACACCTTTTAAAGTGTATTAGAAATGGCCTCCTAACAAAACACCTCCATTTCACACAAAATGGTGTTAAGAAAGTGGCTTCTTGGTCCCATGTAAAGGACTTATATCAAATGGATTCCGATATGGGAAAATTTTGTCAGTTACCTAAATTAACCGATCAACACGTCTTACCACAAAAGATTAAAAAATTAAGGTAAAAAATTGTACTCAAGTTTTTAGTAGAACAGTTACAACCTCGATGAAACTTAGGGCCGAATATAGCAAAGAGTTACCTCCGACGTCAAAATTTTATTTAAATCCATCAGCTACAGACACTGCTGATCTTCTGTTATTTTTTTATGAACTCTTTGATAGTTTGAATGGTAATTTATTAAAACCGTCTGCAGGAAAAGAGCTGCGAAGTGTGGTAACTTCAAAATCGAAACATCTAGAAATGTGGAAAAATGCACTCCCAATATTACAGTCGATGTATTTTATCCAACCTCCTTCGAAAGATGCTACTGTCACACCATCAATAAGAAAATGGCCGTTTACCATTCGTGGTTTTTTACAAATTTATGAAAAGTTGAAAGACGACGGCTTTAAGTTTATGAGTCCTCGGTCCTTCAATCAAGATTGTATAGAAAATTTGTTTGGTCTCATAAGAAGCCATGGTGCAAGGAATGTTAATCCGTCATGCGCATCATTCATTTCATCAACTAAAGCTCTTCTGATAAATAATTTTATGTCATCGCGCTCAACTGGATTTAATTGTGAAGAAGATATATCCACTGGTGCATTAGACAATTTAAAAGATCTGCTTACCCAAGAGGCAGCAATAAAAACATTACCAAATGTAAATGCACCCATTTATGGTCATACACTTAATAAAAATACAAATTTATATGAAACAGACTTTGCCACACCTTATGTTGCAGGTGCGGTGGCAAAAAAAATAATAAACAAAATATTTCATGAAAATGATAAAAAAGAATGTAATATGTGTACAGAAATAATTTTAACCGAAGAAGATCTTCCACAAAATGAATCTATTAAAAAAAAAGAATATACAACAAATGCTCTGTGTACTCCTTCAAAAAAATTTACAGAAACTTTCAGAAAGGTATCGAGTCATATATTTAGTACATTGCCGAAGGTAATAAATTCATATAATTTAAAAAACCAAATATTTAATCAAGAGTTGTTGACCGAAATGAGTCAAATGTTTTGTGAAAGCCACAGGAAGTTAAAAAACATTTTTGTGGATATAACGTTTAATGTGTGTATATATTATGATATTAATATTGTTAATAATATTGTTAATGGCAAAGACACTCGTTATAAAGATTTAGACCCTGTAACTAAAATCGCATATAAAAAACTTATAGAAAAAAGTAAGAAGAAAAATCGCAATCGTGCAAATTAAATAAAAATTTTAAATTTCAACGTTTTTTTTAAGTACCTAGTAAATAAATTTGTCGCTGTTACTTTTATTTCAGTAAAATTAGGTACATTAAGACATTTCTTCTATCTCCGATTAGTTACCTATTTGCTACATTATTTGACAAATTGGCAATAAAAAAGTTGTTGATTTGACAGACAATGTAGCGACTAAATATCTAAATATTTGGTGATGAAAAGACCAGGTCTAATTGTACCCTCTGCCGAGGTAAAGGCCACCTCTTATGCAAATATATATTTTTTAATTAATTGAACTGAGTCTGCGGTAGGTTCTTGGTGACACATACTAAATAGAATAAGGATTAAAAACACTTGGTATTACTGTTTCACAATTATTATTCAGATTTCTCTGACATATGTTTCGGCCTTTCGACCATTGTCAAAGAGTTATAACAAATAACTTAAAAGTGACAATTACAAGATATTTATGGGATTTGAGAGGTATAGATAACCTAATTAACATTTTATTACTTATTTCTAATATAGGTACTACTAGGAAATACCCAGAACTAGTAATTAAAATTTAAATTAAATTCCTAGTAGTACCTATATTAGATATAAGTAATAAAATGTTAATTAGGTTATCTATACCTCTCAAATCCAATAAATATCTTGTAATGGTCAGTTTTACGTTAGTTGTTACAACTTTTTGATAATGGTCGAAAGGCCGAAACATATGTCCAGGAAATCTGAATAATAATTGTGAAACAGTAATACCAAGTGTTTTTAATCCTTATATTTTTTAAATTTGCCGCTTTGTGTGGGCCAGAACCATTATTACAGTGTTCTGTAAAAGTCATACCTAATAGTTGTAGGTAAATGGGAGAACTGCAAATTTTAATTTACACATAGTAATGTGTCCCTGCAAGGGATGTCGCTACTTGATGTTTTGTGATTCAGAATTTTAACATTGAGTGTCCTATCTATAGTGTAGTTTATCTATGACCATAAACAAATATAACTCCAAAGCAGAGACAACCATGAGACGGCCGAGTATCATACGGAAATTGGATCGCTTTTTGCTGGAGCAACCAAGAAAATAATTATATACTTACATCCTTGTTGTACATACAGCTTTCGCATCTAGCCATCCTTGTCTCGCAGATGAGGAAGGTGGAGTTAGATGGCGCTAGCAGCACCGTGTTGCTATTGGACATATACCTATTAACTATTGGACGAAATCATCTGTCATGTCGCCATATTTGTTGTTTTGATTTTGTGTTGTCTATGGTTTTGATAAAGAATTTGTAAAGTTTGTGCCTATTGTAATTATTTTTGTGCAAAATTGTGGTTATTGCCGATTTGTGAACTGTAAATCATTTCCTACTTTTGTATTTATTTCATTGGGACCTTTTAGTGTAGCGGTATTAGGTTAGGTTGGTTTTGTTTATTGTTTTCTTTTTAAATCAATTTCATGCAAAATTGTGGGTGTTAGGTAATAATTTTAGTGCAGAATTGTGAATTGAAAAACGTTACTTTTATAAATGTTCGGATCTTGTATTAGTGTAGTATTAGGTTAGTTAGGGTTATTCGTATGGTGTTAGCTGTTGATATTCTAATGCCCCAAAAACACTGTCATGATTTTGGATTCAGTATACATGAGGTGGAGACAACATTACATAAATTATGTGCAGCATTCTATTAATAAACGATTTATTTTATGTTTGTTTCATTTTCTTCCTAAAATTTAATTGAAAATAATATAATAATTAATAAATAGATACAGAAAGGTATGCCGCGCATTTTTAAATCGCCTCTAAGAGACATGCACGCCATCTATGCTCACCTTCCTATAAAGCGAACCAGTGCAATATTGGCGATACCAAATTTTACATGGAGTTGGGCGTCTCGTGGTTGTCTCTGTCCAAAGTACGACTACATGACTACAAACCATCTACGCACGGCAGTAAAGTGGAGGGATAGACTGGAATGCTTACATGATAAACAAATATGGTTGCGTTCACCAGAAATCTTCAGCACTCATCAGTTTATGTTTTGGTTACGTAGCGCTGCTCGGGTGCTTGCCGACTATGCTTGTAATCTGGTGAACGGTGTTTTGTCTTGATCCTGTTTTGTCGAGTTGACAGAGAAGCGTCTAGAGAGACCGAAATGCGAAAGCTTCGACACGCCCAACACGTGATATCATTAGTTTTACTATTTCTTCTTTGCTCTAGCGTTTGCTTCCAGCGAGATGGTCAGCGCATACGTTACGCTTTAGCTTATGAAGGGTCCCAGGTTCAAATCCATACGTCCGCAGTATTTTTTTTTAAATTCTGTAACGATTAATATATTTTTTTACAAATACTTTTCTGATATCTTTAGGTTTTCCTTCTTTTTATATAATAATTTCATTCTTTCGTGTGATTTCTTTAGGTTAGGTTAGTAGGTTTTTATTTTGATATCTAATTGTTAATAATTATTAGCGCCGCAGGCAGTATTAGCGTCGCAGACAAAAAAATGGAGGGTACGGGGGGTGTCCCCCCGCCTTTTTTCCACAAAATAACAGGAAATATTTCAATTTCCCTACTTCCACGAATTTATTACACATTTGCAAGGTAATGCGCATGCTCGAAGCTTTCGCATTTCGGTCGCTCTAGACGCTTGTGAGTTGACAGCACTTGACTGACGTATGCCTAACCTCAAAAATGGATATTTTACCAAACTTATTGTTTGATGATGAAATTGTACCTTTTAATATAAATGCTGTGCTTCATTTAGTAGAACCCCTGAACAATTTATATCCGGAAGAACGCGTCGACGTAACACGAAATGAAAATTATTTTGAGGTCACTATTCCTCATTATACAGATTTTCAATTTCTTGAACATTTTCGTATGTCCAGAGTCACATTTGAGGTATACAAACTTATTTCAGGGATTATAGGTGTAGTATGCTGTATATTTATGTTCTTATTTGCCTTTAGGAATTGAGTATACGCATTGCTCGTGTTAGGGTTATTGAAGTAGAGAGAAGTATTCCATTACAAAAGAAAATTATGTTTACAATATGGATGGTAAGTCAACAGGAGAGCTTCTTAGCTGCTGGGGATCGATTTGGGTTTCCAAAAAGTTCGGCTTATAAAATTTTTAATGAAATAACAGAAACTATCATCGAGATATCACCACAATATATAAGATGGCCTAATATGAGAAGCTATTTAAACACAGCAAATGTAAGTAATAACTTTTTACTAAATCAGTACGTAACTATAGTGTTCATAAATAATAATATTAAATAAGATAACTTGGTCTCAAAGTTGGTGAAAACATGCCTTTACTTTCTCCAGTTTGACAAATTTCTAGTACATGCTATATTATGCATTCTTAATTATTGTGTCAATTTATTTTTAAAATTTTCAGGTGTTTGAGGCTCGGTCTCGAGGTATTCCTGGAGTAGTCGGTGCTATTGATGGTTGTCATATTCAAATCAAGCAACCTGAAGGAAATGCGGCTGATTTCTATAATAGAAAAGGATTTCATTCGATAACAATTCATGGTATAATATACCTATTAACCATATTTAAAAATTATATAAACATAATTCTTTTTAGGTATCTGTGATGAAAGAGGTGTGTTTATAGATACCACAATAGGAAGGCCAGGACGAATGCATGGTGCCCGTGTATTTAGATTGAGTGAATTATATGCCCGATTAACAGAACCACATTCGATTCTACCTCCAAATCTTCATTGGGGATTCAGCATACCCACTCATGATTCATTTAATGAAACCATACCAGGACAATGGACATCTAACCCCACAACAAATTAATTACAACAGAAAACTTTGCAGTATAAGATCTATTATAGAAAGAGTTTTTGGTCTACTCAAATGCAAATTTCGTAGATTAAAATATCTAGATATAAAAAATACCCAAACAGCAAATCATGTTGTGTTGGCTGCATGTGTGTTACATAATTTTATAATGCTTCAAGGTAATCCTCAAGACGATTACGATATTGATTTAATTAATGCTTTAGAGAATTATGAACATGCTGCCGAAAGTGATAACCAAGAAATAATTGGTGATGCTGAAAATAAGAGATCAAATATTACACGCTCATGTTACAGACGAAATAATCGTTAACCCATTCACTGATGAGCAACATTCTCCCAGTAATAAGTTTTATTTCTGTAATTATATTACGATATGTCTGATATTTATTAACTTAAAATTTTAAGATATTTTATATTCTGTTTTTATCTCAGAATTCTTTGATGGTTTACCATAATTTATACTGTTGTATGTGTATTATTTTATCCATTTATATAAACGTAATATGCCAATCTTAGTTTTTCATTCTTAAATAATGAAAAGATCAATAAATAACTTGAACCAATTTATTTGAACAATAAAATGTTTTATTTTAGTCTTATATTTACATATATAATTATGACTTTTATTGTAAATCTAAATACTGTTTCATTAATTCGTTCCTCTCTCTTTGAATACTATTATGTTCCTCTAACTCTCTTGCAACTTTCTCAAGTGTCACAACTCTCCGATTTTCTATTTACACCAAGTTTTGACGGAGTTTGTACAGTTTTCTTCCTTCTGCACTTTTAATTTTTTTCTGCGACATCTCTGCTAATGAACTATCTTCCATAATCAAGCGCTTAGTGGTGCTGCGCTGGGGCTGAACATTCGATGTTCTGGGTGTACTAGCTTCTGCTTCATTACTGCATGACCTAGATGCACTGGGTTGGGGTTCATCATTTAATATGGAGGTACTAGAGTGGGGTTCAGATTCGAGTACGTTTCTCGTAATTGTTTCTAGCAACTTTATATTGGGTAGAGTGATATTCATGGAAGATAGAACTTCGTTAGGATTTATGGTTTTGTCGTCTATAAATATATTATTCGTTAAATCATAGTAGTCCCATGTTACTGTCTTTTTTTTTTTTTTTTTATTGTTTAAAATGCATCAACCGCTAAGGGTTATTAGCATATATACATATAATTTACATTGTACTATTATGGATAAGTAATATACAAGGCACTAAGAATTTCATTAACTGAAGATACAGCTTACGAGCAAAAGGAACAATTTGATACACATTTATATTTTATTATAAATATTAATATTTTTTAAAAATTTTATTGTGTTCATTAAATTTTGGAGATTGTTCCCTAGGGCTTCATCAATTTGACCGATTTGACAGTTTCTTCTCTCTTCTAAGTACTCTGGGCAGTCTATTAGAATGTGTTTAACGCTGAGATACTCGTGACAGAATTCGCAAAGTGGTGAGTTTTCTCTGGATAGTAGATGTTCATGCGTGAACCGCGTGTGTCCTAGTCGTAGTCTGGAGATTTTAACTTGTGCTCTACGATTTGGTGGTAGGGACAAGAAACTGTTTACTTTTAATTTAACTTTTTTAAGTTTGGTGTTGGTACTGTTCCATTTTTGCTGCCATCGTTCATTGATCTCTTTTTTGAACATGCAAATTAGATCGGATTGCGTATAGATGTCGCACGTTTCTACAGTTGGGAAGACTGTTGCTTCACGGGCTGCTGCATCGGCTGCTTCATTACCCGGGATGCCAATATGGGACGGAACGTACAAAAATGTTATGCTCACGTTCAGTAGGTGTAATTGGTACATCATCTGCTGGATCAGTTGGACTAGTGGATTATCAGCATATAGGTGACTCAATGATTGAAGAGAACTTAGCGAGTCTGAGCAGATAATATAGCTGTCTTCACTGTAGTTATTCATGAGGTTTATAACAGCCTGGTAGATTGCGAACAGTTCTCCTGTATATACGCTACTGCCTTTTGGGAGACGAAACTTCAATGTGGCGGTGGGTGTAATGACTGCTGAACCTACACTATTATCTTCAGGGTTCATGGATGCGTCGGTATAGATGAACTGTGAGTTTATGAGTGTTGTAGAGATTTGACGAAAAGCGTTTAGGATTATTTGCGAATGAGTGTCTTTTTTATTGTATTTCGATAGATCGGCATTAAGTTTAACCGGTGGGAGAATCCATGGTGCTGTATTGGAGTTTGTGGAAGGCAAAGTTATGGTGGGGAAGGAAGAATTTAATTGAGCAAGGAACCTGTTCAATCTCTCATAGAATGGAGGAATAATGTTGGGATTTCGGTCGTAGATAAGTTTAAAACGATTTGAGAAAGTATTGGCGTGGTTAAAATTGTTGTTAGAAGCTGATATTTTGGAGGCATATGACAGAGATGCTGACATTATTCGTTCTGATATAGGCATTTCGCCCACTAAACAGTAGAGAGATTCTATAGGTGTTGTTGGAAAAGCTCCTATAATTATTCGAAGTGCTTTGTTCTCGATAGATTTCACTGCTCTGAAGTAACTTTTCCTGGATGTTCCATGCACCATCAAGCCATAATCGATTCTTGATCTTATTATGGATCGGTATATAGTTAGTAGATTTGTCATGTCTGCTCCCCACCTGTGGTGTGATAGTACTTTCAGTAGATTGATACCCTTTGTGCAGTTTTGAACTAAGAGGTTAAGATGGTTTTTCCAATTTAATTTTTGATCAAAAACAACTCCTAAGAATTTTACGTTGTTTGAAAAGTTTAGCGGCTCACCTTTTAGAGTCAGCGCTGGTTGTGTTATTTGATTAGTTCTAGAGAATAGTACGCACTTAGTTTTTTCGGATGACAGTTTAAAACCTGACGAGTTAGTCCAGGTGTCGATGTTATTTATGGCTTGTTGAACTGATGATTTCAGGGTTTCGATATTTTTTCCTTTACTGTAAATAACGAGATCATCTGCATATAAATTGGCTTGAACTGGGGGTAAAGCATTGATCATGATATCGTTTATTGCAATCAAAAATAGAGTTGTGCTTAAAACCGATCCTTGAGGAATACCGTTTTGTAGCAGTTTCTTATTCGACAGTGTACCATTCGTTCTCACTTTGAAAGACCGATTTGATAAGAAGTTTTGAATGAATGCTGATATATTGCCTGTGATGTTCCAGTTCTGGATTGTCTGTATTATTCTGTGTCTCCATGTTACATCATAGGCCTTTTCGATGTCAAAGAAAACTGCTAGTAACTTTTGTTTGTTGGCAAAGGCTTCATGTATTTCAGATTCTAAGTGGATAATATTGTCGTTTGTAGACCTATGTTTACGGAAACCGCTTTGACATTCTGTTAGTAGGTTATGTTTCTCTAGGTACCACATTAATCGTCGATTTATGATTTTTTCTAGGACTTTGCATAGTGTACATGTTAGTGATATAGGTCTATAGGAGGAAACCTTATCTTTTTCTTTATTTGGTTTTAATATTGGAAGAATTATAGCCTCTGACCATGTTTCAGGGAACTTATTGGAGGAATATATTTTATTATACAATTTCAGTAGAAGTTGTCTTGCATTATCTGATAGATGTTTTAGGAAAGCGTATGGAATATTATCAGGGCCAGGACTGGACTCTTTGGTTGTATTTAGGGCATCGTTTAGCTCCTCAATGGTGATTGGTGAATTAAGGGGATGATTTTCATTGGTCATATGGAATAGAGTATTTCGAGTTTCTGTTGTACGTTTATATTGCAGAAAAGTTTTGCTGTAATTATCGTCACTTGATGAATTTGCATATTCATTTGCAAATGTTTCGACAATGTCTATATCGGTAGTTATTACTTTGTCATCCTGTACTAGGCTAGTGACTGTATATGTGGAATTAGAGCCTCTTATTTTCCTAATTTTATTCCAAATTTCTGAGGATGGGGTGTTACTATTTATCGAGGAGATGTATTTTGTCCAGGATTCTTTTTTGCTCTTTTTTAGGACATATCTTGCTCTAGCCCTTAATTTTTTAAACTCAATATTGTTTTCCAGTGAATACTGTCTTTTAAGTTTATTAAAAGCCCGTTTGCTTGCTTTGATGGCATTGCTACACTCCGGATTCCACCATGGGACAGAATGATGTTTTGTAGGTGGCGTGAACTTTTGAATATACTGGTCTGCTGCATTTTTTATCAACATTGAAAACCTTTCAGTTATGAGATTTACGTCGTTATCTAAATCGATTTCTAAGAGATTTTCATCAATGTAATTAGAAAAACCAATCCAGTTAGCTGAATTCAAGTTCCATTTTTCTGGGGTTCCGTAAGTATTTAATCCTTGCATTCTATTGTGTTCGATATTTAAGGGAAGGTGGTCGCTACTGTATAGATAGGAGTGTGGGTTCCATGTTAGGTCGGGGGCAATTAGCGCATCGCATAGGGTTAGGTCGATGGCAGAAAATTCTCCTGTATTCATGTTAAATCGGGTGCCTTCTCCAGTATTTAACAGGACGAGGTTGTTGCTGTCTATGAATTCTTCGATGCATTTTCCTCGTTTGTCAGTTATTTTGGAACCCCACATTATATTATTGGCGTTAAAATCTCCTAAAATTATTCGGGGGCCAGGGATCTGTAAAACTAGTCTATTAAGGTTTTCTGTAGTAACGTCTTCGTGCGAGGGTAGGTAGATATTAACCACTGATATTTTATATTGGTAGTACTGAATACTTACTCCAATTGTTTCGAAGTTGGAAGTGAGGGGAATTTCTTTGGCAGCAATTTCATTCCTGACATATATTGACACGCCACCACTGGCTATTCTACTATTTATTCTATTTTTATAAAAACATTGATATCCTCTAATTGGTAAGTGATAATCATATTTGAAGTTGGTTTCCTGAATGCATATTACTTGTGGGGAGTACTTAGATATGAGGTATTTGAGTTTTTCTATACGGGATGTTAGCCCGTTAATATTCCACTGTAATATGAATTTTAAGCAAAATTTATTTGCGACGATATTGAACTATCCGAATCTGAGTCGTTGCTAAATGGTATATCCACGAGATTTAATTGCTTTCGAATTTTTTTCTGAAGACGGGTACATCGTGATTTTATACTTCTGTGTTGTAGGTGTGGATAAATACTGTGTATCATTTTAAGAAGTGCTGGTACATCTTTGGTATATGTCTGAGCTATACTAAGAGGGTCTGGAGACCCGAAGGAATCTTCTAAAAAGCTAGTAAGTTGTTGGAAGTTTAAAATAAATGGGTTTGGGGCTTCGTTTATGTAGTTTTCTACTGGTTTCATTTGATCGAACATGGATATATTTTCTATGGAGTTGCTTTTTTTTAACTTTTTGTGTTTGTTAGGGCAAGCGTCATTGGGAGAAACAAAAGTTAAAGTATGTGTTGACGGAATATTCTCCAGGTTTAAATCTACGGAGCTTATCGTGGGAGAGGAGGGGGGTCTCTTTGCTGTGGTCTCGTGAGGTGTGATTCCTTGAGAGTTGTTTGTTGCTACTACGGTATCTGCTGAATTTGTATCTTCTTGTGAAACTGAATTTATGTCGGTGGAGTCTATAGGTTGCGTCGGACATTGCTTGGCTATATGGCCGGTTGCTTTACAGAGAAAACATGTAATGGACTCAAAAGAGATGAAAATTCTATACGATACTTCCTCATATGGGATAACTATGGAAGCTGGTAGTTCTATGTCGTTATTTGGCAATATGTAAATTTGTCGTCGGAAGCTCAGAATGTGGGCATATTCATCTCCGGAGATTCCAGCTCGGAGGAATGACATGGGAGAAACTGCTGTATATCCTAATTTCAAAATCTCATTTTCTAATATGTCATGTGGGATCGAGGGGCACACGTTTGATAGAATGAGTCGTTTTGCAGGTGATATGAGACGTCGTAGGCCGATATCGAGTCCATTTATATTAATCGAGTTATGTTGTGTGATCGTGTCTACGAGTTCAACAGTTGATAGATATATGCATACTCTATTGTTTGATATTCTAGAGGCGAATAATATGTTTTTGGCTTGTATTATGTTACCTACAGCTATAACGTAATCGCTTAATTTTAGAGTCTTATTAACATTGAGAACAATAGCTTGTTCTTTTTTTGGAAAAGAAGGTGTTTTTGTCACTTGTGAGTATTGTCGAACATTATTGGTGCTTTGTTGAGTTAATTCTGATACGCCCCTGTACTCAGAAGCCATCCTGATTCATTGATATTTAGGTATCACGTAAAAAAGGGAACAAAATCTTAAACATTATCTTACTGTGCGGTCTCTAGACCGCACAAGATAAGTTTTTGTAGATTATCAGAAAAAGTGTTGAAAAACTAAGTAAGATAAAATGTATGTTAATCGGGGGAATCAATTAGTGGAATGGTTTAGGATGTAATTAGGATAATTATATAAAAATATTCTCCCACCTACAGAGTGTTGCAGCACAGTTTTCATCCAAACTACAATTCGCACTTTGGTTTGTTTTTCACTATTATATTTCGATAGAAACTTTTGATTTGCGGGACACGTATAGAATAACGTCTACACCGCTTCGTCGTTTTAACCGAACTCCCCATGTTACTGTCCCTTGCCCAGTTTTGCTTTTTTTTATTGTTGTCCCTTGTAGTTTTGTAATGGGCTTTAAGGTTTCGAAACTTTTTATCCAACGTGTCTTCAGTTACATTATATCCTTTCGTTTCGAAAACTTCCCGGATCTGTCTCCACACAGTTTTCTTTTTCATTTTAGGGTCTTGAAACAGTTCCTTCCTTTCCTCATATGCTTGAAGCAGCAGCTTCGTTACATTAGAGTTCCATGTAAAGGGTTCAACTAAAATAGAGAGCATGTATTATTACATATACTGTGTTTATTTTTTAGAGAGGTCACAAAAGATTAAACAGATAATTCACGAGTGGGAAAATTATTTATTTGCTTTTTATTATGAGTAAACATGTACTATATATCATCATTGATTGCTTACATTTGTTACTACGGTCAGAAGAAGCGGCAGGACTCATTTAATTGAAAAACAGTTCCCTTCGCTAGCATTTCTTATGAACACTGCTGCGCTTCCAGTTATTGATAACAAAAATATCATTTAGAATGCACACCCTCATAAAAATATTAGTGAATGAAGATGAATACGACAAAGCATGCTTTGTGCTTATTTGACCAACTGTATATATATATATATGTATAGGTACATAGTAGGTGTTTTCTTTCTACCGGATAATCTTAGCTAAACTAAGTAGTTTTACAGTCACGCCCGAAGTTGAGTGAAATATTCGTGTGACACAGCTTGCGTGTAACATTAAAACTACTTAGCTTAGCCAAGATTGTCGGTAGAAAGAAACCACCTATTATCTATATAGGTAATACATTTCACATGACATGAAACAACATAAAAGTAGGGTTAATACATATAGGTAGAGGTGTTTCAGAATCTCATGAGCCGCGAAATGCGCAAAAGGCAAAGTATATTTTGCGTTATAAGTATTTTTTGAAGACACTGGAGGCTGCCTTGCTGGATACATAAGCAAGAGCTCGAGATAAATTATAAACAATAAATATAATATTTTTAAGAAGTGTAACTGAGTCGACAGGAGGGATTATGTCTCTGCGCATATGAAGGTCACAGCTCATGAGATTTTAAAACACCTCTAGTTCATTTTGTCATTTAAAATAAAATGCTTGTAAAATTATATAAAATATACCGTTTTCTTTCATGTCGCATTCATTTATAACAGAATCCAGTGCGGCATTACAAATTTCAACACAATTGGAATTTCCAGATAAATAATTCTCGAAATAAACAGCATCTAAAACAGAATTCAATTAGAATATATGCATATTATTTATTTCAGTTGCGTTTATATACCATTTAATAAGTTGTGAATTTCTGCATTTTCTATTATTTTATAAATAAAACCATTATACTCGTAATTCACCTCGAATTTGGCTGCCATGATTCAGCACGTTGAAAATACTAAGCGATAGAAATCTACGTATGTCTCTGTCTCACATACGAATTGTTGGAGAACATGCGCGTTGTGAATAAGTCCACATATATCTTTAATTTTTAATACTTCTTTAATAATTGTCAAATATTGTTGTGTCTATGGGTGCATAAATGAATGGATTTACTCCTTCAGGAAATAAAAGGTTCAACAGGTAAGTCACTATTTGTATTTTTATTGACTAATTAATTTATTGTGAGGTTACACTTCCAACGTTAATATTTCGTATTTCTGTTGGCAGGTTCCCCTTTAAAAGACCGGACGTGTTAAAACAGTAGATGCGCTTATAAAATTTCAAAACTACGGGCTACAATGTAATATGTAGTGATCATTTCAGTAACTCAAATTATGTGGAATCGTTCACAAACAGAAAATTATTGAAAGAAAATGCTGCTGAAATGTTTTCAAACTTCCATCACATATTGGTCCTTCACACGTCTCGAAGAAAAGAGCACTTGTGCGCAGTATGGAGGTACATTTTTAGTATTCAATTATTTTCATGTCTATTTTTTTTTAATTTTAATAGTCAAGATCAGAAGTTTCGTATTCTGCAAAGTATTACTTCTTTATTTCAAGAGAACTTACGAAGCTGCTATGCAAACTCCCAAATATTGTCGTAAAATGAAAATAAAAATACAAAATTTAAAACAGCAAGTGAAGAGAAGAAATAATCATGATTCAATTAAGCATTTAAAGGTTAACAAGAAGAATAGTAACATTCAAGAAATTCTTGCAAATAATTTTCAAAGCTTTTCATTGGAGCTGTTTAAAAACGAGGTAAACAATTCAGATAAAACAGAAACCCACAGAAGATACACAGAAGAAATGAACGAACTTGCGATAACACTCTCTTTTTGTTCTCCTAGAGCTTATAATTTTATAAGAAGCAGACTTTGTTTTTACCGCATAGAAGTACAATAAGAAAATGTTTATCATCTGTTAATTGCGAAGTAGATTTTCTACCAAAGTATTTGATTTTTTGAAATGTGAAGTAAAGAAGCATGCTTACTTTAAATATGTTGCATTAATCTTCGATGTAATGACTATAAGAAAGCAGGTTGTGTACAATAAAAAATCCGATAAATACTATGGATATGTAGATTTATGTGGTATTTTTAATGTTGAAACGGGGGAATTAGCAACAGAAGCATTAGTTTTTCAAATGGATTCATATGGGCAAAAGTTACATACTTTTTCATTAATAAAATAACAGCAACGCTTCAAATAGAGTTTGTATATTTGACTATTGAAAAACTTTCCCAAATTGGAATTATTGTACGATCCATAACTTGTGACGAATGTAGAACTAATATAAAGACGTTAAAAATGTTAGGCTGTAATATAAATCCATGAAAGTTATCTGCAAGGTTCAGACATCCCCAAGAAAACAGTGAAATTTATTGTATTTTAGATGTTTTTCATGTACTTAAACTTTTAATAAATGCATTTACTGCAGTGCAATTCTCCTCACCTACAGGGCAAGTTTCTTTTAATTATGTTAAAAAATTTCATGAGTTACAAGAGAGAGATCTAAAAATGGCAAATTCGCTGTCAACTTTGCATATTAATTTTCAACAAAAAAAAATGAACGTACGTTTAGCAATACAAATTATGAGTAGTAGTGTTGCGGAAGATATAGATTTCTTCCGTTCTACTGGTCACTCAGATTTTATAGGTAGTGAAGTTATTGTTGTATTTGTAAAAATTTTCGGTAAAATTTTTGATTTAATGAACTCAACATTTCCTTTTGGAAGAAGCCATAAGTCGCCATTACATATAAATAATTGGCAATATTGGATGAGCGTTTTTATCCTCAAAGAAATGTTGGCTAAGAATTCATGCCTACATTACCAAAAAATTTTAATAACAAATGATCATGATGATCATAACTACTCGGTAAATCTAAACAATTATACAAGTTTTACTAAATATATTTCGAGGGGTAAATTATACTTTTCTTCTCTAGTAGTATTTGAAATTATAAGTTATTGCAAAAAAGCTTTCAAAGCGGAAATTCTAATGGAGTATATGGGAAAAATGGATTCTTAAAGACGCATCTTAATGGTGGCATTGCAACATTTTTGCAGTAACATATAAATAAAGTTTCTACCAACCCACCTAGTTGTTAGCATTTCGGAAGACCTGCACGAAGTGCAAATTTTTCAATATATTGCAAACGCATATGCTGATATAAGAATAGCAACACACGCAAAAAAGACAACAATGCGAGTTGTAAGAGCAAGCCAAAAACTACACAAAACTGGTATTTTATCATGTTTAGATTTAGTGTATATTTAGCATTGTAAGAATAGGTAGGTAGGTAGGCATTAAAATTTAATAAGTACTATGTAATACAATATAAAATTCTGTGTTAAATGTATACATTTCTTTATTGCTTAGTTTTATAATAAAATATATACCTTCATAAAAACGATTTTTCATTTTTTTAAGTTTACTTTAATTGACTCAGCGTTCAGCACGTATTATTTTTATTATAAATATATACATAAAATCGATCTTGCATTATTTTTAGTTTAATTTAATTGAGTCATAATATTACTATTATGAATATTATACTTTCATTTTTACGTAACGGCGTCAGCTTTTCAGTCTTCCCCTCCACTTCGTTGGCGCAGGGTTATTATTGAATGGGGAATAGCACACAAAATATCAGCTATTATTACAGATAATATTTCAACAATGACAAAAATGTGTGAAATACTGCAAATTCGGCACATGCCTTGTTTAGCTCACACTATCAACTTGGCTGTTGGGGATAGCCTTCACAATAACTCTACGATAAAGGAGGTAATTGAAAAACGTAAAAAAATTGATTTTCAAACATCAGCCTTGGCTATAAATACATAATTAAAGAACAAACTGAAAAATATTTAGAAAAACACCTCTTAGATTAATACAAGAATTTTCGACTAGATGAAACAGTTTGTTTTACATGCTAGAAAGAATTCTTAAATTAGGAGATTGTTTGACATTAGTCTTAAGTAATTTACCAAAAGCCCCAGTTGGACTTAATGCCGATGGTCATGTCACTAAATCTCTAGTTAAAATATTAGACATATTTGAGCAGTTTGCAAAACCTATTATTAAAATTAATACACACAGACTCAGTAGAGAAGACTGCTTCCATTTTCAACTTTTAGACCGCCAAATTAGGGGAAAAAATTAAGATTTGTTAGAGTCACAATACCAACGCCAGTATAAGAAACTACAATATTTAATTATAAGTAAGTCTAATTCTAACTATTCTAATAAAACCACAAACGATCGGGATGTCCCTAATTTTAAGTTGTACTCTAGAGTAGTCAATTTAACTGAAACTGTAGTCAATAATAATGAAATTAACATGCTAGAAAAAGGTTTAAAATATTTCCCTAATTTGTACAATAAACAGGAGCTAGAATTATTAACAGTAAACACAGAATTAGCATTGAGCTCGTTAAGTAATATTCAGATTGAGGAAACACTAAGTTTAATGAATGTATTCGACAATATAGAAACACCCAAAAATGACAAAACTGAATCATTGACAATAAAAAGTATCAACAACAAAATCCGTGTTAATAATTTAATTCTTTACAAAGCGGATAAAGGCAACATCATAACAATTTTAACAGAAGAAGTATATGATTTAAAAATATATTTCATTCTTCACACTAATAAAATAATAAAATTAAATAATGACCCAAGTAATATCAGACAGACGTCTTAAAAACCCTAAAAAAATGTCCACTAATTATTCCCTCTGAAAATACGTACAAATTTAAAATAATGAATCCACCTCCACCTGTATTCTACAAACTTCCAAAAATCCACAAAGAGAATACATCTATCAGACCTACCTTATCATATATTAACGCCCCATCATACAAACTTTGCAAGGAATTAAATAACGTATTACCCTCCCTCATAACTCCTCACAATGGATAGAAAAAGTTAGTTGCCTAATAATCTCAAACAACGCAAAATTAGTTTCTTTCGAGGTAAAAAGCGTTTTTACACCTATCCAACTAGGTACAATCACTGTTTAAAATAATAGAAAACTTATTAGCAAATCTAATATGGACGTAAATATGAAAAATCAGTTTATCATCATGATAAAAAGGTGTACGAATCAAAATTACTTTAAATTTAACAATGAAATCTGCAAACTAGTAGATGGATTACTTATACTTTCTCCTTTACTTGCTAAAATCCTAATGTTACACTTTGAAAACAAACTATTCAACAACAAAAATGTCCAAGTACACAATGTAATTTTCTGGATCCGATATGTAGATGATGTGTTCTGTATTTGGAAAGGAACCGAGAAGCAACTAGACAGGGCACAGTTTTCTCCCAAATGATACAGATTTTGGTAAAATATCAAATTCTAATTTACACACTAGATGACTTTAAGGCAATAACAGAAAATTGTAAAAGAAATAATCGTTTTGTTGTGCAGACAATGGAACAGAAGACTTTTTTTCAAGTAAAGAGATGTAAAATCGAATAACCAACAGTAAACTTACCACCGAAAAGAAGAAGAAAAACTAAAATAGTAAAACTTGAGAAAAGTAAACCTTATTCATTTTTTTTAAAGAAACGCATGCTTCTGATGGGAAGTATAATGAAATTGACATTTTAAAACCTGTGCAAGGCAGAAAGTCTATACACGAGCTAGGAAAATTATTATCACTATATCTAGAAGAAAAACTAATTTCATAAAAAAGAGGGAGGACATTAAATCTTTATACTTTTGGACGCAAGAAAGTTTTACGAAATACGTAATTTAGAAGATCTTGAAGATGATATCAATGGATTTGATGAAAACGTCGACTTTAAAATAGAAGAAGACGAATAAAATAAGGTTGCAGTTACAATCCTATTTATTATAAGTTTATTTTTGTTTGATTTTATTACAGCGCTTAATGTATGTGAGTTTCACATTGATTTAATAATAATATATATTTTCTTATTTAAAGGCAGCTATATTAATATTTACCCTTCCCACAAAAGGAACCAATAGCCAAAATCTATAACTTGGTCCTATTTTATATAATAACATTACATTTTTAACTATTTATTAAAAAGAGACCATCGACCAAATAATGCAAAATTTTTTAAATAAGTAGAGCTAGTATGACTATCATATTATGTCTAGATTAATATTTCAACCTTTTCTTATTAACGTCAAAAGATTTGTTAAATACTTAAGGATCTGTTTTACAGGTAGTCTAACACAATGGTCAATTATCCAAAATGACAATTTGACGCTTAGTTTCTTTTCGATAAACATTATCGACATATATGAATTTGAAGATCAAATTTTAATAGGCAGAGAAAATCTAAATTTTACTTTCAAAAGCTATATGGATAAAATATGAAAATTTGCAGGGTTATGTAGAAATGGCAAGCGGGACACGATTTCATCTCTTGAAGTAGGCGCCAAGTATATTGGCAAGAAATAAGGAGGCAGCTTGTTCATCTGAAACCTTTTTCGGCTTAGAAGTTTTCGAAGAATTCGTATATGAAAAATTTATGTTATATGTTATAAGCAGACAAATTCAATGGTATTTTCTACTAAACCAGTTGCGCCTGAAAGTGTTATATCTTTAGGCTTAATTCTGGATAATTGGCTAACATGGCGCCCACATGTTGACATTTTGTCAACTCAACTATCTACAGAAATACATTCTATAAGGAAAATTAAAATCAGCATTGGTCTAACTTCAGCAATGGTCGCATACTATCTGTTATTCCATAACTTAATGACATATGGTCTAACCACCGGGGTACCTCTAATCGTGTCTAGCAAGTCTTTAATTGTACAATTTATCTAATGTACATCAAAGATCACCTTGATGAACACTAAAAATTTTGACAAACACAGTTATCTCACCCGCAATAGAAATAATATACAGATACCAAGATTATTAATGTACACAAAAAGAAACAATTTCGAAATTGCACTCTTTAATTCTCTTCCGAAAACATGCACCACTGACATTATTTAAGCAAAAACTGAAAATCCATCTTATAGCCGAGGCTTATTATAGCACCAATGAATTTAATTGTACAGATCTGTGATTATACCAGATTAATTACGCCTTGACTTAATCTAAATTTTTAATACTATTTATTATCAATGTTTGGAGATTTTCACATACATCTATCTGTAAGATTGTACACTTTCATATTTTTTGTTGTATTTACTATACTGTTTGACGTGTCAATTTTATGACCAATAACATATATGTATCTCTCTATCAATCTATGCTGCCTGAGACTGAATGTCCATAAATCAACTAATATCGGTTATATCATATAAAAGTATACTGCTAAATAAAAATAAATATATCTAAAAGGAATAAACGTTTTAATTTGGGTGTGTATGAATAAAAAATTTCCGGGTAGTTTCAGGTAAGTGTGCGTACGAGTTGCTTTGGCACTTCCAGAACTTTGACACTGGCTAGGAGTTGCTGAGTTTGGCAGGACTTGAGTCTGTTCTACTGTGAGTATGCATCGTTGCTGGAGTCATTTCCCCTGAAGGAGGGCTAAGACTATTATCGAAACCAAGTCGTTGGTACCTGATGTACTGGTTTTCCTCACTTTCTCATGTAGTTTCAGTGGCGACATTTGCTGCGGCCCTACTGTATCCAACATTTCCCATCAAGAACTTAATCTTTAAGCTAATTTTAACGGAATTTACCGCTTTATCAAAATTTTGAGAAACTTATTACTGATTTGTCACCGAGGTTAAATTCAACGGCTATTGCGATTTAGTTTGAGTACCACCTTTAGTCCATTTGGAGTCTTTTCTTCTCTCAGGCGGTGGAGTTGAAGGAACCAAAGAACTGTGATTATTGCTAACACTTGAAGAGGTAGAGTTAACGGAACTAGTCGGAGAAGAACTATCAGACTATCATAGAGTAGTCCACAGTCTGATTGGATAGTAATTATCTGATGTTTCTATACTACTGTCATCTGCCAGTCCTGTAATTGAAATTGCTACATTAGGAGATATCAAAAAACCCTGATTAGTTAAAATTTCAATTTTTCTCTATAACTGCTCTCTTTGTTGAGTTATATCATTTTGTTCAGCTCTGACCTACTTTTGTAACCTTGAGAGTTCTATCCTTTCTTCCTCTAATTCCTTAGCCTCTAGTTCTCTAATCGCAGCCCAAGTTGTTTTTTCACCACTTAACTTATCTTCCTTAGTTCCTCTAACTGTTGATTATGCGTGTATTGCTTTGAACTATCTGCTCCACCTTTTAATGTCATTATTTGAGCCTGCAAGCCTTCACTAGTCATCTTTAACTGGGAAATTATACAAAGTAATGTGTAGACATAACGTGGAAACTATATAGCTGCATATTTTTGTTCCCTCCTTAATGTTAGCAAGACAGGTCAGTCAGGAGCAACCGTTAACTGCTGTTGCACTTGTGGTTGTTGTTGCTGCTAATTTTGATATTCACTGTTTACAGTACTGCCTCTGGCAAAGACCCTCCTGATATCACACTGTTTCTATATGGCAAATATTCAAATAATATTGAATCGCCAAGTTTAATATTGTCCAGATCAGGCGTTCCGGCGGGGATGCCCGATGTTGACAATTTCTTTCCTAGAAACTTAAATAGCCCTTGATTGTCTCAGCTCATTTTGGGTAGAACTGAATGGACGTGTCACTCTGACGCTCACCAGATGAACTAACGGCCCTGGGTAAATTTGTTAGTTGTGTATAAAGAACTGGCTAGCTGGCTAACTTCCTGGACAGCTGTTAGAACTCCCACATTTGTCCAGCGTCAGCATTTCCATCACTAAATGTCTATAAGAAGGCGGTGATCTAATTCAACTGCAGCCAATAGTCTAAGCTGCAGTGACATTTTTCTTTCAGCAATAGTGCTTGTTCTGTGTTTCGGTCATAACAGACCGAGTAAATTACTTGGTTCTGCTTGGCATTCATCATACTCCGACATTCCTCTGCACTTAACGCAACACTATCATCATTACCTTCTTCAACTTTGGACTACTTTCCTTATCGCTTGAATTCAACTCTGTTTATTTTTGGGCTTATGAACTTTTAATTCAAACATTTCAGGTTCCGATGCATTCGAAAATATAAAATATATCCCTCTTGCTTTCTTATTTACTGATGATTTCTATAATGACACTACACCAGCCTTATTGTCAGGAGTAAAAACATGTATATTTATGTGGTTTGTCCTGAAGAAAAAACAGAACATCTGGGAGGACCACAACCCATACGATTCGCATTTTTTCTCTTCCTTGCATCAGCATCACCACATCCTCGAACTTCAGTGACCTATTTCCTTGTAAAATATCAGACTTTTTGAATTTCAGTTCACTATGAACAGTATATGACATCGCATCTATCCTATTATAATTCTTCAATTTTCTGTCATCTTTCTCCGCAACTTAAGCTAATACTCGATCTCAATTAATACCTTCTTTACTGTAGCTAAAGCTCCATGAATAAGGGATATTTCGTCAAGCGTCAAGCAAGTCACAAACAGAATACATTCGGGTGTTCATTTTGTCTTTAAAACGGAGTTGATTTGGCAATACCGAAAGAATTCTCCAAAACGCTGATCACTTTGTAGGTAATACTTATATATTTATACGGAATATCTGTGCCTACTGCAAAACTCACCATAGGCAGTTAAGTTTACTGCGTGATGATTGGTGAAAATTGTTCTAGAAGGATGTCAGCAATTGAAGCAACCACTAGACTCTCCCTTTGTCTTTGTCTAATGCGAGTTATAGATAACATATTCCAGAAGGCGATGAATATGCATAATTGCACATTTCATACCAATGTTATAAATAGATGTAGGAAGTTTATTAGAGTCAGTTTATTGTTACGTTTCATCATATACATATTTAAACTTCAATATCTTCTTTTTTTCTATTTTATTTTGTTAAAAAAGTTTATTTCAAATTAAATCAATTTTTAAAAAGACCTAAACCGCTCGACAAAAAGTAGCTCGCGATAGTAATCCTAAATGTAATTCACTCGGATCAGAAAATCTTGGAAACATTCCCTCCAAGCTCGGTCCTAATTGAAAATATTTTTGCAGTCCACTTACAAAAACCTTTTGCATGAGTCATGCAATGGTTATTTTCAGGCGAAGTAAACTCACAACTGTGTTCCTGACGCTACACCTCCTTCTCTTTTGGTACTCTAGATATCTTTTATGGCCGACGTATGGCAACCACAAATCGGGTTCGATATCATGTGAACCTAAACTTACATCTGAAAAAAAGTAAGCTACCCTTAAAAACGAATGTTTGTGGACAAAGAAAAATAGCATAATAGTGACCGGTGACCGTGTTTTTGCAGAATTAAACAAATAAAAAAAAAGGAGGTAATAAAGAGTCCAGAGGAATACCTTGAAGTTTTTGGTACATTTGGGAATGTTTATTCCAATGGGAAGAGATTTTGAAGTTGCGGATTGGAAAAAAGAGGCACAGAAGGATTTTAAAACCACTGATGCTTGACATTTTAAATTTGGTGTTACCAAACGTATCATTTTGACCAAAGCTAAGAATCGTGTAAAAAATGTATTGATGCGAGGTGAGCCTCATTATCGAAGTGACGTAGGAGTAGCTAAAAGTGTTTACAAAACAGGACAAAATGTAAGGATGATTGATCGAGATGATGACAAACTATTGAATAAACATTACGGTGTCCAATGGAGAACGATTATTAGTCTTAAATTTTTTCATAATGTATTAAGGAATGAGCCACTGGTAGAAAATGGTGTAACTCAAAATATGGACGGACCTCATGAAGAAATTGTTGAGGGTGAAATAGATGCATTATTGAAAATAAATGATTTAGTCATTTAAATTATCTTTCACCCCTTTCTCATTTAAATGATGTTAGACACCTTGTGTTTATGTTTTAAGAATAGATTATGTATTTTTAAAAAGGTCGTTTTTATGCAGCATTTTTGCTTTGTTTAATGGCAAAGTGGTATTATCCGCGTGTCGCATGCAAAACTGGCAATCTCCAAAGTTTCATAGTTAATTATTTCCATGGTATCAAAAACACTAGGTTTTGCATACATGCAAAAATGGTCTAGGACTAACATCAAATTTTATTTTAAAAAAATTGACATTGTTATAGTTTTTAGGGATACACACAGAAATCGTAGCTTCTTGAATAATTAGGTAGAGTGGAGATTTCCGATTATGCTTCTAGACCCCTCAATTATATGTTATATCTATCGCGTCTAGATTCTATCCATCTATTTATCTTTTTTCCTCTCAGCTTAAAAAAGTACAAAATAAATCAACTATACTCTAAACTTTCTGTAGAAAAAGCAATTTTGTATTCAAACAGAATCATCAGATTCAACTATTGGTGACAAGATCAACTAGTATTTTAGATATTAAAGATATCGTTTTAAATGAAAATTCAATGTGTTAATTTCTTCATATGACAAGAACTGACCTTCTACCTGGTGTAAATGTGTTTTAATCGATTTTACATTCCTTTCACATAAAGATCCAAAATGTGCTATGGCCAGTGGGTTAAATTTCCATTCAATTCATCTATTACCTAATTCAGTGGAAATAGTTTCTACAAATTCTTTTGACTAAACTAATTGATAAATTTCACCTACTACAGTTTCTAAGTATATTATTTTGCCTTAGTGGAAAGACAAATGTATGCCTCCTGGGACCGTTCGCACCTTCTACGGTTAAGTACAATATAAATTGGGCCGGCGAAATCTCTCCGATGTGCACAGCTTGTTGAACACGACAAGGCGGAAGATTTCGCATCAACGGAAATTGTGGTTGGGGTAGGGCCTTAAAACAAATATCACATGTAATATTTGTTTTAAGGGCCTATTATGTATTCGATTCCATACTACTGCACGCGCTGTTAAAATCCAAAATCGATGTCGTAGTAGAAAACTAAATTACGAGCTAAATGGAGGGAACGAAATTACTCATCCTGTCAGGCTGGAATTTTAACACAATATTACGCGATACCAACCCTTCCAAGTCATTTAAGTCGCATCCTCTTACAAGCTTCCGATGGGGTGAATTTTTTAAAACTTCACGTTAAATTCAATAATTATTTTTGACGAAACTACTCATCCTGTCAGGATGAAATTTTTACACAATATAACTCGATAATAACCCTTCCAAGTCATTTGAGTCGTATTGACTTACAAGACTCCGATGGGGCGAATTTTTTAAAGACTTCTCCTTAAACCAAATAATTAATTTTTTGACGAAACTATTCATCCTGTCGGGCTGAACTTATAACACAATATTACTCGATAATAACCCTTCCAAGTCATTTGAGTCGCATCGACTTACAAGCCTCAGTTTGTCTGTGGATAGGAAACAAACAGTGTTACCCGAGGGATCTACAAATGTAATAACCCTATCTCCAGCGACATTTAAACAGTGCAATACCCTAGAGGGTAGCTTCTATATATATGAACCGGCACCAAGTACCATATACCGAAATAAAAAATTAGTGACCAGATACTACCCCTATTATTTTAAAAACAGAATAGCAAAATATGTAAATAATACATGTAATATAATTTTTAAATATGCCAAATATTTAAAAAATGGCACTACTAAGATCTATGCAATATGTAAACATAATATATATAAGTGTAAGAAATTCAAAATAGTTATTAAAAATTGCAAGGTGGAAGTATACAGCTCATCGTTACATTATTGCCATAAAGGGGCATCGACTTCGTTTGTAAAAGGGATACAGAGAAGTATAACAAAGAGAGAACTATTGAAAGTCAAACCTTCTGCATATAAAAGAAAAATTATCCTTAAGGCAAAAAAGTCATTGATTCGTTGTGGTAATTTGCAAGATATAAAATCCGATTCAACTATTCGTAAGATCAAAGTGGAGGCAATTTCTCAATGGGACCGAGGAAAAAATGATATTTTGGATTTAATTAGAATGCATTTCGACCACGACGAGTACGTTCAAGAAATTAGCGTACCATTCAATGTAAATTCGTACAGTGAGGAACAATTTGTAATCCTTAAAAAGCAAATTGTGGACAAGCGCCTATCGACATTATTTTTTGACGCCACCGGACAAATCGTAGAAAACCCGTTTCCAAATGCAGAGAGAGTTTATTTGTATTCAGGAGTTGTTCCTGTGGCACGAACGAAAAGAATCTGTTCCATATTTGAGATGGTATCGGCGAGCCACTATTCGAAGACAATTTTTAAAATCTTTAACGATTTTAGAATGTTTTGAGAAGATCGTGATAAATAGCCGATATTTGGAGCCGTCGTGACAGATTTTAGCTTCACTACCATCCATGCCATAAGTAAAGCGTGCAATCTGAAAACACTATTAGATTATTTAACGGTAAGTTACAATATGTTCATTGGAAAGGCTGACATGCCGGAGACCCTAGTTACCATAAACCTGTGCTGCGCACATTTTATGAAAATGGTATCTGGCGATGTTAATGACGAGTGCAACGATGCCAAGAAGAGAATGTTTTTCAAAGACTTAATAGCACAGTGCATCAAGCTTTTTCACAATTAATTCGAAAAATGGTCCTCGAATTTGGTTATTATTTTAAATTCTTCACATTTAAATGAATCCATTAATGAGGCATTAGGCAATTTATGTGCCTTAGATAGTACCAATATTGAAAAAGACTTTAAGAACATTGTCCATATCAAAACAAAACAAAAATTACGAAGCTGTTGATAACTCTAAACCTTCGCTATGTTTATTCTTAGACTTAGCGAAGGCATTCGACACAATTAGCCACACACTATTACTGCAAAACTTAGACGACATCGGTATTGGAGGTACAGCACTCAAATGATTGCATAGTTACCTATCAAAAAGGAAACAATGTGTAGAAATCAGTAACTATAGAAGTAATTTCACAACAATTGAATTTGGTGTACCACAAGGAACCATATTGGACCCCATTTTGTTCATCATTTTTACCTTAACAATTTGTTTGAAATTAACTCGGAGGGTATCATCATCAGCTTTGCTGATGATACAGCAATTTTCTATGAAAGTGATACCTGGAACAACTTGCGGGAAAATGTGCAGAATGACTTTGAAAATATAAAAGCATGGTTCGATAATAAGCTTCTCTCGCTGAATTTTGAAAAAACAGTGTTTGTACCTTTTACCTCGTATAGTTGCTTCCTACCACACTACAAATCCCTATAGAAATAAAAGATGATCAACAGAATAGGTTTATAATCTCTTCTCGAACATGTCATAAATACCTAGGATTAATTATCGACTGTCATCTAAGATGGGACAAACAAGTAAACTATGTTACAGAAAAACTAAGAATACATATCCATTTTTTAAATTTCTGAAACAAGTACTAGATATTAAACACTTAAAAATAATTTACACGACCATTGTAGAGCCACACATTAAATATGGCATAATAGGATGGGGAGGCGTAATGAATGTACATTTAAATAAGTTAGAAATTACACAAAAAAGAATCCTTAAAATTATGTACAACAAAGATCATACCTATTTCACTGATCATTTATATAGAGAAATGTCAATTATGGATGCAGCTATTCTTCTTCAGTCTGACCGTTGTTCAGTACTCTGAAAGTAAAAATATTCTACAACATGAATATAACACCAGACATAGAGGCAACCTAATATCTGTTAAACAAATATACAAAACAATTGGACAACGATCCCATGTATTCTTAGCACCTAAGGCGTTTAATTTTATACCTGAAACATTAAAAAATTATTAAATAAAAAATTATTTAAGAAATATGTAAAAAAATTTATAACAGAAACTCCCAGAAATGAAATACGCAAATTATTAAAAAAAAAAGTTAAATAAATGTGATACCAAATTTTAGAAAACTATATGCCCTATCAACCCACCATATTCTTCGAATATAAAACTGTAAATGGAAAAAAAAAGATGCTATGAAATTGTTAGAAATTGAAAAATTAAACAGTACCTAAAATATGAAACAGAGTATGATTGTCTATACTCTGCATTCTTATTATTTTATTTCCCAAATAGGATATCTTAAATGTATATTAATACTTTTTAATTATTGCATTAATTTGTAAATCTTTTTTTTCATGCCCCTTGTTACAGTCACATTCAAGGTTTAATTGAACCTTCAGTGATTTCTTTTCATATTTATTTGTATTTAGATGTAAGTGTTGTTTTATAGTTATATTCTTATCTCAAATAAACAGTATTATTATTATTATTATAAAACAGACGAGGTGCTCAATAAAAACGAAACGCTCTATGAAATGAGTCCCTTTTATAAGCACTTTAATGCGATTTATTTAAAGAGTAAAGTTTTGAACGGGCGTAAAAAAAATCCGTATTATAATCCATCTCTTTTAGACATTGTCTTAAAAAATATATGCCCTTTTGTGCCTATGGACGGGCGTAATGATTCGAGATCGAAGTCATGTTAAGTTCAGTAATACGTACGTAGAGAATTAATTCGGGCACTTAAAAAGAAACATTCTGTTATATCCAAAACGAAACTTGAAATGGTCCAGATTCTTAAGAAAAAGCCGCTAGAATGTGTTAGCTATTCACAAGGAGTTAGTTTTAAATATTCCAAAGGAGCGATTTACTAAAACAAATAAAGATAAGGTACATTCTCAAGAAAATTGCAAAAGGAAGGCAAAATCATTTAAAACTCACTTTACTGGAAGGTCGTCTTGACGAAACTGCAAAATGGGTTCAATGTGATCAGAGCGAGGGATGGGTACATCAAAAGTGTGAATCCTCTGAGGATTGTAGTTACGGCGCGGCGGTTCATTTATTTGCAAACTGTGTAACGACAAAATGAATCTTATTGGAGAAAAGGAAAATACCCATATTTTGAATACAAATCTGCAGTTACGGAAAAAATGCAACGCCTTCTTACTATCCTTAGACATAGCTCAAGAAGATATAATTAAAATTGAGAAATCTACTAGAGATCAAAGGGGCTCTCCTATTTGACACCAGGAACGATTTAAACGTATAACAGCTTCAAATTTCGGTCGCATCTGTAAAGCCAGAACGGACAGATCAAAAAACAATATAATTAGAGAAATTTGCAAGCATAAAAGTTTGAACGTTCCAGCTGTTAAATACGGAATTGACAATGAAGCCGTTGCAATTTCGGTATATCTAGAAAAAACAAAATTCAGGTATAAAAAATAAGGACTTGTTGTCCACAAAAGCTGCCCATACTTAGGGGGCTCTCCTGACAGGATGATAAACGAAAATGGAATAGTAGAAGTAAAATGTCCTTATAATGCGAGAAACAAGACTCTAGATAGGATAAATCTTGATTATCTAGATAGCGATGGGAAATTAAAAATGACATACAATTATTTTTATCAAATTCAAGGTTTGCTTGAAATTGTGAATCGAGAGGGGTGCGACATTTACACAGTTCGAGATGTCAAAATTCAGCGGATTGAAAGAAAGCCTAGATTTTGGAAGAGTATGAATGATAAATCGACGCATTTTTATCTTTACTATTACCTGCCGTCGTTGGTTATGGTTAATTTTTGGACAATGGTTTAGTAGACGATCCTGATCATTATAAAATATGTCCCGCTGGAAGTGATTACACGGTAGCAACATTTCCAAAGCTGGATTGTCAGGTAAAGCAACTGCCGTTAAGTGATTATTTTTCGTTGGATGGTACTAATCGGTTGACCAATTTCGTGGTTGATATTACGCTAAATTTATTATATATTAATAAAACATTTCAAATTGTATCCACAGGAGTATCGACAATAATTTTTTCAAATGACGCTTATAATGAATACTTCATTAAAAATGTGCAAATTACCACCAGTAGATTAGCAATGCCTATGTTGGTTAACGGCAATCATTATTAAATGATTATTATCTATACAAAAAAAAGAAAATAAGTTTCCTCGACCCTTTAGTGGTGATATGAGCAGAACTGGTTGAGTGGTAGAACAGCAATAGCTGAAGTCCGCCAGGACGTTAATATAATATAAGTAAGGCCATTAAATAAATAAATAAATAAAGAGAAATTTGTTAATTTTATACATGTATAATCAGTACCATCATGATGGTCAAATAAATACTGAAAACTTTCAACCCATCATTATAAAACATTTGATTCAGAATGATGGATATAATTGTGGGCACCTAATTATATATTTTTTCCAAAAACTTATTAAGAATGAAAACCTTTCCGATATCTATAACAGGAAAGAGATTAAGCATTTAATTCTTAAAGAATCCACAAACATGAGACAAATATGTTTATTCCGCACCAGGGAAACATATGTTTCGAAAAAAAAAAATCAGTGTATATTTTGTTTCAGATTTGTCCACCATGAATGCTTAAATCTAAATGACGATCCTTCTATAAAAAACGAAATGTGCAATAATTGTAGAAATGATTAAACCGATAATTAATATTGTGTTATAATTTCAGCCTGCCAGGATGAGCATTTTCGTCGAAAATAATTATTTAGTTAATTTATGGAAAAGTTTTATAAAATTCGCCCCATCGGAGGCTTATAAGTCGATACGACTCAAATCACTTGGAAGGGTTATTATCGAGTTATATTGCGTTAAAATTTCAGCCTGACAGGATAAGTAGTTTCGTCAAAAATAATGATTCAATTTAAGGTGAAGTTTTAAAAAATTCGCTCCATCGGAGACTTGTAATAAGTCGATACGACTTAAATAACTTGGAAGGGTTATTATCGAGATATGTTGTGTTAAAATTTCAGCCTGACAGGTTTGGAATGTCATGAAACGTGAAAATTTTAAATTTGAGCAAAAATAAATTTTGTATCTATTCTATAGTTAGTGATAAATAGATTAAAAATGTTTTCAAAAAATTTTTTAAACATTTCAAAAATATTTAAAATTTGTTTGAATTGGTTTAGAATGCCATGGAAATGTCGAAATTTTAAATTTGAACAAAGAAAAAAATGTTCCATCTATTTTAGTGGTAAATTTTTTTCAAAAATGGTAAAAAATGTTCTACATTTTTTTTTTTTGTAATAGGTTTATAACGATATGAAAAGTGGAAATTTTAAATTTGAAGAAAGAAAAAAAACTTTTTCCATCTATTTTAGTGGTAATTTTTTTTTTAAATGGTAAAAAAAATTAAAAAACAATTTTTTCTTTGAGATCGGCTTAGAATGCCATGAAATGTGGAAATTTTAAATTTGAAGAAAGAACATTTTTTTTCATTTTGGTGGTCAAATTTTGTTTCATTTTAGTGGTAAAATTTTGTTTCATTTTAGTGGTAAAAAATGTTTCAATAATGTTGGTGAAAAAAATTTCCAAATTTTTTTTTCTGAAATAGGTTTAGCGTGTCACATGAAACGTGGAAATTTTAATTTTGAGCAAAAAAATTTTTTTTCATTATTTATTCCCTTTAGACGGGCCACCTTGTATATATTCCAGCGAAAGTTCAACCATTTCTTCGCTGACAGTAACGTCAACTACCTACCAAATTTGACTGCTCTCCGCCAAGTAGTTTTTTAGATATAACGGTGGGGACGTTAAAAAACATGTTTCATGGAAAAATCATTTTTTTACAGTTTTTTCGAAATAAAAAAGTTCCTGACCACCAGAAAATGTCGTGAAAAGTGGTTTCATGTAATTAAAGAATCGCACCAAGTCTGGTTTAGTTCTACGCCAGTTTTCTTTTTCTCGGAAACTAAGCGACTTTGCTTCCCAATTTTACTCGTCTAAAAGCTCATTTTATAACATCTGCCTTTACTGTCAATGTTTTATTACCAATGTATACGTCATCTGTAAACCTTTACCTAACCTATGTTACATAATTAAACATTGCTTCATTATTTTTTCATTGCTTAATTGAAACACTAAAGCAAAGCAAAGTCTTAGTCTAGCACTCGAAGAGATAGGTCGTGTTTAGTGCCGTGGTCAGGCTAGGTAAAAGATTGTAAACCTAAACCCCACCGACACTGGAAATTCCCACCATAAAAGAATCGTGAGTGTGATCATCAAAAAGTTCTGTGTTACTAGTGAAATCTGACCATGCAAAACCAAAAGGAAATCCCTGTGAGTAATAAATAACAAATAATAAACCAATAAAAGTACAATATAAAGATATGTCAGAATTTACTACTGCACAAAAGAAATACCTGGATGAACTGTTTATGAAACTAAGTACAACCATCAATACGAAATTTACGGAAATTACAAACCAAATAAATGAATTAAAAGGTGAATTAAATGAAGTAGCAGACAAGTACGAAAAAGAGATAGAAAAACTAAAAGAAACAAATCTGAAATTAGAAAAGGAGAATAAATTTCTACAAAAAAAAGATCGGAAAAATAATATTGTAATTTACGGGATACATGAAAATGACAATTTAAGCGAGATTGTTGTAAACACCATAAATGAACTATTAGAAATACAAATCAGTGAACAAGACATAAGTGACACATACAGACTTGGCAGAAATAAAAATAAACAGCCAGTTCTAGTCGAACTAATTTCCTATCAGAAAAAGAAACTACTCCTAAAAAATGCCAAGAAACTAAAAGGGAAAAATATATTTATTGCTGAGGACCAATGCTGGGAGGATAGGCAAAACACAAAAATATTGATAAATAATTTAAAGGTAGCTAGAGCAAAAGGTAAAAAGGCGCAAATAAAGGATAACAAGCTCATAATAGAAAACCAAGTCTACACACCAGATGTTTTGAAAAATATATGTTTGGAAACGGAAATAGGTGAAAAAGAGGAAAATCAAGACGAAAACAACACACCTAGCAGCAGAACAGGCCAAAGTCCATTCAATGATAGAACGCCAGAGAACTCAAGAGGTCATAAACTTGGAAAACAACAGAAGGTCGTCGCTGCAAAGGAATCAAAAACGGACCCTATTCAGAAGAAAAATCTTAGGTCCAACACTGCTGCCACATCTTCAAAGTAAGCATACAAAAGTTTAATATGTTAAATATTATCTTTAATATAAATTTTTATATACTGTTAAACAGGGTTTACGTCTCATGTAATTTGTGTTTAGATACATGTATATATGTGTGTACTTAGGTGTATATGTGTATTGCGTGTAGGTGTCTATATATATGTATATATTAATTTCCTTAAACTAGATTAAATAAATTAGTAAAAAAACCGCTGCCTAAGGAATCACTACTTCCACATCCAGATTATTCGTCCAAGTCACTTTAAAGGAAACATCTTGACTATATTTGCACTCTAGTATGTGGAAATTATTGGTCATAGAATTTTAATAATATTTGGAGTAGATGTCATAGAAAAGTTTGAGGAATTGGTTTCTACCATATACGTTAAAAATGAAGTTTCTAGTTTACCGTACTTATTTTCCACTATTTACAACCTACCAATGGAGTCATCTCAATCAGATGTCACTACAATACATATGTGTACTAACTTTCAAGTGAATATCTCAATTTGATGTTATCAATCCCATTAATAATGAAGCGGAGGTGGTAGAGTTTGAAAATTATTAGAAAGAAATCTGAGGCCTTGGTTTCTAGTATATACACCGAATCCCAAATTTCTGTAGTCTTACCAGCTTGCTTTACTTATTTTCCCCTATTTGCCCCTATTTAACCCCCAACCCTTCAACGGCATCATCTCAAATTATGATCTAGTTTCAGACGTCGTTATAATACATACGTGTACCAAATTTCAAATGAATATCTCAATTTTATTTTATCAACCCTTTTCATATTGGAGTAAGGGTGGTTGGGTTGAAAAATATTATAAGAAAATCTGACGCTGTGGCTTCTAGTACATACACCGAATTTCAAGTTTCTGTAGTCTTACCAACGTTTTACTTATATTCCTCTATTTACCCCAAATTAACCCCCAACCCTTCAACTGAATCATCTCAAAATATAAACTAATTCCAGACGTCGTTATAATACATACGTGTACGAAATTTCAAATGAATACCTCAACTTAATTTTGTCAACCCCATTAATGGGGTAGGGGTGGTGGGGGGTTGAAAAATATTACAAAAAAAATCTGAGGCCTTAACTTCTTGTACATACACCGAATTTCAAGTTTCTGTACTCATACCAGCTTGCTTTACTTATTTCCCCCTATTGACCCCTAAATAACCCCCAACACTTCAACGGAATCATCTCAAAGTATAATCTAGTTCCAGATGTCGTTATAATTCATACGTGTACCAAATTTCAAATGAATATCTCGATTTTATTTTATTAACCCTTTTAATAATGAAGTAGGGGTGGTGGGGGTTGAAAAATATTATAAATAATCTGAGACCTTGGCTTCTAGTACATACACCGAATTTCAAGTTTCTGTAGTCTTACCAGCTTGCTTTACTTATTTTCCCCTATTTACCCCTATTTAACCCCCAACCCTTCAACGGAATTATCTCAAAATATAATCTAGTTCCAGATGTCGTTATAATACATACGTGTAGAAAATTTCAAATGAATATCTCAATTTTATTTTATCAACCCTTTTCAAATTGGAGTAGGGGTGGTGGGGGTTGAAAAATATTATTAAAAATTCTGACGCTTTGGCTTCTAGTACATACACCGAATTTCAAGTTTCTATACTCTTACCAACTTGTTTTACTTATATTCCTCTATTTACCCCAAATTAACCCCCAACCCTTCAACGGAATCATCCCAAAATATAATCTAATTCTAGACATCGTTATAATACATACGTGTACGAAATTTCAAATGAATATCTCAACTTTATTTTATCAACCCCATTAATGGGGTAGGGGTGGTGGGGGGTTGAAAAATATTATAAAAAATCTGAGGCCTTAACTTCTAGTACATACACCGAATTTCAAGTTTCTGTACTCTTACAAGCTTGCTTTACTTATTTCCCCCTATTTACCCCTATTTAACCCCCAACCCTTCACCGGATTTCCTCAAAAAACAATCCAGTTCCAGATCTCGTTATAATATATACGTGTACAAAATTTCAGGTCAATATCTTAAACCGTTCCGGAGAAAGCGTGCGGACAAAAAAAGTTACAGACAGACCGACAGACAGACAGAAAATTTTTTTTTCGCTCAAATTTAAAATCTCGACGTTTCATGACATTCTAAACCTATTTCACGAATAAAAATTTTTGAAAATTTTTTTGCGATTACTATACATCCACTACGTGGATGTGGAAGTAATAAACATTTAAGCGAAATACAAATATGGACCCATATATCCAACAATTCGAAATACCGTCTATAAATGAAATGGTAGTTAAGGATGTACAAGAATGTAAAAAAATAATTATTCAAAACACAAATCAGTCAAGTTTTACTATATACCACAACAATATACGCAGTATTTCGAAAAACATAGACGAATTCTTGGTCATGATAGCTGCATTAAATCACAACTTTGATTGTATAATATTTACCGAAACGTTTCAAAAGGAAGACATGGATATGTATGCAATTCAGGGATATGATATGCTGTACAGTGAGGGTAATAAAAATAGAAATGACGGAGTAATTATTTATATTAAAAGTCACTACAACTATAAATTTAATATAAATGAAATAAATACTATAAAGCTAATTGAGCTCGATATATGTTATAATAATAACAAAATGCTACATATCAGTGCAATATATAGATCATCTTCTACTTGTCCTTTTTCTTTTAATACTGGCTTGCAGAATTACCTACAAACCTGCAAAAAAACAAATGACATCGACTTAATAATAGGGGATATAAATATTGATATTAAAAGTAATCTAGACTACAGTCAAGAATATCTGAATATTTTGGCGGAAGAAGGATACATACCTGCAATAAATAATTTCACCAGGGTACAAGGGGAAAGTCGATCATGCATAGATCATATATTTATAAAAAGCAAAATACTGCTCTCTAATTTTACTTCGATAGTATATGAAACCAGCATTACCGATCATTTCTCCACAATCTTGAGTATAAAATTACCTAGAAAAGAAACAAATAAATCATCATATATAAATAAGAACTATAAAAAGTATACAGATTACGATGAATTAAATGAGTTACTAAAAAAGGAGAGTTGGTTAAACGTCTATACCAAAAATGATATTGACCCAACGGTAGAAACCTTTACAAACATATTGAAAAGTAATATAAAAAAATGTACAAAGTCTGTAAGAATTAAAAGGAATGAAATAAAAGGACAACCTTGGATAACATCCGGACTGGTAAAGTCTATAAACAAAAAAAATAAGTTATATAAAGAAGTACAAAAAAATAAAAGTAACGTAAATATTATCAATGAATTTAAGCAATACGACAAAACACTAAAAGAACTAATCATGCAAACTAAAATCAACTATTATAAAAATCATTTAGACCCCGTTAATAATAACCCTAAAGAATTATGGACATATATAAACGAAATGACCAATATAAACAAAAATAAAAACAAAATAGAAATAAAAACAATCAAATCCCGTCAAGACACTATTTTAACAGAACCAATGGAAATAGCAAATGAATTTAATGCATATTTCAACCAAATAGGGGAAAATTTAATAAATAAATTACCAAAAAAATCGAACACTCCAAAAACACGAAAAATAATTAGAAATTCAATGTTTCTTGAAAACACAAACGATAGTGAAATAAAAGAGACGATTAGTAAATTGCGTAATAAAAAATCCCCAGGCCTTGATGAGATCACACCTGAAATATTAAAAAAAATAGCCGACAATATAACAGAGCCGCGAACATACATAATAAATACATCCTTTGCACAAAAAAAATTCCCTCAGGCATTTAAAGTAGCTGTTTTAAAACCCTTATATAAGTCCGATGACAAGGAAGATCTTAATAATTACCGTCCAATTTCTCTACTCTCGAGTCTTGCGAAAATATATGAAAACATTTTAAAAGAGAGATTAATGTGCTTCCTAAACAAATTCAATATACTATCAAACAATCAATATGGATTCCGAGAGGCTAGGTCGACGGACGATGCAATAGCTGACCTGACAACACACATATACAACTCTTTAGATACAACAAAAAAGTCTCTATGCGTCTTCGTTGACCTAGCAAAAGCTTTTGACACGGTTAGCCATCCGGAGTTGTTAGCTACTCTGAATGATATTGAAATTCGTGGTCCCACAAATACACTACTGCAAAGCTACCTATGTGAAAGACCTCACTGCGTAAAGATTGGGGACAGTTACAGTGATTTTAAAACAGTCAAGTGCGGAGTCCCTCAGGGTACAGTACTCGGGCCATTACTCTTCATAATATACGTTAACGAATTATTTGATATACCCATCAGTGGCAAAATAATCAGCTTTGCCGATGACACGGCTATATTTTTTGAAGGTAATGACTGGGAGACTCTAAAAAATAAAGTCGAGCGTGAGATATTAGAAATTATGAAATATTTTAACGATAAGCTACTAACAGTAAATTACAAAAAAACATTTGTCTTACCCTTTGCCAGCACTAGTCGAGGACTTCCAAAATTTGATTCCTTGGTTATGAAGGAGAATAAGTTAGAAATAAAATTAAAAATAGTCAAAACCATTAAATACCTAGGCATAATAATAGACTGTCATATGAGATGGGACGAACATATTAAGGTATTAGTAAAGAAAATTCGCTGCTTGGTCCCAAAATTCAAATTCCTCAATTTAATTCTAGATGAAAGTAAACTAAAAATGCTCTATTATGCGTTGGTTCAGTCACATCTAAATTATGGCATTATAGCATGGGGTAATGCTGCAAATTATTATATAAAAAATTTAGAAACGGTGCAAAAATGGATACTTAGAGTCATTTATCAAAAACCTCTGATGTATTCTTCTGAGAAACTGTATGAAGATTGTAAAGTTTTTGATCTAAGACAACTCTTTTGTCAATCTTTACTGTTACGCTCTTATAAAAACAAAAGAAGTTTGGAATCAATTGACCATCCTCATAACACAAGGTACAAAATAGAGTCGGTGAAGATTCCAAAAATTGACAAAACAATTGGTCAAAGAAGTCACAGGTACTTAGGTAGTGTAATATACAACTCTCTTCCTAATGAAATAAAGACAATAAACTCATTGAAATTGTATAAAAAAAGAATTAAACATTGGATACTTGATAAGAAACGAATCGAAATACATTTGATTATCTATCGTAAAAATAACTATACTTATAAAACATTTTAGCTGACTTATACTACTCACAATGACGTACTTACCTAACCGACCAACTTGACTTACTTAGTGTTGCTTGCCTCTCAATGTGCAGCATATCAAACTAGATATCAACCTAGACATACACAACGGTGTATTCTTCAGTCTTCTTTTGAAACTCGTAATATTATATAAATAGTTACTATTTTTTGATCTTGACATAGAGTTATCTAGTTTTATTTTTTTTCTCTTCTCCTAACCATATATATATTTTTTTGTTTTATCAAGTATATATTGTTTCTTTTATATTCAGTAAATTATATTATATATTATTTAGATATAGCATTTAGACTAAGGCTCACTAGATATCCACGCGCGGATTTTCCATGTGGATACTCTTTACTTTATTATGATTTAAGCACATGGTTTTAAATAGTTTTTGTATAAATACTCAGATATCTATTTGCATCTAATAAAGTTATATTATTATTATTATTATTATTATTATTATATATTGTATTGATTACTTTTAGTGCTTCAAGTTAATGAATTCTGTAATAAAATCTCTTTGAAAAATTGAAATGGTGTCTAAGAAGCTATAATTTACAACTTTCTATTAAATTTCAGGCTAAAAAACTATCAAGATTAGGAGGTGTAGGATATAAGGATACAGTAAGAAGGATTTTAAACAAATCACTTACAGATGGGATGGCATCAAAATTTTCGTACAAAGGCCATAAAGGGAAAGGAGATTTCTCAAAATTGAAAATTGCTGACGTCATACTAGGTAAAGGCATAACTAAGGGCGAAAATAAGGGTCATACACAAAACGTACCTGCAAAATATTTCTCATTTTAAGCTTTCTCTTGCATCATTAATTTGAAAAGCCTGTTATTTGTCATATTGATGTATGCATATTTTGTTTCTTTTACAGAAGCTGTGCAAATGGCGGACAAACAAAACACAAGCATAAAGGAAATAGAAGCGGCTGTAGCTGTTTGGCTAACGAACGCCTCAGAAAGGTTGAAAAAGAGCGAAAAATAGGACACGTAAGTATCCAAAGTAATATAGTGAACAACTTAGATTTAAGTAGTTTACTTTGTCATAAAAACAATATATTTACGAATTTTATTATTCTGAGCAGTTAATATTTAGAAATATAACATAAATTGCTTTATTTCTCACTTGTATATTATTTGTTTATTTTACATTGGATACGGTTGTCATAAACACACTGACTATGCCCACGGGCATAAATACGGGCGTTATGGATATGACGTCATGTTGAGAAAAAGAGAAGCAAAAAAGAAACGAAATTATTTGTTACAATTTTCAAAGTAAATGTTACTAACCTTTTTTAAGAATGCCTAATCATATAATAGGCCGATCCAACGACCTGTCAAATATGTTTTTCAATATGGCGCTGATGGCAAACACGAGTTTATTTGTATTGTTTACATTGTGGCCAGTGCAGCATTTTTCATAAAGTTTAAGTTTTAAAGGTTTTTGATTCGCAAAACCCGCAAAAACTTACTCTGTTGTTAAAAATTTCAAGAAAATTAGAAACGTTTAACGACTGAAACGAATGTCTGCCCTCAACGCCATGTTGATATGTCACGTGGTTTGGATTGCTTAATGCAAAGCAGCGATGAACTAGGTTACTAAATATAAAAAAAACACTGATGACAGCTATAATCAACATACGTCAAAATATCAACAACTGTCATAGACTCAACAAATGTCATAGACTACTAGAACAATATAATAAAAATAGAAAAATCAGTTTTTCATTAAAAAAATATATTTTTCGTGAAAATTAAAATCTTGTATGCACCACGTGCGTCCATCGGGCAATATTCATCACTCGGGTCAAATAGGCCCTCGGGCTAATGTTACCCTCCTGACGTTATGATCTATATAACGCAATTGGTGCATAAATGACTATATTTTAGGTATAAAAAAAAACATAAAAATATGTTCTTTACAGATTTGGAGGTCATTGCATGGAGGAAGGAGTTCCGTTTTTATTTAGATTATAATATTTATCTGTCTGTTTAATAAAAAATAAAAATTGCAGAGTGTTTTGTTCCACTTTTTTTTAGTTATTTTCAATTTTGATAATGAATCATTTTGTTTAGATTATTATTTACTTATTCATATAGAAAATGCACATAATGTTGGGAGATATAGGCGATAGTTCTATAAACTCTGTTGACTTTATGGCTTTACTTTTGGTACTCACGATGATGGAGTGAAAACACCTCGAGGGATACGCATACGTAATAAATATATAAAGCAGGTTGTATCGGTAACTATAGAGATCAATAAGACCATCAAATACCTGGGAGTATGGCGGGACAAGGGAATGACCTTTAGAGAGCACATATACAAAACAGCAGAGAGAGCAGAGAAGGTTGCGGCAGCAATAACTAGACTTATGCCGAATATCGGTGGCCCAAGGACAAGCAAGCGGAGATTAATGAGCAGTGTGATACCCTCCATATTGCTCTATGCAGCGCCTGTGTGGAAAACGGCCACAACAACGAAGAAATACTTAGCGAGAATACACAAAACCCAGAGAATGGTAGCGATAAGAATTTGCAGCGCATACCGCACCATATCACTGGACGCCGTGCTGGTAATAGCAGGAGTCGTCCCCATCGAGGAGCTGGTAGAGGAAAGAGATAGGCTCCACAGAGTAGAGAAAACTGGCAGGTCAATAAAGGAGGAGAGGAGTAGGACACTAGAAATGTGGCAGGCAAAGTGGCCACAACCGGGAAAAGGAGCATGGACCAGAACCCTGATAAAAGACCTGAGGAGATGGCACAACAGGGAACATGGGGAGGTAAATTACTACCTGACCCAGTTCCTCAGCGGCCATGGCTGCTTTAACAACTATTTACACGAGATAGGGAAAGCCCAAGAAGATAGCTGTAGCTTGTGCAAACGAGGCCCCGACGACGCGGAGCATGCCATCTTCGAGTGTGACAGATGGGCAGAGGACAGAGGGAATATCCGGAACACGATAGGCACTGTGACCAAGGACAACGTAATAGCACTAATGCTAGAAGACGGAGGAAAATGGAAGCTAATCACAGACTTTATTTTTATAGTGACAGTCATGAAAACAAGAGAGAGGCTAGAGAAGGAGGCGCAGGAGAGAGCGACATAGCCAAGCCCACGCCCTGAAGTAATGCGCAAGCGGTTCCGGGGCGGAACGGAGGAGGGGTTTTAGCCGGTAAAAGTCCGGCACTACCCGTCGCGATAGACCAGTGCGCCGGGGATCATGAGTTATCATATCGGTGAAGAGTTGGTTTAATACGTACTATTTCTCGGATCCGTGATTGTAGTGACAAGCGTTCTCTGTGTTGACCTCCGTACCATATTCGGTTCTCCGACACAAACAAGTATACCCGCATAGCAAACATCCCATCCAGCATGCAGAAAGCTAAGCCTAAAAAGAAAAAGCCTGACAGAATAACACAACCATTAGATTTCGCACACCAGAACATATACACACATCTCACCACACAGTCAGATCAGGAACAACCACCACAAACAGACACACAGGTATCTTTCTCAAATACTGAGGTCGATATTAACATTAATTCAACTAACAATCCTAATAACCAAAACATAAATCAAACATCTACTAACACTAACCCATCAAATAACCATGATAATGTTAATAATACACCCCGTAACCCAACAAAAACACGACAAACACACCCTACCCCATTTAATTCTCCACAATTAAGCCCTATTTCTACACACTCAAATAGCCCCATATCTACTGAACCACAATATCCATCATTTATCACATTCACTACCACAACAACAACATACACTTCAACAAATACCCTCACCCATCTCGCTGTCATTCATTCTACCCCAAAAACTTCACCCATTGCAACCACTTCTAACTTCTCACCCAACTACGAGACATGCAGGGGAAACAACGACAGCGATTCCTCTGATGCCTCAATGAGTGCAAAAAGTGCATCCGGCAATGAATCTTCCCCACCAACCCCCCCACCAAATCCCAAAAAACGTAAAACTGGTAAAAAAATACAATACCAAAAAGATCTGGACCAAATTACTGTTATCCCATCACACTCTCGCTCTGCGACTTCCACCCCCATACCCCAACAAGATAACTCATACGTTTCATCTTACAACAATTCACAAACATCCCCTAATGTCTCAAAAACGTTAACACCAACAACACACACTCAAAATAACACCCCAAACAAAACCACAGGAACAGTATCTAGCCCCCCTATAATCACCACACAACCTCCTCCACGCCCACCAGCCATTCATATATATACAACTAACCATAAGGGTACAGTGGCAGTAATAAACTCTCATATCGATCCAAATCCCGGGTATAGATTTAACAATAACTCTTTAATATGTTATCCTAAAGATGCAGGTGATCATTATAAAATATTAACCATCCTAAACAGGAATAAAATTGAATATTATACTTATGATACAAACAACCTCAGACCAATAAAAGTTGTTGTTAAGTATATACCAAGGGATACTTCAAACGACGAGGTCAGAGATGACCTCAATATGAAAGGTCTCCCATTTATCAACATCGCTAGGGTGATGATATTTAATAAAGAGGGCCGCAGAACCCCCTCAAACATCCTCTTGTTAACCATACCCAAAGATGCCGCCGACAAATACTACTCATTAAATAATTTATGCCACTATAGAGTAAGAGTCTACGACTATAATAAATCAGACATCCCACAATGTCACCGCTGCCAACACTTTGGACATTCTTCGGTGATGTGCAACCGCCTGGTACGATGCGTACGTTGCGGTGGCGCACACGGGGGTGAACCCTGCGACGCAGTGACGTGCAAATGCGCCAACTGCGGGGCAGCCCACCCCGCGAATTACCGGGGATGTCCGGCGTATTTGGCGGCACGAGATAGACTAGCACCCAAACAAAACAATAACAAACCAACTGACGATTTACCGACACCCGGACAAAGACTTAACAGACAAAACCCCAGACAAGCAACCACCACACAGCAACAACCTGCACAAACAGCTACAATTCAATTGCCTCCCCTCTCGCAAGATGCCGCAGAGAGTATTAGCACGCAGAACGTTAGAGCCTGGCAACAATTCAGAGCCAGAGACACACAAAGAACAACACAACAAACCCAACAAGCCAGCAACACCCCAACAAATGACAACGAAAACCCAATTAGAGATATTTTAAACTGCCTTAAGCAGTACAATATTAAAAACATCTGGGAAGGACTTAAAAATCTTATCGCACAATTGAAAACTGTCAAGGACCCGCTTGAAAAGATATTTATCATTCTTGAGTATGTAACATCACTTTTTTAAATGGCTACTAAAAACAAAAACATCAATAAATTAATACTTTTGCAGTTCAATGCAAATGGGGTCATCAGACAAAAATCCGAACTACAATTATTATTAAATTCTAAAAATATAGATATATGCTGTTTATGTGAAACCAATTTAAAACCCAACTTACAATTTAGTATTCCAGGATACTTTATATACAGATCTGACCGTGTCGGTGCAAGGGGCGGTGGCACGGCCATATTAATAAAAAGAACTCTACCCCACCATCAATTGTTAATACCACCACTTAACTCATTGGAAGCCTGTGCAATTAATGTACAATTACCAAACACGCAAATCATGATAGTATCAGCCTATCGTTCTGCGGCTAATACCCTCAATACAACAGACTTCGACTCATTAGAAAAAATCAACCCCACATACTTATTATTTGGCGACTTAAACGCCAAACACAGTTCTTGGAACCGCTCTCCAACCCCTAATTCATCTGGCACAAAACTAAAAACATATTTAGACACTCATTTTGATACCAACCTTCTAGCCCCTAACCAACCAACCCGCCCAGCACCAGCTTCAACAACAATAGACATAATAATAACAAAAAACATCCACTTCCCCTCAGATACAGTAACCATACAAGAACTAAATAGTGATCATTACCCTGTCTTAACCTCCCTAAACTTAAATACAAAAATCCCAATTATCAACAGAAAACCCAAAGAAACAGACTATGACTGGCAAAATTTTACATCATATATATCCTCTCATATTCCATGTAACCCTCCCTGCGATACAACGGACGACATAGATCTAGCCGTAGATTACCTAACAACCCTAATCTCCACCGCACTACAAAGATGTCAGAAAAACATCTCTAATTTCAGCTACCAGTTTAAATTACCGAAACAAATCCTTAATAAGATAAAATACAAAAATAAAATGAGAAAATTATACAATAGAACACAATCTCCCACACATAAAACCACCCTTAATAAACTAAAGAAAGAACTGGACGCTGAAATTAAGGAATTCAAGAATAACTCATTACACAAATTGATAACTTCCCATCCTGAAGATCCTTACTTCGTCCCAAGATTATTCAAATTTAAACCCAGAATCATCCCCCCCCTTATCAAACCAGGAGGTGTTGCACAAACAGACTCGGAAAAGGCAGAATGCTTTGCTGAACATTTATACACCATCTTTCACCCGAATCAAATACCACAAAATACAATAGACCTCATACATCCACACATAGAACAGTTCAATAATACCCATCTCGAAAATACGACGGATCCAATCTTCTTCGCACCTTCAGAGGTCAGAGTCGCTGTCTTGCAACAAAATCCTAAAAAAGCACATGGCATCGATGATATCCCTTCATTCACTTTAAGACACCTACCACCCTCATCATACTTATACCTTACTAAACTTTTCAATAACTGTATGCGACTTTCATATTACCCCATAGAATGGCGAATAGCCAAGATTATTAACATACCAAAACCCAACAAACCACCAAATCATCCAAACAGCTATAGACCTATAAGCCTACTAAACGTATTAGCTAAAACCCTAGACACACTTATACTTAAAAGATTGCAAGAACAGCTTACAAGCAAAGAGATACTATGTGATTACCAGTTCGGTTTCCGTCCATCCCATTCTACAACACAGCAACTTTTGTCATCGGGCCCTAAGCCCAAGCTAGGAAACCATAAAAATTTCTTAATTTTACTTAGGACCTAAGAAACATTCTCCCCTTTGAATCTAGTATTAAATTATATCTAAATGTGGCTAGCTTTACCACTAATATTTCATATCAGGCTCTCAGCCAAATTTAGCATAGTATTTTTATTTAACTTTAAGATTTCATTACTATTACAAGTGCATATTATCATAAACATTCATTTTAAGTCATAAGTATCCTCTCCGGTGTGCACCAGGAGATATAAGCTCCCTCCGAGCAAACATTATAGATGTGTACAGGTCGAACGTCGACAGCCAAATGGAGAGGCACAGATCTGCGATTCATATTTATGTGAATCGGCGCAGCCCGCTTAGGCTCCACCCCTTAGCGCTTGCAACTTTGCGCGCTCTCCATTGGCGCGACTCGAACATATAAATATAACACGTTTTGCACTTGATAGTTAGTCGATCGCCAGCAGCCGCCGCGGCATCACTCATACCAGTTTTCAAATTTTCACTTTTATTATTTAATTCCACTTTGTCATTCTGTCAGGCTGCATTTCATTTAACTAATTTATCATTTAACCCCAGTTCCGGCGGTGTATCGTCAATACACTGCACCGGCCCAGTTTACCCAGTTTCGTGGCAAAATATTTTAAATATTTTACACGACCCAAAACTCTCGAGATTTTGGTGTGACAACTAGACACACCAAAATCATTTTCTGAAGATTTCGTTAAACGACACAGTCGATTAACAAGGTAGTCGGTATAGCCTTTTCCAAGGTTGCCGCCATCACGAAGATAAGGAACAGCAACGTCTTCGAGGGATTCTACACTTCAAGTTGACACTCCGATAGTTACTACGAAATACGAACTCTCGTATAGACTGGTCAACCGCGCAAGACTTTTATAGACAGAGTGAGAGAGTTCGTCGCCGTACAGGGACTAGGTAAGTGTCAACGAAAGTGCTCCGCTTCGCTTCGCTTCGCTTCGATCTGTTCCCCTCACCACGGCAGAGTAAAAAGATACCTCTACCTGCTCGTGGCACCGATTCCAAGACATCAGCCGCTCCTGAATCAACTGTACTCCGCATCCAACATCATATCACCGCATGCTCCAATCATCCAGTGGCAAGTCAGTTCATACGCCACTGTCCATCCTGATCTCCACGAAACATTTCTGTTCCTGATTTCCGCTGTGTAATTCAGCACTGTTCGAGAAAGGCCGACTCAGGCGACTTCAACGTAGGCAACGTCCTTGTCTACATTGGTCTCTTGAGCCACTCGCCTCGTCGGGAATTCGGCAAGCTAAGGGACGCATTTCGACTCAACGAGCGTACCGGAGTGTTGAGAAGGAATTAGGCCCCTGCTCTTGTCAAGACGCGAATGACAGACGCTTCCTAAATTCAGACAAGGTATTTTATTCAAATTTTCAGTTAGGGCTGACCACAGAGTGCCTAGCTGCACGTCGGCAACGTCCGACCTAGCCACTCTGTTTATCTAGGACTTAGACTTGAAATATTAATTTATTTTATTTATCGACACACTGCTTTTGGCTCGCAGTTGTGTCGCTGCTCGCAAACAAACTTTGCTTGCAGATATTATCTCGTCTACGGACGACACCCAGGGGGAAATATTTTAATTATTTTATTTATCGATACACTGCTTTTGGCTCGCAGTTGTGTCGCTGCTCGCAACAAAACTTGCTTGCAGATATTATCTCGTCTACGGACGACACCCAGGTGTTTTTGCTTTGAGTATTTTTCAGATCTAAATTAAGGAAATGGCACATTCTCAGTCGCCGCTTCCAGCAACGTGGGAACACTCCGCGCATGAGTTGGGTAACCCCGGCCGCTATCTATACAATGCCAGCACACACGGCTGTGCTCCACCTCTCACGGCGGCGTCGCTTCACGGCGTCCCCGTAGAGGCAGGGTTTGGTCTCCATTCAGGGGGCCAGATTCGTGGACATGTCGCCCGGAACGTGGGGCAACCGAATACAGAAGTATTCACCGAATTTCAAACGACCCAGCCGGCTTGTGTAAACATTCCAAATTTAGAAAATAATAACGAATTTATTAGGAGTACTTTCCAAACTCCTTGGCGCCCAATAAACCATCAAAATAGCACTCAAATTAGAAACTTGTCTGCAGCACACTGCAGTAATATTTGTCAAGGGGATTACTGTGAAATTTTTGGACATTCAGGAGGGATAGAAATAATTCATGCGCCGGCTTTTCATGCAAGCCAACAGGGGACTGCCGAGACGGTGCTCAATCGGCGAACGCCCGCGCCTGAACAAACACAGTCACAAGCGCCCGTGTCAACCACCGGTCTTGTGAATGCTTTAACAGAGTTAATTTCGAGGGTAGGCACTACCGATAGGCCGCGAGAGCCTGCACCTACTTTCGAGGGTAAAGATTGGGAAGATCCCTGCCAATTTATTGCTGAACTTCGACAATATTTTTATAGAAATCGTATACCAGAAGCTGACCAGGGGTATGTAGCGGCGAGCTACCTGGGGGGCAAAGCCAAAGCATGGCACGATATTTATAGGTACGAACGCTCCGATTTTAACACTTTTAGCCAGCGACTTATAAACAAATTTAACGATCCTGCGCTTTTATGCAATTTAAAATCACGCTGGTATGGGGATAAACAGAAAGCTAGTGAGGGAATTGCATCGTTCATTTTATACAAACATCAACTAGGCAAAAGGTTGGGACTGACGGACGATCCGGCAGTAAAGTTTCGCCAAATAATAGAACTCGCTCTACCTCAGATTAGGTCTTTCTTGAGGACTCGGGCATATACTGACATAGACTCCTTCGTACAGTTTGCGGAGGAAATCGAACGCGATGTGTCGGACAGGCCATCACAACCGCGTCAGAATATGACTGCAAATCAAGAGAGGGGCGGGCAAACATCCCAACGCAGGGAACCTCAGCCGCAGGCAGCGAACCGCGCCGCGGCAGGCCAACAACAACAGGCCTCTGCTTCACAACCCAACAAGCCACCGTCGCCTTGCAGGCACTGTGGCGATCACTGGCATTTTAATAGGGACTGCCCTAACAGGGGAAGACAAACTAGTAATGCATATCAGAGCCAACAACAAAGCTCAGGCCGCCCCGCTCAAGTAGCGACCGCCTCAGCTAACAGTAACTTAGTTGTAGATAATCAAATTGCCGGCCCATCGTCGGAAAACTAAAAGAGGGGCGAGTCATACTCCGCTCCTCGCCCCAGTCTCCACGTGCTCCACCAGCACCCCTCGCTGCTCCAAACGCGCAGATTAGCAGCCTGCAACATGCCTCATTGGGGAACACCGAACCTTCGCTTCTCAGCGTGCTTCTCAACGGCAAACACGCACTAGCTCTCCTCGACAGCGGGGCTAGTCACTCTTTTATTCATTCACGCATTGTAGACGACCTGCCGGTGCAGGCAGCGAGCCTCACCGTCAAACTCGCGGACGCGGCATGCGCCGTCGAGGCAACAGGCAAAGTCGTTTGCAACTTAAATATTATGGGGGTGGAGACGAACGTCTCTCTGCACATTTTAGCCAACATGACAGACGACATTATCTTGGGCAGGGACTGGATGGCACAGGAAGGTGCCGTCCTTGATTTTATTAACCGGTGCCTCTATTTCGGAACTACCACCAGACACAGCGTGTTCTGGCACGCCCAGCGACGGCCTGCCGAGGTAGCCAAGACACCGGTCGTCTTGACAGACACCCAGGTTCCCCAACAAGAACGTGAAGTTTATCAAACCGCGCTAAACAAATTTTCAGACGTCTTTGCAGAGGGGCTTCGTCAACCCACTACTCGGGTCTGCACCCACAAAATTAAACTAAAAACTGACAAACCCTTCAAAATTCGACGGACGCAATTTTCTCAGACAAAGAGACAGATCATACAAGAGGAAGTCACTAAAATGCTAGCAGCGGGTGTTATTCGCCGCAGCCACTCACAATACAGTTCACCGGTTGTTATTGTGACAAAGAAAAACGGGAAGCCACGTTTTTGTGTGGACTACAGGCAACTAAACTCCATCACAGAAGACGAAGTAGCACAGCTACCGCCAGTGCGGGAGACCATAAAAGAGCTCGGCGACGCTCAAGTCTTCTCGAGTTTAGACCTGCGAAGCGGCTATTGGCAAATACCCTTGGCGGCTGAAAGTATCCCGCTGACAGCATTTAGTACTCCTGAAGGGGCCACATACGAATTTACCGTCATGCCTTTCGGTTTACAAGGCGCGCCTGGCACTTTCACGAAAATGATGGCAGAAGTACTCTCCGGTTTCTTAGACAACTTCGTCAAGGTCTATCTGGACGACATTATAATTTATAGCGATACCCACGAAGAACATCTAGTCCATCTGCAGATGGTACTAGAACGCCTCAGGCTTCACGACCTGAGGTGTGCGCTTGATAAATGTATCTTTGGGGCGGATGCGTTAGATTATCTTGGCCACCGGATCACGGCCCGACATAACGAACCGACGGAGCATCACGTACTACAGACACAAAATTATCCAACTCCACGAACTATGAAAGAACTGCGGGGTTTCCTCGGCACAGCAGGGTGGCTCCGCGAATACATTGAGGATTTCGCGATCCTCGCCGCCCCGCTGACCGACCTCACAGGAAAGAATAGGTTTGTTTGGACTAAAGAGGCCGACGAGGCTTTCACAAAATTAAAGGAAGCTCTCTCTCGCCCTCTGAGATTGCACAGACCAGTCCAGAGTGAACGGTTTTACCTTCAGACGGATGCAAGTTCTCTGGGCATGGGCTGTGTTCTGTTTCAGTTGGACGAAGAGGGCAACCGAAAAATCATTTCCTGTAGTAGTGCGAAATTTAATGCCACCGAACGACGTTATCACATAAATGAGCAGGAGGTACTTGCCGTTATTTATGCGTGTAAGAGGTATCGCCAACACCTCGACGATAAACGTTTCACACTTATCACCGACAGTAAAGCTCTAGTTTGGTTAGACAAGTATAAAGATGATAGGGCAAAGCTCACGCGCTGGGCACTTCTATTACAAGAATTCACGTTTGATGTAGTGCATTGTCCTGGCCGCGAAAACCAACTGCCAGACATGCTCTCACGCTTCCCAGCCCAACCTGAGCGGGATATCACCGACGTCGTGGACGAGGAGCGCCTCTTGCCACCAGTCGAGCGAGACGCGGCCGGAGAGCTCCGTGTAATCAATGCGGGCGAACAGACTCTCTTCGAGGCCATAAAGCAAGCCCAACTCGCCGACCTACGCTGTCAAGAGCTCGTCGTCCACTGGCACCAGTATGTCGCCGGGGAACAGGGGAATTGGGACTTTATACAAAAATTCATTGTAGAAGACGGCCTTCTTTACAACATCGAAACAGACAAAAAGCTATTACTGGTACCCAAAGGTTTACAGCAGCGTGTTATAAGCGCATATCACGACTCTGTCCTCGCTGAACATCCAGGCAGAGATGAAACATATCGACAGGTGGGGCAACGATACTTCTGGTCAGGCATGTGGAGACAAATCAAAACACACGTACGTTATTGTTTAATCTGCGCTTCGACTAAGGCTAGCGCGCGGCAACCGGCCGCTCCCTTGCGTCCTCGCCCGCCTACACGCCCTTGGCAAGCTGTCAGCATTGACCAAATGGGTCCTTACCCAGAAACGCTTAAACATAACAGATACATCATAGTCATTTCAGACCTATTTAGTAAGTGGGTGGAGGCTATCCCGACCGAAACGGCGACGGCCGCGGATATGATATATTGCTTAGAACAGGCTTTCTCGCGCTGGGGTTATCCGGAGAGCATCATCTCGGACAACGTCTCACAATTTTACAGTGACGCTTGGGACCGTTTTATTCAAAAATATCATATCGCCCATTATACTAGTCCAATATACCACCAGAGAGCTAATCCGGTGGAGAGGCGAAACCAGGAATTGAAGAAAGCACTGCGAGCCCAACTCATGCGCGCTCCACACACATCGTGGGACTCTCGTCTGCACGAAATTCTCTTCGCCCTCAGGCGCAGGAGAAACGCCGCCATGGGAATGTCTCCGTCAGAGGCATTACTTGGCGCCGACTTACCAATGCCCGGCTCTTGGCAACACCCGGCCGAACGAGAGCCCGTTGATAATCGTGGAGTAACACGCGAGCGCCGCATCGAACAAGCTCAACGACGTCAAATCATTATTCAAAGAGACCTTTTTCCGCAACCACGTACAGCCCCAGTCCAACTGACCGTCGGACAAAGAGTGCTAACGCGAACACACGATGAGGAAAGACGCGAGTTCGGTAGAACCTGGTCAGGACCTCACTTAGTTGTCGCAGTGCGCGGGGATGGGGTGTACAGCATACAAAAGGGCGATCGTGTGGCCCTCATTCATATAGACGATCTTAGACCGCTACCGCCGGCTCGTGAACCGCGAGACGCGTTCCGCGACGACGGTGCCACAAGCGGCGAAGAAGATGATGAGGCCCAGGATTAGTTTTAAGAAATTTTGTATTGTTCTATCTGTTGTTAGTTTTAAGTACCCATCCATTGTCCCATTCTACCTTATAACGTTTTTTGAAAAAATTATTTGAATAAAGAGAACTTAAACAATTATTGCACACTTACACACACAACAGATCTCGAGAGGGGCGTGTCATCGGGCCCTAAGCCCAAGCTAGGAAACCATAAAAATTTCTTAATTTTACTTAGGACCTAAGAAACATTCTCCCCTTTGAATCTAGTATTAAATTATATCTAAATGTGGCTAGCTTTACCACTAATATTTCATATCAGGCTCTCAGCCAAATTTAGCATAGTATTTTTATTTAACTTTAAGATTTCATTACTATTACAAGTGCATATTATCATAAACATTCATTTTAAGTCATAAGTATCCTCTCCGGTGTGCACCAGGAGATATAAGCTCCCTCCGAGCAAACATTATAGATGTGTACAGGTCGAACGTCGACAGCCAAATGGAGAGGCACAGATCTGCGATTCATATTTATGTGAATCGGCGCAGCCCGCTTAGGCTCCACCCCTTAGCGCTTGCAACTTTGCGCGCTCTCCATTGGCGCGACTCGAACATATAAATATAACACGTTTTGCACTTGATAGTTAGTCGATCGCCAGCAGCCGCCGCGGCATCACTCATACCAGTTTTCAAATTTTCACTTTTATTATTTAATTCCACTTTGTCATTCTGTCAGGCTGCATTTCATTTAACTAATTTATCATTTAACCCCAGTTCCGGCGGTGTATCGTCAATACACTGCACCGGCCCAGTTTACCCAGTTTCGTGGCAAAATATTTTAAATATTTTACACGACCCAAAACTCTCGAGATTTTGGTGTGACAACTAGACACACCAAAATCATTTTCTGAAGATTTCGTTAAACGACACAGTCGATTAACAAGGTAGTCGGTATAGCCTTTTCCAAGGTTGCCGCCATCACGAAGATAAGGAACAGCAACGTCTTCGAGGGATTCTACACTTCAAGTTGACACTCCGATAGTTACTACGAAATACGAACTCTCGTATAGACTGGTCAACCGCGCAAGACTTTTATAGACAGAGTGAGAGAGTTCGTCGCCGTACAGGGACTAGGTAAGTGTCAACGAAAGTGCTCCGCTTCGCTTCGCTTCGCTTCGATCTGTTCCCCTCACCACGGCAGAGTAAAAAGATACCTCTACCTGCTCGTGGCACCGATTCCAAGACATCAGCCGCTCCTGAATCAACTGTACTCCGCATCCAACATCATATCACCGCATGCTCCAATCATCCAGTGGCAAGTCAGTTCATACGCCACTGTCCATCCTGATCTCCACGAAACATTTCTGTTCCTGATTTCCGCTGTGTAATTCAGCACTGTTCGAGAAAGGCCGACTCAGGCGACTTCAACGTAGGCAACGTCCTTGTCTACATTGGTCTCTTGAGCCACTCGCCTCGTCGGGAATTCGGCAAGCTAAGGGACGCATTTCGACTCAACGAGCGTACCGGAGTGTTGAGAAGGAATTAGGCCCCTGCTCTTGTCAAGACGCGAATGACAGACGCTTCCTAAATTCAGACAAGGTATTTTATTCAAATTTTCAGTTAGGGCTGACCACAGAGTGCCTAGCTGCACGTCGGCAACGTCCGACCTAGCCACTCTGTTTATCTAGGACTTAGACTTGAAATATTAATTTATTTTATTTATCGACACACTGCTTTTGGCTCGCAGTTGTGTCGCTGCTCGCAAACAAACTTTGCTTGCAGATATTATCTCGTCTACGGACGACACCCAGGGGGAAATATTTTAATTATTTTATTTATCGATACACTGCTTTTGGCTCGCAGTTGTGTCGCTGCTCGCAACAAAACTTGCTTGCAGATATTATCTCGTCTACGGACGACACCCAGGTGTTTTTGCTTTGAGTATTTTTCAGATCTAAATTAAGGAAATGGCACATTCTCAGTCGCCGCTTCCAGCAACGTGGGAACACTCCGCGCATGAGTTGGGTAACCCCGGCCGCTATCTATACAATGCCAGCACACACGGCTGTGCTCCACCTCTCACGGCGGCGTCGCTTCACGGCGTCCCCGTAGAGGCAGGGTTTGGTCTCCATTCAGGGGGCCAGATTCGTGGACACTTTTTGTCATCGGGCCCTAAGCCCAAACTAGGAAACCATAAAAATTTCTTAATTTTACTTAGGACCTAAGAAACATTCTCCCCTTTGAATCTAGTATTAAATTATATCTAAATGTGGCTAGCTTTACCACTAATATTTCATATCAGGCTCTCAGCCAAATTTAGCATAGTAATTTTAGTTAACTTTAAGATTTCATTACTATTACAAGTGCATATCATCATAAACATTCATTTTAAGTCATAAGTATCCTCTCCGGTGTGCACCAGGAGATATAAGCTCCCTCCGAGCAAACATTGTAGATGTGCACAGGTCGAACGTCGACAGCCAAATGGAGAGGCACAGATCTGCGATTCATATTTATGTGAATCGGCGCAGCCCGCTTAGGCTCCACCCCTTAGCGCTTGCAACTTTGCGCGCTCTCCATTGGCGCGACTCGAACATATAAATATAACACGTTTTGCACTTGATAGTTAGTCGATCGCCAGCAGCCGCCGCGGCATCACTCACGTACCAGATTCTCAACTTTTCACTTTGTTATTTAATTTCCACTTTGTCATTCTGTCAGGCTGCACTACATTTAATTTTATTTATCATTTAACCCCAGTTCCGGCGGTGTATCGTCAATACACCGCAACGGCCCAGTTTACCCAGTTTCGTGGCAAAATATTTTAAATATTTTACACGACCCAAAACTCTCGAGATTTTGGTGTGACAACTAGACACACCAAAATCAATCTAATAAAGGTATTCGAAAACTGACACAAAATTAAGGTATTCGGCTTAGCCTTTCTCAAGGTTGCCGCCATCACGAAGATAAGGAACAGCAACGTCTTCGAGGGATTCTTCACTTCAAGTTGACACTCCGATAGTTACTACGAAATACGAACTCTCGTATAGACTGGTCAACCGCGCAAGACATTATAGACAGTGTGAGAGAGTTCGTCGCCGTACAGGGACTAGGTAAGTGTCAACGAAAGTGCTCCGCTTCGCTTCGCTTCGATCTGTTCCCCTCACCACGGCAGAGTAAAAAGATACCTCTACCTGCTCGTGGCACCGAATCCAAGACATCAGCCGCTCCTGAATCAACTGTACTCCGCATCCAACATCATATCACCGCATGCTCCAATCATCCAGTGGCAAGTCAGTTCATACGCCACTGTCCATCCTGATCTCCACGAAACATTTCTGTTCCTGATTTCCGCTGTGTAATTCAGCACTGTTCGAGAAAGGCAGACTCAGGCGACTTCAACGTAGGCGACGTCCTCGTCTACATTGGTCTCTTGAGCCACTCGCCTCGTCGGGAATTCGGCAAGCTAAGGGACGCATTTCGACTCAACGAGCGTACCGGAGTGTTGAGAAGGAATTAGGCCCCTGCTCTTGTCAAGACGCGAATGACAGACGCTTCCTAAATTCAGACAAGGTATTTTATTCAAATTTTCAGTTAGGGCTGACCACAGAGTGCCTAGCTGCACGTCGGCAACGTCCGACCTAGCCACTCTGTTTATCTAGGACTTAGACTTGAAATATTAATTTATTTTATTTATCGACACACTGCTTTTGGCTCGCAGTTGTGTCGCTGCTCGCAACAAACTTTGCTTGCAGATATTATCTCGTCTACGGACGACACCCAGGGGAAATATTTAATTATTTTATTTATCGATACACTGCTTTTGGCTCGCAGTTGTGTCGCTGCTCGCAACAAAACTTGCTTGCAGATATTATCTCGTCTACGGACGACACCCAGGTGTTTTGCTTTGAGTATTTTTCAGATCTAAATTAAGGAAATGGCACATTCTCAGTCGCCGCTTCCAGCAACGTGGGAACACTCCGCGCATGAGTTGGGTAACCCCGGCCGCTATCTATACAATGCCAGCACACACGGCTGTGCTCCACCTCTCACGGCGGCGTCGCTTCACGGCGTCCCCGTAGAGGCAGGGTTTGGTCTCCATTCAGGGGGCCAGATTCGTGGACATGGCGCCCAACGTGGGGCGCGGAGTGTTCCCACGTTGCTGGAAGCGGCGACTGAGAATGTGCCATTTCCTTAATTTAGATCTGAAAAATACTCAAAGCAAAACACCTGGGTGTCGTCCGTAGACGAGATAATATCTGCAAGCAAGTTTTGTTGCGAGCAGCGACACAACTGCGAGCCAAAAGCAGTGTGTCGATAAATAAAATAAATTAATATTTCAAGTCTAAGTCCTAGATAAACAGAGTGGCTAGGTCGGACGTTGCCGACGTGCAGCTAGGCACTCTGTGGTCAGCCCTAACTGAAAATTTGAATAAAATACCTTGTCTGAATTTAGGAAGCGTCTGTCATTCGCGTCTTGACAAGAGCAGGGGCCTAATTCCTTCTCAACACTCCGGTACGCTCGTTGAGTCGAAATGCGTCCCTTAGCTTGCCGAATTCCCGACGAGGCGAGTGGCTCAAGAGACCAATGTAGACGAGGACGTCGCCTACGTTGAAGTCGCCTGAGTCTGCCTTTCTCGAACAGTGCTGAATTACACAGCGGAAATCAGGAACAGAAATGTTTCGTGGAGATCAGGATGGACAGTGGCGTATGAACTGACTTGCCACTGGATGATTGGAGCATGCGGTGATATGATGTTGGATGCGGAGTACAGTTGATTCAGGAGCGGCTGATGTCTTGGATTCGGTGCCACGAGCAGGTAGAGGTATCTTTTTACTCTGCCGTGGTGAGGGGAACAGATCGAAGCGAAGCGAAGCGGAGCACTTTCGTTGACACTTACCTAGTCCCTGTACGGCGACGAACTCTCTCACACTGTCTATAATGTCTTGCGCGGTTGACCAGTCTATACGAGAGTTCGTATTTCGTAGTAACTATCGGAGTGTCAACTTGAGTGCTCCGCTTCGCTTCGCTTCGATCTGTTCCCCTCACCACGGCAGAGTAAAAAGATACCTCTACCTGCTCGTGGCACCGAATCCAAGACATCAGCCGCTCCTGAATCAACTGTACTCCGCATCCAACATCATATCACCGCATGCTCCAATCATCCAGTGGCAAGTCAGTTCATACGCCACTGTCCATCCTGATCTCCACGAAACATTTCTGTTCCTGATTTCCGCTGTGTAATTCAGCACTGTTCGAGAAAGGCAGACTCAGGCGACTTCAACGTAGGCGACGTCCTCGTCTACATTGGTCTCTTGAGCCACTCGCCTCGTCGGGAATTCGGCAAGCTAAGGGACGCATTTCGACTCAACGAGCGTACCGGAGTGTTGAGAAGGAATTAGGCCCCTGCTCTTGTCAAGACGCGAATGACAGACGCTTCCTAAATTCAGACAAGGTATTTTATTCAAATTTTCAGTTAGGGCTGACCACAGAGTGCCTAGCTGCACGTCGGCAACGTCCGACCTAGCCACTCTGTTTATCTAGGACTTAGACTTGAAATATTAATTTATTTTATTTATCGACACACTGCTTTTGGCTCGCAGTTGTGTCGCTGCTCGCAACAAACTTTGCTTGCAGATATTATCTCGTCTACGGACGACACCCAGGGGAAATATTTAATTATTTTATTTATCGATACACTGCTTTTGGCTCGCAGTTGTGTCGCTGCTCGCAACAAAACTTGCTTGCAGATATTATCTCGTCTACGGACGACACCCAGGTGTTTTGCTTTGAGTATTTTTCAGATCTAAATTAAGGAAATGGCACATTCTCAGTCGCCGCTTCCAGCAACGTGGGAACACTCCGCGCATGAGTTGGGTAACCCCGGCCGCTATCTATACAATGCCAGCACACACGGCTGTGCTCCACCTCTCACGGCGGCGTCGCTTCACGGCGTCCCCGTAGAGGCAGGGTTTGGTCTCCATTCAGGGGGCCAGATTCGTTGTCATCGGGCCCTAAGCCCAAGCTAGGAAACCATAAAAATTTCTTAATTTTACTTAGGACCTAAGAAACATTCTCCCCTTTGAATCTAGTATTAAATTATATCTAAATGTGGCTAGCTTTACCACTAATATTTCATATCAGGCTCTCAGCCAAATTTAGCATAGTAATTTTATTTAACTTTAAGATTTCATTACTATTACAAGTGCATATTATCATAAACATTCATTTTAAGTCATAAGTATCCTCTCCGGTGTACACCGGGAGATATAAGCTCCCTCCGAGCAAACATTATAGATGTGTACAGGTCGAACGTCGACAGCCAAATGGAGAGGCACAGATCTGCGATTCATATTTATGTGAATCGGCGCAGCCCGCTTAGGCTCCACCCCTTAGCGCTTGCAACTTTGCGCGCTCTCCATTGGCGCGACTCGAACATATAAATATAACACGTTTTGCACTTGATAGTCAGTCGATCGCCAGCAGCCGCCGCGGCATCACTCACGTACCAGATTCTCAACTTTTCACTTTGTTATTTAATTTCCACTTTGTCATTCTGTCAGGCTGCACTTCATTTAACTAATTTATCATTTAACCCCAGTTCCGGCGGTGTATCGTCAATACACTGCACCGGCCCAGTTTACCCAGTTTCGTGGCAAAATATTTTAAATATTTTACACGACCCAAAACTCTCGAGATTTTGGTGTGACAACTAGACACACCAAAATCATTTTATGAAGGATTTCGTTAAGCGACACAGTCGATTAACAAGGTAGTCGGTATAGCCTTTTCCAAGGTTGCCGCCATCACGAAGATAAGGAACAGCAACGTCTTCGAGGGATTCTACACTTCAAGTTGACACTCCGATAGTTACTACGAAATACGAACTCTCGTATAGACTGGTCAACCGCGCAAGACTTTATAGACAGAGTGAGAGAGTTCGTCGCCGTACAGGGACTAGGTAAGTGTCAACGAAAGTGCTCCGCTTCGCTTCGCTTCGATCTGTTCCCCTCACCACGGCAGAGTAAAAAGATACCTCTACCTGCTCGTGGCACCGATTCCAAGACATCAGCCGCTCCTGAATCAACTGTACTCCGCATCCAACATCATATCACCGCATGCTCCAATCATCCAGTGGCAAGTCAGTTCATACGCCACTGTCCATCCTGATCTCCACGAAACATTTCTGTTCCTGATTTCCGCTGTGTAATTCAGCACTGTTCGAGAAAGGCCGACTCAGGCGACTTCAACGTAGGCGACGTCCTCGTCTACATTGGTCTCTTGAGCCACTCGCCTCGTCGGGAATTCGGCAAGCTAAGGGACGCATTTCGACTCAACGAGCGTACCGGAGTGTTGAGAAGGAATTAGGCCCCTGCTCTTGTCAAGACGCGAATGACAGACGCTTCCTAAATTCAGACAAGGTATTTTATTCAAATTTTCAGTTAGGGCTGACCACAGAGTGCCTAGCTGCACGTCGGCAACGTCCGACCTAGCCACTCTGTTTATCTAGGACTTAGACTTGAAAAATTAATTTATTTTATTTATCGACACACTGCTTTTGGCTCGCAGTTGTGTCGCTGCTCGCAAACAAACTTTGCTTGCAGATATTATCTCGTCTACGGACGACACCCAGGGGGAAATATTTTAATTATTTTATTTATCGATACACTGCTTTTGGCTCGCAGTTGTGTCGCTGCTCGCAACAAAACTTGCTTGCAGATATTATCTCGTCTACGGACGACACCCAGGTGTTTTTGCTTTGAGTATTTTTCAGATCTAAATTAAGGAAATGGCACATTCTCAGTCGCCGCTTCCAGCAACGTGGGAACACTCCGCGCATGAGTTGGGTAACCCCGGCCGCTATCTATACAATGCCAGCACACACGGCTGTGCTCCACCTCTCACGGCGGCGTCGCTTCACGGCGTCCCCGTAGAGGCAGGGTTTGGTCTCCATTCAGGGGGCCAGATTCGTGGACATGGCGCCCAACGTGGGGCACCCGAATACAGAGGTATTCACTGAATTTCAAACGACCCAGCCGGCTTGTGTAAACAGTCAAAATTTAATAAACAACGATTTTATCAGGAGTACTTTCCAAACTCCTTGGCGCCCAACAAACCATCAAAACAGCACTCAAATTAGAAACTTGTCTGCAGCACACTGCAGTAATATTTGTCAAGGGGAATATTGTGAGATTTTCGGACATTCAGGAGGGATTGAAATAATTCATGCGCCGGCTTTTCATACAAGTCAACAAGGGACCGCCGAGACGATGCTCAATCGGCGAACGCCCGCGCCTGAACAAATACAGTCACAAGCGCCCGTGCTAACCACCGGTCTTGTGAACGCTTTAACAGATTTAGTTTCGAGGGTAGGAAACACTGATAGGCCGCGAGAGCCTGCACCTACTTTCGAGGGTAAAGACTGGGAAGATCCTTGCCAATTTATTGCTGAACTTCGACAATATTTTTATAGAACGCGTATACCAGAAGCTGACCAGGGGTATGTAGCGGCGAGCTACCTGGGGGGCAAAGCCAAAGCGTGGCACGATATTTATAGGTACGAACGTTCCGATTTTAACACATTTAGCCAGCGACTTATTAACAAATTTAACGATCCTGCGCTTTTATGCAATTTAAAATCACGTTGGTATGGGGACAAACAAAAAGCTAATGAGGGAATTGCATCTTTCATTTTATACAAACATCAACTAGGCAAAAGGTTGGGACTGACGGACGATCCGGCAGTAAAGTTTCGCCAAATTATCGAACTCGCTCTACCTCAGATTAGGTCTTTCTTGAGGACTAGAACATACACTGATTTAGACTCCTTCGTACAGTTTGCGGAGGAAATCGAGCGCGATGTGTCAGACAGGCCATCGCAACCGCGTCAGAATGTAACTACGAATCAAGAGAGGGGCGGGCAAACATCCCAACGCAGGGAACCTCAGCCGCAGGCAGCGAACCGCGCCGCGGCGGGCCAACAACAACAGGCCTCTGCTTCACAACCCAACAAGCCACCGTCGCCTTGCAGGCACTGTGGCGATCACTGGCATTTTAATAGGGACTGCCCTAACAGGGGAAGACAAACTAGCATTGCATATCAGAGCCAACAACAAAGCTCAGGCCGCCCCGCTCAAGTAGCGACCGCCTCAGCTAACAGCAACTTAGTTGTAGATAATCAAATTGCCGGCCCATCGTCGGAAAACTAAAAGAGGGGCGAGTCATACTCCGCTCCTCGCCCCAGTCTCCACGTGCTCCACCAGCACCCCTCGCTGCTCCAAATGCGCAGATTAGCAGCCTGCAACATGCCTCATTGGGAAACACCGAACCTTCGCTTCTCAGCGTGCTTCTCAACGGCAAACACGCACTAGCTCTCCTCGACAGCGGGGCTAGCCACTCTTTTATTCATTCACGCATTGTAGACGACCTGCCGGTGCAGGCAGCGAGCCTCACCGTCAAACTCGCGGACGCGGCATGCGCCGTCGAGGCAACAGGCAAAGTCGTTTGCAACTTAAATATTATGGGGGTGGAGACGAACGTCTCTCTGCACATTTTAGCCAACATGACAGACGACATTATCTTGGGCAGGGACTGGATGGCACAGGAAGGTGCCGTCCTTGATTTTATTAACCGGTGCCTCTATTTCGGAACTACCACCAGACACAGCGTGTTCTGGCACGCCCAGCGACGGCCTGCCGAGGTAGCCAAGACACCGGTTGTCTTGACAGACACCCAGGTCCCCCAACAAGAACGTGAAGTTTATCAAACCGCGCTAAACAAATTTTCAGACGTCTTTGCAGAGGGGCTTCGTCAGCCCACTACTCGGGTCTGCACCCACAAAATTAAATTAAAAACCGACAAACCCTTCAAAATTCGACGGACGCAATTTTCTCAGACAAAGAGACAGATCATACAAGAGGAAGTAACGAAAATGCTAGCAGCGGGTGTTATTCGCCGCAGCCACTCACAATACAGTTCACCGGTTGTTATTGTGACTAAGAAAAACGGGAAGCCACGTTTTTGTGTGGACTACAGGCAACTAAACTCCATCACAGAAGACGAAGTAGCGCAGCTACCGCCAGTGCGGGAGACCATTAAAGAACTCGGCGACGCTCAAGTCTTCTCGAGTTTAGACCTGCGAAGCGGCTATTGGCAAATACCCTTGGCGGCTGAAAGTATCCCGCTGACAGCATTTAGTACTCCTGAAGGGGCCACATATGAATTCACCGTCATGCCTTTCGGTTTACAAGGCGCGCCTGGCACTTTCACGAAAATGATGGCAGAAGTACTCTCTGGTTTCTTAGACAATTTCGTCAAAGTCTATCTGGACGACATTATAATTTATAGCGATACCCACGAAGAACATCTAGTCCATCTGCAGATGGTACTAGAACGCCTCAGGCTTCACGACCTGAGGTGTGCGCTTGATAAATGTATCTTTGGGGCGGATGCGTTAGATTATCTTGGCCACCGGATCACGGCCCGGCATAACGAACCAACAGAACATCACGTACTGCAAACACAAAATTATCCCACTCCGAGGACAATGAAAGAACTGCGGGGTTTCCTCGGCACAGCAGGGTGGCTCCGCGAATACATCGAGGATTTCGCGATCCTCGCCGCCCCGCTGACCGACCTCACAGGGAAAAATAGATTCGTTTGGACTCGAGAGGCCGACGAGGCTTTCACTAAATTAAAGGAAGCTCTCTCTCGTCCTCTGAAATTGCACAGACCAGTCCAGAGTGAACGGTTTTACCTACAGACGGATGCAAGTTCTCTGGGCATGGGCTGTGTTCTGTTTCAGTTGGACGGAGAGGGCAACCGAAAGATAATTTCATGTAGCAGCGCGAAATTCAATGCCACCGAACGACGATATCATATAAATGAGCAGGAGGTACTTGCCGTTATTTATGCGTGTAAGAGGTATCGCCAACACCTCGACGATAAACGTTTCACACTTATCACCGACAGTAAAGCTCTAGTTTGGTTAGACAAGTATAAAGATGATAGGGCAAAGCTCACGCGTTGGGCACTTCTATTACAAGAATTCACGTTTGACGTAGTGCATTGTCCTGGCCGCGAAAACCAACTGCCAGACATGCTCTCACGCTTCCCAGCCCAACCTGAGCGGGATATCACCGACGTCGTGGACGAGGAGCGCCTCTTGCCACCAGTCGAGCGAGACGCGGCCGGAGAGCTCCGTGTAATCAATGCGGGCGAACAGACTCTCTTCGAGGCCATAAAGCAAGCCCAACTCGCCGACCTACGCTGTCAAGAGCTCGTCGTCCACTGGCACCAATATGTCGCCGGGGAACAGGGAAATTGGGACTTTATACAAAAATTCATTGTAGAAGACGGCCTTCTTTATAATATCGAAACTGACAAAAAGTTATTACTGGTACCCAAAGGTTTACAGCAGCGGGTTATAAGTGCGTATCACGACTCTGTCCTCGCTGAACATCCAGGCAGAGATGAGACTTATCGACAGGTGGGGCAACGATACTTCTGGTCAGGCATGTGGAGACAAATCAAAATACACGTACGTTATTGTTTAATCTGCGCTTCGACTAAGGCTAGCGCGCGGCAACCGGCCGCTCCCTTGCGTCCTCGCCCGCCTACACGCCCTTGGCAAGCTGTCAGCATTGACCAAATGGGTCCTTACCCAGAAACGCTTAAACATAACAGATACATCATAGTCATTTCAGACCTATTTAGTAAGTGGGTGGAGGCTATCCCGACCGAAACGGCGACGGCCGCGGATATGATATATTGCTTAGAACAGGCTTTCTCGCGCTGGGGTTATCCGGAGAGCATCATCTCGGACAACGTCTCACAATTTTACAGTGACGCTTGGGACCGTTTTATTCAAAAATATCATATCGCCCATTATACTAGTCCAATATACCACCAGAGAGCTAATCCGGTGGAGAGGCGAAACCAGGAATTGAAGAAAGCACTGCGAGCCCAACTCATGCGCGCTCCACACACATCGTGGGACTCTCGTCTGCACGAAATTCTCTTCGCCCTCAGGCGCAGGAGAAACGCCGCCATGGGAATGTCTCCGTCAGAGGCATTACTTGGCGCCGACTTACCAATGCCCGGCTCTTGGCAACACCCGGCCGAACGAGAGCCCGTGGATAATCGCGGAGTAACCCGCGAGCGCCGCATCGAACAAGCTCAACGACGACAAATAATAATCCAAAGAGACCTTTTTCCGCAACCACGTACAGCCCCAGTCCAACTGACCGTCGGACAAAGAGTGCTAACGCGAACACACGATGAGGAAAGACGCGAGTTCGGTAGAACCTGGTCAGGACCTCACTTAGTTGTCGCAGTGCGCGGGGATGGGGTGTACAGCATACAAAAGGGCGATCGTGTGGCCCTCATTCATATAGACGATCTTAGACCGCTACCGCCGGCTCGTGAACCGCGAGACGCGTTCCGCGACGACGGTGCCACAAGCGGCGAAGAAGATGATGAGGCCCAGGATTAGTTTTAAGAAATTTTGTATTGTTCTATCTGTTGTTAGTTTTAAGTACCCATCCATTGTCCCATTCTACCTTATAACGTTTTTTGAAAAAATTATTTGAATAAAGAGAACTTAAACAATTATTGCACACTTACACACACAACAGATCTCGAGAGGGGCGTGTCATCGGGCCCTAAGCCCAAGCTAGGAAACCATAAAAATTTCTTAGCTTGGGCTTAGGGCCCGATGACACGCCCCTCTCGAGATCTGTTGTGTGTGTAAGTGTGCAATAATTGTTTAAGTTCTCTTTATTCAAATAATTTTTTGTCGCTTCACGGCGTCCCCGTAGAGGCAGGGTTTGGTCTCCATTCAGGGGGCCAGATTCGTGGACATGTCGCCCGGAACGTGGGGCACCCGAATACAGAGGTATTCACCGAATTTCAAACGACCCAGCCGGCTTGTGTGAACATTCCAAATTTAGAAAATAATAACGAATTTATTAGGAGTACTTTCCAAACTCCTTGGCGCCCAACAAACCATCAAAATAGCACTCAAATTAGAAACTTGTCTGCAGCACACTGCAGTAATATTTGTCAAGGGGATTACTGTGAGATTTTTGGACATTCAGGAGGGATAGAAATAATTCATGCGCCGGCTTTTCATGCAAGCCAACAGGGGACTACCGAGACGATGCTCAATCGGCGAACGCCCGCGCCTGAACAGATACAATCACAAGCGCCCGTGTTAACCACCGGTCTTGTGGACGCTTTGACAAATCTAATCTCGAGGGTAGGAAATACTGATAGGCCGCGAGAGCCTGCACCTACTTTCGACGGCAAAGACTGGGAAGATCCTTGCCAATTTATTTCAGAACTTCGCGAGTATTTTTACAGAAACCGTATAGCAGAAGCTGACCAGGGGTATGTAGCGGCGAGCTACCTGGGGGGCAAAGCCAAAACATGGCACGATATTTACAGATATGAACGTTCTGACTTCAATACATTCAGCCAGCGACTTATAAACAAATTTAACGACCCGGCGCTTTTATGCAATTTAAAATCACGCTGGTATGGGGACAAACAGAGAGCCAACGAGGGGATCGCATCATTTATCTTATACAAACATCAGTTAGGTAAAAGGTTGGGACTGACGGACGATCCGGCAGTAAAGTTTCGCCAAATTATAGAACTTGCCTTACCTCAGATTAGGTCTTTCTTGAGGACTAGAACGTATACTGATTTAGACTCCTTCGTACAGTTTGCGGAGGAAATCGAGCGCGATGTGTCGGACAGGCCATCACAACCGCGTCAGAATACAACTTCGAATCAAGAGAGGGGCGGGCAAACATCCCAACGCAGGGAACCTCAGCCGCAGGCAGCGAACCGCGCCGCGGCAGGCCAACAACAACAGGCCTCTGCTTCTCAACCCAACAAGCCACCGTCGCCTTGCAGGCACTGTGGCGATCACTGGCATTTTAACAGGGATTGCCCTAACAGGGGAAATAATAATGCATCGCAAAATCAACGACAAAGCTCAGGCCGCCCCGCTCAAGTAGCGACCGCCTCAGCTAACAGTAACTTAGTTGTAGATAATCAAATTGCCGACCCATCGTCGGAAAACTAAAAGAGGGGCGAGTCATACTCCGCTCCTCGCCCCAGTCTCCACGTGCTCCACCAGCACCCCTCGCTGCTCCAAATGCGCAGATTAGCAGCCTGCAACATGCCTCATTGGGAAACACCGAACCTTCGCTTCTCAGCGTGCTTCTCAACGGCAAACACGCACTAGCTCTCCTCGACAGCGGGGCTAGTCACTCTTTCATACATTCAAAAATTGTAAACGACCTCCCGGTGCAGGCAGCGAGCCTCACCGTCAAACTCGCGGACGCAGCGTGCGCCGTCGAGGCAACAGGCAAAGTCGTTTGCAACTTAAATATTATGGGGGTAGAGACGAACGTCTCTCTGCACATTTTAGACAACATGACAGACGACATTATCTTGGGTAGGGACTGGATGGCACAGGAAGGTGCTGTCCTCGATTTTATTAACCGGTGCCTTTACTTCGGAACAACCACCAGACACAGCGTGTTCTGGCATGCCCAGCGACGGCCTGCCGAGGTAGCCAAGACGCCGGTTGTCTTGACAGACACCCAGGTCCCACAACAAGAACGTGAAATCTATCAGACTGCTCTAAATAAATTTTCAGACGTTTTCGCAGAGGGGCTTCGCCAACCTACTACTCGGGTATGCACCCACAAAATTAAATTAAAAACCGACAAACCTTTCAAAATTCGACGGACGCAATTTTCTCAGACAAAGAGACAGATCATACAAGAGGAAGTTACTAAAATGCTAGCAGCGGGTGTTATTCGCCGCAGCCACTCACAATACAGTTCACCGGTTGTTATTGTGACTAAGAAAAACGGGAAGCCACGTTTTTGTGTGGACTACAGGCAACTAAACTCCATCACAGAAGACGAAGTAGCGCAGCTACCGCCAGTGCGGGAGACCATTAAAGAACTCGGCGACGCTCAAGTCTTCTCGAGTTTAGACCTGCGAAGCGGCTATTGGCAAATACCCTTGGCGGCTGAAAGTATCCCGCTGACAGCATTTAGTACTCCTGAAGGGGCCACATACGAATTTACCGTCATGCCTTTCGGTTTACAAGGCGCGCCTGGCACTTTCACGAAAATGATGGCAGAGGTACTCTCAGGTTTCTTAGACAACTTCGTCAAGGTCTATCTGGACGACATTATAATTTATAGCGATACCCACGAAGAACATCTAGTCCATCTGCAGATGGTACTAGAACGCCTCAGGCTACACGACTTGAGGTGTGCGCTGGATAAATGTATCTTTGGGGCGGATGCGTTAGATTATCTTGGCCACCGGATCACGGCCCGACATAACGAACCGACGGAGCATCACGTACTACAGACACAAAATTATCCAACTCCACGAACTATGAAAGAACTGCGGGGTTTCCTCGGCACGGCAGGGTGGCTCCGCGAGTACATTGAGGATTTCGCGATCCTCGCCGCCCCGCTGACCGACCTCACGGGAAAGAATAGGTTTGTTTGGACTAAAGAGGCCGACGAGGCTTTCACAAAATTAAAGGAAGCTCTCTCTCGCCCTCTGAAATTGCACAGACCAGTCCAGAGTGAACGGTTTTACCTTCAGACGGATGCAAGTTCTCTGGGCATGGGCTGTGTTCTGTTTCAGTTGGACGAAGAGGGCAACCGAAAAATCATTTCCTGTAGTAGTGCGAAATTTAATGCCACCGAACGACGTTATCACATAAATGAGCAGGAGGTACTTGCCGTTATTTATGCGTGTAAGAGGTATCGCCAACACCTCGACGATAAACGTTTCACTCTTATTACTGATAGTAAAGCTCTAGTTTGGTTAGATAAATATAAAGATGATAGGGCAAAACTTACACGCTGGGCACTGTTATTGCAAGAATTTACCTTCGATGTAGTGCACTGTCCTGGCCGCGAAAACCAATTGCCAGACATGCTTTCTCGCTTCCCAGCACAGCCGGAGCGAGACATCACCGACGTCGTGGACGAAGAACGCCTCTTGCCACCAGTCGAGCGAGACGCGGCCGGAGAGCTCCGCGTAATCAATGCGGGCGATCAGACTCTCTTCGAGGCCATCCAGCAAGCCCAACTCGCCGATCTGCGTTGCCAAGAGCTAGTCGTCCACTGGCATCAATATGTTGCCGGGGAACGGGGTAATTGGGATTTCATACAAAAGTTCATTGTAGAAGACGGCCTTCTTTATAATATCGAGACTGACAAAAAGTTATTACTGGTACCCAAAGGTTTACAGCAGCGGGTTATAAGTGCGTATCACGACTCTGTCCTCGCTGAACACCCAGGCAGAGATGAAACTTATCGACAGGTGGGGCAACGATACTTCTGGTCAGGCATGTGGAGACAAATCAAAGTACACGTACGTTATTGTTTAATCTGCGCTTCGACTAAGGCTAGCGCGCGGCAACCGGCCGCTCCCTTGCGTCCTCGCCCGCCTACACGCCCTTGGCAAGCTGTCAGCATTGACCAAATGGGTCCTTACCCAGAAACGCTTAAACATAACAGATACATCATAGTCATTTCAGACCTATTTAGTAAGTGGGTGGAGGCTATCCCGACCGAAACGGCGACGGCCGCGGATATGATATATTGCTTAGAACAGGCTTTCTCGCGCTGGGGTTATCCGGAGAGCATCATCTCGGACAACGTCTCACAATTTTACAGTGACGCTTGGGACCGTTTTATTCAAAAATATCATATCGCCCATTATACTAGTCCAATATACCACCAGAGAGCTAATCCGGTGGAGAGGCGAAACCAGGAATTGAAGAAAGCACTGCGAGCCCAACTCATGCGCGCTCCACACACATCGTGGGACTCTCGTCTGCACGAAATTCTCTTCGCCCTCAGGCGCAGGAGAAACGCCGCCATGGGAATGTCTCCGTCAGAGGCATTACTTGGCGCCGACTTACCAATGCCCGGCTCTTGGCAGCATCCCGCCGAACGAGAGCCCGTTGATAATCGCGGAGTAACACGCGAGCGCCGCATCGAACAAGCTCAACGACGTCAAATCATTATTCAAAGAGACCTTTTTCCGCAACCACGTACAGCCCCAGTCCAACTGACCGTCGGACAAAGAGTGCTAACGCGAACACACGACGAGGAAAGACGCGAGTTCGGTAGAACCTGGTCAGGACCTCACCTAGTTGTCGCAGTGCGCGGGGATGGGGTGTACAGCATACAAAAGGGCGATCGTGTGGCCCTCATTCATATAGACGATCTTAGACCGCTACCGCCGGCTCGTGAACCGCGAGACGCGTTCCGCGACGACGGTGCCACAAGCGGCGAAGAAGATGATGAGGCCCAGGATTAGTTTTAAGAAATTTTGTATTGTTCTATCTGTTGTTAGTTTTAAGTACCCATCCATTGTCCCATTCTACCTTATAACGTTTTTTGAAAAAATTATTTGAATAAAGAAAACTTAAACAATTATTGCACACTTACACACACAACAGATCTCGAGAGGGGCGTGTCATCGGGCCCTAAGCCCAAACTAGGAAACCATAAAAATTTCTTAATTTTACTTAGGACCTAAGAAACATTCTCCCCTTTGAATCTAGTATTAAATTATATCTAAATGTGGCTAGCTTTACCACTAATATTTCATATCAGGCTCTCAGCCAAATTTAGCATAGTAATTTTAGTTAACTTTAAGATTTCATTACTATTACAAGTGCATATCATCATAAACATTCATTTTAAGTCATAAGTATCCTCTCCGGTGTGCACCAGGAGATATAAGCTCCCTCCGAGCAAACATTGTAGATGTGCACAGGTCGAACGTCGACAGCCAAATGGAGAGGCACAGATCTGCGATTCATATTTATGTGAATCGGCGCAGCCCGCTTAGGCTCCACCCCTTAGCGCTTGCAACTTTGCGCGCTCTCCATTGGCGCGACTCGAACATATAAATATAACACGTTTTGCACTTGATAGTTAGTCGATCGCCAGCAGCCGCCGCGGCATCACTCACGTACCAGATTCTCAACTTTTCACTTTGTTATTTAATTTCCACTTTGTCATTCTGTCAGGCTGCACTACATTTAATTTTATTTATCATTTAACCCCAGTTCCGGCGGTGTATCGTCAATACACCGCAACGGCCCAGTTTACCCAGTTTCGTGGCAAAATATTTTAAATATTTTACACGACCCAAAACTCTCGAGATTTTGGTGTGACAACTAGACACACCAAAATCAATCTAATAAAGGTATTCGAAAACTGACACAAAATTAAGGTATTCGGCTTAGCCTTTCTCAAGGTTGCCGCCATCACGAAGATAAGGAACAGCAACGTCTTCGAGGGATTCTTCACTTCAAGTTGACACTCCGATAGTTACTACGAAATACGAACTCTCGTATAGACTGGTCAACCGCGCAAGACATTATAGACAGTGTGAGAGAGTTCGTCGCCGTACAGGGACTAGGTAAGTGTCAACGAAAGTGCTCCGCTTCGCTTCGCTTCGATCTGTTCCCCTCACCACGGCAGAGTAAAAAGATACCTCTACCTGCTCGTGGCACCGAATCCAAGACATCAGCCGCTCCTGAATCAACTGTACTCCGCATCCAACATCATATCACCGCATGCTCCAATCATCCAGTGGCAAGTCAGTTCATACGCCACTGTCCATCCTGATCTCCACGAAACATTTCTGTTCCTGATTTCCGCTGTGTAATTCAGCACTGTTCGAGAAAGGCAGACTCAGGCGACTTCAACGTAGGCGACGTCCTCGTCTACATTGGTCTCTTGAGCCACTCGCCTCGTCGGGAATTCGGCAAGCTAAGGGACGCATTTCGACTCAACGAGCGTACCGGAGTGTTGAGAAGGAATTAGGCCCCTGCTCTTGTCAAGACGCGAATGACAGACGCTTCCTAAATTCAGACAAGGTATTTTATTCAAATTTTCAGTTAGGGCTGACCACAGAGTGCCTAGCTGCACGTCGGCAACGTCCGACCTAGCCACTCTGTTTATCTAGGACTTAGACTTGAAATATTAATTTATTTTATTTATCGACACACTGCTTTTGGCTCGCAGTTGTGTCGCTGCTCGCAACAAACTTTGCTTGCAGATATTATCTCGTCTACGGACGACACCCAGGGGAAATATTTAATTATTTTATTTATCGATACACTGCTTTTGGCTCGCAGTTGTGTCGCTGCTCGCAACAAAACTTGCTTGCAGATATTATCTCGTCTACGGACGACACCCAGGTGTTTTGCTTTGAGTATTTTTCAGATCTAAATTAAGGAAATGGCACATTCTCAGTCGCCGCTTCCAGCAACGTGGGAACACTCCGCGCATGAGTTGGGTAACCCCGGCCGCTATCTATACAATGCCAGCACACACGGCTGTGCTCCACCTCTCACGGCGGCGTCGCTTCACGGCGTCCCCGTAGAGGCAGGGTTTGGTCTCCATTCAGGGGGCCAGATTCGTTGTCATCGGGCCCTAAGCCCAAGCTAGGAAACCATAAAAATTTCTTAATTTTACTTAGGACCTAAGAAACATTCTCCCCTTTGAATCTAGTATTAAATTATATCTAAATGTGGCTAGCTTTACCACTAATATTTCATATCAGGCTCTCAGCCAAATTTAGCATAGTAATTTTATTTAACTTTAAGATTTCATTACTATTACAAGTGCATATTATCATAAACATTCATTTTAAGTCATAAGTATCCTCTCCGGTGTACACCGGGAGATATAAGCTCCCTCCGAGCAAACATTATAGATGTGTACAGGTCGAACGTCGACAGCCAAATGGAGAGGCACAGATCTGCGATTCATATTTATGTGAATCGGCGCAGCCCGCTTAGGCTCCACCCCTTAGCGCTTGCAACTTTGCGCGCTCTCCATTGGCGCGACTCGAACATATAAATATAACACGTTTTGCACTTGATAGTCAGTCGATCGCCAGCAGCCGCCGCGGCATCACTCACGTACCAGATTCTCAACTTTTCACTTTGTTATTTAATTTCCACTTTGTCATTCTGTCAGGCTGCACTTCATTTAACTAATTTATCATTTAACCCCAGTTCCGGCGGTGTATCGTCAATACACTGCACCGGCCCAGTTTACCCAGTTTCGTGGCAAAATATTTTAAATATTTTACACGACCCAAAACTCTCGAGATTTTGGTGTGACAACTAGACACACCAAAATCATTTTATGAAGGATTTCGTTAAGCGACACAGTCGATTAACAAGGTAGTCGGTATAGCCTTTTCCAAGGTTGCCGCCATCACGAAGATAAGGAACAGCAACGTCTTCGAGGGATTCTACACTTCAAGTTGACACTCCGATAGTTACTACGAAATACGAACTCTCGTATAGACTGGTCAACCGCGCAAGACTTTATAGACAGAGTGAGAGAGTTCGTCGCCGTACAGGGACTAGGTAAGTGTCAACGAAAGTGCTCCGCTTCGCTTCGCTTCGATCTGTTCCCCTCACCACGGCAGAGTAAAAAGATACCTCTACCTGCTCGTGGCACCGATTCCAAGACATCAGCCGCTCCTGAATCAACTGTACTCCGCATCCAACATCATATCACCGCATGCTCCAATCATCCAGTGGCAAGTCAGTTCATACGCCACTGTCCATCCTGATCTCCACGAAACATTTCTGTTCCTGATTTCCGCTGTGTAATTCAGCACTGTTCGAGAAAGGCCGACTCAGGCGACTTCAACGTAGGCGACGTCCTCGTCTACATTGGTCTCTTGAGCCACTCGCCTCGTCGGGAATTCGGCAAGCTAAGGGACGCATTTCGACTCAACGAGCGTACCGGAGTGTTGAGAAGGAATTAGGCCCCTGCTCTTGTCAAGACGCGAATGACAGACGCTTCCTAAATTCAGACAAGGTATTTTATTCAAATTTTCAGTTAGGGCTGACCACAGAGTGCCTAGCTGCACGTCGGCAACGTCCGACCTAGCCACTCTGTTTATCTAGGACTTAGACTTGAAAAATTAATTTATTTTATTTATCGACACACTGCTTTTGGCTCGCAGTTGTGTCGCTGCTCGCAAACAAACTTTGCTTGCAGATATTATCTCGTCTACGGACGACACCCAGGGGGAAATATTTTAATTATTTTATTTATCGATACACTGCTTTTGGCTCGCAGTTGTGTCGCTGCTCGCAACAAAACTTGCTTGCAGATATTATCTCGTCTACGGACGACACCCAGGTGTTTTTGCTTTGAGTATTTTTCAGATCTAAATTAAGGAAATGGCACATTCTCAGTCGCCGCTTCCAGCAACGTGGGAACACTCCGCGCATGAGTTGGGTAACCCCGGCCGCTATCTATACAATGCCAGCACACACGGCTGTGCTCCACCTCTCACGGCGGCGTCGCTTCACGGCGTCCCCGTAGAGGCAGGGTTTGGTCTCCATTCAGGGGGCCAGATTCGTGGACATGGCGCCCAACGTGGGGCACCCGAATACAGAGGTATTCACTGAATTTCAAACGACCCAGCCGGCTTGTGTAAACAGTCAAAATTTAATAAACAACGATTTTATCAGGAGTACTTTCCAAACTCCTTGGCGCCCAACAAACCATCAAAACAGCACTCAAATTAGAAACTTGTCTGCAGCACACTGCAGTAATATTTGTCAAGGGGAATATTGTGAGATTTTCGGACATTCAGGAGGGATTGAAATAATTCATGCGCCGGCTTTTCATACAAGTCAACAAGGGACCGCCGAGACGATGCTCAATCGGCGAACGCCCGCGCCTGAACAAATACAGTCACAAGCGCCCGTGCTAACCACCGGTCTTGTGAACGCTTTAACAGATTTAGTTTCGAGGGTAGGAAACACTGATAGGCCGCGAGAGCCTGCACCTACTTTCGAGGGTAAAGACTGGGAAGATCCTTGCCAATTTATTGCTGAACTTCGACAATATTTTTATAGAACGCGTATACCAGAAGCTGACCAGGGGTATGTAGCGGCGAGCTACCTGGGGGGCAAAGCCAAAGCGTGGCACGATATTTATAGGTACGAACGTTCCGATTTTAACACATTTAGCCAGCGACTTATTAACAAATTTAACGATCCTGCGCTTTTATGCAATTTAAAATCACGTTGGTATGGGGACAAACAAAAAGCTAATGAGGGAATTGCATCTTTCATTTTATACAAACATCAACTAGGCAAAAGGTTGGGACTGACGGACGATCCGGCAGTAAAGTTTCGCCAAATTATCGAACTCGCTCTACCTCAGATTAGGTCTTTCTTGAGGACTAGAACATACACTGATTTAGACTCCTTCGTACAGTTTGCGGAGGAAATCGAGCGCGATGTGTCAGACAGGCCATCGCAACCGCGTCAGAATGTAACTACGAATCAAGAGAGGGGCGGGCAAACATCCCAACGCAGGGAACCTCAGCCGCAGGCAGCGAACCGCGCCGCGGCGGGCCAACAACAACAGGCCTCTGCTTCACAACCCAACAAGCCACCGTCGCCTTGCAGGCACTGTGGCGATCACTGGCATTTTAATAGGGACTGCCCTAACAGGGGAAGACAAACTAGCATTGCATATCAGAGCCAACAACAAAGCTCAGGCCGCCCCGCTCAAGTAGCGACCGCCTCAGCTAACAGCAACTTAGTTGTAGATAATCAAATTGCCGGCCCATCGTCGGAAAACTAAAAGAGGGGCGAGTCATACTCCGCTCCTCGCCCCAGTCTCCACGTGCTCCACCAGCACCCCTCGCTGCTCCAAATGCGCAGATTAGCAGCCTGCAACATGCCTCATTGGGAAACACCGAACCTTCGCTTCTCAGCGTGCTTCTCAACGGCAAACACGCACTAGCTCTCCTCGACAGCGGGGCTAGCCACTCTTTTATTCATTCACGCATTGTAGACGACCTGCCGGTGCAGGCAGCGAGCCTCACCGTCAAACTCGCGGACGCGGCATGCGCCGTCGAGGCAACAGGCAAAGTCGTTTGCAACTTAAATATTATGGGGGTGGAGACGAACGTCTCTCTGCACATTTTAGCCAACATGACAGACGACATTATCTTGGGCAGGGACTGGATGGCACAGGAAGGTGCCGTCCTTGATTTTATTAACCGGTGCCTCTATTTCGGAACTACCACCAGACACAGCGTGTTCTGGCACGCCCAGCGACGGCCTGCCGAGGTAGCCAAGACACCGGTTGTCTTGACAGACACCCAGGTCCCCCAACAAGAACGTGAAGTTTATCAAACCGCGCTAAACAAATTTTCAGACGTCTTTGCAGAGGGGCTTCGTCAGCCCACTACTCGGGTCTGCACCCACAAAATTAAATTAAAAACCGACAAACCCTTCAAAATTCGACGGACGCAATTTTCTCAGACAAAGAGACAGATCATACAAGAGGAAGTAACGAAAATGCTAGCAGCGGGTGTTATTCGCCGCAGCCACTCACAATACAGTTCACCGGTTGTTATTGTGACTAAGAAAAACGGGAAGCCACGTTTTTGTGTGGACTACAGGCAACTAAACTCCATCACAGAAGACGAAGTAGCGCAGCTACCGCCAGTGCGGGAGACCATTAAAGAACTCGGCGACGCTCAAGTCTTCTCGAGTTTAGACCTGCGAAGCGGCTATTGGCAAATACCCTTGGCGGCTGAAAGTATCCCGCTGACAGCATTTAGTACTCCTGAAGGGGCCACATATGAATTCACCGTCATGCCTTTCGGTTTACAAGGCGCGCCTGGCACTTTCACGAAAATGATGGCAGAAGTACTCTCTGGTTTCTTAGACAATTTCGTCAAAGTCTATCTGGACGACATTATAATTTATAGCGATACCCACGAAGAACATCTAGTCCATCTGCAGATGGTACTAGAACGCCTCAGGCTTCACGACCTGAGGTGTGCGCTTGATAAATGTATCTTTGGGGCGGATGCGTTAGATTATCTTGGCCACCGGATCACGGCCCGGCATAACGAACCAACAGAACATCACGTACTGCAAACACAAAATTATCCCACTCCGAGGACAATGAAAGAACTGCGGGGTTTCCTCGGCACAGCAGGGTGGCTCCGCGAATACATCGAGGATTTCGCGATCCTCGCCGCCCCGCTGACCGACCTCACAGGGAAAAATAGATTCGTTTGGACTCGAGAGGCCGACGAGGCTTTCACTAAATTAAAGGAAGCTCTCTCTCGTCCTCTGAAATTGCACAGACCAGTCCAGAGTGAACGGTTTTACCTACAGACGGATGCAAGTTCTCTGGGCATGGGCTGTGTTCTGTTTCAGTTGGACGGAGAGGGCAACCGAAAGATAATTTCATGTAGCAGCGCGAAATTCAATGCCACCGAACGACGATATCATATAAATGAGCAGGAGGTACTTGCCGTTATTTATGCGTGTAAGAGGTATCGCCAACACCTCGACGATAAACGTTTCACACTTATCACCGACAGTAAAGCTCTAGTTTGGTTAGACAAGTATAAAGATGATAGGGCAAAGCTCACGCGTTGGGCACTTCTATTACAAGAATTCACGTTTGACGTAGTGCATTGTCCTGGCCGCGAAAACCAACTGCCAGACATGCTCTCACGCTTCCCAGCCCAACCTGAGCGGGATATCACCGACGTCGTGGACGAGGAGCGCCTCTTGCCACCAGTCGAGCGAGACGCGGCCGGAGAGCTCCGTGTAATCAATGCGGGCGAACAGACTCTCTTCGAGGCCATAAAGCAAGCCCAACTCGCCGACCTACGCTGTCAAGAGCTCGTCGTCCACTGGCACCAATATGTCGCCGGGGAACAGGGAAATTGGGACTTTATACAAAAATTCATTGTAGAAGACGGCCTTCTTTATAATATCGAAACTGACAAAAAGTTATTACTGGTACCCAAAGGTTTACAGCAGCGGGTTATAAGTGCGTATCACGACTCTGTCCTCGCTGAACATCCAGGCAGAGATGAGACTTATCGACAGGTGGGGCAACGATACTTCTGGTCAGGCATGTGGAGACAAATCAAAATACACGTACGTTATTGTTTAATCTGCGCTTCGACTAAGGCTAGCGCGCGGCAACCGGCCGCTCCCTTGCGTCCTCGCCCGCCTACACGCCCTTGGCAAGCTGTCAGCATTGACCAAATGGGTCCTTACCCAGAAACGCTTAAACATAACAGATACATCATAGTCATTTCAGACCTATTTAGTAAGTGGGTGGAGGCTATCCCGACCGAAACGGCGACGGCCGCGGATATGATATATTGCTTAGAACAGGCTTTCTCGCGCTGGGGTTATCCGGAGAGCATCATCTCGGACAACGTCTCACAATTTTACAGTGACGCTTGGGACCGTTTTATTCAAAAATATCATATCGCCCATTATACTAGTCCAATATACCACCAGAGAGCTAATCCGGTGGAGAGGCGAAACCAGGAATTGAAGAAAGCACTGCGAGCCCAACTCATGCGCGCTCCACACACATCGTGGGACTCTCGTCTGCACGAAATTCTCTTCGCCCTCAGGCGCAGGAGAAACGCCGCCATGGGAATGTCTCCGTCAGAGGCATTACTTGGCGCCGACTTACCAATGCCCGGCTCTTGGCAACACCCGGCCGAACGAGAGCCCGTGGATAATCGCGGAGTAACCCGCGAGCGCCGCATCGAACAAGCTCAACGACGACAAATAATAATCCAAAGAGACCTTTTTCCGCAACCACGTACAGCCCCAGTCCAACTGACCGTCGGACAAAGAGTGCTAACGCGAACACACGATGAGGAAAGACGCGAGTTCGGTAGAACCTGGTCAGGACCTCACTTAGTTGTCGCAGTGCGCGGGGATGGGGTGTACAGCATACAAAAGGGCGATCGTGTGGCCCTCATTCATATAGACGATCTTAGACCGCTACCGCCGGCTCGTGAACCGCGAGACGCGTTCCGCGACGACGGTGCCACAAGCGGCGAAGAAGATGATGAGGCCCAGGATTAGTTTTAAGAAATTTTGTATTGTTCTATCTGTTGTTAGTTTTAAGTACCCATCCATTGTCCCATTCTACCTTATAACGTTTTTTGAAAAAATTATTTGAATAAAGAGAACTTAAACAATTATTGCACACTTACACACACAACAGATCTCGAGAGGGGCGTGTCATCGGGCCCTAAGCCCAAGCTAGGAAACCATAAAAATTTCTTAGCTTGGGCTTAGGGCCCGATGACACGCCCCTCTCGAGATCTGTTGTGTGTGTAAGTGTGCAATAATTGTTTAAGTTCTCTTTATTCAAATAATTTTTTGTCGCTTCACGGCGTCCCCGTAGAGGCAGGGTTTGGTCTCCATTCAGGGGGCCAGATTCGTGGACATGTCGCCCGGAACGTGGGGCACCCGAATACAGAGGTATTCACCGAATTTCAAACGACCCAGCCGGCTTGTGTGAACATTCCAAATTTAGAAAATAATAACGAATTTATTAGGAGTACTTTCCAAACTCCTTGGCGCCCAACAAACCATCAAAATAGCACTCAAATTAGAAACTTGTCTGCAGCACACTGCAGTAATATTTGTCAAGGGGATTACTGTGAGATTTTTGGACATTCAGGAGGGATAGAAATAATTCATGCGCCGGCTTTTCATGCAAGCCAACAGGGGACTACCGAGACGATGCTCAATCGGCGAACGCCCGCGCCTGAACAGATACAATCACAAGCGCCCGTGTTAACCACCGGTCTTGTGGACGCTTTGACAAATCTAATCTCGAGGGTAGGAAATACTGATAGGCCGCGAGAGCCTGCACCTACTTTCGACGGCAAAGACTGGGAAGATCCTTGCCAATTTATTTCAGAACTTCGCGAGTATTTTTACAGAAACCGTATAGCAGAAGCTGACCAGGGGTATGTAGCGGCGAGCTACCTGGGGGGCAAAGCCAAAACATGGCACGATATTTACAGATATGAACGTTCTGACTTCAATACATTCAGCCAGCGACTTATAAACAAATTTAACGACCCGGCGCTTTTATGCAATTTAAAATCACGCTGGTATGGGGACAAACAGAGAGCCAACGAGGGGATCGCATCATTTATCTTATACAAACATCAGTTAGGTAAAAGGTTGGGACTGACGGACGATCCGGCAGTAAAGTTTCGCCAAATTATAGAACTTGCCTTACCTCAGATTAGGTCTTTCTTGAGGACTAGAACGTATACTGATTTAGACTCCTTCGTACAGTTTGCGGAGGAAATCGAGCGCGATGTGTCGGACAGGCCATCACAACCGCGTCAGAATACAACTTCGAATCAAGAGAGGGGCGGGCAAACATCCCAACGCAGGGAACCTCAGCCGCAGGCAGCGAACCGCGCCGCGGCAGGCCAACAACAACAGGCCTCTGCTTCTCAACCCAACAAGCCACCGTCGCCTTGCAGGCACTGTGGCGATCACTGGCATTTTAACAGGGATTGCCCTAACAGGGGAAATAATAATGCATCGCAAAATCAACGACAAAGCTCAGGCCGCCCCGCTCAAGTAGCGACCGCCTCAGCTAACAGTAACTTAGTTGTAGATAATCAAATTGCCGACCCATCGTCGGAAAACTAAAAGAGGGGCGAGTCATACTCCGCTCCTCGCCCCAGTCTCCACGTGCTCCACCAGCACCCCTCGCTGCTCCAAATGCGCAGATTAGCAGCCTGCAACATGCCTCATTGGGAAACACCGAACCTTCGCTTCTCAGCGTGCTTCTCAACGGCAAACACGCACTAGCTCTCCTCGACAGCGGGGCTAGTCACTCTTTCATACATTCAAAAATTGTAAACGACCTCCCGGTGCAGGCAGCGAGCCTCACCGTCAAACTCGCGGACGCAGCGTGCGCCGTCGAGGCAACAGGCAAAGTCGTTTGCAACTTAAATATTATGGGGGTAGAGACGAACGTCTCTCTGCACATTTTAGACAACATGACAGACGACATTATCTTGGGTAGGGACTGGATGGCACAGGAAGGTGCTGTCCTCGATTTTATTAACCGGTGCCTTTACTTCGGAACAACCACCAGACACAGCGTGTTCTGGCATGCCCAGCGACGGCCTGCCGAGGTAGCCAAGACGCCGGTTGTCTTGACAGACACCCAGGTCCCACAACAAGAACGTGAAATCTATCAGACTGCTCTAAATAAATTTTCAGACGTTTTCGCAGAGGGGCTTCGCCAACCTACTACTCGGGTATGCACCCACAAAATTAAATTAAAAACCGACAAACCTTTCAAAATTCGACGGACGCAATTTTCTCAGACAAAGAGACAGATCATACAAGAGGAAGTTACTAAAATGCTAGCAGCGGGTGTTATTCGCCGCAGCCACTCACAATACAGTTCACCGGTTGTTATTGTGACTAAGAAAAACGGGAAGCCACGTTTTTGTGTGGACTACAGGCAACTAAACTCCATCACAGAAGACGAAGTAGCGCAGCTACCGCCAGTGCGGGAGACCATTAAAGAACTCGGCGACGCTCAAGTCTTCTCGAGTTTAGACCTGCGAAGCGGCTATTGGCAAATACCCTTGGCGGCTGAAAGTATCCCGCTGACAGCATTTAGTACTCCTGAAGGGGCCACATACGAATTTACCGTCATGCCTTTCGGTTTACAAGGCGCGCCTGGCACTTTCACGAAAATGATGGCAGAGGTACTCTCAGGTTTCTTAGACAACTTCGTCAAGGTCTATCTGGACGACATTATAATTTATAGCGATACCCACGAAGAACATCTAGTCCATCTGCAGATGGTACTAGAACGCCTCAGGCTACACGACTTGAGGTGTGCGCTGGATAAATGTATCTTTGGGGCGGATGCGTTAGATTATCTTGGCCACCGGATCACGGCCCGACATAACGAACCGACGGAGCATCACGTACTACAGACACAAAATTATCCAACTCCACGAACTATGAAAGAACTGCGGGGTTTCCTCGGCACGGCAGGGTGGCTCCGCGAGTACATTGAGGATTTCGCGATCCTCGCCGCCCCGCTGACCGACCTCACGGGAAAGAATAGGTTTGTTTGGACTAAAGAGGCCGACGAGGCTTTCACAAAATTAAAGGAAGCTCTCTCTCGCCCTCTGAAATTGCACAGACCAGTCCAGAGTGAACGGTTTTACCTTCAGACGGATGCAAGTTCTCTGGGCATGGGCTGTGTTCTGTTTCAGTTGGACGAAGAGGGCAACCGAAAAATCATTTCCTGTAGTAGTGCGAAATTTAATGCCACCGAACGACGTTATCACATAAATGAGCAGGAGGTACTTGCCGTTATTTATGCGTGTAAGAGGTATCGCCAACACCTCGACGATAAACGTTTCACTCTTATTACTGATAGTAAAGCTCTAGTTTGGTTAGATAAATATAAAGATGATAGGGCAAAACTTACACGCTGGGCACTGTTATTGCAAGAATTTACCTTCGATGTAGTGCACTGTCCTGGCCGCGAAAACCAATTGCCAGACATGCTTTCTCGCTTCCCAGCACAGCCGGAGCGAGACATCACCGACGTCGTGGACGAAGAACGCCTCTTGCCACCAGTCGAGCGAGACGCGGCCGGAGAGCTCCGCGTAATCAATGCGGGCGATCAGACTCTCTTCGAGGCCATCCAGCAAGCCCAACTCGCCGATCTGCGTTGCCAAGAGCTAGTCGTCCACTGGCATCAATATGTTGCCGGGGAACGGGGTAATTGGGATTTCATACAAAAGTTCATTGTAGAAGACGGCCTTCTTTATAATATCGAGACTGACAAAAAGTTATTACTGGTACCCAAAGGTTTACAGCAGCGGGTTATAAGTGCGTATCACGACTCTGTCCTCGCTGAACACCCAGGCAGAGATGAAACTTATCGACAGGTGGGGCAACGATACTTCTGGTCAGGCATGTGGAGACAAATCAAAGTACACGTACGTTATTGTTTAATCTGCGCTTCGACTAAGGCTAGCGCGCGGCAACCGGCCGCTCCCTTGCGTCCTCGCCCGCCTACACGCCCTTGGCAAGCTGTCAGCATTGACCAAATGGGTCCTTACCCAGAAACGCTTAAACATAACAGATACATCATAGTCATTTCAGACCTATTTAGTAAGTGGGTGGAGGCTATCCCGACCGAAACGGCGACGGCCGCGGATATGATATATTGCTTAGAACAGGCTTTCTCGCGCTGGGGTTATCCGGAGAGCATCATCTCGGACAACGTCTCACAATTTTACAGTGACGCTTGGGACCGTTTTATTCAAAAATATCATATCGCCCATTATACTAGTCCAATATACCACCAGAGAGCTAATCCGGTGGAGAGGCGAAACCAGGAATTGAAGAAAGCACTGCGAGCCCAACTCATGCGCGCTCCACACACATCGTGGGACTCTCGTCTGCACGAAATTCTCTTCGCCCTCAGGCGCAGGAGAAACGCCGCCATGGGAATGTCTCCGTCAGAGGCATTACTTGGCGCCGACTTACCAATGCCCGGCTCTTGGCAGCATCCCGCCGAACGAGAGCCCGTTGATAATCGCGGAGTAACACGCGAGCGCCGCATCGAACAAGCTCAACGACGTCAAATCATTATTCAAAGAGACCTTTTTCCGCAACCACGTACAGCCCCAGTCCAACTGACCGTCGGACAAAGAGTGCTAACGCGAACACACGACGAGGAAAGACGCGAGTTCGGTAGAACCTGGTCAGGACCTCACCTAGTTGTCGCAGTGCGCGGGGATGGGGTGTACAGCATACAAAAGGGCGATCGTGTGGCCCTCATTCATATAGACGATCTTAGACCGCTACCGCCGGCTCGTGAACCGCGAGACGCGTTCCGCGACGACGGTGCCACAAGCGGCGAAGAAGATGATGAGGCCCAGGATTAGTTTTAAGAAATTTTGTATTGTTCTATCTGTTGTTAGTTTTAAGTACCCATCCATTGTCCCATTCTACCTTATAACGTTTTTTGAAAAAATTATTTGAATAAAGAAAACTTAAACAATTATTGCACACTTACACACACAACAGATCTCGAGAGGGGCGTGTCATCGGGCCCTAAGCCCAAACTAGGAAACCATAAAAATTTCTTAATTTTACTTAGGACCTAAGAAACATTCTCCCCTTTGAATCTAGTATTAAATTATATCTAAATGTGGCTAGCTTTACCACTAATATTTCATATCAGGCTCTCAGCCAAATTTAGCATAGTAATTTTAGTTAACTTTAAGATTTCATTACTATTACAAGTGCATATCATCATAAACATTCATTTTAAGTCATAAGTATCCTCTCCGGTGTGCACCAGGAGATATAAGCTCCCTCCGAGCAAACATTGTAGATGTGCACAGGTCGAACGTCGACAGCCAAATGGAGAGGCACAGATCTGCGATTCATATTTATGTGAATCGGCGCAGCCCGCTTAGGCTCCACCCCTTAGCGCTTGCAACTTTGCGCGCTCTCCATTGGCGCGACTCGAACATATAAATATAACACGTTTTGCACTTGATAGTTAGTCGATCGCCAGCAGCCGCCGCGGCATCACTCACGTACCAGATTCTCAACTTTTCACTTTGTTATTTAATTTCCACTTTGTCATTCTGTCAGGCTGCACTACATTTAATTTTATTTATCATTTAACCCCAGTTCCGGCGGTGTATCGTCAATACACCGCAACGGCCCAGTTTACCCAGTTTCGTGGCAAAATATTTTAAATATTTTACACGACCCAAAACTCTCGAGATTTTGGTGTGACAACTAGACACACCAAAATCAATCTAATAAAGGTATTCGAAAACTGACACAAAATTAAGGTATTCGGCTTAGCCTTTCTCAAGGTTGCCGCCATCACGAAGATAAGGAACAGCAACGTCTTCGAGGGATTCTTCACTTCAAGTTGACACTCCGATAGTTACTACGAAATACGAACTCTCGTATAGACTGGTCAACCGCGCAAGACATTATAGACAGTGTGAGAGAGTTCGTCGCCGTACAGGGACTAGGTAAGTGTCAACGAAAGTGCTCCGCTTCGCTTCGCTTCGATCTGTTCCCCTCACCACGGCAGAGTAAAAAGATACCTCTACCTGCTCGTGGCACCGAATCCAAGACATCAGCCGCTCCTGAATCAACTGTACTCCGCATCCAACATCATATCACCGCATGCTCCAATCATCCAGTGGCAAGTCAGTTCATACGCCACTGTCCATCCTGATCTCCACGAAACATTTCTGTTCCTGATTTCCGCTGTGTAATTCAGCACTGTTCGAGAAAGGCAGACTCAGGCGACTTCAACGTAGGCGACGTCCTCGTCTACATTGGTCTCTTGAGCCACTCGCCTCGTCGGGAATTCGGCAAGCTAAGGGACGCATTTCGACTCAACGAGCGTACCGGAGTGTTGAGAAGGAATTAGGCCCCTGCTCTTGTCAAGACGCGAATGACAGACGCTTCCTAAATTCAGACAAGGTATTTTATTCAAATTTTCAGTTAGGGCTGACCACAGAGTGCCTAGCTGCACGTCGGCAACGTCCGACCTAGCCACTCTGTTTATCTAGGACTTAGACTTGAAATATTAATTTATTTTATTTATCGACACACTGCTTTTGGCTCGCAGTTGTGTCGCTGCTCGCAACAAACTTTGCTTGCAGATATTATCTCGTCTACGGACGACACCCAGGGGAAATATTTAATTATTTTATTTATCGATACACTGCTTTTGGCTCGCAGTTGTGTCGCTGCTCGCAACAAAACTTGCTTGCAGATATTATCTCGTCTACGGACGACACCCAGGTGTTTTGCTTTGAGTATTTTTCAGATCTAAATTAAGGAAATGGCACATTCTCAGTCGCCGCTTCCAGCAACGTGGGAACACTCCGCGCATGAGTTGGGTAACCCCGGCCGCTATCTATACAATGCCAGCACACACGGCTGTGCTCCACCTCTCACGGCGGCGTCGCTTCACGGCGTCCCCGTAGAGGCAGGGTTTGGTCTCCATTCAGGGGGCCAGATTCGTGGACATTTTGTCCACGAATCTGGCCCCCTGAATGGAGACCAAACCCTGCCTCTACGGGGACGCCGTGAAGCGACGCCGCCGTGAGAGGTGGAGCACAGCCGTGTGTGCTGGCATTGTATAGATAGCGGCCGGGGTTACCCAACTCATGCGCGGAGTGTTCCCACGTTGTTGGAAGCGGCGACTGAGAATGTGCCATTTCCTTAATTTAGATCTGAAAAATACTTAAAGCAAAACCACCTGGGTGTCGTCCGTAGACGAGATAATATCTGCAAGCAAGTTTGTTGCGAGCAGCGACACAACTGCGAGCCAAAAGCAGTGTATCGATAAATAAAATAATTAAATATTTCCCCCTGGGTGTCGTCCGTAGACGAGACAATATCTGCAAGCAAAGTTTGTTGCGAGCAGCGACACAACTGCGAGCCAAAAGCAGTGTGTCGATAAATAAAATAATTAATATTTCAAGTCTAAGTCCTAGATAAACAGAGTGGCTAGGTCGGACGTTGCCGACGTGCAGCTAGACACTCTGTGGTCAGCCCTAACTGAAAATTTGAATAAAATACCTTGTCTGAATTTAGGAAGCGTCTGTCATTCGCGTCTTGACAAGAGCAGGGGCCTAATTCCTTCTCAACACTCCGGTACGCTCGTTGAGTCGAAATGCGTCCCTTAGCTTGCCGAATTCCCGACGAGGCGAGTGGCTCAAGAGACCAATGTAGACGAGGACGTCGCCTACGTTGAAGTCGCCTGAGTCGGCCTTTCTCGAACAGTGCTGAATTACACAGCGGAAATCAGGAACAGAAATGTTTCGTGGAGATCAGGATGGACAGTGGCGTATGAACTGACTTGCCACTGGATGATTGGAGCATGCGGTGATATGATGTTGGATGCGGAGTACAGTTGATTCAGGAGCGGCTGATGTCTTGGAATCGGTGCCACGAGCAGGTAGAGGTATCTTTTTACTCTGCCGTGGTGAGGGGAACAGATCGAAGCGAAGCGAAGCACTTTCGTTGACACTTACCTAGTCCCTGTACGGCGACGAACTCTCTCACACTGTCTATAAAGTCTTGCGCGGTTGACCAGTCTATACGAGAGTTCGTATTTCGTAGTAACTATCGGAGTGTCAACTTGAAGTGAAGAATCCCTCGAAGACGTTGCTGTTCCTTATCTTCGTGATGGCGGCAACCTTGAGAAAGGCTAAGCCGAATACCTTGGTTTTTCGAGTGTCAGTTTAACGAAATCTTTCAGAATAGATTTTGGTGTGTCTAGTTGTCACACCAAAATCTCGAGAGTTTTGGGTCGTGAAAAATATTAATAATATTTTCCCACGAAACTGGGTAAACTGGGCCGGTGCAGTGTATTGACGATACACCGCCGGAACTGGGTTTAAATGATAAATAGTTAAAGTGAATTGCAGCCTGACAGAATTACAAAATGGAATTTAAATAACAAAGTGAAAAGTTGAGAATCTGGTACGTGAGTGATGCCGCGGCGGCTGCTGGCGATCGACTAACTACCAAGTGCAAAACGCGTTTATTTTATAAGTTTGAGTCGCACCAATGGAGAGCGCGCAAAGTTGCAAGCGCTGAGGGGTGGAGCCTAAGCGGGCTGCGCCGATTCATATAAATATGAATCGCAGATCTGTGCCTCTCCATTTGGCTGTCGACGTTCGACCTGTGCACATCTATAATGATTGCTCGGAGGGAGCTTATATCTCCTGGTGCACACCGGAGAGGATACTTATGAATTAAAATGAATGCTTATGATAATATGCACTTGTAATATTAATAAAATCTTAAAGTTAACTAAGATTACTATTCTAGATTTGGCTGAGAGCCTGATATGAAATGTTAGAGTGGTAAAGCTAGCCACATTTAGATATAATTGACATTAGATACAAGGGGAGAATGCTTCTTAGGTCCTAAGTAAAATTAAGAAATTTTTATGGTTTCCTAGCTTGGGCTTAGGGCCCGATGACACGCCCCTCTCGAGATCTGTTGTGTGTGTAAGTGTGCAATAATTGTTTAAGTTCTCTTTATTCAAATAATCTTTTCAAAAAACGTTATAAGGTAGAATGGGACAATGGATGGGTACTTAAAACTAACAACAGATAGAACAATACAAAATTTCTTAAAACTAATCCTGGGCCTCATCATCTTCTTCGCCGCTTGTGGCACCGTCGTCGCGGAACGCGTCTCGCGGTTCACGAGCCGGCGGTAGCGGTCTAAGATCGTCTATATGAATGAGGGCCACACGATCGCCCTTTTGTATGCTGTACACCCCATCCCCGCGCACTGCGACAACTAAGTGAGGTCCTGACCATGTTCTACCGAACTCGCGTCTTTCCTCGTCGTGTGTTCGCGTTAGCACTCTTTGTCCGACGGTCAGTTGGACTGGGGCTGTACGTGGTTGCGGAAAAAGGTCTCTTTGTATAATGATTTGACGTCGTTGAGCTTGTTCGATGCGGCGCTCGCGTGTTACTCCGCGATTATCAACGGGCTCTCGTTCGGCCGGGTGCTGCCAAGAGCCGGGCATTGGTAGGTCGGCGCCAAGTAATGCCTCTGATGGAGACATTCCCATGGCGGCGTTTCTCCTGCGCCTGAGGGCGAAGAGAATTTCGTGAAGACGAGAGTCCCACGATGTGTGTGGAGCGCGCATGAGTTGGGCTCGCAGTGCTTTCTTCAATTCCTGGTTTCGCCTCTCCACCGGATTAGCTCTCTGGTGGTATATTGGACTAGTATAATGGGCGATATGATATTTTTGAATAAAACGGTCCCAAGCGTCACTGTAAAATTGTGAGACGTTGTCCGAGATGATGCTCTCCGGATAACCCCAGCGCGAGAAAGCCTGTTCTAAGCAATATATCATATCCGCGGCCGTCGCCGTTTCGGTCGGGATAGCCTCCACCCACTTACTAAATAGGTCTGAAATGACTATGATGTATCTGTTATGTTTAAGCGTTTCTGGGTAAGGACCCATTTGGTCAATGCTAACAGCTTGCCAAGGGCGTGTAGGCGGGCGAGGACGCAAGGGAGCGGCCGGTTGCCGCGCGCTAGCCTTAGTCGAAGCGCAGATTAAACAATAACGTACGTGTGTTTTAATTTGTCTCCACATGCCTGACCAGAAGTATCGTTGCCCCACCTGTCGATAAGTTTCATCTCTGCCTGGATGTTCAGCGAGGACAGAGTCGTGATACGCACTTATAACCCGCTGCTGTAAACCTTTGGGTACCAGTAATAACTTTTTGTCAGTTTCGATATTATAAAGAAGGCCGTCTTCTACAATGAACTTTTGTATGAAATCCCAATTACCCCGTTCCCCGGCGACATATTGGTGCCAGTGGACGACTAGCTCTTGGCAACGCAGATCGGCGAGTTGGGCTTGCTGGATGGCCTCGAAGAGAGTCTGATCGCCCGCATTGATTACGCGGAGCTCTCCGGCCGCGTCTCGCTCGACTGGTGGCAAGAGGCGTTCTTCGTCCACGACGTCGGTGATGTCTCGCTCAGGCTGTGCTGGGAAGCGAGAAAGCATGTCTGGCAATTGGTTTTCGCGGCCAGGACAGTGCACTACATCGAAGGTAAATTCTTGCAATAACAGTGCCCAGCGTGTAAGTTTTGCCCTCTCGTCTTTATATTTATCTAACCAAACTAGAGCTTTACTATCAGTAATAAGAGTGAAGCGTTTATCGTCGAGGTGTTGGCGATACCTCTTACACGCATAAATAACGGCAAGTACCTCCTGCTCATTGATATGATATCGTCGTTCGGTGGCATTGAATTTCGCGCTGCTACATGAAATTATCTTTCGGTTGCCCTCTTCGTCCAACTGAAACAGAACACAGCCCATGCCCAGAGAACTTGCATCCGTCTGTAGGTAAAACCGTTCACTCTGGACTGGTCTGTGCAATTTCAGAGGACGAGAGAGAGCTTCCTTTAATTTAGTAAAAGCCTCGTCGGCCTCTCGAGTCCAAACGAATCTATTTTTCCCTGTGAGGTCGGTCAGCGGGGCGGCGAGGATCGCGAAATCCTCGATGTATTCGCGGAGCCACCCTGCTGTGCCGAGGAAACCCCGCAGTTCTTTCATTGTCCTCGGAGTGGGATAATTTTGCGTTTGCAGTACGTGATGTTCTGTTGGTTCGTTATGCCGGGCCGTGATCCGGTGGCCAAGATAATCTAATGCTTCCGCCCCAAAGATACATTTATCAAGCGCACACCTCAGGTCGTGAAGCCTGAGGCGTTCTAGTACCATCTGCAGATGGACTAGATGTTCTTCGTGGGTATCGCTATAAATTATAATGTCGTCCAGATAGACCTTGACGAAGTTGTCTAAGAAACCTGAGAGTACTTCTGCCATCATTTTCGTGAAAGTGCCAGGCGCGCCTTGTAAACCGAAAGGCATGACGGTAAATTCGTATGTGGCCCCTTCAGGAGTACTAAATGCTGTCAGCGGGATACTTTCAGCCGCCAAGGGTATTTGCCAATAGCCGCTTCGCAGGTCTAAACTCGAGAAGACTTGAGCGTCGCCGAGTTCTTTAATGGTCTCCCGCACTGGCGGTAGCTGCGCTACTTCGTCTTCTGTGATGGAGTTTAGTTGCCTGTAGTCCACACAAAAACGTGGCTTCCCGTTTTTCTTAGTCACAATAACAACCGGTGAACTGTATTGTGAGTGGCTGCGGCGAATAACACCCGCTGCTAGCATTTTAGTTACTTCCTCTTGTATGATCTGTCTCTTTGTCTGAGAAAATTGCGTCCGTCGAATTTTGAAGGGTTTGTCGGTTTTAAGTTTAATCTTATGGGTACATACCCGAGTAGTAGGTTGGCGAAGCCCCTCTGCGAAAACGTCTGAAAATTTATTTAGAGCGGTCTGATAGATTTCACGTTCTTGTTGTGGGACCTGGGTGTCTGTCAAGACGACCGGCGTCTTGGCTACCTCGGCAGGCCGTCGCTGGGCATGCCAGAACACGCTGTGTCTGGTGGTTGTTCCGAAGTAAAGGCACCGGTTAATGAAATCGAGGACAGCACCTTCCTGTGCCATCCAGTCCCTACCCAAGATAATGTCGTCTGTCATGTTGTCTAAAATGTGCAGAGAGACGTTCGTCTCTACCCCCATAATGTTTAAGTTGCAAACGACTTTGCCTGTTGCCTCGACGGCGCATGCCGCGTCCGCGAGTTTGACGGTGAGGCTCGCTGCCTGCACCGGCAGGTCGTCTACAATGCGTGAGTGAATAAAAGAGTGACTAGCCCCGCTGTCGAGGAGAGCTAGTGCGTGTTTGCCGTTGAGAAGCACGCTGAGAAGCGAAGGTTCGGTGTTTCCCAATGAGGCATGTTGCAGGCTGCTAATCTGCGCATTTGGAGCAGCGAGGGGTGCTGGTGGAGCACGTGGAGACTGGGGCGAGGAGCGGAGTGTGACTCGCCCCTCTTTTAGTTTTCCGACGATGGGCCGGCAATTTGGTTGTCTATAACTAAATTATTATTAGCTGAGGCGGTCGCTACTTGAGCGGGGCGGCCTGAGCTTTGTCGTTGGTTTTGTGATGCATTATTATTTCCCCTGTTAGGGCAATCCCTGTTAAAATGCCAGTGATCGCCACAGTGCCTGCAAGGCGACGGTGGCTTGTTGGGTTGTGAAGCAGAGGCCTGTTGTTGTGGGCCTGCCGCGGCGCGGTTCGCTGCCTGCGGCTGAGGTTCCCTGCGTTGGGATGTTTGCCCGCCCCTCTCTTGATTCGCAGTTACTTGCTGACGCGGTTGCGATGGCCTGTCTGACACATCGCGTTCAATTTCCTCCGCAAACTGTACGAAAGAGTCGATATCAGTATAAGTTCTGGTCCTCAAGAAAGACCTAATCTGAGGCAAGGCGAGTTCTATTATTTGGCGAAACTTTACTGCCGGATCGTCCGTCAGTCCCAACCTTTTACCTAACTGGTGTTTATATAAAATAAAGGATGCAATCCCCTCGTTAGCTCTCTGTTTGTCCCCATACCAGCGTGATTTTAAATTACATAAAAGCGCAGGATCGTTAAATTTGTTTACAAGTCGCTGGCTGAATGTATTGAAGTCAGAACGTTCGTATCTGTAAATATCGTGCCATGTTTTGGCTTTGCCCCCCAGGTAGCTCGCCGCTACATACCCCTGGTCAGCTTCTGGTATACGATTTCTGTAGAAATACTCGCGAAGTTCTGAAATGAATTGGCAAGGATCTTCCCAGTCTTTGCCGTCGAATGTAGGTGCAGGCTCTCGCGGCCTATCAGTATTCCCTACCCTTGAGATTAAATTTGTCAAAGCGCCTACGAGATCGGCGGTTAATGTGGGAGCTTGCGGTTGAATTATTTCAGGCGCGGGCGTTCGCCGATTGAGCATCGTCTCGGTGGTCCCTTGTTGGCTTGTATGAAAAGCCGGCGCATGAATTATTTCTATCCCCCCTGAATGTCCAAAAATCTCACAATATTCCCCTTGACAAATATTACTGCAGTGTGCTGCAGACAAGTTTCTAATTTGAGTGCTATTTTGATGGTTTGTTGGGCGCCAAGGAGTTTGGAAAGTACTCCTAATAAATTCGTTATTATTTTCTAAATTTGGAATGTTCACACAAGCCGGCTGGGTCGTTTGAAATTCGGTGAATACCTCTGTATTCGGGTGCCCCACGTTCCGGGCGACATGTCCACGAATCTGGCCCCCTGAATGGAGACCAAACCCTGCCTCTACGGGGACGCCGTGAAGCGACGCCGCCGTGAGAGGTGGAGCACAGCCGTGTGTGCTGGCATTGTATAGATAGCGGCCGGGGTTACCCAACTCATGCGCGGAGTGTTCCCACGTTGTTGGAAGCGGCGACTGAGAATGTGCCATTTCCTTAATTTAGATCTGAAAAATACTTAAAGCAAAACCACCTGGGTGTCGTCCGTAGACGAGATAATATCTGCAAGCAAGTTTGTTGCGAGCAGCGACACAACTGCGAGCCAAAAGCAGTGTATCGATAAATAAAATAATTAAATATTTCCCCCTGGGTGTCGTCCGTAGACGAGACAATATCTGCAAGCAAAGTTTGTTGCGAGCAGCGACACAACTGCGAGCCAAAAGCAGTGTGTCGATAAATAAAATAATTAATATTTCAAGTCTAAGTCCTAGATAAACAGAGTGGCTAGGTCGGACGTTGCCGACGTGCAGCTAGACACTCTGTGGTCAGCCCTAACTGAAAATTTGAATAAAATACCTTGTCTGAATTTAGGAAGCGTCTGTCATTCGCGTCTTGACAAGAGCAGGGGCCTAATTCCTTCTCAACACTCCGGTACGCTCGTTGAGTCGAAATGCGTCCCTTAGCTTGCCGAATTCCCGACGAGGCGAGTGGCTCAAGAGACCAATGTAGACGAGGACGTCGCCTACGTTGAAGTCGCCTGAGTCGGCCTTTCTCGAACAGTGCTGAATTACACAGCGGAAATCAGGAACAGAAATGTTTCGTGGAGATCAGGATGGACAGTGGCGTATGAACTGACTTGCCACTGGATGATTGGAGCATGCGGTGATATGATGTTGGATGCGGAGTACAGTTGATTCAGGAGCGGCTGATGTCTTGGAATCGGTGCCACGAGCAGGTAGAGGTATCTTTTTACTCTGCCGTGGTGAGGGGAACAGATCGAAGCGAAGCGAAGCACTTTCGTTGACACTTACCTAGTCCCTGTACGGCGACGAACTCTCTCACACTGTCTATAAAGTCTTGCGCGGTTGACCAGTCTATACGAGAGTTCGTATTTCGTAGTAACTATCGGAGTGTCAACTTGAAGTGAAGAATCCCTCGAAGACGTTGCTGTTCCTTATCTTCGTGATGGCGGCAACCTTGAGAAAGGCTAAGCCGAATACCTTGGTTTTTCGAGTGTCAGTTTAACGAAATCTTTCAGAATAGATTTTGGTGTGTCTAGTTGTCACACCAAAATCTCGAGAGTTTTGGGTCGTGAAAAATATTAATAATATTTTCCCACGAAACTGGGTAAACTGGGCCGGTGCAGTGTATTGACGATACACCGCCGGAACTGGGTTTAAATGATAAATAGTTAAAGTGAATTGCAGCCTGACAGAATTACAAAATGGAATTTAAATAACAAAGTGAAAAGTTGAGAATCTGGTACGTGAGTGATGCCGCGGCGGCTGCTGGCGATCGACTAACTACCAAGTGCAAAACGCGTTTATTTTATAAGTTTGAGTCGCACCAATGGAGAGCGCGCAAAGTTGCAAGCGCTGAGGGGTGGAGCCTAAGCGGGCTGCGCCGATTCATATAAATATGAATCGCAGATCTGTGCCTCTCCATTTGGCTGTCGACGTTCGACCTGTGCACATCTATAATGATTGCTCGGAGGGAGCTTATATCTCCTGGTGCACACCGGAGAGGATACTTATGAATTAAAATGAATGCTTATGATAATATGCACTTGTAATATTAATAAAATCTTAAAGTTAACTAAGATTACTATTCTAGATTTGGCTGAGAGCCTGATATGAAATGTTAGAGTGGTAAAGCTAGCCACATTTAGATATAATTGACATTAGATACAAGGGGAGAATGCTTCTTAGGTCCTAAGTAAAATTAAGAAATTTTTATGGTTTCCTAGCTTGGGCTTAGGGCCCGATGACACTTTTCCGAGTCGGAGAACGTATCACCTCTAACAACAATCGGGGCCAGTACACCGGAATGGTGGCACTCGACCTCGAGCGTGCGTTTGATAAGGTCTGGCATCCTGGGCTGCTTTATAAGCTCATCATCTCCGGCATCTCCACGCGTATTATAAAAATAATACAGTCGTATATATCATTCCGCAAATTCCGAGTTGCAGTCAATCAGGAATGCTCCCCTATCCTACCCTTATTCTCCGGCGTCCCACAGGGCTCGGCCCTAGGACCAATTCTATATAATATCTATACACACGACATCCCTACCCCTACCGACATAAGAAACACACTATACCTATACGCAGACGATACTGCCCTACTATCAAACTCAATAAATATAGACTTCATGCCAAAACTATTACAGCAACAGACTAATAAAGTAATACAATTCTACAATGACTGGGGGCTGCTGGTAAACCCCAGCAAAACCCAAGTCATTGTATTCACACGAAAACATAAAAAACCTAAAGATGACATTGTGGTAAATAATATCTCCCTGGATTGGCAAGATAGCATCGAATACTTGGGTTTAACATTAGACAAAAAACTTACATTTATAAAACACATTGACAACCTAGTTAACAAATATAGAGGCAGATTGCGGTCACTGTACCCTATATTAAAAACAGCACCCACACGTATAGCCACCCTAATATATAAAATATATCTCAGGCCAATAATCACATATGCCTCACCCATATACTACCCCATATCCAGTAGAACCCAACAAAACCGGTTACAAATCCTACAAAACAAAGCCTTAAAAATTCTACTTAAATTTCCACGTAGGACATCAACTGAATTCATTCACAACATCACAGGAACCCCAATACTTTCTAAATTCATCCTGAACCACTTGGTTCCCAATTTCGCAAATTCCCTGCTAACTTTAAACAACCCTACGCTACTTGACCCCCTCACCCCTAAATTCCTTAACGCACCCACATTCCCCTCACTAAATTACATCTACAATCCCTAACATATTAACCTGAGATATTAGAAAAGATGACCTATTGTAAAAAAACACAAAAGGACTGGTCCACCTAAAACATAAAATACAAAATATACAAATAAAACACATAAAATATTGAAACACCAAAACATTAGAGATCCAAAAGAGCCATAACATCAAACAGACACTATAAGATGCCACACACAAAACAATATAAACATGTACATATACTAACATATTAATATCGACCCAGTATACATTATCAGGCAAAATAGCACAAATATCCTAACAGATTAAATTATCATCCTAAACACAGCCTAGCCCACCTCAGGGCAAGCCATAATCACAAAATATATATCCCATGGTAAGCACCCTCACGGGTGGACACCAAATGCACCCGAGTAATCGGGGCCATATACTTTCACGTGCGCCGGGTGTCCATGAGATTTCCCTCCTCCGCCACAAAAAAAAAGGTTGTATCGGTAGAATTGAAACCAAAATGAAGTGGTTTTGGCTCGAAATTGCAAGGTTATAATTAATTGTTACAACAATGGTATCCTTGGTATTTGCACTAAGTTCTGCTGATTTTGGTTTGAACTCAACCTATTTACAATAGGGTGGAGTGAAAAACATTTATTTTTTTTTTTCTTATACATAGGGAGAATAGATGACATTTGGGTCCAAAATAATGTAAAATAAAAAATTCACCACCATCGAAGAATATTTTGAGGGTTCACAGCGACCTTGAAAATGAGAAAAAACGTCGATTTTTTTATTTTACAAATTTTCCAAATGGGCGATTATAATTTTTTTATGACTTTACTGATACCAAAAAGGTGTATACAAAAGTTTTGCAAATAAAACATAATTTTGATTTGACTTTTTTGCATCTGCAAACCTTTTTATTCGCCCAATTCTACCTTTTGAGAGACATTTAAAATTTTCGTGAAACTAAATAATATTTTATTTGAAAAACTTTTGTATACACATTTTTACAGTCATAAAAAAATTATAATCGTTCATTTGGAAAATTGCAAAAATAAAAAAATCGACATTTTTCCTCATTTTCAAGGTCGCTGTGAACCCTCAAAATATTCTTCGATCATGATGAATTTTTTTTCATATTATTTTGAACCCAAATGGCATCTATCCTGCCCTATGTATAAGAAAAAAATTTAAAAAACATATTTTTCACCGCCCTACTATAAACCCGCCCTAAGAATATCACATAATTATTTCTGAATAATACTGGAATGATTTTGTTTACGTCTTTTAATCTTCGATGGATATTTATTGAATAATTTCGTCATGTTCCCTGAATAACTTTGATTATTCGCTGGGAATATTCGGGGAATTTTTAGAGGTGTAATTTTCTGTATCTTAAATATTCCAGTAATATCTTTAATAATACCGGGTGAGTCACGAATTGCGCTCGCCCCGATATTTCCTAAAATATTTGGAATAGAAAATTGAAATTTGGAGGCCTTATTACACGACTAAAATGCCATCTTTTCAATAAAAAATCAAGTTTGGTGCACATCCGGTTTGACCGGAAATGCCCACAACTTTCGATTTTTAAATGGAACACCCTATATATTTTTACAGTTTTGGAATCTAGAGGAAATTTTGAATACAATACATCCATTTTGGTCACTTTTTGATAAACATAAAAATTTTTATTAAAAAATCTATTTCTGAATCCAGAGTGCTGTGGTGCCCAAAATATATTTTAGTTTGTGTGCTACGTTACTATAAAAATAAAAAGAGCAATATGATTGCATTACTTAATTCTCTAGAGGCGTTTAAAATTTTTAAATGTGATTTTTACCCACTAACTCGTATTTTTTTAATGGGAATTTAATCGTTCATCAACATTTTTAAATACCTAATTTTCATACGAATCTAATGATACCAAAATTTTGAAAATCCGCTTAGAAATATTTGAGATTTCAGCCAAAATTCAATGCAACCAAGCTTTTAGAAACATGCGGCTAATAGATAATAGATTAGTGGGCTTTGGAAACTAAAATGGCACATTTCTGTGTAAATCTGGTAACCTAATAACTTTGGAAAAATCATAGTAGCCATTGAATGTAATAAAACAATATCAGCTGTCAGACAGATACAAAATAAAGCGTTGCGGAAATCTCTTTGAGTAAAAATTAAAGAAAATGAATAATTTTAGTAGAAATGAAAAGATCGATATGGTACTGATATGTGGAGAGCATCTCAAAAATTCAACTGCAGCTGCAGAACTGTATCAGCAACGATATCCCAACAGACGTCTTCCAAGCAGACACTTGTTTGCCAGAGTGGAACAAGAATTAAGAAACGAACCCAATCAACAAGATGACCATCAAACATTTATTGTAAGTGAGGACAAAGAAAGTGATGTATTAGGATTTGTGATGGTACACCCAACAACATCGACAAGGGAATTGTCAATGGAATGCGACATTAGTCAGTCTTCGGTTTGCAGAATTTTAAAGAAACATAAGTTTCGGTCTTATAAATACCCAATACACCAACATCTTTATGGAGATGATAACGACAGGAGGCTAGTATATTGCAACTGGTTCTTAAATGCAGTACAACAAAACTCAGGTTTTCCTTTTCATATTTTATATTCAGATGAAAGTAGATTTACGAACCAGTATGTTTAACAGAAATAATACTAGGTACTGGGCTCAAGAAAATCCGAGGTTCGTAGGACGGGGGAATATTCAGGAAAGATTTGGGTTTAACTGTTGGCTTGGAGTACTTGGAGATCGAATAATTGGACCCATATTTTTTTATGGAACACTTACTGGCGAACGATATTTATTCTTTTTACAAAACCAGACAGCAGAATTTCTTGACTTACTTCCTCTTGCCTATTTACAAAATCTGTTTTTCCAACAAGATGGTGCTCCCCCACATAATTCCAGAAGAGTGATGGAATATTTAAACAACTTGCATGGTGAACACCTTATCGCAAATCAAGGTCATATCAGGTGGCCTTCTAGGTCACCTGACTTAACACCCCTCGACTATTATGTATGGGGCACTCTCAAAAATAAAGTTTATAAAACTTCTTCAAATACCCGTGAAGAGCTGCAAAATAAAGTTGTACGGGCTCTTAATGAAATAACGCCGGCTGAATTGCGTAGAGCCATTCAAGCAACTGTACCCAGAGCCGAATTGTGTATAGAAAAAAATGGTGGACATTTGTGGACATCATGTCGAGATATGTGTGCTATGTGTGAATAGACGTATATTTAGTGAGCTCCTATAAATTTCAAATATTCGTGGTAACTTACAGCGTTAATTAATAATTTGTTGCAAAACGCATATATAATTCAATTGTGCTCTGTTGCCAGTTAAACTGCAATTGAAGTTGCATAAGTGCAAAATTTTAATCGTGTTTGTGGATTGTTACCGTAAAAGTAGTTCTACCACCTCAATAAAGTAGTCAGTATGGCTAAAATTACCAGAGAATTGAAAGCTGAAATAAAGCAAGTCTGCAATGAATCTATTACAGAAGATTTGATGAGCAAGGTATGTAATACCATATTAATGCAATTAGACTCAAAAGTGGAAGCAATTAATGCCAAGCTGGTTAAATTAGATAAACTTGATGATATGAGTCAAACTATTGCCGATATAAATACAACAATTAAATCTCTTGCAAACTCTGTAGACAGTAATAAAAAAGATATTATTGATTTAAATAAGTCTTACGACTCTCTAAGTCAACATTCCAAGAGAAACTCGTTGAGACTTTATGGGTTAGCAGAAAGTGAGGAGGAAAATGTCTTAGAGAGGGTTGTTAATTTATTTGAAAAATCGTTGAACGTGTCCTGTATTCCTAAGGATATTGATTCCGCCTTCCGGGTCGGAAAAATCAACGGCGATCATGATAAACCCCGAGCTATATTGGTTAACTTTGTCAACAACTGGAAACGCTGTCAGGTGTTTGGTGAAAAAAAATCTTTAAAAAAACTGGGTTCGAACATCTCCTTATTTGAGGATTTAACTAAACATCGGTATGAAATATTATTAGCGGCTAAGAAGAAATATGGGAAAAATCAAGCCTGGTCATCAGGAGGAAAAATATATGCGATGAATAACGGTAAAAAAATTTTAGTGAGCGATGTTGTGGAAAATTAATATTTATCGACATGGGAGGACTATATATTTTATATTAAATGGTCACTGAATATTATCTTGAAAGTTAGCATTAGATCCATTTCTTCTAACTTTTTTTCATGTACCTATCAATTCAGTATCATATCTAATATTTACTTGTCCTTGTAAGTTAATATAAATTCGAGTGAATTATTAAAACTATCTACTTATTTCTTATGTCTTTTTTTTACATGATCTGTTTCTTTTTGATAATTTGATAATGTTTTATGTATTTTTCTTTCATATTTAATAGCATATTGGTATGTTTACATTACAGTGTTAAATTTTATTTACAAATTTTATTTACAATTTTTCTACTCAATGTTAAATGTAAATTAGGTAATTGGAGCTCTCTTAATGTCTTCATATGCATAATACATGTTTCAGTTTTGCTCACTTCAATTGTCGCTCTGTTTGCACAGGTTTTGACTTGCTAAAAGATTTGATTATAAATGAAAATTTTTCCGTGATTGGTCTTTCTGAAACTTGGTTGAATGATAAAATTCAGAATAATACTATACATATAGAAAATTATGTTCTAGTTCGTAAAGATAGGGAAACTCGTGGAGGGGGTGTAGCTTTTTACATAAAAAATTCTATCAATTTTCAATTATTAAATGTCCCAGACAACGGTTCTATTGAGCAACTATGGATTAGCCTGAAAATTGAAGGTAAGAAGCTGTGCTTGGGAGCCGTATATAGACCGCCTAATGCAAATTTAAAAATGGCTCTTGATAGTATTGAACATGTTTTGATAGACTGTTTATCTGATTTTGATTACGTCTTATTTGGAGGCGATCTCAATGTTGATTTACTAAATAGAAATAACTCTTCCTCAATTTTATTAGCTAATTTCTTTGATAAATATGGTCTACATCAAGCTGTTGATGAGCCTACTCGTATTACCGACGGCACTCGAACACTTATTGATGTCATTGTTTCTAATAGTAAAGATGTAATTGTTAATTGCGAAGTTATTAATGCAGATGACATATCTGATCATAGGTTAGTAGCATGTAATTTAAAATTTCAAAAAAGTAAACAAAGTGTTTTATATCGTACTTTTAGGGACTTTTCTAATTTCAATTATGATTTATTCTTGCAAGACCTCAATCTTATTAACTTTGACCTGATGTATCAGTTAGAAACTGTTGATGAAGTTGTGCAGTTTTGGAATGACAACATTACTTGGTTGTTTAACATCCATGCGCCATACAAGAATATTAGAATTACCAAGCCGCCTGCTCCATGGCTTACTGAAAACCTGAAAATCATGATGAAATTAAGGGATAAGGCGTATTTTAAGTATAAAAAATTGAAATCTGATGCGGCATGGGTAGCCTATAAAGAGCTCAGAAATTTAGTTAATATGGCGGTGAAATCTGAAAAAAAGGCCTATCTACAATACAAGTTTAAGAATGACCCCAAAACGTTTTGGCGTACATTAAAGTCTCTCCATATTCATTCTAAGGTTACTAATCCGGTTGGCAGTTTAGCTAGTCCGGATGACTTTAATAATTTTTTCATTAATAGTGTACCTCAGGCTACTATGGATGATGATTTTATAGCCGATAAGTATGTTAATAAACTATTTCCTAATTTAGATGAAGAATTTAACTTCCATGAAGTTTCTGTTGATGAAGTTGAAAAGATTTTTACCACCATTAAATCTAATGCTAAAGGTGCAGATGAAATTGACCTTAAAATGTTATCTTTACTCCTCCCTCATTTAAGTACCCATCTAACATTTTTAGTAAATAAATGCTTAATATCAGGTTCGTTTCCAACTTCATGGAAGTTTGCACATGTCCTTCCAGTGCCTAAGAATACCAGTCCTACTCAAATATGTGACTTTAGACCCATAAGCATATTGCCTACTATCTCTAAAATTTTAGAAAAAATTATTTACGAGCAAATTACTACCTTTCTGAATAACAATAATATTCTACCTCCCACTCAATCCGGATTCCGAGCTAACCATAGTACATCAACAGCATTGTTACATGTCACTGACGAATTATTTAGAGCTAGGGACAAAGATAAAAACACATGTCTAGTTCTTTTAGATTATAGTAAAGCATTTGACACCTTAGACTCTACTACTCTATGCATTAAGTTAAAATACTTTGGTTTTGGTAACATACCGTTAAAGTTTTTCACTGATTATCTTTCTAATAGGCAACAAAAAGTGTATTTAAATGGAACTTTCTCTAAAACTATTAAGGTAAATAAGGGTGTGCCACAGGGTAGCATATTGGGTCCGTTATTGTTTTCTGTTTACACTGCTGACTTTTCTAAATATTTACAATTTTCCGATTCACACCAATATGCTGATGATTATCAAATACTTCATCACTTCTCTCTCCAAGATATTCAGCTGGCAGCAGACAACCTCAACTTTGACTTAAGTACTATTTGTTCCGTGTCGCTTGCTCATGGGCTAATTTTAAATGAAACCAAAACAGAAGTACTTGTTTTTGGCAAGCACAGGGAATTAATTTTAAACAATCCTGTATTTACCATTTCTCTTAACGGTAAGATCCTACCTTATAGTGAGTACTACAAAAATTTAGGCATCTTTCTGGATACTAACCTTAGATTTCAAAAACATGTTTCTAATATAATACAAAAGTCTTTCAGTAAGTTAAAAGTACTGTATTTTCATAAAGACATTCTTAGTTCAGACGTCAAGTTAAGGTTATGTGATACATTGATACTGAGTTATGTAGCTTATGGTGATTTAGTTTACTGGCCTGCTATATTAAACAGAGATAAAGAGAGCCTTCAGAGACTTCAAAATGCTTGTCTCAGATTCAGCTACGACTTACGAAAATTTGATCATATCACTAGTAAATTTTTAGAATCTAAGTGGCTGAATCTGAACGATCGTTTTGTGAGTCATATGGCTTGTCTTGTTTATAAAACGAATAAATTAAAAATGCCAAAATATTTACATGATAAGCTCATAAAAGGATATAATAGACACGACCGTACCACTAGATATCGGGATCTGTATGCGGTTCCCAGACACTGCTCTGCCCAATTCCAGAGGTCCTTTACCTACAATGCCATTAAAATTTATAATAAGCTGCCCCCCTCCATCAAGTCTTCTCCAAGCATCAATACCTTTAAGAAAAATGTCAAGTCATACCTTGTTGCAAACAGAAATGTATAGTATTAATTTAGTGTAATCTACTCACATATTTATATGTTATACTGATAATTTTATGATTATTATAATTTTTTTTTTTTTTCTTCTCTTGTATTTTATATGGAATGGTTAGGTGGTAGAGCAACTATGTTGAACCTCGCCATTCCTGTTGTTATTAATATTTTGTACAATATTTCAAAAAAAAACAATAAAGACACATTATTATTATTATTATTATTATTATTTTGAACAATATCTATAAATGTCAATTTATGGTTTAATTATATTAATTATTTTAAAGATACCTACTGTTACCTAGTTTAAGTTTAAATGTTCAAACGGAATTGATTTTTATTTATTTATAGGCCCGATATTTATGTTCATTTAAATAAAATTCTGAAAACCGAACTGATGTCGCATTCTATTGCAAATGTCCTTGTGGATGTAATTGTGTTTACCTCCACATACCTATGCTAAACTTAATTGTAACGTTCTTTGCGCTCGCAATTATTAAATGTTTGATAGCTCAAGATTGCCTATAACTACACGAGTCTGTCTGACAGCTGATATTGTTTTATTACATTCAATGGCTACTATGATTTTTCCAATGTTATTAGGTTACCAGATTTACACAGAAATGTGCCATTTTAGTTTCCAAAGCCCACTAATCTATTATCTATTAGCCGCATGTTTCTAAAAGCTTGGTTGCATTGTATTTTGGCTGAAATCTCAAATATTTCTGAGCGGATTTTAAAAATTTTGGTATCATTAGATTCGTATGAAAATGAGGTACTTATTTAAAAATGTTGGTGAACGATTAAATTCCCATTTAAAAAAACCGAGTTAGTGGGTAAAAATCACATTTAAAAATTTTAAACGCCTCTAGAGAATTAAGTAATGCAATCATATTGCCCTTTTTATTTTTATAGTAACGTAGCACACAAACTAAAATATATTTTGGGCACCACAGCACTCTGGATTCAGAAATAGATTTTTTAATAAAATAATTAATATTTATCAAAAAGTGACCAAAATGTATTGTATTCAAAATTTCCTCTAGATTCCAAAAATGTAAAAATATATAGGGTGTTCCATTTAAAAATCGAAAGTTGTGGGCATTTCCGGTCAAACCGGATGTGCACCAAACTTGATTTGTTATTGAAAAGATGGCATTTTAGTCGTGTAATAAGGCTTCCAAATTTCAATTTTCTATTCCAAATATTTTAGGAAATATCGGGGCGAGCGCAATTCGTGACTCACCCGGTATATAAGAATATCACAAGATTATTTCTGAATAATACTGGAATGATTTTGTATAGATCTTGTAATCTTCAATGGATATTTAATGAATGATTTTATCATATTCGCTGAATAACTTGGATTATTCGCTGGGAATATTCCTGGAATTTTTAGAGGAGTGTACTTTTCTCTTTCTACAATATTCTTGGAATATCTGGAATATTTAAATTTTCTTCATAGAATAATCTAATATTCCACACAGCACATGACATCCCTAGGATATCCTCATTTAGTCCCGTATATCCCAATCGAGGACAACATTCCTCAGGATATCCTTAGGATATCCCAATAAAATATATACAACCTGAGAATATCCCAAATGGGAATATCCTAGACAAATCCTGGCAGGATGTCCTAGTAATATCCTGCAAAGATATTAAAAGCCTAACAAAATATCCACTGTGGGAATATCCTGGGCAGGTCCTAGAGTCGTCCTATTATAGGCATTATTATTTAGGAGATTTCAACAATAAAAATAATGAATAGTGTATATATTATTTTGAGGCTATTTATTTATAGTGTCTTATTGGTTTGTAAAATTTGCTTCTAAAAACTTATTTGTTTGTTCTATTTGATAATCCTCTCCAGTACAAATAATTCATTAAAAATATATATCTTATTTAAATAGCATTTATTTATAATTTGGTTTTAATACATTACTGTTTTGAATTAGCCGCCTTTTTGTGACAAGTCGAAAGTTCTAAGAAATCCGCCGGGCGTCGACGTTCATATTTTAAAGTTCTTTCGACAAATAAGTACGTTAAATATTTCATAAATATAATGCTGCGCTATGTTATATCTTTGTATATATTATATTATTTAAAAGGGAAAAATGTGATTGATTATTGTCCGCAGATGTTATTGTCAGATACGTAATCCTTTATATTTTTCTGAGTGAATAGAATTTTGTTTTAAATTCAATATAACTTTTCAGCACACTATGATTTTTTAAAGTTGCACATATCATCCCTTATAACTTCTAACCACCCTAAACTCTGTTGATTTTAATAATACCAAAAGAAGGCAAGAGATCATTTCTATGTAATATTTCATGCTTTTACAATTTTTGTTTGAAACTTTTTTACTACCATTTACACATTTTGAGTAATTTTGAAAAAACACCTTATTATATTTTTTTCACACTTCTCGGGGTTGAAAAAAATAATTCTTTCATTAATCGTGTTCAAATACTTCAAAGTAACATATCAAAAATTCAAGTATTTACCTTAAAATTTTGATTTGTCGACCTATTTCATTGGACTATAATAACCTCTATTAGTTTGATAGATTTACTTATAAAGCGGTAGCTATAAGCCAATTGATAGATACAGTGTATGGAGTTGTACAATTGTACATATATGTTATCATATTTTTATTAGTCGTTTCACCTCTGCCATTATATAAACTTGTATTCCTTTATCTTCGTTTATTGGCTCAGTTTAAAAGTAATGATCGTATAAAATAATATGTATTTTTTGCTGTCTTTAGAAATATCCAATAACCCCTAAAGAACTGGGGATGTCCTATATAAAGTCCAATCAATGTCCTCAGGTTGTTCATAGTAAAGCCCAGGCATAACCCATATAAGAGCTGATGATGTCCTGTACATGTTGTAGAGCACAATTTTTTGTAGGTATTTTTCAAAAAACTAGATACCAAAAAATGCCCATTTAATGACTCTATCAATCGCCAAACTCGTATCATAAATAAAAAGTCGTTTTCTAATTTTTCTAGTCACTTTTTACTAAAGACACAGGTAACTCTCGTATATGACCAGAGGGCCTTTTGCACAAATCGATTCATATTCCCGTCGACCTGTTTGATCAAGTCTTACGACTTAGAAAATTTTCTATTAATCTCAGGACATTCCGGATTATTACATTTCCACCCTGTAAGGGATGATTTCAATTTTTATACTTCGGCGCGTGTTAACAATAAATTATAATAAATTGCTCTTAAAGCAAAAGTCCGCACACGTGCATACAAAGAAACGTTCATATGCATCCATCATCTGTCATAGCCCACGCGAATTTTACTAAAATTATTTTTGAAAACACCCTTAGAGAAATACGTTTACAAAGTAATCGCCGACTCACCCGTCAAGAAAATCATAACAAACATGCACCGCGCGTCAAAGCTCGCGTCAGATTTAATTAAATTATTACTAAGCCGCCTTTCAGAAAATAATTTTCAAAGGAACAAAGCAATGAATAGCAGTACACATTCGTACCCCTATAAATACAAATCGCACCCGCCGAGAGAGGCAGTTCAGTTAAGTAGTAGCAGCGAAGTGAAAGAGTGGTAGTCACCACCAACAGTTCTAGTGCGGCATCAGTTCGGTTCAAGTAGTGAGGTTCAGCGGCTTCGCGAGAGACATAAATTTTCTAAATCAACCCTTAAACTAAATAACTCAAACGCCGCGTTAAAACATACATAAAAAAATTCCGCGAATAAACCCTAAATGGATCTTCTCGTAGTATGGTTTTAAAATCATATCTGTGTTAAATGTCTAGACTAAGTAACTAACTGTGTTAAACAATCAAAAGCTGTGAAACTCGTAGATCTAAAAACAACCCCGTTTGTAAACTCGAAGGCTGTGAACTATTCTAAAATAAATTTGTTACCAAAGCAAGCGACGTTACGTTAAAATAAAGTGTTTTATTTCACTTCGGCGAGGACATCAGAATCCTCCGCAAATTCACACTTTGCTTCGCACACACGGGCACCCGACCGACTAGCACCGGCAAACTAGCTCGCAGGGAAACTACCCCTGTTCAAAACATCCCCTCTTAGCTTGAGGAAGACAGTGACCAAGTTTCAACCCCATCCTGTGCAAAATAAGGGAACTATAGGCAACTAAAGCACCTATAGGGAACAGGAGCACAGAAGTTGAACTTCTGTTCTTCGCCTAAACCACCCTCCAGAGGCTTCAGCTACCCTAACAACCATCCGGATCGACTCCAAGACCCAGCTAGAGAGCTCACCATTCAAGGTAGAGTAGTTTAAGTAAATATTTTTAGCAAAGAAGGGGTGAAACTTTCAAAAACAAAAAACAACCCTCCATTTCACAACCACCCCCAAAGGAACGGCTCGTTTGTGTGAGAACATACACACCCGTACTGATGTCCTGTGGACGTCATCAGCAAAGCCCGAACTGTCCCATTTGGATATCCTACGAACATCCTAAGGTGATAGTGGGATCTTCCCAGGATATCCCATATGTTCTGAAAAGTTGTCCCCAGTATGTTCTGAGGATGTCCTTGTGCTGTATGGGATCTGAATTAATTATTACTAGAATATTATCTGAATAACTTTGTGTTATCTGGGTTATAATACGAGAAATGAGAACAATTCAAACACGCATTCCATTAAATCATTTTAGAATTATCGTCCATAAAATGATGGAAAAATCTTCACAAACTTTTCAAGATATAGATGATGATGGAGTAGTACCAGGGGATGGTTCAAGTACTCTGCTTTTGAAATTAAAAAATCGCAATAATTATAAAAATCAACTTTCGAAGAGTCCGGTGACATTTTTGTTGACGGAAAATCAAATTTAAAGGAATGTACATCAGTAGTAGATACGGTAGATATAACAAAACTTAACCAAGACTTTCACATCCTTAGCGATGGCGATTTTGTTACGATCTGTTTTCGCACCTAAGCATTTAAATATAAATCTCATAATTGTTCCCATGTTATCGTTCTAGTCGAATCTATATAGCATAATTGGTTGCCTACCGTTGTGCTTCATGAGCCAGGCATGGTGTTGCTGACAACGCGTTGCTAGCAACACAGAGGACGTTCGTTAATTTCTTAGTAAAGCGCGTTCTTAACGGCTGGTTATAACCTTCTCAGGACGTTATCGTGGATTAAACTTATTGTTTTGTTAATGGAATTACGAAATACGATATCATGTGTGGAATATAAACGTCGTTAGCGAGATTCATCAGATTTGTAGTTTACGCTCTGTAGTGGCTACGTTGAAGATACCCATAAAGAGGTTTGGTCATCCTCGGATTTTTGACAGAGGTTTCCGGCTTGGCCATTTTTGGTGATTTTTTCCTGCCGAAGATACGTTGTGTCGCTGAGCATGTGTATAGCAATTTGAGTTTGCTCCTTTAATGGGAGATGGTGCTGTAGCTGACAAATTTAGCAGTAATTTATTTTGGGTCTTTGAGTATTATTTTCTATTGGGAAGTACTGGTACGGAATTTTCCGGATAAATCGACTTGCTGGAAGCACATACCTCTAAAATTTCTTTGGAAAATAGATTTGTAATGTTCGTTATTTCTTTATTGCAGGTCTTTTTTTTGGGGTTTTACTTCGTATTACATTTATCTTACGTTTAATTATCACTTTTACCTTTACGTTACCTATATTTTGAAATTTTACTGGTATCGTTTCCTGTACGTTTGACCCTACGTCTTACCTTTTTGGTTATTGGTACATTTGAGGCTGGATAGTATGTGAACGTTGATTTTGCTGTAGCTTGGTGGTCAAGTTGTTGGTTGGACAGGGAATTTTGAGTTGTACCTGTGAGACTCTCCTGCCTGGTTCCGTTGGAAGCTACGCTCCCCTAGTAGGCCTACTGTAGACACTGTGAAACCTGCTGGAGGTAAGCGTCTTTAAATAACATAACGAGGGACCAGATACAATATCCCACCTTCCACGTGAGGCATAGAGAGCCCGTCAGGCTCCTGTGGTACTAAATTGTACTATACGACTGTCATTCGACCCACGTAATTACAGTCTACCGACTTATTTTGGTTGATATTTTACACACTAGTTTGTCAGTTTTATTTAAATATTTTGCATATAACCAATTGAATTTTTAATAGTTTGAACACCACGCTTGCATTCTTTTACTTTTGTCAATTTAACCTATCGTCACTTAATTCACATTAACTTGCTCATGGTAACGTTATCATTCAGTAGTTTAATGCAATTTGCTAATCCAGTATATTTTGAGGGTCATATAGTGCATAATATTAGTTAAGATTTTATTCGTTTTAAGTTGTCGTACATTTTGTGTTAGGTTAAGTGTGGGCCACACATCTAGGTATTTGGATTGTGTGTAATATGATTTCTGAGGGATATGGTTGTAAGCGTACCTTCAACTGATCACTAAATCTATTTATAGTAAGGCATTTATTTGTTTTCACCAGCATATATGCAACACCCCATATTTATCGAATTCCCCCCAAGGACTTGACTAGTCGGCCGTGAGCCTTTCTCGCCACCAATTGAATTCAGAGAGGGACTGCACCTAAAACATAAAAATTTTGTTCAGGGCACAGGGTGACCACCCTACCCTGCAGTATAGCTGATACATCAGCCTCTAAAGTTAAATTATTTTATACTATTCCCCTTTTATCTGGGAGCCCTGCAACAATTTATTTCTACTATTACCTAAAACATATCAGCAACAAAGGGCGATCCTCCAAATAAATCCTTCTATTAACCAAACAAACTTTAAATAAATCTATTTGTAAACCGACTTCGTTAAATCAAATAAATGTTTTTTATTTCGAATACTCTACGAAACCAACCTCTTTTATTCGCTGCAAACGAAAGCCGACTCGACTTGCTGAGCAATTAAGGGTGGTTCACCCCCTTCTCAATTCACCCCTCAGGACGACCCAGGTCCTCCTGAGAAACATCAATCCTATCCAAGCCTAAACCAGGGAGTCAGAGGCAAATTTCTGAAAAAAGGTAACAGGAAAGCAGAAGTGAAGTGTTCAGAATTACCCCTGGAGGGGCTGATCATCCTTCCAGTCGATCACCACCCCTCCTAGAGAACTTCAGAGAGCTCGCCGATACAAGGTAGGGTAAATTTTTACCTATTATCTAACCCGATGTGCAAATCTGCGTAACCAAGAAGCCAACCATCACCAGTCATACCCACTTTAAAATAAAGTCAAAAAGTCATATTTATTTTTTATTTAATTTATTTTTTCGTTCGCACATGAATATGGCGCCCAACTAAGTAGCATTGCTGAATCGTAATACCACGCGTGCAAGGAAGAAATCCTGTAGGAACGAGTAGAGCTATCCCTCTTAAATGCCAACAGGGTACAATACAGACTTTACGCAGGATATTCGTGCTAGAATTTCCGTCTCCGAAAGAAAGTATACACCGAGCACGCCATGGACACGTCTGGAACTTTCGGATCTTCTCGTGACGAGAGAAGGCTGTCCCACCGACCCACGCGATGCAATCAGACCGAAAAATACAACAGCAGGCCACCTCCTGCGACGACGAAAAAGACAGAGTACGTATCGACCTTATCAGGCCACAGCGCCTTACCAGGTCCCAGCGCCTTCTGCAGGACCAAGCCTTGTCTCGGCTTTCGACTGCTTCACCCTGCACTAGCCAAAGTCTCTTTAATTCGAGGACCCAGACAGCCCACACTTCGCTAATGGAAACAACGGACTCGACATCCATGGTACCTACACTGCGTCAACATGGATCGTTTCTTCCTAATCTATACAGTACTAGGAGAAATATAACAGACAAAAAACCACGAGAGTCAAATTGCATCGCCAGGTACAACAACTCTTTATCCTTGAACTCAAGAAGCTAAAAGAATATATTTCAACAACCTATACAGCGATACTCGCCTTAATAAGAAAACAGATTTCGAAGGTTAAAAATATTATTGCACCACCTGCGTGCATAGCAACAACCACAAACAGCCACGATTTGACCTTTGACCATAACGTCGGAAATGCACCAATTAGAAAAAAGATAACATCATATTTTTTAGAAGACCACGCCCACGGAACTTTAGCCCTTAAAAATCTATCCTTACGACGCCCATCGGACCTTGATATTTACAAGACATTTAAATGAGATCACGCCCCACAAGGGACAAGTGAGATTTTTCACAACAGTCTTCAAAAACAGGCTCTGACTACGGTTTAAATAAAAATTAACAACACGATGAAAATTATGATTGTAGACTGAGCAAATTAAAACCATTCAAATGCGTTAGGGTTTATTGAGGGTGAGTTTGTAAACAAGATGGTAGCCAGATCGATAAATTGATAATTAAGCAAAATATGGCTCGTTGCTAACGCCCTAGTTTTCTCCACCTCGCTCCGAGATATGGGCAGTTCAGCATTGCATTTCTCTTCTTTCTTCATCGAAGAGAACATCCTTTAAAACTTTAGGCTGGTGTTGGCAAGGCACTCATGGGAAAATGCTTTGCTTACCTTATACTTGAGAATACTTAACAACAACGACAAATGACGTGATGCAATCAGACGTACTATACAGTAAAGTTAGGCAGCTTGGAATAATGCATGGATAACCATACATCTGCGAGGAAAGAACAAGAACTAATCACATACAATTTTTCAATGATCTAAGAGAAAACTTGGAAAAACACGCTACCAAAGCAACAACGTAATTAACCAATCATCCTCCAGATGCAAGGACAAGGGATTCTTTGTCTTGAGGAAACCTATAAATAGAACCCGCATCGAATTCTTTCTCAGTGATCTCCTGGAAACTCTAAATTTGAAATTAATACTACCCGTCCAGATAAACAACATCCAAAATCATAGTTCTGCCCCTTCGAGATCGTCTGGTCGCCACCGCCACCAACAAGCGACTGAACTAGCTCTCAATACACTAGTATATAATATATATGACGTACCACGCATTGATATTCGGACTACGCATCATCTCATTACCGCTATTATAGACACTGGATCAGTAAAAAAAATTAGGGAAGGATTGCTACCCTATCCAGTGGACCGGAGCCGAATTAGCCCCTTTACTGTTGCGAGTGGGACAGTAGTTCAATCGGTCGGCACTTTAACTCTATCAGTGGTCATCAATAATGACGGAATTTGAAGTGTTTTCCGACCTTAGTGAGCCCCTAATTCTAGGGATGAAATTTATCCGAGATAACGGAGTACACCTATGCTGACCCAAAACTTAATGCTATTCCGACATGTCCCTGGATTAGTGGTCCTTTTCAACCCTCCCGGGAGAACACCCTCTCTGGCCCAGCCATGGAAGACCACCAGCCACGTCAATGCACCAACCCCAAGACTAAGGACGACCAACAAGTGTTGTGCAGTTGTGTGTAGTGTCCCCTCTTTTTCTCCTTCCCCGCGAAACAGACGCCTATCATTTTAACCCCTTCCTGTGCCAGTGCGTTCCTCTCTTCTGATGAAGGGACATCAACTTTTTATCTTTGTTTACATGAGGTAACCCTCAAATTTGTATTATGTTATTTTCCTTTTTTATCTTGAAAGCATGTTATGTTTATCGTGTCCAGTGTTCCTCAAACTGTGGTACGCGTACCCTTTGGAGGTACGCGAAAATTTTTAGGGGGTACGCGAATGGCAACTAGTACAAATAGTAGAAACCTACAAAAATATATATATAATAGAATAAGACATATAACACATATGAAGATGAAAGGTAATTAATATGCATCCGAAGCTTAATTAAAACCCGAATCTAAACTGCGAAGTGCAGTACGGACCTGTGCAAAATAGTTCTTTCTGGCCGTCAAGAGGGCACAAAGATATTCCGTATTACTTCTTTCAAATACCTAGTCTGACCCTATACATACTATAGTCACTTAAATTATATAATAACATGCATTTTTTTGAAAGGGGCACGCATGATCACTATACAACAAATAGGGGGTACGTGAGATAAAGAAAAGTTTGAGAAACACTGGTTTAAACCATTAATATTTTATCACTGTTATCGAGAATACAACGTTTTGTTATTGTTTCGAGAAGTATATATATATACTTTATTTTCTGTCTTTTCGACCAGAAACTAGGCTGTGCTAGTTATAATTGTTGATTTTTGTTTCTTAGAATTCGTTTTTATTTCATTTTGTTTTATAATAAAACACATTTATGACCTTTACATATGTTGTACTTACTAGATATTTTTTAATAGTAATATTCACCATAATATCTTGTGTACATCGTCCATGTTCATATTTTTAGTATTTGCGAAAGTACCACGAATTGTTCACATTTTGCAATTTTCGAAAGTACCACACATTTTTCACATTTTGTAATTCTCGAAAGTACCACACATTTTTCACATTTCGTAATTTTCGAAAGTACCACGAATTTTTTCACATTTTATAAATTTCGAAAGTACCGCGAACTTTTCACATTTGTACAATTTTGAAAGTACCATGAATTTTTCATGATTTTTATCATTTTCGAAAGTACCACGAATTTTTCATATTTTTATTATTGTCGAAACTTCGAAAGTCCCACGAAGTTTTACATTCTTGTCATTTCGAAAGTACAACGAAAAATTGTCGAAAGTACTTCGAATTTTTTACTCTTTAAGGTTATCAAACTCGTATTTTTCAATACGTTCAGAACATTTTCTTATTATTATGTACTGAATTATGCATGACAAATAGGGCTGAAACCCTGTAATGTATTTACATGTATATCTCGTATTTTTTATATGTATTTACTGCACTTACAATATCACGTAAACATATTCTAGGTCTTTAGATTCTTGTATTTTGCTAGTCTTAAGACCATATTTAATGTAAAAAACACAACACTCGAAACATCAGTCTCGAACCGGGGCGTATTTTAGAAGCCAATTTTTTAAAGAGATTTTCAAAAAATCTTTATGCCCAAAAAGGCGTAATTACAAACCTTTTCGATCGCCAAAATCGAAAGCTAAATAAAAACACAACTAATATTTTTTCGGACGTTCTCAAACTCGACATACGGAGAAAGCAGATATAGCCATGAGGCCTTTACTATTCTATTTGATTACCGTTCAACCTTTCTATTTGACTCTTACGAATCATTTCAATGCAGATAGCCCATTACACAATGGGTCGGCGATCCAGCGAAAGAAAGAAAGGCAAGCCGCCGGAGCCACCTAAAAACACACAGAAGAAACACATACATACACACACAGATACGTCCGACACCGAATCAGACACTTCAAACACTTCTAACACTCAACAGGTAATTGTTAAAAACACACTTGGGGATTATTTAAGACTAACCCTAAACTAACACAATCCATACCTCCCAAAATTAATAATATTAACCTGAATAACACCAATAACTGTAATGAAAATAATTCTAAAAATGTAAACAACTCAAATAATTCTTCTATACATTCAACTTGCTCTTTCAACAATTCTGCCCCAAATTCGCCTTCTATTACAGTAGTTCAGAGTACCAGTAGCCCCCCAATTTATCCTTGCTATTTAAATTTAACCCCCACAACAACCACCACTACCTCCATAGTTCCAACCACTACATTTCAGGAAACGCTGATGATACACTCGCCGCCAAAGTTTACTTCCTCCTCTATTAGTTCTATACTTTTACCCAATTTCGAGCAACCCAGGCAATCTGACGACTCAGAATGTCCAACCCTTCAATCTGAAGGCTCATCACAATCTTCTATGGAGATTACCCCTTCACCTACCCCTAATGCCAATAACGTAAGCAAAAGGAAAGTTCTCTCTTCAGAGCTATCCGACCTGTCCAATAACTCCCCCGACATAGTTGACACAGATTCACGGCAAATTATTTCAAACCATACTACCCCTCGACCCTCCGCTAACCCTAATGAGATTCGAACCAGTGACTCTGCAGCACAAGTGCATGCAGCCAGCGCAACAAACTTGAGTCAAGCCATTTCTCAATTTACCAGTGCCTATGTGGACACGGTAAAATCAGCTCCAGGCCAACCCCCAAAAACAACCCCAACAAAAAGAAAAAAACTACTCAAAAAACACAAAATCTCGACATTATTGAAGTATGCCCCGAACAAACATACTCAAATATTTCACCCCCAATACCACCCTCCACCCTTTTAAACACACAATTACCAACCATTGCAAGTACGTCTCAAAACATAAACACCAACATACAGCAACCCACAAACACCATCACACAACTCATAGCACCCCGAGCACCATCCCCATACACATATATACCTTGAATCTGAACGGCACTGTCACAGCTATAAAATCAAGCCAGCTTCCAGCTTTAAATTCAACAATAACTCAGTTATTTGCTACCCGAAAAACATTCAAGATCACAATCACATTAGAAACTTATTATCTAAAAATAAAATTGAATATTACTCATACGACATAGAGAAACTAAAGCCAGTCAAAATCGTTATTAAATATATTCCCCTCGATAGTCCCACCCAGGACTTCGAGGAGGAACTGAATTTTAACGGCCTTCCGTTTATAAGAATTGCAAGGGCAATGATGAATAAAGACAAAAAATTTGCCTCTAATATACTTTTACTTGCAATACCCAAACACTCTCTTGAAACCTATAAAAAATTAACAAACTTATGCCACTATAGAATTAAAGTTTCATTATATAACAAATTTAACGTCCCACAGTGTCACAAATGCCAGCATTTCGGACACTCTTCTGAAATTTGTAATAGAATATCTAGGTGCCTTAGGTGTGGTAAAACACGCAATGGCGAATCATGCCTCGTACAAGCGTGTAAGTGCATCAATTGTGGGGGTGACCACCCCGCCAACTACAGAGGTTATCCAGCTTTCGTACAAGCTAAAATAAGATATGCTCCCAAAAAACCGGGCCCAAATACCACGACACAACCCCCAACAGCTGCACAGAAGACTAATACCAATAACAGACCACCACAGACAGTACCACCTAACATAACAGATATTAACCTGCCTCCCCTCTCGCAGGAAGCGGCAGATGCCATCACGACCTAAAATATCCTGGCCTGGCAACAGTTCCGGGCAAAGGACACTCAAAACACCCCACCAATCACAGATACACACAATGACAACACTGACAATAACCCCCTACGACACATATTTAACATGCTAAAAAATTTAAATTTAAAAAGAATCTGGGAAGAACTCAAATTGTTAATTAACAAACTCAAAAACACCCCAGACCCATTAGAAAAAATATTTACTATTCTTGAATTTTTAACTGGCATATTCTAAAGGCTAATAACAAACAATATAAACAAAAATCTCTTAATCTCTCACAATTTAACGCAAGCGGGATAATCCGACAAAAGACTGAACTCCAAACCCTACTTTATGACTAAAATTATGTTTGCTGTCTTAGTGAGACGTTTCTTAAAACTAATCACTCATTCACTATACTAGGGTATTATACAATACGCGCAAACCGGAAAACCAAGGGGAGTGGCACTGCCATTCTTATCAAGAAAGGCTTACAATTTAACCACTTAACATTACCATCACTTAACACACTAGAAGCCTGTGCAATCACTCTAAATCTCGATAATAAAAATACAATGATAGTTTCGGCATATATTAGACCTAAAAATACACTTGACCCTACTGGCCTAGATAAATTAACAATAATTAATAAATATTATATATTGCTTGGAGATTTGAATGTGAAACATGTTAGTTGGAATATATTTACCCCACTTGAAAATAAATCAGGTAATATACTACATAATTATGTAACTTATAATCCAGATACCAATCTAATTTCACCTATCGAGCCCACAAGTCCTATGCCTGCACAAACCATCATCGATATCTGTTACCAAAAAATATCAATTGGCCATATGACAGTAATGTCATTAATGCCCTAAACAGTGACCATTTTCCTGTCAAAACCACACTTACGTTAAACCATGAGCTTCTTATACTTGACAAAAAGCCGCAGGAAAAAGATTATGATTGGGACATCTTTGCGCGTCACATCTCCGACAATATATCATATAATCCCGAATGTAACAGTCAACACCAAATAGACATACTCGTGGACACTTTAAATTACATCCTAGAGGCACTAACCATCAGCCAGAAAAGAATCCCGACCACTTCCTATCGTCTTAAACTTCCACGGCAACTAGTGGACAAAATTAAAACAAAAAATCGTCTAAGAAAACAACATCACCGTACACGGTGCCCTATAATAAAAAATGAACTTAATAGACTCAAAAAAGAAATTGATTCTGAAATTAAAACATTCAGACAAAACAATTTTGTCAAACTAGTTGCCTCCCACCCCAACGATCCTCATTTTGTCCACCGCCTTCTAAATAAAAAACACACTACCCTACCCTCCCTGAAAACCCCACAGGGAGTATTAAACACTGACGCGGAAAAAGCTGAAGCCTTTGCAACACATCTATTCACAATTTTCACGTCGAATAACATCCCCGAACAAACCACTACCCTTGTAAACTTCTAACAAATTTAAATTTACAGCCTGAAACGACCCCCAACATTTCACCTTTTCGCAAATCAGAGCAGCCATAATAAAAGTACACTCTAGCAAATCGCCGGGCTTCGACAATATCCCAAATTTTGTACTCAAACACCCTCCACCAAAATCTTACCTATTCCTAACAAAACTGTTCAACGCCTGTTTACAATACACATATTATTCCACAAAATGGAGAACAGCCAAAATAGTAACCATTCCTAAACCTAATAAATGTCCTAAAAATGTCGTAAACTACAGGCCACTAAGCATTCTCCCTGCATTTGCTAAAGTGATCGATACTCTACTATTACACATTATCCAAGCCCAACTTACCGCTGCAGGATTTGAAAATATTTTTCAATTTGGCTTCAGGAAAAGCCACTCCACATCTCAGCAACTCTTCCGCGTCAGCGAAATTATTACCACCAATATTAACCGAGGTCAACTTACGGGGTTTGTCGCCCTTGACCTCGAGAGAGCCTTCGACAAAGTCTGGCACCCCGGACTGCTGTACAAACTCCTAATCTCGGGTATTTCCGCACGTATTGTGAAAACAATACAGTCCTATGTCTCCGGCAGAAAATTCCGAGTAGCAGTCAATAAGGAGTGCTCTCCAATTACATCCATATTTTCTGACGTCCCCCAAGGCTCTGCCCTGGGGCCAGTGCTACTTACGATTTATATCCACGACCTACCACCACCCCTCGACCACAGGAATACCATATGTTTGTTTGTACGCTGACGATACAGCACTAATATCTACTTCAATAAACCCCAAGGTACTTACAAATTTACTCCAATCACAGATAAATGAAATAATCGACTTTTAGGAAAGCTGGGGCCTATTGGTCAATGTAGATAAAACCCAGGCCTTGTGCTTTACTAGGCGGTTTATCACACCCTCTAATAAAATTAATATAAACAACAAAAACGTACACTGGTCAAAAACAATTAACTATTTAGGATTAACCTTAGACCGCAGGATGCACTTTATAGAGCATGTCGATAAAACTATTAAAAGTTTCTACATTAAATTGAAAAACTACTGTTATATGTTAGAAAACTCACTACCCGAAATAGCCGTCTTCATTTATAAAACATACCTAAGACCTATTATTACTTATGCATCACCTGCCTGGTACCCACTCATATCGAACACTCAACAAAAATGATTGCAAATATTACAAAATAAAGTGTAATCCAAGATGGCCGACGATGAGGATCAGTTTAATGACTCTGACGGTCAAAAGGGTGCTTTCGCATGTTGTAAGAAAAAAGGTTCTGTACTAGTGTGTATAAATTGTGCAGGGGTTTTTCACAAATCATGTGTACAAAGGAATAAGAACTATGAAATTATTAGTGACTCAGTAATTAAGAGCTGTCAATCTAACCTTAATGATGATGCACAAATTCAAGAGGATAATATAAAAGAAACAAGTAGTGAAATGCTGAAATTAAAATAGGAAAATTTAATGCTGAAAAAGCTTCTCGAAGCATCTGAAAATAAACTTCAATTGTTACAAAATAATAATAAATTATTGGAGGAGAATAAAAAACTATTAGAAGAAAAAGTTGAAGTGATAAAGAAAGAATTCGAATTAATAACAAAAAAGATAAATGAAAATATTGAAGAAAAAAATCCTAGCAAAGTAACTTATAGTATGGTTACCAGTAAACAAACAAATCCAGTTCAAAAAACCATAAATAAACATCAAGGTGGGGAAAAAACTACAGCAGCTCTGAATAACCCTAAACAAACAAGTAACATGGTGGATAAGGAAAGGCATAATAAGATGTCTATCCAACCAAGTCAAGTTAAAGAAGCTATTTTGAAAGCCCAAGCCTCGGTCAAAATGCAAGAAATTTGCAACCTTACTGATGATACTGACCACCGTATTAAAAATGATTGGGAACACCCTAGACGTAAAAAATATCGTCGCTTTGTTGTCGGTGGCAATGAAAAATAAGTGATATTCAAGCTGCACCTAAGCTGGTATCTTTACATGTGATGCGACTGAAACCCAATACAAAACCAGAAGATCTTAAAGCATTGCTTCAGACCCAATTACCGGAGGCTGTGTGTGAGCCATACAACTCAAAATTTCCCGATAGCTACTCTTCAATGAAAGTCACTATCAATCAAGATAATCTCAAAAAAGCATCGCAACGCAGCATATGGCCCAGGGGTGCTTTGGTCTCGAAGTTTTTAGCCAAAAAGAGGATGCCACAACAAGCTGTGGATCCTCCCAGTTACGTTACCTTAAGGTGAAACATTCAAACAAACAAGAGGATATAGTAAGCATCTTACATCAAAATGTTCAGTGTATTTCAAACTGTATTAACAATATAAACGTTATAGTTAGTGATTTAAATGTACACTTTGTGGCATTAACAGAACATTGGCAAACGAACAATAGTATAGGGGCATTCCAATTAGAAAACTATAAATTAATCTCTTTGTACTGCAGAACAGCTGATGCCTCACATGGGGGGGTAGCGTTATATGCTAAAAAATCATTAAACTCTATTATCCGCAATGATATAAATTCCTTAAGTGAGGACTACATTTTTGAGTGTACTGCCGCTGAATTTAAAATTAATGGCGCTGTATATGTAATATGTGTTGTGTATACACCACCAACAACCAACATTGATTGTTTTTGAAATAAATTAGATTAGATTAGAAAGAGCTACATTGGATGAAAAATCAGTTTTGGTTGCTGGGGATTTTAACTTTGACATGCAGACATCGACAAAAAACATAAAAAGTAGAAATCTAATAGTTAATCTCTTAAACTCATATAATATGCAAATCTCAACACAGGAACCCACCAGGGTTAAGCGCAATACATAATCATGTCTCGATAACATATATATTCAAAAATTTCAAAATTTTACCACAAAAATTATCAATACCAATATTTCTGATCACTACGCGCAAAAACTCGATATCTATTGTGGTAACAATAGTAAAACAAAGCCTACTTATGAATATAATCGCATATACAGTGAATTCAACTACCAAAATTTCCTTAATGAGGAAACGTGGTTGTAAGTATACGAAGCTAGCTCTGTTGATGAAAAATAAAACAATTTTATTACCATACTTTTAGAACATTACAATAATTCATTCCCTCTGAGAAAAGTAGAAATCTCAGCAAAAAAGAAACCAAAATGGATAACAAAAAATGTTCTCGATGCTAAAGAAACGTTAAAATTTCTGTCGGAATTATACCAACATGATAGATTAGAGAAATCAGTATATACTGAGTATAAAATTTTTTATACAAACCTGCTCATGACCGAGAAAAGGAAATACTATGGACAAAAAATAATCAATTCAGATAATTAATCGAAAACGGTATGGAATATTATAAATGCTGAAAACAACAAAATCAGTCCCAAAAATAATCAATTTGAGGGAATTGTTATAAATAACAAAACCATTACATCGCCTTTAGAAGCAAGTAATGCATTTAATAATTTTTTCATCACAGCAGAACCTAATCTTGTTCGCAATAATCCAGTAAACCCCAATTTAGAGCATATATTGGTAAATGCAGACTCAATATATCTGTCAGAAGTAACGCAAAATGAAGTGTTGGAAATGATAAATAATCTAAAAAATAAAGCATCTGCTGGAGATGATAATATCTCCACTATATTATTGAAAAAAATCAGCCTCTTCATACTTGAACCATTGACATACATTATTAATGATTCCCTGTCAAAAGGTGTCTTTCCAGAAAAACTAAAAGTTGCAGTCGCTAAACCAATATATAAAAAAGGAGACCCACTACAAATGGAAAATCATAAACCTATAAGCATGCTATCGAGCTTCTCTAAAGTATTTGAAATAACCATGAGTACAAGATTGCTATCCTTCCTTAACCTTCACAAAATTATATCTACTAATCAACATGGCTTTCAAAGGCGCAAATCAACAACGTCTGCAATTTTCAATTTTGTTGAAAAAACTCTGAAATTATTGGATGAAGGATACCTTGCTCTTGGCATTTTTCTGGATCTCTCGAGGGCTTTTGACTGTGAGAATCAGGACATACTCTTAAATAAGCTGGAGAAAATGGGTATACGAGGACAAGCACATGACTGGTTTAAGTCCTACCTTAAAGGACGTCTTCAAAAAGTAAACATTAAAGACAATGGTACCGACTGCTATTCAGAACTAAAGGGCATAACTATGGGAGTTCCACAGAGTAGTGTACTTGGCCCAATTTTATTCATATTATATATAAACGACCTATCAACGGTAATAACAGATGACACAATTAGTCTGACGAAATACGCAGACGATACAATTGTTTTAATTTGTGAAAAAACTTTCACCGTACTAGAAGATAAGACACTGGCGAGTATCCCACTAATCTCAGATTGGTTTTATAATAATTCATTATTGTTAAATATGAACAAAACCAATTGTATACTTTTTAGGCACAGTAGAAATTATAGTACCTTGTTAACAGCTTATTTTGGTAATTTTTATTCGTTAATGACCTATGGAATAATCTTTTGGTGTGGCTCGCACAGTCAAGAGGTTTTTAAGATCCAGAAAAGAGTAATCAGGATAATGACAGGACGCAGAATAAGCGACTCATGTCGTGGGCTATTCAGAACACTTAACGTATTGACTGTGACAGGGGCATATGTATACGAAAGTCTGTGTTTTGTCTATATGAACAGAGACATCTTTAAAGATGCCCTCATAGAACATCAACATCACACAAGGTATAAAGATAACTTCTGCTACCCACTTCATAAGAGTACCTTACTTGAAAAGGGCTGTTATTATGTGTATGCAATGGTATAATTGCTTACCCAGACACATGAAAGAAATAAAAAGTTTACACTCTTTTAAAAAAACAATCAAGAAAGTATTAATACAGTTAGAACCATATAGCACGGATGAAATAAATATGGCTGCCTTCCTGTGAAGTATTCGGCAGTTCTGATGTACGAAACTTCTTTTATTCTGTGCTAATTTGATACCTCACATTAATGGTAGTATCAAGGCGATTTTAATTGTGTATTGTTCTTTTTGCTATTTTACTATTTACTTGTTATTATATTTTTATTATTTTTTTACTACTGTGATTTGTAACTCACTGACTTAACAATACAATGAATGTTGTCCCTAGTACGAAAAAATAAATCTAATCTAATCTAATCTAAAATCCTCAGACTAAGTGCAAACCTTCCTAGAATAACAAACATCAGAAATACACATAATATCACTGGTACCCCATTACCATCAAAACATATTTTGCAAAAACTTATCCCTGATTTTGCGAACACACTTATTCAATTAAATAACCCTACATTAATAGATGCTCTCACCCCTAAATTTCAAAATGCCCCGAAACATCCATCTATAAATTATATATACACACCTACTCCCGATTAATATACCTCACTAACTTGATTTTTTAGAAAAAAATCCTAAACATAGTACAAAACAATACTTCATAACACAAAAATACAAAAAAAACACAAACATACAAAAAAATACAAAAGAAAAAACCACAAAAAAACAAAAAACAAAAAAAAACACTTAAAAAATACTCAAAACACAAAATACAAAAAAAACATTACTATTAAAACATTTAACATCTTAAATAAAAACAAGAAGATCCGATGAAAAAGAGCCATACATCGTAACACTACTAACAACAGTGTAAAAAAGACGCCAACAACACTAGAACAGATGTACACGCATTTACCCCATAAACTAACACTAACCTACAATAATAACTAACCCCAAGTGTGACAATACCTACACCTACGAAAATCTACAAGAAGAATCATTCAAGCCAACGAGCAGTTCAGCCCACATAAGGGCAAGTTCACGAACAAAAGTAATTATAAGCCACGGTAAGCGCCAACGAGGCGGAGACCCAATGGCATCCCGACGAGGAGCCCAACTAAGGATGATGAATGCAGGAAATCCTATGCTAAGATGTAGCCTCCCTGTACAAATTAAAATTATTTTTCGTACCTGTCTTAGCGCGTCAATCTATTTTATTATTAATTACTCCTCGAAACCGCCGTCGCGCATGCAGACAAAGAACAATCAGATCTAATACGTTATTCATAATAATATTGCACCACTTCGTACAAGAACAAGCCCATAGAATCGCCGGCACCTGTGACCATCAATGTCTCGATTTTACAAGAAGTAACTATTCATATAGTTGACAACCCTTTGTATAACAAAGAAACATTCGCCGCCGCTCTTAATAAATTAATTACTAACATCTTCGGAAAAACATATTTTTCAAAGCCACGTATCGACTATCCTTTGTCGCATTCAATAAAAGCAATAAATCGATATCAATAAATCGACCACTGACGTGGAAAAAATAGATTTTTCAAAGAAGCAAAGAAACTCAATGCACCCTTGTTAAAATTTTATATAAAAACTCGGCCGCCCTATTCCCCAGGCAGTTAGTTAAAAATTAGTATTCAGTATCAGTTCAGTGCCAACACCAGTCTACTAACAGTTTAAGTGCGTGGCGACCGACCCCCGAAGTAAGGCAGGACTCCGCGTTAAATGAAAACTATATCGGTAATAAACCCCATCGAAAGTGCATTCATGAGGGTGAATTGAATGAATATCAAGCAATTCTAAGAATAGTCATGCAGGGACCTAAAAGACCTTTCAAACCAGGGTTCGCTGAACTATCCCACAATTTACAATTACTTGTTTAGGTAAAATAACATTTGTGCTTTCAGAAGATGCATACTTTCAACATTTGTACAAAAATTAAGGGAGTCAATAATCAGATTTTAAACTAGAAATAACTTTCATAATTCTGAATATTTATATTCCATTTTAAACTTACCCAACGCGTATAATTTTTTGCATACCTTTAAGTATACGTGTGACTGTGAAAACTCATACATTTATTTAAATGTTTTCTTTTAAGATAACCATGGATTTTCTCTTCAAAGTTTGGAGCTGCAATAAGGGTAATAAAACCTTTATCCCGTTAAGTGATACTGATATCTACAACATTCTGGTTATTAAAGGTTTATTTCATTCCATATTTATGTACAAAACATTATTAAATAATTTTGCATTCTAGCTTCTGAAAAATTAAAAATTGACGGAAGCAGAATTGTCCTGAAAAAAGATGGGATAGTCATAGATGACGACACTATTTTAAAATTGTTGAGCAAAGAAACTATAATTTTGCTAACTAAAGAAAAAGATTGGAAACCTGCTCAGGATACCTCATTTTCAACCTATACTGCATCAGTGAGTTCTCCATCATCAAGTGCTTCCTCATCAGTGCTTTCCAATAATTTACCGCCAAATAGAGAAACTGCGAGTCCCAAACTTTCTCAGACTACATGGGAGGAATTTCAAGTTCCTTGATTTCAATTGAATAAGTCGGTGATAGAAGACTGCGAACAGGGCAACCGGAGTTCAGATTGCATCACCAAAGTTGTGAGTGTGACTGTGGATGCAGTGAGAGAAATAAGAAAATTTTCGAGTGTAAACACATACAAGAATATAGCTAAAACAACTATCTCTAAATACCACAAACAGTTCAAAGCCATTGATGATGATGATGATGGGGTGGTAATTGGAGAGGGGACTTATAGCCTTACAAGCAAGTTGGTTGATCGATGATTATTTAAACCGGGCACATAAGAGACCTTCCAATACTGTTCACATGGAAGTTCCACCAAGCATGTGAAAAAGTATTTTAAGTGCAAAAGCAGGTAATTTTGTAAAGAGTAACAATTAATAGTTTATTTATTACTTTTTCACATTGGGTGTTCCAATTGGCAACCCCAACTAGAAACTCAACAACCTGAAACACTTATGGAAAAAAAAGATTCCTCAATGATGTGGACAAGAATTTCACTACAAATGAAGAAATAGAAAAATGCTCTGTCACACATATGGATTTTTAAATAATGAACCACACACAATTCACGAAACTAAAAAAGAACGACCGTTCTGCTGCAAAAGAAGCTGTTTTTATTCACTTCGAAAAATTGATGTCGCAAAAATTTACTGACCTGGAGAGTAAGTTTATGCAGAAAGAGGCAAATATTTTTAAGTTGGCGATTCAAAGCAAATTTACAAAGATAAAATGTGTTCCTGATGAAGAGGATGAAAAACATCTACAATGTTTGCAAATTGTGGGAAACTTCTTCAAAGAAGATTTGCAACTATTTATTTTCAAGATGGAAGAGGTAAGTAATACATAGAAAAGTGGTAAAGGTTCTAATGACACTTCTTGTTGGCAGGCTGACGATGTACCATCACCTCAAATTAACTTACCGTGTATTATCATTAAAACTAGTAAGTATATAGCTTTATACAGTAGACGCAAAAGTTCTTCGATCATAGGATCTACCAGGCGAATTTACAACGAATGGTATATTATAAATGCATATGCATGCGTAACTAGTAATCGACTCGCCGCAATATCACATCACATCAAACTCGTACTCAAGCTAGCACTATTTGAGAACTGAAAGAGTGACCTTGCGTTAAATTAATTCTTAAAAATGTTTGAAACGGCCGAAAAAGTTCAGATGGTTAAGTGGTACCATCAAGGAAAGTCAAGGCGTCAAATTAAAAACGCATTTAATGGTGCATTTCCCGGCCGACCTTCACCTGCATTATCCACAATTCATAATATTCACAATTTTGAAACACATGGTTGTGTTGATTATAAACAACATAAAATATAGATTCCTCCCAATGCAGCCCGAGATAAAAGAGATATTATGATTTGTGCACTGGCAACCAACAACCCGGTACTTACTATTTACCAAATTGCTGCTGAAGTAGGTTCTACATCATCAACGTTTAGGTTGGTTTAAAAAAAATGGGTACAAATCATACAAGATTCGGAAAACTCATGAAATTTTTGAGACGGAATATCAGAAGAATGGAATTTTGTGAGCAATTAATGGAAAAGGCGAATGCGGATGAACATTTTCTTAGAAACATTGTTTTTACCGATGAATCAACTTTTCCATTAATTGGTAAACATAATTCTACTCGGACACGATATTGGTCGCGAGAAAATTTACATAGTTTTACGAACTTCGCACTCAGTATCCTCAAAAACGAAATGTTTGGGTCGGTATACTGGGTGAACATATTATTGGACCATCTTGTGTCGATGGCACCGTAAATGGCCAAAAATATTTGGATTTGTTTCAACAGCAAATTGTCACTAGGATTCAGGAACTAGCAGGTGCTAGGTTTAATGAAATTTGGTTCCAACAAGATGGTGGCCCTCCCCATAATAGAGTTATCGTTCGGCAATATTTGGAGGAAACATTTCCGAATAGACTTGGTAATAGCATGGTAATATCTTATGGCCAGCTAGGTCATCAAATCTTGCGCCTTGTGACTTTTTCTTGTGGGGCTACTTAAAATCAAAAATTTAGAGTTTTCAGGAAAACAGGCCCAACAATTTGCAGGAACTTCAATTAAATATTGAAAACGCCTGCTTAACTGTTACCCCTGTTATGTTGGGTAATATTCGCCAAGGATTTTATAATCGTTGGGGATATTGCTCAGCTCAGCTGGGAAGTCCATTTGAACATTTATTACCTTAAACTTGTTAGGTGTAAGTAATCGGTGTACTCGGAGGTATGAAGCCTATGCTGCTCTCAGGATTGAAGATCATACCGGCCTGTCAGAAGTCTGCTGATTGGTTGGTAGGCCAAATGCAGAAGACAGTCATCTTGGGGTCCCTTCCCCTGCTTAGAGCACGATTCTGGAATCTACAGTCACTAACCCTGCGGGATGTGGGGAGTGGCTACGGATATATTGCTGGCGCTCTTTCTGTGTGATGTCGGAGGCCACGGAAGACTGTCCAGCGTCGGAAAACCGAAAATAATAATAATAATAATAATAATAGACGACAAAAATATGAGACTGACTATTGAAAATTCCTTTCTCAACCGGGTAGTCAAGGTGCTAAAAACAGAATTATATTCGAAAGCCAAAATAGAGGCGATCAATGCATGGGCAATGCCTGTTGTAACATATACGTTTGGGATCCTGAAGTGGACTGCTACTGATCTAGATCGTCTCAATCGCAATGTCAGAAACGCTTTTGCCAAGTTCCGAATGCATCATCCACATTCGTCTACTTGCAGGTTATACTTACCAAGACATAGGGGTGGTAGAGGAGTGCAAGACCTGAACGCACAACATCTTAAACAAATAAAGCTACTGCGCAATCACTTCCTCAACAAGCAAGACCCTATCCATGCAGCAATCGTACGATGTGATAACAACCTCTCACCACTCTCCTTAGCTGAAAACCGAGCTATTGAAGCGCCCCGATCAATAAGACAAATCGAGGAAGAGTGGGCAGGTAAGGCGCTACATGGCCGATATGCTTCAGACCTAAACAGTGCCGAGGTAGATAAGAGGCTATCCACAAAGTACTTGGCTGATGGGCAATTGCAAGCTGAAACGGAAGGGTTCATAGAAGCGATACAGGACCAAGTGGTGCCTACCAGAAACCACAGAAAGTACATCCACAAAGAAAATATACCATCAGATAAATGCAGATTATGCTCCACAACAACAGAGTCAATTCAACACCTTTCTGCCGGCTGCACTTACCTTGCCCCAAAAGACTACTTGGACAGGCATAATAAAGTTGCTGGAATAGTCCATCAAGCAATCTGTAAACGAAAAGAATTAGTACAAAGCATCACACCGTATTACAAATACTCACCTTGTCAGATCCTTGAGAACTGTGATATTAAAGTGTACTGGGACACGCCGATTATAACAGATAGAGAGGTACCACATAACAGGCCTGATATTTTAGTAATCCACAAGAAGGATAAGTGGGCTCAAATTATAGATGTAACGATTCCACTTGACAACAACATCAAGACAGCAAGGAATGGAAAACTACTAAAGTACCAGGACCTGGCTTATGAACTAAAACATATATACCAGCTTAATACTGTAACTATTCTACCTGTTATCATAACAACCAACGGATTAGTGGATAAATACCTACCTGGTAATCTAGAAAAAATGGGACTATCAGACTGGGAAAAAATAATCAACGTATCACAAAAATCTGTCATACTATCGACATGTCGCACTATCCGCCGTGTGTTAGCCACTGACGGACACGTTGGCCTCTAGGGGCCCCGTGTCTGACAGGAGTCATGCTACCAACGTAAGTTGTGGTAAAAAAAAAAAAAAAAAAAAAAATAATAATAATAATAATAATAATAATAATAATATATTGAGTCCGTTGTGGGGAATGAGCAGTGCCTAATTTACTGGAACTACTCATTTCCTACCGTCAGGCAAATACAAGCTAATAAGCCTGATGTAGTGCTCCTCGACCGCCAACTCAAGACAATGTTTGTTATTGAATTCTCCGCCCCAGCGGAGACAAACATTGTTTTGAAAGAGGAGGAAAAACGGACTAAATATCGAGATCTTCTCTTCGAACTCCGCAGACTTTATCCAGATCACACAGTTAAACTAGTGGTACTAATAATAGGATCCCTCGGTGGTGTGAGGCACACACTGCTTTCGGCATTGAGAACAATACCGGCCTGCCGAAACTCGGCAGAAATCTTAGCCGGAAGCATGCAGAAGGCCGTTATCCTTGGTTCGTTACGTCTACTCAGGGCACATGATTCGCGGACCCAGTGATCACTGACTCTACGGCGTAGAGAGTGGTCTCTGGTACTGCCAGCGTACCCTCTCTGGTAGCATCGGAGACAGAGAGAAGGGCGACTGGATTTTAAGTAAAAAAAAAAAAAATAATAATAATAATAATAATAATAATGTTCTTATAGGGGTAAATGGCGAACATTAAGGACAGCAGATTACAGTTACCACAGAAAATCGTCGATAAAATCAAACCATCGATGATGGAGCTGGGGCTGAACCCAAGGCTTCAGAATTTTCGGATGAACGGTTAGTACAACCCCAAGTTAGTGATTTTCAAAAGTGCTCTGGTCAGCTTGTCTATTTATTAAATGTATTTACGTCTGTAGAAAATTTCGTAAAATCTATAAAAGCAAACGAACTCATAGATGAATATATAACAACAATAAAAATGGTAAACGTAGTGACATGTGCGAGAGACGCATGCGAAAATGTAATACAACAATGTAGTAAATATTTGTCTTCGTTTGACGAAAAACTTTTAAATTTAAAAGTTGATAACCGGCATGATGAAAATGAGGTTGTTGTGCATGATCCTGGTTTAAGGCAAGAAATTATAAGTAATCAACAAAGAGAATTTTTAATAAATCTAGGGCCACACCAACCGCTTTTATCATCATTTCCTAGCGACGGTAGAAACAGGTTTCACTTACAATGGTATACTCAATTTAAAGTTCTGGAATACAGCACTACAAAGGACGCTGCTTTCTGTTTTGTTTGTTGCTTGTTTCCGAGAGGACCTGGCAGAGAGAAGACTGAAAATTCGTGGATTAAAGACGGCGTCACAAACTGAGGCAAAATGAAAAAGTAGTGGTGATTCAAAATTAGGAAAATTAGCCATGCATTTTTCATCGAAGGCTCACAAAGCTGCTCTCTACAACTATTCTAATTTCTTAATCAAATCTGGACGAATTGACGTTATTTTAGATAAAAATATGCGCAATATTCTTATAGAAGAAAACCGAATCTTAAATTATAACAGCAATCGTGAAAATATTATTTGATGTAGCTAGAACTTTAGGTAGGCAGGGTATAGCATTTCAGGGCAATACTGAAGAAGATGAAAATTTGTACAAATTGTTAATCTCATGGCAAGACATAACAGTTTGTTAAAAAAATGGTTAGATGATGTTTCATTGCGTTCTTATCATGTTACCTACTTAAGTTCAAAGTCACAAAACGAATTTATAGATTTATTAGGACAAGAAATAAAATTAAAAGTGGTTAATGAGGTAAACACTTCTCAATTTTTTACAATAATGGCAGATCATACACCAGATGCCTCTCATAAAGATATTCTTTCTATAGTACTTAGAACTGTGAACAACCACGGAGTCCAAAAAGAAAGATTGCTTTGTGTTGTAGAATCTGTTGACAAAACGGGGGCTGGAATAGCCCAACAAATAATAGATACCCTAAATAGTTACCATATTGATCTATCTAAATTAGCCTTTCAGTCATACGATTTTGCTTCTGCTATGTCTGGAAAGTTCAATGGCACTCAGAGGAATATTTCAGATTTACTAGGCCGAGAAATTGCATATGTTCCATGCCAAGCACATCGAACTAACACCGCTATGGAACATTGTTCTAAAGCTAGTAGATTAGTGACTGACATGTTTAATGTTTTAGAGGAACTCTATGTTTTCTTTAGTTCAAGTACAAAAAGGTATCAAACGCTAAAAGTTAGTTTAGAACAAATAGAAAATTCCCTTTCTTTAAAAAATCTTTCTAAAACTAGATGGACCGCGCGTGCAGAAACTTTAAATGCTGTAAACATTTCAATGGAAATTATTTTAAAGACTTTAGATGATATTTCTACAAATATGAAAGTCGACAGCAGCACTAAAGGAAAAGCATATGGTCTGTTTAAACGCATTTTAAATTTTGATTTTATTTGCTGCTTACTGTTTTAAAAACTGTATTTTTTAAGATGAAAATTGTTACCGAAATCCTCGAATCCAACAACTTAAATGTTATTGATGCCTTTTCTATTATAAATAGTACAAAAATTACCTTACAAACCATTAGGTCAAGTCCCGATGAAGCTACTAACCTAATTGAAGCCTCCACATTGTTTGCCACATCATTACATGTCAATCCAGAAGAGGATTTTAAAAGGTACCATAGACGGAGAGTTATTCCAAAAAGATTTGACCAACAAATGAAAATGCCAGCCACATGGATATAAACGAATTTTATCGCCACGAGTTTTTTCAAGTTGTAGATATCCTCATCAGTTTTTTGGAAAAAAAATTATCTGAAGTACTGAAAATTATACAACCTTTTGTAACAATATTTTCTTTCCCATTATCCAAAACACCCATTATGGACAATAAAAATATTGAGGATGCGATATTATTATATCCTTGCAATAAACCGGATTCTACTAGTTTACAGGGTGAACTAGAGGTGTTTTTTGATATTTGTATAGAAAAAGGGGCTGCTTGCATGGAGGATGTAATGCAAATTGCCATCAAACAAAGGGATGCTTTAAAAGAAAGTTTTCTTTTCTGTCAACTTATCTATACCGCTGCGTATTCAGTTGCAAGAAACGAGCGTACCTTAAGCACCTTAAAATTTGTCAAAAATGAGCTACGTACCACCATGGCATATAATCGGCTAGATTCTTTAATTAGCCTGAAAAGCGAACGCGATATAACAGATAGCATAGAGTTGACAGATGTGATTAATGCTTGGACCAAATTAAAAAAGAGGAGATTGAGGGACTGAGGGTACTAACTAAATAAGTACTGAGTTTGAGTTTAAAAGAGTTTTTTTATAATAATAAGGTATCTTCTTCACTTTGTACTTAGAACTATGTACTTATTTCAAAAGAAGTTGTATTTGTTATGGATTTGTAGATATAATATTGTCAGGTGTTTCGTATATTTCATTGTTCCGTATGTTTATGTGAAAAACAAAAAAAGTCATTCGATGTATTTTCTTCCGCAGAAACAAAAAATTATTATAATCGAAAATAAAAAAATTAAAAACAAAGGAGTTATAACACAAGAACAGCATATTTTATTTTATATTTGTTTTTTTTATAACTTTTAGATTTGGCAGAAAAAATATATCAAATTGCTATTTTAGTCTTTATTACAAACGTTTCTATCGCCTGAAAAATGGCCTTATTCCATCTTGGTTAGAGTACCTTGTACAGTTGTACATTGCACACAGTGACTTGAATTTGAATTCGATTTAAATTTTTTAGTTTTAGTAGCGTTTCGTGAAAAAGAAGTATTTTATTGAAATGATGCAGTGTAAAGTATCTATTATTAATAATAATAATTATGCTTATAAAAAATCAGTTGTTTTTTTTTTCATCTTATGATTATCTTCCTATTTCGTAGTTTTAAATCTAGCTATTTTGCAAACCACTGAAATTATTAAGTGAAAATTCATAGTAATGGGTTCCACTTAGGTACTCTTATAGCTTTTTTAAATATACGTTCTAAGAAAAAAAGTTATGGGCAAAAATAATAAATATTTCCCTATCGGATGTCTCTTTCTAGGGAATGGCCACCTTAAGAAGGTAAGAGTAATGTCACGCAATTCTAATTATTTAGAAATTTGGTGCCATCGTTATAATTATAGCTTTCTCCTTTAATGATAACTAAATAGTTTATAAATATAGGTCGTTTAGTTTTTAAGGTAAGAATATACTTTTCGTTCGTTGAGTAATGTTACTTTTAACTCTGTAAATTTATAGCAAAACTGCAGAATAAAATTTGTAACTTTTTTCTGTTTTTTAAAAAGCTCTCTCTAACAAATAGATCTTTAATTAGTAGTAATTTTTCACAAGCACTTATGTAATGGCAAGTTTATCTGTTTATAAAGACTGTATGCAGGTGTTTACTAAGTTTGTAAATTTTAAGATGCATTTGTTCCGTCTTCACTATGAAAATTATCGTATAGAAGTATATAGAGCATCGATTTGGTACCGTTGTAATCTGCTCATTTCAGTGCATACTTTTAAAGGAATTATTGGCTCATATGTCCTTACACATAAAAAGTGGCGTTCGCGTTACATGTCCATATACTAATTTCATTAATAACAATTTAAAACAACATTATTTTAACATCAAGTAATCGCAATATTTTGATCATTTTTCGTAACTCTGTACATAAACTTCTATTTTGATTACTAATACATATATCTAGCTTTTCACGCAGTTTCTTCATTATTCCTCATAAGATAGATTTTCTTTTCAAAGTATGGAATAGTACGTCAAATTGATGTTTAAAGGTTTGCATTAAAAATGTTTTTACAAAAATATATCTATTTTAATAATTTCAGTCATAATTTCAGCTTCAGAGATATTAAAAGTTGATGGTAGTAAATTGGTACTAGAATCTGATGGGACTCCAGTAGACGATGAAAGAGTGCTGAAAATGTTAACCAAAGAAACATTCTTACTCTTAACGAAGAACGAAGTATGGCAGCTCATTCACTAGTCTACGTGCTCGACCGAAACCGTAGTAAGTTCCCCCTCAGCATCAATATGGTATGAATATCCCGGAATTCAGTTAAGGTGACCATTTCCTAGAAAGAGACATCCCATAGAGAAATATTTATTATTTTTGGCCATAACTTTTCTTTAGTACGTATATTTAAAAAAACTAAGAGACTACCTAGGTAGAACCGTGAAAAGACTATTGCTATGAATTTTTATTCAATAACTCCAGTCGTTTCCAAAGTAGTTAAATTTAAAACTACGAAATAGCAAGATTTGCATAATCTCTAAATTTAAATCTAACTATTTTGCAAACCACTGAAATTATTGAGTGAATATTAGTAATAGTAATAGTCTTGTTATAGTTCTACTTAGGTAGTCTTATAGTTTTTTTAAATATACGTACTGAGAAAAAAAAGTTATGGCCAGAAATAATAAATATTTCCCTATCGGATGTCTCTTTCTAGGGAATGGCCACCTTAATATTGAGTTGGAAACTGGTGGTGAAAGCACAAGAGTGTCTCAAAATGGGAGGAACTTAAAATTCCACTGAATCTAGTAAATAAATCTGTAATAGAAGACTGTGAAGCCGGCAACAGAAATGTGGACTGTATCAACAAAATAGTCGCGGTAACTGTGGATATGGTCAGAGAAATAAAAGAATACGTCAGTACAAAAACCATTAAGACGTTAGCCAAAAAAAATTATAAACAAGTATCCCAAGCAATTCCAAGGTGTAGATGTAGCACTTAACTAAATCAAATTGGTTCACACAAGGACATTATTTAGAACAGTGCAAGTTATATAATTGCACTTATAGTATAATTTGTTAAAGTTTGGGTTAGCTTTAGTAATTTTTTAAAAAGAAGTAACAGTTATTTTTCTGTTTTATGTGAATGCGCTTAAGGTTAGGCAACACTAAAACTGCAGTAATTTATTTTGCGACGGTTAGAATACATTTGTTTATTGTTCTTTAATTTTCTTTGATAATATAAAAAGCAAATACTTTATTACTTTTATACAAGCTAATAATATTTTTACCTTATTTCTATCCATTAGGTTAAATATATTATTGCAATATGTATACCGGTTGTCTCCCTGGGTAACTATTTTATTTCATTTTCACATTGTATTTTTCTTTTAGTCTATTTAGCTCATAGATTTTATCATTTAATTATTTTCATTAGTCCAGTCAACTTTTTCAATTTTAGGTGCTTTGAAATACCATTGAATACTGTTGTAGTGATTTATTTGAAACTTAGTAATAAACTTTCATTTAGTCTTCTAAAGTAATCCTGACATTTTTTTGTGTGTAATCTATGCTTAGTAAATTGAGAGATTGTTGAGATCTTTCAAGGGTATTTGCAGGGGTTTAATTTAGGTACTTGGTGCCCATTATTCAAAGAAACTTTTTGTGTACACCGCCCGTCTCCACTGATAGTTTGGCCAGTAGATACTCGACTGACAACTGACAGTTGCTTTACTGTTACCTAAGAGGCAACATTGTTTATAGTTGTTTGCTCGAGGAGCTTGAGGAATTTGCCTTTCTTATGAGAAATTAAAAAAGATGAGAAATTGAACTTTCAGAAAAAAGTTTCCTATAAAAGTATTAAATTTTTTCTGGAATATGAACCTGAACTATAAAGTATAGGTTCCCATTATAAAAATCAAAGTTATCTCATAAAAAACCCATAAAGATTAAAAACCCATTGCATCATCTGATATCCCCTTAAAACCCTATAACATTGATCTGAAACTTTTTTCCAAAAATCCCTACGTATGTTTAGATACTAGAAGAGTAATATGTTTATATAGTTGCTCTTTTGGGTTAAAGGCTTTTTTAGGGAATTTTAAAATTCAATATTTTCACTGAAGGGATCTTTTCTAAAATCAATTCCGAGTATTAAAACAAAACTTATTTGGTAAGGAATTCGCATCGGAAAGTTGAAATGTCCAAAGAAAGTCCACCATTGTGCGTCGACCGTCGGGTGACTGTCGATCTTTTTCGACATAATGACTGGATTATTATGTTAGGTGTTTTCTTTCTACCAGTGAATTGAGCTAAACTTAAGAAATCTAACTTAGTAGGGCGTTCTATTTGATCTTCTTATCTTAGATTAGCTCAGTTGAATACCTCTCCCCTTGCCTACGCCAAGTCTACTAAATTTCTTTCTAAACTTTAGACATTTGTTTGTTGATTTGAAAGTGACAATTGGTAAATAAACATAAATGTCTAAAATATTTAGGTTATGTTCTGATTAGTATTATCATCAGGGCTCGCCTGTGATTAAAAAGTAAAATTTATAAATAAAAATGTTTATAATGCTGATAGATGCAGTGAGCAATAAGCAATACGCAGTGGATGTGATTATAGAAGAGGCTAGAACGGTCGAACGTAAGTTTTAATAGGAAATACATTTTTGGTATAGGGGAGGATGGTGTATAGTGGGACATGGTGTATATTGGACAAATGTCTAGCCGTCACTCCGGAGCACTCACGAAAGCATACGAAGACGAGTGAGTTCTCCGAGTGTGACGTTTATTTTAGGCTATTTGTTTTGTCTACGCATTACACTCGGAGAACAGACTTTTATAACCTTACTTTCTATCGTTTGTTTTCATTAGTTAAGTTTGCAAAAATGGGTGACTGTGCGATAAAGTGCAATATTTGTTTAAAACAATTTACATTAAAGTGCAATTTGTCTAAACACTCAAAGGAAGTTCATATTGAAACAATTCAATTTACTTGTTTTGAATGTGGCGAGAACTTTATAAAGAAATTTAATTTAACTCGCCACATTAGTAGAAAACATACGGCTGTTAACAAAACTTTACCTCAGATTAAATGTGTAATGTGCAGTTATCATTGCGAGAAAAAAAATATGATAGATCATTATCATTCTGTTCATGTATCGGATAAAACAGACTAACACCGCAGTTACTCATTATTACCGATGTCACCATGATGGGTTGTACAGAAAGTCTGGAAAAAAATATTCGGCATTTAAAGTTGTTAGGCAGTAATAAAATAAATGGTTACTGCCCGGCTAAATTAAATGTATGTGAGAACAGAGAAACTGGATACATTTAAGTCAATTTTACAAGTACTCATGTAGGTTATGGAATGGATCTTGGGAGAATGACACTTTCCAAAAGCGAACAAGAAGAAATCGCTGCAAAAATAAGCCAAAAAATTCCATTTGATGAAATTTTAAATACGGTAAGAGATAGCATATCCGGAGATACTTTAGAACGGATCCAGAAAGTTGCCAATAATGCCACAAAAAACTTCATATCGACAAAAAAGATAGTTGATAATAATGTGGTTTTTGATGAAGCATAATTTTAGAAATATTCTATAATGAATACATATTTTTAATTTTGTTTTAAATACAAGAAATACAGTTTTGTTCTGTGATAATTTTTTATGTTATTAACCCAATTTCCCGCTCCGAGGTGATGTTAACATTATACTACTAGTTGCTGTCACACTCGGAGAACGCAGTTGACTTCGGCTGCTTTCGTGAGTGCGGCTAGACGTTTGTGTATATTGGGACTTGGATTCAGTGCACCATCTATATGACAGAAGATGAAATATTCATGCCTCTCGGTAGACTACACTGCAGTATCGTGATTTTAAACTATCGTTTGTTTCATTACCGACAGAAACATTTTCACAACAGTAATTAACATGGCCGTGCATGCTGAAAGTTATTAATTGCTTGTGTGATTTTTTTAGTGTCATTTGGTTATTTCTCTACAGATTATTTTAAGAATTATAGCAATTGTGGAAACGTTATTAAAGATATGTACAAATTAAAAAATGGTTTCATAAACAATTCTTTGTTTGGTTATTTAAAATGTTGTTTAGGTGCTCGTGGTACTTAGTGGGACAAAATAGATGATACAAAGTGAGACGGTCCCTTTATATACCATCAAGTTGTCCCTTTATATACCAAATTAGTATAATTGAAAAAATAGGTACGTATTTTGTTATACATGCGTAAAGTCAGTAGAAAAGTCGAAAAAATGAAGATAAAAAGGAGTAAGATATTTCATGAGAACTATAAGGAAAATATGAAAAGCGCTGTAGAAAAAGTTATCGCCGGTGAAATGGAGTTAAGACAAGCAGCAGAAACTTACGGTTTAAGCAAGTCTGCGTTACATCGCATCGTTTCCAAATACAGAAAAACCAACGAAGAAGACCAATTAGGATTTACTTTTGAACGGAAACATGGCTTTCGCCAGATATTTAATGATGCAGAGGAGAAAATGCTGGCAGAGTATTTAGTCAAAGCCTGTCAGATGTGCTATGGGCTCACGGTAAAAGGCACATGTGAATTTGCTTACAATTTTGCAATGGCAAACGACAAAGTTGTAGTCATATAACATGGGTTGCCCAACGCCTAATACTGGATCATGACCCTTAATCACATCTACATAAAGGCGACATTTTTAAGACCGATTGCATAGCACAGTTTTATTTTATTTTCTCCCTTAGAAGAAATATTTAAGAAATTCCAGTTACCACTCGTCATGTACAAAGAATACTAGAATATATACAAGTATAATGCATTGCAGAAACTTGACTATTAATATATAAAAATAGACCTTCAATCACATAACTGATAGGAGGGGTGGTTTAATGTTTATACAGCAAACTTCAGATTATTACGTTTCCTATATGTGTCAAATTAGAATTGTAACCGAACTATTTGGTGATTTTACTGAAGTTTGTCGTTTCATCCTTTTGTTTAAATTTAATTTAAGATCTTTGGTTAATTTTATTGTATGATGGAATCAACCAGTGTTAAATTGCCCATTGTCACTTACAAAAAGTATTTATACTGCAAAAATCGGCGGTAAGAAGTATAGCTGGTGCTAAATGGGATGAAAGTTGTAGACCCCTTTTTACATCTTTAAAAATAATGTCTGTTTTTTCTATAATAGCATTTTTTAATATTCTAATTGTTAAACAAAATTTGGATAAATATCTTACATTCGCTGACGTTCATCAACATGATACCAGAAATAAGAACAACTTAGTAACACCCCAAAATAGACTGCAGATAAGCAATAACATCGGAGTTATAATGCTAAATGTTTTACCAATGACATTTCGTAATCTGCCACTGCATGTGTTTAAAAAAAGATTAAAAACGATTCTAACTGAGAATTGTTTATACAACACTGAAGAATTTTACCAGGTTGTGAATCAAAATGGAAGCAATTTTATAGCTGGAAATACAGTACCCTGAAATAAATTATAGATGTATTTATAAATATGTGTATATTGTATTGTTTGTTAACTTAGAAGTTTGTCCATATTTTGTATGTTACTTTTTACATGTGATACACCCTAACTTTAGTTCATAAGTTTTATTCAAAATGGAGATTCACTATCCATCTGGACGTATCTATAAAATGTAAATTTTCTAAAGATCAATAAATTTATTATTATTATTATTATTATTATTATTATTATTATTATTATTATTAAATATATCTGCCATCTTTGAGTTTTTCAAAGAAAGCAACATACTCCGGAAAGGAGAAAATTCCGTTTCTTCCGGATTTATTTATCAAATGTTATTTGATAGTGAATAATCAATAATTCGAAGGCAAGTGCATGCAAGCATGAAAAACAAAATTTATAAAGTGTAAATAAGTACTTATATTGATTAAGATTTTAAAGGTATTTTATAATTTTATTTCAGATAGTTCTGCCTGGACCAAATATTAACGAAGTGCTATTTACACGTCCGACGTAAGAATATTTATTTTCTCGTCCTCCATTTTTATTGGTCGATCATGGCCACGTGGTACTGTAGCCGTGAAATAGGTTATGTTCATTGTTGATTTTGTGACTTTTGTGCTTAGCAGTTGTGATGTGATTGAATAAAAATAAGTAATAATAATATACTGTGTATGGTGAATTGAAAGCACATTATTTGCATCCATGTTTGTATTTTAATATTTTTTACGTGACGTTATTCGATGTTCTTACCGATTTCAGATTTTATAATGTTTATAGGTTAGAATAAAATGAAAACAGGAGACCAATTCTCATCGCTTTTGGACCAGAACAGGCGATAAAAGATTTTGAAGAGCAAACCTTCACAAAAACAAAAAACCGATCAAGAACGATTGATGGGGGAAGGAAAAAAAGGACTGAAACGCTTTATCGACCCCAGATTGAAATATACATAAATTGACTATGTTTACATCAAATCCGGCACTTATGCCTCTACATCAAAAGGTGCTCGACCCAAAAAAAGGTCAATTGTCGTTTTAATAGCCATCAATGTTAATTAAAAATTTAATTTAAAATAATGTTTTCGTAATGCACAAATTCATAATAATCACACCTTACTAGCAATGACGTTAGCTTTGTTGGTTTAAATTTATGTCATGTAGTTCCTCGATTGGTCTAAATTACTGACGCTGTGCTGCGAGACGGGGGACCAACGTGTTTAACAAAACCAAGGAAGTTACCCCAAAACGGGAAGATATACTGTTACCATCATTTAGAACGCATCAATCTACTAAATTCCAAATTATTATAAATTTCATTTGTGCAACTGTTCGTATTTCATCAACGCAATATTTCAATACAGTGACTTTACAATTCTACAAAGTGCTTGCTTTCAGTCACGACTACCCGACAAACGTGGTGTCAGGTGTGGGGTAGCTTCTAGCGAAAAAGCGATAAAGCTGTTCGAACACCCAAGAAGTCGTAAGAAGCTACATAGTTCAATTTTTTTGCTATTTTATGTCCTCTGATTCCGAGAGTGATGTCGTAGAGCAGCACAACATGGTATTGTCCGAAGAATTGGCTTTAAAAATGATCCCAGAATTTTCTAGAAATAGAGAAAACATAAAACATACATTTTTAACATGTTGTGATATTGTTTCTGCGATGACCACGACTCGCGGAGAGAAAGAAATGTTTTCGAACGTAATCAAGAGAAAGTTATCAGGCTTAGCTTATAATTCAGTTAAATATAGAGTATTTACGACGTACGATGTATTTAAAGTAATATTAGTGGAACAGTATTTGGAAAGACGAACAACGGCTCAGATACAAATTGAGTTACTAAATTGCCGTCAGATACACAACGAATCTGTTCGCGAATTTGCTAATAAAATTGGAAGAATCACACTTGATCTAACTGACGTGGGTATTGCTAGTGAGGGGGCAGATACTACCGAAATTATCCAAATTCTTGATAAAAAATCCGCTCTCAAAGCATTCATAGAAAGGCTGCAAAATCGTATCAAACTAATTTTTAAATTTAGCAGATTTCAAGAACCCACCGATGCTGTCAAAACAGCAAACACTAAACAATAAAATGGTTTAAGTGGAAAATTAAATCATACTGCAGACAAATGCTATCCGCGCGGCACTTTTCCAAATTATCCAAGTCATGTAAGAGTGCAATTTGAGACAAATGTGAATCAAGTTAGGGTAACTTGCAAATATTGTCATAATATAGGCCACATTCTAGATCAATGTCAATTATTCAACTTAAGGTTTTAACCATACCCTGCCGATTTATATATGAATGTCTAGTTTATGCCTATACTAATCAAGATGTCTATAATAAAAATTTTCATCAGTATTTGACCAGAGACGGAGATGATATTAGAATAGACTACTTCAGGCTACGTAAATCTCGATTGGCAACTAATTACTACAGCCCTCTATTCTTTAACAAGCTACCAAATAACTACAAAGGATTAACTCTAAACAAGTATAAGGCAAAAGTAAAAGAATTACTAGTCAGAAAAGCTTTCTACAGCGCAACTGAATTTTTACAGTGCAATTCATTGATATAGTGTTCTATGTTTCATATTTGTATTATTGATTATTTTATATCGTATGCATAATAATATTTGTGTTGTAATTTTATCACTAAGTATATATCTGATGTTTGTTCACTAAATTTACATAATTGTCTGGTCTTAAAACATGTTTGCTGTAAAGTACATTAATTTATTGACGAATGTAATGATTGTTGTTGATCAATTAACATAAATCTATCTATCTATCTATCTATCTATCAATGTCATAAAAGAATGTACAATAACTCTCGAACCCAAAGTAATTCTCATGGTCAAAATAATTATTCGTATAATAATCAAAATACGCAAAGTAGAAATAATTTACCACAGAATCAGGACAACATAAATACCAGAAACGTTTAACTCGTACCAACGGTCGCCGGTATGGTCGCAAAGTCAGCAAAATTCGGAAAATGCCAACGGCCCGTCGACATCACGTCGTGTCGCTCGAGGACGCCAGATCTACAATGCTTAAAAATACTTACTACTTCCACTGTATTCATTGAACTGAGAAAAGTTATTCTAATTCATACGCTGCATCCTCCGACTCTGTACCAATTCCGAATAATCAAGATGTAATAAATACAAATATTGATTACCTACTTTAATTTCACCGCATCAAAGCCATTCAATCAAATAACAGCAATTCTAATTCATTATCTGCTAATTCATAACAAAATACTGTCTGATGTTTTTTTCGATAAATCCACAAAATAGTTCAAGAAGTGTAATTTTGCCATTGCACTTAGCAGTTTTGGAAATGCCGTTTTATTGTTAGACATAGGATCAGATGTAACTATTTTTAAAGCTAATTAATAGATCACGGCGAATTAGTTTACAGTGATCGTAAAATGCAGTTAAAAGGAATCACAAATAATTATGTTTACTCTTTAGGTGTAAGTTTCGGAGAAATTCCACTTTCAGAACATGTCACTGTCTCATCCGTTCTATATCACACCTAAAGATTTTCCTTCCAGTTTCGCAAGATGGTATCGTAGGTAGGTAAAAATTTTACGACAAAATGCAAAACTCTCATTGATTATAACTCGCATACAATTTCGTGTTCAATTCAAAATAAATGTCTACAGAAAGAAATTCATCCCGTACTATATGTTGCAAATTGTATAGTAGATAAAGAAAATTGTAATATAAGTTTAATAATCTCAAATGAAGAACCTATATCTGTAAATCAAAATGAACTTGATTTTGACGATCTTGAAAATTATTACGTACTCAACTTTACTACTTCAACTGATTGTCAATGGTTTACAATTATTGGAATCAGAACAGATAGCTCACCATGGAATTATGCAACAAAAAACTGCTGGCAATGTTTGTTAAGGAGATGGACAGACGAGTAATCAAGAAAGACCTGTTGTCAAAGAAGCCGTCAAATATTACAAGAGAAAAATGTTACTAGGGGCTAATGCAACGATCGTACATTCTGGAAATTTACAGAATATTAAATCAGATGCGGTGATAAGAAAAATCATATCTGAAGCAAAGTGTCATTTGGACAAGGATAAGGATGATATTTTGGACTTAATAAAGATGTAACAACGGAACAAGACGAGTATGTAAAAGAAGTATGTATAACTTTCAATGTTAAAACTTACAGCCAAGAACAATTGAAAGTTTAGAAAAATCAAAAAACTGGAAAACTCTTCCTATTTTATTTTTCAGTGATACTAGATTGATTGTGGCGAAATCTATTCAACACTAAAGAATTTACTTATACTTCGCAGTAATTCCCATTCGTGAAATGAAAAGAATATTCCCCGTTTTTGAGATGGTATCTAGCACTAATTTTTCAAAAACTATTCTAAAAATATTTAATGATTTTAGGACATTTTGCGAAGATCCTAACAAATGTTCGATGTTTAATGTGGTAGTTACTGATTTTACTTTTGTCAATATTCATGCGATAATCAAATCCTGTATGTAACCAGTTAACTCTATTTGAATATTTGGAACCGTCGTACAAGATTGCTAATGGCACAGAAGAAATGCCAGATTCTTTGGTAATGTTACATTTATGTTGCGCACATTTTATGAAATTGGCCTCTAACGATATAACTAAACAATGTAGCAATGTAAAAGATATATTTTTCTTTAAACATGTAATTGCGGAATGTATTCAATATAATAACATGATCCGAATTGACTAAATTTTGTAATGATGCTTATTAAATCACCTTCATATAACGATAGCGTTAATATTTGCGATAATACGAGGTAATATTTGTAAAACACAAAATAAAGAAATACCAATTATATTCGAATACGCAAATGAAGAAGAGGACTAAGACGGAGATGAAGAAGTAACGAAGAACGAGAGCCTATTTAAAATGAGTCCATTTCACAAATATTTTGTCTGCAAGGTCAATAATATTGATATTAATTGATATTTACGACGAGTTCCAAGGAGGTTCGTATTTCACGCCTTCTCGTGTAGACATATTGACTAAATACATGTCTTTCTGTTATCCCTGGACGGGTCTCATGATCAGAGATGTAAACGTTAATCGATTCAGTAATGCTTATACTATTTTGAAAACTTGGAAAATAACATTCTAAATACAGAACAAAACTTAAAATGCTCCATATTTTTGAGAAAATTTTGTGAAAACGTTCTAGCCTTCTAGAAAGAATGTATGTTAGATATTCCTAAAAAAACTTGACAAAACAACTTGAACTGAGAAGTGTAGGGTAGTATGGAGGACGCAGACTTCTACACAATTTCCCTCAACTGATCTTCCTATAAACCTGTAATGATAGATGGCTCATTGTAAATGATAATTTACCAATTCACAAGGTCATCATAATACTCTGTAGCATTATACTTAAATTACGGAATAATACTGCGAATCTTGTTGGATGCGTTCTTTGAATCACTTCGCACCTTCAATATTCTATGATAGGAAAGCTTTCGAATATGGCGCTCATCCCAAAGTATAAGGTAACGCGGACCAACATTGTCAGTAGTACAATATTGACACAAGTTTAAAATAAATTTGTTTTTATTTTGACAAAAATCTTGGCATTAATATAAAATAAATCAAAAACTGCAATGATTATCTCCATCTGTTGGTGAAATTTGGAAGCTCTGGCGATGTTCTTAGTATTTTTAATATGGCCTCGATATGAACAGCTGTTCCCGGTATAGTGAATTTCGTGCTTAAAGATTTTGATAGTAATAAACATTTGAGGTAGTTTTTTGTAAAAAAGAAGGTAGGTAACTGTATATAACAGACAGCATATAGAGTTTTGTGTAAATTATTGGTCAATTATTTTTTTTTCCATTTTCTTTGTTTTCCTACTTTAAGGTTATATTTGACAGTGTCAATGTTACTCCTTAGACTAATATCGACAGTGTCAATGTTGGTTTTAGGGTCAAAATTGACAGTGTCTAAATTATTTGAATAATATTATTAACATATTTTATTAATTACATTAGATGCCTCGCATCGAAAAGTTGATCAACCCCCAAAATCAAAATGGCACTATTGAATTGTGCATATATTTTTCTATTAGAAATCAAATTTTCAGGTCCGGGAGAGTTCAAATAAAAATAAACGAAACAGGTAAATAATGGACATCCTCAGGCATCACTTTCGTTTTATTTTTTATCTGAACTTTCTCGGAGTTGAAAATTTTATTTCTGATAGAAAAATTTATGGACAATTCAACAGTGCCATTTTGGATTTGCTGGGTCATTAAGTTTTTGAAAACAAAATTTGAAAAAAAAAATTTGAAAGTGATGTCTGAGGTTGTCAATAATTTATCTTTCATCTCAGACATCACTTTCAAAATTTTTTTTTCAAAATTTTTTTTCGAAAAGTTGATGAACCAGCAAAATTGAAATGGCATTCTTAAATTGCTCATAAATTTTTCTATCAGAAATAAAATTTTCAGGTCTGGGAGAGTTCAAATAAAAATAAACGAAACAGGTAAATAATTGACATCATCAGGCAACATTTTCGTTTTATTTTTAATTTGAACTCTCTCGGAGTTGAAAATTTTGTGATGTCTGAGGTTGTCAATAAATTATTTTTCATCTCAGACATCACTTTCAAATTTATTTTTTCAAAATTTTTTTTCGAAAAGTTGATGAACCAGCAAAATTGAAATGGCATTCTTAAATTGCTCATAAATTTTTCTATCAGAAATAAAATTTTCAGGTCTGAGAGAGTTCAAATAAAAATAAACGAAACAGGTAAATAATTGACATCATCAGGCAACATTTTCGTTTTATTTTTAATTTGAACTCTCTCGGAGTTGAAAATTTTATTCTTCAGATAGAAAATATATGCTCAATTCAACAGTGCCAATTTGGTTTTGGCGGTTCATCAACTTTTCGAAAAAAAATTTTGAAAAAAAATTTTGAGTGATGTCTGAGGTTGTCAATAAATTATTTTTCATCTCAGACATCACTTTCAAATTTATTTTTTCAAATTTTTTTTTCGAAAGTTGATGAACCAGCAAAACCAAAATGGCACTGTTGAATTGTTCATGAATTTTTCTATCAGAAATAAAATTTTTAACTCCGAGAAAGTTCAGATAAAAATAAAACGAAAGTGATGCCTGAGGATGTCAATTATTTACCTGTTTCGTTTATTTTTATTTGAACTCTCCCGGAACTGAACATTTTAATTCTGATAGAAAAATATATGCATAATTCAATAGTGCTATTTTGGTTTTGGGGGTTCATCAACTTTTCGAAAAAAAAATTTGAAAAAAAAAATTTTGAGTGATGTCTGAAGTCAATAATTTATCTTTCATCTCAGACATCACTTTCAAAATTTTTTTTTCAAAATTTTCTTTCGAAAAGTTGATGAATCGTCAAAACCAAAATGGCAATATTAAAATGTGTATACACATTTCTATCAGAAATAAAATTTTCAACTCCGAGAAAATCGGTTATTTTCTCAGTTCTGATGCTAATATCTCGAATTTTTCTAATGGTGTTTATAAGCTCGCGATGAAGATTTTTGTCCAAGTAGAGAATGGAATGGGCAATCGAATGTAGAAGATCCGGATTTAGAGTAATGTGCCGGTCTAGAGAAATGAATTTTTAAAGTCGAAGAAATTGGCTACGGTTGAAAATCGGTCATTTTCTCAATTCTGAAGTTTATATCTCGAATTTCTCTAAAGGTGTTTATAAGCTCGTGATGTGGATTTTTGTCCAAGTAGAGAATGGAATGGGCAATCGAATTCAGAAGGTCCGGATTTTGAGTAACGTGCCGGACCTGAGAAATAAATTTTTAAAGTCGAAGAAATTGGCTACGGGCGAAAATTGGTCATTTTCTCAATTCTGATGCTAATATCTCGATTTTCTCTAAAGGTGTTTATAAGCTCGTGATGCGGATTTTTGTCCAAGTAGAGAATGGAATGGGCAATCGAATGCAGAAGGTCCGGATTTTGAGTAACGTGCCGGTCTTGAGAAATGAATTTTTAAAGTCGAAGAAATTGGCTACGGGTGAAAATCGGTCATTTTCTCAAATCTGATGCTTATATCTCAATTTTCTCTAAAGGTGTTCATAAGCTCATGATGCGGATTTTTGTCCAAGTAGCGAACGGAATGGGCAATCGAATGCAGAAGGTCCGGATATTGAGTAAAGTGGCGGTTTTGAGAAATGAATTTTTAAAGTCGAAGGTTCGAGGATTTGTACTTTCTGGTCGGCCGGTCTATATTTGGGTATTATAACTCTTTCATTAAAAATTTCCCGGAGTTGGAAATTTAATTTCCGAAGGATATATATGTACAATTCAACAGTGTCATTTTGGTTTTGGTGGTTCTTCAACTTTGTGAAAATTCGAAGTTTGAAATTGGCGGTCTGTGGAAATAGGTCGTTTTCCCATTTATAATGCCGAAATGTCGAAAATCGAAACAGTTACGTATTTTTGACTTGTACCAGTCAATTTTTCTCCATCTTTTACGTATCCATGAATTTTTTCAGATTTTTATTCGACGATTGTAGAATTTTAAGATTTGACTTAGTGGAAAAAATATAGGTAATTTATATAAATAATTTGGCGAATCGACTCTTTAAATCCGTCGAAATGTTTCGGGAAAATGATGGATTTCTATGTATTTCGATGAGAAAAAACGAATGGTGTAAACGGCGAAGTCGTAACTTTTACCGTTTTCGAGATATGGGCGTGGAAATGTGTCGATTTTGAGAAAATGTTGATTCGTCTTATTTTGGGTGTCATAACTTCTTTATTAGAACAGTCCCTAATTTGATTATTTTATTTCAGATAGAAAAAAGTATGTGTAATACAACAGTGTCATATTGGCTTTTGCGATTATTCAACTTTTCGAAATTTCGAAGTTTGAAATTGGCGGTCGGTGAAAATAGGTCGTTTTCCCACTTATAATGCCGAAATGTTGAAAATCGAAACACTTACGTATTTTTGACTTGTACCAGTCAATTTTTCTCCATCTTTTACGTACTTATGAATTTTTTCAGATTTTTATACGGACGATTGTAGAATTTTAAGATTTGACTTAGTGGAAAAAATGTAGATAATTTATAAATTTATAAATTGGGGAATCGACTTTTTAAATCCGTCGAAATGTTTCGGGAAAGTGATGGATTTCTATGTATTTCGATGAGAAAAAACGAATGGTGTAAACGGCGATGTCGTAACTTTTACCGTTTTCGAGATATGGGCATGTAAATATGTCGATTTTGAGAAAATGTTGATTCGCCTTATTTTGGGAGTCATAATTTCTGTATTAGAGCAGTCCCTAAATTGAGCATTTTATTTCAGATAGAAAAAAGTATGTGCAATTCAACAGTGTCATATTGGCTTTTGCGATTTTTCAACTTTTCGAAATTTCGAAGTTTGAAATTGGCTGTCGGTGAAAATAGGTCGTTTTCCCACTTATAATGCCGAAATGTCGAAAATCGAAACACTTACGTATTTTTGACTTGTACCAGTCAATTTTTCTCCATTTTTTACGTACCCATGAATTTTTTCAGATTTTTATTCGGACGATTGTAGAATTTTACGATTTGACTTGGTGGAAAAAATGAAGTAAATTTATATAAATAATTTGAGGAATCGACTTTTTAAATCCGTCGAAATGTTTCGGGAAAATGATGGATTTCCATGTATTTCGATGAGAAAAAACGAATGGTGTAAACGGCGATGTCGTAACTTTTACCGTTTTTGAGATATGGGCGTGGAAATTTGTCGATTTTGAGAAAATGTTGATTTGTCTTATTTAGGGAGTCATAACTTTTTCATTGGAACAGTCTCGAACCAGAATATTTTATTTCTGATAGAAGAAAGAATGTGCAATTCAACAGTGCCATATAGGTTTTTGTGGTTGATTAAATTTTTAAAATATTGAAATCAGAAATTGGCTATGGGTGAAAATCGGTCATTTGCTCAATTCTGATGCTTATATCTCGATTTTTTCTAAAGTTATTTATAAGCTCGTGATGCGGATTTTTTTCCAAGTAGAGAATGGAATGGGCAATGGAATGCAGAAGGTCCGGATTTTGAGTAACGTGCCGGTTTTGAGAAATGAATTTTTAAAGTCGAAGAAATTGGCTATGGATTAAAATTAGTCATTTTCTCAATTCTCATGCTAAGATCTCGATTTTCTCTAAAGGTGTTTATAAGCTCGTGATGCGGATTTTTGTCCAAGTAGAGAATGGAATGGGCAATCGAATTCAGAAGGTCCGGATTTTGAGTAACGTGCCGGACTTGAGAAATAAATTTTTAAAGTCGAAGAAATTGGCTACGGGTGAAAATTAGTCATTTTCTCAATTCTGATGCTAATATCTCGATTTTCTCTAAAGGTGTTTATAAGCTCGTAATGCGGATTTTTTTCCAAGTAGAGAATGGAATGGGCAATCGAATGCAGAAGGTACGGATTTTGAGTAACGTGCCGGTCTTGAGAAATGAATTTTTAAAGTCGAAGAAATTGGCTACGGGTGAAAATCGGTCATTTTCTCAAATCTGATGCTTATATCTCGATTTCCTCTAAAGGTGTTTATAAGCTCGTGATGCGGATTTTTGTCCAAGTAGCGAATGGAATGGGCAATTGAATGCAGAAGGTTCGGATATTGAGTAAAGTGCCGGTTTTGAGAAATGAATTTTTAAAGTCTTAGAAAAATAATTTTGAAAAAAAAAAATTTTGAAAGTGATGTCTGAGGTTGTCAATAATGTATCTATCATCTCGGACATCACTTTCAAATTTTTTTTTCAAAATTTTTTTTCAAAAAGTTGATGAACCACCAAAACGAAAATAGCACTGTTGATTTGAGCAAAATCAGAAATAAAATTTTCAACTTTGGGAGAGTTCAAATAAAAATAAACGAAACAGGTAAATAATTGACATCCTCAGGCAACACTTTCGTCTTATTTTTTATTTGAACTCTCTCAGAGTTAAAAATTTTATTTCCGATAGATAAACATATGGTCAATTCAACAGTGCCAATTTGGTTTTGGTGGTTCATCAACTTTTCGAAAAAAAATTTTGAAAAAAAAATTTTGAAAGTGATGTCTGAGATGAAAGATGAATTATTGACAACCTTACCATCACTCTCAAAATTCTTTTTCAAAATTTTTGAAAAGTTGATGAACCAGCAAAACCAAAATGGCACTGTTGAATTGGTCATAAATTTTTCTATCAGAAATAAAATTTTTAACTCCGAGAAAGCTCAGATAAAAAATAAAACGAAAGTGATGCCTGAGGATGTCAATTATTTACCTGTTTCGTTTATTTTTATTTGAACTCTCCCGGACCTGAAAATCTTAATTCTGACAGAAAAATATATGCATAATTCAATAGTGCCATTTTGGTTTTGGGGGTTCATCAACTTTTCGAAAAAAAAATTTGAAAAAAAAAATTTTGAGTGATGTCTGAAGTCAATAATTTATCTTTCATCTCAGACATCACTTTCAAAATTTTTTTTCAAAATTTTCTTTCGAAAAGTTGATGAATCGTCAAAACCAAAATGGCAATATTAAAATGTGTATACACATTTCTATCAGAAATAAAATTTTCAACTCCGAGAAAATCGGCTATTTTCTCAGTTCTGATGCTAATATCTCGAATTTTTCTAATGGTGTTTATAAGCTCGCGATGAAGATTTTTGTCCAAGTAGAGAATGGAATGGGCAATCGAATGTAGAAGATCCGGATTTAGAGTAATGTGCCGGTCTAGAGAAATGAATTTTTAAAGTCGAAGAAATTGGCTACGGTTGAAAATCGGTCACTTTCTCAATTCTGAAGGTTATATCTCGAATTTCTCTAAAGGTGTTTATAAGCTCGTGATGTGGATTTTTGTCCAAGTAGAGAATGGAATGGGCAATCGAATTCAGAAGGTCCGGATTTTGAGTAACGTGCCGGACCTGAGAAATAAATTTTTAAAGTCGAAGAAATTGGCTACGGGTGAAAATTGGTTATTTTCTCAATTCTGATGCTAATATCTCGATTTTCTCTAAAGGTGTTTATAAGCTCGTGATGCGGATTTTTGTCCAAGTAGAGAATGGAATGGGCAATCGAATGCAGAAGGTCCGGATATTGAGTAAAGTGCCGGTTTTGAGAAATGAATTTTTAAAGTCGAAGGTTCGAGGATTTGCCCTTTCTGGTTGGCCGGTCTATATTTGGGTATTATAACTCTTTCATTAGAAATTTCCCGGAGTTGGAAATTTAATTTTCGAAGGATATATATGTACAATTCAACAGTGTCATTTTGGTTTTGGTGGTTCTTCAACTTTGTGAAAATTCGAAGTTTGAAATTGGCGGTCGGTGAAAATAGGTCGTTTTCCCACTTATAATGCCGAAATGTCGAAAATCGAAATACTTATGTATTTTTGACTTGTACCAGTCAATTTTTCTCCATCTTTTACGTATCCATGAATTTTTTCAGATTTTTATACGGACGATTGTAGAATTTTAAGATTTGACTTAGTGGAAAAAATGTAGGTAATTTATATAAATAATTTGGGGAATCGACTTTTTAAATCCGTCGAAATGTTTCGGGAAAGTGATGGATTTCTATGTATTTCGATGAGAAAAAACGAATGGTGTAAACGGCGATGTCGTAACTTTTACCGTTTTCGAGATATGGGCATGGAAATGTGTCGATCTTGAGAAAATGTTGATTCGCCTTATTTTGGGTGTCATAACTTTTTTATTAGAGCAGTCCCTAAATTGAGCATTTTATTTCAGATAGAGAAAAGTATGTGCAATTCAACAGTGTCATATTGGCTTTTGCGATTTTTCGACTTTTCGAAATTTCGAAGTTTGAAATTGGCTGTCGGTGAAAATAGGTCGTTTTCCCACTTATAATGCAGAAATGTCGAAAATCGAAATACTTACGTATTTTTGACTTGTACCAGTCAATTTTTCTCCATCTCTTACGTGGAAATTTGTCGATTTTGAGAAAATGTTCATTTGTCTTATTTTGGGTGTCATAACTTTTTTATTGGAACAGTTTCGAACCAGAATATTTTATTTCTGATAGAAGAAAGAATGTGCAATTCAACAGTGCCATATAGGTTTTTGTGGTTGATTAAATTTTTAAAATATTGAAATCAGAAATTGGCTATGGGTGAAAATCGGTCATTTGCTCAATTCTGATGCTTATATCTCGATTTTCTCTAAAGTTATTTATAAGCTCGTGATGCGGATTTTTTTCCAAGTAGAGAATGGAATGGGCAATGGAATGCAGAAGGTCCGGATTTTGAGTAACGTGCCGGACTTGAGAAATAAATTTTTAAAGTCGAAGAAATTGGCTACGGGTGAAAATTAGTCATTTTCTCAATTCTGATGCTAAAATCTCGATTTTTTCTAAAGGTGTTTATAAGCTCGTAATGCGGATTTTTTTCCAAGTAGAGAATGGAATGGGCAATCGAATGCAGAAGGTACGGATTTTGAGTAACGTGCCGGACTTGAGAAATAAATTTTTAAAGTCGAAGAAATTGGCTACGGGTGAAAATTAGTCATTTTCTCAATTCTGATGCTAAAATCTCGATTTTCTCTAAAGGTGTTTATAAGCTCGTAATGCGGATTTTTTTCCAAGTAGAGAATGGAATGGGCAATCGAATGCAGAAGGTACGGATTTTGAGTAACGTGTCGGACTTGAGAAATGAATTTTTAAAGTCGAAGAAATTGGCTACGGGTGAAAATTAGTCATTTTCTCAATTCTGATGCTAAAATCTCGATTTTCTCTAAAGGTGTTTATAAGCTCGTAATGAGGATTTTTTTCCAAGTAGAGAATGGAATGGGCAATCGAATGCAGAAGGTACGGATTTTGAGTAACGTGCCGGTCTTGAGAAATGAATTTTTAAAGTCGAAGAAATTGGCTACGGGTGAAAATCGGGCATTTTCTCAAATCTGATGCTTATATCTCGATTTCCTCTAAAGGTGTTTATAAGCTCGTGATGCGGATTTTTGTCCAAGTAGCGAATGGAATGGGCAATTGAATGCAGAAGGTCCGGATATTGAGTAAAGTGCCGGTTTTGAGAAATGAATTTTTAAAGTCTTAGAAAAATAATTTTGAAAAAAAAAAATTTTGAAAGTGATGTCTGAGGTTGTCAATAATGTATCTATCATCTCGGACATCACTTTCAATTTTTTTTTTCAAAAAGTTGATGAACCACCAAAACGAAAATAGCACTGTTGATTTGTGTATATATTTTGCTATCAGAAATAAAATTTTCAACTTTGGGAGAGTTCAAATAAAAATAAACGAAACAGGTAAAATTTTGAAAGTGATGTCTGAGATGAAAGATGAATTATTGACAACCTTAGACATCACTCTCAAAATTCTTTTTCAAAATTTTTGAAAAGTTGATGAACCAGCAAAACCAAAATGGCACTGTTGAATTGGGCATAAATTTTTCTATCAGAAATAAAATTTTTAACTCCGAGAAAGTTCAGATAAAAAATAAAACGAAAGTGATGCCTGAGGATGTCAATTATTTACCTGTTTCGTTTATTTTTATTTGAACTCTCCCGGACCTGAAAATCTTAATTCTGATAGAAAAATATATGCATAATTCAATAGTGCCATTTTGGTTTTGGGGGTTCATCAACTTTTCGAAAAAAAAAATTGAAAAAAAAAATTTGAGTGATGTCTGAAGTCAATAATTTATCTTTCATCTCAAACATCACTTTCAAAATTTTTTTTCAAAATTTTCTTTCGAAAAGTTGATGAATCGTCAAAACCAAAATGACAATATTAAAATGTGTATACACATTTCTATCAGAAATAAAATTTTCAACTCCGAGAAAATCGGTTATTTTCTCAGTTCTGATGCTAATATCTCGAATTTTTCTAATGGTGTTTATAAGCTCGCGATGAAGATTTTTGTCCAAGTAGAGAATGGAATGGGCAATCGAATGTAGAAGATCCGGATTTAGAGTAATGTGCCGGTCTAGAAAAATGAATTTTTAAAGTCGAAGAAATTGGCTACGGGTGAAAATTGGTCATTTTCTCAATTCTGATGCTAATATCTCGATTTTCTCTAAAGGTGTTTATAAGCTCGTGATGCGGATTTTTGTCCAAGTAGAGAATGGAATGGGCAATCGAATGCAGAAGGTCCGGATTTTGAGTAACGTGCCGGTCTTGAGAAATGAATTTTTAAAGTCGAAGAAATTGGCTACGGGTGAAACTCGGTCATTTTCTCAAATCTGATGCTTATATCTCGATTTTCTCTAAAGGTGTTTATAAGCTCGTGATGCGGATTTTTGTCCAAGTAGCGAACGTAATGGGCAATCGAATGCAGAAGGTCCGGATATTGAGTAAAGTGCCGGTTATGAGAAATGAATTTTTAAAGTCGAAGGTTCGAGGATTTGCACTTTCTGGTTGGCCGGTCTATATTTGGGTATTATAACTCTTTCATTAGAAATTTCCCGGAGTTGGAAATTTAATTTTCGAAGGATATATATGTACAATTCAACAGTGTCATTTTGGTTTTGGTGGTTCTTCAACTTTGTGAAAATTCGAAGTTTGAAATTGGCGGTCGGTGAAAATAGGTCGTTTTCCCACTTATAATGCCGAAATGTCGAAAATTGAAACACTTACGTATTTTTGACTTGTACCAGTCAATTTTTCTCCATCTTTTACGTATCCATGAGTTTTTTCAGATTTTTATAGGGACGATTGTAGAATTTTAAGATTTGACTTAGTGGAAAAAATGTAGGTAATTTATATAAATAATTTGGTGAATCGACTTTTTAAATCCGTCGAAATGTTTCGGGAAAGTGATGGATTTCTATGTATTTCGATGAGAAAAAACGAATGGTGTAAACGGCGATGTCGTAACTTATACCGTTTTCGAGATATGGGCATGGAAATGTGTCGATTTTGAGAAAATGTTGATTCGCCTTATTTTGGGTGTCATAACTTTTTCATTTGAGCAGTCTCTAACTTGAGCATTTTATTTCAGATAGAAGAAAGTATGTGCAATTCAACAGGGTCATATTGGCTTTTGCGATTATTCAACTTTTCGAAATTTCGAAGTTTGAAATTGGCGGTCGGTGAAAATAGGTCGTTTTCCCACTTATAATGCCGAAATGTCGAAAATCGAAATATTTACGTATTTTTGACTTGTACCAGTCAATTTTTCTCCATCTCTTACGTATCCATGAATTTTTTCAGATTTTTATACGGACGATTGTAGAATTTTAAGATTTGACTTAGTGGAAAAAATGTAGGTAATTTATATAAATAATTTGGTGAATCGACTTTTTAAATCCGTCGAAATTTTTCGGGAAAGTGATGGATTTCTATGTATTTCGATGAGAAAAAACGAATGGTGTAAACGGCGATGTCGTAACTTTTACCGTTTTCGAGATATGGGCATAGAAATGTGTCGATTTTGAGAAAATGTTGATTCGCCTTATTTTGGGTGTCATAACTTTTTTATTAGAGCAGTCCCTAACTTGAGCATTTTATTTCAGATAGAAGAAAGTATGTGCAATTCAACAGTGTCATATTGGCTTTTGCGATTATTCAACTTTTCGAAATTTCGAAGTTTGAAATTGGCGGTCGGTGAAAATAGGTCGTTTTCCCACTTATAATGCCGAAATGTCGAAAATCGAAACATTTACGTATTTTTGACTTGTACCAGTCAATTTTTCTCCATCTTTTACGTATCCATGAATTTTTTCAGATTTTTATAGGGACGATTGTAGAATTTTAAGATTTGACTTAGTGGAAAAAATGTAGGTAATTTATATAAATAATCTGGGGAATCGACTTTTTAAATCCGTCGAAATTTTTCGGGAAAGTGATGGATTTCTATGTATTTCGATGAGGAAAACGAATGGTGTAAACGGCGATGTCGTAACTTTTACCGTTTTCGAGATATGGGCGTGGAAATGTGTCGATTTTGAGAAAATGTTGATTCGCCTTATTTTGGGTGTCATAACTTTTTTATTAGAGCAGTCCCTAACTTGAGCATTTTATTTCAGATAGAAGAAAGTATGTGCAATTCAACAGTGTCATATTGGCTTTTGCGATTATTCAACTTTTCGAAATTTCGAAGTTTGAAATTGGCGGTCGGTGAAAATAGGTCGTTTTCCCACTTATAATGCCGAAATGTCGAAAATCGAAACACTTACGTATTTTTGACTTGTACCAGTCAATTTTTCTCCATCTCTTACGTATCCATGAATTTTTTCAGATTTGTATACGGACGATTGTAGAATTTTAAGATTTGACTTAGTGGAAAAAATGTAGGTAATTTATATAAATAATTTGGTGAATCGACTTTTTAAATCCGTCGAAATGTTTCGGGAAAGTGATGGATTTCTATGTATTTCGATGAGAAAAAACCAATGGTGTAAACGGCGATGTCGTAACTTTTACCGTTTTCGAGATATGGGCATGGAAATGTGTCGATTTTGAGAAAATGTTGATTCGCGTTATTTTGGGTGTCATAACTTTTTTATTAGAGCAGTCCCTAACTTGAGCATTTTATTTCAGATAGAAGAAAGTATGTGCAAATCAACAGTGTCATATTGGCTTTTGCGATTATTCAACTTTTCGAAATTTCGAAGTTTGAAATTGGCGGTCGGTGAAAATAGGTCGTTTTCCCACTTATAATGCCGAAATGTCGAAAATCGAAACACTTACGTATTTTTGACTTGTACCAGTCAATTTTTCTCCATCTCTTACGTATCCATGAATTTTTTCAGATTTTTATACGGACGATTGTAGAATTTTAAGATTTGACTTAGTGGAAAAAATGTAGGTAATTTATATAAATAATCTGGGGAATCGACTTTTTAAATCCGTCGAAATGTTTCGGGAAAGTGATGGATTTCTATGTATTTCGATGAGAAAAAACGAATGGTGTAAACGGCGATGTTGTAACTTTTACCGTTTTCGAGATATGGGCATGGAAATGTGTCGATTTTGAGAAAATGTTGATTCGCCTTATTTTGGGTGTCATAACTTTTTTATTAGAGCAGTCCCTAACTTGAGCATTTTATTTCAGATAGAAGAAAGTATGTGCAAATCAACAGTGTCATATTGGCTTTTGCGATTATTCAACTTTTCGAAATTTCGAAGTTTGAAATTGGCGGTCGGTGAAAATAGGTCGTTTTCCCACTTATAATGCCGAAATGTCGAAAATCGAAACATTTACGTATTTTTGACTTGTACCAGTCAATTTTTCTCCATCTTTTACGTATCCATGAATTTTTTCAGATTTTTATAGGGACGATTGTAGAATTTTAAGATTTGACTTAGTGGAAAAAATGTAGGTAATTTATATAAATAATTTGGTGAATCAACTTTTTAAATCCGTCGAAATGTTTCGGGAAAGTGATGGATTTCTATGTATTTCGATCAGAAAAAACGAATGGTGTAAACGGCGATGTCGTAACTTTTACCGTTTTCGATATATGGGCGTGGAAATGTGTGGATTTTGAGAAAATGTTGATTCGCCTTATTTTGGGTGTCATAACTTCTTTATTAGAATAGTCCCGAACTAGAATATTTTATATCTGATAGAAGAAAGTATGTGCAATTCAACAGTACCATATTGGTTTTGGTGGTTAATCGTTCTTTGGAGAAAAAAATTTGAAAGTGATGTCTGAGGATGTCAATTATTTACTTGTTTCGTTTTATTTTTTATTTGAAGATTCTTGGAGTTAAAAATTTTATTTCTGATAGAAGAAAGTATGTGCAATTCAACAGTGCCAATTTGGGTTTGGCGATTCATCAACTGATGTCTGAAATTGATCATGGGTGAGAATCGACCACTTTCTCAATTCTTGTGCTTATATCACGATTTTCTCTAAAAGTAATTATAAGCTCGTGATGCGGATAGAAAGGATTATTGGGGGGTTAAATAAAACAAGATAAAAAATATAAAAATTTAATTGAAATTTGTCATTTTATTTACAGTTTTATTTATAAATATCTGGTTATTTTATTATAATTTATTTAATAAATTTAGTTATATCATATACGAAAAGGTTTACCCTGATAGGTATATTTGAGGTCCAGCGCGCGGTATTAATGTTAAGGATGCCCATAGCAATAGCGGTCTATGGAATGCAGGGTCGGCGTGTGGTGTACACGTGCGTTCAAGGCTTAGTTTCTTTGTATGACACCGCGGCTGCCCCCTTCTCTAGTTAATATTTTAATTTTGCTTGTCTGGGTATTTTTCGCATAAGAATTTACAGCAGGAGAATTCATTGGTTGTTAAGTATACCTGCGTCCCCCTCTCTAATAGCAGTTTTAAGATTTTGTATAGCCAGGAACGTTTATGGGGAACGAGATGGGGCCATTTCTCGTTTAACTTCAGTCTGATGTAGACGTGATAAATTATATAGTCTTCTTGATTATTAATAGTTTGCTTTTCAATTAAGTATAAGTTATTTGTTCTTGAATACGGTTACGTATAAATAAACAGATTTTTTTAAATCTACCTACTGAATTTAAATCAAAAATTTAAACTTTAAAAATAAATTTATTGTTTTGTGCGATGGATATCAGGTATATTTGAATTATTATTGTCAGATTATTTAGGATATAAATTTTAGGAGATTGTGTTTGTAATATGTTGGTGGATCTGGTCGGTATATTGTAAAGGTATCATTTCATGGAAGGTTAATTGTCGGATAGAAATTTATTAATTACTGCAACAAGATTAATAAAACAATCGGAAAATTTAATTTTTTTATATAAAATATATTTACAATAGTATACTTATAGGCAATTATTCATAAATATTCTTTAGTTTGCAATGGACTCCGTAGATTGATCAAGTAAAATAGTAAAAACGGTAATTAAAATGACGCAGCGACTTACGTCGAATCCATAACAGTAAACGCACGTCGGCCGTCGAATATTTATTCCTTTATATGTTAACCGGCTATATTCTCGTGTCTTACGTTGCCGTCGTCGGCGTCGATTTAAAATTTGTTAAGATAAATCATTAATATCATTATTAAGATGAATTTTGAATGAGAAATAAGAAAATATGGGTCTAATAAAATTTTGTAAATTATTTGAATATCATTTAAATTTTTAAATTGTTAACAAATACCTTTCCATTTAATTGATCGATTTTGTTTGAAAGCAATATTGAGGAGCTTTCTCTAGCTAACCGACTTTTACCTACTTGCTGTCCAGATTTCGTTGCAATCGGATTTTTCGTCCTTAAGTTATCGTTTTTATGAAAGATGTGAGATCGAAGGGCGGACAGACAGATAGATTGACGGATTTATTTAAAAGTTATTCATAATTATATGACATAAATGAGTGGTGATATGTAAATTACATTTTTGAAATTTAAATTCGATTTATATCGTGCAAAATTACAAGTTAGTTATATAATGGTCATATCTGTTATTTTGATCGACTGTTATTCTGGTTCTTTATATTCGATCATACGTGTTTAATAATTTGACATGCTGTATAAAAAATAAAGATTTTGATTTAAAAATTACTATTTGGAAAATATAGTTGAATATAAGAATGATTGTCAATTTTAAAATTTAAAATAATCATTTGGTGTTGAATTGAGATAGGTAGACCGAAAATACCTATAAAGATTTGAAATTTTTTTTATATACATTCCACATTTAAGCCGGTTGAAAAAATGAAGTGAAGAAATACTAAAATTAAGTATGTGTCGTTGATAAAAATATATGTAATCACAATGAAAATTGAATACAAATAATAAGTAATTAGATGAAATAAATAAAATCTTATTAATAAAATTTATACATACAAATATGAAAAAATAATAATAGTAATAGGAATAATAACAATGACAATAGTAACAATAATAAATATATAAATAAATAAAGATATAATTGTTTCAGCGGAGCATCATCGTCCGCTTCGAGGGACAACGATGTGGAGGAGGTTCAAGTTTTGAGCGACGAAGAAGTTGCCGTAGGCACACTTGTGCCCTCCCAGTTGGCCATCGAAGATGATCAGCTCGGAATGGAAGAATTGAACAACGCAGAAGGTGCTGGGCCTGGCGAAGATTCATCACCTATCGTTCAAGTAGTCTCATCAGCAGGGAATTGGGCCACAACCCAGAAGCGTAGTGCCGATAAGGTCGATGAAGAAGAAGGTAGAGAAACAGGGCCTGGAAATGGGACAAGAAAACGACGTGGACAAGGCGGAGCCACCAAAAAAGGTACAATATATTTCATAACTATACCGATGATTCGTTCTGCCGATTTGACTGTAGCCAGAGAGGATATGTTGACGAACTGTCAGAATTTCAAGAACCTAGACGGGCAAGAAGTTATCGAATATTGTATTTGTCTAGAAACTTATTCGGGTAGCGTTCTATATAAACATCATATCCATTCGTTTATTAGATTTAAGGAAAAATTTTCTGTAGTTGAACTGAGGAATTATTTGTCGGAGAAATATTCAGAGGTGAACTGTGACGTGGCCCCATGTAAATCTCGAAATAGCACACCGATATACATTACTAAACACGATAAATCGCCTCTGACAAATTTGTCTAGTTATCTTTTTAATTTTTCCTATAGGATATATGAGTGGGCCTTGATTAACCGGGTGTTTGACATAACCCATGACTTCGTTGTGGAACATAGGAATAACTATCAATATCTGAAGAAGTACCACGAGACCTTCTGGCGTAAGCGAAATATAAACAAGAAAAATTTTTCGCCGGTCGAAATGGTACCAGATATTGATTGGTGTATCAAACTTGTGATATGGTTTAACCAGTTTAAAAAAATGGTTAAACACGAAGTCAACAAGATACCTCAAATGTATCTCTACGGACCCCCGAATGTGGGAAAAAGTACTATGATAGGGCAGTTATTTATGCGAAATAAAAAACTTAACAACAGCATTTTTTATCCCAGCACCGGGGAGTTTGCATTCAATGATCTGGATCCGGCTGTCCATAAAGTAATTATATTCGAGGAATTTAAAGCTACTAACTATAATATTAATGTATTAAAAAGGTTGACGGAGGGCTTGCCTGTGGCGGTTCAGAAAAAAATTTCATCCCCGGTAATGATCACTTGGAGGAATCCAGTAATTTTTGTATCCAATTATGAACCGGAGGGGGACGAAGCTTTTCTGTCTCGATTTCTCACAGTGTATGCGGGCACTCCGTTATTCAGTTGTACACGTGAGCCCTTGCGGTTGTTGATGGATAGAGCCAAGGCAAGCGGTAACCTAGAGTATGAAGAATTTCTAGGTCAGATCAAACAATACGTTACAATGGTGAATTTGATATCTTCGGAAGAAGAAGACGTAGTCGAGGAATGTTGGTGGGAGCATGTATCCGTTAAATCGGAGCCGGAGGCGTCGACTTCTTCTTCTTCTAGCGGGGTAATTTTCATCGAGCCCTCCTAGATTGTCGTTCCTTGATATATATATATATATATATATATATATATATATATATATATATATATATATATATATATATATATATTGTTCTATATTCTGCTATCTATTTTATTTTTTATATACGTTCGAAATTACTTTTTGAAAGTAAATTGAAATGATTTTATTGAGCGCCAAACAGTTTCTCAAAAGCTGTTAATATTATAGACTATAGAACACCATTAGCATGACTATCTACAATCTATAGAATGACTCTTACTCAAGGTCCAACGAAGTCGGTTCAATAAATGCTCATCGATCAAGATAACAATCTAAATAAATCAAACTCAGTATTTGAACGAACAAAGTATTAATTTATTAACAAATTTGAACTTGGAATGTAATTAACAAATTTAAATAACAAAATCTAACTTAACTAAAATGATAAATATGGCCTTTATTTAAAATAAATATGTACCATGGATTTCTCATATAGTAAAGCTTTACCTTGTCTTTCTTTCGACTCGAGTAATGTTATATTATAACCTCTAACTGGTTATTATGATCCTTGAAATATTATGTCACTTGACTGACTTTTTAACCTCTCAAGGCTTCTTCTTCTTCTTCTTTACTGGATTGACGTTTGTTTCTAACCTCCAATTTATTTTCAAGATTTCCTTGAAATATTTCTATCACTTGCTTGACGTTTGAAATTTCTTCACCATATAAATTTGCTAACTGGATTAACAAATACTTCCCTCTTCTAAATCTGCTTTCCGGATAATCTACTTCGTAATACTTTCAAAGTATACTCACTTCTTATATTTAATCAACTTTTACAATTTATTCTTGATATCAATATATCTGGATTGTAATTTTCTAACCTTTAAATTATTCACCACTTTTCTTCTCTTTTCAATTTATTAATTATTCGAGGATGAATATTTCTCGCAGCTCGCTGTTCAGCGGTGTCTGATCAACTGATTTGTTATTTTTAGTCGTTTCAATGGGTTAATTTCCAATATTTAAATTGTTTTTTCTATTTTGATCTAATATTTCAAAATTTAATTTTAATTTAAAATTTAAACTATTCAGTTTTGTTTGTTCTTTACCTTAATTGAATACTGTTTTTAATTCTTTAATTTTCCTGATAAGTTTCTTATTCTACTTTTCAGGATTAAGTGAATAATTGTAATTACTCGAAATATATTGACATATTACAAATACCTTTTAAAATCTACTTATAACTACAATTAACAATTCCAATCTCAAATAAATACTAATTCATACATTTAGATGAATAGCAATGATAAACACAAAATGCTAGTAGTTAAAAACGTACTGCAGTTTTACATACTGACAGAATACTGATATTATAAACTAAAACAAGAAATTGATACGCCAACAAACATTTAACATCATACTATTAGTCCTTTCTTTCTGCATGATGTGAAATATCATTTACAAAACACCTTTCTGCAATGATATTTGAAAATATCTGAAAACTTAAAATGTCATTCAGTGTTTTGTAATCTATGGACTTACTATTTCTAAAATAATCACGCTGCAATGCAACTACTGTTAATAGTTTTTCATTCAATATTCATTTTGTGTAGATTTACAGTGTTTCTACACAATTTATGATTTTCAGCCCTAAATTTTGACATAAATGTCAGATTTTATAAATTTACTTTTTTGTTTTCCAATTTCATTCTAAATCATTTTAAATGAGATTGTGATTCTCTATAAGTTCATGTTTTATTATATACTATTTAGAATAACCTTGTTAAACTAAAATAACTGCATTTTATGTTTATTTAAATATTTTGCTCTAATTCAATATCAAGTTTCATTCTCTGCATCCTACTCGCTGAGAACAAGTGAACTTGAATCAATTAAATAAACCACAGATATTCCTGCTTCTGTATGATTCGTTAAAGTAAAACTGTTATGATTATTTCCTAAAATACACACAAATTTGTGAATTTTATTTATGATTTCAAACACGATACTTGGGTAGTGTTCCACAGTGTGGATACACAGCATAAAACCCCCTAAACTAATAGAATTTTGACATGTGAAAATTTTGTTAGTTTTAACAACATGATGTGACATTCACACTGTCAAAGTTTATTTACAATTTAAAAGTGATCTACTCAGGATCATTTGGATAACTTAAGGATCATATGGATAATTTATCCCCATGTGACAACTTCCCGGTAATGATTCTTCCTTATTATAGTTTAAAACATTTTCGTTTTCATTTAAAATATTACCTACTTCAAGTTGTTGCGCATAGCCCTTTGCTATTGTAGGTTCATAATCAATTGAATTTTTGTATTTTTGAGACAAATTTTTAAAAATTTTATCATATTTGGAGTAACGACTTATCAGAAAAGTTTCAGGCTTCTTATCATTATTTATTTGAACACATGTGGTTCCCACTATATGCTCACCGCAAAATTCATTATCATAATTGGACTCTATGCCATTTGATACATTAATTATTTCGGCATCATTGCCATTCAATTCATTAATTATTTCGGCACCTTTGCCATTCAATTCATTAACTATGATGCGGACGTATCATTCAAGGTTTTTAAAAAAAATTTTTGTCTCAAATTACTAGGAAAACAATCTCCTTCTCCGGCAATCGCTCTAACGATGTTCTGAAATACCACCCACGGATTGAGCAACTTCCCATTTTTGTAAAATACTTGCTTGTACGCTGCTGAGAGCATCAGTTGCGGAGAGCATAAGCAGCTAAAGTCTGTGTAAGGTTTTTTAAATTTTTTATCGAGAACAATTTTATTGTTTTTATTTCCTAATACTGCGGAAAACTTTTTAACATTTTCAGAATTACCTAAATTGGAGTCCGACAATCGCACCAGGGATTCGACAAAGCGTGGCGAAACTTCCTCAAACAAGTCACCGTCGTCTACGTCATTCATGCCGGATGTGGACGGCTGCTGTTCAACCGAATTTTCGGCCACACCTACAGTACCGACGGCCTTATCTTCTACTGAAGATCGATACTGACATTGAAAATCCTACGTCTCCGGCCGTCCAGACAGGACTTCGTAACAAAAAGAATGGTACGTCAAGTGATTATATATGTCACTTTCATCTGGAACAACATATTTAAGTAAGTATACTAATAGACGAGTGGCCTCCACTCAAACATTAAAAATGAAAAAAATTACTCCTAATCCGATAAGTTATCTTAGGGCAACTTTTGATTTTTTTTCTCGCAAAATTTTAATTCTCCGTCTAAAACATATTCGTAAAAACGAATTTATTCACCGACTGACCCTACGACGAGAAACTATGAAAACTTTAAATTTTTTAATTAAATTATAACATTATATACTTTTATTTTTTTCAAATTAAATCGACCTATTTAAGAATTATCTAAAAATTAGTTCTTTTCTCAGAACATATTCGTAAAAACAAATTAATTCACCGCCCCACCGACCGACTTTACTATAAATATTGAAACTTTTAACCTTTCTATTACCTAATAACGTGTTATTGTTCGCTTTTATTCTTCCCAAATTAAACTGACATTTAAATTTTATCTAATAACCAAATTTTATTTTCTTTTTTAGGGAGCGATGTCTATGGCTGTGACTGCGAAGCCATTCGCACGACCCCGATCAATCTATATATATATATAGTAAATAGAAAATATTTCTTGGGAATTAGGGTTCTTTTTAGACTAAAATAAGGTACATCGGTTTAACGTTTCGGCTAGGGTCCCTTAGCCTTCATCAGAAAATTTGTTTATTAATATTTCTATGAGTCGTACATTAATATCTAAAATAAGGTTTAAGGTTGGTGATTTTTTTTTTGTTACATTATTTTAATGTAAGCTTACCTAGACAGCATGACTTCATTGCAAAATATTTTTCTGTGTTTCTTTCTTTTTTTGAACAGATTCATTTTAAACATAATAATAATATAATAATAAATTTTTATGAGGAAATTTTTTTATCTGATTGTTCTGCAGCGTGGCTTGGCGGAAAGTAAGTTACTTCGCGGAATGGCCGCGATGACCAGACAGAAATCCGACTATACCGGTACTTCCTTGAGGAACGTACCTCTCGAATGTAGATGGCGGTAGTAACGTTATTGTTAATATTTATAAATTTTGCAGTTTTATATAATAAGAATATTGGTATTGTTTTTTGTTTATTGTGTGAATTAAAACCCTGTTTTGCGACGAAGAATCATATGCATTACACAAATTTTATGCTTATTTAAAAATAGCAATATACTTACAATGCGCTATAACATGCATAGGGGCTCCTTGTACAGAATTTATCTGTCAGGAGCCCCAAAACATGCTACAACACATTGTAGTATATCTTGCTAAGGTTATTTATTTCAGTTTTGTCGTTTACAGCTTTTTTATTTTTATGTATGTGTATCATTTCCATAATTTCTCTTTTTTTTTTGTTGGGTTCGGTGGTTAAAATTCGTGTATTGTCATAGTCAAATTCGTGTTTTTCTGATTTTTTGTGTTTATTGAGTGCCGTACTACAGTTACCAAAAAAAAATAACTAACCTTAAACCTTATTTTAGATGTTAATGTACGACTCATAGAAATATTAATAAACAAATTTTCTGATGAAAGGTAAGGGACCCTAGCCGAAACGTTAAACCGATGTACCTTATTTTAGTCTAAAAAGAACCCTAATTCCCAAGAAATATTTTCTATTTACTATATATATATATTGCTGTATATCCACACTGTGGAACACTACCTAAGTGTCGTGTTTGAAATCATAAATAAAATTCACAAATTTGTATGTATTTTAGGAATTAATCATAACAGTTTTACTTTAACGGATCATACAGAAGCAGGAGTATCTGTGGTTTATTTAATTGATTCAAGTTCACTTATTCTCATCGAGTAGGTTGCAGAGAATGAAACTTGATATTGAATACGAACAAAATATTTAAATAAACATAAAATGAAGTTATTTTAGTTTAACAAGGTTATTCTAAATAGTATATAATAAAACATGAACTGGTAGAGAATCACAATCTCATTTAAAATGATTTAGAATGAAATTGGAAAACAAAAAAGTAAATTTTATAAAATCTGACATGCATGTCAAAACTTAGGGCTGAAAATCATATTTTGTGTAGAAACACTGTAAATCTACACAAAATGAATATTGAATGAAAGACTATCAACAGTAGTTGCAGTGCAGCGTAATTATTTTAGAAATAGTAAGTCCATATATTACAAAACACTGAATGACATTTTAAGTTTTCAGATATTTTCAAATATCATTGCAGAAAGGTGTTTTGTAAATGATATTTCACATCATGCAGAAAGAAAGGACTAATAGTATGATGTTAAATGTTTGTTGGCGTATCAATTTCTTGTTTTAGTTTATAATATAAGTATTCTGTCAGTATGGAAACTGCAGTACGTTTTTAACTACTAGCATTTTGTGTTTATCATTGCTATTCATCTAAATGTATGAATTAGTATTTATTTGAGATTGGAATTGTTAATTGTAGTTATAAGTAGATTTTAAGAAAGTATATGTGATATGTCAATATATTTCGAGTAATTACAATTATTCACTTAATCCTGAAAAGTAGAATAAGAAACTTATCAGGAAAATTAAAGAATTAAAAACAGTATTCAATTAAGGTAAAGAACAAACAAAACTGAATAGTTTAAATTTTAAATTAAAATTAAATTTTGAAATATTAGATCAAAATAGAAAAAAACAATTGAAATATTGGAAATTAACCCATTGAAACGACTAAAAATAACAAATCAGTTGATCACACACCGCTGAACAGCAAGCTGCGAAATATATTCATCCAAGAATAAATATTAAATTGAAAAGAGAAGAAAAGTGGTGAATAAGTTGAAGGTTACAATCCAGATATATTGATATCAAGAAAAATTTGTAAAGTATATTAAATATAAAAGTGAGTAAACTTTAAAAGTATTAAGAAGTAGATTATCCGGAAAGCAGATTTAGAAGTATTTGTTAATCCAGTTAACAAATTTATATGGTGAAGAAATTTCAAACGTCAATCAAGTGATAGAAATATTTCAAGGAATCAGTTGAAAATAAATTGGAGGTTATAAACAAACGTCAATCCAGAAAAGAAGAAGAAGAAGAAGCCTTGAGAGGTTTAAAAAGTCAGTCAAGTGACATTATATTTCAAGGATCATAATAACCAGCTAGAGGTTACAATATAACATTACTCGAGTCGAAAGAAGGACAAGGTAAAGCTTTACGATATCAGAAATCCATGGTACATATTTATTTTAAATAAAGGCCATATTTATCATTTTAGTTAAGTTAGATTTTGTTATTTAAATTTGTTAATTACATTCCAAGTTCAAATTTGTTAATAAATTAATACTTTGTTCGTTCAATACTGAGTTTGATTTATTTAGATTGTTATCTTGATCGATGAGCATTTATTGAACCGACTTCGTTGGACCCTGAGTAAGAGTCATTCTATAGATTGTAGATGGTCATGCTAATGGTGTTCTATAGTCTATAATATTAACAGCTTTTAAGAAACTGTTTGGCGCTCAATAAAATCATTTCAATTTACTTTCAAAAAGTAATTTCGAAAATATAAAAATATAAAATAGATATCAGAAAATAGAACATTTATGGCTTGTTAACGTGGAGCGATCAGGAAAGCGATTGAATAAATACAACTTGAGAATAGTTTATCATTTCAAGCATACATTTGAAAGATAATAGAACAAATAACTTATTTTGATAGTTTTGACAACAAGGCATTGTCAAATTAAAAACAAATATAATTTATATGAGGTTAAAGTCAGGTAAGACAACAATGAATCAAGAAGAAACTACACCAGGTACATCCACAGTTCCACAAACACAAGTTGGTGACACAAACACACAACCAGACACAAACATGTTCCAGAAACTCATGGAAATGATGGGTGGAATGAAGGTACAGATGAATCAAAATAACCAAACTTTAAAAGAAGACATGAATCAAAATAACCAGAGACTTGAAGAAAATATTGGCAACATAAAAACACAAATGGTACAAAATAACCAAACTTTGGAAGCAAACATGAATCAAAATAACCAGCGACTAGAAGAAAATATTAACAAAAATATGCAAAAGCTAGAAGAAAACATGGGAAAAAAAATAGATGATAATATACAGAAAATGGAAGAAAGCAATACAGAAGTAAGAAATAAGATAGAAAATTTAGAGAGTAAATGGGAGAAAATGGGAGAGACAGTCAACGAAGAAATTGGTATTAAGGTAAACGAGACAGCAAAAGAAATAAGAGAGGAAGTTGTAACTATGTTTGAAGATGGAATGACTGCAGTAGATAGCAGAATGAAGAAACAGGAGGATAAATACGATAGCAAAATAAAAGAACAGGATAGCAGGATAGAACAGAACACGAAGTTGTTGAAGGATACCACACGTACACAATTAACACAATTTCCCACACATACTTACACATGCAACAAAACACCATTTTATTTTTACGGAGATAACCGCATACATCCTAAAATTTTCATTTCTCGTTTGAAACAACACATGGAAACACAACACGTAAATGCAAACCTAAAAGCAAACATACAAGACATGTTAAAAGGAGAAGCGGAAATCTGGTACTCAGTTATAATGGACAGATTTGAGACTATAGAGGAATTTGAAGCTCTAGTCTTAAAACAATATTGGAGTGATTACACTCAGTTGAAAATAAGACAAGACCTATTTAATGGTAACTATGTAGAAAATAAAGGTATTTCTAGGGAAAATTATGTACTTAGAAAAGTATACAATATTAGACATCTAGAACCAAAATTCACAGAAAGTGAAATGGTCAGATATTTAGCTAGGCATTTTTCAGGGGATATCCAGAATGTTATTATTACGCAAAGAATTGCAAAGTTAGATGATTTAATTGATTATTTAAGAGAATTAGATGATTATCATCAGAGTTTTGATAGGAAGTCTAGTCAGAATAGGGAAAATAATAGTAGATATTATAATAAGTGGGGTTATGATCAGAATGACAGAAGGGAGCAAGGGGGTTATGGTCAATATGATAGGAAGGAAAAGCAAGGTTATGGTCGTCAATATGACAATGATAGAAAGGAACGAGGGGGTTATGAGAAACGTCAATATGACAATGATAGGTATGAAAAGCAGGGTTATGAGAAACGTCAATATGACAATGATAGGAATGAAAAGCAGGGTTATGAGAAACGTCAATATGACAATGATAGAAAGGAACGAGGAGGTTATGGTCAATATAAATATGACAATTATAGGAATGAAAAGCAGGGTTTTGAGAAACGTCATTATGATAATGATTGCAGAGAGAGAGGGGGTTATGTTAAAAATAATGAGTCGTATGCACAAATTGCTAATATCAATATTCAAAGGGGAAATAGAGTAGATGAAAACACGCACTCTAATATGAATAAAATAGAAACAGCACAAGTAAATGATAAAAATAGAAATCAGGATTTTTAGATAAATTTGTTTTAAATGTAGGTAATAATTGTAAAAAAATAGGCGAATATATAGAAAATGATGTTATATTGGGAGACGACATCTTATCAGAAAAAAAGGCAAATATTGTATTAGGAGAAAGAATCCTAAAAATAGAAGGTGAAAGAATACCTTTCTGTAGTGTTAATGATTTAAATGGCAAATGTGCCGAAATAGTTAATGAATTGAATGGCAATGATGCCGAAATAATTAATGTATCAAATGGCATAGAGTCCAATAATGGTAATGAATTTTGCGGTGAGCATATAGTAGGAACCACATGTGTTCAAATAAATAATGATAAGAAGCCTGAAACCTTTCTGATAAGTCGCTACTCCAAATATGATAGAATTTTTAAAAATTTGTCTCAAAAATACAAAAATTCAATAGATTATGAACCTACAATAGCAATGGGCTATGCGCAACAACTTGAAGTCGGTAATATTTTAAATGAAAACGAAAACGTTTTAAACTATAATGAGGAATCATTACCGGGAAGTTGTCACATGGGGATAAATTATCCATATGATCCAGGATAGATTACTCTTAAGTTATCCAAATGATCCTGAGTAGATCACTTTTAAATTGTAAATAAACTTTGACAGTGTGAATGTCACATCATGTTGTTAAAACTAACAAAATTTTCACATGTCAAAATTCTATTAGTTTAGGGGGTTTTATGCTGTATATCCATACTGTGGAACACTACCTAAGTGTCGTGTTTGAAATCATAAATAAAATTCACAAATTTGTATGTATTTTAGGAATTAATCATAACAGTTTTACTTTAACGGATCATACAGAAGCAGGAGTATCTGTGGTTTATTTAATTGATTCAAGTTCACTTATTCTCATCGAGTAGGTTGCAGAGAATGAAACTTGATATTGAATACGAACAAAATATTTAAATAAACATAAAATGAAGTTATTTTAGTTTAACAAGGTTATTCTAAATAGTATATAATAAAACATGAACTGGTAGAGAATCACAATCTCATTTAAAATGATTTAGAATGAAATTGGAAAATAAAAAAGTAAATTTTATAAAATCTGACATGCATGTCAAAACTTAGGGCTGAAAATCATATTTTGTGTAGAAACACTGTAAATCTACACAAAATGAATATTGAATGAAAGACTATCAACAGTAGTTGCAGTGCAGCGTAATTATTTTAGAAATAGTAAGTCCATATATTACAAAACACTGAATGACATTTTAAGTTTTCAGATATTTTCAAATATCATTGCAGAAAGGTGTTTTGTAAATGATATTTCACATCATGCAGAAAGAAAGGACTAATAGTATGATGTTAAATGTTTGTTGGCGTATCAATTTCTTGTTTTAGTTTATAATATAAGTATTCTGTCAGTATGGAAACTGCAGTACGTTTTTAACTACTAGCATTTTGTGTTTATCATTGCTATTCATCTAAATGTATGAATTAGTATTTATTTGAGATTGGAATTGTTAATTGTAGTTATAAGTAGATTTTAAGAAAGTATATGTGATATGTCAATATATTTCGAGTAATTACAATTATTCACTTAATCCTGAAAAGTAGAATAAGAAACTTATCAGGAAAATTAAAGAATTAAAAACAGTATTCAATTAAGGTAAAGAACAAACAAAACTGAATAGTTTAAATTTTAAATTAAAATTAAATTTTGAAATATTAGATCAAAATAGAAAAAAACAATTGAAATATTGGAAATTAACCCATTGAAACGACTAAAAATAACAAATCAGTTGATCACACACCGCTGAACAGCAAGCTGCGAAATATATTCATCCAAGAATAAATATTAAATTGAAAAGAGAAGAAAAGTGGTGAATAAGTTGAAGGTTACAATCCAGATATATTGATATCAAGAAAAATTTGTAAAGTATATTAAATATAAAAGTGAGTAAACTTTAAAAGTATTAAGAAGTAGATTATCCGGAAAGCAGATTTAGAAGTATTTGTTAATCCAGTTAACAAATTTATATGGTGAAGAAATTTCAAACGTCAATCAAGTGATAGAAATATTTCAAGGAATCAGTTGAAAATAAATTGGAGGTTATAAACAAACGTCAATCCAGAAAAGAAGAAGAAGAAGAAGCCTTGAGAGGTTTAAAAAGTCAGTCAAGTGACATTATATTTCAAGGATCATAATAACCAGCTAGAGGTTACAATATAACATTACTCGAGTCGAAAGAAGGACAAGGTAAAGCTTTACAATATCAGAAATCCATGGTACATATTTATTTTAAATAAAGGCCATATTTATCATTTTAGTTAAGTTAGATTTTGTTATTTAAATTTGTTAATTACATTCCAAGTTCAAATTTGTTAATAAATTAATACTTTGTTCGTTCAATACTGAGTTTGATTTATTTTGATTGTTATCTTGATCGATGAGCATTTATTGAACCGACTTCGTTGGACCCTGAGTAAGAGTCATTCTATAGATTGTAGATGGTCATGCTAATGGTGTTCTATAGTCTATAATATTAACAGCTTTTAAGAAACTGTTTGGCGCTCAATAAAATCATTTCAATTTACTTTCAAAAAGTAATTTCGAAAATATAAAAATATAAAATAGATATCAGAAAATAGAACATTTATATATATATATATATATATATATATATATATATATATATATATATATTGCTGTATATCTACACTGTGGAACACTACCTAAGTGTCGTGTTTGAAATCATAAATAAAATTCACAAATTTGTATGTATTTTAGGAATTAATCATAACAGTTTTACTTTAACGGATCATACAGAAGCAGGAGTATCTGTGGTTTATTTAATTGATTCAAGTTCACTTATTCTCATCGAGTAGGATGCAGAGAATGAAACTTGATATTGAATACGAACAAAATATTTAAATAAACATAAAATGAAGTTATTTTAGTTTAACAAGGTTATTCTAAATAGTATATAATAAAACATGAACTGATAGAGAATCACAATCTCATTTAAAATGATTTAGAATGAAATTGGAAAACAAAAAAGTAAATTTTATAAAATCTGACATGCATGTCAAAACTTAGGGCTGAAAATCATATTTTGTGTAGAAACACTGTAAATCTACACAAAATGAATATTGAATGAAAGACTATCAACAGTAGTTGCAGTGCAGCGTAATTATTTTAGAAATAGTAAGTCCATAGAATACAAAACACTGAATGACATTTTAAGTTTTCAGATATTTTTAAATATCATTGCAGAAAGGTGTTTTGTAAATGATATTTCACATCATGCAGAAAGAAAGGACTAATAGTATGATGTTAAATGTTTGTTGGCGTATCAATTTCTTGTTTTAGTTTATAATATAAGTATTCTGTCAGTATGGAAACTGCAGTACGTTTTTAACTACTAGCATTTTGTGTTTATCATTGCTATTCATCTAAATGTATGAATTAGTATTTATTTGAGATTGGAATTGTTAATTGTAGTTATAAGTAGATTTTAAGAAAGTGTATGTAATATGTCAATATATTTCGAGTAATTATAATTATTCACTTAATCCTGAAAAGTAGAATAATAAACTTATCAGGAAAAATAAAGAATTAAAAACAGTATTCACTTAAGGTAAAGAACAAACAAAACTGAATAGTTTAAATTTTAAATTAAAATTAAATTTTGAAATATTAGATCAAAATAGAAAAAAACAATTGAAATATTGGAAATTAACCCATTGAAACGACTAAAAATAACAAATCAGTTGATCACACACCGCTGAACAGCGAGCTGCGAAATATATTCATCCAAGAATAAATAATAAATTGAAAATAAAAGTGGTGAATAAGTTGAAGGTTAGGATATTACAATCCAGATATATTGATATCAAGAATAAATTGTAAAAGTTGATTAAATATAAGAAGTGAGTATACTTTGAAAGTATTACGAAGTAGATTATCCGGAAAGCAGATTTAGAAGAGGGAAGTATTTGTTAATCCAGTTAGCAAATTTATATGGTGAAGAAATTTCAAACGTCAAGCAAGTGATAGAAATACTTCAAGAAAAAAATTGAAAATAAATTGGAGGTTAGAAACAAACGTCAATCCAGTAAAGAAGAAGAAGCCTTGAGAGGTTAAAAAGTCAGTCAAGTGACATAATATTTCAAGGATCATAATAACCAGTTAGAGGTTATAATATAACATTACTCGAGTCGAAAGAAAGACAAGGTAAAGCTTTACTATATCAGAAATCCATGGTACATATTTATTTTAAATAAAGGCCATATTTATCATTTTAGTTAAGTTAGATTTTGTTATTTAAATTTGTTAATTACATTCCAAGTTCAAATTTGTTAATAAATTAATACTTTGTTCGTTCAATACTGAGTTTGATTTATTTAGATTGTTATCTTGATCGATGAGCATTTATTGAACCGACTTCGTTGGACCCTGAGTAAGAGTCATTCTATAGATTGTAGATGGTCATGCTAATGGTGTTCTATAGTCTATAATATTAACAGCTTTTAAGAAACTGTTTGGCGCTCAATAAAATCATTTCAATTTACTTTCAAAAAGTAATTTCGAACGTATAAAAAATAAAATAGAAATCAGAATATAGAACATTTATGGCGCCCAACGTGGGGCGATCAGGAAAGCGATTAAATAAATACAACTTGAGAATAGTTTTATCATTTCAAGCATACATTTGAAAGATAATAGATCAAATAACTTATTTTGATAGTTTTGACAACAAGGCATTGTCAAATTAAAAACAAATATAATTTATATGAGGTTAAAGTCAGGTAAGACAACAATGAATCAAGAAGAAACTACACCAGGTACATCCACAGTTCCACAAACACAAGTTGGTGACACAAACACACAACCAGACACAAACATGTTCCAGAAACTCATGGAAATGATGGGTGGAATGAATACAAAAATGGATAAGAATAACCAAACTTTGGAAGCAAACATAAATACACAAATGGTTCAAAATAACCAGCGACTAGAAGAAAATATTAACAAAAATATGCAAAAGCTAGAAGAAAACATGGGTAAAAAAATAGATGATAATATACAGAAAATGGAAGAAAGCAATACAGAAGTAAGAAATAAGATTGAAAATCTAGAGAGTAAATGGGAGCGAATGGGAGAGTCAGTTAACGAAGAAATTGGTATTAAGGTAAATGAGGCAGCAAAGGAAATAAGAGAGGAAGTAGTAACTATGTTTGAAGATGGAATGACTGCAGTAGATAGTAGAATGAAGAAACAAGAAGATAAATACGATAGCAAAATAAAAGAACAGGATAGCAAGATAGAACAGAACACGAAGTTGTTGAAGGATACCACACGTACACAATTAACACAATTACCCACACACCCATACACATGCAACAAAACACCATTTTATTTTTACGGAGATAACCGTATACACCCTAAAATTTTCATTTTACGTTTGAAACAACACATGGAAACACAACACGTAAATGCAAACCTAAAAGCAAACATACAAGACATGTTAAAGGGAGAAGCGGAAATCTGGTACTCAGTTATAATGGACAGATTTGAGACTATAGAGGAATTTGAAGCTCTAGTCTTAAAACAATATTGGAGTGATTACACTCAGTTAAAAATAAGACAAGACCTATTCAATGGTAATTATGTAGAAAATAAAGGTATTTCTAGGGAAAACTATGTACTTAGAAAAGTATATAATATTAGACATCTAGAACCAAAATTCACAGAAAGTGAAATGGTCAGATATTTAGCTAGACATTTTTCAGGGGATATCCAGAATGTTATTATTACGCAAAGAATTGCAAAGTTAGACGATTTGATTGATTATTTAAGAGAATTAGATGATTATCATCAGAGTTTTGATAGGAAGTCTAGTCAAAATAGTAGATATTATAACAAGTGGGGTTATGATCAGAATAGGAATGAGAATGATAGAAGAGAAAGACAAGGTTATGGTCGTCAATATGACAATGATAGAAAGGAACGAGGGGGTTATGAGAAACGTCAATATGACAATGATAGAAAGGAACGAGGGGGTTATGAGAAACGTCAATATGACAATGATAGGAATGAAAAGCAGGGTTATGAGAAACGTCATTATGATAATGATTGCAGAGAGAGAGGGGGTTATGTTAAAAATAATGAGTCATATGCTCAAGTGGCTAATATCAATATTCAAAGGGGAAATAGAGTAGATGAAAACACGCACTCTAATATAAATAAAATAGAAACGGCACAAGCAAATGATAGAAATAGAAATCAGGATTTTTAGATAAACTTGTTTTAAATGTAGGTAATAATTGTAAAAAATTAGGCGACTGTATAGAAAATGATGTTATATTGGGAGACGACATCTTATCAGAAAAAAGGGCAAATATTGTATTAGGAGAAAGAATCCTAAAAATAGAAGGTGAAAGAATACCTTTCTGTAGTGTTAATGAATTGAATGGCAAAGGTGCCGAAATAGTTAATGAATTAAATGGCAAATGTGCCGAAATAGTTAATGAATTGAATGGCAATGATGCCGAAATAATTAATGTATCAAATGGCATAGAGTCCAATAATGATAATGAATTTTGCGGTGAGCATATAGTGGGAACCACATGTGTTCAAATAAATAATGATAAGAAGCCTGAAATCTTTCTGATAAGTCGTTATTCCAAATATGATAGAATTTTTAAAAATTTGTCTCAAAAATACAAAAATTCAATAGATTATGAACCTACAATAGCAAAAGGCTATGCGCAACAATTTGAAGTAGGTAATATTTTAAATGAAAACGAAAATGTTTTAAATTATAATAAGGAAGAATCATTACCGGGAAGTTGTCACATGGGAATAAATTATCCATATGATCCAGGATAGATTACCCTTAAGTTATCCAAATGATCCTGAGTAGATCACTTTTAAATTGTAAATAAACTTTGACAGTGTGAATGTCACATCATGTTGTTAAAACTAACAAAATTTTCACATGTCAAAATTCTATTAGTTTAGGGGGTTTTATGCTGTATATCCACACTGTGGAACACTACCTAAGTGTCGTGTTTGAAATCATAAATAAAATTCACAAATTTGTATGTATCTTAGGAATTAATCATAACAGTTTTACTTTAACGGATCATACAGAAGCAGGAGTATCTGTGGTTTATTTAATTGATTCAAGTTCACTTATTCTCATCGAGTAGGATGCAGAGAATGAAACTTGATATTGAATACGAACAAAATATTTAAATAAACATAAAATGAAGTTATTTTAGTTTAACAAGGTTATTCTAAATAGTATATAATAAAACATGAACTGATAGAGAATCACAATCTCATTTAAAATGATTTAGAATGAAATTGGAAAACAAAAAAGTAAATTTTATAAAATCTGACATGCATGTCAAAACTTAGGGCTGAAAATCATATTTTGTGTAGAAACACTGTAAATCTACACAAAATGAATATTGAATGAAAGACTATCAACAGTAGTTGCAGTGCAGCGTAATTATTTTAGAAATAGTAAGTCCATATATTACAAAACACTGAATGACATTTTAAGTTTTCAGATATTTTCAAATATCATTGCAGAAAGGTGTTTTGTAAATGATATTTCACATCATGCAGAAAGAAAGGACTAATAGTATGATGTTAAATGTTTGTTGGCGTATCAATTTCTTGTTTTAGTTTATAATATAAGTATTCTGTCAGTATGGAAACTGCAGTACGTTTTTAACTACTAGCATTTTGTGTTTATCATTGCTATTCATCTAAATGTATGAATTAGTATTTATTTGAGATTGGAATTGTTAATTGTAGTTATAAGTAGATTTTAAGAAAGTGTATGTAATATGTCAATATATTTCGAGTAATTATAATTATTCACTTAATCCTGAAAAGTAGAATAAGAAACTTATCAGGAAAAATAAAGAATTAAAAACAGTATTCACTTAAGGTAAAGAACAAACAAAACTGAATAGTTTAAATTTTAAATTAAAATTAAATTTTGAAATATTAGATCAAAATAGAAAAAACAATTGAAATATTGGAAATTAACCCATTGAAACGACTAAAAATAACAAATCAGTTGATCACACACCGCTGAACAGCGAGCTGCGAAATATATTCATCCAAGAATAAATAATAAATTGAAAATAAAAGTGGTGAATAAGTTGAAGGTTAGGATATTACAATCCAGATATATTGATATCAAGAATAAATTGTAAAAGTTGATTAAATATAAGAAGTGAGTATACTTTGAAAGTATTACGAAGTAGATTATCCGGAAAGCAGATTTAGAAGAGGGAAGTATTTGTTAATCCAGTTAGCAAATTTATATGGTGAAGAAATTTCAAACGTCAAGCAAGTGATAGAAATACTTCAAGAAAAAAATTGAAAATAAATTGGAGGTTAGAAACAAACGTCAATCCAGTAAAGAAGAAGAAGCCTTGAGAGGTTAAAAAGTCAGTCAAGTGACATAATATTTCAAGGATCATAATAACCAGTTAGAGGTTATAATATAACATTACTCGAGTCGAAATAAAGACAAGGTAAAGCTTTACTATATCAGAAATCCATGGTACATATTTATTTTAAATAAAGGCCATATTTATCATTTTAGTTAAGTTAGATTTTGTTATTTAAATTTGTTAATTACATTCCAAGTTCAAATTTGTTAATAAATTAATACTTTGTTCGTTCAATACTGAGTTTGATTTATTTAGATTGTTATCTTGATCGATGAGCATTTATTGAACCGACTTCGTTGGACCCTGAGTAAGAGTCATTCTATAGATTGTAGATGGTCATGCTAATGGTGTTCTATAGTCTATAATATTAACAGCTTTTAAGAAACTGTTTGGCGCTCAATAAAATCATTTCAATTTACTTTCAAAAAGTAATTTCGAACGTATAAAAAATAAAATAGATATCAGAATATAGAACAATATATATATATATATATATATATATATATAGATTGATCGGGGTCGTGCGAATGGCTTCGCAGTCACAGCCATAGACATCGCTCCCTAAAAAAGAAAATAAAATTTGGTTATTAGATATTTAAATGTCAGTTTAATTTGGGAAGAATAAAAGCGAACAATAACACGTTATTAGGTAATAGAAAGGTTAAAAGTTTCAATATTTATAGTAAAGTCGGTCGGTGGGGCGGTGAATTAATTTGTTTTTACGAATATGTTCTGAGAAAAGAACTAATTTTTAGATAATTCTTAAATAGGTCGATTTAATTTGAAAAAAATAAAAGTATATAATGTTATAATTTAATTAAAAAATTTAAAGTTTTCATAGTTTCTCGTCGTAGGGTCAGTCGGTGAATAAATTCGTTTTTACGAATATGTTTTAGACGGAGAATTAAAATTTTGCGAGAAAAAAAATCAAAAGTTGCCCTAAGATAACTTATCGGATTAGGATTAATTTTTTTCATTTTTAATGTTTGAGTGGAGGCCACTCGTCTATTAGTATACTTACTTAAATATGTTGTTCCAGATGAAAGTGACATATATAATCACTTGACGTACCATTCTTTTTGTTACGAAGTCCTGTCTGGACGGCCGGAGACGTACCATTATTTTTTTTTAATTTGGTAAAATATACATTTTTAATAAATAATATTTAAATCTAACTTTGGCTGCCATCAACCGTAAAGAGTTTTTTGTTTTGTTTTTAATTTCAGACATTGATAATAATCAAAGAAGAGTAAATAGAGAGAACCTCAGTTAATTTTAAGATTTTTGAAAGAATTTAAACGAATGGATATTGATAAGTATTCAAGAACGGTGTCTGATCTGTTAAAGTATTGGGATAATCCGATGAATCAGGAGAGGTATTTCAGTTTTTGCATAGCACACGGTGTGTATGAGTTTCTTGATGGAACACCTCGAACCATAAGTACCGAGGGTACCTAAAGAAAGAAAAGAATGTTACCTGAAAACTGTATGTATCGTTATAACTATTATTATTATTATTATTATTATTATGATTTTCTTGTATATCGATCACAAATTTGCATGAAAAAGAGAAAATTGTATTTAGTTTTGTGAATAGCAGGATCGTAGAAAAAAATAAATATCACATTATACCGAAATCGAATGTTGTTATTTTGATTATTATTATTATAATATTTTTGTATATTTATCGATGAGAAATTGTATTGAAAATGTGAAAATCGTATTATATCATGAAAATAAATTATATTGAAAAATTTTTATTTTTTTTTATTTTAATTTTTTTAAATTTTAGAAAATGTAGGTAGGTACTTACTTACCTACTTACCTACCTACCTACTTACTTACTTACTTATCCACCTGCTTACCTATCCACTTACGTGGTTGGTTGGTCGGTCGGTTGGTCGATCGGTAGGTAGGTATCCGTATCTATTTAATACTTAGTTGTCTGTAGGTAGGTACTTACTTACTGTCATCGGCGTCGGCGTCGCGAACAAGTTATGACTTGTCTAGCGCGCTGTGCTCATGTTTTAGTCTTCTGCCGAAACAGAAGTCATTTGAGCACAAAAAATAGTCTTCTGCCGAAGCAGAAGTCATTTGAGCACAAAAAAAGTCTATATAAGAAAACACTTTTTCTCAGCGAGCAAGTAGTGATCGATCCTTCAAGCAGTAATGTTCCAGCCTTCAGCAACTAATAGTCTTCTGCCGAAACAGAAGTCATTTGAGCACAGACGCCAACGCCAATGCTGATGAAGTTATCCCTTCCTCTTGTGTTGTAACCAGACAGTGTGTTTTAATTGAGTTTTAGTGTGTTGAGTGTCAAGTGGCAATGCATACCCGGAGTGGCAAGGCAGTAGGCACTGGGGTCGAGAGCGACGTCTCCACGTCGGCCCCCCCTCACTGCACGACGCCCCTCACAGCATCTGACCACGAAGTGCTCCGCCAACACGACGCCCTGACAAGGGGTACGGGGGTCACGCCCGACGTCTCTACGACGGTGGCCCCACACTGCACGACAAGCAACACAGCAACCCGGCTCGGCGAGGTAAGCATGTCCTCTGATTTCTCCACAGGCACAAGTGCTACGCATGGCGTCGCGACGACGGCGCCCCAATACTGTGCGTCGCCGGGCTCAGCACCCAGGCATAGCGAGGCAGGACTCGCCACCAACATAGGACACGACACTGGGGTCACGCATGACGTCATCACGACGATGCCCCCTCGCTGCATGGCACGCAGCGCAGCCACCTGGCATGAAGCCCAGGCAACAAATATGGAATGGAGTAGCAACGATTCTCAGGCGATGCCCCATTACTGCATGGAGCGCAACGCAGCATCGTGGCACGGAAACTCTGCGATGGAACAGAGATTGGATGGTGATGAGGATATGGTGATGCCCCCTCGCTGTATGGTGGACCCAACAGCATCCCGGGCCAACGACGATTCCTCGACGCTGGGAGATCGCCGCTTCGCTGGAATCGCTTCCACACATGGGGAAGCCTCCCACTCTGGCTCAGGGTTGCCCAGCGGTCAGTACACCATTGCTGCCACACCCGACTGGCCCCAACTCTTCAGCGACGCCTCGCTGACACCTCGCCGCCAGCTGGCCACCCCTCACTGCATGGTACCACCAACAGCAACCAGCCCAAGTCCAAGCACGCCGCCCAACGCACAGTACTTCGTCACGCCTACCTCGTCGGCCGGCGCCTACCACGTCACCCCGCCGTACCAGACGGCAAGACCTAGTGCTACGCCCCAAAGACAAATAGTGCTCCAAAACCAAACGACTGGAACGATCCCAGTCCCCTCTGCCACCATAACGGACCAACCCCAACCGAGCTTGGGACTACCCAGCTATGAACAATTAGCGCAACTCCTGGCTCTGATCACTTCAAACCTAGCCTCCATTACCCGGCAGCAAGAAAGTTGCCGGCCACCCATTACTGCACGTAACGAATCACAGCCGTACGCCACGGAAAAGGCTAACTTACGTGGACATGGCGACCAACAACGTGAGGCCAGATCTTTCCGGAGGGAAGAGGATCCACGACGACCCGACTACACAGATTCTGGGGAAATGGACCCCCAGTGGCGCCCAACACAAAACCTAGCAGAGAGCATGACAAGACTAATGGAGGGAAGCGTTCAAGCCGCAATACACGCAATACAAGGTCATCACAGGATGCCCACAAGAAGAACGAGAGCGCTGCCCACTTACTCAGGCCTGGAATGGGAGGATCCAGTCAACTTCCTGGATGAGCTCGAGGAGGCGATGCTCCATGAAGACATCCACGGCAGGGATAAAGTGAGAGTAGCTATAGAACAGCTCGAGGGTCAAGCCAGACGCACCCTGGAGATGTGGAAGTCCCACAACATAACATACGAATTCCTGAAGGAAAAGCTCCTGCGGCAGTTCAACGACACTGCCACCCTGGGGAAGCTACGCTCCAGGTTACACGGTGAGAGACAGAAAGACGACGAACCCGCCGCCGTTTTTATACAACGCAAAATTGGACTCTGGCTGAGGGTAGAACGGTATACGCCGGAAGAAGAGATGGTTATGGAGGTGCGCGAGCTCCTGCGACCGGAACTAAGATTCGCAACTAGAAATGTCCCAGTGGCCACGATGGAAAGCTTGAGCCGAGTGGCCGAAAACGCCGAGGGTGACTACAGGGAATTTCAGAGGCAACTCCGACCGCTGCCGAGGCCAGCCACCATCCCGCCTGCGAGTAATACTACCAATAGTCTACCAAAGTGCCGCAAGTGCCCGGGATTTCACTATCACCGAGACTGCCCCACCAACCAAACTCAGTCAGAGCCCCAGCAAGGCAACCCCAATTTCCGCGGACACGACTCCAACCAGCGAGCCAACCCCAATTTCCGTGGACACGACTCCAACCAACAGGGAAACCCTAACTTCCGCCAACAAAATGTCCAGACAGGGGGTAACAACTTCCGAGGGCATGGCACCAACTTAAACAACCCTAGCCAACAAGCAGGTCCAACCAATAATCCGGGCCCAGGACAGACATCCACGGCACCACCGCAGCAACGAAGTCAGGCAGCCCCCCGGCAGCAAGCTAACAGTCAGCCCCAGGCGGGAAACGAGCAGCGAGCCGGCCCAAGCCAGGGTGCCCGGCTCCAGAACTAAGTGCGTCGATAGGACTGACGGCCGGTCCCGGCCCATCATCCCACTTGTGGGTCGAGGCCAACGGATGCCGTTTACTGGCCCTGCTGGACAGCGGGGCGACTCATTCCTTCATCCACAGCAACTACGTAGAGGACCTTCCGAGGACTAATCATCCGACGATGCCCGTGCTCTTGGCTGCCGCCAAGGAGATCAAGCACACCCAAGGCAGCGTGGAAGTGCCCCTGCAGATCGGAAACTGGACAGTTTCGGTCGAAATGCATATTTTGGAGGATATGACCAAGGATATCATCCTAGGAAGAGACTTCCTAGCGAAACAGGAAGTGGTGATCGACTTTCCGCGGCACTGCATACACGCAGGGGTGTCAGAACGGCACACCCTGTTCTGGGACATGGAGGTTAGGACCGAGGACTCGGCCCGCACCGTAACAGCCAACCCGGAGCAGCTACCAGAGACGCACAGCCGTGCGTATGAGGAAGTCATCACTAAATTTTCTGATGTATTTCAAGAGACGCTCAAACAGCCTACTACACAACTCACTACCCATGAAATCCGTCTGAAAGACGACAAACCATTTAAAATACGACGTTACCAGTACTCGGCGAATAAAAAGGCAATAATCACTGAGGAAGTGAAGAAGATGCTGGCAGCTGGGGTAATTCGACGCAGTAACAGCCGTTACTGCTCACCGATCGTCATTGTGAACAAAAAGGATGGGACTTCCCGCTTTTGTGTCGATTACCGCCAGCTGAACACCCAGACGTTGGAAGAAGTGTCTCAGTTGCCGCCGATAAGGGAAACGATCCGAGAGCTAGGTGCAGCGAAGGTTTTCACTAGTTTGGACTTAAAGAGTGGATACTGGCAGGTCCCGATGCACGAGAATAGTGTACCCCTGACAGCTTTCAGTACCCCAGACGGAGCGACATTCGAGTTCCTTGTGATGCCATTCGGGCTACGCAACGCCCCCTCAACGTTCCAGAAGTTAATGACAGAAGTGCTGGCCGACTTCATAGACGTCTTCGTGAAAGTATATCTAGACGACATAATAGTATACTCTGAAGATCATCAAGACCACCTTCGTCACTTGGCTCTGGTATTAGAGCGTCTGAGGATACATGGATTGCACTGTGGACTCCCGAAGTGCCGATTTGGAGCCTCCGAGCTGGACTACCTGGGCTACAGGATAACTACTACTCAAAATCAACCCCAGGAGAAACACGTCATCCAAATAAGAGACTTTCCCACTCCTCGCACCAAGAAGGAACTCCAGGGATTCCTAGGCACCGCCAACTGGTTACGAGAGTTTGTGCCCGAGTTTGCCGAGCTGACAGCCCCGCTGACAAACCTAACAGGAAAGGAGAGGTTCCAGTGGAACACAGAAGCGGAGACAGCGTTCGCACTGATCAAAGAGAAGCTATCACAGCCTCTAGCCCTTTGCAGACCGGAGCCAGGACTGCCTTTCTACCTCCAAACCGATGCAAGCAACCATGGCATGGGTGCGGCCTTGTATCAAAAAACGCCAGAGGGGGAGAAACGGATCATTTCCTGCTCCAGTGCAAAGTTTACAGGACCTGAGAAACGCTATCACATCAATGAACAGGAGACACTCGCCGTAGTATGGGCCTGTCGTCGATACCGCCACTGGCTGGAGGACCAGCACTTTACACTTGTCACGGACAGCCGAGCATTGCACTGGTTACATCAGTTCAAGGACGAGAGGGCCAAGCTCACCCGGTGGGCCTTGCAGCTGCAAGAGTACACCTTCACCGTAGAACACTGTCCAGGACGATTGAACCAGCTGCCCGACTTCCTGTCGCGTCATCCCCAAGAAGCCATGCCAGCTGATACCGGCGATGACTCCCGCTTACTGCCTGACGAGGAACCCACAACCCAACAACCAACCACGCCAAGGGCCATCATCGATACCCCGACCACGGAGGAACTTCTGATGATGGAAGCCGAACCTGAGGAGCTAACCACTCTGTTCGATGAGATCAAGGCCGCCCAACTCGCGGACTACGCCATCTCTGGTTCCATCGGACATTGGGGGGACATCCAAGATCAGGAACGAGGCCTAGACCCCTGGGAAAGACGCCTGAAAGAACAATTCAGGGTAGAAGATGGACGCTTATGGCATGTCACTGAAGAGAGGACCGCCCTCGTTGTGCCCGAAGCCTTGAGGCCCCGCATTCTGCACCACTACCACGACGCCCCGCATGCAGGTCATCCAGGCCGCGACGAGACGTACCGGGCAGTAAACAACCGTTATTACTGGCCCCAACTCCGCAAGAACGTCACGATGCATGTGCGACTATGCATGGTATGTGCTGCGACCAAGCGAGGACCCCTTCAAGCTGCCGCTCCACTCCGCCCGAGACCACCCACCAAACCCTGGCAAGTACTCTCGTTAGACGTCATGGGACCCTACGAAGAGACACCAACCCACAACCGAGTTATCATCGTGATAACAGATCTCTGTTCCAAGTGGATCGAGGCCGAAGCTGCACCCCAAGCTGATGCCAACCACATCTTATGGGCCTTGGAACGAGTCTGCCTCCGATGGGGATATCCCGATGAACTCATCACCGACAAAGCACCCACCTTCACCGCCAAGAAGATCCTCAACTTCTGCAAGCGGAATAAAATCAGACATTTTACATCGCCGATCTACCACCAGAGAGCCAATCCTGTAGAGAGGCGTAACCAAGAGATAAAGAAGGCCTTACGAGAGAAGCTGATGGGAAAACGACAAAACCGATGGGACGTCGTGCTGCCGCAGATCATCTTTTCTCTGCACAACCGAAAAAATGCTGCCACCGGCTACTCACCCAGCGAGCTGCTGCTTGGGACCGAGTTACCTCGCCCAGGAGACTGGCAACACCCAGAGCAACGCCGCCCGCTACCAGAACCTCGACGAGCAGCTAGGAGCAGACATGAGAAAGCGGCGCAACGACAGCAAGTCTACCAGAGGAATCTTTTCCCAGAACCAAGGACAGCCCCGATCGAGTATCGACCCCAGCAACAAGTGATGTGCCGAGGCTTCAAGGAGCGCCGGACCAACTTTGGACCCACATGGGAGGGACCTTTTGTTGTCATTCGAGCCCTGGGTGATAACACGTACGAAATTCTCAGGAACGAGATCCCAGTGCCCATTCACATTGATGACATCAGGCCCATGCCAGGCCAGAAACCCGACAAGCGACCTCCAGTGCCTCCAGCCGTACGAGCCATCGCAGCTGATACCGACGATGACGACAGCAACGACGAGGATGACGATCCCGAGGATCCAGGTCATCCAGCCCCGCCAGAACCAGCAGCACCTGCTGTCACAGGACACCAGCCCGCTGCCCCAGAGCCAGCAGCACCCGCTGCCCAACAGCCAACCACGCCTACTGTCACAGGACCAGTAGCACCCGTTGCCCAGAAGCCAGTCACGCCTACTATCACAGGATCAGTAGTGCCCGCTGCCCAACAGCCAACCACGCCTACTGTCACAGGACCAGTAGTGCCCGTTGCCCAGAAGCCAGTCACGCCTACTATCACAGGATCAGTAGTGCCCGCTGCCCAACAGCCAACCACGCCTACTGTCACAGGACCAGTAGCGCCCGTTGCCCAGAAGCCAGTCACGCCTACTATCACAGGATCAGTAGTGCCCGCTGCCCCAAAGCCAGATGCCAACGCACAAGTCTACATCCGTGGATCTGGTACCTACTTCCGTGGACATGGCGACTATCTACGTGGACATAGCACCACAGCCGCCGCTAAACCAAAATTTCCAGCCCGCCGACTGCCCCCAGTCGTGCCTGGTCCATCCACTTCAGCCAAGAGGAGACAAACAAACAAGAATGAGAAGTCCCCGGCGCTGTCAGCCGCACCGCCGCCGCCAGCAGACCCTGGGCCTTCTACGTCAAGACAAGAGCAGCCGCTCGACACGACGCCGATACTGTTCCCGATGCCGTTCTGGGCGAAGGCCGTGACCACGCCTGGCCACGACCGACAGCAGCCATCCGCCAGCCAGATGCCTGTCCCAGTCCGGACACGAGTATTCGTCAACTCGAACGCCAGCCCGAGCTCAGCCGGCTCTGGCGCACCGCTCCAGGATCCCGCTACCTTAGCACGTAGCACAGCAGGACCTAGCAGCCCCCACGAGGCGCTCCAGTATCTCACTGCCTTAGCCCGCAGTACAGCAGGACGTTGCAGCCTCAATAAATCGCTCCAGTCTCCCGTTGCCTTAGCAAGCAACACAGCAGGACGTTGCAGCTTCACAGGTTCGCTCCAGAATCCCGTTGCCTTAGCGAGCAACACAGCAGGACTTAGCAGCCCCCAATTCACAACAGGATCAGGCAGCCCCGGGCGTCGCGGAGACGACGTCCAGAAAAACGAAACGTGCGATAATATACCATTGTAAATAATTCAACGCCACAGGGCGAAAACTTTGTTCAAACTAGAATACATTTATGATTTGTCACATAAAATACTTTAATTTTAAATATCTTGTTTTACCTAAAATATCTTAATGGACCTATTATTAGTTACTTATATAAAATATCTTACCACACTTAATCTTAGTCTATATATGTTAAAATATCTTAGTTGTTGAAATATCTTAACACTTACTCTTAGTTTATAGTTTTGAAAATATTGTATCCACTCACTCTTACATTATATAATTGAAATTATTGAACTGAAACATAACCTGTATGCCTTTATTAATGTTCAATAAAGTCACAAAAAAGGGGGGTGGTGTCATCGGCGTCGGCGTCGCGAACAAGTTATGACTTGTCTAGCGCGCTGTGCTCATGTTTTAGTCTTCTGCCGAAACAGAAGTCATTTGAGCACAAAAAATAGTCTTCTGCCGAAGCAGAAGTCATTTGAGCACAAAAAAAGTCTATATAAGAAAACACTTTTTCTCAGCGAGCAAGTAGTGATCGATCCTTCAAGCAGTAATGTTCCAGCCTTCAGCAACTAATAGTCTTCTGCCGAAACAGAAGTCATTTGAGCACAGACGCCAACGCCAATGCTGATGAAGTTATCCCTTCCTCTTGTGTTGTAACCAGACAGTGTGTTTTAATTGAGTTTTAGTGTGTTGAGTGTCAAGTGGCAATGCATACCCGGAGTGGCAAGGCAGTAGGCACTGGGGTCGAGAGCGACGTCTCCACGTCGGCCCCCCCTCACTGCACGACGCCCCTCACAGCATCTGACCACGAAGTGCTCCGCCAACACGACGCCCTGACAAGGGGTACGGGGGTCACGCCCGACGTCTCTACGACGGTGGCCCCACACTGCACGACAAGCAACACAGCAACCCGGCTCGGCGAGGTAAGCATGTCCTCTGATTTCTCCACAGGCACAAGTGCTACGCATGGCGTCGCGACGACGGCGCCCCAATACTGTGCGTCGCCGGGCTCAGCACCCAGGCATAGCGAGGCAGGACTCGCCACCAACATAGGACACGACACTGGGGTCACGCATGACGTCATCACGACGATGCCCCCTCGCTGCATGGCACGCAGCGCAGCCACCTGGCATGAAGCCCAGGCAACAAATATGGAATGGAGTAGCAACGATTCTCAGGCGATGCCCCATTACTGCATGGAGCGCAACGCAGCATCGTGGCACGGAAACTCGGCGATGGAACAGAGATTGGATGGTGATGAGGATATGGTGATGCCCCCTCGCTGTATGGTGGACCCAACAGCATCCCGGGCCAACGACGATTCCTCGACGCTGGGAGATCGCCGCTTCGCTGGAATCGCTTCCACACATGGGGAAGCCTCCCACTCTGGCTCAGGGTTGCCCAGCGGTCAGTACACCATTGCTGCCACACCCGACTGGCCCCAACTCTTCAGCGACGCCTCGCTGACACCTCGCCGCCAGCTGGCCACCCCTCACTGCATGGTACCACCAACAGCAACCAGCCCAAGTCCAAGCACGCCGCCCAACGCACAGTACTTCGTCACGCCTACCTCGTCGGCCGGCGCCTACCACGTCACCCCGCCGTACCAGACGGCAAGACCTAGTGCTACGCCCCAAAGACAAATAGTGCTCCAAAACCAAACGACTGGAACGATCCCAGTCCCCTCTGCCACCATAACGGACCAACCCCAACCGAGCTTGGGACTACCCAGCTATGAACAATTAGCGCAACTCCTGGCTCTGATCACTTCAAACCTAGCCTCCATTACCCGGCAGCAAGAAAGTTGCCGGCCACCCATTACTGCACGTAACGAATCACAGCCGTACGCCACGGAAAAGGCTAACTTACGTGGACATTACTTACCTACTTACCTATCCACTTACGTGGTTGGTTGGTCGGTCGGTTGGTCGATCGGTAGGTAGGTATTCGTATCTATTTAATACTTAGTTGTCTGTAATCATGGAGTGAAGTTAAAAGATTCCAAAAATAGGAAAATAGAAAATAATATTTTATAAATCTATTAAATAATATCCTGTCAAAGAAACGTCATTAATGATGTGTACGAAATGTGCATAGCTATATTCTGTCAAAGAAACGTCATTATTGATGGTTACGAAATGTGCATAACTCTATATGATCAAGAATCTAGGAAAGCGTATGTGGAAGAGAGAGAAATAAATAAATAATAATCTATAGTTACCTGAAGTATAAAAGTAGAAGAACATTTGTAGGGGTTGCGATTTCTCGTCGTCCTACCGGAACGTGAAGATGCAGAAGGAAGCTCTTTTCTTTCACTTCAAGATTCTTATACCAAATTGGTCATTAATTTTTCTTTCAAATAACTCTCTACGTAACAGGTAGTAGCAGAGATACCATTGTCACTACCACTATTACTATTTTTACTTTTACTTTTACTATTAATATTACTGTTTCTAAATGACGAGCCGAAAGATTATTGTCCAAAGAACTACTTAAATTAGAATTATTACTGTTAATTGAAATTCGGAAGATACTATTAAGATTACCATTATTATTCAGTTCATATTTGTTTCGTCTACACGCGTAGAACTTAGGAGACCCAGAGGATCTACGGTGTCACGTCGACACTGTACGAAGTACCGGTAGATGATACGTTGCTAAGCTGAATTGGTGGCATCTCCACGGTAGCATCCGGAGTTCCATCCAACAACGGCGTCAACGAAAGTTTCTTATAGGCCCCAAGCCAACTGCCAGGGGCAGATTTACGCATATTGAATACGGGAGAGATATCTGAAATGAGAAATAATTTTGTTTAAATAGGAAAAAAAGACACGTATGCATATGTATATATAGAGAAAGGGTAGACAGTGTACTTACCAGACGATGATTATTATCATTACAGTTTTTGCAACATGTATTTAGGAAAACTCATGGGATCGCACCATGTCGGCGAATTTTGCCGTTGCCCAGGGCTCCTCGGTTTCCATCTTCGTGTGAAAATGTATAGAGTAACGTTCGACATGTTTCCTGGCAGTTGAACACATCGTCCCAGGAAATGGAAGATGATGAAATTAAACAGAAAACCCATATTATGTAGGTGCTTTGAAAATAATCCGAACAGGCTTTCGCAACTGTAAGGCGGTGTCATAATTTCAATAATTTTAATAATTTCACTGGAATCTGAAACAAAAGAGAGAAATCTTTATAACCTTACAAAACGTACACACACACACAGAGGCGGACAGACAGACAGACAGACAGACAGATATATATAGAGGTAGGTAATGTCTATAACAATGATAATATACGCAATGCACATTTCGTAACTGTCAAGTATAATTAGGTAGGTATTTACTAATAATAAGTTTTCTAGAAATATATAGGTATAAGCAGTATAGCGTTGTCAGCACTATCACTTATTTGTATATATAAACGCGTATCACGTCGATTTGAAACGAACACGATATTATTGGTGTTATCTTTACGGATTGGGAAGTTCTAATGCGAATTTTTAACTTTCCACATCCTCAAAGTAGAAAACAAAAGAATGAAAGAATCACACCAAGCCACCTTGCTACGTAACTGTCACAAACGAAATAGGATAGGATAGTTTTAAAATGTCGGGACATTCAAAGCTCTCTGCTGCATTTATCGCCATCTATATGCGAGTATTCGCGTGAGGAAGAGAACGGGTAGCAGGTGGGACGGAAAGTTTGAGATGAATTCTTAAAAATGAAGGAGAAATAAACGAAGCCATATCCGATCGTAATATTCTCGAACAGATATAGGTTGGGAGCCACAATAGCCTGTGGGAACGTTTAAATAGCGGTCCTCGTGTCTGTCCCCCCGCATATGTGCCTGTCCGACCGCTTGTTTGTCACTTTCGCAAATCGTCGGTCGGCCGGGTGTAGATGATCCTTCTTTTTTCTTGTAGGTACAGAATCGAGCCGCGCCCGTCGTTTGTCTGTGCGTCTGTCTGTTCGTCGGTCTTTTTGGCGGCCGGTACGAGAAAGATGTTCCTTCTTTTTTCTTGTAGGAACGGAATAGGTGCCCGTCAATTTGTATCAGGTTGATGTAAGATAGCTCGGAGACTTGGACGTTCCCGACCTCGAGTGTAGTACCATTAGATTCGGTATGCGATTTTACATAAGAATGCGACATTTGTTGGTAGTGGAGCAGCCTTTTGTGGACGAGAGGAGTGTCGACGCGCGAGGGAAGTTAAAAATTTTAAAGAAATTTTCACATAAGACCCTCGGAAAAAAATATTTTTGGAAAAAATCGAGCAGAGAACGATTGGGGAAGTCGAGACGGATTCGGCGGTGTGTCGCTCGTCATCGTAGCTGTTTTCGTTTTCGAGATATGGGTTGTCGAAAGTTTTAAACATGGCGGCTGCTTAGTTAATTTTTGACTTTGACGCGCGATAACTCGGATCTTAGAAGGGCATTGGAATTCCAGAGATTACCGTCGGATTCGCCGTTCAATTCTCTACGGAAAAATATCAAGTTCCGGTGGGAAAAGCTAACGGTTCTCTCAGGGGTGGCTGTCGAGTGGAACGTTGTTTTAAATGTGAAGATTGTTGAATATAGACGTCATTACCCTCTCTATCAGTTTTTTTCCCTTTCCATACTAAATGGGCTATAAGATTCCGCTGATGTACATGGGGTCATATCATGCGGTGGACGGTTTTTATACTCTCTTATATATTTCTTATTAAATATTCAGCGATTCCGCTGATGACAAAGTTCCCGAATTGGCGAGGCTGATGGCGGAATCCCTCTAGAAAGACGGGAAGGATTCCGCCAGATTCTTCGTTTCCTCCGAAGGCGCTAGAGTTTGAGCGCGATTTTTGAATTAGATTGACGTTACTCATTATTGAAATTGCGATTTAAAAGGGACAAGAAGACGGTTTCTCGGAAGGAAGGCAGCTAATTTATGAGCGTTGTGGCTTCGGTGGTGGGATTATATGATATATATATAATATATATATATATATATATATATATATATATATATATATATATATATATATATATATATATATATATATATATATATATATATATGTTTATTTACATCATTACATCGTGGGGTGGAGAAATATTATGATGAAAAAGATCAGATTGCGATTTTAGGGATAGAAAAATGGTTTAAAAAAATGGGAAAAATTTCGTATTTATTTCGAGGGCGGATTTGTCGTACGGGATTTCGGTGTTATGGCGTCGCCGTTATAGGATTCATCATCGGGTGGAAATTTTTTTTAATTTATTAGAATAGTCGCCGTATGTGATTGTATTTTGGGCGGGGGTTGGAGTTTCTTGTCCGTATTATGGGTTTCGGCTTGATTGAAGGTGGTCATCATCGGGTGGGGAGAAAAAAAAACTTTTTGTCTTGTTTGCGGTTTTGGATGTGATTTCTTGTAAGATATCGGTTTGACAAATGACATTATCGGATGAGAAAAAAAAATTTTGTTTTCTTTTTTTGTGGTATCGGATGGGAGTATTTGTGAGATTTTGGATTTGGTATTGCAAGTTTTATTATTTGATTTGACGAGATGATTATTTCGAATGTATTGAATGTTTCAGTTTCGATCTGACGGGTGTCATCGTCGGGTGGTGGGTGACCATTATAAAAAGTGATAAAAATATGGTTTCGTCTTCACACTATTCAACGTTAGGTGAAAAATTAATAAATAGGTTGTATCTTCGAAATTAGGTCATTCGTTTAGATCCTGGATCGCGAGAACTCTTAGCTGATTTACCTGGAATAGTATAGTTTTGGTTGCAAATCGTGGAACGTCCATAGTCTTGAATAAAGGGTGAGGGGGTTAGAGGGGAGGACGCAAACAAATTAAATTGGTCTTCAGATTCCGCTGATGAAAATCGAATGTATACATATATATATATATATAATATATAATAATTACTTGTTTCGTGTCATTGCGGGGGTTATAACATTTTGATTTGAATGTTCTTTGAGTTGAAAGTTTTATTTCTGATAGGAGAAAGGATGCACAATTTAACAGTGCCAGTTTGGGTTTGGCGAACGACCGACTTTTCCGAATATCGAAATTTGAAATAGGCGATAGGTGAAATTTGGTAATTTTCTCAGTATTTGTTAGTTCGAGATGTTGATTTTTTTCAAGTAGAGAATGGAATGGTGAATCGGATGCAGTGTGTCCGGATATCGAGTAACGTGCCGGTGGTTTTAGAGAATTATGATGATCATGTAGAAAGTATTGAATGTTTCAGTTTCGATCTGACGGGTGTCATCGTCGGGTGGTGGGTGACCATTATAAAAAGTGGTAAAATATGGTTTCGTCTTCACACTATTCAACGTTAGGTGAAAAATTAATAAATAGGTTGTATCTTCGAAATTAGATCATTCGTTTAGATCCTGGATCGCGAGAACTCTTAGCTGATTTACCTGGAATAGTATAGTTTTAGTTGCAAATCGTGGAACGTCCAAACTCTTGAATAAAGGGTGAGGGGGTTAGAGGGGAGGACGCAAACAAATTAAATTGGTCTTCAGATTCCGCTGATGAAAATCGAATGTATACATATATATATATATATATATAATACATAATAATTACTTGTTTCGTGTCATTGCGGGGGTTATAACATTTTGATTTGAATGTTCTTTGAGTTGAAAGTTTTATTTCTGATAGAAGAAAGGATGCACAATTTAACAGTGCCAGTTTGGGTTTGGCGAACGACCCACTTTTCCGAATATCGAAATTTGAAATAGGCGATAGGTGAAATTTGGTAATTTTCTCAGTATTTGTAAGTTCGAGATGTTGATTTTTTTCAAGTAGAGAATGGAATGGTGAATCGGATGCAGCGTGTCCGGATATCGAGTAACGTGCCGGTGGTTTTAGAGAATTATGATGATCATGTAGAAAGTATTGAATGTTTCAGTTTCGATCTGACGGGTGTCATCGTCGGGTGGTGGGTGACCATTATAAAAAGTGATAAAAATATGGTTTCGTCTTCACACTATTCAACGTTAGGTGAAAAATTAATAAATAGGTTGTATCTTCGAAATTAGATCATTCGTTTAGATCCTGGATCGCGAGAACTCTTAGCTGATTTACCTGGAATAGTATAGTTTTGGTTGCAAATCGTGGAACATCCAAACTTTTGAATAACGGGTGAGGGGGTGAGAGGGGAGGACGCAAACAAATTAAATTGGTCGTCAGATTCCGCTGATGAAAATCGAATGTATACATATATATATATATATATATATTAGAGGATTTTTAATAATTACTTGTTTCCTGTCATTGCGGGGGTTATAACATTTTGATTTGAAAGTTCTTTGAGTTGAAAGTTCTATTTCTGATAGAAGAAAGGATGCACAATTTAACAGTGCCAGTTTGGGTTTGGCGAACGACCGACTTTTCCGAACATCGAAATTTGAAATAGGCGATAGGTGAAAATTGGTAATTTTCTCAGTATTTATAAGCTCGAGATGTGGATTTTTTTCAAGTAGAGAATGGAAAGGTCAATCGAATTCAGCGTGTCCGGATATCGAGTAACGTGCCGGTGGTTTTAGAGAATTATGATGATTATGTAGAAAGTATTGAATGTTTCAGTTTCGATCTGACGGGTGTCATCGTCGGGTGGTGGGTGACCATTATAAGAAGTGGTAAAAATATGGTTTCGTCTTCACACTATTCAACGTTAGGTGAAAAATTTATAAATAGGTTGCATCTTCGAAATTAGATCATTCGTTTAGATTCTGGATCGCGAGAACTCTTAGCAGATATACCTGGAATAGCATAGTTTTGGTTGCAAATTCTGGAACGTCCAATCTTTTTAATAACGGATGAGGGGGTTAGAGGGGAGGACGCAAACAAATTAAATTGGTCTTCAGATTCCGCTGATGAAAATCGAATTTATACATATATATATATTAGAGAATTTTTAATGATTACTTGTTTCGTGTCATGGCGGGGGTTATAACATTTTGATTTGAATGTTCTTTGAGTTGAAAGTTCTATTTCTGATAGAAGAAAGGATGCACAATTTAACAGTGCCAGTTTGGGTTTGGCGAACGGCCGACTTTTCCGAACATCGAAATTTGAAATAGGCGATAGGTGAAAATTGGTAATTTTCTCAGTATTGATAAGCTCGAGATGTGGATTTTTTTCAAGTAGACGATTGTAGAATATCAAGATTAGATTTCGGGGAAAAAGTGTATGTAATTTAAATACATAATTCGTAGAATTGACCTTTTAAATTGGTTGAAACGTTTCGGGGAAATGATCGATTTCGATGAATTTCGATGAGAAAAATTGAATGGTGTAAATGGCGATGTCGTAGCTATTATCGCATTCGAGGTATGGGTGTGGAAAGTTGTCTATGCTGAGAAAATGTAGATTCAATTTATTTTGGGGGTTATAATTTTATTAACTGAACGATCTTTGAGTTGAAAAGTATAATTCTGATAGAAGAATTAATGTATAAATTAACGGGGTCATTGTGGATTTGGTGGTTCTTCAACACTTGAAAATTCCGAATTTTTAATTAGGCGATAGGTGAAAATTGTCCATTTTATTATTTACGATGCAGAAATTTTGAGAATCGAAATAATTATGTAAATGAGAACAGCACTAGTCAATCTTATTGTATTTAATAATAAAATTAAAAATATATAAATGAATAATATTTAATATATCTAACATAAATTTAATTTCATTAGAGTTGGGTGCAACGGACCATAAATAAGGGGAGGAGCTTACGCTTCGCCAAGCACCAATCACAGCCTAGCGCACTGAACCGTGAACGCCAGAGGTGTATAAATACAGCTGTTTTCAGAGTGAAGAGGTAGTTTAGCTTTAGTATTGTAAAGAAATTGTTAGATAGCGAAAATTGTAATATTATTAAGATGGCTTGTACTTGTAAAACTGTTAGTCAGATTATTGAGAGGCATAGCAGTAGGCATCCGAAGTTGGAGGAATTTCTGGTAGCATTAAGAGAAGTTGTAAAAAATATGGAAGCCGGTTGTAAACCTCTAGAAATAGCTAGGATTGTACTTAAGAAAATCATGACCATACCTTTAGGTTATAGTAGGAGGAAAAGACAAGAAGAATATTATAGAAATATTATTAGAGACCATCCATTCTTAGTAGCTGTAGTCAAGAAGACAAGAAAGAATGTGGATAAACACCTAGTGGAAGACGCCCGAGGTCTAGTCCTGGAGGGGAAGAGGAAGAGATAAAATATAAATATATTGTAAAAAAAGAAATAAATAAAATGTAAAAAAAAATTAAAAATTAATAATTAAAATAGAAAAAAATGACAAAAATTTTAAATAAATTGTAATAAAATAATCAAATATTTATAATCAAAATAGAAAAAAAAAATGACATAAATTTCAAATAAATTGTAGTAAAATAACAAAATGTTAATAATTAAAAAAAAAAAATTACATAAATATCAAATAAATATTTTAATTTTTAATGTTGTTTTATTTAACTTTCCAAGAAAACGTCTAATCTTCAATCAGAAATAAAATATTGTCCATCAGAAATAAAATTATCAGGTTCGGGAGAGTTCAAATAAAAATAAACGAAACAGGTAAATAATTGACATCCTCAGGCATCACTTTCGTTTTATTCTTTATCTGAACTTTCTTGGAGTTGAAAATTTTATTTTTGATACAAAAATTTATGCACAATTTAACATTGCCATTTTGTTTTTGGTGGTTCATCAAGTCTTCGAAAAAACATTTTGAAAGTGGTGTCTGTTGTCAATAATTTATCTTTCATCTCAGACATCACTTTTAAAATTTTTTTTTCGAAAAGTTGATCAACCCCCAAAATCAAAATGGCTCTATTGAATTGTGCATATATTTTTCTATTAGAAATCAAATTTTCAGGTCCGGGAGAGTTCAAATAAAAATAAACGAAACAGGTAAATAATTGACATCCTCAGGCATCACATTCGTTTTATTTTTTATCTGAACTTTCTCGGAGTTGAAAATTTTATTTCTGATAGAAAAATTTATGAACAATTCAACAGTGCCATTTTGGATTTGCTGGGTCATCAAGTTTTTGAAAACAAAATTTGAAAAAAAAATTTTGAAAGTGATGTCTGAGGTTGTCAATAATATATCTATCATCTCAGACATCACTTTCTAATTTTTTTTTTCTAAATTTTTTTTCGAAAAGTTGATCAACCCCCAAAATCAAAATGGCACTATTGAATTGTGCATATTTTTCTATTAGAAATCAAATTTTCAGGTCCAGGAGAGTTCAAATAAAAATAAACGAAACAGGTAAATAATTCACATCCTCAGGCATCACTTTCGTTTTATTTTTTATCTGAACTTTCTCGGAGTTGAAAATTTTATTTCTGATAGAAAAATTTATGGACAATTCAACAGTGCCATTTTGGATTTGCTGGGTCATCAAGTTGTTGAAAACAAAATTTGAAAAAAAAATTTTGAAAGTGATGTCTGAGGTTGTCAATAAATTGTCTTTCATCTCAGACATCACTTTCAAATTTTTATTTTCAAATTTTTTTTTCGAAAAGTTGATGAACCAGCAAAATTGAAATGGCATTCTTAAATTGCTCATAAATTTTTCTATCAGAAATAAAATTTTCAGGTCCGGGAGAGTTCAAATAAAAATAAACGAAACAGGTAAATAACTGACATCATCAGGCAACATTTTCGTTTTATTTTTAATTTGAACTCTCTCGGAGTTGAAAATTTTATTCTTCTGATAGAAAATATATGCTCAATTCAACAGTGTCAATTTGGTTTTGGCGGTTCATCAACTTTTCGAAAAAAAATTTTGAGTGATGTTTGAAGTTGTCAATAATTTATCTTTCATCTCAGACATCACTTTTAAAAATTTTTTTTCAAAATTTTTTTTTTGATACAAAAATTTATGCACAATTTAACATTGCCATTTTGTTTTTGGTGGTTCATCAAGTCTTCGAAAAAACATTTTGAAAGTGGTGTCTGTTGTCAATAATTTATCTTTCATCTCAGACATCACTTTTAAATTTTTTTTTTCAAAATTTTTTTTCGAAAAGTTGATCAACCCCCAAAATCAAAATGGCACTATTGAATTGTGCATATATTTTTCTATTAGAAATCAAATTTTCAGGTCCGGGAGAGTTCAAATAAAAATAAACGAAACAGGTAAATAATTGACATCCTCAGGCATCACATTCGTTTTATTTTTTATCTGAACTTTCTCGGAGTTGAAAATTTTATTTCTGATAGAAAAATTTATGAACAATTCAACAGTGCCATTTTGGATTTGCTGGGTCATCAAGTTTTTGAAAACAAAATTTGAAAAAAAAATTTTGAAAGTGATGTCTGAGGTTGTCAATAATATATCTATCATCTCAGACATCACTTTCTAAATTTTTTTCTAAAGAAGCCCCGACGTGCTGATGCTCGAATATACAAGTCCTACGGTGATGATTCAATGAAAAGAGCTATCGAGGAAGTCCGAGGAGGTGGAAGTTATAAAGCTGTTGCCAACCGATATGGCATTAATAGAACGACTCTTATGAATCATGTGAAGGGAATTAAATGCAAAAAAATAGGTCGTCCAACCGTCCTTACAAGAGAAGAGGAAGAGATTTTAGTACATACCTTGGTAAAACTTGGCGAATGGGGATATGGTTTCGACAGACTCCAACTGCAACGTTGCGTTCAGGATTATCTTCGCAGAATGGATAGGCCAACCATTTCATAACGGAATGCCTGGTCCAGATTGGTGCCTAATGTTTGAAAGAAGATGGTCAAAAGAAATAAGTCGACGTGTGGCTCAAAATTTACCAAAAAATCGGGCCGCCGCAGGATCCCAAGAAGTAATGGAAGATTGTTATAACAAACTGAAGGATATAATTACACGTTTTGATTTACAAAATAAACCACAGAATATCTTTAATTGTGACGAAATTGGATTTCAAACAGATGCAGGCATACAGAAAGTACTTTCTAAAAGGGGTAGCCGTAATCCCAACAAGTTGGTAGGAAGTGTTACAAAGGCGATGTACACAGTCCTTATGTGTTGCAACGCTATTGGTGACTTTTTACCGATGTTTATTAATTATAAAGGTCTACACCTGTATTCTACATGGTGCGTTGGGGGCCCAGAAAAGGCTCGCTATAATTGTTCACCGTCTGGTTGGATGGAGGCACCCCAGTTTTTGGATTGGTTTATAAACTCTTTTATTCCGGAAACTTTAAAATTAGATGGAACCAAGTTACTTATTCTAGATGGACATAACTCACATGTCTCCCTAGAACTTATAGAGGCGGCTGCAGAGAAAAACAGAAATATTTTGTTTGCCTGCCCATACATCGCACCTTGTACAGCCATTAGATGTTGGTGTATACAAGGCCGTAAAGACGTCCTGGAGGGGAATACTTCGAGATTATTATAATGAGACAAGGTACAAACATGTAGATAAATTAATATTTCCAACACTGATGAAGAAAATAAGTGAATCTGCTTGTTTGTCAAGGAGTAATGCAATTGGAGGCTTTGTGTAAAAATAAAATGATGAGAAAGATAGAAATTGCCAAAATCATTGAAGAGGGAGAAAATTTCAGTCTTCCTTCTACATCATCTCTTGGAGAATCAGTTGGAAGTGTGGCGGAAAATAATGTCCCATCTACGTCTTCAAATTCTAGTTCCAAAAGTACTAACCAACCTACTGAGAATCTAAAACAAGGCATTGAACGTGCCATAATGACAGTTTTGCAATATAAACATGAGAAAGAAACGATTCCAAATAAGCGAAGTCGTGTATCTAGAAAATTCGCTGAAAGCTTAACAGATGTGGAAGTAATAGAGAGAATGCGTAATATTGAAAATGAAAAGCAGTTAAAGTTAAAGAAAAAATTGGAAAAAAAGACACCGAAAGAAAAAGCAAAAACAAAAAGAAAAAAAATCGGTAAAGGTCTTTACAAAGAACTTCCCTCGTTATTTGTGCATGGCGGTCACTCTAAAAAATTAATAATTACGAAATGACATTGAGAATAATAATCGGAATATAGTTATTGCTATTATTACAAAGAAAACTTGATAAGTTTTGGTCAAAAAAATATACAGATTGCTCATCCAACAGCAAAAGCTCAATACTAAATAACAGGTGCCACATATGGCAGGCTTGCGCAAATACCTTTACAAATATCCACCATGACTGAATTATTTCTTGGGATGACCACCCTGTACATTTGTCAATAAAAGTATAATAGGTGTATATGTCAGATATTATTGCCATCCGTCACATCAATCCAACATTCGCGTAATGGAGTGGAAGTATAGTGGTGGTTAAAAAATTTCATTTTTATTTTAATTTTTCAAAAATGTTAAAAAAAAAAATTAAAATTTTTTCTTCTGAAATAGGTTTAAAATGTCAAACGTAGAAATTTTAAATTTGAGCAAAAAGGAAAGTTTCCGTCTATTCTCTAATAGTGGTAAAAGAAGTTTAAGATTTAAAAATTACATATTTTTTTTAAATAGGTTTAGAATGTTATGAAACGTGAAACTTTTAAATTTGAGTAAAAAAAGTTTCCATCTATTCTAGTGTTAATTTTTTTTCCAAACTGGTAACAAAATGTTGCAAAATTGTTTTTTCCGAAATTGGTTTGGAATGTCATGAAACGTAATGGTAATTTTAAATTTGAGCAAACCAAATTTTTCGTCTATTCTATAGTAGTGATAAATAGATTAAAAATGTTTTCAAATTTTTTAAAAAAATTTTCAAAAACATTTTTAAATTTGTTTGAATAGTTTTAGAATACCATGGACACGTGGAGAGTTTAAATCTGAACAAAGAAAAAAAATTCTATCTTAGTGGTAAAATTTTAAAAAAATAGTAAACAAAATTTCTAATTTTTCTTTTAAATAGATTTAGAACGCTATGAAACCTGGAAATTTTAAATTTGAAGAAATAAAAAAAATCCATCTATTTTAGTGGTAAAAAAATTTTCAAAAAATTTTCAAAATTTTTTTTTTCTGAATCAGGCTTAGAATGCCATGAAACGTGGAAATTTTAATTTTGAAGAAAAAAAAATTATCATTTTGGTAGAAAGAATTTTTTCAAAAATGTTAGTAAAAAAAATTTAATTTTTTTTTAATTGTTTTAGAATGCCATGAAACGTAGAAATTTTAAATTTGAGCAAAAAAAAAGTTTTTCATCTTGGTAAAAAATTTTTCAAAAATGTTGGTGAAAAAAATTTTCAAAATTTTTTTTTTCAGAAATAGGTTTAGCGTGTCATGAAATGTGGACATTTTAAATTTGAACAAAAAAATTTTTTTTTTATCTTGGTAAAAATTTTTTCAAAAATGTTGGTAAAAAAAATTATCAATTTTTTTTCCCGAAATAGGATTAGCGCGTCATGAAACGTGGAAATTTTAAATTTGAGCGAAAAAAAATTTTTTTCACTATTTATTCCGTTTAGACGGTCCACCCTGTATATTTTCCAGTGAAATTTCTACCATTTCTGCGCTGACAGTAGCGTCAACTACCTGCCAAATTTGACTGCTCTCCGTCAAGTAGTTTTTTAGTAAATGCACCAACAGACAGACAGACAGACTGACGGAATTGAGAAACCTATATTTTCGTAATCTACGCGTTCTGAAACGTCAGAATCCGAAAAAATCTCGGAGGGTGATTTTTTCTCGAATACAATACTTCCCTTCGGTATGCGAGGGAAGTAATTGATATTTCAAGCTCGTCAGAAAGTGACGTCAGTGTACATCTAGAAAGTGATGACGAGGAGGATGATTTCTATGATTTGACAATTGAAAACAATACTAATGTTAACGAACTAGATAAAACTAATCATCTTCCAAATTTTACCCAAGACCGAGAATTAAATTTCCCAAAGGGCAACACTGATTTAAGCCATAATATTGATTCACAGGAGATAACCGACTCGAACAAAAATAATCACAATAAATAGGAACAACAGCCAACAGTTGTCGTAGGGATGTGGATATTAGCTAAGTATCGCACTAAAAAGGACGTAGTACATTATATATAGGTAAAGTTTTAAACATATCTGACAATTGTGTAGAAGCTGATTTTCTTCGAAAAAAAGAACTTTATTTTGTGTATCCTGACATCCAGGACAAAGCCTCGATTACCTTTGAAAATATTGATCAAGTTTTAAATGATCCAATCATTCAAAGAGGGAAACATTATTTTAAGATACAATATAAAACAGGAATAAAAATATATTAATATTTAAATACTAATATGATTTATAGTTATCTTTCACTTTCAAATTATCTTCTAAACTATTCATTATACAAATAAAAAAAAGTTTTGTTGTGTCAAATTAATAAGTACACATTATTTTATTTTAATAGATAACTTTAGTTATGGAATATGTTCATTTTAATCATTTAATTTTAACTTTTCTGTTCCAGTTTAAAATGTTATCTGTTTTTACTTATATTTACAATTGTTTATTTCAGAATAAATTTTATTTCAAGAGATAGTTTGTCTTTTATGCGAAAAATATATATTCTTGGTGTCAATATTAGCCCTTTTAACTCAAAGATTGTCACAGTAGACGTTTTAAGAAGGGATGTCAATGTTGTACTTTTAGTGGGTAACATTGACACCTACCGCCATTTAAAAAAAATATTATTTAAAAATTAACTGAGATATATTTCTAAAAATTAACTATGGCAAAAGCTTAACCATTCATAGTGCATTCATTTAAATATATGTTCATTATTTACAAATCAGGCAATACTTATCTGGAACATAAAATGCGAAACGGTGTCTTCTTTAAATGACAGGATGAGGTAAAGCCTTCAGTTCCTCCGGTAGATACTCGCACAGCTGGATTGTTTCAAGAACACCTCTTGCTCCATAAATGTAAGAGGAATTGATGTTTGCATGCCACAACATCAAACTTTTTTTCCCCTTCTGCTGCAAGAGCTGTTAGCTTAACTTTATATAACGGGACATTCTGTCGTTCTTTATATGGCTTCAACAACGTTTGTCGTTTAACGTGGTACTTTCTAATAAGTGTAACGAAAGTCAAATTAAGGGAGCCAAGTCCGGCCCTGTCGCATATAGAATCACCGTATTCTCTTATGTCAGATCTCCGCAATATTTTAAGGGTCGAGACTTTAGTACAATAACGTAAAATACTTGTCAGAAATGTCTGTTTTAGATTGCAAACAGATTTATTTTAGAGCCCAGGAAACATGCTTTTAACTTTAGTCTTTTATTATGGGATCGACGTTTATGCACTTGAAAGCAATAAATAACCATCTAAATTATTTTATCTCCAATTCGTTTTTTTTTTACTTGAAGTTGAGGACCCGTCAAACACTTATTTAAATAAGACTCACTGGGGGCTCTATCTAGATTTTCAAGACTAATGCAGCTGAGAGAGGATTCCAGAAAATATATGTAATACACAGTAATACAGGGTGATTCACGTAGGCCATTCATTAGAAGTTTTTCAACTTGCAGTTGGATTAGAAACTTGAAATTTGGTATGCAGCCATAATCGATCATGCCCGTTCTATCTAAAATATTATTGAATAACTCGATATGGGGTGAAGTTAGGTATAGGGAATGCTTAAGTAACTCACCCTAAAGTTCAATTTTCTTTCGAATGGTGTGAAAAAAAATAGTAGGTGCCATTTGAAAAAATTGACTTTTTGACAATTTTTGATTGCGACATTTGAAAATCGACTGCGCCCATATGGTACAAAATGGGACCACCGATGGGACATCAAAAGTTAGCCTGGACTTCCAGCTAACTGCTTCACAAATTTAGTTTCATAATTTTGAAAGGTTTGCGAGATACAAATTTGTTCGTAAACTACTACAGCGGCAATTTTTTTCAAAAAATTGGACATATGTCAAACATTGTAATAGATAAGTTAACATAACTTAGGTCCTCTAAACTCAGAATTAGAAGACCAATCGAACCATGTAAAGAAAAATATAGGTTTCCATTTAAAATAAGAAAGTTGGTACCAATTTATGGCACACCCTGTATAGTTGGAGGACTGAAAATATTTTAGATAGAACGGGCATGATCGATTATGGCTGCATACCAAATTTCAAGTTTCTAATCCAACTGCAAGTTGAAAAACTTCTAATGAATGGCCTACGTGAATCACCCTGTATAGCTAGATGGGCCATCTGAGGTAGATCTTTTCCCCATACAAAAGCCAAGTATTGACAAAAGGGTTTTTTTTCATCTGCCTTAGTTGTATAAAGTGTTAGATAGACATAGGATAATAAAAGATTAGGGAGGTTTATAGCAGATCGCCATGTAGTGCACATGACGCTAGTTTCCGTAATTCCATGGTACGTTGGTAACTTCAAATTGGGGGATGGTTTAATGCAGGAACTTTCCGTTTTAATTGGTAGGAGTTTTAAAACTTTACCACCCACTTTTAAGACGTCTTATTTCGTTTGAGATAATATTGATACTCTTGGCTTAACGTCTGATCGGTCGTCATCTACCTGCAGGGGATAGTAAATTCTCATAACGCAAACCCTTTTCAGTTTTAGAGTTTAAGTAAATTTGTACAGTATTCTGTTGGTTAGAATTATCAATTAGTGTGTTCTAAATTAAACTAAGAGTTTTCGTCCCGCGATTCAGCAAAAGATTTGAACTGGCCGTGGACCATTTCATTTTCTGATATAGTGTAATTACTGTTTGTTAATTTATTTAATCGTTAAATGTTTGAGATTCTCATTTTCATTTGTTTTCAATTTTTCGTCTGTAAATATACTGGTTTAAGTGCTTTGAGAAATCACATGTTTTATTTGCTTGATACGCAACTAAGTTCATTCTATATCCAGTAAAGTTTGTTTGTGAAGAAACCTGGTTGAGGGACACCAAGAAGGATATAATCACCTAGAAGGAAAAGGGTAAGCACAGTTTTGATTTAGATAGATATACTATAATATCGACGGAGTCTACAAAAGTAATTGGGACATTCCGTATTAGACCAATGGTAATGTCTGATTAAATCATATAATTAGGGGAATAAAACCCCAGTTATTAGATAAGTTCTATAATACTTTGGTGGCTTACTAGAGGAATACCAACTTTTCTCCATATAACTTCGACTCGCCCAGCAACAATATCTGATTTCAGACACGAGAAGGTTTCTATTAACTGATTTTGTCTCCAAATTGTTCCAAAAGGTCGGAGGGGGCCACTTAGTGAAAGTTCGGCCCTATTGTTTGACATTTTAGGTCCAAAAGTAGACAGCAGCTTCCGTAATGACAAAATATGTTCATTTTGATCTGATCTAGTTACAGAAGTATGCAAAGCAGACGCGTTTATAATAAGTGTGGGTTCTTTTTTAGTATGAGATATATGGACAAGCACAGGCTGACTTGATTCGATAGTCGATGTGTCAGTTAGGTTGATTAGAAATTGAACTGAAGAATATCTTTGACTCAAGAAGTCTTAGTGATTGAATATCCCCAAAATACTTTGATGATATTATTAGTGCCACAAAAACTGTATGTGATAATGAAGTCAATTCCTTAGAAACAGGGACTGCTTTTCAAATTCCATCTCTGGACATCATCTCCGAAAGTGTGTTGCATTAGAAAGCGTTGCTGCACTTAGAAAAGATTTAGTTCAGAGGCATAGGGAACTCAACGCATTTACTGAATTAATTGACCTGGAGTGGACAGTAAAAATATCGTCGAATACTTTGTCAAAATTTTTACTTTTTAGCGAAGAACGAACAACTCAGTGGGGCATCCTCCGACTAATGGATAGGCAGAAAATGCCGTAAAAATCTGTAAATACAAAATGAAACCGGCCTTAGAAGAGGAAGGAAATAAAAACCAAAAGCGGTCCCTGCTCATATCGAGATTTTTATTAACGTATCGAAATACAGAATACAGTACGACGAAGCAAACCTCAGCTATGTTGATGTTTGAGAGATCCTTAAAAACTAGACTCGGCATTTTAAAGAAACAAGAAAAGAGGGAAGAAAGCATCAAACGGAACCAAGTGAGAACAAAAGTCAAAAAGACGCAGAAAAACAAGACTTGCACTATAGCGAAGGAAATAAAATAATGTTTAAAATAGAAGATGAAGTAATGGCCTACAGAACTACAGAACAGTCAACCAAAGGAAATGAACCACCGCGAAAATCATAAGCAGCATCGGAAAATCAACTTATCTCTGTGAACTGTACGAGACAGGATAGGTATAGAAGAGACACTGTAACCAGATAATAGGCAGAAAAGAGGCAGGCGGGTTCAGTTGTGCTCTACAGCAGCAACTTCGGGACCAAATCAAGAGAACGGAGGAGCAGAGCCGAGAAGTCGTCCAACCAGCACAATAAAGGCACCGAGGAGTCGTCCAACCAGAACACTAAAAGAAACCCAAAAAGCTGGAAGATTTTAATATGGGATCACCGTAACTACTAGCGTAAATTATTAATTAGGATATTAACATATTGTTTGCATAAGTAAATATTAAGTATAGAATAGTTTATTGTAAAATCCATGTCCATATTCCTAGATTTCAATATTTATTTTAATGTACGGTCTGTCGGTGCGAAAATTAGGGGCAACGTAAGGCAAATAGTTAAATCGGTTATTTCATTTTACTTATATATTTTCCCTTGGAACATTGACGCCCTGGTTTCTTGCGCCACTTGCAGCCCTAGATAGACACGCCCCTGCGTACCTACTCTTGAATGATATATAAATGATCTCAGGAAGGATAAAAATGTCCGGAAATCTTATGGGTTGCTATGGTAACAAAACCCAGAACAAGCTTTTGATTGGCTAAAAAAGTGACGCGTGAAATTTTCAAAAAAAATGTTCTTTTTCTAATAGGTTTAGAATGCCATGAAATGTCGGATTTTCACGTTTCGGATCATATAGATTACGAAAATACAGGTTTTTCAATTCCGTCGGTCTGTCGGTCTGTTGGTGCAATAACTAAAAAACTACTTGACGAAGAATGGTCAAATTTGGTAGGTAACTGACGCTACTGCCACCGAAGAAATGTTAGACTTTCACTGGAAAATATGGACTGGACCGTCTAATGGAAATACATAGATAATGAAAAAAATGAATTTTTTTTCACTACTATACAGTACGTCTCACTTTTCGTGGTTCCCATGCGATTTTTAAAAAATTTGGATGAAATGTTTTACCCATCACGAGATTGTCATAGTAAAATATTTTAAAATCCACCAGTGGGGTCGTCATGAAGAAAAATGTACCTAATTTTCCAACAGAAATATATTAGGCAAAGTTTTAACTGTAAAACAATCTCGTAATCTTATTATTCGTTGTTGTGAAAAACTCACTAAAACTGAATTTTACTAAGATAGTGTTTACGTAATAGGAAAATGAAACTTCCCTTCTTAAAGTACCAATTATTACAGTCATAGCTTTATGCTCGGACGTAATTAAGAGTTGATTAAGCTGAAGGAAGACAGGCTTTCCATTTAGAATTAAGCACGTGACGTCAGTCAGCCATCTAGTACACTTGTATAGAACTAGTATTCAGACAATAAGTATATCTATGAGAATAATATATTAGTCTTTGTTCAACCTTCACACATGTTTCATTAGGTTATGGGCTCAGAGTCGTAATTCTAATAATTTTACGAGTATATGGCAATAATAGCTGAAGCCTGCAAAGAAGCTATTACATTTAAAAAATATGTTATCAGAAATTGTAAGCTATAACTACACTGTTGTTCTACATAATGATAATAATCAAGGTTGAAGTTGACAGAAAATCATTTATTTTATGAACGGACTAAGCATATAGATGTGCGACACCATTTTGCTAAAGAAGCCGTTACTAACAATCCAAATAATTTATCTGGCAACATCTGAAATGCCTGCACACCTATTAACCAAAGGTTTAACCAGTGCGAAGCATAAATATCTGGTAAAGAAATTAGGTAATCAAAATGTCGTTTGATGGTTGTAATTATATTCGCGTCCAGTCCGAATATATATCTTGATTATTTACCATGTAGTCCGCTTCCAGCGGCAACCCTGCCTGCATCAGTGTACAAAGTTTCGAAAACAAACACCGGTGTATTCCCCCCCCCCCGCTACTTCCAGGCATCGTCTAGTGGGAACATGCCATTCGTTTTCGGTGCACCCTGCCGTGTAGATGTTAGCAGCGAGATAAGAAATAAGTGAAGTGTGGTTTGGTGTTTTGTTACCGTGAGAGGTGCGTATTACAGGTTTTGAATACACGTAAGTACCTGACAATCTGTTTTGTTTACAATAGATATTATGGGTAAAAGAAGTAGGTCTCGAAACCGTAGTAGGTAAAGAAATGACCGGAGGAAAAAGGGGAAAAGATCTATCTCTTATATCGATGACATGCTGAATTATATTCAATATCCATCATGTTTGACAGTTTCGTATGCCGATGATACGAACATTTTAATAAAATCTAATACTCTCGCTGAAGCTGAAAACTGAGCAAAAACTATATATGTCAATGTAATATTGTGGACTGAAAATAATAAACTATGTATTAACCAAAGTAAAACAACCTGTATTCTCTTTAAAACTTTGCAGTCTAATATTGTCTTCAACACTAATATCCTTCTATCTCCTACTACAAGTGTGGAGTATGCCAATGAATCAAAAATGCTCGCTTTGAAAATCGACTGTAGCCTTAAATGGTCTAATCACATTCATGATATGTGTGTTAAACTGTCAAAGGTATGTTATGCTTTGGCTATAACATCCAAACAATGCAGCTTATCAATAATAAGACAGTTGTATTTTGCTACTTTTCATTCTTGCATAAAGTACGGTAGAATGCATTGGGGTTCCTCATCTGAAGCAAATAGAGTTTTTTTACTACAAAAAAGGGCAATACGTATAATAGCCAATCTGGGATATAATACTTCCTGCAGGGAAGCCTTTAAAAGCTTAAACATTTAGTAAGGGGTCCAAAGCTTTAAAAATTGAAATGACCCATTCCAACGAGGTAAATGAATTTTGGGAACGAATTCAGGAAGAGGGTCCTTAGGGGCATCAGAAATGGCTTGTTGGACTTTTGTTGGCGCTTGCGCAACTTCTCCATAAGAAAAAAACATGGCGGAAAGTTATTTCAAAAATTTGTGTTTTTAAACGTTAACCTCTTGCTAAAAGATTAACTACTTGCGATATCGATCTGATTTTTTATATCTATATACTACAGACACGAGCGCATCTATCTGTACTAATAGACCTTCAAAATCACTTACGGTTTTTTTCTAAATAAACCCATAATCACATGAACGAATTTTGTGTGTTTGAAATTTCGACATGCGGGCAACTATGTTAAATGTTCGAATTTTGTATATATTAGAAGCGAATGAAATATAGTCTAAAGATCAAAAAAGTTTTTGCAAAAAAAATTAGCTCGATATCTTATACAGTTTTTGAAATACAGATTTTTAAATAATGTCTTGTTATCTACGTCAGGGCTCGTTCTGTGCAATTGTGGGTAGGTACATATTAGTCTAATACCTAATTACATTTAGGTGTTATATTATTCTTGATGATTAGATCACTCATTGTCTGAAAATTATTAGACAATTATTTCTTTGCAATAAATACGTGGTTTTAAATTATGATGTAATTTTTACATGTAATATACTGTCCTCCTAGGCCAAAATGACGTACTTCAGTAACGCTTCTCTTGAGATATTTGACATTTTATGCCACTAATATCAGCCCTTCTTGTTTCTTTAAATATTTTCATTCTATTCTTGGATTTAATTAATAAATTGAATTTAAAAAATAAAAATTGACTGAAACTTCAGATTCAGAAACGGTATGGTATGACTTAAGAAAACATCAGAATCTTATGCATTCGCCATAACAGACACAATTTCCATTCCAAACTGGAGTAACGTTAGTCATAATATAAAAGTAAAGTCAATCATCTAAAATACATTTCTGTATATTTTTGTAAATAAGGACAAATGTTGCCCAACAATATGAACTTGGATTCCTCCTGCCTAGCATAAAATATCTGAAGTGCAATCATGAACAAGCGAACACAATAATATTTACGTAAGGTATGTTTAATTTTTGCAAAAGAGAAAAACTACAAAAGTTGTATGGGTATACGACAACAAAGGGTATTTTAGAGTATTCACGAAATCAATAAATAATTAGGGGAAAAATATGAAGAAGAAAATATTGTAAAAACTTTATTGGCAGTCTATGTATTGTATGACCTGTCAGTTATCCTTTGCGAAGGGGAAAAACAGAATAGCTACAGTTGCCTTAAAGCAAAAAGGCCACCTAAACAATTTGACTAATCTTGGTACTGTATTTAAAACGGTCATTAAGTCCAGTAGTTTGGTGTGTTTAGCTTAGCTTGCAACTGAAGTATTTAGCGAAGCAGGGTCAAACCCTGCTTACTGCGAAATAATGTTAAGTGTAAAAATTATTCACAAGAAGTGGTTTAGACTCTCCTATGCTTTCCTCACGTAACACAAAATCCTGGATTTTAAACGAATTACCTCGGTGACTTGAAGAGCGGTTAAGAAAACATCACACTCTCCAAGAAAATTTGGATATCTGATAGAGAATAACCAAATAAAACCACAAATGATGACAAAAAACCACAAGTGATTCTAAAAAAAAAAGCGAAAAGCGGAATTGTAAAGTAAAGTGTCACTAAAAATGTGGATCCACTTAATGTTCTGTTGTATGTGCATGTGATTGTGCATTATGTGCAGCCTTTCCTAACAATTGTTTTAAGTGCAGAAGTAATACAGAGCAGTATTTAACAGACAGTGATTCTTACTAGCAATAGTATAGTGCTTTGTCGATGCTTACTGAGCTGTGTATAATTATGCATTATTATTATTATTATTACTTATAAATTACACGTTTTGTGTACGTGTTTAAATTTTATTTCTATATTGTATATTGATGGTATACTTATTAAATAATATCTCCATATACAACACCTTCATAGCCTATAGATCTAATAAATCCTCTGCCAAATGAGTTTCATTTTACATATTAATATTTTTGTAAAATTATAAATAATAATAACACTATCAAAAATGTATTGGCTTACTATATTAATGCATTACAATTAACCAGATAGCAGTACGTCAGAAAATAGCCGCATGCTAATATATCACGGATCTAAATTATGGTTTAATTTAAAAAGTCTGTAGCTCAAAAACTGTAAAAGATATGGAGCTATTTTTTTTGCAAAAACTTTTTTGATTTTTAGACTATATTTCATTCGCATATAATTTATTAAAAAATTGAACATTTAATATAGTTGCTCGCACGTCGAAATTTCAAATACAAAAATTTCGTTCCTGTGATTTAGGATTCATTTAGAAAAAAATCGTAAGTGATTTTGAAATTCTATCAGTATAGATAGATGCGCTCATGTTAGTAGTATATAAATATAAAAAATCAGATCAATATCGCACGTAGTTAATTTTCTAACGCGAGGTAGAAGTTTAAAAACACAAATTCTTGAAATAACGTTCCGCCATCTTTTTTTCTTGTGGAGAAGTTGTGCAAGAGTCAACAAAAGTCCAACAAGCCATTTCTGATGCTCATTAGGACCCTCTTTTGATATGTGAGCTCAAAAATTATTTACCTTGCTGGAATGGGTTACTTGGCGATTTTGACGACTTTCGAAGGCGTGGACCCTCTACTAATTCTTACTTTGAACTCTATTTACATTTATGAGCTGTCATGTTTTGTTTACAAAAATAGAAGTAAATTTAACGAGATTAGAACTGATCATCCATATAGCACTAGGAATAAACATCTCATTTTACCAAAAGAACACAGAACGGCTTTGTACCAAAAAAGTCTCTGTTTCATGGGCTGTAAATTTTTTAACTGTTTGCCGGGGAACATTAAATCTATTAGAACATTTTTTAAGTTTAAAAAGGCATTACAGTTATTTTTGTTGGACATGAACAGCTACAGTGTTGACGAATTTTATACAAAATGTGGGACTAATTTTGTATAGTTCTAGTTATAATATTTGTTTAATTGCTCACTGTTCACATCTTTTTTACTTTCTTTCTTTCTTTTGTGTGTACTTATATGTTTTTACAATGTTATTTGTGATATTTTCTTTGTATTTTCTTTGTATTTCGACAATGTTTCTTAACTGTAATTGTGCATTTTCTGAAACTAATAAATATTATTATTATTATTATTATTTTTTTTTTCACAGGTTCTCCTGGTTTATATCACAATGCCGGATCCTGGGACCAAAGCATATGTGTTTGGCTACGACATGGAAAGAGTTCTCCGTACAATAGATGTTGTGCCTAAAATAACGGCTTTTTGCATTTGTATTAAGTGCGTTGTGCAAACACTGAGTTCTTTTAGGTGTTTCTTGGTATTTTTATGTACTATTCCGTTTGCTGATATAACGATTGGGACTATTGTAACTTTTTGGACCTCCCACACATTCTTTATTTCGATGGCAAGATCTTCATATTTTCGTATTTTCTCTCTGTAGGCCTTCTCGATGTTGTCGTCTAAAGGAATCGTTATATCTATTAGGTTGACTGTTCTATTAATTTTGTCCATTTATTATTATTATTATTATTATTATTATTATTATCTAAACGATCTCGTTCTCGTCACCGTGAAGCTAGATCTCGTAGTAGATCTAGTTCACGGAGAGAAAAATACCACACCAGATCTCGTCACCATGAAGGTTGATCTCCATGTGGGACGACTTCGCAGAGAGATTACCGTTCCCCAAAGCGTAGCCGCTCCTCGAGCAAAGTTAATTCACAAGGCAAATTCGATCGGCATCAAAGCCGTAGCCCAAGTGTTGCTATCTCACTATACAGCAGAATGAGCACATACACATTTCAAACAGGGCGGCAGAAAATATAACCAGAATGGATGATCTCGCTCTCAGTGGTGAGACGCCCAGTGTTACAGGACCGGACTTGACAATATCCGAGGATACCCAAAACATTTTAGGACATAACCCGAACAAGCAGAAAAAACAGGAATTTAATATACCCGAAGCTAACATATTAGCTTCGGACCTACCAAAAGAAGACCAGGAGCAGCTTTTTAATAGATATATATATATATTCTTATCTTTATCAATGACTTCCCAATTTCAGTTCAGGATGATGTATTGGCCATATTATTCGCCGACGACACTAGTTTAACCTTCCCCAGCTGTAACTTGGGATATTTGTTGAACGAGTTACCTCAAATCCAGTCAGCTATACAAAAATGGTTCATATCTAACAAGTTATGCCTGAATACATCTAAAACGGAGACCATGATATTCAGTTTGCGTGACATGGAGAAAGTAAATAACCCTGAATCTATTAAATTTCTGGGTGTAAACTTAGATCCAAAGTTGTTGCGGGAAAATCATACAGCTTATGTTTGTACTAAAATCTCTAAATACACTTACCTGCTCCGAAACCTTGTTGGTAAAGTATTCGAAATTACCTTAACAACTGCTTATCACAGCTTCATCCACTCTACAATTTCATACGCGATTCTGGTATGGGGGCATGCAACAACCTGTGCAAATGTATTTTCAGCCCAAAGGAGAGTTATACGAATAATATCCGGATTAAAATTTAGAGATGACTGTAAAGAACAGTTCAAAAAATTGAAAATCATGACTGTACCTTGTACTTATATATTCCAGTGTCTTCTATATATATAAAAAAATCAGGATTCATTTACCACCAGAAGCCAGGTTCATTGCCATAACACTAGAAATAAAGATAACCTAAACAATAATTTCCTACGACTAAGTAGAACCAGAGATGGCACTGGTTATCTAGGAATACAGTATGCCTTGCCTCCCCAGGTAAGGGCTTTAAATGAAATTCAATTTAAAAAGAGAATAAAAAATTATCTACTTAACGGCGCTTTCTACACCACAGATGAATTTTTATCTAGTGACCTTAATCTGATTTAATATAATTTATATACAATAGGGCAATTCCCTAAATATGTCCATGTATTCATGTTTCTTAGACACATATTTGTTTATGCTTTTATCTGTTTTGTATAAATTTTTATCTTATTTGTCCTTGTAGTATACATTTTATTATTCTACTATAATTATCTAACTGTTTATATAATTGACGTGTGTAAACATCCTCTGATGTATTTTGGAATAAACTATCTTATTTTATTTTATCTAGATATGACCAACCCTAAAACTGTCTCCTTGCTCCCCCTAAAATAAATCCGGAATTACAAATTATCAATATTACAAATATGAATAACCTGTACATAATACGAGACCAAACGCATTCCAATTATCAAACTGGATTAAGCAAGGTTTTGTCAGCTCTGGGAGGGTCAATGAATATTTTATTGAACGAAGGAGCAAGTATACCTAAACGAAATCTCTAGAACGCGCAAAATATTTAGCCCTCTCTAACAATAACAACAATTTTGAAGACACAATGACCATTCCAGCGCTTGTACAGGAGGATCTTCTTTGGTGGGAGCAAAAAATTTCCGAATCATATAACAATATTAATAATGATACCTTTAAAATCGAAATTTTTACTGACGCATCTTTAACAGGTTGGGGTATTTGTTGTGGTCAAGAAAAAACCCATGGGTTTTGGACCGATTCAGAGAAACAAGGAGCAAGTATACCTAAACCAGTACGGGATAAAATTTTGACTTGTGTTGCAGATTCAGGACGTATGACTTGCAACTTATTTCACGAAATGTCACAAAAACGCCGACAACTTATATATTCGTTGATGAACAAACAAGTCAAAAATGTAGCTGAAAAAATACCTCCAGGGAAATTTTTATTCGGCCCAAACATGGGGGAACAAATACAGGCAGTCAAGACAATGGAAAAAATCGGAAAAGATATACGGGCTACTAGTGAACCAGCCTATTTCCGGGCAAAATTACCAGTCATTTGGGTCTTATAAAAAGAAAACAGGGGGGGGGGGGGGAGAAAATTCATATCCAACAACTAGCAACCATCAGTTAAACGGGAGACGCCCGTCCTACCAAAACCAAAGGAGGGAAGTGAGGACACAAGGGCGTCCCTCATTCTGGAAAAAACACCCTCAGACCAACAGAAAACGATCAGTTAAATTTCAACTTTCAAATATAGTTATTAACAAAGTGGTGTGCTCGAATTAGGTGAATATTATATTCTTGCGATTTATCCAAATAGCTATGGTCCCAAGAATTTCCAGAAGGGAAAGGATCATAGATGATATTTCGAGGGAAATTGGGACAGTAAATACCGTTTACCAGATTTTAACTTTGACCGTCTAGTCAGTTTACTAAGTTAAAATAATTTCTGTTTAAACCCGGTTTATCCCTAAAGGAGGGAGAGACTCAACATACCGTCCAGTTTGTTTATAATAAATATTTCATGCTGCCTCGAGTCAAAACCACATACACCGCTTTCATATATTTATTTGCTTCTATAAATTTATAATAGTCCAGGGATTGAGCATCAAATCTAGGTGAACTAAAATTAATTAATTATCCGTACATTTTGATACTTACTTACTTAAATTTGCACACAAATGCACCGAAATTATATTTTGCCAACTCTTCATGCATATATGCTGACCGCTCCTATAAGCTAGATTTTACCGTAAATAATTGCTTGCTATCGCTTGGTATTTGCATACCGTTTTTTTTTTCTTATTACTTACTGCTGTTTTTTTTACCGATTTATTTATTTCTTTGCTTCTTACTTTTGCTATCAATTAAAATGATGATGCCAATGACACCGCTTACCTGCCTGCCGCCACTAACTTGCCAATAATCTCAGGAAATAGTAAGAATTAGCTACTCACGGCCTGATTCGCATTTGATATGTATTAATGTATTTTTTTCTAAACATAATTTTGAAGTACCTGACATATTATTCCGTTATTTATTTATTTGGTCTTGTTTTTCATTGTGGTATTGATTTTATATGTTAATAAACTTTGTTATTTACCGACATGTATTTTTTACTGCTGAATGTGAGTGAAAGTCTAATTGGCCGTCCAGACCCCTGGACATACCGTGTCTCCACTGTAGCTATCCCAACCCTACTGCAACAGGCCGCGTTTAGGAGGCTAATGTGGGACCTTTGCCCCACATAAAAATTGCAAAGGTGGCGCTCGAGATAACCAAAATCACGCTCAGCGTCAAAGTGACGCTTCCGCTTGTTTATGCGCTAGACAAACGGAAGAAAGCCCATCACAAAAAGGCCAATCTTGATACACCATTTGTGAATAACATGCCTGGAGAAAAATGGTTTACCCGATTTCTGAAGCGTCATCCAATTTTATCACAGAAAAAAGCGGAATATGTAAATAAAGCTAGAGGATCTGTGACAGAAGAAAAACTGAGAAATTGGTTTTTAGAGGTATAAAATTCACTAGGCGACGACAAAAACATTTTAAATTACCCTAATAGGTTATTCAACATGGATGAAACATGTTTTGCATTAGCACCAAAAGGAGAACTGCTATTGGGTCCAAAAGGTCGTAATATATATGATGAGTGTTTAAATTCTGATAAGGAGAATATTACAACCTTATTTGCCGTCAATGCTGAAGGAATCTTTGCTCCTTTCCTAACTGTCTACAAATATACTAGAATTCCTGCAAGTTTAGTCTCTTCCGCTCCACCAGGTTGGGGGATAGGCAAAACCGAAAATGGCTGGATGACATCCGAGGCATTTTTTGAATATATAGCAAATGTATTTCTCCCATTCCTGGATGAAGCGAAAATATCTCGTCCAATAATAATATTGATTGATGGTCATCGATCACACATGACATTACATTTAAGCCGATTTTGCCGTGAGAACCAGCTTATTCTTATAGCTCTGTACCCTAATTCTACGCATATTATACAGCCCCTCGATGTAGCAGTATTTGGGCCTTTGAAAAATATGTGGAAAAAAACTGCAAGAAAATGGCGTTTAGACAATGATGGTAAAAAAATTTCTAAAGCTGATATTCCTATTGTCCTATCAACATTGATTAAAGAACCTTCAATGTCCAAAAGTATACAATCTGGATTTAAAGCAACAGGGTTATACCTTTTCAACTGTAATAGCGTTGACTACTCTAAAATTATTCAGAGAAAAGTTCCTGAAAAAATTAATGAAGATGTTGAAAACCACTTAAAGTTTATAGAATCAAATATTGATTCAACACTGCTTGAAGAGTTTAAAAGAACCAAAAAGGGCAACTATGATTGGGACGGGAATTGTGAGGCGCTCATGCTCTATGAATTTTGGCTTAAAGTTACCCGAGAACTAGTAAAAAAACCTACAAAAAATATTTTTCAATTGGACAATCAAACGACCCCTACAAGTAAACAAATATTATCAGAGAATAATAACAATGATAAGGTAGAGGAAAACACTGAAGAGAATATAACAACGGCCAGTAACCACGATGAAACAAGCGAGCCCCACAAACCAAATACAATCGTAATAACGCCAAAAAGGTCTCTTGCTAACATTTTCGATGATGTGATATAATGGCCAGAACCTAATCCATCGACATCTACCAAAAGAAAGAGGGAAAATACGCCAAGTGTTATAACATCGAATAAATGGATAGAGTTCTTTGAATTAAAGGAAAAAGACAAAAAAGAAAAAGAAAAACTTAAGGAAAAAACTTAGGGATAAATGTGTAGGCAATAGTAGGCATTACCAGTTGTCTTTGGTCCACAGATCATCATTTATCATGCATAAAGAAGATATTTTAAAAACTAAAAAGGGAACAGAAAAAAATTAAGATTATTAATGAAAAAAAAAACGTTAAGGTTTCGGAATCAACAAGTTCTGAGGAGCACGAAGACTGGGTAGAAAGTAGTATCGATGATATTGATTACCCAGAAGACAATGAAGAACCAGCAGAATTGATCTGCACTGAGGATTTAAAATTAGGAGACTTTATTCTCGTGAAATTTACTTCACAGGGAAAAAGGTCATCAGTAACTTACAGATATGTGGCTACTATTCTAGATAATATTGACACAAATGAATATATCATAATATGTCTTAAAAGCACTAATACAGAAAATACATGTTTCAAATATATTGATGATGATGTTTCAACGATTAATAGAGAAGATATAGTCGCTAAACTGCCTGAAACGAAGGTGGTTCAAGAAAGTCGTTTATTAAAAATAATATTTTCTGGACCTGTAGATGTGTTTGAAAAAATATAGAATGTATTTTAATATTAAAATAATAATAAAAAAACTGTCTTACATATTCAATATGTGGTATTTAGTTCAAGTAATACCTTCAAAACTAGCATTTTCGAAGTGGCCATAACTGGCTGCTAGAGGAACCATAAATGGTATTCTTGTGGTCATAAATGGAAAATCGGGTCGGGCACCATTTATGATTTTTTTTTCTTGTGAACGAAATTTTATTTTGAAGTTTGAAATACATAGTTCGAGTTGTTATACTTTTAAGTTATTCAGCTGATTTTTTATGTTCTTAAAATACATTTTTATACATTTTTAATATCACTTTAAAACTTTCCAAGCCCTAAAAGTGGCCATAAACGGGTGGTCGACCCTAAGTTCCAAAGACAATTTTGAAGCCGACTCGGAATCACGACAAATCACTTCTGATATTGAATGGACACTATCCGAAAAAGTTTTTAATGAAATTATAAAATATTTTGGCCAACCAGAGGTGGACATTTTTGCCTCATATATAAACCATAAATGCGACAAATACGTATCTTGGTGGCGGGACCCAGGATCCATAGCCATTGACGCCTTTACTTTAAATTGTAGTTCGTTCTATTTTCACTCATTTCCCCCCTTTAATTTTATTTTGAGAACATTGCAAAAAGATGTTCTCCTATCCACTTTTAACTTTGATAGTCTCCTAAAGAAAAGGACTACTCAATCAATAATTTTTTTGTACAAAATTATTCACAATCACATAAAGTGTGAAAATCTCCACAATAACATTTCTTATGTTGTACCGCGTATTGCCTCAAGGCACAGTGATACATTTTTTCTTCTTACCCCCAGAACAAATTTACTGGTGCAATCACCATTCTTCCAGATGTTCTCAAACTATAATAGTGTAAACGCTCAAATAGATATCTTTAACACTAACATCCATAAAATTAAGCAACTGTGATTATTAAAATGTATATAAATGCATATTTTATACGTAAATGTGTATGTTTTACCGTTTTTATGTATTGCAACAATTTGTTTGTATTTACTCACGTTTCACATGTCACTATTTTTGTATTTTATCTATATTCTAATCTACTAAGTTGTTTGTCTTCTGTTCATTTATTTTTTGTATCTTTGTACTTGTAGTTATACATTTATGCATGTATCTACCCTTATCCTGTAATTGGACTTGGTCTGTTGGACATTATAACAAATAAATAAATAAATAAATAAATAAATAAATAAATAAATAAATAAATAAATAAATAAAAAATAATCCAGGACAAAGCTGAAGGAACCTTGGTGGCACCTTACTGGGTTACTCAACCCTGGTACCCACTTTTTTCTAAGCTATTAGTTGGTCAACCATTATACTACAAACCGTCCCCTAATTTATTGTCTTCTTTCAGAAAAACACATCCCCTGTCACATCAACTTATCCTGGTGGCCGCAAAATTGTGCGGGACTCGTTATTGACGAGAGACGTCCCGGAAGAAGCGATATCAACAATAATGTCATCAATCTCAGAATCAACTATAAATCAATATAACACAACATATCGCCTTTGGTGGAACTTTTGCAAACAATATAAAGTACCATTATATACAGCCCGTACCAGAGATGTACTTATATTTTTGCAAAAAATGTATGAAGACCACAATTACAGACACGGAGCAATGAATTCCCATAGATCGGCCCTCAACCTCGTCCTTACCAGTGATATTGGAGCTGACCCAGTAATAAAACGGTTTATGAAAGGGTTATCACGACTAAAACCAACCCAACCAAAATATAATAGCACCTGGGATCCACAAATACTACTTTCTTACTTAGAAACTTTTCCAGAAAACCTCAAAATACAGCAGCTATCTGAAAAATTAGTTACCTTGTTGGCTCTGACCACAGGTGGTTGACTCCAAACCATAGCACTAATAGGGTGTTTTCAGTGTATAGAAATTTCCTATAAACTGCACATTAATGTGTGCTAATATATATACCTACAGACTGTCTATTTTACGAGGGCCACATCAAATATCTCGCTTAATATCTATTGTAGAAGAATAAAGTTTTAGTAACATTATCCCATTTTTTGTGAGCTATATTTCAGTAAAAAGAAATTTGAAATCCATAGCCTACTTTATGAGATATATTACAAAAACCTGAAAAATAGGAAAACCACAAACGGTTATAGCTTCCTTATTTGAGGAGATACGAAAAAAGTTAAAGGAATGAAAGTTGACAATAAGAATAATAACGTGTAACAAAAAAATCGAAAAATGCAGTTGGCTTTGACATACGCTATTGTGCAAAAATGAAAAATACATATCTCAAAGTAGGCCACGACGCCATTAATTCCGTAATTTTTTTCTCATTCCAACGATATAAAACATGTCACAGAAATTTTAACCGATAGTGTCAATATTTAATATTTTACGAATACCACAATTCATATAATTGAATCGTAACAATCAGCTGTGCCATAATTAGTGAAAAACAATGTATACAGCTATTAATAAATTTGACAGATTGTCACTGTTGTATGTTGTATGTTGCGTTGTTGAGTTCTAAGACAAATTTTATATTAGTAATTATGGTGTACACCAATAATAACAAATTCGATATGATTAGCATTTATTGTCAGTGCATGTTGCGGATAATGTAAGAAAAGTGAATAGAGTAATGAATTATGTTAACCAAAATGAGGAAACCTCTTTGAGACAAATTCAGAGAAACTGTCGCATAAAAAAAGACAGTGCAAGAAAAATATTGAAAAAAAAACGGATTTCGATGCTACAAAATGAGGAAAGTTCAACATTTAAATGAGGGAGATAAGCCAAGGAGAGTAAGATTTTGTAGATGGTTATTAAATAAGAAAAGGAATGACGCGCTGATATGTAGCAAAATTCTTTGGTCGGACGAATCAAATTTTTCTAATAATGGATTTTTCAATAGAAATATGCATTATAAGTGGACACGAGGAAATACACATTGGTGCAGAGATACTGCTTTCCAAGAAAGATTTTCTACGAATGTTTGGTTGGGTCTTTTAGGGACTAAAGTAATTGGACCTTACTTTTATGATGGCAAATTAACCGCTCGTAGATACCTTAATTTCCTGCAAAACGAATTTCAAGATTTTCTTTATGAATTAACAGTGGCAGAAAGATTAAATTATTCATATTTTCAACAAGATGGGGCTCCACCTCACACTGCTGTAATATGTACAAATTATTTAAATCAAGTTATGCCAGATAGCTGGATAGGCACCTATGGACCCATTCTATGGCCAGCTCGATCACCAGATATTACTCCCTTGGATTTTTTCGTCTGGGGTTACATTAAAGACAAGGTATTTCAAACTGCCCCTGAAAATATTGAGGACATCAAAACCAGAATTCGAAACGCATGTGAGGCAATTACTCCTGAAATGCTCCAAAATGTAATGCGTGACGTGTCTCGTAGAGCACGTTTATGTGTCAGAATGCATGGTGCACAATTTGAGCATTTGTAGTTAGAAAAATAAATACACACAATTTCTTTTCAATATAGTAGTAGGTAGTACTGTTATACATAGTTTTTCGTTTTTTTCTTTGGATGTTCGTTTTGTACTTGTATTTTTATTTATGAGATATTTATTGGTTTGTGTTAAATTGTAATAAATAATTACGAAATTATAATTATTATAAAGTGAATTTTTACTATTATGGCACAGCTGACTGTTACGATTCAATTATATGAATTGTGGTATTCGTAAAATATTAAATATTGACACTATCGGTTAAAATTTCTGTGACATGTTTTATATCGTTGGAATGAGAAAAAAATAACGGAATTAATGGCGTCATGGCCTACTTTGAGATATGTATTTTTCATTTTTGCACAATAGCGTATGTCAAAGCCAACTGCATTTTTCGATTTTTTTGTTACACGTTATTATTCTTATTGTCTTTGCCGTCAACTTTCATTCCTTTAACTTTTTTCGTATCTCCTCAAATAAGGAAGCTATAACCGTTTGTGGTTTTCCTATTTTTCAGGTTTTTGTAATATATCTCATAAAGTAGGCTATGGATTTCAAATTTCTTTTTACGGAAATATAGCTCACAAAAAATGGGATAACTGTTTCTAAAACTTTATTCTTCTACAATAGATATTAAGCGAGATATTTGGTGTGGCCCTCGTAAAATAGACAGTCTGTATATGAAAGCTTGAATAAGTCTATACTATCTACATATTGCTATTTGGTTAAATATTTAATAAACAAATTCAGTGAAAATTCAAATTATTTATGAACCTCTAAAACGCCATCCTATTGGTTCATTGGTTGTGACATACGTCCTCATATCAATGGCGGATTGTTTACATTTTGTACATACTGGTTAGTTGTGCAGTTGTGTTTATCAGTGATTTTGTGGATTTATATAATTTATACTGCGTGTTATACCTAGTTAAAAATGACTTCAGAAGGATTCGTTAAGGCGTCAACAAACAATTTACCATGTGTACATATCTTTATGGTTACCGAATTTATAAAAAACGACGAACGCTTTAATTCGGCCGAATTCAAAGGTGTCAAACCAGCAGCGTAAGTAAAAATAACTAAATTCATTATTGATAACTCTCTCCTTAATAATATAGATCTATAATTAATTTCTTAAAACTCAATTATATTTGTAAATAAGAATCTGCATTTACGTTTTGAGGTTATAACCTACTCTTCATATTGTTTTTTGTTCGTACGTACTTAGACAATATGGCTACCAGCAGCAGCAGCGGGTCTGCTAAGCTTAATGGTGGCCCCAATTATAATGGCCAGCTGTCGGAAGAACTAAAAAATAGGGGTATCTTCAGATGTAAGCACCCGGGATGCGGGAAGATCTACACAAATCAAAGTGCCCTAAATGGGCATCAAACCGCGCACAGACGGGTCCCCAAAAAGAGAAGTGTTGTCCCAGTGCCAGTTTGTAGAAGATGCCGCCTCCCGAGTTTATGAAAAAGTAAAAACAATGTATCTGATTCCAGAAATATTACCATTGGATTAAATCAGTATTTGAATTTCTTGGAATGATCCTCGCAACAAAAGAACATTGATTTTGTTTTAGAAACATCACGTCTAGCAGCTTTGAACCATAAAACTTTACGTGAATAATCTTGGGGAACAGTTAAAAAGAGCTTGTTTGGAGCACTAATTGAGGTATTCTTGCATCCTGGCACAAAACACCACTTATTTTGTGATCTATACATGTCACAGCGTGTTCTATTATGCGAGATAATAATAATCAATAAAATAAAGATAATTACAATAACAGAAATAATAAAATAAGGCTAAAAACTGTGAACAAAACAAAAACAAGACGTTTTATTGATATGAGGTGCTACGTCATAATTGGAATAGGCAATCGACGATACGCGGTTCGGCGTTTTTGGCGGGAACATATTTGATTTGAATTTAAATTCGTTTTAAAATTATTTAGAGACTTTATTTTACAAAAAAATATATATCAGCATATTATATGCCTTAACTACTTTCTATATTTCGACATTTTAAAAAATGTGAAAGCACCCTATTAGAATATCAAACATAATAGAAGATGATGAAAAAATTCAAATTAACATTACAGACCCTATCAAGGTTAATAAAGATCAACCAACATTGCACATTCCCTATTTTAAAGAAAAACCAAAACTATGTGTGGCAACGGCGCTAAAACAGTACAGCGACATGACAAAACCACTTAGAAGAGCGGATCAGGACTTTCTTTTCCTAACAGTGAAAAACCACATAATATAGCAAAGAAACAAACGTTAAGCAAATGGGTTAAAAAGATGCTGTCAGCAGCTGATGGTATCGATACCACCAAATATAGGCCACATTCCACGAGACATGCATCAACATCCGCCGCATTTAGACAAAAAGTACCTCTAGAGAGAATCTGTCAAACGGCTGGATGGTCGAAACGGACGTCAACATTTGCGAAGTTTTACAATCGCCCTCTTTCGGATAAGACTGTTTTTGCCAAATCGATCTTAAATCTTTCTGCTATCAAAATATGAAATGTCCAAGCTGATGGTCCAATGAGCTTAATATAAGATTTTAACTTTAAGTTGTTATATCTTTACCAGTAGAATAACTCGGGATAGGATACATTTATGAGTGTAACTGTGTATCTACATGCGCATATAGATATACACTTCCCTACATCTGCGTTGGAGAAATAATATCAATACATTAACGTATTTTTGGACCTTTTGTTTTGTTACGTTTTCTCTCCCTAATTCTTATACTTTCCATTTACATGCATTGGTCTGTTCATTAACCAGCAATTCAAAATTCTTTGAACAACTACATGGTAAATAATCAATATATATATTCGGACTGGACGCTTCATATAATTACGATCGAACTTCACTTCAGGTAAGTTCGTTTGATCGTATAATTTTGTATGTATCTTATTGCTGTAGCATTTAGAATATTTTAATGAGTAGCGGTGTTAAAATTATTATCGAAATATATTCTGTAAGTACCTACGAACACCATCTAGTACACTTCTATGGAACTAGTAGTCAGATAATATAATCTATGAGATTAATATATTACTCTTTGTGCAATTTTCTCACGTGTATTCTCAACTAAGTGTATTAAGCGGATCTTCGTAGAACAATCCCTTGAATTTGTGATGACTAATCAAATGGAATTATAGAAAAAAAAGAAATATTTTAAGAATTTTCTTCAAAATGCATGGAAGAAGTTGCAAGATTTGGAGAAAGCATGTACGATTATCTTGTGCCAAAAACAAAATTCCAATGGGAGAAGATGGGATAGAAGAATCTAGATTTTCCAGTCACTCGACAACGACGAACGAAAAAGTGCCTGCCAAGAAAGCTGATGATGGTCCTCTAGGTATGACAATCAAACATCGTATTGTTTATTATGAGGTTCTTGATAGAATGTGTTGTGAATTAGAAGAGCATAAGGTTTCCAACAGATTACCTCACTTTTCGAATTTTCTCAACCCCAAATTATTAAAAAATGGATGAGAACAAAATTGAGGAAAATGTTTGCAACTTTTCTCAAGAACAAGATTTCACTAGACATTAGTTCTTTACAATATTTGAACTTCATCATTGTAAAAAATTTGATGGGCACTTTTTCAGAGTTCTGCAGTTTATTTACTTTATTCCTGACACTTTCAGTCAGCGCAGCACATCCAGCGATGAATTAAGTATGAGCTCATTGAAATAAATCGAAGATCGCCAACAGGCTACACATCGATTTGAGTGCAACAATCGAAATCTTCGTTTCGAAAAGCAAGAGAAGGATTTAAAAACACGTAGACATTTTCATGTGATTATTCACATGGTCACACTCAATGTTTGTGTTGTGTTATTCTTGTACTTAATATCAATATTCTTATAACTTGCATTTTATGAAACAAAGCCAATAATGAAACAAAAATTAAAATGTAAAGTACAAAATAAGTTGGAGTGAGGGGCCCTAAGAAGCTTTTACCCACTGGACCTTTTTCTTAAATCTGCCACTGCAACGTGCCTTGGGTAAATAATGTTAATAACATTTTTGTTATGTTTGAACATAAAAAGTATTCAAAAATGGCTTTATAATTTTCAGAGAGAATATTGAGACGCCCATAATTATGCAATGGATTATATCATTGCCATGTGTATTGGCAAATGAAGTTATTCGCAAACCACCGGCGTTTATGTCGAAGACATAGAAGAGACAATTTAAAGAGAGTGAACGGGAGATAATGAAAAATATATATTCTAAACGCAAAAGTTTCTGCAGAAATTACTCAGTACCGTCAATGCCCTGTCACCTAGTACCGAAAATCGTTTGGAGCAATGGGAAAACATGAAAGTGATATATGTCGAAGACATAGAAGAAACAATTTAAAGACAGTCAACGGGAGAGAATGAAAAATATATACTCAAAACCCAAAGAGACATTTCTAGGGACGCGCAATGTTCATCGATGTCTGTTAAACATCGATATTCTGCTTTCGATATGTAATATTTATATCGATTCCGTTTGTTTCGATAGTATCGGACAGCATCGATGTCTTTTTATGATGCTTCATTCGACGTTTACATTTTGTGTGCCAAAATTTCTGCGGAAATTGCTCAGTAACTTTAATGCCCTGGCAGCTAATACCGAAAGTCCTTTGGAGCTATGGGAAAACATGAAAGTGATATTCCCCATTTTATCAAAGATTGCACCAAAATATCTTAGCTTGGTAGCGACGTCAGTTCCACCGAGAGACTTTTCTCAAAGGAAGGGCAAGTGTTAACCCAGCAAACAAACAGGCTTAAAGGAAAACGAAAATTATTATTACTTCAAAACTGTCCACAAAATATATTTTTTTAATTAATAAGTCACATAGCTCTATTTTCAAGGTTTTTTATTTTTCTGTGATTTTTATAATTTTTGTATTTTAAACAATTATTTTAATTGTATATCTTTTTATACCTGGACTATAATGTTTTGTTTCCTTATATATTTATATTTTGAGTAAATATTTTATTTTTATCTATAAAATATATATTTTCATTATTTTGACAGAATATTGCACTCTTTTTTATATTTAAGAAAATCGATGTTTTATCCGATATTTTGAAACATCGATATTTCGATCTCGATGTATCAAATGATATCAACATCGATGTTTCAGCAACATCGCGCATCCCCAGACGTTTCTAATAAGGTATAATATTCTTAAACTATGTATTAGTCAAGAATCCAACTTCTCAAAAACAAAGATATAGCATTGAAAAGTTCATCATCTAGAATGACCCTGAGTATCTAAATGTAGAGGGCGCTAATGTTTTGTGCCATCTTGTTTAAATAATACTGTTATTGCACCAAATCAAATATTTCATTACCTTCTCAAAAAGGAAAATAGGAGAAAATGACAGAAGTACAAAAGAAAGTACTTAAGACTGGGAATTTTATCGTGAAGAAACAAGTCGGCTGTCTCTTAGGCCCTTATCAATTTGTTTTAATTAATGCAGCCAACATAGGTAACTTAAATGTACAGTTAGACCAGGGAAATTAGATAAAAATAACTGAATTTTGACATACAGCTCGGTTTTCAGCATCGTTTTCGGAAAAATATCAGGAAAGAAGTCTACATATAGTGGATAAGCAGTTTGAAGACAATTGCATAGAAGTGCATAAATGCATCTAAAGTGCTTAATTTTATGAAAGGTTCTAGAAATTGATAGAAAGCTGTGAAGATCTCGTGGGAATAGCCGGAGGCTTTTGAGTACAAATCTGACATCGAAACTTACCAGGGATGCTCGTGAGTGGCTCTTCGTGGGGGTGGGAGGGGATGAAGTCGAGTGAAAAATTCAGTACCACAAATCACGGGGAAATCGCTTCCTGGGGGCTGTAGAGGTCGCCAAGTCCAAATCTGACATCGAAACTTACCAGGGATGTTCAGGGGTTAGTCTAATGCATTTAGATCGAGAATACTATAAAGTTTTTGAAAAATGCACGAATCGAGACTTTTGCCAGTGTGGAAGGGGGACATGAATAGAGTCTTTATCCAAAAAGTCGGGACTGCACCTGCTGTCTACTGGTCGCCATTTTGGAAAACGTGAATGACGTTTTATTTCCATCCCTGTTCGTTTTCTAGGAAAATGTATGAGAACCAAAGTTGTATATCTAGTTGTTTATCTTTCATTTTTAGTTCAACTTTCTTTGTAGGATTGATATTGCAAAAGTTACAGTTGCTTGAAAAAAATTTTTTTTCTTATCAATTTTTTAACTACTAAATGAAACTTTCGAGTGTAAAACTCTAAATAAAAATTATAAAAGACGTAATTACTTTTAGTTTAAATGCACAACGAAGTTTCTGTGCCTAATAGTTTTAAAGCGCGAATTCGGCCCCACAGACTTCAGTGCTTGCGCGTGCCACGTGTCTCGCTCCTTCTGTTCCATCTATGACTGCTCACGGTAACGTGAACTCAATGTCAACTCGAAAATTGCCAGTTTTGTTATTCTGTACTGAGATGTATTATACTATGCATGTAACTCTAACGAATTTTCAACATTCCACATATTTACCACTTACTTACTACATACCATTTTATATTATATATTATATTATATTTTTATATATAATATATATGCCATACATATATAATTTGAAATATTTTATGAATATATGATATATTTAATATACATAATGTTATGAAAGTTAAATTAAAAATGAAAGATAAACAACTAGATATACAACTTCAGTTCTCATAAATTTTCCGAGAAAACGAACAGGAACGGAAATACAATGTCATTCACGTTTTCCAAGATGGCGACCGGAAGCCAGCAGGTGCAGTCCCAAATTGGGGGAAAAATAGCAAGTCGTTTTTGATCCGAATCAAACTAAGCGAGTTATGTCCGAAAAACTGATTTTCCGTATCTTTACATGTAAATTTCCCCCCTCCATCATCCGTGAGTCATCCACACTAGTCATCACTAGTTTCGGGAGGTCTAACTTTATCATATCCCAAAAGAAAAGTTAAAAAAAAAACGTCACTTCCGATGATTTTGCATGCCAGACCTCACTACTACTGTTGCATTTATACAAGAAGTGGACGAGCTGTTTGACAGTTTCAATGGAAATCGGAAGAAAGTCCCTGATGGCAAACCTATGAAAAGTTCAATCAATGAAACATCATTGCATGAAACATATTGGAAACGCAAAACGGGCCTCCAATATAGTGAAGTGAAGGTTGGATATTCCAAAGAAAAACCAAAGAAGGTATGTTACAAACCTACGATTCACAACCTTTTAAATCAAAATGCATTGTTTCTATTTTCGCCAAATAAAAAAGTATATATTTTTTTATATTGCTAACAAGTAAGCTAAAAACAACTAGGTCACTATCACAAAATGGGTGGTTGGTGTCTCTTGAAGTAATCAAATTGATTTGGGAATACGTGAAAGAAAAAGGGCTGACTTATTTACGGGGCAAAATACCGAATCAAGATTCCCTCGAGCACGTGTCTGGAGTTGTAAGAGGAGGCTGTGGATGTAGTGACAATCCAACACTAGCCCAATTTGTTGCAAGTTTGAAAACTCAAATTTTAAATAGGCTAACTTAACATAGTGTATCTGGATCAAATTGCGAGGAGGACGTACACCACCTTCTCAGGAATCTTATTTCATTTATAAAAACGGCTGATGAACCGACGACACTACCTGATCCTAACCTGCAGCAGCTGGGAGTGGCTCCATTGCAACCAGACCTACCGGACAGCCCCAGTGACAGTATCGTCAACGATATTAAAACTGCAGAGTCTGAAGGTAACACGTGTACTCTTTCAGTTGCCTATGTGATCTATCTTGAAGGCAATTGTGAAAGAGGTGAAGAACTGTGTCACCTGTTCAAATTTATTGTGCTCTCTGTCACTGAACCACATAACCTTTTTATTAAATGCAAAGAGAGAAAAACTGACACATTTAAACTGTTTTATCCGTGTGAAAAAATGATAATTTTGGTTGGGCACGCTGCGACACTTTTGGAGCAATTCCTCCAGTGCCTGATGGCAAAGCAGCAGTAGGTAAAATGCAGCAATATACATCAAAGACTGAGTAGATTTCTTATAGGACGTCTGTGCAAACCAAGGGGTAAGGTCAAGTGGGGTAACTGGGGCCGTAGGGTAATTGGGAACCACCCCATTAAATGGTCAGCTATGAGAATTTCTGTCAAACAGCAATTATGTGAAAGCAGAGTTACCTAGTTTCATGGAACATCAGGTGTGATAGCGGTTGGTAGCCTTGATACAATGTAGTAATATCATATTTGGAAGTGCACAATTGAAGTTTAAACAACACCGGTCTACTCTGTTTAAAACAATTAAAAGTGAACAAAAATTGTGGGTGAAATCTAACAATATTTATTTTTAGGTAAGTAAATATACTTATACATGGTATCACTTGTGATAAACTTGCAAATTAAATGTGTGGTTAGAGTGAAAGGGGGGGAGTCCTAGATGTACTAGACAAATAGAATATTGGGGCTATTGGGACCTCATTAGCAGGGTAAATGCACCATGGCTGGTTACTCCTTTAAATTACATTTTCTTCGTAAGGATGGCTAGAAAATATGTAAGAAAAACCCACCGGGGTGCAGACAGCGATAAATATAGGAGAGAGGACTTGAGGGCGGCTGTAGCTGATGTCATGGCTGGGAGAAAAACTAAGCGAAGGGCGTCTAAATTTTACAATATTCCACGCACAACATTACATCACCATTTAAATGGAACCAGGGGCCAAAAGGGTTTAGTGGACTCTGGTGGTATAGGAGGAGATGGGGGAAACTCCTTGCCACTTGAAGACAAGAAAAACCTAGCCTACGGTTTAAAAACCCTCGATTTTTGGGGTTTTGGTTTAACGCGGCAGGAGGTCTTAGACACAGTGGAAACCTATGTAAATGGTTTAAACTTGAAAACAAAATTACAAAATGCAAGACCAAGCGAAGACTGGTCTCTAGCATTTAAGAAGCGTCACAATCTCTCAATAAAAAAACTTCAAAGTGTAGAATACTTGAGGATTAACCAGGTGAATCCTAGGACTATTTACGGCTTTTACGATTTGTTAACAGAACAAGTAAAAAATCTGGGATTAGAGCACAGACCTGAATGTATTTACAATTTAGTTGAGACTTCGTTTTGCCACGACCCAAGTAAATCAAAAGTCGTTGGTTTGAAAAGTAGCAAAAGTGTCCGAATGACAAGCTCATCGGGTTGAGAAAACACTTCCGTTTTAATGTGTGTTTCAGCTTCAGGCCGAAAGTTACCGCCCCTCATAATATTTAAAGGAAAAACGCGATGAAGTCCTGGATTCAAAAGGAGACCTCGAACCAAACTTCATTTGTAGCCACAAAACGTGGGTGGATGGAGAGCGAGGTGTTCAGGAATTGATTCGAAAAATGTTTCTTGCAACAGATCCCAGAAGAACGGCCAATTCTTATAATTTATGACGGTCACTCCACCCACATAAACTACAAAATGATAAAAAGTGCTGCCGACAATAATGTGACAATACTGAAGCGGCCACCACACACATCACATGAATTCAACCCCTGGATGTGGCGGTTTTTCGAGGACTGAAATCCGAATCGGATAAGAATCTTCTGAAATGGCAACGAGCTAACCCACGAAACGGAGGAAAATCTCAAAACCAGAATTTGTAAATTTGCTCATCAAAATTTAAGAAAACATTAATGACGAAAACATTAGGCATGGCTTCAATGCCACTGGAATCTATCCTGTTGACAGAAAAGCCATAAATGAGAGGCCTGCAGATTTGGAAAGTTATAAACAGAATAAAGAAAGAGGTACTGCAGAGGTTGAGCCACATATTGTAGCAGATTTCGGCTTGCCAGAATTTCCCGAACAAGAAAATGGAGTTGAAGAATTTCCTATAGCATACCAACAAGAATCTGTGACACCACCTCAACTTCGACAAAGTGTAGCCCCTGCAACTGCCAGTAGTATTAACATAAGGCCATCAAAAAAATTACGACCAACCGTTAACCCAACGCCTTTTGAAAATATCCTCCTTTGCTATGTTAAAGAAACAAAGCAAGCAAACCCTTCTACAACTAATAAGAGACGAATTTGTTCTGGGGCAGAAATTATCACTACCGAATAATAAGAAATGGTGAGGTGAGAAGAAGAAGAGGCAGCAAAAAAGCTACCAAAGCTGCGAAAACCTCTAAAACTGACTGTAAAACGGCCAAAACCAAAACTAAGAAAAATTATATAAAAAAGAAGACTGCAGAAGACGAATACAACGAAGATTCTGTTGAATACGAATGTGAGAATAATTCTGAGAACGAGATTTCTATCCAGGAATTCCAGGACAAGTAATCGCCAAAAATAACGAAATTTACCGTATCAAGTACATGGAAAAGGCTGGAAAATAGGTTGGAAGTGGCCCCCAAAAAGAAGATGTTCTGGACTATGACAGGGGAGATATCCAACAAATAATTCCGGCTCCACAGCCTATCAACAAAAGGGGATTGTTTCGTGTCTCCTATCTCAAGTAAGCACATGGAATACATAATAATACTTAAAATCATTTATTAGAAGTTTTCGTTAACTTATTCTTGTATTTTGATTGATTTCAACAGATATTTTCATAGTTTTCTGTATAGTTTTGTAAGATTTTCTTCTTTATTAGCGAATAAGCGATAAAAGTATCTGAAATATGTTAAATCCTAGTTTTAGAGGTAACAATAAAAAATATTATTTTCTACCTTTTTAATGAAATTTTAAAACAACTGAGATATTTTCTTAACCAATGGAAATAAAATTATGAAATTTTTTCCACAAAATTGCGATCCAATGTCTAGGCCTAGACAGGTTTGTCGAATCAGCGTCGTGGGGTCGCCTCAACCGGGATCTGGACCTGGACTGACTGAAACTGCGCCATTCATACCTAGATTTCCTTTGAATTCGAACATTTTATTGTTGCTTGGACGCGCAATTTTTGGAATCTTGCCTGCTCAATTTGGTTTGAATTGAACGAATGGACCCTTTATGTTGGTCGGATCCTGTAAGCAGAACTAAACCCTTGGATTCTCTAGATTCAATTGACTCCTTGGACTGCACGACACCTTTGTCTTGGGTAGATTCCTCGGATGGGATGGTTCCTTTGAATTGGATGGTTCCGCCGGCTCCGTGGATGGAATGAGCCCTCCGAATTGTAGTTGTTGCTCTAATGGATGAATGTCACTTGCCCCCTATAATTATAATGTCGCGCTGTCCAAAGAACATTGCAATGTTATGCATTTATTTTTTCACTTAACAGCTCATCAAGCGAAACCGGCTCATTTATTGTAATGTATTAGTGTATAACTCCCAATCTAGTGTAGTGAAAAATGGACATTGATGTGTATAGTTTTGTAACAGCAAAATTATGATGTTACACCTTCTGGGGTATCACCAAGAGTATATAACTGAGTTTTGGAGTTTTTCTTTAGGGGTAAATATGACGGTTGACATGAAGACAGGTACATCGTTAGCAAAGCGGATTTGAAAATTTTGCTGCTGCATGCAACTTGACGACTGAATTGCCTTGGATAATTTGAATGTCTCGGGGGGGGCGCATTACCTCCTGGTGTCATATTGCCACGGGGGGAGGTCAGATTGCCTTGTGGGGTCGGATTGCCATGTGGTATCGAATTGCCTCAGGGGCAGATTGCCTAGACCTAGATTTCCTTTCAATTTGAACATTTTTTTGTTGCCTAGATGCGTCATTTTGGGATCTTACCTGCCCTCTTTGGTTTAAATTGATCGAATGGACCCTCTAAGTGGGCCAGATTCTGTAAGCTGAACTAAACCCTTGGATTCTCTGGATTCAATTGACTCCTTGGACTGCCCTACTCCTTTGACTTGGGTAGATTTCTTGGATGGAATGATGAATAAATGAATCAACTTTATTGAATTAGGAAGACCTAGTACACATATAATAAAATAACTATACGACAAAAAAAAACCTAGTTAAAGTAAACATATTAAGATTAAAAATAAAACATTAAATAACTTAACCTAAACAAATGGTACTTACAAATTACACAATACTTAAGATATCATATTTTATTTTTAATTTATTACTTTAATTGCAATGTACTTATAATAAATTCTTTTAGTTTAGGTTTAAAACTGTTTAAGATTGCAGCACCTTTTAGAGATTCGGGTAGCTCATTAAATTTTTGAAAATCAAAAATAATAATTTAATTCTAACAAAGGCGGACAAATCAAATGCGACAGTCATTATTCCAAAAAACGATTATGAAGACAAAATGTTACTATTCATTCAGTCCGAATTAAAAGAAATTAAAAAAGATCCTACAAACACCTTCCAATCAAAAACGAAACAATTTCTGTCGGAAAATAATAGTTTATTCAGTAGCTCAGACAAATTTAAGTTAGTACACATGAACCCGCGACCCCCCAAACTTTACGGCCTTATTAAAAATCACAAAGAAAATGCACCCACAAGACCAGTAGTTTCGTATATTAATAGCCCTACAGAAAAACTAGGTAAAAAAGTCAATTCAATTTTTAAAAATCTCACTAAATTCAAAGCACAACACTCGGTTAGAAACTCTATCGAACTCAGGGAATTATTACACGATAAAGTGATTCCAGAAAATAGCAAGTTAGTATCTTTTGATGTTTCAAATATGTTTTCCAATATTCCCACTGCCGAATGTAAATCTTTAATAATCGACATTCTGGATAAATCACAGATAAATTGTCACCATAAAATTGCCTATTTAAATTTTTTGTAATTTTTCGTGTTTGTTATTAAGTTGTTTTCGTGGTGAACTGCGAACGGCTCTCAGTTTTTCTTTCGGGAGCTGGGTAATGGGTATTGAAAATGATATTAATTTCTTTTAGATGTTGATAGTAAATTATTGCATACAGGGGCGCCAATTAGTTGCTTCCAAATTAAATGATGTTAAAATTTTTTTTTAAAGATAACCAACTAATAAGTTAACTTTCAAACGTTAACATTATGGAAATAAAACAAAAATTATAAAATCTGTGAGACTATAATGTAGTAAAGAAATTCGTGAAATTTTGAAGTACAAAGTTGAGATATTTATACTTAGAATTAGTATATGTATTGATAAATAGAAAAATGTGTATAATGATTACATTACAATTAAAGCGTGGTATACATGTATACGTAGCCGCACAAAAAAAGAAAAAATCTTATATCTACTATATTATATGTACATATATGTATGTATTTTATAATAATTTCACGTTTAAAATTTAAGAAAAATATACTATATAGATCGTTATATAAAGTTTACCAATATTGTTGTTTTACAATTTATGGAACGGTAGGAAAGACAGCTTCAATATAAAAAGAAATTAAACTGCATACAACCTGTTTTCTTGAAGAGAAGTCCTTGAAGGATGCTCTTATGTAGTCTACATAGGTAAATTCTTTTGCAGAGTAATAGCAGGGCTTCAAGATAAAATTTGGCAAAAAATGGTTTGGAATTCGCAAAAAAATTATCGATTTTCGCTATTGATACCAATCTTGACAATGCCAGCTCCTGATATTTCTTAATGCTACTTAATCAAAATTATTCTCAATACATGAAGTAAGGAGAAAATTGTAAAAGATTCAAAGAAAGACGAAAGCATAAAAAAGGAGGAGGCCTAAAATTAAGAGAAAACTTAAATAAAAAAAAATATACAGAAATTATTATTTTTAGATGAATTTAAAAAAGTTCTACTAACCGTAGGTGGTATGTGGCCTCAAAGTGAAAGTACTTTAATTAATTTTCCCTTGCATACTGTACAACTCACGACCAAAGGTGATTAAATCTTTGCCAGTTTTTTCCTATAATCGTTTTTAGTGGTTGGGTACTAGGGAAAACTTTAACAGTCTGTATCTTTTCAAAACTCACTTCAGAATGAATCTCTTTAAAACTTTGTATGAGCAGAGGGCAACACTAGTCAGGAGAGTGAGAAGCTACATCTATGTATGCTGTTCTATTTTTGAACAAATTACAGTGTACTACTATGGTAAAAAGTAGTTTAAAGTGTGAATTTCTTTTCCTATTTATATTTCTAGCTAAGTGACATCTTTTAACGATTTGGTTTATTAATTGAAAATAATTACAGGATAATTTTGTTATTTTTATTTATATCAGCATAGTAAGAATAAAAGAAAAATTTTATGGTTGTCTGTAACTCTCAGTTACTGTGGCAATTGAATTGCTACAAAATCCAATAGTAAAAAACGAATTAATATTAGCTTTAGATTTATGCATTGACCAAAACTATTGCCAATATAACAATAAATATTACATTCAGAATATGGGGTTAGCTATGGGATCTCCATTGAGCCCCCTTTTGGCAGATATCTTTATGTCTCACTTAGAGGAAAAAATTACCAATTCTCAGCTAGGAAAAACACATATAAAATTTTGGTTTAGATATGTAGATGATATATTAGCCTGCTTCACAGGTACACAGAGACAACTAAGTACATTTCTAAATTACATAAATAACATTCACCCTACTATTAAATTTACAGTGGAGACAGCGAAAGATAATAAAATCAATTTTCTGGATCTAACCCTAACGCACAAAAATAAAATTCACTTTAATATTTATAGGAAGCCAACTTTTACAGATACTACAATCTCAAATTATTCACGTAGCCCCAAATCTCATAAACTAGCAGCATATAATTCCATGATTCATAGAGCTTTATCATTACCTCTTTCAGAAGAAAATTTAAGAACAGAATTAGATACCATAAAGTCAATAGCCCTAAATAACGGTTTTCAGGAAAGAACAATAGTAAATTTAATTAACAAAAAACAATTTAAATTAGCTTGTTCCAGTATACACCCACATATTAAAAGTAGTAACAGTAAAAAATACGTATCCCTAACATACTACGGTGATATATCTGAGAGAATTGGTAACATTTTGTCAGCTCATAACCTGAAAGTTAGTTTTAGACCAGCTTTCAAATTATCCAATATTTTGTACAATGCTAAGGATAAAACCGATCCTCTAAAAAAATCAGGAGTTTATAAAATTACATGTCCAGATTGTAATGCCTTGTATATAGGTCAAACTGGTCGTTCATTCGAAATTAGATATAAAGAACATTTACGGTGTTTTAATTTCCAAAAAACAGATTCAAACTTTGCAAATCATATTTTTAGAAACAAATCACAAATTTCCGGATGTAAACGACCTAAAGATATTACATGTGAAAGATAAAGGTTTTAAATTAAATTTACTAGAATCAATAGAAATTATCAAATATAACAAAAATCCCGAAAATAAACTTCTAAATGACCAGTGGGACCTATATCAATCCACCCTGTTTAATGCATTAAAATAATCCCCTATAAACTTATTTACATAATTTATTACTTATTCAAAATTCTTAATATTTATTGCTTTCTAATATCTGTTTAATGCATTAAAATAATCCCTTATAAACTTATTTACATAATTTATTACTTATTCAAAATTCTTAATATTTATTGCTTTCTAATATCTGATAAATTAATACCCAGAATAATGTAATTAGGTACTTAGTATAAATTAACACAACCCTTTGTAAATTCATTCATTTGAATCAACGTTTGAAAATGGTACGTTAAAGTACCGAAACTGCAGTAACGTGTATGTTACAATAAATTTTAGTGGTAGAAAACAAAGTAGTTTTCCTTCTCATATCGAGGTTGTTTAAATTTATAAGTTGTGATGACTTCGCTAGGTATGTGTATTCTGATAATCTACAGCGATTTAATCAATTCATGGCATTATAAGAATTTTCAGACAGAACTAGTAAATTGTTTCATCCATCGAAAAAGCTAACTGTTGATGTCGGTTGTTGCATTACCTATCTTATTAGAGACAGAAATGCATGTGCTCCGCAAAGAAACAAATATTTAAGCCAAAATAGTAGGCATGTTGCATAAACGCTTAGATTTTTCATTTCCTTCATGTTGTGTTGCGACATGTTTAAGAAAAATATCATTCATAGTATTTGCTGTATAGATGTTCACTGATATTGTAGTAGGTTAGTTAGATCGATATATTAAATCACAGTCAAGTCAAAATATGTTGGAGAGAAAGCAGCGTAAACTGCAACATGTTTGAAATATACCTATTTGTGTAAAGTGTTTACTATAAGTACATAATTATAATAAAGAAGCTGAATGTACTCCAAAAACAACATAACAAAGTAACTGTGAAAATTGTTTTGCTCAGTAGCAGACATAATATTATCGTACAGCTACAGTCTTGCTAGCTGCAATAAGCTTTCTATCTGTCCAATTTTTCTACAGTTTTTGTCATTTAAGCTGTGTCGTTACGAATTGGGATTATAATATAATTTTCTTCTTTTTCTATCACACATTGTCACTGTAAAGAAGAAGAGGCGTCAAGAGGCCTGACTGTTGTTTGATCTCACCAAAGCTTTTGATACTGTCAATTGATTGATACTGTCAATAAAGAAATTTTAAGCATTGGTATTAGAAACAACATTCTGTCCTGGATAACATCATATATGGAAAATAGGTCCCTGGTTGTAAACTTCAACGGAGAAAAATCTGAAGTACATGATGTTGCGCTCGGAGTTCCGCAGGGCTCCGTATTAGGCCCATTACTGTTTATGATATACATTAACGATTTACCCAATAATATGGAATGTAGTCATATTATGATGTTTGCGGACAATACAACAATTACTGTGTCGGCGGATACGCCTGAGGAGCTCCAAAGTATCGTTGGTAAAGTGATAGATTCATTAAGCATTTGGTGCCAGATAAACACTCATTTTAAATGAGAAAAAACTGTTTTCTTAAACTTTCATCTTCAGAGATCTATTCCTGGCAACTTGATTACTTGGTACTTTTCTCGACCACAAAAATTATCCTGGTCTAGACATGCAGACCACGTTTGTAAGCAACTAAACAAAACTTACTTTGCTTTGTTGCAGTTAAAGTCAACTCTCGTCAAAGATGGTTTAATTAATATCTATTATTCTATGGTATATAGTCACATATCGTTTGATATTATGGCATGGGGTAGGGCTACTGAATTTCAAATGGTCTGTCAAAAAAAATTATTCGACTGATCTTTGATCTGAAAGTTAACGATTCCTGCAAGGATCGATTTATATCTTAAAATGCCTCACCTTCACCAAAACTAATTTAGACCAATTTAAAAGAAGAGCATGGTGGGCTATTGAGTATACCCAACCACCGCACACGTGCATTTAAGCCATCATCCCCCTACAATTGCATCATTATGTATAATGCACTTCCTGAAGAGATTCATAATATTTCGGAGTGAAAAAAATTGAAAGAATATGTGGCTGTGAATTTTTTTTATAATGTAAATGACTAAAATATAATAGTTTGTTCATGCTTACTGTATTGTATATTTTGTCTTAATTGTTAACTTCTATTCTCTATTGCTTCTATATGCCTGGGGCAACTCTCATTTCAAGTCCCCTTCATCAAAAAATATGTTGATGATCTGATTCTTAGCATACGTAGCAAGGATGAACTCTTACAGGTATTTAATAACTATGACCCATTCTTGCAGTTTATCATTGAAGAAGAAGACTCACAGCACAGTGTTCCTTTTTTAGATACTAAGCTCATAAGAAGAGCCGATAACACCATAATTACCTAATGGGACACCAAACCATGGTCGTCTGGTAGATACATCCATTATGAATCATTCCATCTAGAACGACAGAAAATCAACTTGGTACTCGGCATGAAAAACAGGGTTATAAACACAAGCCATACCTCCTTACGGCTGCAGAACTTAAAAAAACTGGCTGGGTTATTCAAAAATTGTGGATACCTATCCAAGCTGATACATATGCTGTTGTTTGGCATCAACAACGTCACTACCACTTGCATTCCTTGTGATTGTTGCGATAAACAGTACATAGGCCAGACGGGGAGAAGACTTAAAGACCGTATTACATCACACAAAAGTGACATAACACACAATAAAATTACTTGTACGTTAGCCAAACATGCTGTTGATTACAATCATAACTTTGCGTATGATAACTTTGGCATATTAGTGATTTTAACTTGACTTGCCATATGTACATGTTTGTATCCAAATTTAGCCAATAAATTATTATTATTATTATTTTCGGTTAACCCGTTGCCGGAGGACAGGGCTTCCGTGTATCCCGACCGATGCCACCTGGTAGCCGCGCCGGCAATAAATACCACGTCAGCCGACACGTCGCCTGTGGGGTTAGTGACGGAAAATTCTTGAATCGTGTGCCCTAAGTAGACGAAGGGACCCCAAGATAACCGCTTTCTGTTTTTGGCCTGCCAGCCATTCGGCTGATTTCTGACAGGCTGGTATTGTCTTCAGTTCTGAGAGCAGCGTAGGCTTCATACCTTCGAGTACACCGATTATTAAGACGACCATCTTGACCAAGTAGCCTGGGTACAGCACTTGGAGTTCGTACCGGAGATCACGGTCACAGAACAACCAGAAGTGTAACTCTCATAAAATAACATTAAAAAGATGTGGCAAAAATAGGTGACCTTCAGCCATTTTATTGGGAGCACTCTAAGGACCGGCTTCGCACAAACGGAGTTGACAGAGTTGGCTTAACACGAATCTCTACCACATTTTGACGTTGTTTTTGCATTATTAAAATACAAGCAATAGAGCAGTAGCAGCTGACGTCAGAACATGGCCGCTCCAGATGACTCGGTGTTAATAACCTAGTTTTGCATGTAAAATAATTTGAGTTTTTAAAGAATTTTTACTGCTTTTTTAAACGTTTTTCTTGTGTAAAATTAATTGTAGATGTTCTTTATCTATTATACATTTCGTGAATTGCGACACTGATTTTTATCTAATGCTTTATTTATATATTCGAATAGGCATATCATCTTGTTCACATGTCAAAAGTTATTTCTTTTCCATATGGTAAGTGATTTTAGTGAATTTTTTATAATTTTATTTATATTCTACATTTTAGGAGTCCCCTCATTACATGTCTAAACTGAAATATATTAATGGAGTTAACCTATATGATTATTTAAAAATGGGAGATTGAAGCTGTATCGTTCAATGATTTTTTAAAAATATAACAGCACTGAATTAATGAACCATTGTGACCCTTCTTGAAAATAAAATTTATATCTAAACTATAAGACTGTTATTATTCATACTTACCTTTACAATTATGTATAATGTGTATAATTTAAAACATTCAATTATGGTTGACGATGCTGTTAAAAGTGTGTTATTTTTCAAGTTCTGTTGTTTTAGCTCACTTACCTTCACTGATATTTTATTTGTGTACATTATCAATATTTTGAACGTCTGTAATTATAATTGTAGGAATCAAAACAGATCCCAAACTAGGTGTATATATAGCTATATAAAGTATTCGGAGCATATTACGTTGCATATTTGCTTACAATTGAAATCAAACGGAAACTGAAATGGTCTCACAGTCCTAGCTTCACATTAGATTTACTATTACTCTTGCATTTCATAATACAAACCCTTAAACTCGTTACAAACTTTTGAACCTAACGAAAGTAAGATATAAATCATTAGAAAGTTGAAGGGATATATTTTAAATTGTCAAAAAACGTAAATTTTATAATAGGTTTATAAAACCATTAGGTAATATATGATTGATATATTGGCATAAATCAATGAGTATTGTGACAAATTTTAATCTAGTGTAATAATACTACCTAACCTGTCACTGCTTAGCTGTAACTGAGCCTATATTAATTAAACATTTACTAAAATTTGTCTTGATATTATATATGTACAAAAAAAAGTCAAAAACCCAATATAGCCTTTATTTTCACTAATTTCTGGGTTCACAAAGATGTCACGTTCTTGACGCCAAATTTTACACAAAAACAACACTAATAAAATATATATAAAATTCTCCCTCACACTAGATTCTAAAAAAATATTTATAAACATCACTACGTATATCTGATATTAAGAAATCCTCCACTTTAATTTATTTTGAACGAAAATTGACACCAACTCAAACGTCAAATTTCTGAATTTGCCACCCAGTCAACTGACAGCTGGCAAAACTGTGACGTCACTGCTAGTGCTCTATTAATACACAAGGACAAATAAAAAGTAAGTAACAATTCTAACACCACTTAACTCCAACTGGAAATACATATATATAAAATATATTATACAGATATTCCATACTCGACTTGGCAACCATAGATAAAATACAAATTGGCAACTGTCACTGAAAATAAAACTCGGCAAGGTTACAAACGCTCCCAAAAACATGGCGATTTCACGTGCGCCAACTTGGATGCGCCAACACTTCCCGCCAATGCGAGTTGCACTTCAGGTTGTTCTGTGTCACGGTATTTGGTCCGTCTTTCCTCCTCTTTCAAAGCGATGGCTCAGCAGGTGCCGAGAACTCGATCACAAACATCACCTTGTTTTGATGGTCGAGGAGGACTATATCAGGCTTGTTCGCTGGGATTAGCCTGATTGTCGGAAACGAGAAGTTCCAATAAATTTGGCACCTCTCGTTTTCGACAACGGACTCGATGTCTCCGGGGACGTAAGGCAGCACTGGTGTTTGGTCTACTCGGTACGAGTGTCGTATATGATAGCGCAGCACCCGTAACGCCGCGTTATGGCGATAGATGTATGCCAAAAACGCATATACTGGGCATGCAGACAGTAAATGCATGAGCGATTCCGGTGCCTGACGGCTGGTCTTGCAGTTAATATCAGGAACCTCTACACACATTACGCGGCTTCAGTAGACCAACCTTTAATTACACTATCTTGGCAGGCCACAATGAATCCCTCGGTCTCCGACTTTAGCCCAGCTGATCTTAAAAAGGCAAATATCCAAATGTTTCTAGGTTCTTAGACAATACACCGTGCATGGGTTTATCGATATGCTGCCTAAACAGATGTTCCTGTTTGGCAGCTTTTATTTGGGCCTTCAGGCGAGGTGGCTGAATTATTATTATTATTCAAAATAATAAGTATTGGCGTTACCAGTTGTCATCTTTGAGATGCTGCATGGTGAGATGGTGGTTTTGGGCAACTCAGCTGGGCAATGAGGAGAGAGGAAATAACCCTGTGAACTAATTCATTCTTTGCGTAGCATCGATACGTGTCACATAGTTTAGTTTAACTTGACGTTATAAATAGCGTATTTTAATACATAGGTATAAATATTCTCGAGTTTAGTTTATTTTTCTTAGGGGTGGTTCACCCAGCTCCCGATATTTCAGAAGCGGGAAGTAACCTAGTGCCCAAATCAGTGAATTTTAATGTTAATTATTTTAATTTAGTACCAGCACAATATCGCACTCTAAGAAAATTATTAGGGTGACCTACAGTACAGTGAAACGATATTATGGGACCATCTGATGACTCATCCACGGTCTAAACCGTGGAAAGTATGGCTCAAGAGCTACATATGTTACTTCGTACTATAAGTACAGGTTCAATGAGTATGAATGTAAATGCTGAGAAAAAGGCAAATATAAACTGAATATTGTTTAATGAAGATAGGCTTTTGTCTAAATTTAATCCATCTCAAATTGATCTGTCATTTGAAGGTTTAGCTTGCTGTTAATATTATGGTTTTAAGTAGGAATCAGTGCAGTAAGCAGTATAAATTAACAACAGAACATTTTTGCAAATTGTCTTATGCTGTTACATATAAGACTGAATCAGGTCCGAAAAGTGATTATTGTATTAACAAGTTCACTAAATTAAATGAACTCAAGTTTAATTTGTTAGACGAACGAATTGCAAATTGTGTAATTGCAGTAGTTACAAAATAAATAAGTTTAGTTGCCATTAAGGGCGGTTAATTCTAAAATTGTTGTCTAGCTGACTCAATAAAATGTTATAAATGTTTAAAATGCCAATGAATTATATCACATAACTACAAGTATTAAAAGAGAGGTAAATATTATTATTTAGATTCTTCACAGAATAGTACAGGTCCGAAACGGGTCAAGCATAGATCTTACAAATTGTCCAGATTTTAAAGATAGGTAGTCGAAAGGCGACGCAATGGAAGTATATTGTTATCACAACTGTTATAAGAAAATTGGAAGGTTTACCAAGTTAATACCAAGATCGTGCATTTCATCGATGTAAATAAGCCATTCAGCGTATATCGCAAATAGGCAAAAATAAATAATCCACTAGTTTCGTGAATTGTTGATTTAGGTAATGATTTAGGCTTTGTAAATCCATAGCCGATAAAACAAAGTTAAAACAAGAATCTTTGGAGCAATTATGACATATTATCCCATTTGGGCGCCTATCGAGAGGTACAGCGGCTGCGTGAATTTATTATAAACAGTGATTGAAAGACTGACATCCAATATTTCTAATAATGTTTATAATTATAATATAGCTGAAGCTCAAGCAGTCAGAAATAGAAATATAGCAATTCGTTATTGAATGATATCCTGAAATACTAATATCGAGTGCAGAATAAAAATACATTACATAGCCCTACAAAAAAAACTTCAGACCCAGAAACCAGACCTACCAATCTTTATGTATTTTGACCTTCTGAATTCGATGCCATCAGTAGAATTTCATTTTATCTTTGCGTTTTTTTAAATTTTCGATTTTATTTGAAATAGCACGCTATTTCAGATAGAATCGAAGATAAAAATAAAATTCAACGATAAAATGAAATTCTGATGATAGCATCGAATTCACGAGGTCAAAATACAGAAAGATTGGTGGGACTGTGCCACGTACGGTCAAACAATAGTACAATATACGCCACGTTCATATTATTTACAAAAATCATTAACAGAGAATATAGATAGTATAGATCTCACTAAGGAAACGCAAAAAAAGATGGTATCTCCATCACTAAGGAAAGGTCTGAAAATAATTTAGAGAGTAGTAGTATGAAGGACACAAGTGTCTCACTGATTAATGAAATCCTGAATATCTGTGGCCCAAACTCAAACGAAACACGTTCACCTTTTTTAGATTCCGACATATACCAAAGACCACAGAAATAAAAAATGCAGATCTTAGAATACTGCATGTAAATGTTCAGTGCATTACAAACAAATTAAATGAGATTGAAATTTTTGCAGATGAAAATAAGCTAGACATTCTATGTATCACAGAACATTGGGTAGTGGGAAACAATACGAACAATATCTTTATACCAAATTACGTCTTAAAAACTCATTTCTCTCGCAATAACCATATACATGGTGGATCTCTAATACTAGTAACTAAATAATATACACTCATGCGAGATTAACAAAATCAATAACTTATCTGTAGAATGCCACATAGAAATGTGTGCCATTTCAATTGATATCTTCAATAAAAAAATTATTATAATCAATATATACAGACCCACAAACAGTGATATTATCTTATTTCCAAAAAACTTAACAAAAGCCCTAAAATTGGCAACTAAAAAATGTTCTAATATTGTTCTCTGTGGTGACTTAAATATTGATTTTCAAACGTGTAATTCTGAAAAGAAGCTCTTGTGTGACTTGTTTGAAGCTTTTGAACTAACTCAAACTGTAGAGGAGCCAACCAGGGTATTTAAAAATATAAATGGACATATTAGCTCTACTTGTATCGATTATATAGTTACAAACTTACCCCTGGACACGTACAATGTTAATGTTGTAAACCCCACACTTGGTGACCACTATGCTCTCATATTATCGCATACACACATAATTGCAAATGATATTGAAAATACTGACATATCGTATAGAAGTCATAAATGAAGACAAATTAAATGAACTTAAATACCACTTAACTTCCACAAACTGGAATGACATTTACTATTTAGACATAGATCCAGCTTTCTACATGTTCTTTGAATTATTACTATGGAGTTTAAATGTTAGTTGTCCCTACAGGCAGGTTAAACCTAAAAAAACAAATAAATTAGATAAAGGTTGGTTAACTGAAGATATAGTGGCCGAGGGTAGAGCCCTGAAAAACTTGTTTTCTAATATGTTACATTCAAATATCCCTGACTCAGTTATAACCTATACAAACAAAAGGAAAGAACATAAAAGGAACATTAAAATTGCAAAGAAAAGTTATTACAGTAATAAAATAAATACAGCCGAAAATAAGTCTCAAGAAACCTGGAAAATCATTAATAATAACTTAGGCAGAAATAAAAAGGAAAAAAACCAAAACAAAGAATTAACTCTAAATCTAAATAATAAAATAATAAGTGGAAAAAACGTAGCCAATGCCTTTGCAATGCATTTTGCATCAGTTGCTAGCGACAAAGTAGACGCATACTTCGGTCATAACCTTTCATTGCCTTGTACTATTTCTAATTATACCGAACAGTCAATTTTTGTTCCCCCAGTCACTAAAAATGAATTATTAGATACTGCTAAAAATCTAAAAAATAAAAAGTCATCTGGTTTTGACGACTTAACTGCCCATATACTTAAAAAGATCATTATTGAAATAATTGGTCCCTTATTATACTTAACAAATCTATCCTTGGAAGAAGGAGTCTTTCCTGAAGTATTAAAAAGGGCGTGTGTGATACCGATTCATAAAAAAGGCAGTCTAAATGACATCGAAAATTATCGTCAGATATTCCTATTAAGTGTCTTATCTAAGTTAATGGAAAAACTGTATGTGTTAGAATAATGTCCTTTGTTGAAAAGGAAAACATTCTAACATCATCCGAGCATGGCTTCAGGACAGGGAGATCTGTCGAAACAGCATCCTATCATTTTCTAAATTATGTATACCAGAAGTTAGACGAAGGTAAATATGTTGTATCTGTATTTTTTGACTTATCAAGGGCCTTTGACACGGTCAATAAAGATATATTATCAATAAAGCTTGCAAATATTGGTATAAGAGGAAATTTATTAAAATAGGTAAATTCCTATATGCAAGGGCGGAAACTCACAGTAACATGCAACAGCACTGAGTCTGAAACACATGACGTAACTCTAGGAGTTCCGCAAGGCTCGATATTGGGACCACTGCTATTCATGCTATATGTAAATGACTTGCCAGATCATATAAAAGATGGATTCACTATAATGTATGCAGATGATACCACAGTAACGGTATCGGCTATTTCAACAAATGAACTACAATGTAAAATTGACTCAGTAATTGATGATATGAAAGCATGGTGCGATCGAAATAAACTTATTTTAAATGGTACCAAAACAATATTTATGAACTTTAACATCAGGAGACCAATACTAACATTAAAAAATATCCCACTATCTGAAGTTACTAAAGTCTTAGGATCATATGTTGATAATAAGCTGACTTTTGAGCCTCAGGTTGATCATGTATGCAAGCAACTAAACAAATCCTATTACGCATTATTACAGATGAAAGGAATCCTCAACGAAACTGGTCTGTTAAATGTATATTATGCAATGGTATTCTCACATATCTCTCTTAACATACTGATTTGGGGAAAACATTTTACGAGAGTATTTATTATACAGAAACGAATACTACGGTTATTGTTTAATATGAAGTATAGAGAGAGTTGTCGAGATATTTTCATAAAAAAGGGGATTCTTACCACTCCCTGTGTTTATATTTACAAGTCATTACTGTTTGTTAAGAATAATCTCGACATGTTCACTAGTCTCAATGAAAGGCATTTATATAATATCAGACATAATGATAAACTGTTAATCCCGAGTCACAGAACTACAACTCTTAAAGATTCACCACATTATAACTGTGTTATACTCTTCAATAGTTTGCCACTACACATTAGGGATTTACCACCTAAAATATTTAAGAAGGAAGTAAGAACAATATTGTTAAAAAATTGTTTCTACTCCGTAAGTGAACTCCTTTACAAAATAAATGGTCACTAACTATTATTAATGATACTCGTGCTCATTCTTATTTTAGTAAAGCACTAAAGCACTAAATTAACTATTTAATTACTGGCCATGTAGATGTTTTCTTAACTAACCTGTCCTTGTACTTAAAATTTAAAACTATATTTATGTTTATACTGACTGTGACATATATGTAATGTATGTGTAAATGTGTGTTATAACTATAGACTAAGTATATGTGTATATTTATTTTTTCGTCTTTCTTTCCATGTTTATATCTGTGTATTATGCTGACTTACCAAATGTACAATAACTTGTATCGAAAAAATGGTGAATAAATTATTATTATTATTATTATTATTATTATTATTATTATTATTATTATATATATACTAAGAGTGCACTGATTTTACTGCTGAGTATTGTTACACCCTATTTATCACTTACAGACAGGGGCTGCGTCATATAAATTAAAATCATGTTTTCTCGTTCCCAGATTACGAACCTAACTTGGGCAGAGAAACCGCTATTATTAAATAGGGCAATCTATTAAAAAATGATGGTTAGGCTATCCGCTGACAGATGGCGCACCTAGCATAAAACTTAAAAATAAAGTTTATGTTCGATCAAGTAAGGGTTCTCATTTTACAAGTAAAACTAGAAATATTTCATTGTAATATTAGTATATTTAATGTGTTATTTAACTCCATTCCACAGACATTTTATTACATAAATCCAAAAGCTTATAGACACAAATAGTTTCATTTTACAACCGAAACAAGGTTGGCAATAGTGTATTAGTCAGACGACAATAAAGATGTAAAATTAATTACTACGTCGATCCGGAAATGTGTTTTTATAAATCTAAAGTTATAAAAGGCAATGACCACATGGCATGGGCCTCTTTTATTCTGAAAATTCAGCCTAATAACTTGTTCAGTGAGCTTAAATCAATTAGCCATTTGGATGACATCGATAATTTATATCGGAATAAAACTTATAATTCACAAGTTGATTGCAACTTCTTTAGTAATGCAATCTTTTTGATTTTTAATCGGTTTAATAAAACAAGTGATCGTTCAGATAAATCTGGGTAAGTTGTAATTTTCATATGAATCAAAAGAAACACGTGCTACCATTAACTTACAGCATATTAATTTTATATTTTTATCGTAGACGGTTTTGGTGAGGGCAGAGATGTGCCAATTATCGTTTGGTTAGGGCACATGGCACCCATTTTAATTGAATTTTGAGAGACTTGGCCGCATGGTACGCCACCTGGTCAATCCTTGTAGTTAAAATAAATAATTGGATATTAATTGTAAAACAAGAAGTTTTTGGTCTGATTTATGTTCTACAAATGCTGGTTTATGGAAATAAAATATCAATTGAAGAAGGAGACTATACACTGAGAAAATCACTAATGAAATAAAAAACACTAAACTGTTTTTCACGTTTTCACATGTATTACGTCAACATGACGATCGTTTCGCTAAAACATTAGCTTCATCAGATGAGCGCACTGTAACACTACTCACAAATTGAACTTATTGAACCTTAAATACATGAAATTGAATTACCTGAAAACTATTTTTTTTTTTTTATTTCATTAGTGATAATGGATTTTCACCAAGTAAAGGTCGAGTCTATCAACTATTTGAAACAAGCCGATATTGGTTTTTTGACCCTATGGTACTTCAAACTACTTCTGAGACGTAGATTAGCTACCCAAAACATTTGGTTTTTTAATCTTTGTCTGAAGAACGATGTGTACCCTAGATACGTGAATTTGAAAACGAAAAACGCGAGTAATTCAGCCCAAATAGGTAGAGAATCAGGGATGAAAAAATGGTTGAAAGAAGATAGAAAACTTCAATTCAAGAAACGGGATGTCTACAACATTTATCTTAAGGTAATACACTCTGAGTTAGCTTATAGATTACATCGTATAGAATTTGAGTTTATGGATTCAAAAGTTAGATTTCAAATAGGAAAAATAATTAATTCTAAATTCTTGAGACAAGAAAAGAAACTTAAATCATTAATTTCCAAAAAACACGCGATAATAAATAAACAAAATAACAAATATTCAGACCATGTCTTCTTTGATAGATTTAAAAATTTTACAAATGTTGAATTTTCAGTACAAGAAACAAAATTATTAGAAAAAGGTTTTCAACATAACATTCAGCCAAATTATTCTAGAAAAACTTTTGAATATTTAGGTGTTGAAACAGAAATGGCTTTAAAAGGTGTGGATAATATCACAACCATTAGACATATATCTTCACAAATTATTAAATCTCAATTCACTCCAAATTACAAACATAATATTATTAAGCGGAATGAACATTTTACGGCATTATCTATAAGAGAGAAAGCTAGAGAAAACAACATCACATTTACACGAGCGGATAAGGGCAAAACAGTAATAGCAATAAATACAGAGGAATATATAGACAAAACAGAGTCTTTTCTAGACCCTTCGAAATATAAATTATTGAAATCAGACCCAACCGAAAAATTCCAAAGAGAAATTAAATCAACAATTAATAATTCCCTTAGCATTTTAGACAACAGGTTATATAAATATGTTTTGATGAACCCTCAAGCACCTAAGTTATATTCTTTAATTAAATTACACAAAAATAATTTACCAATACGTCCAGTTGTTTCTTTTGTAAATGCCCCTACAGTTAGAATTTCTAAATTTCTTATTAATATTATTAAAGAAAAATGTAATTTCTCTTCAAAGTATGGTATAAATAATTCTTATGAACTAATTTCAAAAATTAAAAACGTGACAGTACCTAATAATGCACAACTAATTTCATTTGATGTGCAAAACTTATTCCCGAGCATACCTCCTAAAGATGTTATTAATATAGTGGAAAAATTATTAGATAAAAATAGAGTTAACATAATAGAAAAACAAGACATATTAAATTTATTAAAAGTTTGTTTAAATCAAAATTATTTCCAATTCAACAATAATATTTATACCTGTACCGAAGGCTTAATTATGGGAAATCCATTAAGCCCCCTGCTAGCGGAAATCTTTATGGATGATCTGGAACAAATTATTCATAAAAATATGCTCCTGCATAAAGGCTTTTTGTATTGGTATAGGTATGTAGACGACATTCTAACCTGTTTTGTGGGCACTACAAGACAACTGGATAGTTTTTTAGATTACATTAATTCATTACATTCAAATATTAAATTCACTATGGAAAGAGAAAGTGGTAATAAACTAAATTTTTTAGATTTAACAATAAATAGAGTTGTCAACACACACAAATTCTCCATTTACCACAAACCTTCACATACTGATACCACGATAAATTACATGTCATTACACCCTAGACAGCATAAGCACGCAGCTTATCATAGTATGTTACATAGGCTAATAAATATTCCACTATCAGATTACGAATTTAATAAGGAGTTTAACTTAATTAAGCAAATCGCGGTTAATAACGGATTTCAAGCCTCTTTTATAGATAACTTATTGCACAAAAAACGGTACAATAACGCGATAAATGCAGTATACCCGACCTATAAAGATCATGATAATTCAAAATCTAATTTCAGGTCATTAACATTCATTGGGGACCCGTCAGAAAAGATTAGTACTTTTTTAAAGAAGCAAGGTCTGAATATAGCTTATAAAACTAATAATACTTTAGGCTCTATTATTAAAAACAATAAAGATAAGAATAAAAAAGAAGAGTTGTCGGGAGTGTATAAACTAACTTGTGGGACTTGCCCTAAGATATATGTGGGACAAACAGGTAGAAATTTTAAAAAACGGATAATGGAACATAAAAAATCTTTTTTGAATAATAAAAATAATTCTACCTTTGCAAATCACCTTTTGGAAGAAAATCACTTATTTAACGACGATTTTGATATCCTTCATACAGCAAGTAAGGGATCAAAGTTGTCGTTACTTGAGAGCTTAGAAATTAATAGGTATAAAAACGATAATATTTTACTTAACGATCAATTGGACAAATAATTCTCCACTTGTTAATCTATTTTAATTCCATTTCCTAGTAGTACATTTTATATTATAAGTAAATAATCACAATTTTATGCAAATTAGTTTTCAGGTAATTCAATTTCATGTATTTAAGGTTCAATAAGTTCAATTTGTGAGTAGTGTTACAGTGCGCTCATCTGATGAAGCTAATGTTTTAGCGAAACGATCGTCATGTTGACGTAATACATGTGAAAACGTGAAAAACAGTTTAGTGTTTTTTATTTCATGAGTCAACATTAAAAGATTTCATTTCTTAATTTTCGATCATACAACTAGTGATCCAATATCAGTAAATTTCATAACTTTCATTTAACGTTTAATTTTAAATAATCATCTAAGGGTCGATTTTTATGTAATGATACCTAGTATTTCACTGTTTTCACTCATATATTATAGTGTAGGTTTATTTTAAATGTTAGTATACTTTATTACCCCTACTTATTTTCGTTTCACCATTTTATTCTTCTCACATGTAATTGCAGATTAAGCTTTATATTAAATAGATCCACCAATACCATTGAAATCTGTGTAATGTTTATAAATTGTGTTAATAAATATATTTTGTCTTTTAGCTGTTCTATTTATTTGTAACCTCCTCTAACTCACAAATATAGGATTTGTAAGACCTAGGACCTCTTTGTGTCAAAGTGTTATATCTTTCACAATAGATCGTAACAGTATATTTTGGGACTGATTACTATATTTAAACCCTAAAACCTAATATATACTGAATTTTTTAAATCAAGAAAAATGTGGGATATTGTGGAATGGAAAAACAAACGGTTCATGAATTATGAGCCTTCCTGCAGGGCGCATACAGTAAATGCTGCAGTTGGAGAGGACAAGTTGTCAAAAAATTGCTCACGTTTGCAGAGACCTATTGACACGTGTGATCCATTGGAGAACTAGCAATATCAACAATATCAAGGGAAAGTGGGAAGTGTAAAAAGTCAACATAGAAGATTCAGAGGAAGCAAAACGATTATGCGAGAAGGGGATGGAAACATCAAGTATGAAAACTGATGGAGGTAGAAGAAATGAATGTCGGTAGAAAGAGCAATATGAAAATTGACAACACTCATAGATCTTGTAGTTCAACGATGATGAGCAGCCATTAATAAGTAAAATGTGTTTCAATTGTATTTAATTTAAATGGTATTAACCTCTTTTATTATCCTTATACAATTTGATGCACTTGAAAAGATGGATATACAGACTTACACTCCAAATAATAGGCGGATAAAATTTTTGTCACAACGCGTTGATATCGTGCAATCACCATCATCACCGCCAAGGTCACAATTGGTGACCTCACCATTAGTTTATAATAACTCTTAAGCTTCACCATGTGATGAAAATGTGAATTTACCCGGTTAGTAATTGGTTTTTGAGTTATAGCTGCAAAAAAGGATCTTTTAGCTGGAGAAGCCAAGCTCAAGAAAATGAATAGTATACATTTTGACCTTAAATAATATGCAAAAAGGCTGGATGTGTTAGAACAAAAAGGTAAGGTTCCTGATGGTGGTTGGCAAAGAGAGCCTTCTCCAGAAACTATAAAATATTTTCCTGTAAAGGATGAAGAGACCTTATCGAAAGTAATAGTTTATTGAAATCTGACGAGACTAATATGAATAAAATGGTGAGTATATAGCGATGAATTGAAAATAATGTTAGTTATGATGCAATGCAGGTTTTCACGGCCGTTGTAAAATGAAGTAATTTCTTCCGGGTTTTGCCGCGGTCGTCGAACTTGACTTGACGTTTCGCTGATCATGCTGTCAGCTTCTTCAGAAGGGTTCCAAAGACTGAAGGAGCCGAATTCAACAACTTCAGTCTTTGGAACCCTTCTGAAGAAGCTGACATCATGATCAGCGAAACGTCAAGTCAAGTTCGACGACCGCGGTAAAACCCGGAAGAAATTACTTCAATGTTAGTTATGAACCCAGGAGCCACACCGTCAGCGTAATGTAACATCAAACTAGATAGACATCCATATCATAACGCTCTCAACATGATATATCATTTCTATTTTTTATGTCAGTTGCAGATTACTCTCTTTATAAAGTGGTCTCGCTCGTATTTTTGAACTTGTAGTAAAATTGTGTTTTTTAAAAACAGTTTTTATGAATAAAAAACATAACTGGTCTTGCGAACAGGATTTAGAAAACGCTAAAAGAAGTAATTTCGTGGGAACGTCGTATCCCATACGGTTTCGTGTTAGTGGTGTAGTTCATTACATTGTTTCTGTGATTTGCAAGTACAAAAATCGACTCTGCTGCCCCCAGTCTATTGCAGACAACCCCAGTCCATCTATCGTTCATCAAGAACACCAGGAAAATATGTCAATTCTTCTTATTAGCCTGTAAGTCCAATTTTCCAATTTTCCATTTTTTAAGTGATAACAATCACAATAAAAATCAATTTACAAGTTCAAAATGTAGTTTTACCACATGTACTTCCGATTCAAACGTAGAGTTAATTAATCAAATTAATCGTACCAACCTTACTGATACAAAGAATATAAATCAACCACAAATGACTACTCCGGCCTACTACTTACTGTTACTGTTAATATTCAACCTCAGGAATTTACTTAAGTAATAAATGCTCTACCAGAGTATGAACCTAATGACGATTTGGAAATTTTCATAGAGAGTGTACAAGATCTAATAACTTTCGCGCATGGTAGACTATCAGCAGTACAGGCACATATTTTAGGCTGTACTTTTAAAACCAAAATAAAAGGCGAAGCTAGAAAATTCCTTAGCTTACATAATACCGAATGGTTACAAGTTACAGAAATATTACTAAAACAATACGGAGACCATCGAAATGAGGATATTTTATCATTTACGTTACAAAACACTATCCAAAATTATAATGAGACATATCATGAGGGGATTTGTTCACTTTACAAGATCTAAAAATTTTAGAAAATTATCTTTTTACACACTATAGCCCAAAAATGGCACTACAACTAGAAAAATCATCTATTTAAAGTATTAGATAATTCTGAATTACATTATTGTTGGACAATTGTGTGATTGTTATCATATTAAAAATACCCATCCCGGAATCCATTTTCATTATTTAAAATCTATCAAGTACCTAACCAAAATGACATCATTATTATACCACCGACCCACTTCTAAATCAAGGATTCAACTAAAGACAAATGGTCACAAGAATGCAAGGAGATAGAAACATTATATTTGTGATTCACTTAATTTAATCAACAAGTGTTCCCTAAAAAATGCTACTAGCTGCACTAGAGTCCTTGTTACAGACTTTGATGCAACCACTATTATGGGACATGGGATATTAACTTTATTTATTTGAACAATATTCCCCCGCCGATGTCACCACAACTACAGTTAAAGGACTCGATGAGTTAGCCTCAAATTGCAGTGTTATCATTGAATCGCAAATAATAACTAATACATTTGCGAACATTTCAATACCAAATGAAATGATTCAGGACTTAAGCAAACTCACCAAAAACAGTTTTTTCTGAACAAAAAACGTAACTTGTTCTATACTTTATCCGTTTTTATTTTTTATTTTCCCTTTAATAAAATAGGCAGTGAAGGAATATCTATAAATATTATTAAAACATCATTTGAAGTTATTGGTAACAGATTTTTAGATGTAATGAACAACTCTTTGCAAATGGGAGCTTTTCCTAATAAATGGGAAAGTTCGCTTGTAACTCCAATTCCCAAAGTGATGAATACAGTATTAAGTGAACAACACAGGCCCATCAACTCATTACCGGTATATGAAAAAATATTGGAATTGATTGTAAAGGAGCAATTAATGAGCTATTGTCAAAATAACTACAATAATATCAGTACAGTCAGGATTCAGAGAAGGACACTCATGTGAGAGTGCACTACAATGCATACTGGAAGATTGGGTGAAAGCAATTGATGTTGACAATATTATAGTGACTAGTTTTTTTATTAAAAGAAATTGGGATTTGCGGGACAGTGCATCGATGGTTTTCATCTTACCTAAATGAACGAAGACAAAGAACAAAATTTGGTGTAAGTGTATCCAGTAAAAAAGAGACAGAACATGGAGTGCCGCAGGGATCCGTTCTAGGTCCAATATTATTTATCATCTTTATAAATGATATTGTACGATCTATAATAAATTGTAAAGTGCATCTGTTTGCAGATGATACTATGTTATAATATATAGCAGGTGAAATGTTGATGGCATTATAAGAACAATGAATGATGAACTTAATAATCTATATATGTAGCTTTGTGATAACAACCTTAAGGTAAATATAAACAAATGTAAATGGACGATTTTGGAAAAACAAAGAAAAAAAAAACATAAATTAAACAAAATTGTGTAAATATAGGGACTCTATAACAATAGATAACCGCACCGAAAAAGTAACGCAAATAAAATATCTAGGAAGAAGGCATTATTATCACCAATGAAATTTCACTATTATTACTAATCATTTGTCTATTAAAGAGAAATAGAATGCATTACAATTAGTGTTTTTTTTTTAAGAATGATATTGCCTTATTATCACAATCAATATAAGGCACAACATTCACCAGATCACGGATTTTTATATAGGCCGATGCTATACATAAATATTGACATAATGTATATATTGGTGTAATATATACAATATATGTATTAATATAAATGAAATTGTTTCTACTTTAAATAGGTTAAGTACAAATCAAAAAGAGGAATTTGTAAAAATAGGTGAATTAGTTTCAATACTAAATATCATATTAATGTCCTTCAAATTCAATCAATCTTATTTATTAGACATAATTTTATATGCAGAATGAGAAATCTTGCATCTATTAGTTATAAGTCTTGTAAATTTATTTGACGAACTTTTCAAATCACAGGCAGGCTTACCTAGATGGGTTAAGTTTTCCAATAAATCCTGTATTCGAAAATATGCATATCCTGTATGACTCGGTAAAAACAAATGTATACTATTTTAGTGGTAAGATATCTTTTGTAATTTCAATTCCTTTAATTGATCCATGTATTTATGATATTTTAAAAGTGTCCAGTTTACCTGTATTAATGTCAAAGTCAACTTACATGTTTATTGTTCCACAAAGCAATTGTCTTGGATAGATACACTATTTCTTCTTAGACAAATTTGAACTTTCATTTTTATTGATAATTAAATCTTTTTAGTCCTAGGTACTACAACAATTCTAGAATCTTGTGGAGCAGTTCAGTGCGGCTAAAAATATAAAACAATTCGAAAAATAAATGTCTAACGAACAAGTGCTAGACGAACTAAAAAAATTAAGACGAAGTTGCCGGCGTAAAAGCTCTGCTGGGTGAAAGAAAAGAAGGCACCAGAAGGAGGAGCAGGTCCCTAGAGAGAGTTAATGATTACAGACCAGAATACTGCAGACCAGAACGGCGGTTTCCCACCCACCAGTCGTCAATAAGTATTGACGTAAATTACGTTTGCTTACATCAAGGATGCGGAAAAGTGTATACTATGCAATCGGCTGTAAACGAGCACCAGGCTGCCCATAGAAGGGTACCTAAGAACAGATTGGCTGTGCCACATCGATGCCACCTGCCTAGCTCCTAAACAATGAACTTACATATACGAAGAAGCATTGTTGGTTCTATTCTATATGAGAAAAGAGTAATGAAATTAAATCACTAGATATTCATACATCCAGCAAACGAACTCATGGCTGTACGTAATTTCTCCAGAAGAAAATATAGACATAAATTGTGAATTCATTTCAAGAATATACTGAAACTAAACAAGTTCTGAATGTAAATTCAAAGTGTAAAGCATGTACTAGGTGCATCATTTTCAGACCACACAAACAATTTAGCAACAATATTTTAATCAAATATATTCCGCTTTTAGATTTAAAAAGGGTAATAAATTTCAACATATCTTCTTATAAGGCACAAGAGTTGTCATTATTAAATACGCCCATAATAATTGGCACCCATGATTTAAAATCTTTATCAAAATTAGGTCAAGATATTCAGCTATTGCAAAAAGATGAACATTCTAATGTTCACAAAAGATTAATCAAATATTCATAATATACTTTCATATTCATTTGTATCTGTTATTGTAAATATACTAATTCTGTACTGTGTACTCAAGAGTAAAATTGTTCCAAATGTTTTTAATAAAGAAGATAAAGATTCTAGTGAAACCAAGTCTCCGCAAGAGGAATCTGCTTGTATGGAGACTTTTTCATATTTTAGGCCTTAGATACTCAACGCGCAAATATTATTCACAAATCTAGTAAATTGGTTAAAAATATAATTATTTGGGTTGGCAATAGAATATTTTTCATTCCAAATATAGCTCCACTCCATAGGAGTTCATCTTAAAAATTGGTTCCAAATACACGTATTAAAATTATACTGGTTTTTATATATATATTTCACAAATACATTAACTGCTCCATTTTCTATATTCAGTGACTGCTTATTCATATGTTCTTTTATTTTCAAGCCAGGATATGCGACCCAACATCTCTCCATTTATTCGGACGTGTAATTACAGTTATCTGAATTAGTAATAATAATTGTCGAAATGCTTTCACAGTCGAAACACTCGAAAGTATTCAGATTGAGAGGAGTGCCCAAATGTGGAGCTTAATAATCTCTTTTTAAATTACCAAAAAGTTAAGTGTACCAAACAAGTAATCTGCGTAAATAGATTTAGTACTATAGCTAAAAACGTTGCTATTTATTTAAATTCAAAAGGCTCTGAAATACACGGGACATGAGGCTGGAAATTTTCACAGGTAGCAGAAGGCTACAATGAACATTCCTTAGAAAACAAGTTAAAAGTGGCAAAGAAAATGTTGAAATGTATAACAGCTTGGCAAACTGTATAGAAGACGTTGAAGATTTTGGAAATAGTGTGGGAACTGAAAATTTATCAAGATATCGGAGGGGATGTGTGTTGTCCTCAAATCTGCGCGAGGGTCTTCGCAGAGACCATCGAGAAATTCTCAAAAAAATCCTACCGACATATTGCCTCAATATATCACAACAACAAGCACGGATATTGCTTTAAATCCAGATGATAGCATCCAAATTGTGAGAAACAGGACAACTCGGATAACGGACATTACTATCAATCCCAATGACAGGATTCATGTCCGTAGAACTAGGAAACGACCGGCTGCCTCAAATAAATGCCTCTGGTAATTAAAAAAAAAATGAGGCGGAGGTTATTTCTTGTTCAAGGTATCACAAAAGCGTGCAAACGGTCAGTTGTATATTATTTCATTCGCAATGATATCTCTTCTGATAAACTCAAACACATTGTAGAAGATATTTTGAACAATATGCATGAGGCTAATATTCCTGTTTGGGCCATTGTGCCATGGTATGTAATATGGAACCCATGAGCGTCAAAGCACTTAAAGACATGGGGTACACTGTTAAACGTTCGTTTCTTACCATTCAGGGTCGAAAGATTTTTAAAATTGTAACAGTGGAACGGTTAAAAATCGTATTGTGTCAATCAACTACCCCATGATAAAAACTCGTGCGACTTTTGATCGTGGGGGCGAAAACGTGTAATGTACAAGGAGCGTTAGTCATGCCTGTCTGAACAGGTTATTATTCTGTTTGTGAATTTATTTGAAATTGGTTGTAAAAGTGGGTGCCGTGTTATAGAAATTAATGCTAGGTCACTTTATATTGCCGAGTTGGCAAAGAATAACCTCCATCGTGCCGATGCTTAAGGTAATACTTATAGATAGAATTATTTAGTTTTTTACAAAGAAATAGTAGAATAAATATCTAACTTAATAACATGTTTGATATAAATTATTGGCTTTATTAAATTTAATTTTTTTACCTCCTTTTTGCTTTTAACAAGTTTTGTTTCTTTTACTTATTTGAGACTGAGAAAAAAATCAGGAATATTATACGGAAAGATTTTTTATTAGAAAGACTTTTATTTTCATTAGAATTGTTTTTTGTAGGTTTGGAAATAATTCCATCAGCTTCTGGAATAACTTGTAGTCATCATCTTAATACGACCATTCAAAGTGAAGTGTATGAGCCATCAATGTCTAGTTCTTCGATTAGTAATGAACCATTTGAAGGAGGCACTTCAGACGAATATCAGCCAAGCAAGGAGGACGACAGTGACAGCGAACAGTAACAAAATAATAAAATCAATATTTTGCCACCAAGGAAGAGAAGAAGGTGGAGAAAGTCAAATCCAACAAAGTGGAAAAAAATGTCATTAAAAAAAAGATCTCTAGGTGAACCATACGAATCCGGCGTAAAAAAAGACCTGCGAAAATGCCTAAAAAAATAGTCTGTACATCCTGCAAGTATCAGTGTAATAAAAAAATTGATTCAGAACATAGAAAGCTGTTGTGCGCTAACTACTGGAACTTTGATTACTGCCGACAAAAAGATTTTATATTGAGTTGTGGAAAAAGTACGGTACCTAAGTGTAGGAAACCTCGAACAAATTCAAGAGAACCAAAAGGAACGAGCAGGTACTATTTCTTCAAAAAAGGCGAAAAAGAAATAAGGGTTTGTAAATTTTTTTTTTAACTCTTTGTATTAGTCACGAGCCAGTGGTTCAAGCTTTCAAGAGAAGAAATGAACATGGTTCCATTAAATCACCTGACAGGCGCGGACGAAAAGAACCAGCCAATAAGAGACCAGGAGTGGATATTCAAGAAGTGAAAAATCACATAGAGAGTTTCCCAGTGATGTACTCACACTACTGCAAGAAAACAAATCAACGGCAATACTTGGATCCTACGTTATCCATCACAAACATGTATAATTTGTACGTTCAGGAATGTAAAAACAATAACAAGAATAAAGTTTCTGAAGCCACCTATCGAAAAATCTTTTACACTGATTACAATTTGACTTTTTTAAGCCAAAAAAGGACCATTGTTCTACATGTGGAAGATACAAAAACAAACTAATATCAGAAGTGGTACAAACAACACTTACAACGTTGTGACTAGGCCAACTTCGCTAAAACTCAGGATAAAATTCGGGCCACAGCACAAGAAAACTTTGTAAGTGCTACATTTGATTTGTAAAGCGTTTTGCAAATACCTACTTCAGAAGTTTCCCAAATGTATTACAGCATAAAGCTGTGTGCTTTAACTTATGTGTATATGAGACAACCCCACCAAATAATGCATACTGCTATGCATGGACTGAAGTAAATGGTCAAAGGGAAAGCTGTGAAATTGGTACGGGCCTATTTGAATGGATCAAGACTTTAGCAAAGACTGTTACCGAAATAAGTCTATTTTCTGATAACTGCGGTGGCCAGAACCGAAATCAGTTCACTGCGGCTTTGTTTTTGTACATGGTAGAAAATACACAGTTAGAAAAAGTGCAACATAACTTCCCAGAAAAGGGTCATTCCTACCTGAAAATTGACTCAATGCATAGCGCCATTGAGAGAGCAAAAAAAATATTGGAATTTATACCATGAATGACCTTAAAGTATTTTACATTAGTCGTTCTAAACGTCTTAGCAACAAAGAAAGTGGCCCCTACAATTGCAGAGAACTAAGATTCGAAAATATGCTTGATTTAAAAACGTTGGGAAGCACCTTTATTTAAAACAGATTAAAAGATCAAGTTGGCAACAAGATGTCATGGTTGAAGATGAAAGTCGTGCTTTATGAAAAAGTCAACCAGGGCAAATTCGTACAATTATACGGATCCGGATTTTAAACAATTAAACGTTTTTGGACGGTTAAAATCAAGGTGTATACCGAAAGAGATTACAAAGTTGAATAAAGGCCAATTACCAATTTCGGAAAAGAAAAAAAAGTATGTTAAAGCTTTGCAAGCACAACGATATACCACCAGAGTACCATGCTTGGTACGGAGCTCCACCAGTTGATGTAGAACTAATAAATCGTGTTCCTGAGCCTGCAAGCAGCAGTGATTCTGAAACTGAATATTCCTAGTAGGTAGATGTGAAATAAATAATAAGAATAAAGACCAGGACCTAATAATGAATACTTTTATTATCTAATAATTAACTGTTATTGCATTGCAGTTTGGTTTTGTAGTTTATTCAGTTTTTATTTCATTTATAATAAAAAAATATAAATTATAATTACTACATACCTGTGTTCTTAATCAATATTTCTCCTACCTCTTGACCTTTTTTTAAAGCTTAACCCCAAAAAATGTATTGCTGTGATGCTTCTCTGTCTAAATAAGCATTTTAAAAAATTATCAAACAAATCCATTTTATCAAAAAAAAAAAAAATGTTCTGATACAATAGTGAGATTCAAAACCTACCATTATGAAAACATTCACATGGATTTTCTACTTAAATTTTTATTCTTATAAGCTTACGTTTAAAAATGAGAACAACAAAATTAACAGTTTCTCGAAAATGAACATTTTCGACTTGGTTACTTTTGGTTTTAAGCCCACGAAGGTCAGTGCACTGATAATGCAATTCTAAATGTTATTGTTAAATTTAGTTTTAAGAATCTTGCTCTGAACAAACAAACTTTCTTTACATGTAAAATATGATGGAACGCATCGTTACTCGAATAAGTTGGCGTAAAATGGACCAAGACCATTATAAAAACATTCATATGGATTTTCTACTTAAATTTTTATTCTTATAAGCTTACGTTTAAAAATGAGAAAAACAAAATTAAGTTTCACGAATATGAACATTTTCGACTTGGTTACTTTTGGTTCTAAGCCCACGAAGGTCAGTGCACTGATAATGCAATTCTAAATGTTATAGTTAAATTTAGTTTTAAGAATCTTACAATGAACAAATAAACTTTCTTTACATCTAAAATATAATGGAAAGCATCGTTACTCGATTAAGTTGGTGTAAAACGGACGAAAGTGTGTAATATGACAGTTTAGGACATGATCTGAATTCACATCAGACACCTACGCCACTGTATTACCTAAAATTAAAAGAAAACTATTGTTAATTTTTAAATAGATAAACTTTTGAATATGAAAATAGACTCTAAGAAGCTATTCTTAAAATAAGATCAAATAGTGTCCACAAAGTGGTACAACAAACTTGTAAATTTCAAGTAACGTAAAACGTTATCGCAGATGTGAATTGGGTCAATATTCACATAAAAGTGCTTCACAACTAACAGAAACTACATAAATGTCATAGATACTCACCTTATGAATAATTACAATGTAAAAGCCTCCATGTACATAGACTTATAAGGGGTGAAGTACCAAAATAAGAGGAGGTTGTACATAACCAGTGTTGCCACTCTTAGTACAATTGTACTAAATCTAGTACAATTCATTATTTTTTAGTACGTTAGTACCTCTTTTGCATTTTTAGTACAATTTTCAATTTTGTGCAAACTCTGCATTATTTTCTATTTTCAACTGGTTCTTTACATTATCACTTTTTCATGTAAAATCCTGGTCCAAACCACCATTGAAGCAAGGCAGAGCTTGTATATTGGAGTTATACCTACATTACTGGATATCACCCCGACGCAGCGTCTCCTGGAAATTAGCGTTGACAGGACCTGAATATTACGTTTTCCTTCCCGGGTACCCGTGGCCATCTTCAGGACCAGATCTCGGGATTCCACGTCTCCGCTAAGCTAAGTACCCAAATTTACGTGCAAACTCGACTTTTGGTCAGAAGAAAAATTGTAAACCAGTTGCACAATTTTTGCTCAATTTTTTTGCTTTATTCTATTTGTGTAAAATTTTCTCTTACACCATCAATATAATGTTTGTTTTCTATTTGCCTTTGATTGTTTTCCACCTGGTAAAATTGCAAGAGTATTAGGTACTGAATTGACAGTAAAATAATTTATTTAAAAAAAATTGTTCACAAAAAATTATATATCTAACTCTTATCGCCACCGAAGATCTTCGACCCAACCACTGAGCTAACTGGTTGCTACTCTTTCTTAACTTTCCTCAGCAGCCAGCTGAGAAAGTTGTGGTTACAAAACCCACAAGCACTTATGCAGGTGTTACCAAAATAAAGTCGTCCGTAATACTACAACAGAAAAACAAAGAGCAACCAACTACTATGATTAAAACCGATGTACTACGTAATTTTACTTAGTATTTAGACCCAATGAATTCCGAAATCAGTATATGTAAGGTAAAAGAAGTGCGTAATGGAGCACTGCTTATCAGCTGTGACAATGAAATTGAGTCTGCGAAATTGAAGGAGGCGGCAAGAACCCAACTAGGTGAAATGTACGACATTAAACAACTATCTTTTTTAAACTCAAGAGTCAAAATCACAAATTTTTCTGAGAACATATTACTTAAATATATAAAAACGCAAAACAAACAATGTTTTTCAGAAAATAGTGTATGCAAATTAATATATCAGAAACCACATCGTAAAAATAGAAAACTACATCAAGCTGTTCTCCAGGTAGACATACACGCGTATTATAAAATATTAAAAATGGGTAAGATAACAGGCTTAGACTTTAATTGTTCCGTGTATTTAGCTATCGAAATGAGACGCTGTTACAAATGCAAATGATCTGAGTTAAAGTGCACACTGCCTGAATTTAAAATCCGTCCAAAATGTTGATATAAAAACGGACCACGCTGTATGGGACCCAAGTTGTGATGTATACAAAATTATTCGATGTCACCGTTTTAACGTGTAATCGTAAATATAAAGCTACCAAAGCAAACAAGGGAGGTGATGTTCTCTTGGCTATAAGTAATCATTTAAATGTGTTTCAAATAAATACCCATACTCTATGTGACAAATTCAATGAAATACAATCGATAAACGTTTTAGTAGTTAAAATCAAAATTAACTTCCACTGGTTATCTATATTCCCCCATCATACACTGAATACCAAATCCTATATGATTGCTTAGGCTTAGCCTCATTACGCTGTTTATATAACGAGCACATAATAATAGTCGGCGATTTTAATATACCAGAATAATCAAGTTGCATTAATAATGATACCACTATCATAAACTTTTTGCCTACAATAAATTTTGCAGCCTCCTCTATTACCCAATGTAACTTTAACCCAAATAGTCTTAATAGGATTTTTGATCTTGTATTTTCCAACTGTAATTGTAAAGCTCCAGAGACTGTCTTATTAGAGGACGCATATCATCCGGTACTAACAGTTAATATCGAAATTCTTATATTCAGCAACAATAAATTCTTGTCCAAAACAAATGCTGAATTCAATTTTAAAAAAGCAAACTTCATAACACTATACGAAGAACTGGCTAATACCGATTGGACTTTTCTTGGTTAATACTGCTTTTCAAGCATTCCATGACAAACTAGAGATATATATTCTACAATAATATACCTAAGAAAAAACACTCCTAAATCATGCCCGCCGTGGTTTAATGGTCAAATTATACACAAAATTAAACAAAAACACAAAGCATTGAATAAATACAAAAAAAAAACAGGCAACAATGATCATTTAAATAACTTCAAAAAGCTCAGATCTTAGATTAAAACTAAAACAAATATCGATCATATGGCTTATCTAAAATCAATAAAAAACGGTGTAAAAAACAACCCTACCCTTTGGTCTTACATCCAAGGAAAAAATAATACTTCAACTAATCCGATGATAATGACATATAACAACACCATCATTGGTGGACCTCAATCTCTGGTTGACAATTTGGCCTACTATTTTTCCAAATCTGGATTTTATATATATTTGAGAGAATACTGTTAAAAACCAACATTCATTGTTGCCAGACACTTCCAGTGGGTCCTAACTTCCGCCAAGACGCTTTAAACTTCGAAAAATACCAAGCAGCTAGCTAACTAACTGTGGACGCTCTGATGCTCGAAAAAACCTAACCGACCTAACAAAACATAATAAATGTTTTGTTCGTTTTTATACATAGTTAGTAGTAGATGTGATTCCACAATTAGTAGTTAGGCAGCTAAATGGCTTGGTCTTTTTCGAACTTTAAAGCGTCTGGCGGAAGTTAGGACCCACGGGAAGTATCTGGCAATAATGAATGTTGGTTTTTAACAGTATTTTCTCAAATTAATATAAAAACCAGCCGTCATATTATGACGTAAGTTCGTAGTGTTCCTATGTACCTTTAGCATCTGGTTACCTGTAAAAGGGCCCCGCTTTCAAGCTAGCAATTATGCATACGTTCTTAGCCACATATCACACCAACTATTGTCAAAATATTAGCTTTGCTAAAATGACGTAGATGATTTGATAAATCACAGACCAAACACCGTTATTTCTAACTTTGCAAAAATATTCGAAATTACACTCCATCCCATCTCATCTTCAGACATATCTCGCGTAAAATATCAATTCAACAATACGGTTTCATGAAATGGTTACGAATCTCGCAAGCAAAACGCAATATATCTCTGAAAAACTCGACCTAGGAAGTCAGGTAGGCGTTCCCGACACCGTTTTCGAAGACGTTCGATAGACTTGATCACGATATCTTACTTTCTAAATTAGAGGCAATCCGATTTTCCAATTCCCTACTATGCGTCTTCAAATCTTATTTAACAAACAGATACCAGTTTGTGAAATATCGGGTTATGTCACTGACAAATTCCTTCAGGCATCGGGGGTCCCTCAATGCTCGATACTAGGGCCTGTTTTCTTTATAACATTCATCGACGATATTATATCAAAATTAGATGTGCGTTTCTTGTTACATGTTCCTTGAACTTGATGAAATTTTGGCAATTAAAGGAATGCAACAATAAAAACCCTGTTTTTTAAAAAATGAAGAATATTGTGAGAATCACCCTAAGTCTACTTACTAACGTAACGAAGAGAACCGTTTTGTCCTAAAAATGTCATTATACGACAATTTAGGAGCAGAGCGGAAATTAATTTAAGATGAGCAACTGAGGTCTAATTATGTAAATTTTATGAAAGAGTATAACAAACTCGAGTGTATGGACGTCATAGCCGAGGATAAGTCTAGTTACGGTGTAAATTATTACCTACCGCACCTGGTGATTAAGGAGTCGAGTTTAACCATTAAGGTACGAACTGTTTTCGATGCGTCTATGAAAACTGACAACAGTTTATCTCTGAATGATGTTCAATATGTAGATATAGATTTAAAACGATTTGATATCTTTAATAATTATGCGATTTAGAAAATACCGGTATGTAATTGGCGCCAACGCTTCCAAAATGTACAAGTAAGAATTAATAGCCGATGAACAACGACCACTGCAAAGAATTTCCTGGAGAAATAATAAAGACCACGATCCAAAATTCTTTAAATTAAAAACCGTCACTTATGGCACGACCTCAGCGCCATATCTCGCCACACGGGTCTTTATCAATTGACGGTAGACCCTGCAAATCTAGTCCTGTAGCTAGTAAGATTATTAAAAAAGACTTTTACATGGAAGACCTCTTAACCAATGCTAATTCCATGGACAAGACTGAGGTTTCATCTCTTCTAACCAGTGCCAGTGGCGAATGTGAGCTACGTGCTTTAAAATAGTCCATCATGTTCGCTGATGACACCACTCTTCTCTGCTCAGATAAAAACATCAATAACTTAATTGAAATCTCATGTAATAGCACAAAATAGGCTCAAAATTGATTTACATCAAATAAATTAAAAGTTAACCAAGAAAAAATCCAAAAGCTTATTATATCCTCCAGCAAATGTGTAATTAAGGGTGAGTATGTGAAACTCTTATGGATTTAACTGGACCTTGGCTGGTCAAAGCATATTGAACATTTAAAGGACCCAGCACTAATTTTGTGGAAATTGGGTTTTGGCGGAATTGTCTGAATTTTCTGTATGTTGTGTCTTTTGTTATCCTGAACAAAAGTCTCCATGGCCACGATGTTCCTCATTGAGTATTTTGGCTCCTATGGAGCACCAAAGCTCCAAGCTAAATTACTAATCTCATGCAAATTGAGTTTCGGCGGAATCGTCTGAATTTTTGGTATATTATACCTTTTGTCATCCCGAACAAAAGTTTCCTTGGCCACAATGCTCTATATTGCGTATTTTGGGTCCTATGGAGCACCAAAGCTCCATAGCCCACACTATTCTTATGGAAATTGGGTTTCGGCGGAATTGTCTGAATTTTTGGTATAACCTTTTGTCATCCTCAACAAAAGTCTCCATTGATCCAAATTCTGATCTTTGTGAGTTATGAACGTTAAAATGTCAATAATCTTGTTATAGATATCCAAATATTATAATGTTACTTATATTAATTTTATATTAGAAATATTTTATCACATGTAAAGGTTCGTTTATTTCTAATAACAATAAATAGGGAAATATTTGCTTTTCACGTATTTTATTGTACAAGTACTTTGACTAAAATGATTTTATATACACTTTCATTAAAACTTGTTATTATTGTTTTGATATCTGCGTATTCTGTTTACTTGTAGACAAGGACTTTGTCGTAGTTTTAACTATATTTAGAATTTTGTCTTTCCTACCTTGGTCAAAGAATACACAATCTATTATTTTTATTTTCTACAATAATGGCTTATCGAAACCACTTACCCTCCTTCGTTTGTAACGCATTAATTATGCGACCGCAAATGGCTCTCATTGATGGAGAAGACAGGTTGCAACAAAGGGAAATAGCTATGACCAGACGGAATGAGAGAGATTTACCTCCATTTGAAATTACAGATTTGACAAGAGAATATCTTAATTGCAATCGATCTATCCTTGATGAGATCAGAGCTATTGAGGAAGATCCAGTGTGTTTAATACTCAATGTCCTTACACAAACTTCTCGTCACCCATGTCTTATCTGTAATAATTATGGTAACTTTCCCTAGAGTGAATGCTTTTGTTCTACAAAATATTTGTATTTCAGAAGGTGTCAATTCTTATGAAGATCCTTTACATCAAGAATTAATATTACAAGAGTTATTACCAAGGCCAAGATTTGTATATCGACCTTATTTGATAAAAGGTCCCCAATTACTGTCAGTTTTACAAGGTCTTTGCAATGTAGCAGTCAATTTACCTAATTTTACTTCTAAATATAATTTTACCGATGAAGACTTTCAATGTGTTACATCCCTAACAAAACTCCAGTTTCAAGAACTATTCAATTACTGCGGCCCAGTTCCACAAGTTGGCGGTGATAGAATTGAATCCAAAAAAGATCTTACAACATTTCTTTGTAAATTGAGGCTTATCTGACGAATTTTTTAAAGTGATTTTTAACTATTCAAAAAGACAGTCAGTTAGTACAGCTATTGCAAAAGTTCGTCGATCACTGACATCTCGTTCACGACCGATAATATCGGGTTTCAATCAATTGGTAGAGAAGATTACATTGCAAGACATGTGACCGAGTTTGCTAATGAATTATACAACACCGATACTGATAATCCAATAGCAATTGCTTGTATATATGGCACATATTCTTATATAAACAAAAGTTCAAACTTTCGTGCCCTACGGCAATTGTTTTGTTTGCGTATATGTCGACATTTAGTAAAGCTTTGTCTCATTGTGGTTCCTGATGGATATATTCTGGCAATTTTAAATCCATATTTTTCTGACAGTCGTAATAACGATGCTCAGATAGTCATAAATGGAACAAGATAACAATGGATTAAGAAGGTGGTTCAGAGATGGAGATACAAAAAATTCAGACGATTACGCCGAAAACAATTTCGATAAGATTAGTGCAGGTTATGAGGCTTTAGTGCTCCGTAGGAGCCAAAATACTCAATATGGAGCATCGTGGCCATGGAGACTTTTATTTAGGATGACAAAAGGTACAATACACCAAAATTTCAGATAATTCCGCCAAAATCCAATTTCCACAATATCAGTGCAGATTATGGAACTTTGGTGCTCTCCATAGGAGCCAAAATACTTAATAAGGAACGTCGTGGCCATGGAGAGTTTTGTTCAGGATGACAAAAGGCACAACATACCAAAAATTTAGATAATTCCGCCGAAACTCAATTTCCATAAGATTAGTGCGGGGTCCTTCGAAACTTGCCGACAATATTTTTCTTCTTAGCAAACTAAATGCTTTTATTGATTTTAATATATTAAAAAATACTTATTTTTTTCTGCTCCACTCGAAGCTGTGTTACAAAGTTGTTCTGTGGGGTAATTCACACCATTCATTAAAAGCTTATGGTCTACAAAAAATCTTTTAAGAATTTTCTTAACTTTAGAGAACATTATCAATCTATATTTATTGAGCAAGGTATCATAGGTATCAGCCTCTTCCCTCGATTTATATATACTTCAGTTTGATCGAAATGTATACATATGTCTACAACTTCTCTACACATTCTAACTACCACGAACATAACACTCCTTCTGCAGGACTATTAAAGAACCCTCGATACAGGTTAACAACAAGTGTTAAAAATGCTTTCAATTCAAACCTATATAACCATCTAGCTCTGCAAATCAAAGAATTAAATCAAATTGTCTTCAAAGCAAAGATCAAACGATTTATTCTACGACACTGTTTTTATTCTATTGATGAATACCTTCTAACACCCCTTTCATAATTAAATTTATGTAATTGTCTATCATTACAAATCGTCAGTTGTTATTTCTACAAAAAATGAGCCTAATATTTACATGTATATTTATAGTTATATTTTAACATTTAATTTTTCATCATTAATTTTTTCTCTTTTTTGGGTGTTCTTTTTTTAAATTTTATTGCAGACTGGTAGAGTCTGTATCAGATTTTATGGCGTGTGCGTCACGAGAAGCGTACGGTCAGATGATTTGAAGCGAAAGACAAACAGTGTTGAATCAACCAGTTAAAACGCGTCGCACGGCTATGCTAATTGAGTAAGTACAAACGTTGGCCCATTATCGAGTTTAACCACATGAGAGAAACAAGGAGAAGTCGTAGATTTAGAATAGCGTCTCTCTTGATATGTGTATGAGTGAGAACAAATCTTAAAACAAGGCGTAGCTCAAGCCATACACACGCCATAAAGGCAGACTCTAGTCAGGCTGCGCCATGTACTTTGTGACAACAAGAAACCTTACCAAGATTAGAGTTTGAGTTGAGTCATTTCAGCTCAGAACATAACCACGAAGTCAGAAAAACAACATTTACGCTCCTGTCTAAGTGAAGAAGATTAAGTAACGAGGATAGAGAAGTTATAAATTTAAAAACACTTGAATGTAATAAAACTCTTGTAATGAGGCATTCATAAATTCATGTCACATTACTAGATTTCCGTTTACCTAGCATTTTGCACACATACCCAATAATGATAAATCGCCGACGTACTCAAAATCTGCACGCGGACTCCAAGGTTCACATGCTCCCAATGGGTCACATGTGTAGGATTTCGGATATAGAAAGTAGTATAACAAGGAGAGTATGACGCCATTTGCGTCAGTAGAATAGCTGTGCGGACCGTCCGATGGCATGTGTCCATCAGGAGAGTCCAAGAGATGGGGTGTGTTGCTGAAGAAGTGTCCAGAGGCTGCTGAAGAAGTGTCCAGAGGCTGCTGAAGAAGTGAAGAGGTTGGTATTAAAAGTTACTAAAAAAGTTACTAGATCTGGATGTTGGTACGCCTGTATGTTTTTTTTTCTTGTGAAAGCTGTTTTCATTGGATGTGTGGCGGCCACGTGCGCGTCTTCTCATTGGCTACCTGGTTTTTTGCTTATAACTTAAGAATGATATAAGATATGTAAAATCTGAAAGCTGTTTTGATTGGAAGTCGTATGTGGACTATCACGTGACATGGATGGCAAGCCCGTACCTAATGCCCTTCTGACCAAGAAATATTTGGTGTCACATGACCTCTTGTTTTTTGCTTATAACTTGAGAACGGTATGAGATAGGTAAAATCTGAAAGCTGTTTTGATTGGAAGTCGTATGTGGACTATCACCTGGCACAGGTGGCGAGCCCGTACCTAATGCCCTTCTGGTCAAGAAATATTTGACGTCACATGACCCTCTTGTTCTTTTGCTTATAACTTGAGAACGGTATGAGATATTTAAAATCTGAAAGCTGTTTTGATTCGATGTCGTATGTGGACTATCACCTGACACAGGTGGCGAGCCCGTACCTAATGCCCTTCTGCCTAAGAAATATTTGTCGTCAACGTTAAAATAGTTCTTAAAATATATCGGTTATAGAACATTCACAAAAGTTGATTAAGAGCATGCATTGTGTAGATATCTGACATCCGGCCGCAATCTCGCATCCGCAGGAAGCTGTGGTTAATTAATAGAAATGTTACAACCTCTTATCACACTTCCTCTTCCTGTATTTCAGCGCTATACTCTTATCACTGTATGTGAACCAATGCCTCTGTCTATCAGAAAGACTGTAGTATTTAATTATGTTTATTTTTAATTGTTACTTTTTAAAATATCAGAACGACGTTACACTCGGCCAATCTGATTTAAGCCTGTCGAAATTGGTTGATCACCTCGATTAGAAAAGTAAGTCAGGTGTGGCTCGAAGATGAGAAATATTTGACGTCACATGACCCTCTTATTTTTTGCTTATAACTTGAGAACTGTATGAGATATGTAAAATCTGAAAGCTGTTTTGATTGGGTGTCGTATGTGGCGCCATCTCTCTGCGTGACGCCCCCCGTGAAATTTTTAACGTGGTCGGTTAAGCTACTAGAATGTTGAAAGTATAAAAGTGTTTGTCAGATGTGGGATTCGAACCCACGCTCCCTCTCGGGAACTAGAGCTTAAGTCCAGCGCCTTAGACCACTCGGCCAATCTGACTGCATATTTAAGCTTGTTGAAATCTCTTCTCATTGACTGATCACTTCGATTAAAAAAGACAGGTGTGAAATTCTCTGTGGTCGATTGGTGACGCCGCCCCCTTTTCTACAAGACCTCTAATAATAGTACGTGAAAATAAAGTTTAATAAATTATAATTATATCGGTTATAGGACATTCACAAAAGTTGAATAAGAGCACGCGTTGATAAACTTACATGTAGATATATGGCATCCGGCCGCTATCTCACATCCGTAAAAAGCAGCCGTTAATTAATTATATCGCAAGGAAATAAGAATCGTAACGGAAACACAAAACTGATACGCGGACCGCGTAACGGAAGCATGAAAATGATAAGTCTGCATACACCGGATAGTGTGGGTTGAAATTGAAGGAAGTTGATAATTATAACCGTTAGTTGGCCATGTGAAAGTACTGATATCGATGAGTTTATAAAAGCATAAATTCTGATAGCGAGATCATTACTTTACAATTTTTGCTACTGATATCAAGTTGAAGTGTGTGTGTCTACGTGATAGTGATAATGTAAGTTCTATTCATATCTTTCTTGTAATTTATCCCACTCACCAATATTTTTAAACATTTTTAGATGGACTTAAAAAAATTGAATGATTGTTCACTTTTAGAAGTCAAACCTAATATTAAGCTATCGGCATTCCCGGTAAACGTCCCGCTACCCATATATTCAGCTAAACTAGTAAAGACCAAGTTTTGTGAAACCGTTCTATTGGAATTTGAAGATAGAACTACATTTTTACCAAAACGGGTTGTGCCTCTAATTAGGGATAATTTGGAAAATTTTACCTCAGGAAAGTACTGTCTGGTGTTCCGAGGGCTGAAAGATGTTAACAAAGCATCGTTAGGGACATCTTTCGAATTTGTTGAGAACGAAGATTGGCCCCCGATAAGCTCATGTAAGTAAATATTTATGCATTTTTGAGGTTTTTTTACTAAGTGCTATATTGTTAATTTTAGCTGATTCACAACGGGCTGCGCTGTAGACGGATCCCCACACACACACACAAAAAGCTGTAATAACTTAGGAGCTGCAATAATAGTATGTATAAGTGTACAATTTGTAGAAATAAATTCAAAATTCGCTTTTTTGTTGAGAATCACACATTTTTTTATAATAATAATAGAATACACTCGAAAGTTAACATTTCCATTTATTTACTATATAATCAAAATTTTGTTAAACGATTTGTGGGGTTAGATTACACACGAAACGTTGAAAAAGTAAAACAATTATTCATAAATATTCAACCCAAGTTTAATGCGGCATTAGAGTTCGAACTCTCGAGCCTCGAAGTGTGCAAGAAGTGTATTGTATTATTAGATAAAATTTGAATTTGATTATGGAAATTTGTAATTTAAGTGATGAAATTGTAAAAAAGTTTCAAAATGTGACAAAAATTTTGAGCGAGTGTAAGAATGTTATAGGTCGGGAAAAGTGGTTAAAATTAGTGAAAAGACATTTAAGTTTGCTTAACCGAGCATTAAAAAATCCTAATTCTATTGGGATTCGTAGAAAAATTCATACAAATATTGGCCATTTAAAAAAAGTGAAAATTTTAATAAAAACTTTGAGACAAATTGGATGGGGTTTGAATGCTAGAGTAAATAGAAGTTCTAGAGTTAAGTGGGAGGATATCAAATCGGCATTTCAGGTCGCATACGTTCAGGTATAATAATAAATTTAAAACATAAAGATATGAGACAGTTCCTCGATGATTCCTTCTTTCTATTCAAGTCACGAATAAATAATATTCTCAAATCACAGGCGATAATCAAAGTAAATGCATGTTTTTGTGGGGAATTCATTAAAAATAATATTAATTTGGAAGAAGTAGTGGAATTTAAATATTTTAATACAAAAAATGCCTTAATTGATATTAGCACTGATTTAAAGTTGTGGTTTGAGGAATATATTATAGATAAAATTTTGAATAAACTTGATGATTTTCAAGAGAAGGATTCGGGTTTTGCGCTACAAAACATAATAAGTTTAGAAATAAATATTAATAAGGTTGAAATGGGTAACGGCGGCTCGTCTTTCATTAGACTTCCCGATCGAATAGCTAAAAAACGAGCATGTGTTAACATTGAAAATTATGATGAAGCGTGCTTTGCATGGGCCATAGTTAGTAGTCTTTTCCCTGTTGATGGTAAAAATCACCCAAATAGAATATCATCGTATCCCCACTACTCGGAAATTTTGAATTTAAAAAATATTGAACTTCCAATGTCACTATCGCAAATTCCAAAATTTGAAAAGCAAAACAACATTTCTGTTAATGTTTATATACTAAAATTGTTCGGAAATAATTTTCATTCAGTACCGGCCCGTTTAACGAAAACCAAATTAGAAAAACATGTGAACTTGCTAATGATTCAAAATTACTATACAGATGAACGTGTTGAAAAAAGTACTGATGATGATGATGATGAATCTGATCCTAATATAAAATATCATTTCTGTTGGATAAAAGATCTTTCCAGGCTCGTGTCTAAACAAGTGAGTAAAAAGAATGGAAAGGTGTACATTTGTGATATATGTTTAAATTATTTTTCTAGTGAAGCAAAATTAAGTTCACATACAGTAGACTGTAGAAATGTTAATAAGTGTAAAATATCATTTCCAAAGGAAAAAATTTTAAAGTTCAAAAATTATAATTATAAAGAGCCGGTACCGTTCATATTGTACTGTGATTTCGAATCAATGCTAGAACCATTTTCTGAAATTAGTCAAACTAAAACTTTAAAATACCAAAAACATACTGCTTTCAGCGCGGGATTATATTTTAAATGTTCGTATGATGACAGCTTATCATATTATTACAGTAATCGCGGTATTAACTGTATAGAGTGGTTTTCAAAACAATTAGAGAATATCAGTGAATTTATCGAATTAAAATTAAAAACCATTGTGCCAATGGACATTTCTGAACATCAGCAAAAAGAGTTCGCTATATCAACTCACTGTCATATTTGCGAATCAATATTTAAACCTGAAGATAAGAAAGTACGTGACCACAATCATTTCACGGGTAAATACCGCGGGCCAGCGCATGACAGCTGCAACTTAAATTTTAAGAAATCATTTACAGTACCGATCGTTTTTCATAATTTATCTGGGTATGACGCTCATTTTCTAATCAAAGATCTTGCAAAAACCGGCCGAATCACTTTATTACCCATCAATAAAGAAAAATACATATCGTTCACAAGAAGTGTTGAAAATTCGATAATAAAATTTCGGTTTATCGATTCTTTTCGATTTATGGCCGCATCGCTCGATAAACTATCATCATATTTAACAAAGGGGGAATTAGCAAATTTACAAAAAGAATTTAGTGATTTAGATAGCGAAAATTTTAATATGCTTACGAGAAAGGGCGTCTTCCCATATGACTATATAGATTCTTTGAATAAATTATCTGAAACTGAGCTGCCTGCAAAAGAACATTTTTACAATAAATTAAATGATTCTAATGTAAGCGATGAAGATTATCAACATGCTCAGAATGTGTGGAATACGTTCCAATGTGAAAATCTTGGGATTTATAGCGACCTGTATCTGAAAACTGACGTCATTTTATTAGCGGACATATTTGAGAATTTCAGGAAAAAATGTCTTAAAATATATCAACTAGATCCTGCTCACTATTACACGCTCCCTGGGTACACTTGGGACTGTATGTTGAAATATACCAAAATTGAATTGGAACTTTTACAAGACGTTGACATGCTTTTGTTTATTGAGCGTGGTATTCGGGGTGGTGTAAGTCAGTGCTGTAATAGATATGCTGAGGCTAATAATAAATTTTTACCAGAATATGATTTATCAAAACCTAGTTCCTATTTACTATATCTTGACATAAACAACATGTACGGGTGGGCAATGGAAGCCTGTCTGCCCTACAAAGGGTTTAAGTGGGTGGAGAATTTTGAAAATTTTAATGTGACAGACATACCAGACGACTCAGAAAACGGATATATTCTCGAAGTGGATTTAGAGTACCCGGAACATCTACACGACAAACATAAAGATCTGCCCCTGTGTCCGGAACATCTAAAGCCGCCGGGATCAAAATTACCAAAACTAATGACGACACTTTATCATAAAACCCGATATGTAATACACTATAGAAATTTAAAGCAAGCTTTATCCTTGGGAATAAAACTTGTAAAAATTCATCATATATTACAGTTCAAACAATCCCCATGGTTAAAAGCGTACATAGGCTTAAATACAAAATTGCGCGCCTCTTCGAAAAACGAATTTGAAAAGAATCTATATAAGTTATTAATTAATGCGGTTTTTGGAAAGACCATGGAAAATATTCGTAAGCATCGGCTTGTAAAATTGGTGTCGAAATGGGAGGGTCGATACGGTGCTAAAAATTACATCGCTAGCCCCAATTTCCACAGCCGTGCCATATTTGATGAGAATCTAGTGGCCATTGAATTAAATAAGTCTGAAATCTTTTTCAACAAGCCCCTGTATATAGGGCTATGTATTTTAGATATATCGAAAACTTGTATATATGATTTTCACTATAATTTTATGTTACAAAAATTTGAAAATAATAATGTCTGTAAATTGCTGTACACCGATACGGATAGCCTTATTTATGACATAAAATGTGATGATGTTTATGAGGAAATTATAAAAGAAAATATTGCTAAATTCGATACTAGTGACTATGCGCCCAACAACCGATACGGTATCCCTCTAGTTAATAAAAAAATTCCCGGACTCATGAAAGATGAGTTAAATGGCGCCATAATGACCCATTTTATAGGTTTACGATCAAAGATGTATGCGCTTAAAGTTGAGGGGGAAAATGGTATTAAAAAATCTAAAGGGGTAAAGACTAATATTGTAAAAAATAAAATTTCCTTCGATGATTATAAAAAGTGTTTGGAAAGTAAAACCGAACTGTACCGAACTCAAAGAACCATCAAATCACATTTACATAAAGTCTACTCGGTTGAGCAAACTAAAATTGCTTTGAGTCCCTACGATGATAAAAGATATTTAATTCGGGATTCAACAGATACATTACCTTGGGGCCACTACTCAATTATGATGGAATAAATTGTTTTTTAGTTGGGTATAAACATGGAACTAATACCACACCACGTCGATTATATCAGCGAGCCATTTCTTCCGCATCTCCTTAGCGAATCGAAAAAGATGCAGTTTAAAGTGGCCCTCGAAGTATTGACTGCAAGAACGGGGGTGGATAAAAAATGTTGTATTGCCGGCGGTTTTCCCACATACCTACTCAATAGAACCGATGCGTATGGTGATATTGACATTTATGTGGAAAACTCAGACTATCCACCATATGCAATGAAAACGCCCACATCATATTTTTTCCACAGAACTGAGAATATTAATGAAATTTCTATTGGAAAATTTGATTGCAACTATGAAAATTTCGTATTTAATGTCTTAAAAAACTTTGATATGGATGTATGTAAAGTGGGTATTTATATTAATGAGCGTGGTGAATTAAGAATAATAAAATTCCCCCGAAATGTCACTAGTCTATTCCATGGAGCAATAAGAGTTGATCGATATATTAAATACATATCTCGCTCATGTGATATAAATAAACCCTACAATCCAAAAAGACTTAGTTTAATATCGTATATTACCGTATGTAAAAATCAAACTAAGATAGACTGTACTTATTATAAATAGTTATTGCAGCTCCTTTATATTTAATTTGTACATTAACAGTTGCTTAAATAAAATTTAATAAAAACTTGACTCTGATTTTTATTTCTAGATATTAGGAAGTAAAAAAAAACACTTGATTATCATATATACTTTATTTATGATATAAATATTTTCAAAAAAGATGTGATTTTTTGTCTACATATAATACATTTATCAAAATTAATTGAACAATCACTACAGCAAACCATATGCTTGCAGGGCATAAATACTACACAAGATTCATTTTCTAAACATATTTTACATAATATTTTATCTCTGCTGCTGCTACAAGTTTCAACCTGCTCAACTTGTACTTCCTTTACTGATAACGATATTTCTTTTTCGGTCAATGATGATGATGACACATCTTTTTCACTTTTAAGTTGATAAAATTCACATTTGGAATAAAAGAGGGCGTGCTGCTTCCAAATTGTGTCTCCAGGTCCCCATTCCTTTAGGCCCAATCCACAGTGAAAACATAAAACTTGATCTCCTTTGCCGGTATAGTAGAAACCGGCCTTAGCCAATTCTTCAGGTTTTTGACTTATCTGAGGTGGCCAACAACCCTCCTCAAATGTTTTTAAACGACTCCCCACAGTTATTTTATCTGTATAAAGGGGCTTTCTTTTTCTTATAATAAATGATGAGGTGACGTCATCGTTAAAAAACGGACAATCAGGACTCCATCGCAGGTGATCTGCTCTGGGATCATCACTCGCCCGCCAATTGCACAATTCAAGTTCACATATTGGACATTTAACTATATCACTTTGACCGGTATAAACAAAACCGGCGAGAGCAATTTTAGACTTTGGAAATACTGATGTCCAATTGTCAAATGTTTTTAATCTCATCTCGTACTGAGCATCCATTTTCTATGAGAAGCAAAGGACTACTGTCTAAATAATAAAACTGCATATATTTTTAAAAATATTTATTCAAGCATTTAACATAAACATTTTTTTATCTAAATCATTCATAATATTATTTATACTAAAAATTAAACATTCACGAATACAATACATTTGAATAGAGTTTGGCAGCAAGTCACATAAATTTAACATAATATTCTTTGAACATAATTCATAATTAGATTCACATAGTATATTATTAGTAACGTTTAAGAAGTTATTGTAAAAAGTAGAAAAGTCTAAGCTTTGTAGTACATTCAAATTAGATATGATTAATTCATTCATTTTTATAAGTTCATGTACAGTGTTTCCAGATATATGAAATATGGAATATCCATTTGTCACTTTTAACATCTTAAAACCCATAAATGTTGACTTTTTGATAACATAATTTGAAAACTGAATCTCCTCCTCAAATCCACTATCATCATCATTATCAGCAACATCAGCAGCAGCAGTAAAGTCATTGGAAAATTGTTTAAGGTAAGTAATAAAGTCACACCATTCTTCTACACTAAAGGAAATGTGATAGGTTTTATCGATTAATTCATTAGCAGCCATTAACATTCGTACAGCTGGAATATTGTTTCTAGCAGCACTAAATCCGGTTATTATCTTATACGTGGATTTATCGATGGAAAACGTACTTTCGTAAATGTATTTTTCCTCATTTTGCACTGCCTCTTGATATTTGTTAGTAATTCGATCAATTTCTTGCCAATGATCAAAATCGTCGGAAAACGTGGGACTAGGAGTGATCGATGCCATGTTTTAATAACTACTAAAAGTCTTCACCATACCACGGATGCACCGCAGCTCGCCCCTCTCCCCCCCACCCTCCACCTGCATATCAGAGTTTATTTGTGCTGTCTATCCAACTATTGTGAGATTTATCTAAACCTAACCATTTAACAAAAACTTTATTTCCCCGCTTACGTAATACTTTTTCAACCAAATAAACGTCGGGATATTTAGCTTTCTGAAGTTCTTCCGTGTAAAATCCCCCACTGATGGGGTTTCCACGCAAATCTTGCAGTAAGTAAGTGATTGGATTGGTAATGTGTACTTTAACGATTTTGAATAATTCTGTAGTCCAATTGGGGGTGTATCCTTTCTCAAATACATGTTTATACTTACTGATACGAACAAGATCACCAAGTTTAAATTTTCGCTCATCTGTTGCTAACTTAATATAGTTATAAGTTGAATGTAAAATTTTTTTCTCGTTCTTTTTGTTTATTTCATTCGGTTTCATACCGGTGGTTCGATGGCGTGTCTTATTATAGTTGTCAACTATTTCAGTAAGTATATCCACCCATCTGTATGTGTTGTTTAAGCTAAAATATTTGTATAATTTCCCCTTTAACGTTCTTATGACGCGTTCCGCAATCGCAGCTTTCTTCACGCTGAACGTATTGTAATGATTGATGTTATGGTTCTTCATTAGACTATTAAAACTTACGTTATAAAATTCAGTACCCTGATCTGACTGTAAATTTTTAGGTATTCTTTTACTATCTCTAAGTATATCAGATACTGCTTGTGTTATCTCTTTACCGGTTTTATCTTTTAAAGGCTTAGTCCAAACAAATTTTGAAAAACAATCAATCATCACTAATATGTATTTAAACTTTTTATTTTCCCGCACATGTTTTTGCATATCTATCAAATCCATCTGCCACAGATCATCTAATCCTTTTATAATGGTACGCCTACGTTTGAAATTTCTTCTAACTCGCTTATGAAGTTCGTTTACAAGTTGAACTTTTTCTTTTGTATGTTTCATAGCGCACGCGCGCACGCTCAACAGTCATCGGCAGTGAACTAACTTTTTAGGATTTGCTTGTGGTATATACATCTACGTGACTGTGGGATCTGCAACGTAGGTCTTTAGGATATTCTCTTGGTGGGTTATTTTATTTTGGAGACTTTTCACATCCGCGTCAATTTGTCTTAACAACACAGGCGTTTGCTGCCCCATGTCATTCAAATTTTGTTCGATATTTTTAATTGCCAGATTAAAACCATCGAAAATTAAATTAGATTTTTCACTATAGGCATCCATAGCTGTGGAAATATCATCTTTTAATTTAGTGATCTTAGCATCAACATAGGCTTTTAGATCATTCTCTTGTTCAACCGTTATATCTTGAAGATTCTTAACATCCACTTCAATATGTTTTAATGAGGATATTTGTTCTTCTATATTTTTAATTTTCAGCTCATGCCCGCCAAAAATTGATTTAGATTTTTTTGTGTGATCATTGAGAGCTGTGGAAAAATCATCTTTTAATTTCAAAGTACTGCCATCAACGTATTGCTTATTAGCACAATCTAATATTTCTGTGGGTCCTTTAACATTACAAAGTTTCAGATTTTCCACGTCTACATTTCCATCCTCAGTGAAAATGAAACCACGTCGGTGTGGTGAAAGTAAATGGGAACTACTACTACCACCACTTGACTCCCCCTGAGACCTACCGAACTTGTCTACAGTCATATTGTAAATGATATTACCTATCAAAATCATAAATATTTAAGCAATAACACCTATTTCTCGCAGTTCTGATAATATACTCAAAATTTCATTATCATGAGAATCAGTGTTTCCTGCAGACTTTGAGGTTATTAAGAGTCTTAGCCTATCAACAAGTTCATTTACATCATCCCAGTAAACATATTCTATTGGTTTTTCATTGTACACAGCCATGCCAGATCCGCTTTTCGACGACGGTGACTTAATTTTAGGTATTGATTTAAATAGAGGTTTTATTATATGCGTATATTTGTAATGCTTATGGCCCTTGATTTGCTCCTCTGGATTGTAATCGCGCTTGTGGGCACTGGTTAATTGTAGAATTTCCTTATAATTTTCTAAATCAGCATTACTATATCCATCGGGGTGTTTCAGAAATATTAATTCGTATAGACCTTTAGTACCCCGGTATGGTATATCGTCAATCACAACATCATTATTAGCTTTTATTTGCAGTTCTCTATTACCTAGAAATAGTTTATTTGTCGTAAAGTCCAAACGAGCACCCGAACTTTGATCAAGACTGCTATTGTTTGTGAGAAATCCCTCAATAAAAGGTCTCGATACTGCTGGAAATTTTTTCAGATAGTCATCTAATAGAGGTTGTGCTTTAATTTCATCACCATCTATCGGATTTGCTGCCGCCTCTTCAGAAAAAACCTCATCACGTGCTGAGGGCGTCGTGGGTGGGGATTGGAGTTTTTTAGACCCCACTTTGCTTTTAGATATATTTATTTTAATATCATGTAATGGCTCTACAATTGGTTTCAGTAGACGATCAAGAGATTCATCCTCCTCAGCCTTTCCCAGTTTTAAAGCCAAATATTTTCTTTTGATGGCTCTTGACACTTCATTAATTTTCTTCTTAAGTAACTTCTCTTTTTCTAAATCACGCACAGATGGTATCACTGCTTTATACTTCTCTAGAGATGCTTTCATTTTCTTTTTCTACAGGGTCTATACAGCTTTTCTACGGGGTCTGTACAGCTTTTCTACGGGGTCTGTACAGCTTTTCTACAGGTCTGTACAGCGTTTCTACGGGTCTGTACAGCTTTTCTACAGGTCTGTACAGCTTTTTACGGGTCTGTAAGCTTTTCTACGGGGTCTGTACAGCTTTTCTACAGGTCTGTAAGCTTTTCTACAGGTCTGTACAGCTTTTCTACGGGTCTGTACAGCTTTTCTACGGGGTCTGTACAGCTTTTCTACGGGTCTGTGGAACTTTTTGTACAGGTCTGTAACGGATTTCTTTACTGATCTGTATCTATTAACGTGTAGAAGAGTAATAACGCTGTATCACCCATCATATACATATATACTCATCAAATCCTTTACGATAGCGACCTTTGTTTAAATCAAAATCTTTTACTATTACTAATACACCATATTTATCATTCCAACATTTTGCGCAGAGCTTTTCAAATTTATCAAAAGTCATGTCTGGAGTTACATGATCGTCATACACATGCTTAAGGTTCATGCGATCCTGCTTGAATAAAATAATACAATTACAATTATCTCTAACCAAGTGTTTACCAATGTGTGTATAAGTCTGGCATAGATAGAAACAGTCGACAAGCTTATGTCTACCCATGCTAAAGTAGGCTCTTATTTTATCCTGTCTATCGCAAGCAACATCATCAAAAATGAATACGGAATTAGTTTTAGCCTCAGATGGGTCGATTATATCTTCGCTATCTGTATACGGATAATAACTGATGCCTTTCACTTTTTTCAACACGTCCTCCAACAATTTATATTTGTGTTGATATAGAGACTTGGAATAGACGTATACATTTTCAAACCACAAACCATTAGGATCGAACAATAAACTTAGTAGCAGATTTGTTTTGCCTGCGCCACTGGGTCCACATATAATCGTTCTTAAAGCGCTAGGGAATAGCGGACCATGTTTTTCACTCGCAACAGGGCATTGTGAGAAAACATCTAAGTTTTCAACGGGAAGTAACGCCCGTTGTTTAAGAAGTCTCATCGTAGACTTATGCTATTGATGTCAGGTAACCGCTTATATAGGCAACCACCCAAGCATTGCTAATCATTATCAGTTTAGATGTTGGTGGTGAAGCACTGTGGTGCTGGAGTGGTAAATTCTCTAATTAATAAGTTACCATTTGAACTGCATATACCGGGGTATCAGTACTGCGGCCCAGGCACTAAGCTAGAAAAACGATTACAAAGAGGCGATCCTGGAATAAACGAACTCGATCGAGGTTGTCGTGAACACGACATAGCGTACAGCAGAAGCTCTAAGCTAGAAGATCGTCACAAGGCGGACTACAAACTCGAGCAGCGAGCTTGGGAGCGTGTAAAGTCTAGAGACGCTGGTTTGAAAGAGAAAGCTGCCGCTTGGGCTATTGTTAACATGATGAAAGTTAAAAGAAAAACAGGTATGGGTGCTGCTGCTCCCCATCGCCGCCGCCACCGCCAAAAAGTTGGTTTTAAAAAAGCTATGAGCACACTTAGAACACTATTTAAAAAACCTAATAATAATAATTTAAGAAAAAATGCTGGAGCGGCTGTGAAAGCAGCGAGGTTAGCTGTGAAAGGTGTGGGTGGTCGAAAAAATATTAAAACACCTCGTGTGTTACCACTACCTAAGGTCGGCGGCTTTTTACCTCTAATACCGCTCTTTGCTGGTTTAAGTGCATTAGGAGCTTTGACTGGCGGCGCCGCCGGAGTTGCGAAGGCCGTCTTAGATTCCAAGGCTGCGAGGAATAAATTAGAAGAGGCTGAGAGACATAACAAAACTATGGAGGCTATAGCTTTAGGAAAGGGAATGTATTTAAAACCTTATAAAACGGGATTGGGACTGTACCTGAAAAAGCAGCAAAAAAACTCCCAGTGAAGCTACCCAATAGAGCCCTCTTTGACGTAGATTTAATAAATTATGCGAAAAAATTGAAAATTCCACATTTCAGAGGTGTCTTTATGCGCGACTCTCTACCTCATACTCCGAGAAGATATGAAAGTGCTATTATTAATCTTGATACGCAAGAGGGTCCTGGCACACATTGGGTAGCCTATAAAAAACACAACGATAAAGTTATCTATTTTGATAGTTTCGGTGCACTAAAACCACCTGTAGAACTACTACGTTACTTTGGTGGTAAATGTAATATACGATTTAATTATGATACTTACCAAAAATTTAATACGATCAACTGTGGGCATTTATGTTTAGAGTTTCTCTATAAAAACGATGATACTCTATGAGATGCATTCATTATGTCTCAGATATTCACGATACGAGGTAGAGGTGCCACTCTCTCCATCGACTTTTATAATCCCATTGAACTAGATTCTGAGTACGATTACGCATTAGCTCTGATTGGTTTTCACACCTATAATAGTATTCCTAATATTGAAGAAGGTGTAAATAGCAAGCTCTACTATTGGGAACTAGGTGATAGAAGTAAAGGAAAAGTAATCTCGATTCCGACCGGATCATACGAAATAAGTGATATTGAAGCATACATACAGAGTCAAATAACATCGGCGGCGGCGGCGGCAGCAAAAGGTGCTGACGAATACTTCTCTTTGAAACCTAACAATAATACGCTCAAGTGTGAAATTAAGAGTAAGCACGAGATAAACTTTAAACCTACCGACAGTTTAGCAAGCTTACTGGGCTATTCAGCGCGCGAGTTAAAACCCAATATCTTACATCAATCCGATTTGCCTGTACAGATAGTGAAGGTTATAACGATTCACATAGATTGTAATATTACCACAGGAGCATTCTACAATAATAAACCATCACACACGATTTTTGAATTCGCTCCATCCGTAAATCCAGGATACGCTATAGACATAGAACCGAACAATCTAATTTTTCTTCCAGTAAATAACAAACGGGAGATAAATAATATCACCTTGGAGATACTAGATCAAAATTCTCAGCCGGTTAATTTTAGAGGGGAAGAAATTATTGTAAGGTTGGAGTTGAAAAAATTATGGGGTTAGTAATTCCACCATTAAAGTATTTAAACAATAACTTTTCAAATCAGACTCATTCCACGTCAACCAAGTGTTCGAATAGGAAGGTAGTAGCGTCATCTTTAACGCAAGTAAATATCCAGTACCTAAAATCTTTGGGTTATAATGTTAGAAGAACTGCAGTTATTCCAAGGACCGCACTTTGATGATTCCATCATCAGAGAAGAAACTCGAACATACCACCCGTTCGTTAAGTCCTTCAGAAATAATGATGAGATTGAAATTGTAATTCATCAACAAGATGCTTTACTGTTAATGCACGAGGCGGCTTTATTGATTGAGGGGACATTGGAGAAAACTGCTGGTGGTGGAACTGTTGAATTCAGTAATAATGCCGGAGCATACCTGTTCGATTCTATTAGTTATGAATTAAATGGTAAAGAAGTGGATAAAGTAAGAGATCCTGGTACTGTGAGCCTTATAAGAAGTTATCTATGTTATGATAGAAATGATGATACACTTAGCATTGCCGGATGGAATTATCCTACTGGTCGGTTGGTGACTTATAACGCCGCCGCCACAACTCCAAAATTTTTCTTGAGAATTCCCCTAAGTCATTTGTTTGGGATATTTCATGATTATAAGCGGATCATGTTTGGAAGACAGATTATAAGATTGATTAGAGCTCGAACTGACGTTAACTGTTATAAAGTATCGACAGATGATACGGTAGCAAAATTATCTATAACCAATATTGAACTTAAAGTTAAACACGTGTTTTTAAATGATGTAAAAAGAATTGAGTTGCTGGAAAATATAAATAGAGATAAACCGATTTTGTTTCCCTACAGACACTGGGAGATTCACGAATTGCCTGCTTTAACAGCTGGAGCTACCAAGGAAATTTGGTCTGTTAAAACTTGTACTAACGTAGAGAGTCCTAGATATGTTATCGTAGCATTTCAAAAGGATCGAAAAGATGAGAAGACGAAAGATATTACCTACTTTGATAATATTGATGTGTCTAATATAAAGCTGACTATAAACTCTGAGTATTATCCATACGAAGATTTGAGATTAGATTTTACTGTTCTAAAGTATGCTGAGGCTTATCACATGTACACTCAATTCTCCAAACTATTTGCATCAAATAATAGCCCCATATTAGACTTTGTAACTTTTAATTCACGCGCCATATTTGTCATTGACTGTTCGCGAAGAGATGATTCATTAAAGTCAGCTACGGTCGACATCAAATTAGAAATCGAAAGTAATTTACCACTCCCGCATAACACTAAAGCATACTGTATAATTATTCACGATCGAGTGGTGGAATATTTGCCACTTAGTGGAATAGTAAGGAATGCTATATAAGATATATACTTGTTTTTTCTGTCAGTCTGTATCAAACCGCCACAGCATGATGATAATGATCGTTGATATTCAGGGATTCAATTTACCCGATTTTCATCCGAAAGAAATAACGTTTATTAGTGGACAACAGACAGCTCATTACCTGCTGAAGCCCCCATTTCCAGCCGACACCTTAAGCAGGCAGCTGCGTAAACAGATCAAATATTTAGAGCGGTATCATCACGGTCTGAAATATAATAGTGGTTACATAGACTATGACATGTTAGATGATATATTACAGAAGCACTTACTGAATAGTAATATTGATATGGTGTATGTGAAAGGCCATCAAAAACAGAATTTTCTGGAAAATAAGCTACGTGAACTGGACTCTTCATTCATACCCAACATTGTCAACGTGGAGAATATGGCTGGTACACCAAATTTTATTATAGATATACCTTATTGCCTTAATCATTTGAATAATAAATCGATGTGTAGTTTAAGAAATTGTACTAAACTTTATAATTGGTTGTATTCTTCTCTCTCAAATTAAAAAAATTTGTTTTAAAGCATTTTTTTTCTTTCCCCACCACCACCACCACCCCGCCTCCTTAAAAGTGAATATGCAAATAAATATGAATTAGTAAATGACAGGATGTTGTCACATTCATACATATTTATTTTCGTACCGTTGTTGTGTGGTGGCGATTATTTTGAGTCCTCTGTACACACTAATAATGGCAGCGTAAATATTAGCCACCACACTGATAACACGTCGATACATGTACAGTACAGCAATCTGCATAGAAAATATCCTAGTGTAAATGTTTTACGAAGATTATCCACCTACAATCAGCAGATTAATTTGGGTGCTACTACCCCGGCAGCACGCCCACAATCATATGATATAACTATATATGATGAATTACAGCTATGTCGAAAATTATACAGAGATCTGGAAATAAGACTATTGGATGTCAATACCAGAGTTATGAATGATTTAATAACGTGTGAAAATAAATTAAAATTGAATTTGGGTAGTTGTGATTGTAGTAATGAAACCTCTGATAATTTAAGAATTTTACTCACTAATACTACAAATGAAATGTTGGAGTTAAGATCTGATCTCACAGCATGTGTAGCTAACACCGAGGGCTTGGAATTTGAAAGAGATAAATATATTACCAAATATATGGAGACCAAGCGATTACCTAAGGCGGAAAGTTTAATTTCCCCCAGTACATTACCCCCACCTATAATCTCTAACACTACTGATAGGGGATTGCTAAATTTGCAGTGGCAGTATTCTTCCTGTATGCAGGAACTGAGACGGGCCGAAAGTAAATTAAATATTTGTAAAATTAATTCAGTGTCACAGTAGAGCATCATGTCGTCAGAGGAGTTATTAGTGAGGTTAGAAAAACATTGTAAGCAGTTGGAAAAGTTAAAAGAGCATATAAAATTTTATGAGCACACACAGCACATGTTTACCAGTTTTCATAAATTGGATATACATTCTCCACCGAAAGATGTGTGGGATCGAAAAGTATTTAATAATTTAACACGTTTTAATACATCATCGTTGGAGGAGAGTGGTCGTCGTCGTCGTCGCATTTCCCCAACACCTATTTAATATGGGTTAGTTGGGAAATATTTTTAATTTACTGAAAACAATGGTGATGTTAGGTTCACATTTCATAATTTTACATGCTGTACTGCAAAATATCCTGTACATACATCAACCTTACGGTAGTCGAGAGGTCTTTATATGTTTTGATGAAAATGGGAGGCAAAATGATAGCTGGCCATCACGCTGGATATTAATGAATACATATGCAGCTAATAATACACCTACTTTTACATCCATCATTCCAAACAATACGATTCAGTACAAATTAAGGATACGATTTCAAGATAATACAATGGGCGAGACCTTTTGGAGAAAATTATGTACTAACACCTCTACTACTCCACCCACACCCGGAATGGAGGCGGTACCTGGTTTGCTATATTACATTACAGTTTGTTCTTCTCTCCTAATTGTAAAGTGTATAATTAAGATTATTAGGAAAAAAATGTTAGTGTGAATCTTTAATAAATGATATAGAAATACAATTTTTGTTTAATTTAAGTCGAAATAGCTCAGTAGGGAGAGCATTAGACTGAAGATCTAGAGGTCCCAGGTTCAAATCCTGGTTTCGACATATGTATTTTTACAGGTTGGTCGAGTGGTCTAAGGCGTCTTATTCGATTCCCGCAAAAGGGAGCACTTTTTAGCCAATTTCAGCAAGCTTAAATCAGATTGGCCGAGTGTAACGTCGTTCTGATATTTTAAAAAGTAAAATTTAAAAATAAACATAATTAAATACTACAGTCTTTCTGATAGACAGTGGCCTTGGTTCACATACAGTGATAAGAGCAGAGCGCTGAAACACAGGAAGTGTGATAAGAGGTTAATCACAGCTTCCTGCGGATGTGAGATTGCGGCCGGATGTCAGATATCTACTCTTAATCAACTTTTGTGAATGTTCTATAACCGATATAAATAATATTTTAACGTTGACGACAAATATTTCTTAGGCAGAAGGACGGGCTCGTCGCCACCTGTGTGCTAGGTGATGACTTCCAATCAAAACAGCTTTCAGATTTTAAATATCTCATACCGTTCTCAAGTTATAAGCAAAAGAACAAGAGGGTCATGTGACGTCAAATATTTCTTGGCCAGAAGGGCATTAGGTACGGGCTTGCCACCTGTGCCAGGTGATAGTCCACATACGACTTCCAATCAAAACAGCTTTCAGATTTTACCTATCTCATACCGTTCTCAAGTTATAAGCAAAAAACAAGAGAGGTCACGTGACACCAAATATTTCTTGGTCAGAAGGGCATTAGGTACGGGCTTGCCATCCATGTCACGTGATAGTCCACATACGACTTCCAATCAAAACAGCTTTCAGATTTTACCTATCTCATACCGTTCTCAAGTTATAAGCAAAAAACCAGGTAGCCAATGAGAAGACGCGCACGTGGCCGCCACACATCCAATGAAAACAGCTTTCACATTTTAGTTATAAGAAAAAAACACACGGGGGTACCAACATCCAGATCTAGTAACTTTTTTAGTAACTTTTAATACCAACCTCTTCACTTCTTCAGCAGCCTCTGGACACTTCTTCAGCAGCCTCTGGACACTTCTTCAGCAACACACCCCATCTCTTGGACTCTCCTGATGGACACATGCCATCGGACGGTCCGCACAGCTATTCTACTGACGCAAATGGCGTCATACTCTCCTTGTTATACTACTATAGAAGCGCTACAAAATTTGAGACAAATCAGTGTTCTCCTCGTATTGGCCTTCAGCGTGCTGAGCTGGGTTGATTACAGTTAGTGCTCTATTATGACGTAAAACGGCGAATTGAATCTAAGTTGAGAGTTAGACTCCTTCAGCGTGCTGCGCTGGGATTTACTGCGTTACTTGTTATTTATCCGACGTCGGTGTGTGGCAAAAGGTACCCAACGCATGCTATCGACGCCACGACAAATCACCGCAACGTTGCCGACATTACACTCTCTTCCTCTTCGAAACCATTTACGAAACGATTATTTGTATTTGGACTATTTATTGATTAACCAAACTCTGGAATAACATCTCCGAACCAACTCCACAAGCAAAACACGTTACACTCTTCTAGAAGATTATCAAGACTTGAAAGTGTACTACTAAGGGATATAAAAAATATTAGAGGAAAGTCTGAAAATAACTTATCTGAAGTTCTTAACATTATGCAAGGGGAGCCAGGATCATTTATCGTAATTTTAGTGGATGACAATAATGTCCTTAATGGAATAGTTTTCCAAATTGTTGAAAGGAAAAATAATTTTTCCACTTATCCGCATCTCTTGCTTCTCGATGCAACATACAAAATGAACAATTTGCGTATGCTGCTATTCATATTAATGGTTATGGATGGAAATGGAGAGGGTGATGTTACTGGAGCTTTTACACTTCAACATGAAATTCTAACAGATAAAGACGTTTCCGAATGAAAAACATTGCAACAAGAATTCCCCAGTTCAAAACTTTTGCTGTGCTAATTCCATCTTTTAAAATCTTTTGAAAGCAATATTACATCTACCTCTATGGGAATAAATGCTAATTAAAGAGAGCTCTGTCTAAGTGTCCTTCAGAAAATTGCATATTCTCGAAACATGGACGAATATGACAAAAATTACAAATCTTTAGTAGATTTGCAGTGGTTACTACATATTTTAATGACAACTGGCATAATTGCAAAGAAGGGTGGGTAACAGGATTAAAAAGACAGAGTTGTACGTATGACATAACTACTACCAAAAATTCAGTCGTTCAACCAAAAAAATAAAATCGGTTTGTGCAAAATTTAATATAAGACTTTTTCAAAGAATTATTAATTCTGTGTAAATCAATCCATTTAGAAAGGAAACAGAGAGCAATTAAAGCGACTAAAGTTACTGGGGTCGGAACCAGGATCAGAAGAAAAATATTTCAACCTTCTCACTCCATTTGCTTTCAGCAGGTTGAAAAAAGAATATGCTATTAGACAAAGTAATATTTTCTAAAGAAGAAGAAGAAGAAGACCACTGCATTATCTCAAAATCTAATATAAAAGTGAACGATGTTGCATGTGAATACATTTTTATGCAGACACTAGATTGTCATGTAAACATATCATAAAGTTTAGATCTGTTAAAGACATGGACATTTATAATGAGAATATAGACAGAATCTACATTCAAGAAGTTGCCTGTTTTATATTTAAATGTAAATGTATTATTCATCATCAAAGTGACATACATAGCTATAGTACAAGAAACCGGGATCTACTTTGTACACCCCAAAATAATTTAAATTTAACTCTAAGAGGGCAACTAAGTACTGGCATTAGAATTTATAACAAAATTCCACCCTCTATAAAGGAACAGCCTACCTACTTCACTTTCAAGAAGTCATTGAAAAAATACCTTCTTCATGGCATGTATTACAACTTAGACGAATTCTTCTCAAATTGATCTCTTTCTTTTTATTTGTTAGATATGTCAATATGTTTGTTTGTTTTTCTCTCTTCTATAATTATTTTATGTAAGTTTGTGCATATCATTTTTGGACTTGTTTTATACCTTTGTGGTCTCTTTGAATCAATAAAATTTATTATTATTATTATTATTGTTATTTAGAATCAAAAAGCATGTTTAAATTCATAATTACATGGATAAATTGGATTTACAACCTAACCCTAATGAAAATAACCAAATTGTAACCATAATGTTGAAAATACCAACACTCAACAGGTAAGTTGATATTCTGTACATTAACAATACCTCGATGTAAAGAAAATATGTGCTGTAGCTAAATCAAGATTTCTAACCTTAAAAAAGTGAATAATACTTAATAATATTTAATGATTGTTTATTAATGTATTTGCTGTATTAATAAGTATTAATTACTATTACAGAATACCGAAGATGAAGGCTTGCTCAAGAATGATGTCCCGCCAAAAGCCGAAATCCCTAATTTCAAGGTAATTTGTTTTTTAAATTATTTTACCAGGTACCGACATAAGTATAAGGATACGATTTTCTTGCTTATTATTTTTCTAATTTATACCGACTGCTTTAAAAAAGCAATTATTAAAATAAGTAGGTTGACAGGCAGAACTGCAGGTGTTAAAATAGGTCTGTTGATATTAATTTTAAAAAGCACAGACGTGATATAATGACTGTCAGTGTGTGCAAAAATCATGCTGAAGGTTGATGCAGTATTGCAGGTTTGAGCCAGTTTGTCTAAGATTGTTGGTTTCCCTTATATACCCACTCAATATTTGGATTCTTGCTTAATAACTACAATAGACCTAGTAATAAGGACCTGTGTTTTACTGTGATATAAAATCGTATATGAGCTTACAACAAAAATACACAATTAATACAATTTTACGTAATAATTTTTTTTCTTATTTGTGGTGTATGCTTAACTTTTACAATAAATAGTAAAATATCCCAGTTTTGAATACTACATTGACTTTCCTATAGCGTTATATAAAACGAATCGCGCAAATCTAGCAGGCATTATGGAGAAATTAATATTTAAATTAGTATACTTCCAGATCCTACCTTGGAAGGAGATGGTGAAATTACATGCTTAATGTAGAACAGGTAGTATTTTATTTTATTCAATTACATAACCTTCTATTTTTGTTATACTCTGTCAACAGTCATAAATATAAATCACAATAGAGCATGAGACATCAGGGTGCAGGTTATCCTTGACATCTTGGCTTAATATTTGCTATCACTTACCTTATTAAATAGTCACTAAAAGAATATTCCTGAAAAGATGTAGGTAATGTTCTAAAGAGCTCAACACAGAAGATAGTTGGACGCCACCTTATTTTGGGTTAGGGGAAATCAACTAATACAGATGTTACTTATCACTTCAAACTATAACTAGGCCCGGAAAAATTAGGAAACACCGAGCTATCATAGTTTGAATGAGCGAGAAATTATCGAAATTAAACAAAGACTATAACAAAATAATCTATTAACCGTTCTAGTTTACGTGGACAAGGAAATACACTGTTCGTAAATTGTACAATAAAGACAGATAGATGAAATATCATTTATCGCGCGGCCTGAGCTCAATGATCTTGAATACGAAAACTTTTAACTAACTAGCTTAAACAACTAAGAAAACAGTGCAACAATTTAGGTTAACATGGGTTAAACCATTTAACTAAACAACATAAATCAATACTTAACCATCATTGGATTTCAAAACCGAATGCATGCAAGGTTTAGGTAAGCAATAGAAATGCCACTACACCCTAAACGGCTTCTCTCTTGTTCCGAAGTAAAATTAAATGTTACTTTGCGATCACGTAGTACCTAGGCCACTATTTATGCCTACCGGGGCATATGAATTGTCAACAAATCAAGTCAAGCAGCAACTATCTGTAAAAGGCGAGAAGTCAGATCGGTATGAAGTCCGAACTAGACAGACTCGCTGAAGTTAAGAAACGGCCGGAACGGATACCGTTTCGATGGGTGAGCGGACCATCGAGGTACACCGCGTGCCGAAACCGTTGTTGGCCTGAATGCGAAGATATTTAGTACAGACTCGCACGAGCTGGTCATAGAACTATAGTTAACACTCGTAGGTCTATAGGGAGTGACCGGCACGACATAGATAAGACTTGGGAAGTGGTACAATGAGCCTATATGGCTGCAGTGGCCTCGGAGTTAACATGACAGACGGCCCATTAAAAAAAACCGCCTGTGAATAACATAAAAGCGGTTAAATTGTCTACTGATTTCACTCGCTTTAGTTAGACCGTGGATAAAACTCAATTACGAGACAGGTTCATTAATGGCACTAGAGCACACTGTTCTTCAAAACGCGTAGCCTTAGCCACTACAACATAGGACATAAAACAAATAGGTTACAGTTTGATTCCTTGGCACATCATTGTTAACTGAAAACGACAGTACCCAGAAAACTGGACTTACAAAACGTCCAAACAAGACAAAAATACTGGAAAACGACGATCGCTTCAAAGGCGACATTCCAAACCAATTAGGCAATTTGCTACTATTAAATCCAGATTCACTCAGTCATTTAATAACGTTGTTATTTCGCTACTATAGTCAACAAACCACCGTAAAAACAGCTTCAAATTCATTAAGCATTATTTTATCCACCACAAAACAACAAAGACATCGCCTGTTTATTTACCAGGTCACAGCCCGAATTCATTACCACTCTTAATTACTGAGGGAGGTTAAATTTACCGGTTCCCTTTAAACGCGGTGTCTCGGCCCGAGGCCAAAACTCAACTCCCTATTCGAAACCGGCCACACTCTGTCTTGACCTTCACATATTTGTTACTCTTCACTCCCCGGATCGTCTACCCGTACGAGGAATGCAACCGAAGTCAACAGTTTTTCATACACTTGGCGAACCAACGTATTTGTATTTTAAAATTCAATTCTACAAACACGTATGATTTTAAATATTTTAATTTCTAATTCACATACAGGGCGCTCTTTTAAAAAGTGGGCGTTACAATTATTAGATTATATTATGGCTTGAAATAATTTTAGATTATTGAAGAAGCCACAAAACATGATTTTATACTTTCAAATGAAGAAAATATAGACTTGCCTATACATGAAACAGTTTTGGATATTCCACTCTACTCCCTCAATGGAAGAGGACGACAATTGTTTTCTGATTACAAGAACCACTCCAGCTTTACAAGAAAGTGATGAGAACAGTTTACCAATTAATGATATTACAAATTTGCAAAGTTCTCAATTTGAAAATGGCGTTCCACAAAATACTGGGAAAAGGCCAAGACCTAAATATTCCTACAGCTCAGAAACAAAGGTGAAAAGATTAAAAGGTGAGAAGTACACAGGCTATATACGATAAAGTGATCGAACAATTAAGCACAATATTGATAGGGATGAAAGAAGAACGCAGAAACGTTGTTCGCATAACAAATTTGAGAAAAAAACACATCGAACTCTTATGTGTGCATTAGTCTCAGAAACAAAACGTAAGTCATTGTTTGATTACTTTTGGGTATTCTTGGGAAGTATGTAAATCCTACGTTAAAGGATTAACGACTACAAGAAATCTTGTGCGATGGAGTGTACAGAATCTTCTGTAAATCGAAAGCAGGAGGACCATGATTGTTTTATACTTTTAAGTACCAGAAAAAAGGTTCTTGTTTGTCGAACTCTTTTTATGAATGCACTTTCTCTAGGAACAGATACGTTTCAAAGACGGTGCATGAATTTTTAACAGAAGGAACAAAATATCCATCAACAAGATGAGCGATATAGAGAATGTAGAGGTTTCCAGCAAAAAAGATTCAAAATCAAAATTGAATCTTGAAGCAATAGAGTAGAACTTCCCAAGGTTCCTAGCCATTATTGTCGTAGTTCTTCCAAAAAGTTATATGTTGAATCCACATTTCGGTCTGTTCTTCACATGAATCAAATTTACACTAACTATTGTAAAGAAAATAATAGAAAATCAATTTGCCGAACATTATTTTGTCGCATATTGAAGGATGAACACATTGCAATACACCAACCCCGAAAAGATCACTGTGATATTTGTTGCTCATGGGGCGCTAAAACTATAATAGAAAATGAATACAACGAATATATTAAGAAAAAGAATGAAGATCATACTGCTAAATGTACTTTAAAATATTCTGCAAGCAATGAAAAGCTTATTGTTACAATGGATTTGCAAAGCGTTCTATTGGCACCAAAATTGAGAGCTTATGCGATTTATTGTAAGCAAAAGTTGCAAATCTATAATGTTACATATTCTTTAAATAATAAAGATGTGGATTTGTTTGCTTGGCATGAGTCCAATGGAGGCGTGACAGCCAATGAATTCACTAGTGGCGTAATAGATTATGTTAAAAGGCAGGCACCTAAATATAAGCACATAGTTTTAATAGTAGATGTAGGTACTAAACAGGAATAAGGTTTATTTCTGGAGCACTAGTCTGTCTGGCTGAGGAACTTGAAATTACTATTGAGCAATTTTATCTTGAATCTGGTCACACAATGATGGAAGCAGACTCTGTACAGTCAACTCTTGCAGCACATTTTGTTCTTCCAATATTTGCACCGTGCGATTGCATAACGCTAATGAGACAAGCCAGAAAACATCAGTGCTACAATATTCATGTACTTGAACATATTTTTTTTCTCAATTTTGAGGCTATTAACAAATTAGAAACTATACGACCAGGACTAAAAAAAGGTAATCCGAAAGTGAATCATTTACATGATTTACTTTACTTGCCTTCGGGAGAAGTAAAATACAAACTTCATCATACAGAGTGGAAGGCTTTCCCACAACCTGACAGTGAATTACGCAGTACTAATAGCCAAGAAAACAGTACTTCAAACAAACCTACAGCACTACACCAGAGGGCAATAAAAATTTGAAAAGCCAAATTGGAAACTTTACAGGAACTAAAAGCTGTTATCGAAAAATATTATCATCCATTCTACGATAACTTGCCCCACTTCTGATTTACCTTTTCAATTTTTTATTATAAATAAATAGCCTTAAAACTATCAGTTTATTTATTTATTATTGTTAAACCATCTTGCATTTAAAACAGCTATAAAACATATTAACTGCTATGTGTAAGAAGTACCAATGAAAACCTATATGGTATGGTCAGTTTCCTAAATGATTATATATTGCTAAATATCCATTGTAAAATTTTAAGTAATAAGTTATCAATTTAAGTGAACAACTTTAATTAAAAGCAGGTAGTTCTAACTGAGGCTATTTCTTCAATATCAATGAACATTTCTTACATAGAAATTATTGTAGTGCCAACGACTATGTGTTTTTCCACAATATGAAGTAGGAGTTGTTAATTCTTTAGTAATAATATAAAATGGACAATGACATGTGCAAAATATCTGTCATTGGGACATGATATGATATTACAAGATGTTATTATCAATTTGAAGAAATCATTCAAGAAGTCCAGTAAAGAGAGCAGCGGTAGCGTAATATTATTGTATATGGACTCAACGAATGGCAAGTCACAAATGGAACAAAGAGATTAACACAACACAAAAACAAGTTTAATCAATCCTCAATTCGCTCCAAACAGATGTAGAAAGGATGAAACTAATTAACTTGAGTGAGGGCGTCGGATCCTTTTAAACAGTCACGTTCATTAAGGGGGACTCTCTAGGATGCTGATAGTGTGAATAGTATAATTAAACAAGCAAGAGATCTTAAAGACATCGAGCAATATCATAATTTTATTGGACGGCTTCTTGAACGTACTGTTGAAGGATTGCTTTTAAAATTCACAAAATATAGAGAAAATTTATTTTACTGACCTGAAAAGGACGATACTGATATAGTGGATAGCGAAAATATTTTTAAACTACTTCCTGAAACACTTCAAGCAGGCGAGGAAATAATTTTTCATTGAAAGTAGATTTTTGCTTACCCCACAAATTGTAACATATTGTGAGTATTACTGTATTATTAGCTGTAGTCATACGGCTACGAAAAGAAAAACAACCAATGACGATGGCCTTTTGTCTAAAGAACCATGGAATAAGATACAAAAAGCGAACCGATCGCCAAGGAGAACTCCGCTGGATGATGAAAGTCAGAGAAAACCTAAGCGGAAGGAAATGAATACAATTTCGATCCAAACGTTTACCACTCTCCAGAGATATTAGGCTAAATAATATAGCCACTTTAATGTGATGGTTGTCAAGGCAGGTATCATCAAAAGTGCTTAAAACTGGATTTGGAAGATTTTGCTACCATTTGTGTAAGGACATTCCAAATCAATGCAAGGAACTTAAAAGATAACTCGGAAAATGCATTGGTTTACCAAGAAGGAACGTAGTTTGTAATATTTACTTCACAAACAATTGAAGAGAGAGAAAACATTGTTTAGATAAATATTAGAGTAAAACACAAATAGGACGTTTAATATCGAGTTAGAAGCGAAACAAACAAATAACTATTTTCTACGTTGGAAAAAATTGTAAAATATAAGATGAGACTGCTTTGATTAATATTGTTACGGAAATATTATATCCCAAGGAGTTTAGGGTAGAATCTGTTCAATAGAGAACAATGAATCATTAACAACCAAAGAACATGAAAAGAAAGTTGATGCATGCTTCGGGATTTTATCCTCGTACATAAGCAGTTTCTAGGTCAATCGCTTGATTAACTTATTAATGAAGATGGATTAATTGAGCTCAAGTGCCATACTCAATCCTCAACGAAGGATTTATGACACATGTGCATTAGCATGCGCATGAAATTTCATAAACTCACTCCACCCTAAAATTAAATTTACTCTCGAAACTGAAACCGAAAACACTATTAACTTTCTGGATTTGACTATTAAAAGACTCAATAAAAAACATGATTTTTCAATTTTTCATAAACCATCCCACACTGACGTAACAATGCACAACACCTCAGCACCTCGCCAACACAAAATAGCAGCATACAACAGCATGATACACAGGCTTTTGACTGTCCCCTTATCAGAAGAAAATTATATCAAAGAACTACAAATAATAAAACAAATTGCATTCAACAATGGTTACAACCCCGAAGTAATAGAAAATATCATTGTGAAAGAATCTTTCAATAAAGCCGTTAAAGAAATATATCCAACAATAAATATCAAAATAACAGTTTCAAAGTTCTCACTTACATCGGCTACCCAACAGAAAAACCTTCCTCTTTCAAAAAAAAAAGTGTAATATCGATGTAGCTTTCAAAACTAATAACAGGATAGGAAAACTCTCTTCGCACTTTCAAAAATGATAATCCGTTTTCAAAATTTCAATCGGATTTTAGAAAAATCATAGCACATCCATCGCTTTAATATATTTACTAGATGACTTTAATATAGGATTGGATGATGGGAAATGCACTGTCCACGTAAGTAAGCCTTTTCCGTGGCGTACGGCTGTGATTCGTTACGTGCAGTAATGGGTGGCCGGCTATTTTCTTGTTGCCGGGTAATGGAGGCTAGGTTTGAAGTGGTCAGAGCCAGGAGTTGCGCTAATTGTTCATAGCTGGGTAGTCCCAAGCTCGGTTGGGGTTGGTCCGTTATGGCGGCAGAGGGGACTGGGATCGTTCCAGTCGTTTGGTTTTGGAGCACTATTTGTCTTTGGGGCGTAGCACTAGGTCTTGCCGTCTGGTACGGCGGGGTGACGTGGTAGGCGCCGGCCGACGAGGTAGGCGTGACGAAGTACTGTGCGTTGGGCGGCGTGCTTGGACTTGGGCTGGTTGCTGTTGGTGGTACCATGCAGTGAGGGGTGGCCAGCTGGCGGCGAGGTGTCAGCGAGGCGTCGCTGAAGAGTTGGGGCCAGTCGGGTGTGGCAGCGATGGTGTACTGACCGCTGGGCAGCCCTGAGCCTGAGTGGGAGGCTTCCCCATGTGTGGAAGCGAATCCAGCGAAGCGGCGATCTCCCAGCGTCGAGGAATCGTCGTTGGCCCGGGATGCTGTTGGGTCCACCATACAGCGAGGGGGCATCACCATGTCACCATCACCATCTAATCCCTGTTCCATCGCCGAGTTTTCGTGCCACGATGCTGCGTTGCGCTCCATGCAGTAAGGGGGCATCGCCTGAGAATCGTTGCTACTCCATTCCATATTTGTTGCCTGGGCTTCGTGCCAGGTGGCTGCGCTGCGTGCCATGCAGCGAGGGGGCACCGTCGTGATGACGTCATGCGTGACCCCAGTGTCGTGTCCTATGTTGGTGGCGAGTCCTGCCTCGCTATGCCTAGGCGCGGAGCCCGGCGACGCACAGTAGTGGGGCGCCGTCGTCGCGACGCCATGCGTAGCACTTGTGCCTGTGGAGAAATCAGAGGACATGCTTACCTCGCCGAGCCGGGTTGCTGTGTTGCTTGCTGTGCAGTGTGGGGCCACCGTCGTGGAGACGTCGGGCGTGACCCCCGTACCCCTTGTCAGGGCGTCGTGTTGGCGGAGCACTTCGTGGTCAGATGCTGTGAGGGGCGTCGTGCAGTGAGGGGGGGCCGACGTGGAGACGTCGCTCTCGACCCCAGTGCCTACTGCCTTGCCACTCCGGGTATGCATTGCCACTTGACACTCAACACAATAAAACTCAATTAAAACACACTGTCTGGTTACAACACAAGAGGAAGGGATAACCTCATCAGCATTGGCGTTGGCGTCTGTGCTCAAATGACTTCTGTTTCGGCAGAAGACTATTAGTTGCTGAAGGCTGGAACATTACTACTTGAAGGATCGATCACTACTTGCTCGCTGAGAAAAAGTGTTTTCTTATATAGACTTTTTCGTGCTCAAATGACTTCTGTTTCGGCAGAAGACTATTTTTTGTGCTCAAATGACTTCTGTTTCGGCAGAAGACTAAAACATGAGCACAGCGCGCTAGACAAGTCATAACTTGTTCGCGACGCCGACGCCGATGACAGCACATACCTAATACTGTTAGACTTTTCAAAAGCCTTTGATACGCTGGATCAGAAAATGTTACTAGCAAAATTGCATCATTTTGGTTTCTCAAATAATGCAATAGAGGCCACGTCCAGTTGCCTCAGCAAAAGGAAATAATGCGTTACTACTAATAAAAATTGTTCGCAGTCTAAAATCCTAAACAGTGGTGTCGATAAGTTCAATAGTTTAAAGTATTGCTGGTTACACCAATATGTAGATGAACTGTATTATTCTTTTAATGGATCTGAATATCAAACAGTAGAAATCATTATAAATCTCGATTTAAAGAACATATATACATATGCAATTTTGGGTGGTCCTTATTTTTCAATTTTTTTTCTGGACACCCCCTGAAATGATGACACTTGATAAGAAAGGAAAGTACAAAAAATCTCAGTCCGATCAGACAAAGACAACATGTGCCGCAAAGCACTTGAAAATCTTGAGATTTCGTTTTTGTTTTCTAATTTCTAAAGCCGACCCTGTCGTCGTCGTCGCGCATCTACCGTCTCGGCCGTAAATTGGTGACTCAGTTCGCTCTGTGCGGTCAGGTAGGAAGCGTCGCTTTATGAACACAGTTAAGAAAAAATTGTTCATTCTACAGAATGGATACTAGAAAACGTGATACAATTTACTTAATAAAACATGCTGAAAGTGAAGTTGAATTTAAGATCTAGTGCACATTTGGTTGTAAAAGAAGTGGAAGTTTTTTGGGAGAAGGCAAGAATACCTACAAGAAAATTTCAGCACTGTGTGGAAAAAATTGGAAGTACTTTACAATGAATGGAAAGTTTTACAAAAATCCAGTAAGCGAAAAGTGAAGTACAAGTACAGAAAGAGAATACCTTTGTTGACAAACTAGATGATCTTTTCGGCATCGCCCATGCTTCGGTTTTAGAAATGGTAAACCAGGTCAAAAAATTTCTTATCAATCAAATAAAAAAAGGAGGACCGGGTGTTATGATCGAAGGAGACTATGTTCTACAGAAAAAGGAAAAGAAACGTTTACTACGAGAAGAACAAGAACAAATAAGAAGACAACGGTACAAAGAAACAAAATTAATTAGTTGTAAGTAATCTATTTACTCAACATTTCGTAAAAAAACATCAATAATTATCTTCAATGCAAAACATTTCATTTATTTTTTATTACAGCTCAGACAGTTTCACTAATCTCTTCAAGTAGTAGTGAAGAAAATGAGCGGAGATCTTTCGACGAGGAAAATGCGGCACAACCTCAATCTGGTAGTCCCCTTATGGATGTAATAGAACCTGGTCCTAGTATTCAGTCCATGGAACTGGACGATGATCCAGGCCCGTCTAATCCACCGAAATTTAAGAGAAAACGAACTAGTCAGGAGTTTATTACTACAAAACTTGTTGCAGCATTTGACAAGTGTAAAATAAGTGATAGAGATGCAGTGCATATTTTAATCACTACTGCCGAAGCACTACATCATGACGTCAATGATTTGATTATTAATCGATCGTCAATTCATCGCTGTCGTGAACGTCTGCGTAAAGTAAACGCTTCAAGACTTCGTCAAGCATTTAATGAAACGGAGATCAGTGCAGTTACTGTACATTGGGATGGAAAAATGCTTTCTGCATTAGTGAAAAAAGAGCTGGGTGATAGACTTTCCGTTATCATTACATACAAAGAGCAGAACAGCTACTGGAGTTCCCAATTAGCATCAGGAACCGGATGAGATCAGTCTCTTGCCGTATATAATACTTTGCAGGAGTGGAATCTGGCAGATAAGGTACAGGCACTCTGCTGCAACACAACAGCCTCGAATACAGGACGGTTAAAAGGAGCTTGTATTCTACTCGAACAAGAACTAGGAAGAGACATTCTATACTTGCAATGTCGACACTACATATACGAGCTTATTCTAAGAAGCGCGTTTGACATAAAACTTGAAGAAAAATCTACTAGTCCAAATGCTCAGATTTTTAAATGTTTTCGACGATCATGGTTTAAATTTAATTTGCAGAATTTTAAAATGGGCATAGAGGATAAGATCGTGAACGAAAAACTGTCAATCTTGGCAGAGGACATAAAACAATTTGCTTTACAAAATATACAAAGACATCACCCAAGAGAAGATTATCGAGAACTTCTCGAACTCACCATTATTTTTTTGGCGGCCTTCCTCCTAGAGGTATATCGTTTAGAATTCCAGGAGCTTTTCACCATGCTAGGTGGATGGCTAAAGCCATACTGCCTGATTTTTTTTCGCAAAAAATTCTCTTTAACAACAGAAGAGGACACTGGAATCCGTGATGTTTGTGTCTTTCTTGCAGGTATATATGTAAAGGCTTGGACTAACGCACCGAATCCGATTGAAGCTCCACGACAAGACTTTGAGTTTAAAAAAATCTCTTTGAGTATAAATACGACTTACAAATTAACCACAATTTTTTTAATCATTTGTGATATTTGGCACCAGAAAACGCCGCTCTAGCTTTTTTTGATGATAATGTTTCTGAAGATACCAAAAAACAGATGGTGCAAGTATTAAAGTGTAGAGAGACCTTAGATATGTCCCCATCTGGTGAGATTAAAAAGTTTACGATGCTGTCAAATAATGTTAAAAATTACATAAACAAGAGACTCGAGCAGTTTATTCAGCCCTCATCAATGAATGTCTTTAAGAGATTCAACACTGAAATCCAATTTTTGGACAAGGACCCTTCATCATGGAAAAACGATAATAGCTACAATGCTGGTTTAGATATTGTAAGATGTTTGAAAGTCGTCAACGATTCTGCAGAAAGAAGGGTTAAATTGATGGAGAACTTTAATAATTTATTCACAAAAAATGAAAGTCAAAAGCAGTTTGTTTTACAAATAGTTTCGGACTACCGACGTAAATATTCAGACTCTAAAAAAACCACTTTATTAAAAGATTTTTGAAGATGCTATTTTCATTTACGTATTATTTACTTTATTGAAAAATTTTGTCTAATATTACAATTGTGCATATTATGCATGCAATCATCTAAAATTAAATAACTCAATATCTTAGTTAATTTTAATAGGTACTCCCTCAATGAGAAAATATTACAAAAAAGATACTAAAATTTCTACCGGGTGCCCCATTATATTTTGACCCTTTCTAAACCTATATAACTTTTGAACTAATTGAGATAATGAAATGCAGTTTTCGCTGTCTTCTTTTAATTTCGATAAGTTTTTTCCTGAGTAATCGTCTTTTCTTGCTCACTTTCCGGTTTAACCGGAAATGGGGCAACTTTGTTATTTTAAATGGAACACCCTTTATATTCATTTAGCGCTATTACAGATCTTTGAAAAGGGCTGATCACAACACAGGCCTAGTGTGTTCTCTAATACAGCATGGTCTAACGTGGTATCCCTTATCAAAATTTGTACATAGGAAAAATTCGTTTTTACTGTTTTGAAATTACTTAAAGTGTAACTTTGAAAATAAATGATTTGATTTTGATAATTTCTGGTGTTAATGACTTGATCCTGTGTGCTCATCATAAATCATAATTATTATTATTATTTTATTTTTATATACTCGACTTTTAGAGCCGGATAGTTAAATCAACTGAGGAAGAATTCACTTCATCCAGTAGATTTTATAGTGATAGGAATTTGCGGACTTGGTGGCATGTCTGTAAGATAGATGCTTTCTGCATGATCTTGGGGTAATCCTATCAAATTAAGGTTGGGTTTAAGACGTTTTGTAAGAACTCCATCTACAGATACTATGAACTATACGACGTTTACTTCATTTAATTCCCATAGACGTTTGACTTCCATTGCCATATTTTGGTATTGTCTGCGTTTTCCGCGTTCAGTCTTTTCTAGGTTATTAGTAAGTGGTACGCCGATGTCAATTGTCCATGCTTTTTTATTATTTTTTTATACCAGAAGATTATCAGGGCGGTTAAAGAACACAGTGTTATCGGTGATACTCGGCCGATTCCAGTAAAGTAGAGTATGATTTGACCCTAACACAATAGGTGGTGAGTATTTATAGTAAGGCTCTGGGGTTTGAGATTAAACTATGCTGTAGAGCTAATTGGGAGTGGACAACCTGATTATGCTTGCAAAGGTAGTCTGTCTCTGTCAGACCGGAGCATCCTGCGGTGATGTGTTCTATGGTTTCCCCAGGTAGACCACATTTTATACATTTATCGGCGACGTTGAATTTCAAAATGTTTCTTTCATAGTTTTTTGTTCTTATAACCTTGTCTTGCATTGCTATTATAAACCCTTCAGTCTAAGGATAAAGGATGCCTTGTTTTAGGAAGTGAAAGGATGCAACTTTATCAATACTATCAGACAGCTGCAGTGGATGCTTTCCATGAAGGACTTTCTCTTTCCAATTTCTTTCTATTAGCTTTAGATCTTAAGTGATATTATTTGAAAGATTAAATGGAGTGTATGAACGGTCAGTCTCGACAACTTTTTGCATTTTTGGGTGGGTATGTGTTGGAAATATTCCTTGACTTCTACATAGTCTATTAAGGTTCAGGAGACCGTGGCCTCCTTCGCTGCGGGGTAAATATAAGCAATTCCAAGGAACTGTCGAAGCAAGAAATTGTTACCCAAAAGGTAAAAGAGTGTGAATTGAAATAGTAGTGCTCCTAGTAGAACATAATTTGCGCATGTTAATTATGGACCACCTTCAACAGCTATTAGTATCTGCAGCCCCGACTCAAAGATATGGAAGGCTGTACCAAAGTACAAGGACAAAAATTACGGCTTCATTAAAAATATTTAAAGATGAAAGTAAAAAGCTTATAACAAGGATTATAAAGGTCAAGAAGTTTTCAGTTTTTGTTGATGAAACTGCTGATATAGCTGAAAAGTGTTTTGGCCATTGTTTTCAGATATGTTCATATTAACCTTTCAAAAGTATGGGACCGACTTTTTTTTTTGGCGGAGATATATGAATCAAATACAGAAGGTATTATAAACGAAATTTTAAGTTATTACGAACTTGTATGGACAAATTTTGGTATGGACCAGAAAATCTAAATAGGTTTTGCTGCTGATAACGTCAATGTTAATAGACAAGTATAATAGAGTCCAGGCAAAATTGAAAAAAATAAATAACAACATATTTGTTATGGGTTGTAGGGTTCTATTTGCCACTCCCTCCAATTAGCTGTATCTACAGCAAAAAAACTGACATTGCAGTTGAAGATTTTGTAAGGGATATTTACAATTATTTAAGTGGTACAGGGAAAAAGAAGTTTTTGATGAAGTTATTAATGTTTTCTTATTACATTAAACATTTTGTAAATTCGAAATGATACCGAGAGCTACGTCTAAATTCATCATTCAACATTTTTATGAATCAAGATCAAACATTAAACTAAAAAGAATGATGGAGGGATACTGTGCCATTGTGAATAGTCACCTCCAAATTTTTCAGCATAGAGATTATACAACTCAAGTTGACTTCGTACTTTCTTATAGAACAGAGAGAAGATTTTGTAAGGGATATTTACAATTATTTAAGTGGTACAGTTATTTGCTATATTGATAGATGTAATCGTCTGTTTAACTTAGTGAATTTTTCAAATTCATTTTTAATTGATAAGATTATTGTATCAAATTAAATTGAAGCCGAATAAATCGATTATAGTGTGTCATATTTGTGTATAGAAATTAAGCAAGAATATTCATTTCATCATATATTATATCATATTTTTTTTTGTAGATGCCCACACACAGATGCACAACGTTGGCTCATATGATGAGCAAGAATGAAGGAAGAAGGAAGCTCTTGTTGAAATTGTGTATGTTTTTTCATCACATTAAAAAATTTGTAAATTTATAACGACACCGAGAGGTACGTCTAAATCCATCATTCAACGTTTCTATGAATCAAGATCAAACATTAACCCTTTCAGGACTAATGTCGTATGTACGCGACGAACCCTATTTTGTTCAATCGGCCTAATGTCGCGTATATGCGTCAGAGGCTATCTGTGACCGGCAGCCAAGTGTCGTTCATTTGCGATATGAAATTATTTCATCATGCTCTGAGGGCCTACTGTCGCAACGGTTCGACGCATGACTGCACCTCACATGGCCTTGTGTCGTTCATATCCGACACTATTTTACGCGCATGCTCTACTACAGTCAGCTGTTAGTTTGACCGGCCACATTACACGTGTGTCATTCGCTTGTGTACGTGAAGTGTTGTAAATTATTATAATTGTTTTCGTTATGGATCCTGGAGAAGGTACAAGTAGAAAACGGAAGCGAACAACAGTGAATTTTAATAATTATGTTGGATTAGACAGTGATGAAGTAAGAGCTGTTTTGGAGGCTTGCTCCGATGAAGAACCATACCTGGATAGTGGTAGTGAGTATAACTTTGATGCAGATAGTGATTATGGAGATACCAGTAGCTCTGATGACACTGATAATATTGATGAAACCATCCGAGAAATAAATAATGAAGATCAAGACATGTCTACTGAAGTTCAGGACATGGCTAATGAAGAGCAGGACAGGAGCAAACCAGATGCATGTGATGGCATCGATTACTCAGAGTTAGAGATTGATTGGTCATTTGAAGTTGAACATTTTTTTCCTTTTGTTCATCCATTCACAGGGGAGAGTGGAGCATCTTTACAAAATTTCACTGAGGATTTCAAGCCAGTTGATTACTTTTTGACTTTATTTACCAACGAAATTGTGGATGTTATAGTCAAGGAAACTAATCGGCACGCAAGAAATATGGGCGCTATTAACCCGGAAAATCAGATTGACCCGGCAAATCAGAATGATGAAAATCGCGAGAGAGCATATTACTCTAGAAAATGGAAAGATGTTACTCGAGACGAGATGTATCTATTCATTGCAGTTGTGTTGCTGGCTGCTCGTAACAGAAAATCGGCAATAAAAAACCAATGGTCACGGGATCCTCTGCTGCACACGCCAATCTTTTCTAAAACGATGTCGAGAGACAGATTCCTTGCAATATTGAGTATGCTACACTTCTGTAACAACCAAGAAAGACCGAAGGGCGACCGTTTATTCAAAATAAGAGAAGTATTTACATACATAAAATAATCTTATACAAATAATTTTCAACCTTTTCAAAATTTGGTCATTGCCTTAATTTATTCAAAGGTCGCCTCACATTCTATCAATATATAAAATCTAAAAGGGCTCGATTTGGCATAAAACTCTATGTTCTTTGCGATTGTGATACTGGATTTGTCTTGGATTTTATAGTATATACAGGCAAGAATTCCGCTATAGAAATGGTAAATGAGCTCGGGACTTCAGGCTCTGTGGTCGCTACTTTGTTAAAACCGTATTTGGACAAAGGCCATTCAGTTTTTACTGATAACTTTTATACTAGTCCAACACTTTCTACTTTTCTCTTTGACAGACGAACCAATTCTTGTGGAACAGTTAAGTCTACGAGAAAACAAATGCCTCATCTAGGGCAAAAATTAAATAAAGGAGAGATGATTGCCTTTGCAAGTGACAAAATTCTCGCCCTAAAATGGCTAGACCGTAGAAATGTGCATATACTGACGACAATGCATGAGCATAAGATGGAAAAATCTCATAAAAAAGATTACAAAACGGGTGAAATTGTAAAGAAGCCTGCTGTAATTATAGAATATAACGAACGAATGGGATCCGTAGATAGAAGTGATATGATGATTAGCTCCTTGGACTGTATGAGGAAATCAACAGTATGGTATAAGAAATTGTTCTTCCATATAATTGATCTTACAATCCTCAATGCACATGCCTTATTTGGAACAAAGAATACAAAACTTATGCCATTTCCAGATTTCCACTTGAAGGTAATACGAGGACTTATTGAAAGGTGAGTGTTTTATTTTATTTTTTTTTGAACAAGAAATACAGACAACTTTTTGTATTTTCAAAGATTTTCTGCTGCTGAACCTACCTAAAAAAAAAACGGGCCGTCCGACTACAAAAGCATCTCCATTTCGAATGACTGGACGGCATTTCTTGGCGGACATTCCTAATACCCAGAAGCGAAAGAAATCCGTCAGAAGGTGCAAAGTCTGTTCAACTACTAAGTTACGTAGAAAAGAAAGAAAGGAGACCCGATTTATGTGCAAAATTTGTGACGTGGCACTTTGTGCAACTCCATGTTTCGAGTAGTACCACACACGCCCAGTTTTTTAATATCACAATATTATAATCTATGAATTATTTTTATTGCAAGTTCATTTTGTTTTATGTATTTCATTGAATAAAAACTTCATTTGCATTATTTTTAAGTAAATATTCATTTATTAATTACAGTCGCGTATATGCGACATAAGGCCTACAAAAGCTCTGACGGGTTGAAAAATAAGTCAGGCCATACAGACCTGCAGTGTAAAAAAAAGTCAGTCCGGAAAGGGTGAAAGAGAATGATGAAGGGATACTGTGTCATTGTGAAGAGCCACCTCCAAATTTTTCAATGCTTGGAAGACTATACAACTCAAGTTGACTTCGTATTTTTTTATAGAACAGACAGAAGATTTTGTAGGGGATATTTACAATTATTTAAGTGGTTATTTACTATATTGGTAGATGCAATCGTACGTTTAACAGTGAATTTTTCAAATCTATTCTTAATTTATAAGATTACATGTTAATTCAAATTGATGCATAATAAACTGATTACCATGTGTTATAGTGTATAGAAATTAAACAAGAATATTCATTTCAGCAAATATTATATGATAATTTTTTTTGTAGATGAACATATGCAGATGCACAACGGTGACTCATACGATGAGCAAGAATGTAGGAAGAATGAAGTATAGAAGACTATGCAACTCAAGTTAACTTCGTACTTTTTTATAGAACAGACAGAAGATATTGTAAGGGATATTTACAATTATTTAAGTAGTTACTTACTATATTCGTAGACGCAATCGTTCGTTTAACATAGTGAATCTTTCAAATTTATTTCTAATTTATAAGAATATATATTAATTTAAAATTATGCCTAATAAATCGTGTCATATATGTGTATTGAAATTAAGCAAGAATATTCATTTCATCATATATTATGTGATAATTTGTTGGCTCATAACTTATAAAAATTAAACAGCGGCTGGCCTGGGAACTGTGCTACTCAGGAAGAACAAAAACTCTATATAGAACAGTTCCTCGTGCGAGAGGAGGTAAAGTTAGAGTTTGCTATAAATCCCGGTCTAAGATCACAAGCTAAGCTTATTCTGAACTCGTTCTGGAGTAAGCTTGGGCAGAGAAAGAAAAAAAAATAACAATCCGGACAAAGTCTTCGGTATGCTATCGAATCCCTTCAAATATGTTAACTCTACCTTACCAATAAATGGTGATATACTTGTTAATGGAGAACAAGGGAAGAAGTAACTGACCGTTTAACAACACTTAAAGAAGTAATAGCGGTCTACGTTACCACGCAGACTCGTTTATAATTATACTCTTATCAAGAGCAATTGGGAGACAGGGTATTATATTATGACACAGAACTCTGTCATATATGTTTAGAGAGAAGATTATGATGCCCCCCAAGAGAATTTACTGATTTGATTTCACCACCATCTTGAATTTACTGTCGGTAATGCACATTCCCTACTTAACGATAATGATAGATTTTAAACGACATATGTTCGATGAATTGAGTTTACCAAATTTGCAACTGAATACTGCTTTAGACTGAATTGATACATTAACCAACGTAAGAAGAACCGAAACAAAAGTAACTTTTGTAACATACTTCGTAATATTCCATCTCAAATGGATTGTAGAAAAAGCTTCCGTATTGAAATAAGTGATAGGCCTAGGCATGAGATGTCAGCACCGACATCACAACGATTTAAAATATTGTATTGACACGACTCTAATCGACAAAACGTTCTCTTTACTGTTTTATTTCCGAGCTAGTAACATGTGTTTTTAACTTTCCGGCTTAAATTTTATTATTCAGTCGCTTAAAAAAGATATTTGAATGTAAGTAGTTTGTCTCAAATTTTAATCTAAATAAATATTAATACGTTCCCATTTTCTTTTAGATTTTGGATTAAATTCTTCAAAATTAAAATAATTTTTTTTTTACATTAAAACTTTCTTAAATTCCTTTTAAGTCTCTTACATTTTTCGAATTTCGCCATTTACTGGTTTAATAAGGGATTAATTTACAAGTCTCCCAGTTTATCGATTTACCGAATTACGTAATTTGATACTTTACAATTCTACGGATTCACATTTAATACCTTTGAAGTTTTCCAGCTTTGATGGACACATTTTAGAAGTTTTAACAACATATCATCATATTTCGGCATATGATCGTGTTCAATGATGTTATTCCGCCAAGGTCATTATCTAGCGACGTAAACATTCTTCGAATGGCCTGATCAACCATCACGAGGAAGTTTTTTGTCGAACTTTTTTGCTGTTTTTATGAACACACCGCATTTAGAGAATTCTGGAAGTTAGCGTTCACTCATGTCACGTGTATGAGAGAGACAACAGTACTGCGATATCACCAGCGACATGCCGAATATCAACAGGAAACATTTCATGAGCTAAGTACACATAATTACATTGTTATTACTCCTTTCCAACAAAATTTCATTTAACCTTCATGTATAACTGCCGCTAGACGGGATGTTGAATTAAATAAATTTCATGTTTATCAACCACAAATATAACAGTAATGAGCTTATATGAAGAATTTGTGTAGATTTGCTATATTTTTAACTTTATTGTAGTTGTGCCGGATAGGGTTTTAGACCGTAAGAAACGGCATTGTTAATGAAGTTTTCATTAATTTCAGTCCGAGAGACGATTTTGTGTTTCAGTGCTGCCATAGAATCGCCGGTCAGTTCTATAGCCTTACGCTATTTAACCCCGTAAATGTTTCTTATTTTCTGGTTTACCCTCTATTTGTATCGTATCGTATCGTGATATTTTGGCCATGGGTCATATTATCTGTAGCCTAGAGGCATGTATTATTCTAATGAGATTTTGTAAATTTTAGGTTAGTTTCGAGTATTGTTAGTAATAAGTTTCTAGAGTTCTAGAAGTTGTCTATAAGTTGAAGTTTCTAATGATAAACAAAATTGTTTTATAGTTTAGTTGCTAAGCGTCATTATTTTAGCCATGTGTGTCACTTTTATTACTTACCTTATATAAATTTCTCTCACTCTAGCAAAACGGGGCTACCTTTCTTATTATTGTTGTCAAGCGGTTTAATGAATGTGTTTAAGTACAAATTTAATTAGATGTAATTTCTAGTGTTGATTTAATAATTCCCACTTGCTACCATTTTATATAGTCCGGTAAATTGTGCCTTCTCTTTCCTGGCGGTTGGGATATGTCATATGATAATTATTAAATTGCCATCAGGTTTAGCAACCTTATGTAATCGGTGCCAAGGCTTGTGAAGTTTCACTCGGCCTCTTAATTGAGCTCACCGGGGTGGGGTGGAACAAGCCAGGTGCGATGATAGCGTTTTCAGTGCTTCGGCCCCAGCTTCTCATCGCACAAGACCGTCCGCACGTGATGAAAAATCACATCCTATACGAGGTGGCACTGTTTTAGCAGAATGCGGCGGATCTAGACCGGGAGGTCAATAAACATCCCCCAAGCTAAGGTGTAAGCCATCGTGCCGAGGGCTGAATGGTACTGGGTGAAGTATCTCTAACGATGCCTATGGGAAACCGGGCGACCTCCCATAGTATTTAGCCTTGCCCCCGTAACAGGCTCTGCGGGGGTCGACCACATTTCCTGTCTACTCGTGGGAACAACATGATAACAAAAAACACAAAAAAAACACAACCCCCCCCCCCCCGAGGAGTGCTCTGATCACAGGGCCTCCTCTCTCACTTCCCCCGGGGAAAGTCTCGTTTCAGGGACCTCCCCACTCCTAAGAATGGGAGGCTGGTTGAGGGCCATGTTGGCGGGAAGACGAATCACAGCTGCCAACGAGGAAGCGGCAGTAAAAGTTTCAGTGAGAAGAGGCTGCCCACAAGGTGGTGTCCTCTCTCCTCTGCTATGAAATCTCGTTCTCGATGGCCTATTACAGGAACTCGAGAAAGAGGATCTCTTTGCGCAGGGTTACGCGGATGACCTCGCAATCATCATCTCGGAAAAATTCCCAAATACGGTCAGCGGGCTCCTGCAAAGGGCCCTACAGATCGTACAAAGATGGTGCAACGACCAGGGCCTTAGAGTTAACCCCTCCAAGGCGGAACTGGTCATTTTTACAAGGAAACGCAGGCTAGACGGCTTCGTCGCACCTGTGCTCTACAATACCACTCTAACGATCTCAAGGACGGTGAAGTATCTGGGAGTCATCTTGGATTCTAAGCTGACCTGGAAAGATCACATAGAGAGACAAATACAAAGAGCCACTACAACCCTCTGGGTATGTAGAAGAACCTTTGGTAAAACTTGGGGGTTAAACCCCAGGGTAACAATGTGTTACTATACTGTCATAGTTAGACCAATGATCACGTACGCTTCTGTCGTCTGGTGGCCTGCAGTAACCGGGCGTAACATACGGCAGAAGCTGACACAACTCCAAAGACTTGCCTGTCTGGGAGTCACAGGAGCATTGCGCACAACCCCCACGGCAGCTCTGGAGGTCCTCCTGGACCTCGTGCCCCTTCACTTGGTGATTGTGGCCGAGGCTCGGAAAGCGGCCTACAGACTGAAATGTGGTGGTCAGTGGAAATTCGGAGGAGAACAATTAGGCCACACAAGGGCCCTATCTGATGCGATAGAGGCCCACCCACTCCTGGAGGCCAGGAGTGACGACGTCGTGCCTTCCTTCTCCTTCGCACAACCCTTTGAGGTGGTCATCCCCAAAAGGGAAGACTGGAACCCACTCGAGGGCACACTCGGGCCTGCCGATATCGTCTGGTTCACAGACGGATCGAGGCTAGAGGAAGGTACCGGAGCAGGGATATATGGAGAAAGGCCCAGGGCTGAGCTCTCTTATGCCCTGGGCAACTTCGCCACAGTATTCCAGACTGAGATCTTTGCTATCTTGGTCTGTGCACAGGAGAATATCCGAAGGGAGTACTCCAACAAACACATACACATATGTAGTGACAGCCAAGCGGCCCTCAAGGCCCTTGCATCGACAAGAACCAAATCAAAATTGGTTCAAAACTGTAAACAGGCTCTCTGCGAACTTGGCTCATCCAATTGGGTCAGGCTCCTCTGGGTGCCTGGACACAGCAACATTGAAGGTAACGAGCGGGCAGACGCTCTGGCAAGAGGAGGCTCTCGGAAGCCTCTACTGGGTCCGGAGCCGGCCCTAGGTTACCCTAGATCCAACGCCAGGAGGTCAATAGAGGACTGGGCCCGCTCCCAGTTCATTGACTACTGGACATCCCACCCAGGACTCCGGCAAGCGAAGCTCCTCATCTCAGGGCCCTTGCCGGAGAGAACAAAACAAATTCTGCGACTAAGCAGGAGACAAGTCAGAGTCGTAATAGGTCTTTTGACCGGACACGGCTCTTTCAGGAAACACCTGCATACCATGGGGGTGGTGGACCACCCCGACTGCAGGTTTTGCGAGGACGAGGAAGAAACTTCTATCCACGTCCTGACTTCCTGCCCTAGGTTGATGAACCTGAGGCATAAACACCTCGGCAGTGGCTTTCCAGTGCTGGAGGAAATAAGAAATTCCCCCATAAGCAGGATTCTGGCCTTTGGACTAGAATCTAACCTGTGTGGGGGCTTTCAATAAACTCGTTAGCGGTTGCACAATGGGCCACAAGGCCTGAGTGCGGCGACCTTTCCTCGCCCCGCTAGAAGAAGAACCTTATGTAATCGCGAGTAGTTTAAAATTTTAGTGAATAAATTTAGTAGCTTAATGCGAAATCGCTTAAGGTTTATCTTGTTGTTTATCGCTAGAACTATTTCTTATCTAATTTGGTGATAACCGTTACACATATAGTTATCTGTAATTTATATTTGTTATCGTAAAATTTCAAGCCTACTTCTAACCTTAACCCGTATTTCTTCTGTTAGTAATTTTACATTCGTGTCTGTTGTTCAAATTTTTTTGATGTCATGTATTTTAACCTCATCATTTAATTACCCATGATTTATATTTGTTAATCGATATTAAATCGACTTCGATTTTATCTGTTGTTTTTCTGTGTGTTGTCTCTGACGTATCTTCCTTTTTTATAAACCTCCTTTAGGTTTTGGCGCCGAAGGTACTTTTGAATATATTTTTTTTTAATACAAAACTTAGATTTTAAACACTCAAATTAAATTTTCTAACTTAAATTTTTTTATAATTTAATCGCTCTTGGCCTTATTATTTAAGTTGTCGCTGACGCTTACCCAGGCCCTTGCCTCCTATAAAACTGGCTAGCTGGAGCCTAATTCTGTTTGGTAGTAGGTTACCACATTTGTTTACTTGAGCCTGTGAAACTGCCAAACAAATTAGTTTTATTGTGCTATAGGCACAATTGAGGGTGGAGATATTACACTTTAGATAATCTTGAAAACTTTCCTCAGGTATTATATTTAATGCCAATTCAAAATTATACAGATTTAAAACAGTTGGAAGATTGGTTAAAAGATAGGAATAATCAGAAGATAATAGTAAGCAGTTATTTACATTGTGGATGGACTTTTTCAAGTATGATAATTTATAGTTGTAGTTCCCGCCCTACTATAATCTTATTGGTAGTACTTCTATTTCCCACTCGAATGCAGCAAGTATATTGAAAGCCAGCGCAAAAACTCATCGCGATGTCGGTATGTTAGGTATAGGTGGTACCGACTCTGCGTTTCTAATGTCATTCTTTATTTGGTGTTCGAGTCAGGGCGTTCTAATAGTTTGTGATCAACGAAGTTGTGTCCTTTCTGTGCGATGGATCGACGTCGAAATCCCGCACCGCTTACCAGAAAACTGCGAATATTCAAGAGACAACTAAAGCAGTACAGAAGAGAAAATAATTGCTCCCATTCGCGTTCAAACAATCCGCTCGAATTCTAGTCGCCGCCATTCTCCAACAGAATCTAGATCATTACGTTCTGCATAACCTAGTCCAATTCGTACTAGTGTTACATGATTATTATAATCATGTGGATTAACGCGCCGTCGTGCGTGGGCGATGAGAAACGGGCGAAGGGACGCAGCGGGGAGAAGCAAATTTATTAATTCATTGAAAGTATAGTGGTGTCCTACGTGCAGTTGCTTTGGCCATAGAGAGGGGCGATTAAATTATTTGATCGCCTCGCCTCGAACTCGGCAATCTGTGCTCTCCAGTGTAGGTCGCTTGTAGTGAGAGTGTACTGGTGGCTTTTGTTGCAAAAAGAAATAGTGATATTTGCTATGTCCGATACATTTTCTGAGCTATTGATAAATGCCGTCAGAAAGATTACTTTGCTTTGGGATATGATTGTTAAAAAGTACCATAATCGACTCTATGTGGACAGAGAATCGGCTCACATAGCTACAGAATTAGAGGAAGTATGCATGTATCGAAAGAAATAGTAATTCTTATGAGTCATAATATTTATTGAAACCTCGTTATTAAGTCAAGCATGTATAAAAATAAGCCATTACAAAATTTTATTTCAACTCTACACATTGTATTGGTCGTAGTTTGAAGGACCGGCAAAATTTTTTTCGTGTGAAAACGGCTTTTAGTGCAGAAGCGTTGTTTTTCTTGTAGGTCTAATATATGCCCGCAGGTCAATCTTGGCATTTCTAAAGTGTTCAACGTCAAACTTGGTTACTCCCTCCAAGTCTATAATAATATTATGCAACAACGTGGCTTTTACAACGTGCCCGGCATTATCTACTGTAGGTTATTTAAGTTAGCATTTAAATTAAGCGCTATTTTGTTGGTTATTTTTTATGTAAACAGTTATGCAGTGGGATCACTGATTTTAGAGGGAGAGAGAGAATCTCCAGGATTATGTCAGTTGTCAATTATGGATTATGGAAAAAAGTGGAAGCTAACCTGTTGTTAAGAAATAAACTGTTTTGTTGAAGTTCGACTGTGAATTCTTTAAATAAATACCAGCCCTAACCCGTCTTATTGCTCTCCCTACAGCTTCAGGTGTGGGGTAAAGGGCTGGATGGTAATATTGTTCTGGTAAAAAAGGTGATCAAGTTTTCTAACCCAAAGCCATGCCGCCGAAAGTAAAGAGGCTGAACACGAATGGCGCGAACACCAGTGGGGTGGCTCAGGAATCAACGGAAGGAGATGTTAGGGGCTTGCTGAAATTGTGGCAGCTGCGGTGGCAAATGCACTCATGACAGCTAGGAATGATCGAGCTGTGCCGGCTGTAAAGGAAATTTGTGCCTTGATTCCATCGTATTCAGGAACAGTAGATGAAGATGTAGAACAGTGGATTAGGCGTGTCAAGGGTGTTCAGGAGACATATTCAGTAGACGAAGCACAGATGGTATTAGCTGTGGCCACAAAATTCCAAGGAAGGGCATTGAAGTGGTTTAATTCCAGGCCAGAGCACTCTCTGAAATTTGGAGAGCTGACAAGGAAATTAAGGGAAATGTTCACGTGCAAAGAAGATTCAGTTACTTTATTTAAAAGATTAGAAGCCAGGAAATGGAGCCGAAGTAAACACTTTACCGATTATTTTAATGATAAAGTAACAATGGGCAACAAATTAAATATCGAAGAGTCAGAGCTCGTTACTTATCTGGTTGAGGGGTTTAACAGTCCAACGCTGTAGGCTCAAGCAAAATTTGCTGAATTCAAAGATTTACAACATGTGCTCAGAGTGATGCCTACGATTTCCTCAGCGGAGAGGGGGGTACAACCAAATAGCAGTAATGATAACAAGACGAAGAGCACAGGAGGGAAACCACCGGTTACAAAGCCAAAGACCTGTGGTTATTTACAATATTGGTAAATGTAATCGTTCGTTTAACAGTGAAATTTTCAAATCTATTTTTAATTTATAAGATTATATATTAGTGCATAGAAATTAAACAAGAATATTCATTTCAGCTTATATTAAATGATAATATTTTTAATGTTGGCTCATATGATGAGCAAGAATGGAGGTAGAAAGAAGTTTTTGATGAAATTGTTCGTTTTTTCATTAGATTAAAACATTTTGTAAATTCAAAATGACACCGAGAGATACATCTAAATTCATCATTCAACATTTTTTATGAATCAAGATCAAACAGTAAACTAAAGAGAATGATGGAGGGATACTGTGCTACTGTGAATAGCCACCTCAATTAATATACAACTCAAGTTGACTTCGTACATTTTTCTAGAACAGACAGAGGATTTTGTAAAGGATTTGTATTTAGTGGTACAGTTGTTTACTATATTGGTGTATGAACGTGTATAATTGTACGTTTAAAATTGTGAATATTTCAAGTTTAGTTTAATTCATAAGATTATATATTAATTTAAATTGATGCCTAATAAATCGTTTATAATGTGTTATAGGGTATAGAGATTAAGCAAGAATATTCATTTAATCATATATGTTAGATCTGGATTTGTAGAATTCACTTTTTAAAAACAATTTTTTTATTTGCACAAGACAATGTTTATTATTACACAAACTGGAGTTGATTTACAACTTAAATACTTAAACTAGTTGATGGTTAACCTCCGAGCATTGCTCTTAATGGAGAAGTTAACAAAGTTAAAACATGAATTAATAAGAATAAAAATATCAAGAGAGACTATGCTCTTCGTAAAATTAATATGTCGAGTTAACTGAACGATGCAGACTGAAGCCAAAAGCGTCGTTCAGTCGTATTTATAATGTTTGTTTAAAATGCAGAGTAAACAGAAACTAAATCTATGCATCAGGGTTTCACAAAAGTAACCTAAGCTAAAACGTGCAATTTGGAATATTAAGGTATTGAATTACAAAGATAAAGAAAGATATGAAATAAAGAAATGAATTTGTTATTGAAAGTATTAAATTACTTATGTGAACGTGTTGATAAGAACTTAAAGAATAATACGGTTACACAAATGTTATTATATAATGCAATGCTTAAATCTAATATAACATATATTATATGATATTTTTTTTGTAGATGCCCATATGCAGATGCAGAACGTTGGCTCATATAATGAGCAAGATTCATTACATTAAAAATTTTTGTAAATTTAAAATGACACCGAGAGGTACGTCTAAATTCATCATTCAACATTCTAACGAATTATACTAAGCATTAAACTAAAGAGATGGGGGATACTGTGCCATTGTGAATAGCCACCTCAAAATTTTTCAACGTTTAGAAGAATATACAATTCAAGTTGACTTCGTACTATTTTATAGAACAAACAGAGGATTTCGTAAGGAATATTTAAATTATTTAAGTGGTACAGTTATTTACTATATTGGAGTATGAACGTGTGTAATCGTACGTTTAACATTTTGAATTTTTGAAATTTATTTTAATTTATAAGATTATATTAATATACATTAATTTAAATTGATGCCTAAAAAATCGTTTATAATGTGTTGTAGTGTATAGAAATTAAGCAAGAATATTCATTTAATCATATAGTACATGATACATTTTTTTTGTAGATGCCCATATGTAGATGCACAACGTTGGCTCATATAATGAGCGAGAATGGAGGAAGAAAGAGGTTTTTCATGAAATTGTGTATGTTGAATAAAGGAGGGATCAAAATATGATAAATAACCCTGTACCATGTACCAGAAACGATTTCAGAGATATCTACAGAATTGGTGAAATTGTGGAAGGAAAATATCATTCAGTTGTAGCCGAACTATTAAGCTACAAACTAAAATCAGATATTTTAGCAAATGCAATATCTAAAAGCAAAGTATTGAAAGAACATAAAATATGTTTTGGCCAGGAATATACTAAGGATGAATGTCAAAAAAGAAAATACCTAGATCAATAACTTAAAGCCTCCAAAGTCAAAAAATTAATACCAGACTAAAAAATCTAATCCTCGTAAAAAATGATGAAGAGTACTCTTATGAATATCTTAAAGCAAAAGAAGAATACACCATAAATAACTCCCAACAGGACATAGAAGAAGCAGAAACAAGCAACGTATGATTTCTAAGTAATGAGCAAAGATAAGACGTTAAGAAAATAAAGAGTGACTTGCAACACCAAATATGTATAACTCAGATACTCTCAGTTTTCCATCACCAAAAGAAGAAAGAAAAATCGGGACATCTTCGTCAAAATTAGCCGGCACCAAGCCAAGGATCGCAATGAGGGCAAGGTCGTACGTACATAGGCAGATAGGTACCTACTTATTTTGTACTTCCTTCAGTTCATAAGAAACAAACTCCACATTGATAGGGTTTACACAGCTGAGAAACTTGCTGATAACGAGGAAGACACCGACAAGGAAATTACAGAAGATTGCGAAATAAATATGTAAGTGCCTATTTTAAGTAACTTTAAAATATTAACGCAACTTTACAAGTTGCAGTTGCTTATTATTTCAATCTGACAGTTAATCTAATTTTATTCAAATAAAAATTTAAAAATTAATAAAAATAACTTCCATGCATAACCGGCTCTCATTAAATAGATAGGTATGTATTTGTATGTATTTTGGTAAAACTTTGAAGTATTTAACCCGTTTTCAAGAAGGGTCGAATATGATGAAGTACTCACCCATTACCTGTGGGATTAATCTCTTTCGCCATAGGTATATACTGTCCACGTAAGTTAGCCTTTTCCGTGGCGTACGGCTGTGATTCGTTACGTGCAGTAATGGGTGGCCGGCAATTTTCTTGCTGCCGGGTAATGGAGGCTAGGTTTGAAGTGGTCAGAGCCAGGAGTTGCGCTAATTGTTCATAGCTGGGTAGTCCCAAGCTCGGTTGGGGTTGGTCCGTTATGGCGGCAGAGGGGACTGGGATCGTTCCAGTCGTTTGGTTTTGGAGCACTATTTGTCTTTGGGGCGTAGCACTAGGTCTTGCCGTCTGGTACGGCGGGGTGACGTGGTAGGCGCCGGCCGACGAGGTAGGCGTGACGAAGTACTGTGCGTTGGGCGGCGTGCTTGGACTTGGGCTGGTTGCTGTTGGTGGTACCATGCAGTGAGGGGTGGCCAGCTGGCGGCGAGGTGTCAGCGAGGCGTCGCTGAAGAGTTGGGGCCAGTCGGGTGTGGCAGCGATGGTGTACTGACCGCTGGGCAGCCCTGAGCCTGAGTGGGAGGCTTCCCCATGTGTGGAAGCGAATCCAGCGAAGCGGCGATCTCCCAGCGTCGAGGAATCGTCGTTGGCCCGGGATGCTGTTGGGTCCACCATACAGCGAGGGGGCATCACCATGTCATCATCACCATCTAATCCCTGTTCCATCGCCGAGTTTTCGTGCCACGATGCTGCGTTGCGCTCCATGCAGTAAGGGGGCATCGCCTGGGAATCGTTGCTACTCCATTCCATATTTGTTGCCTGGGTTCCATGCCAGGTGGCTGCGCTGCGTGCCATGCAGCGAGGGGGCACCGTCGTGATGACGTCATGCGTGACCCCAGTGTCGTGTCCTATGTTGGTGGCGAGTCCTGCCTCGCTATGCCTAGGCGCGGAGCCCGGCGACGCACAGTAGTGGGGCGCCGTCGTCGCGACGCCATGCGTAGCACTTATGCCTGTGGAGAAATCAGAGGACATGCTTACCTCGCCGAGCCGGGTTGCTGTGTTGCTTGTCGTGCAGTGTGTGGGGGCCACCGTCGTGGAGACGTCGGGCGTGACCCCCGTACCCCTTGTCAGGGCGTCGTGTTGGCGGAGCACTTCGTGGTCAGATGCTGTGAGGGGCGTCGTGCAGTGAGGGGGGGCCGACGTGGAGACGTCGCTCGCGACCCCGGTGCCTACTGCCTTGCCACTCCGGGTATGCATTGCCACTTGACACTCAACACAATAAAACTCAAATAAAACACTACGTCTGGCTTAACAACACAAGAGGAAGGGATAACCTCATCAGCGTCGGCGTTGGCGTCGGTGCTCAAATGACTTCAGTTTCGGCAGAAGACTATTAGTTGCTGAAGGCTGGAACATTACTACTTGAAGGATCGATCACTACTTGCTCGCTGAGAAAAAGTGTCCTCTTATATAGACTTTCTTGTGCTCAAATGACTTCTGCTTCGGCAGAAGACTATTTTCTTGCGCTCAAACGACTTCTGTTTCGGCAGAAGACTAAAACATGAGTCATAATTTGTTCTCGATGCCGACGCCGATGACACCACCCCCCTTTTTTGTGACTTTATTGAACATTAATAAAGGCATACAGGTTATGTTTCAGTTCAATAATTTCAATTATATAATGTAAGAGTGAGTGGATACAATATTTTCAAAACGATAAACTAAGAGTAAGTGTTAAGATATTTCAACAACTAAGATATTTTAACATATATAGACTAAGATTAAGTGTGGTAAGATATTTTAAATAAGTAACTAATAATAGGTCCACTAAGATATTTTAGGTAAAACAAGATATTTAAAATTAAAGTATTTTATGTGACAAATCATAAATGTATTCTAGTTGAACAAAGTTTTCGCCCTGTGGCGTCGAATTATTTACATTGGTATATTATCGCAAGTTTCGCTCTTCTGGACGTCGTCTCCGCGACGCCCGGGGCTGCCTGATCCTGTTGCGAATTGGGGGGCTGCTAAGTCCTGCTGTGTTGCTCGCTAAGGCAACGGGATTCTGGAGCGAACCTGTGAGGCTGCAACGTCCTGCTGTGTTGCTTGCTAAGGCAACGGGAGACTGGAGCGATTTATTGAGGCTGCAACGTCCTGCTGTACTGCGGGCTAAGGCAGTGGGATACTGGAGCGCCTCGTGGGGGCTGCTAGGTCCTGCTGTGCTACGTGCTAAGGTAGCGGGATCCTGGAGCGGTGCGCCGGAGCCGGCTGAGCTCGGGCTGGCGTTCGAGTTGACGAATACTCGTGTCCGGACTGGGACAGGCATCTGGCTGGCGGATGGCTGCTGTCGGTCGTGGCCAGGCGTGGTCACGGCCTTCGCCCAGAACGGCATCGGGAACAGTATGGGCGTCGTGTCGAGCGGCTGCTCTTGTCTTGACGTAGAAGGCCCAGGGTCTGCTGGCGGCGGCGGTGCGGCTGACAGCGCCGGGGACTTCTCATTCTTGTTTGTTTGTTTCCTCTTGGCTGAGGTGGATGGGCCAGGCACGACTGGGGGCAGTCGGCGGGCTGGAAATTTTGGTTTAGCGGCGGCTGTGGTGCTATGTCCACGTAGATAGTCGCCATGTCCACGGAAGTAGGTACCAGATCCACGGATGTAGACTTGTGCGTTGGCATCTGGCTTTGGGGCAGCGGGCACTACTGATCCTGTGATAGTAGGCGTGACTGGCTTCTGGGCAACGGGCGCTACTGGTCCTGTGACAGTAGGCGTGGTTGGCTGTTGGGCAGCGGGCACTACTGATCCTGTGATAGTAGGCGTGACTGGCTTCTGGGCAACGGGCGCTACTGGTCCTGTGACAGTAGGCGTGGTTGGCTGTTGGGCAGCGGGTGCTGCTGGCTCTGGGGCAGCGGGCGCTACTGGTCCTGTGACAGTAGGAGCTGCGAGCCTTGGTGGGGCTGGATGTCCTGGATCCTCGGGATCGTCATCCTCGTCGTTGCTGTCGTCATCGTCGGTATCAGCTGCGATGGCTCGTACGGCTGGAGGCACTGGAGGTCGCTTGTCGGGTTTCTGGCCTGGCATGGGCCTGATGTCATCAATGTGAATGGGCACTGGGATCTCGTTCCTGAGAATTTCGTACGTGTTATCACCCAGGGCTCGAATGACAACAAAAGGTCCCTCCCATGTGGGTCCAAAGCTGGTCCGGCGCTCCTTGAAGCCTCGGCACATCACTTGTTGCTGGGGTCGATACTCGATCGGGGCTGTCCTTGGCTCTGGGAAAAGATTCCTCTGGTAGACTTGCTGTCGTTGCGCCGCTTTCTCATGTCTGCTCCTAGCTGCTCGTCGAGGTTCTGGTAGCGGGCGGCGTTGCTCTGGGTGTTGCCAGTCTCCTGGGCGAGGTAACTCGGTCCCAAGCAGCAGCTCGCTGGGTGAGTAGCCGGTGGCAGCATTTTTTCTGTTGTGCAAGGAAAAGATGATCTGCGGCAGCACGACGTCCCATCGGTTCTGTCGTTTTCCCATCAGCTTCTCTCGTAGGGCCTTCTTTATCTCTTGGTTACGCCTCTCTACAGGATTGGCTCTCTGGTGGTAGATCGGCGATGTAAAATGTCTGATTTTATTCCGCTTGCAGAAGTTGAGGATCTTCTTGGCGGTGAAGGTGGGTGCCTTGTCGGTGATGAGTTCATCGGGATATCCCCATCGGAGGCAGACTCGTTCCAAGGCCCCTAAGATGTGGTTGGCATCAGCTTGGGGTGCAGCTTCGGCCTCGATCCACTTGGAACAGAGATCTGTTATCACGATGATAACTCGGTTATGGGTTGGTGTCTCTTCGTAGGGTCCCATGACGTCTAACGAGAGTACTTGCCAGGGTTTGGTGGGTGGTCTCGGGCGGAGTGGAGCGGCAGCTTGAAGGGGTCCTCGCTTGGTCGCAGCACATACCATGCATAGTCGCACATGCGTCGTGACGTTCTTGCGGAGTTGGGGCCAGTAATAACGGTTGTTTACTGCCCGGTACGTCTCGTCGCGGCCTGGATGACCTGCATGTGGGGCGTCGTGGTAGTGGTGCAGAATGCGGGGCCTCAAGGCTTCGGGCACAACGAGGGCGGTCCTCTCTTCAGTGACATGCCATAAGCGTCCATCTTCTACCCTGAATTGTTCTTTCAGGCGTTTCTCCCAGGGGTCTAGGCCTCGTTCCTGATCCTGGATGTCCCCCCAATGTCCGATGGAACCAGAAATAGCGTAGTCCGCGAGTTGGGCGGCCTTGATCTCGTCGAACAGAGTGGTTAGCTCCTCAGGTTCGGCTTCCATCATCAGAAGTTCCTCCGTGGTCGGGGTATCGATGATGGCCCTTGGCGTGGTTGGTTGTTCGGTTGTGGGTTCCTCGTCAGGAGGCAGTAAGCGGGAGTCATCGCCGGTATCAGCTGGCATGGCTTCTTGGGGATGACGCGACAGGAAGTCGGGCAGCTGGTTCAATCGTCCTGGACAGTGTTCTACGGTGAAGGTGTACTCTTGCAGCTGCAAGGCCCACCGGGTGAGCTTGGCCCTCTCGTCCTTGAACTGATGTAACCAGTGCAATGCTCGGCTGTCCGTGACAAGTGTAAAGTGCTGGTCCTCCAGCCAGTGGCGGTATCGACGACAGGCCCATACTACGGCGAGTGTCTCCTGTTCATTGATGTGATAGCGTTTCTCAGGTCCTGTAAACTTTGCACTGGAGCAGGAAATGATCCGTTTCTCCCCCTCTGGCGTTTTTTGATACAAGGCCGCACCCATGCCATGGTTGCTTGCATCGGTTTGGAGGTAGAAAGGCAGTCCTGGCTCCGGTCTGCAAAGGGCTAGAGGCTGTGATAGCTTCTCTTTGATCAGTGCGAACGCTGTCTCCGCTTCTGTGTTCCACTGGAACCTCTCCTTTCCTGTTAGGTTTGTCAGCGGGGCTGTCAGCTCGGCAAACTCGGGTACAAACTCTCGTAACCAGTTGGCGGTGCCTAGGAATCCCTGGAGTTCCTTCTTGGTGCGAGGAGTGGGAAAGTCTCTTATTTGGATGACGTGTTTCTCCTGGGGTTGATTTTGAGTAGTAGTTATCCTGTAGCCCAGGTAGTCCAGCTCGGAGGCTCCAAATCGGCACTTCGGGAGTCCACAGTGCAATCCATGTATCCTCAGACGCTCTAATACCAGAGCCAAGTGACGAAGGTGGTCTTGATGATCTTCAGAGTATACTATTATGTCGTCTAGATATACTTTCACGAAGACGTCTATGAAGTCGGCCAGCACTTCTGTCATTAACTTCTGGAACGTTGAGGGGGCGTTGCGTAGCCCGAATGGCATCACAAGGAACTCGAATGTCGCTCCGTCTGGGGTACTGAAAGCTGTCAGGGGTACACTATTCTCGTGCATCGGGACCTGCCAGTATCCACTCTTTAAGTCCAAACTAGTGAAAACCTTCGCTGCACCTAGCTCTCGGATCGTCTCCCGTATCGGCGGCAACTGAGATACTTCTTCCAGCGTCTGGGTGTTCAGCTGGCGGTAATCGACACAAAAGCGGGAAGTCCCATCCTTTTTGTTCACAATGACGATCGGTGAGCAGTAACGGCTGTTACTGCGTCGAATTACCCCAGCTGCCAGCATCTTCTTCACTTCCTCAGTGATTATTGCCTTTTTATTCGCCGAGTACTGGTAACGTCGTATTTTAAATGGTTTGTCGTCTTTCAGACGGATTTCATGGGTAGTGAGTTGTGTAGTAGGCTGTTTGAGCGTCTCTTGAAATACATCAGAAAATTTAGTGATGACTTCCTCATACGCACGGCTGTGCGTCTCTGGTAGCTGCTCCGGGTTGGCTGTTACGGTGCGGGCCGAGTCCTCGGTCCTAACCTCCATGTCCCAGAACAGGGTGTGCCGTTCTGACACCCCTGCGTGTATGCAGTGCCGCGGAAAGTCGATCACCACTTCCTGTTTCGCTAGGAAGTCTCTTCCTAGGATGATATCCTTGGTCATATCCTCCAAAATATGCATTTCGACCGAAACTGTCCAGTTTCCGATCTGCAGGGGCACTTCCACGCTGCCTTGGGTGTGCTTGATCTCCTTGGCGGCAGCCAAGAGCACGGGCATCGTCGGATGATTAGTCCTCGGAAGGTCCTCTACGTAGTCGCTGTGGATGAAGGAATGAGTCGCCCCGCTGTCCAGCAGGGCCAGTAAACGGCATCCGTTGGCCTCGACCCACAAGTGGGATGATGGGCCGGGACCGGCCGTCAGTCCTATCGACGCACTTAGTTCTGGAGCCGGGCACCCTGGCTTGGGCCGGCTCGCTGCTCGTTTCCCGCCTGGGGCTGACTGTTAGCTTGCTGCCGGGGGGCTGCCTGACTTCGTTGCTGCGGTGGTGCCGTGGATGTCTGTCCTGGGCCCGGGTTATTGGTTGGACCTGCCTGTTGGCTAGGGTTGTTTAAGTTGGTGCCATGCCCTCGGAAGTTGTTTCCCCCTGTCTGGACATTTTGTTGGCGGAAGTTAGGGTTTCCCTGTTGGTTGGAGTCGTGTCCACGGAAATTGGGGTTGGCTCGCTGGTTGGAGTTGTGTCCGCGGAAATTGGAGTTGCCTTGCTGGGGCTCTGACTGGGTTTGGTTGGTGGGGCAGTCTCGGTGATAGTGAAATCCCGGGCACTTGCGGCACTTTGGTAGACTATTAGTAGTATTACTCGCAGGCGGGATGGTGGCTGGCCTCGGCAGCGGTCGGAGTTGCCTCTGAAATTCCCTGTAGTCACCCTCGGCGTTTTCAGCCACTCGGCTCAAGCTTTCCATCGTGGCCACTGGGACATTTCTAGTTGCGAATCTTAGTTCCGGTCGCAGGAGCTCGCGCACCTCCATAACCATCTCTTCTTCCGGCGTATACCGTTCTACCCTCAGCCAGAGTCCAATTTTGCGTTGTATAAAAACGGCGGCGGGTTCGTCGTCTTTCTGTCTCTCACCGTGTAACCTGGAGCGTAGCTTCCCCAGGGTGGCAGTGTCGTTGAACTGCCGCAAGAGCTTTTCCTTTAAGAACTCGTATGTGATGTTGTGGGACTTCCACATCTCCAGGGTGCGTCTGGCTTGACCCTCGAGCTGTTCTATAGCTACTCTCACTTTATCCCTGCCGTGGATGTCTTCATGGAGCATCGCCTCCTCGAGCTCATCCAGGAAGTTGACTGGATCCTCCCATTCCAGGCCTGAGTAAGTGGGCAGCGCTCTCGTTCTTCTTGTGGGCATCCTGTGATGACCTTGTATTGCGTGTATTGCGGCTTGAACGCTTCCCTCCATTAGTCTTGTCATGCTCTCTGCTAGGTTTTGTGTTGGGCGCCACTGGGGGTCCATTTCCCCAGAATCTGTGTAGTCGGGTCGTCGTGGATCCTCTTCCCTCCGGAAAGATCTGGCCTCACGTTGTTGGTCGCCATGTCCACGTAAGTTAGCCTTTTCCGTGGCGTACGGCTGTGATTCGTTACGTGCAGTAATGGGTGGCCGGCAATTTTCTTGCTGCCGGGTAATGGAGGCTAGGTTTGAAGTGGTCAGAGCCAGGAGTTGCGCTAATTGTTCATAGCTGGGTAGTCCCAAGCTCGGTTGGGGTTGGTCCGTTATGGCGGCAGAGGGGACTGGGATCGTTCCAGTCGTTTGGTTTTGGAGCACTATTTGTCTTTGGGGCGTAGCACTAGGTCTTGCCGTCTGGTACGGCGGGGTGACGTGGTAGGCGCCGGCCGACGAGGTAGGCGTGACGAAGTACTGTGCGTTGGGCGGCGTGCTTGGACTTGGGCTGGTTGCTGTTGGTGGTACCATGCAGTGAGGGGTGGCCAGCTGGCGGCGAGGTGTCAGCGAGGCGTCGCTGAAGAGTTGGGGCCAGTCGGGTGTGGCAGCGATGGTGTACTGACCGCTGGGCAGCCCTGAGCCTGAGTGGGAGGCTTCCCCATGTGTGGAAGCGAATCCAGCGAAGCGGCGATCTCCCAGCGTCGAGGAATCGTCGTTGGCCCGGGATGCTGTTGGGTCCACCATACAGCGAGGGGGCATCACCATGTCATCATCACCATCTAATCCCTGTTCCATCGCCGAGTTTTCGTGCCACGATGCTGCGTTGCGCTCCATGCAGTAAGGGGGCATCGCCTGGGAATCGTTGCTACTCCATTCCATATTTGTTGCCTGGGTTCCATGCCAGGTGGCTGCGCTGCGTGCCATGCAGCGAGGGGGCACCGTCGTGATGACGTCATGCGTAACCCCAGTGTCGTGTCCTATGTTGGTGGCGAGTCCTGCCTCGCTATGCCTAGGCGCGGAGCCCGGCGACGCACAGTAGTGGGGCGCCGTCGTCGCGACGCCATGCGTAGCACTTATGCCTGTGGAGAAATCAGAGGACATGCTTACCTCGCCGAGCCGGGTTGCTGTGTTGCTTGTCGTGCAGTGTGTGGGGGCCACCGTCGTGGAGACGTCGGGCGTGACCCCCGTACCCCTTGTCAGGGCGTCGTGTTGGCGGAGCACTTCGTGGTCAGATGCTGTGAGGGGCGTCGTGCAGTGAGGGGGGGCCGACGTGGAGACGTCGCTCGCGACCCCGGTGCCTACTGCCTTGCCACTCCGGGTATGCATTGCCACTTGACACTCAACACAATAAAACTCAAATAAAACACTACGTCTGGCTTAACAACACAAGAGGAAGGGATAACCTCATCAGCGTCGGCGTTGGCGTCGGTGCTCAAATGACTTCAGTTTCGGCAGAAGACTATTAGTTGCTGAAGGCTGGAACATTACTACTTGAAGGATCGATCACTACTTGCTCGCTGAGAAAAAGTGTCCTCTTATATAGACTTTCTCGTGCTCAAATGACTTCTGCTTCGGCAGAAGACTATTTTCTTGCGCTCAAACGACTTCTGTTTCGGCAGAAGACTAAAACATGAGTCATAATTTGTTCTCGATGCCGACGCCGATGACAATACAAATGGGTACAGTCGAATCAGATATTATCAGTGGTTATAATTTAGTGGTTTGTTCAACATGTAAACTGCAATTAAAATGAACACGAGCAGACGAATGAGAGGAATTAAAAACACAGCTCTTGTTCTGATGCAAAAGGATGGCTATTCTGAAAACCTGAACACATTATTATCTTGAAGACCTAGTGCAGTGCGAGAAGGAATCGCGGACGCAACACAAAAAATGAGGAAAGTAGATCGATAAACTGGAATGTAACAAGACTCACGAAGTAGCGAACCAGGTTATACGTGAAAATATAATAATAAGAAAAATGGATCTAGAGACCAGAATAGTTGGAGTACATAAATTTGTCCGCAGCAGGACGACAAAAGACATTATCAGTAGTTATAGTGGAAAATGGATCAAGGGACCCGAATAGGTGGAGTACATAAATTTGTACAAATTAGAATTAGAACAGATATTATCAGCAGTTATAATTTTAAGTGGTTTGTTCAACATATAAGCTGCAATTAACATGAACACGAACCGAAGAATGACAGAAATTAAAAACATGGCACTTGATGCAAAAAGATGGCTATTCTGAAAAACTGGACATATTACTTTATTATTTTGAAGACTTAGTGTAGTGCGCGGAGGAATCGTGGACGATACACAAAAAATCTGGAAAGTGGATGGACAAACTGGAGTTTAACAAGATTCACGGAGCAGACCAGGTTATACGTGAAAAGATAATAACAAGAAAAATTAATCTAGAGACCAGAATAGTTGGAGCACATAAATTTGTCTGAAGCAGAACGAGAACAGTTACAATTTAGTGGTTTGTTCAACAAATAAGTAATAACGAGCAGGAACAGGGGAATGACAGAAATTAAAACATAGTACCTGTTCTGATGCAAAAAGGTAACTACTCTGAAAAACTGGATCTATTACTTTACTATTTCGAACATATAGTGCAGTGTGAAGATGAATCGTGGCCGGAACACAAAAAATCTGGAGTGGATCGATAAACTGGAGTTTGATGGATCTAGAGACCAGGACAGCTAGAGCACATAAAGTCCGAAGTAGAAGGAAAACAGATATTATCAGTAGTTATAATTTAGCGGTTTGCTCAATATGTAAGCTGCAATTAAAATGAACATGAGCAGAAGAATGAAATTAAAAACATGGCACTTGCTCTGATACAAAAGATGGCTATTCTCAAAAACTAGACACATTACTTTATTATTTGGAACACTTAGAGCAGTGCGAGGAGGAATCGTGGACGGAACACAAAAAATCTGGAAAGTGGATGGATAAACTGGAGTTTAACAATATTCACGAATGGGTAAACCAGGTTATACGTGAAAAGACAATAGTAAGAAAGATGATCTAGCTAGAGATCAGAATATCTGGAGCACATAAATTTGTTCGAAGTAGAACAGATATTATCAGTAGTTATAATTTGGTGGTATGTTCAACATATAAACTGCAATTTAAATGAGCAGGAACAGAAATTAAAAGAATGGCACTTGTTCTGATGCAAAAGATGGCTATTCTGAAAAACTTGATATATTACTTTATTATTTTGAAGACCTAATGCAGTGCGCGAAGGAATTATGGACGGAACACAAAAAATCTGGAAAGTGGATCGATAAAGTGGAGTTTAATAAGATTCACGAAGGAGTAAACCAGGTTATACGTGAAAAGATAATAATAAGAAAGATGGATCTAGAGACCAGAATAGCTGGAGAACATAAATTTGTCCGAAGCAGAAAGAGAACAGATATTATCAGTAGTTATAATTTGGTGGTTTGTTCAACATATAAGCTGCAATTCAAATGAGCTGGAACGGAAATTAAAAACATGGCACTTGTTCTGATGCAAAAGATGGCTATTCTGAAAAACTGGACATATTACTTTATTATTTTGAAGACCTGATGCAGTGCGAAGAGGAATCGTGGATGGAACACAAAAAATCTGGAAAGTGGATCGATAAACTGGAGTTTAACAAGACTCACGGAGCAGACCAGGTTATACGTGAAAAGATAATAACAAGAAAAATTAATCTAGAGACCAGAATAGCTGGAGCACATAAATTTGTCCGAAGCAGAACGAGAACAGATATTATCAGCAGTTATAATTTGGTAGTTTGTTCAACATATAAGCTGCAATTTAAATGATCAGGAACAGAAATTAAAAGCATGGCACTTGTTCTGTTGCAAAAGATGGATATTCTGAAAAGGTGGACATATTACTTTATTATTTTGAAGACCTGATGCAGTGCGAAGAGGAATCGTGAATGGAACACAAAAAATCTGGTAAGTGGATCGATAAACTGGAGTTTAATAAGATTCACGAAGGAGTAAACCAGGTTATACGTGAAAAGATAATAATAAGAAAGATGGATCTAGAGACCAGAATAGCTGGAGCACATAAATTTGTCCGAAGCAGAACGAGAACAGATATTATCAGTAGTTATAATTTGGTGGTTTGTTCAACATATAAGCTGCAATTTAAATGAGCTGGAATAGAAATTAAAAGCATGGCACTTGTTCTGATGCAAAAGATGGCTATTCTGAAAAACTGGACATATCACTTTATTATTTTGAAGATCTAGTGCGGTGCGCGAAGGAATCGCGGACGGAACAAAACAAATCTGGAAAGTGTATCGATAAACTGGAGTTTAACAAGATTCACGAAGGAGTAAACCGGGTTATATGTGAAAAGATAATAATAAGAAAGATGGATCTAGAGACCAGAATAGCTGGAGCACATAAATTTGTCCGAAGCAGAACGAGAACAGATATTATCAGCAGTTATAATTTGGTGGTTTGTTCAACATATAAGCTACAATTTAAATGAGCTGGAATAGAAATTAAAAGCATGGCACTTGTTCTGATGCAAAAGATGGCTATTCTGAAAAACTGGACATATCACTTTATTATTTTGAAGATCTAGTGCGGTGCGCGAAGGAATCGTGGACGGAACACAACAAATCTGGAAAGTGGATCGATAAACTGGAGTTTAACAAGATTCACGAAGGAGTAAACCAGGTTATACGTGAAAAGATAATAATAAGAAAGATGGATCTAGAGACCAGAATAGTTGGAGTACATAAATTTGTCCGCGGCAGGAGGACAAAAGATATTATCAGTAGTTATAGTGGAAAATGGATCAAGGGACCCGAATAGGTGGAGTACATAAATTTGTACAAATCAGAAATAGAACAGATATTATCAGCAGTTATAATCTTAAGTGGTTCGTTCAACATATAAGATGCAATTAACATGAACACGAACAAAAGTGTGACAGAAATTAAAAACATGGCACTTGATGCAAAAATGGCTATTCTGAAAAACTGGACATATTGCTTTATTATTTTGAAGACCTAGTGTAGTGCGCGGAGAAATCGTGGACGATACACAAAAAATCTGGTAAGTGGATTGATAAACTGGAGTTTAACAAGACTCACGGAGCAGACCAGGTTATACGCAAAAAGATAATAACAAGAAAAATTAATCTAGAGACCAGAATAGCTGGAGCACATAAATTTGTCCGAAGCAGAACGAGAACAGATATTATCAGCAGTTATAATTTGGTGGTTTGTTCAACATATAAGCTGCAATTTAAATGAGCAGGAACAGAAATTAAAAGCATGGCACTTGTTCTGATGCAAAAGATGGATATTCTGAAAAACTGGACATATTACTTTATTATTTTGAAGACCTGATGCAGTGCGAAGAGGAATCGTGGATGGAAAACAAAAAATCTGGAAAGTGGATCGATAAACTGGAGTTCAATAAGATTCACGAAGGAGTAAACCAGGTTATACGTGAAAAGATAATAATAAGAAAGATGGATCTAGAGACCAGAATAGCTGGAGCACATAAATTTGTCCGAAGCAGAACGAGAACAGATATTATCAGCAGTTATAATTTGGTGGTTTGTTTAACATATAAGCTGCAATTTAAATGAGCTGGAAGAGAAATTAAAAGCATGGCAGTTGTTCTGATGCAAAAGATGGCTATTCTGAAAAACTGGACATATCACTTTATTATTTTGAAGATTTAGTGCGGTGCGCGAGGACGGAACACAACAAATCTGGAAAGTGGATCGATAAACTGGAGTTTAACAAGACTCACGGAGCAGACCAGGTTATACGTGAAAAGATAATAATAAGAAAGATGGATCTAGAGACCAGAATAGCTGGAGCACATAAAGTTGCCCGAAGCAGAACGAGAACAGATATTATCAGTAGTTATAATTTGGTGGTTTGTTCAACATATAAGCTGCAATTTAAATGAGCTGGAACAGAAATTAAAAGCATGGCACTTGTTCTGATGCAAAAGATGGCTATTCTGGAAAACTGGACATATTACTTTATTATTTTGAAGACCTGATGCAGTACGAAGAGGAATCGTGGATGGAACACAAAAAATCTGGAAAGTGGATCGATAAACTGGAGTTCAAGATTCACGAAGGAGTAAACCAGGTTATACGTGAAAAGATAATAATAAGAAAGATGGATTTAGAGACCAGAATAGCTGGAGCACATAAATTTGTCCGAAGCAGAACGAAAACAGATATTATCAGTAGTTTTAATTTGGTGGTTTGTTCAACATATAAGCTGCAATTTAAATGAGCAGGAACAGAAATTAAAAGCATGGCACTTGTTCTGATGCAAAAGATGGCTATTCTGAAAAACTGGACATATTACTTTATTATTTTGAAGACCTGATGCAGTGCGAAGAGGAATCGTGGAAGGAACACAAAAAATCTGGAAAGTCAATCGATAAACTGGAGTTTAATAAGATTCACGAAGGAGTAAACCAGATTATATGTGAAAAGATAATAATAAGAAAGATGGATCTAGAGACCAGAACAGCCGGAGCACATAAATTTGTCCGAAGCAGAACGAGAACAGATATTATCAGCAGTTATAATTTGGTGTTTTTTTCAACATATAAGCTGCAATTTAAATGAGCTGGAATAGAAATTAAAAGCATGGCACTTATTCTGATGCAAAAGATGGCTATTCTGAAAAACTGGACACATCACTTTATTATTTTGAAGATTTAGTGCGGTGCGCGAAGGAATCGTGGACGGAACACAACAAATCTGGAAAGTGGATCGATAAACTGGAGTTTAACAAGATTCACGAAGGAGTAAACCAGGTTATATGTGAAAAGATAATAATAAGAAAGATGGATCTAGAGACCAGAATAGCTGGAGCACATAAATTTGTCCGAAGCAGAACGAGAACAGATATTATCAGTAGTTTTAATTTGGTGGTTTGTTCAACATATAAGCTGCAATTTAAATGAGCTGGAACAGAAATTAAAAGCATGGCACTTGTTCTGATGCAAAAAATGGCTATTCTGAAAAACAGGACATATCACTTTATTATTTTGGAGACCTAGTGCGGTGCGCGAAGGAATCGTGGACGGAACACAACAAATCTGGAAAGTGGATCGATAAACTGGAGTTTAACAAGATTCACGAAGGAGTAAACCAGGTTATACGTGAAAAGATAATAATAAGAAAGATGGATTTAGAGACCAGAATAGTTGGAGTACATAAATTTGTCCCCAGCAGGAGGACAAAAGATATTATCAGTAGTTATAGTGGAACATGGATCAAGGGACCCGAATAGGTGGAGTACATAAATTTGTACAAATCAGAAATAGAACAGATATTATCAGCAGTTATAATTTTAAGTGGTTTGTTCAACATATAAGATGCAATTAACATGAACACAAACAGAAGAGTGACAGAAATTAAAAACATGGCACTTGATGCAAAAAATGGCTATTCTGAAAAACTGGACATATTGCTTTATTATTTTGAAGACCCAGTGTAGTGCGCGGAGAAATCGTGGACGATACACAAAAAATCTGGAAAGTGGATCGATAAACTGGAGTTTAACAAGACTCACGGAGCAGACCAGGTTATACGTGAAAAGATAATAACAAGAAAAATTAATCTAGAGACCAGAATAGCTGGAGCACATAAATTTGTCCGAAGCAGAACGAGAACAGATATTATCAGCAGTTATAATTTGGTTGTTTGTTCAACATATAAGCTGCAATTTAAATGAGCTGGAACAGAAATTAAAAGCATGGCACTTCTTTTGATGCAAAAGATGACTATTCTGAAGAACTGGACATATTACTTTATTATTTTGAAGACCTGATGCAGTGCGAAGAGGAATCGTGGATGGAACACAAAAAATCTGGAAAGTGAATCGATAAACTGGAGTTTAATAAGATTCACGAAGGAGTGAACCAGGTTATATGTGAAAAGATAATAATAAGAAAGATGGATCTAGAGACCAGAATAGCTGGAGCACATAAATTTGTCCGAAGCAGAACGAGAACAGATATTATCAGTAGTTTTAATTTGGTGGTTTGTTCAACATATAAGCTGCAATTTAAATGAGCTGGAACAGAAATTAAAAGCATGGCACTTGTTCTGATGCAAAAAATGGCTATTCTGAAAAACAGGACATATCACTTTATTATTTTGGAGACCTAGTCCGGTGCGCGAAGGAATCGTGGACGGAACACAACAAATCTGGAAAGTGGATCGATAAACTGGAGTTTAACAAGATTCACGAAGGAGTAAACCAGGTTATACGTGAAAAGATAATAATAAGAAAGATGGATTTAGAGACCAGAATAGTTGGAGTACATAAATTTGTCCGCAGCAGGAGGACAAAAGATATTATCAGTAGTTATAGTGGAACATGGATCAAGGGACCCGAATAGGTGGAGTACATAAATTTGTACAAATCAGAAATAGAACAGATATTATCAGCAGTTATAATTTTAAGTGGTTTGTTCAACATATAAGATGCAATTAACATGAACACAAACAGAAGAGTGACAGAAATTAAAAACATGGCACTTGATGCAAAAAATGGCTATTCTGAAAAACTGGACATATTGCTTTATTATTTTGAAGACCCAGTGTAGTGCGCGGAGAAATCGTGGACGATACACAAAAAATCTGGAAAGTGGATCGATAAACTGGAGTTTAACAAGACTCACGGAGCAGACCAGGTTATACGTGAAAAGATAATAACAAGAAAAATTAATCTAGAGACCAGAATAGCTGGAGCACATAAATTTGTCCGAAGCAGAACGAGAACAGATATTATCAATAATTATAATTTGGTGGATTGTTCAACATATAAGCTGCAATTTAAATGAGCAGGAACAGAAATTAAAAGCATGGCACTTGTTCTGATGCAAAATATGGATATTTTGAAAAACTGGACATATTACTTTATTATTTTGAAGACCTGATGCAGTGCGAAGAGGAATCGTGAATGGAACACAAAAAATCTGGTAAGTGGATCTATAAACTGTTTAATTTAACAAAATTCACGAAGGAATACACCAGGTTATACATGAGAAGATAATAATAACAAGAAAAATGGATCTGGAGACCAGCAGAACGAGAAGTTTAATAAAAACACTGGTGTTAGAACATTACCGGTGCCTTCTCAAATCTAAAGCGACAGGGTTGCAAAAATTTTGAAACAAGTTTACATAAAAGAAATGGGCAGCTACTGGAATCTTCGGGAATCCCCACACCAAATGTTTATGAAAATTCCTTAATTTAATTAATAACCAAGATCATTACCGTCCAATGTTCGCTCAAAGAATATATAACTTGCAAAGGACCCCGCACGGAACATATGGAAATTGGCCCCCGGTTAAAGTGTTTGATACTCGGGGATATTATCCAAATATCGATGTTGATCAAACGTCTCTATGGGCTCAAGGTCGGAAATTGGACGGTTTTCCAGATATCGGGGGTATAAAGGGGGATGCTCATTTCTTGTGGGAAGTGGCCCCCGCTCCAGTAAAATTCGCTGGAATAGATATATGTCATTCCTCTCGACCTCCTGATCAGAAATTCTCAGGGGCACTAGTATGGAAAATAAACAGTTTTCTAGATATGGGAGGTGCAAAGGGGGGTGCTCATTTTCTATAGGAAGTGACCGCCAGTGAATTTCACTGGAATCGACATATGTTGTTCCTCTCGACCTCCTGATCAAAAGTTCCCATAGACACAGGGTCGGTAAATGCACAATTTTTTCGATATCGGGGTTCAAAGTCGACTTTGCAACCCCCGATATCTGGAAAACTGTGCATGTACCGACCTTGTGCCCATGAGAAATTTTGATCAGGAGGTCGAGAGGAACAACATATGTCGATTCCAGTGAATTTCACGGGGGGTCACTTCCTATAAAGAAAATGAGCGCCCCGCTTTGCACCCCCCATATCTAGAAAACTGTCCATTTTTCAAACTTGTCCCCTGAGAATTTTTATCAGGTCAAGAGGAATAACATATGTCGATTCCAGCGAATTTTACTGGAGCGGGGGCTACTTCCCACAAGAAATGAGCATCCCCCTTTACACCCCCGATATCTAGAAAACCGTCCAATTTCCGACCTTCAGCCCATAGAGACTTTTGATCAACATCGATATTTGGATAATATCCCCGAGTATCAAACACTTTAACCGGGGGCCAATTTCCATATGTTCTGTGCGAGGTCCTTTGCAGAAGCAAAAAATTTAGAGGCCTATAAAACTTATTTCACCTGGTAAATTAACATTATTTTCCAAATCCAAGGAAGTCATAGAAACGTCAAAATATTATATCAGGGCATACATCATATCCAAACAACATAGTAAGTTAAAAATGTTTAATTATTATCGGTAACTTAATTAACACATAACCACAACAGAAGAAAAAGATGCTGCTGGACAACCCAGTCTTCAATATTACCCATGTCACAGACACCGTTATTATACTATGTATAATGTGTTTTATTATTTTCTCATGCATTTTCAGGCAAAGATTTAAAAAACTTTTTTTGTAAAGAGGAGTGTTTTTTCAAATCAGCCCAACTGACTTAGCAAAACTCAATCAGCTTTATCCCTTGACAAGGACGCAAAAAGCTAGTGAAGGAAGAATTATGTAGCCATAGGACTAATGATAGCGATTTGTAAATAGAAACTCTGCCTTATTATTGGTATATATAATATTCTAGCTGGAATAAATAGGTTACTGCGACAGAACATCTTATTTTCACAGTTACATTATGCGAATTGTTATTATATAGCTGCATTTTATTTTCAAAATAGTGTATCGCCGCATGTAGTCGATACTTTCCTGTGTGGATGAATAGAAATTGTACTTTACACAAATTAAGGAAAATTATGGATTTATGTAATTATTGGTCGCGAGAAACAGTGGAGGGTTTCATCCAATAGTCAAGATATAATGCTTACGATATTGTAATTGGTCGTAGTTGTGATTTAAATGGACATATTGTAGTAATTCGATAATTCCATTATAAGTAGTATTCCAACTGGAATAAATAGGTCAGTGCGACAGAAAATCTTATTTTTACAGTTACACTACAAAGTATGGATTCAAGGAGTCAAGATACAATGCCTACGTTATTGTAACTGGTAATTTAAATGAACATATTGCAAGTAATTATATAATTCGATTACAAGTAGTATTCCAACTGGAATAAATAGGTCAGTGCGACAGAAAATCTTATTTTTACAGTTACACTATGCGGATTGTTATTATATAGCTGCATTTTATTTTCAAAATAGTGTATCACCACATGTAGTCAGTCGCTTCTTTCTTGTGGATGAATAGAAATTCTACTTTACAAAAATTAAGGAAAATTATGGATTTATATAATTATTATTAGTCGTCGGAAACAGTGGAGGGTTTCAACCGATTGTCAAGATATAATGCCTACGATATTGTAATTGGTCGTATTTGTAAATTAAATGGACATATTGTAAGTAATTCGATAATTCGATTATAAGTAGTATTCCACCTGGAATAAATAAGTTGGTGCGACAAAAAAACCTTATTTTCACAGTTACACTATGCGGATCATTGTTATATTGCATTTTATTTTCGAAGTAATGTATCGCCGCACGTAGTCAGTCGCATCTTTCTTGTAGATGAACAGAAATTAATAGAAATGATGGATTTACATAATTATTGGTCGCCGGAAACGATTGGGTGTATTTGTGATTTAAATGAACATTTTATAAGTAAGTCGATAAGACAAAGTGGACGGGTGGTGAGATAGTAGTGTTAACATGTCGGATATTAAATGTAAACGAACAAATATGTCAAAAATTTGGAATTTTTCGTGGCATTTAGAGGTGTCTGCACAGCATACAGAAAGGGGCTAATTCTTAGTGACAACGTATGATGTGTAAATATTTTTAGTTTTTTGCTAGTTAATAAATGGATGTCATAAAATATGACCAAACATTTATTCTACCTATAATCAAGCATACTGTTGTATGATAAATTATGTAATTTGTTTAGTATTTATAATTATTGTTTAGAATACTTGAAATATTAAAAGGCCAATAAATACGAATAACCTAACTTGCATAATCTAACCACAATTACCACAAATAAGAAGTTGACTACTTGACGTGTATTTTACTTTGAAGTACAGAAATTAAATCTATAGGTGACATATAAAATAGAGACGAACCGACTAAAAAATCATATGAAATTACGAAAAATGTTATATGGAGTTGACAATAGCAAAGGAAAAAAAACAGCTGTATTTAATTCTTAGAAAAAATAAATATTTAGAGATCAGAACCTTGTCTATATGAATTTAGGCATACGTTTCAGAAAAACAGTGCAATATTAGAATGTGTTCCAAGAATAGAAAATACAATTGAGCCAAGTCTACAAGAAAATAGTTCGGAGACTAATTGTTATATAATCTAGTGATTAATTTCTCTCTAAGTATTAAGTTGGTTTAATCATGATTAGGTTATGTTGGTACCATTTTTAGTGTTATTTTTCCTAAGGTTGATATCCCTAATAGGGAGTGGCTACGTGGACGCCGCGGCGGACATCTATCATCTCTTAGTTGTCCGCCGTGGCAATTGGTTTGGAGAGATACTATTTATTCTGTGCTATAGCGGTGTTCTCGACGTGGATCGCTGGCCTATGCGTAACGTTATAAACCGGTCATGATTCGTCCAACCGCACTAACACCACGGCGCTGCGCGACGTGGTTGTACGGTTGGCTCCGGATCATGATCCGGAGAAGCAATTTTACTGTAAAAAGATGAATAAATATGTTGATGATGATGATGATTATCGCGTTGTAGAGCGACAGGTCCCGGGTTCAAATACTGCCCACTTGACTTTTTTTAAAAATATTTTCTTTTTCGCAAATTCTGGTTGGATTTGACGACAGAAATGTTCTTTTTTTCATATAATAATTTATCTCTTTCATGTGATGGTAGTTGGGTTAGTTACTTAGGTTGATTTTTATTTTGCTAAATAATTGTTAATAAATTATCAGCGCCGCAGGCAGCATTAGCGTCGCAGACAAAAACGGGGGGTGCGAGGGGTGTCCCCTCGCATTCTTTTTCAGAAAATTGCATAACACATTCCAATTTCTCTGTGCGGCGGTTCAATAAGTCGTGCAAAAGCGAATGCGCATGCGCGGCGGACAGCTAAGAAATTATATATGTCCGCCGCGGCGTCCACGTAGCAACTCCCTTGATAATAAGTTTAATATTCTGTGCTGTCAAGTAATGTCATAGGAGTCAAGCCGGTCTGGTTTAATAAAAATAATAAAATAAGTTATGTAAAAAGTCACTCTTTTAGTCTGCTAAATAAAGGGTGCTTAAGTAGCAAAAAGGTGTTTATTATTATAATTATAATCATTATAATAATATCAAAATTATTGAAAAGTCATGAAAACTAGGTTACTGTCTTACTTAAACAAATATTAAATACTATCGAACAAAGAATAAGGTTTTAAAGAAAAGAAGTGTACTCAAGATGCTATATTAGACATAATACCAACTATAAACGCTTCCCTGCACAAAGGTACACCATTTTTATGTACTTTTATTGATCTGTCCAAAGCTTTTACAGGTTGCCACCCCTGCTCTTACAGGGATCGGAAGATATTGTAATAAGAAGTGAATGTTTAAAATTATTTAAAAATTATATGTCTAATAGACACCAATGCGTAAGAGTGGGAGGCGTCTGTAACAGTAACTTAAACATAAGACATGGTGTACCACAAGGTACAGTTTTGGGGTCTGTACTATTTATTATTTATTTAAATGATTTTTTCATCTTTCATAGCGCAGAAAATATTATAGGTTTCAAATGACACTGCACCCTTAGAAGTAAGCCAACAAATGCCCATACATTTGGGCCAAGAGTACATGAGGAAGTATTTATCAGATGATGAAGTATTTGTCAGATGGACAGATCTTAACCTAAAAACAGACATTCTTGTAAAACTGGCAGATGCCAGCCAAATACTGAGTACCCAACGTTGACAGGGAAATGTTGGAAATAATGGTTTGTGCTAGAGCCCTTGAGGGACCGACACTTTCCAGCCGGTAAATTGCAGATGCAGTAAATTCGAGTGCCACGACAGTTAGACGAATTTTAAAGAAAAATGGATATCGTTCCTAAAAAGTGAAGAAAACCCATCAAATTTTACCCACATTGTGAGACAGTAATGGAAAAAATAAATAGGGACGAAAATTTTACTTGAAATGTCGTTTTCACTGACGAGTCAAGTTTTCCATTGCTAGGCCGACACAATCCATCCAGAGTTCGGTATCGGTCAAGGGAAAATTTACACCGGTTTTACACACTGCGCACCCAGTATCCCCAAAAATTAACTGTTTGGGCAGGACTGTTAGGGGAACACATGTTGGGTCTTTTCTTCATAGAAGGAAATCTAAATGGCGATAAAGTACTTGACTTTACTGCAGAAACAAATTGTCCCGGAAATTCGTCGGCTTGCGGGGGAAAGATTTGGCGATATTTGGTTGTACCGCTCATAATACTGGTTTGGTCCAATAATACTTAAATAACACTTTTTCAAACCGACTTATTATAGGCAGGGGAACCATCTTATGGCCAGCAAGATCGCCAGATCTTTCACCCAACGATTTATTTTTATGGGGGTACTGCAAATGGACACGAAAACATGCCTAATACTTTAGAAAACCTACGAGTAAAAATTTTGGAAGTTTTTCCAAAGTATTACACCTAACATGCTGTCTAATGTTAGAAGGGGCTTTTACGATAGATTAGGCTATTGCCTTGCTCAAGAAGGAGGCCTTCTTGAGCATCTGATTTGAATTATTTATTTATTTGCGTATTATTTTATTTTTCAGAGTTGGTATTATTTTTCTTTATCATTTTTATGAGAATATTCATTTATGTTTTTAGAAGTACTTTTTGTTTCGCAAAAAATATTAATACTTGATTGTGTGCTGTTCTGATATTTTCACAATTTTAGTGTTTTACTACCGATGTTGTCTCGGAAGAAACATTGAAATTGTGAAACATTCCGATAATTTTTAGTACCTAAATACGTTAATATGCAAAGTTTTCTTTAGGTCAATGAGCAACAGTCTACTCTAAAATCTAAATGTTGTAACGATACTGATTGAAAGAAATATTTGAAATCACAGAACTGCTTTGTTTCTCTGTAAGCGCCCTGACTCGAACATGCAATCGCTAAGTTTCGTTCGGACTCATATGCTGCCAGACGGCCACTCGCAGATTGCACTTGTTTTACTCATGTTCGTAGCGGCGTGGTTTATAGTGTAGAATATTTTGTAAATATATCTATTTTATATCTAACTTTACTATAGTGTCGCTGATGCTGTGATAGTTTATTTTCTTGTAGTAGAGTATTATTGTAGTATATTTTGTATATAGTACCTTTTCTTTGATTTATCTCTAGCTTTCTTTTTCTTGATTACACTAGTTAATCATGAACTTGCTACCCTTAGCTTGCCGTATCTTTACTCTGCTAGCGAGGTTAAACCAGTAGCACTAACCAACACGCTCGTAGGATGGTCCACATTAGAATAACTTGGGCATATTACAACACCGTAACACTTGATCAACGTCACACAAAGTAGCTTGATCAACGCGATTACTTTACAAATTGCCACAATCACCACACTATTTAAGAAAAAAAACAAATGGGGAATATAGGTTTATTTTGAATTTAAAAGAACTTAATGAATTTGTTGATGCTCCCTACTTCAAATTAGAAGATTATAGGATGGCAAAAAATTTAATTTCTTATAACTATTTTGAAGCCAATGTGGACTTAAAGGACGCTTATTACTTAATATCGATTAAGAAAGATCATAGAAGATTTTTTAGATTCGAATTTAGAAAAATCTTTATGAACTTAACTGTTTATCTTCTGGATTAAACATAGCAGTTTTGGCATTTACCAAAATATTGAAACCCATCCTCAAACACTTAAGACAGATGGGTCATACATCATCTAGATGACCTATTATTACTTATTAGTTCAACGAAAAAATATGTTAAAATAACATAAAAGACACCACGGACATTCTAACTTTTCTAGGATTTATAATAAATAAAAAGTTAATTCATTCCTTCCAGAGAATTAATATACTTGAGAATTTTATTTTATTCACAAAATATAACAATAAGTCAGGGAGCAGAGAAGAAGCGGGAAAAAACCATCAACTTGAAAAAATTTATAACAAAAAATGTAAACTGAAAAAGAGGGATTTTTAAAACTTATAGGCCAGCTAGTAACCGCATGCCCGGCTATCAAGTTTGGATATCGTTATTTAGAAGACTTAGAATAGCTAAGTGTAGGTCGTTTAAAACCAATCATAATAATTATGACCACGAAATACGAGCCTAAAAATTGGCATTTTTGGTGGTTAGAGCACATAGAAGCAGCAAGCCAAACTTCATGAGCTCCCCAAACTTTGTCTTAGAGGATCTAAAACGGGGTGGGGAGGGCACTATAATAGCGTGGCCGCCCATGGGCTCTAGAGTTAGACAGAAGAAGTAAATCACATTTAGTGATGGGTAAATGCTGTTATTTTTTAATAACAGGTTTAAACTGTTTTTGTTATTTTCAAATAACAGTCTAAAATAACAGCTTAAAAATAACAGTTCGCTGAGAAGTACTGACATTCGCTTATCGCAGCGCGCAGTGTGCAATTTGCTAATGTTATTTATTTTACACATCATGCTGTTGCCGCTGGCCGACGAGCACCGGTGCCTTGTAAAGTAATAATAGTAGGATATCTTAGATACGATGTTTTTTAGATTTATTATTATTTGATTTTTTTGCGTTCATACTTATAAATGAAATATAAATTTATTTGCATAAATCGTTTTCTAAGCCTTTGTTACTATTTATTATTTCTTCATAATATATCGTGATCATAGATACACTTGCGTACTACCTAATAAAAGTTAATTTTTTGTTGCTGAGATATGAATCTATTTGTGGTTTATCTATGCTATGTAAACCCACCGCTCGTTGTGATATGACAAAATTAATTAACAATTTGACTCGCCGATCTCCTACCGCCAACAAACAACAGAACACGCCCGACATATAAGTCTACGCGGTTGCGTTGCGATTTCATTATCTGCTGCTGCTGAATAACAGTTCAACAGTGCAGTCAGCAAGAATATTTTTACTACGTCTTGTTTCTTATCTGTTATTTTCTCACCTGTTATTTTCGAACAGAAATAACAGTCTGTTAATGCTGCTTACAAATAACAGTTGTAAAATAACAGGTTGTTAAATAACAACTCATCTCTAATCACATTAACTATTTAGAACTATTAGCTGCATTTTATGCACTAAAATCTTTTACAAGAAACGAGAATAAGTGCTTCATTCTTTTATGTTCTTTTATGTTTATTGGCAATAGGCTAGGCGACGAGTTATTTTTCATAGAGGCGATGACCATTTCTTTAAAGGATATGGTACGAATAATATTGCTTTGAATACGTTAACGTGTAACATGGCGTCTTTGATTTCTCACTGTAGCGTCACATACCAATTTTGATATATTTGAGTTCCACTTCAACTATAATGAAACGAGAGATGGTTTGTCCAGCACCGAAAATTATCCGTAAATGAATATTAAAGAAATAATATATTAATTCTTGCTTAGCCACAAAAATAATAGAAAGATATTGTATAAGAAGAACTCCAGGAATTAGACCCAGGCACAAACATCCCCAACAAACCACGCTAGAAAAAATCGAAAATTTATAAAAAAGAATATTGCACTCTACTTAAATTAAATATTGTAAAATTATTCACTACATTTTTTTATATATATATATTATTATGATATTGGAATATTTTATAATTAAGCTAAACTTTACAACAGATTTGCCAAAATAGTAACTCATAACGTAAATTAAAAATTGTAAATCAGAACGCTTAAGCCAGAAACTACCTCACCGCAGAGCATGAGAGGATGTTGCACGTGGCCTCTTACAACAGTACTAAGTTTCAATATGGTAAGGTGAAATGGTAGAAAGAAGGGCTCATACAAAATGTATAGGCAATAGTAACGCGTAGTAGTAATGTTTGAATTGTACTGAATATCAATTAATTTTAAGTTTATTATTTTAAATATTTAACATACCTGATATTAAAAAAGGATACTGGTACATCGTTTAACTTACAAAAGGCTTATGTAACAATATTAAGTAGTCAAACATAGGTAGTGTTCTACCAGAGTGCATAGATGTAGTTGGAACCCAGCGTAGAACCTACAAAATACAAAATAAACATTTTAAAAAGAATGTATTCACAAAGAAACTTTAAATATAAATGCAATAGGCTAAGAAAGTGCTTAATCAATAACATTTTAACTATAAAAATCAAATGGGAGACCTAAACTCAGTGACTTTATAAGATAGTGAAAAAACTCTCCCGCAGCTAACGTAAAGTTATATAAAATACAAATTTCAAGCCTCGTAATGACTAAAATCAGTGATAAGATTATAAAGACTTACCAAGTGTATGTAATCACACATCAAGCACTGGAATGTGTAGATTTTTAATAGTAGAAACTTTATAAAATAGTTGGTAGTAATCTTTGGTTAGGACTTTCTCCATAAAAGTTGCATAAAACATTTCAAATAAAGAATTTGTGTAAGTTTATTCATTTTGTAATTATAGAGACCACTTTGTAGTTTGATCTGATGTAATAGCATATTTCGAATACCATACCCAAGGACTGGTACAAGCATTGCATCGTAGGCATACCTGAAAAATGCATGATTATTATTATTATTGTTATAAATGTTAAAAATAGTGTTTATATGATTTAAAACGATAGTAGGTGATTAGAATTTAAGTTAAAATGGGAAAAGTAAAGTAATTTTAGTAGTTTTAAGCAATTGTGAACAATTTTACGAAAAGTTATCGAAATTACTAATAAGACTCCTAGAGACATGTATGGGGTATCAAAATGTTCAGAAGAAGGTCAGAAAGAATAAAACATAATCAGAGTAAAGATTTATTCAGTAAATTGCAAGAAAATTCAATATAAAAAATATAAATTTTAAAAATGTCAAGACTAGATTGCTTTGGTTTTTAGAAATGTCACATCTAAGCCAATAGAATTTAAGGATTAAGAAAAAAGAGAGAGTTGTTCAAGCGTGGGTACAGAAAAGACGCCGTTTTTTGAGCTCCACAAAATTTTACAAAATAAATTCAAATTAAATCAAATTTTCTTAAATCAAATGTAAAGTGAATGTTTAAAAGTATCCTTAAAGTACGTGGAATACGTCAAATAGTAAATTAGGAGCTAAAAGGCAGTCAAAGGTAATCAAATACCTTTTTATAAAATTGTGAAGACATAACCCTACTTTTTATAAACAATTTATGTAAATTTTTTTACAAGTGAGCAGTTTCTCACAAAATATTGGTAATTCACTACTTACCTTAACAAATAGAATAAAGTTCGGAAGTGTATCCGTTAAAACAAAGTGCATAATTCGTCGTAAAACAAATTTCACCAAAACGCAAGAAATCAAGCAGCCATTCACAGATCTGAAGTATTGACAGTGTAGCGGGTCTACATCTCAGGCCGGAAAGTTGGAAGCAGCGATCTTTACATCCAGGACGGAGTAAGAAATAAAACACTGTACCAATTTAAGCTTAAATTCGAAAATTAAAGGGAAACTAAATATAATAAAAGTTGCAACAGATATCTTTAAAATCAAAAAGGCCATTAGTTTTAAATTTTTAGAATAGCTATTATCTCAGACTCATTTATACTTTTCCCATGTTTTATTTATTAAAGTTGTAATTTTGATTGGGCCTTTCCTTTGATTTTTACTATCGAGATTAACATTATTTTCAGAGCACCGTAGAACTTACTCCTGAGGTGAGAGGCAGGCGAGCAGTAGGTTTCTCGTGTTCTAGAGTGAGCTAGCGTATAATACCTTGTCGCGGGGTTAAGCGTGACTGGCGTCCAGGCAAATTTAATTTTAATAATAAAAAAAATAAGTTTTAAAAGTTATAATTCCATAACAATATATAGGTACATAATATTCATAATTGTTTGTTTATTTATTTAATTTTTTTTTGTATGTAAATATATATAATCACTAGTATAGAATAAAAATTATAAATTATATTATTAATGTAACATTAGGCAGAAGGACCTCGGTCAATAGCCTGTTGAATCATTTTTTGTTCAATAAATTCATTTATTATTATTATTTCTTGCTTAGCTCTTGCTCTTGCTGAGCTACGGGTGATGTAGATCTGAAATAAATTAAGGTTCATTTTCAATTTTCAACCAGATAAAAAATAACATTAAATTCAACAACGAGGGAGTCGTTACAAAGTGCGAAAAATACATTTCAAGGGGTCCCGACCCAAATTGTCTATATACAGACGCATTCACAGTATACTGGTCTAATCTCAGTTTTCAAGCATTTCCACCATTTTATTTGATACCGAGAATTCTAGAAAAAATAAAGCAACGGGCATACTTGTTTTTCCACAATGGATCAACCAACCATGATACCCCAAGTACTTAGAATTGTTAGTAATTGGGCCAAATAAAAAGCAGCTTCTATCTCCTTTCAGAGAGAGCCACGCATTGCACGAGCACCTTACCCAGGTTGCTGGAAAACTGTTAGGATTGCATTTGAAAAAATCGTCCCCAGAGGACAGCATTCTAATTCTACTTTCATTACTTAGTGCCAATACGATGTAACAATATGACTCATGCTACAAAATATGGTGAATATTCTGTTGCCAAGAACGCCTACACCCTTTTTCGTACTTAATAAATAACTTATTTAAATTTTTGATATATATTTAATATATTCTGGATGAAGGGGCATCGTATTCATCCTTAAACACGCATAGTTCTGGTATATCATAATTTTGATCATAAAAACTGAACACGAATCACTCATAAAATGATTTCTATGAGGGGCCTCCAACACCAGGCCCGCAAAACCAAAATAACCATTAGCCTAGAACAAAATTATTTCCAATTTAATAATAAGATTTATACAAGTGGCGATGGTCTAATCATGGGTAATCCCCTCTGCCACTTCCCTCTGAAATATTTATGGACTTCTTAGAAAATCAAATACATAAAAACCGAGAAAGTAATAAATTTCTCTATTGGCATAGATATGTAGATGATATTTTAACTTGATTTACAGGAACTAAACGACAATTCAACAATTTCCTACATTTCATAAACTCACTCCACCCGAAAATTAAATTTACTCTCGAAACTGAAACGGAAAATACTATTAACTTCCTAGATTTAACTATTAAAACACTCAACAAAAAACGCATTTTTTTAAATTTTTTGTAAACCATCTTACACTGATATAACATTGCACAACACCTCAGTTCATCCTTGCTAACAAAAAATAGCAGCCTAAAACAACATGATACACTTTTAACTGTTCCCTTATCAGAAGAAAATTATATTAAATAAGTACAAATAATAAAACAAATTGCATTTAATAATGGTTACAACCTCGAACTAATGGACAATTTTATTGTAAAAAAAATCATTTAATAAAGCTATGAAAGCAGTATATCCAATAAGAAAAGACAAAAATAACAATGTCAAAGTTATTACTTGACCATACATTTATCCGAGGACTGTAGCTGGAAAGTTCACATCGATATGTTGTGCAAAAAAATTTGCACCAATCTGCTATTGTATAAGTCAATTACGGAACAAAGTCAATTCAGACTTATTAAAAATGTACTATTATGCACATTTCCATTCAATTGCCTCATATGGGATAATTACTTGGGGATGCTCCAGTGAATGTTCAAGGGTATTTGTACTACAAAATAAAGCAATCCGATACATGGCTGGTGTAAATGCACGAGTGAGCTGTCGAGCTCATTTTAAAGAGTTGGGAATTTTACCACTGCCATCTATTTTTATCTTAAATCTGTTGTTATACGCAAAAAAGAAAATTTCCGTCTTCTAAATCAAGATAATCCGTACAATACTCGTAACAATGACATACCTTACCATAAAACTTCTCTTTATCAACGATGTCCTAAATACCTAGCAATTAAAGCTTTCAACAAACTACCTAATAAATATAAATCTCGTAATGAAATACAATTTAAGAAAGAGGTAAAAAGTTTCTTACATGACAAATGTTATTACTCCTTTAATGAGTATTTAGAGGATGCATTGTGATTTGTTCTGTTTGCTTTTTTTACAATTTTATTTATGGCATATGTAAATTTTTGATGTATTATTTTATTGATTTTTTTATTCAATTCCAGTTTGTCCCTCTTTTTTATTGTTGTTTTATAATATTTTTATAACGTTTTATTAATGTTTTCTAGTTTATTAGTTATATCCGACCAGCTACCTGTTTGTAGTTCTTTTTTAAAGCAGTTATATGTAGTTACTGTCTTTTATTGTTTTCTTGTTTATGCATTATTTTATATTTATTATATGTTGACTTATTCTATATTGTGTAAACACAATCGACTGAATTAATAAATTATTATTATTATTATTACTTACATTGGATACCCAGCAGAAACAACTTCCTCCTCTTTAAAAAACGTGATATTAATGTAGCTTTTAAAACTAATAACACAATAAAAAAACATAAAAAATGCAAAAGATAAAATTTCAACAAAACATAAATCAGGCGAGTTATAATACTGTACGTGCCGATAAGCATAAATTAAATGCTTACTCTGCACAGATAACATTATGTTATAAATATATGTAAATGCACTAAGATAGTTAGTTCTATTCAGTCTCCCGACGTGTAACTTGTTTTATTCAATAAATTTCGTTTTTAAAAACTTAGTTTTTGTTAGCACAAATCTAACTGGCGCAGTCGTACGGATTTCGTGAAGGTATACGTTAAGTCGAAATTCAGTGAATGCCCCAGGGCCAGAGCACATTTTTTGTGTAATTCCTGGACTTAACGGAAATTTTACCTTGTGTTTCAACACTTTGTCGCGAAACGAACCAATCTGTGTACTGTGTAGTGTTCTATAATTCAATACCGGACCTAGCATCAGTGGCGGAGTAGTTGTTTGGACCTGCACACACACTTCAGGTGAATTGAGTAGCCTGAAAACTATTTTTTTGGCGAATTGAGTAACCAAAAAGAAGATCAAGTCTGTACTCCAAAAATCCGGAGCAGGAGAAGATTGTCACCACCGATTGGACCAGATTTAACCTGGAATCTCACCCTGAAGACTAGAGAAACGTCAGACATCAGAATAGAAACTCCCTTACAGCCTAGAGGTTATAGGCAAGAAGTCACAGAAATTTCGACCAATGTTCAGAATTTGGATATTTTTCATGTAAGTCAATTTCAAACAAACTTGAAATAGCGAAATAATCTACTTCCAATAAAATCAGATCCATCAATTTTAAGTTAGGTAATTCATTGTAGCTAAATAGAATAAAAACTATTTTTGAGTTTCTCAAATTCATTTTGTTATATCCAAATCTGTACAGTAGAGCACCCTGATACCGTCAGTGCGTCCCTCGTTGCGTAAAAACAATAGAGCACTCCTGACACCCTCAGTAAGTCCCTCGTTGTACAGTAAAGGAATTAAAGTTCATTTTTTTTTTCAATAAACGAGTCAAACTCAAGGAAAGTTACAGTATAACATTTTATTTATTAGTGTTCATTAAAAATTTTAAAACTGGAGGAACTTCTAAACAAACTTTCGAGTTTAAGTGTTATTTCTGAAGAATTAGATAACGAATTCGTAAACAGCGAACTTGACATAATGCAAACTAATCCAGCATCAACACCAGCTCCAAGCAGAGCGCCCGAAATTAACTTCGGATTATTACGATATCAGGCAGACAATATTCCAAATTTTGATGGTAACCCAAAATTACTTCAAAGATTTATAATTGCAAGTGAAAATTTAATAAGAGCTTTTCAAAATACAACTGATCCAAATGCATCTATAAACATATGTCTAATAGATACTATATTTTCAAAACTTAGAGGTAGAGCGGCAGATTTGATTTGCCCTAGGTCAGAGCTTAACTCTTGGATTTCGATTAAAGAAGTATTGATAGCTAGCTTTGCAGATCAAAGAAGTCTGGATTGTTTATTCCAGGATTTAATAACATTAAAAATAAATAAAAACGAATCGCTGTTAGAATTCGGGAATCGAATTCAAAATGTCCGAAGTCTATTAATCTCTAAATTAAACAATGGCAATGAGGATAGGCAAACTAAAATCGTAAAATTAGATCACTATGATGAAATTGCGTTAAAAACTTATATAACTAATTTGCCATACCATATACAGTTAGCAATTAGGTTAAAAAATCCTGATAGTATAGAGCAAGCATTAGGTTTTACTGTAGAGGAACTAAATTTTATTGAATTTAGAAACAAAAACAACCAAATAACGCAAACCTCGCAGAACAAAAATTCGAATGGGCCCATGTTAGGAAACATGTACTCGGTAAATATGCAAAATCCAACTGGACAAAGACCTAATTTAAACCATAATTCATACCGACCACCTTTTGTACAGAATTCATATCGACCCCCATTCAATCAAAATTTGTATCAATACCCATTCCATCAAAACTCATATCGACCCCCGTTCAATCAAAACTCATATCGAATGCCATTCAACCAAAACTCATATCGGCCCCCATTAAATCAAAGCCCAGGGTTTCAGAATAACGTCCCAAATCAATTCCAGTATAATGCTCATAACCCCACCTTTAACAACCCACAAATGACCAATGTGTTTAGACCACAGTCACAAGTAATGAAATTCATGCCTAAACCCACGCCTATGGATACGACGTCTGGTAACACTAGACTTACGAAACCCTTTTCTACCAGACTACACAATCAATTTGTTTACGAATCACCTGATTCTAGTACCCAAACCTCTGTCCTAGAGACCTCGAGTAATACGCAAAATGAGAACCAATATCAGAATCAATCTGACCACCAATATGACACTCTACACCATCATCAAATTGACAATCAGTGTAATAACCAATTTAACCACAACTCTGGAGGAATATTACCAATACCCAGATACAACTTCGTTTGGCTACAGTGATGACACTATACCCCATCAGTGCAATATTAATTATCAACAATACGACTACCAGCAGTATAACGAAAGCGTACCATCAGATTTTTCACAAGTAAATTTTCCACCGATCCAGTTTACGAAACCCGAGACATAATAAGCCTAAATAATTTCGATCAAAACCTTCCCTACATCTATCTGCCAACCCTCAAAGCAAAAATATTAATCGATACAGGAAGCACAAGAAGCTTCCTAAAACCCCAATTAGCCCAACAATTCTTTTCCAATCTCATAGAGCAAAAGAGTTTTGAAGTCAAAACAGCGCACGGAAGCTCATTTCACAACGAAATTGTCAAATTATTGCTCCTGGCAGATTTTGATGTAAACCACTGTCACACGTTCTACCTATTCAATTTCTCCAACAACTTCCAAGGCTTGATAGGTCTAGATTTTCTAGACGAATTAAAGGCAAAAATTAATATTAGTAAAAGACTATTAGAACTTCCGCAAACCCAGATTCCTATATATTTTAAAAACTTATCGCAAAATGCCCTTAAATCACCCAAAACACGTTTAAAACAACCATATTCATTGGTAATTCCACCGAGAACAGAACAGATAGTTATGTTACCCACATTTCAAAAATCAGGTACAGCCATCCTTAATCACATCCAATTTAATGAACTAGAAACCCCCACAGCCATTGTAAACATTGAAAATAATTTTGCATTAACCTCTCTAATCAACAAAACAGACCACTCAATCGAATTGACATTGACAGATCTCTTAGAAACTGAACCCTTTGACTGCAACGAGATAAACCTTCTTGAGAATATTGAACAACCCCAAAATTACTCCGAACTAGACGAGTTATACAAGGACAATTTAAAAAATCTTAGGCTAGACCACTGTAACCAAGAAGAATATAAGGCCATCAGACAACTATGTCATGAATATCGAGACATCTTTCACTCTGAACATATTCCATTAACTTTTACAAACGCTATCAAACACAAAATCAGGCTTACAGATGAATCCCCAATCTTCACCAAGACTTACCGCTACCCATATGTTCACAAAGCTGAAGTTAGCTCACAAATATCTAAAATGCTTGAGTCTAATATTATTCAGCACTCAAACTCTCCATGGTCATCTCCAATATGGGTTGTACCAAAAAAATTAGACGCCTCAGGCAAAACTAAATGGAGAATGGTCATAGACTACCGGAAACTCAACGAAAAGACGATCGACGACAAATATCCCTTACCGAACATAACTGACATTTTGGACAAGCTAGGAAAGTGCAATTATTTTACTACATTAGACCTTGCAAACGGGTTTTATCAAATAGAGATGGAAACCGACGACGTGCAAAAGACGGCTTTCTCCACTGAAAACGGACATTATGAGTTTAAACGCATGCCGTTTGGACTCAAGAACGCACCCTCTACCTTCCAAAGAGTCTTGAATAACATTTTAAGGGGTTATCAAAACGAAATTTGTTCAGTCTACTTAGACGACATCATTATTTTCTCGACATCCCTTCAGGAACATATAGACAGACTGAAAAAAATATTTCAACGCTTGCGAGAGGCCAATTTTAAAGTCCAACTCGATAAATCCGAGTTCCTGAAACAAAATGTACAATATCTTGGACACGTAATTACCCCTAAAGGAATAGAACCGAATCCAGACAAGATAAAAGCCGTCAAAGAATTTCCAATTCCTAAAACACCCAAGGAAATTAAGTCGTTCTTGGGATTAGCAGGATATTATAGAAAATTTATTAAAGACTTCGCAAAAATTTCAAAACCTCTCACATCCTGTCTTAAAAAAGACTCAAAAATAAATCATTCCCCAGAATTTGTAAACTCCTTTAACCATCTTAAGAACCTGTTGATCAATGCACCAATTTTACAATTTCCAGACTTTACGAAACCGTTCGTACTAACCAGCGATGCTTCCAAGTTCGCCATAGGCTCAGTTTTATCCCAAGGAACCCCGCCTAACGACAAACCCATTTCTTATATTTCGAGAACTCTTAACACCCACGAGTGCAACTATTCCGTGATAGAAAAAGAGCTGCTAAGTATCGTGTGGGCGTGCAAAATGTTCCGTCCCTACCTTTTCGGTCGAAAGTTCTATATTTATACGGACCACAGACCTTTAGTTTGGTTATTTAATCTCAAAGAACCTAACTCAAAATTAGTCAGATGGCGCCTTAAACTCGAGGAATACAACTACGAGATAATTTACAAAAAAGGCAAACAAAACGTAAACGCTGACGCGCTATCACGAATTAAACTAAATGCACTTGAGACAGAATCAATAATAAACCAACCCGGCGACATAAACGCAGACGTCACACAATATTTAAGAGAGCTTGCCGAAAACCCAACAACTCACCCTGACCTTAACCCTATGACAGAATATACCAATGAGACTGAAAGTCACCCTCATAGCAATAACCCTAATATAAATATCATCCAAGACATATCGATAGTACCTGAATACCCTACCATCCACATACCAGAAGACCCAAGTTTTCAAGTTCCTGAAATAACACATGACGACGAACCCGATCTAACCGTTCACACCTCCAACCGAGTAGATAATTATGGTATACCCATCTTAGACGAAATAATTAATAACAAACCCCACCAGATTATAGTAAAACGAAATCCTCATCACAGACTAGATGTTGATACTCAGATTATCGATGGGCACATGATAAAGCATATCAACATCCCTCTACACTCATAAGACTTAGTAACCGAATTTCTTAGAGATCATACAAATCCGTCAAAAACAAATTATATTTATTTTCACGATAAACAATTGATCCCCTTATTTACAACCACTCATAATTCTAAATTTAGCAATCTGAAACTTGTCATATGTACCCAACTTATCAATACTATACGAAATAAAGACGAACGGCTACTTCTCATCAGAAATCACCACGAAGGAAAATCTAATCATAGAGGAATCGATGAAACGTATCAAAAACTAAAAAATAATTATTATTGGAAAAATCAAAGATCGGACATCACGGCTTACATCAATGATTGCGAAATTTGTCAGAGAGCCAAGTATGCTAGAAAAAAACCATATACTCCCCTAGTAGTGACGGAAACGCCGTCTAAACCCTTTCAAATACTTCACATAGATATGTTTACCTTCCAAAATCAAACATTCCTTACAATTCTTGATAAATTTTCAAAACCTGGTCAAGCTTTGCCAGCCACAAAGGACGCTATTTCTATTCATGACAATCTTATTAAATACTTCTCATTTTATGGTACCCCAGAAACTATCGTTTCGGATAGTGGAACAGAATTCAAAAACCAAAATATCCAAGAACTATTAAAAAGCCACAAAATTAAAATCCATTTCGGAACGCCTAAACATCATGAAAGTAACAGCCCAGCTGAAAGATTTCATTCCACCCTTATTGAACACCTAAGACTATTGAAAGGAAGAGAACCTGACTCGGCGGTAACTAAACTAATGCCTTACGCTATTATTGCCTACAATACATCGATACAATCAAATCTAAAATTATCCCCTTTTGAAATTACATTCGGGCACACAAACTCACAAAACCCTCTAGAACTTATTGAGACAACATTTTATACAGATTACGTAGCCGCTCATAAGAACCGCACAAAGAATTTATATGAACTCGTCAATAACAAAGAAACCACTCAAAAACAAAAAGTAATCGAAAAACGAAACACCAAAGGTAATACACAATTTGAGTTCAGAATTAATCAAAAGGTGTATAAAAAATTAGAAGAAAGATCTAAAGCTAAGAATAAGTTCGCTGGACCCTACATAATTACCGAACTATTGGATTTCAATAAAGCCAAAATAAAAAACCCAAAAAATAATAAAATAAGCGTTATTCACTTAAAAGAACTTCGTAAACCTGTTACAGATGCTGCACAGGCACCATCACCCCCACAAAGCCAACAATCACCGAAATAACAAATAATCCTGGCTTGCTACCACTACAACTAGGACAAACCTTCATTAGTAACGACTACTGGGACTATATACAAATTTTTGACTTATCACCTATAATAGATGAGTTTAATCTCACCCAACAGCAATATAAAATCCTAAAATCCAAACTTTTCAAAGAAGCAGCATATCGGAAAGAATTTTCTAACTCCTTCCCATTATTAGATAATTTGGAACAAAAAATTATAAGTCAGATTTACCAACTAAACCCGAGTTTCAACTACCCCAACAGACGCAAAAGAGGAATACTAAACGGATTAGGGTCCATTATCAAAGTAATAACAGGAAACCTAGACCAAGATGACGCTGAAAGGTACGACAAACAAATTATGACTCTCAATCACAACCAAGACAAAATTAAAACAATCTTATCAAATCAAATAACCATACTAAATTCAACCATTTCTCATTTCAACGAAATGGCCCAAAATCTGTCACACAACCAGATCATCTTAGAATCACGAATTCAACGGATCGAAGCAACTATAACCAATATATTAAACCACCAGACCGATAGTTATCAATATTTCTTGACTCACTCACTATTAACACAAATAACATTTCTATTCCAAAATATCTACGATATACTGGAAAGAATTGAAATTGCCTCAACCTTTGCTAAATTAAATACCTTGCACAACTCAATTATAAATTCATTAGATCTTTTAACTGAAGTAAAAGAAACTAGTAAATACTTAGTAAATGTGAAATTGCCTTTTGAGCCAAATATAAACAACGTTCTTAAATATGAAAAGATTATCAATATTAAAGGATATTCTAAGGGCTTCACGATAATTTTTGTGTTAGAAATTCCTCTAATTGAAAAGGAGAATTTTCAGTTTTTTGAATTGTATACGTTACCTGTAAAATTAAATCAACAATATCAATTGCTACTGCCTAAAACTAAATTCATAGCTCTGGGTATTAACCATTATGTATTTATTAACGAAAATTGCATATTCATAGATATTAACGAATATTTATGCAGAGACGTGAATCCTGTTCTAATTCACGAGAAAGCACCATGCGAAGTAGCTCTGCTCTCCTATAACCCAGACCTTAATGATTGTCACCCAATTAATATTGAAATAACAGAAATCCAAATTCAAAAATTAAAGCCCAATGAGTGGATCACCATAATCCCTCAAGAAACAGTAATCACCCAGACTTGCAACAAAATAATTACCAAACTACGACTACAGGGAACATTTGTAATTAATCTAAACAAAGAATGTAAAATTCTAATCGAGAGTCAATTACTACAAACTCACGTACACAATCAGCATAACATAAAATTTGAACTTCCCAAACTCAACTTCACTTACAATAAAAAACCAATAATTACTTATCATCCAGGACCCTTACAAATCGAAACTATTAATAATCATAAACTTCTGGAGACCCAAAGGTCTCTAATCGAACAAACTAAACTAATCAAGGAATTAAATAATGACCCAGTTAGTCACAATGTGAGTATTTGGACAATTCTCTTATATGTTATACTAATAATAATATTACTTTATACTATATATATTAAATTTATAAGATATTATAATAATCGTAAGAAAACCTGTAAAACTCCTTCTACCAAAGAAAAAATAATTTCGGACATAGTAATATAATGTTGTGTAATAAAAACCCCAAAAATTAACCCCTTCTGGGATAATTTCAGTCTAAGGCCGGAGGAGTTATAATACTGTACGTGCCGATAAGCATAAATTAAATGCTTACTCTGCACAGATAACATTATGTTATAAATATATGTAAATGCACTAAGATAGTTAGTTCTATTCAGTCTCCCGACGTGTAACTTGTTTTATTCAATAAATTTCGTTTTTAAAAACTTAGTTTTTGTTAGCACAAATCTAACTGGCGTCTATAAGTTGACTTGTGGTACTTGTCCTAAGGTATATATATATTGGACAAACAGGAAGAAATTACGGTAAACGATTGTTAGAATACAAAAGAAGTTACAACAGTAATAAAACAGACTCAACACATGTTAAACATGTAATAGTAGGTCACGTGTTCAACGAAGGGTTCAAAATGTTCCTCACTGAGGGAAAAGGGTTAAAACTCGATATATTAGAATCTATAGAAATAAACAAACTCAAGTCATCGGATATTTTATTAAATGATCAAATTGAAACAAACTCACGAACTTTAGTTATTAAGATTAGCCCCCATTAAAATTATATTCAATAAACTACCTGCAAAGATATGTACTTTTCCGCTTAGTAATTAAGATTAGGATTAGGTCAAAATTGCATAAAACCATATATTTTATGCATGGTAAAATTAGTATAGCAGTACTCAACATCCGAAGAAGCCACTGTGTGCGAGAAACAATTGTTATGTTAACAAAAATAAAGTGAAGATCAAAAACTAATATAGTTTTCTTCCCATTTACCAAAATATTCTTCTACAAGGTTATGTAAATGTTGACGATAAAACTATGAAGAATAATTAAAAGATTGATTTACTTACCAGTAGGAACATTGATCTGAATTATTTGAATAGTCTTGTTCGAAATAATTACGTTCCACCCACCCTATGCCGGTTTGCTTCAACCCCCTTGCGATGTGATTCTGTATAAGCAGTCACATAGCAATTGCAATGACAATAGAAAGCACTGGATAGATAAGATGGGAGTGGGGGATAAGACTTAGTGTATATAAATCTAAAAAATGTGCCCAGTTCAGGTAGAAGAACTACATGGTTATGTAATTATTTCTGGGAAAACTCTTCAAATAACTAACTAATAATATATCTTCATACTGATATGTAAACCAATCTTTTAATTCTACCTTCTCAAAATAAGTGCTTCATACATTTATCGAGTAAACCTTATTTATTTACTATCTATGTTCTGTGTTTAATACGTAACTGTTTAATACACTATTTCTAGTGTACATTTGATACATGCTGTTGTTAGTTACTAACTTGGTCACTATTATTATATTATTGCTATTATAATATAACATGTTGATACGAATATTTCGTTATGAACATTTTCGTATCTAAATCAGAAAGTAACGTGTGTGTCTAGCTTTCAATTCTAATTAACGCGCAGTGCGTGGAGTCATTGTAACAGAAAAAACTTATCGTCGATTGATTAGAAATAAAAATCGGGATATTAGCATTCACCGTTTGACTGTCTTGTGTCCAGCGACTACAAACAAAATTTTGTTTTAAAGTTTTCTCCCGTGGTAGACGGATCTATGTTTTAGTCGCCCAAAAGACGTAATGTTTAGGATTTTTGTTGAATATATTAAATTACGTCTTTAGTCGTGAAATCACGGATTTTCTTTGATGACACAGTGAAACGCCTCCAACAATAAGGATTCTGTGTTAGAGGTTAGTATAAAAATTATGCAGTATTCATTTTAGAATGGACAGTAGTTACATATCAAATTTTTATATAGTAAAAATTAATTTATAGTTAATTTATTACATTCCGTAAGGTAATACGTTTTTTTTTCTCGTTCATTAGGCGTTTTCTTTTCCCCTTGTTTTTACCTGTTGCCCCGGTGTTCTACTTCGACGGCTACCGCCGCGCCAGGCCAATTGATTTGGATAAAGCTGATCGCCCCCACAGAGCTACACCCGGCGCTGGAAAAAATATAAGTACCCCCGAAAGTGGGCATTTTCTTTTGTTATTTATTTTATATATATATTTTATTTATAAGTTTTATTACGATTAGTTGCTGTTGGGTTTAATCGCTTAAACTTTATGCCAAAGCCATATAATTTTAATTTTACATGCCATCAAATAGCCATTTAAGTATATGTATATGTGTTTTTATGTATTGTAGTTCTGTCTCTCTGGCCAGAGCTAGGTATTCTCTATTTTTGTCTTTTCAAATGTGTTAATAAATTATTAGTATATATCTATATCTCTCTCTCTTTTATTTATATATTAGGAATATTTGGCTAATCATTTTCAGGGATAATTTAGTAATTTGTATCTCAGCTACCTAGAGGGATATGTATAGGGACTTACAAATTACTTGGCGCCTCTAAAAAAACTTAAAACTACTGCCCACGCCCTACCGCAGCCGCTGAGCGAACCAAGGGCTTATACATATTTCAATTGTTAACGTGTTTTAGCCAAATACACGTAACAATGTTATGGGCTAAAGAATTATGGATTAAAATAAAATACAGTAAATAAATTTCGCAAAGTAAAGTGTATTGCAAATTGTAACAATAAGTAAAAAGTAAAGATAGGTGGTGAAGGCGTAAAATTCGCGTTTGCATGATTAAACAACAATAACTATCAGAGCTGGAAATTAAAAGTAAAAATGATATTAGTTCGTGACGGTCATTGGTATGTGATTGAGGAATTATTACTTATTGCACTCGACAACGAACAGTAACTTAAAGATGAGAAAGCGCAAGCCAGCATCTCATTGAAGACAACCAAATGATACACATCTATGTACAAAAGTAAAAGTGCCCAGATGTGGAATGAACTATAAAAATTGCAAGATTAAGACAATCTTAGTAATAAACTTTATTTATTAAGAAAGTTGTACCAGCCCAAATTTTAGGGTATATCAATTTTCAAATATAGACACTGGAATTAGTGGAAAATTTAAGGGGTGTGGGCGAAACCATAAAAGACTTTTTCATGTGGCGGTGTTATTGCTGGGAGCCATACCAAATAGTTACTCAACATTAGCCACAGCTCTAAATGCTAAACCTGATAATGAATTGACATTAGAATACATAAAAGAAATGCTTATGGATGAACATAAAAGAAAAGAAGAACAGTCTGTAGATGATATTGCGTTCAATACATATAAGTTCAAGAAACACTCGAATAAAGGTAAAGAAATGGGAGGAGACTATTGCCATAGAAAAGAATATTTTATAAAGGATTGTTATTTTTATACTAAGAGTGTAAAGAAAGAAAATCAGCAAGCAAAGACAGCTGTTGAAAAAGGTGTCCGAATCAAGCTCAGATTTTTGTTTTAATACAGCCGTAGACAGCAAAGACCAAAAACAAGATTGGTTTATAGATTCCAGAGACACAAGTCGTATGACAAAAGATTCAAATTGTTTTATAAATTTGTTTGTAGACATAGATAAAATAATCACAATCAATAGACTAAACAGATCTAATTTAAATAATTTCATGAAAATGTTAAATCTTCAGCAACATAATGATACTGTTAACGCAAGTGGATGCACACTGGACCTGCGAAATATAGCGTTTAGTGTGTGCGGCCCTTTAGATTTAGGCAGTGTAAAACATCCTTTAATAGTAGGCTTACTTTGATTAGAAATCAATTGTAAGAACAGATAAGATTTGTTACAACTTACTCCAGATAGTATTCAGTAAAGTTCTTCTTAAAAACTTAGGTTTAATTCTTAATCATCAAGATCATTACGTGGTGTCAATTGTGAAGTAGCAGCGAATTAATAAAAAGAAGTAAGAATTAAAATAACTAACACAATATTTATGAAAAAAACAAGAACCAAAACCTAAAAATGACAAACTTATGCTTTAAGACGCCTAAATCAATGGTATTTGACCAAGATGTTAATACGAATCTTGCGAAATTCAAGAGTAGCTTGGACATATTTATCATCTGACTTAATGAATAAGGGATAATGAAACCAAAATTGCTAAATTTCTGATATAGCCTGGTGGAAAGGCGCAAAATGTTTTCAATGCCTTCAAACTCACGAATAATGAAATTACATCTCATGAAATAATAGTTAAAAAATTCACCGAGTACTGTAAACCTCTAAGGAACGAAACGTATGATCGTTTCAACGATTGCAGAAAGAAGGTGAGGACTTTGATCATTTCTTAACTGAAATGAAAGGCTTGGCAAAATCCTGTAACTTTGGAGAAATAGAAGAATCCTCAATAAAAGACAAAATAGTCATTGGCATAAGGGACTAAAATTTACAAGGATTCCTGCGTGTATCAGATCTAACCCTAGCGGTTGCTAACAATCAGTGTTGAGCAGGGGAAGCATCTAAAATACAGGTAAAATCATTAAGAACTTCTGAAGATAAAAAAGTAGATACAGTCAAGGCACATAAAACTTTAATAAAAATCGAGATAAAAATAAACTGAGTAAGCTCCGTACATCAAGTAACAATGTAAATAAGACATTGGTTAGAAACCAATTACAAGCACAGATAAGATTTGTTATAACTTACTCCAGATAGTATTTAATAAAGTGCCCCTTAAAAACTTAAGTCTAATCCTTAATTATCAAGATCATTACAGGACATTGTACTATCACTAACATTCAATGTAAAGTTACGAGAAACAATACACCCTTAGTTACGATAAATTCGTATCACCTCGCACTTATTATTTTTGTAAATTATCTCATTATAATCAATTTAATATTTCGAGTAATAATAGTTGTAACTCTTACAACTTAAGAAACTAGTTTGTAACGGTTCGGTATCCACTGATAGGGGAACCGTTATTTATTTGTGAGTGTTCGATTAAACACGCGCTGTTGTGTTTATGTGGTTGCCTACTCGACCCTGAAGTCGTTCTCAAAACATCTGACAGTAAATAAATAAGTCACTAATTTAATAGTCGTTTAATTAAACCTGGCGTAACGTACAATATTTTTTTATTCTAAATATAAATATTTAGCCACCTGTCGCATACCTTATTTATGTGTGGTATTTTGTACAGAGTAGACCATCTTTCCCCGTTGCACAATTCCTTGTCTGTGTCCTACAGAATAGCTTAGTGTTGTATATAGTTGGGTACATGTTTTCTGTTTTTACTAACCTGTTTGTTATTATCCTTTGGTTGTGTTTGTCAATGTTAGGTTTCACAATGTTGCAGTAGCCAAGACAGAAACAGATTTGGGTCAGGTTATGTTAAGTTAATTATCTTAATGCGAAGCAAGCCTTCGTGTACATAATGTCATAAAATTATTCTTGAAAGTTCGGGCTTCGCAATTGGCTTTACCTGGTATTTGATTTGACTTAAATAGACCATGACTTATTAAGCTGCCACTGGGTTTGTTTACTATTCTTGATTTGACAGTTTAAGTGGGGAATTTAGAAATGTCAGGAGATAAGAGGGGAGTTTTTTTGAGAGTAGAGAAAAAAGGTGAAAGAGGAAAGAGGTTGCCATCTTGGCAAATGAAATTGCTGGCATTTCTCTTCTGATTTCCATGGTGAAAAGAACCTAATAAGATCTAGGGTGAGTACTTCATTAAGCCTACTCAATTAAATTACTCATCCTTGACTGGGAAATGTTCATTCCAGGTTCTTCCCGTACTTTTTATTTCTGGGGCTTTGTCATTCTGTATTTTACGGAAATATGCTCTTTTATGGAGGTCTGACCTGCATCTCCACAAAAAGTAAAGCCACTTGTAGAGCCAAGCGAACCACAATATTGCGAGAGCGCCCGGGATCTCCCAGGAGAGTCTCCAGAGGGGCGAGTCGTCGATCGCCCGGACCCTCATCTGGGCAACCAAATCTGTTTTCCGGCTACGCTTATATGTGGGATGTCATCTGCCTTCACCCACTTCCAAACCAGCCTTCTAGTTATTGCAGTAAGCCTCGCCAGTAAGAAAATAAGTCTATCCTTTTCATTTACGTTGTGGGACAACCGTGGAGAGCACATCGCACGTGTTGCTTAATCAGAACTTCGGGAACCGGAGTGACGTTTATCTCAGAAAAATCGTCACTGAACAGCTGCCAGCCTGTTCTTTATTTTGTCTTCAAATATTTCAAAAATTCATAACAACTGTAAACTCATATAACAGCTGTTGCTTGAGTAACTAGGCTCATATGTATATTTGATTTACCAGCAAAAAGTAGAACTTAGTTTCGGTGTTTTGGCTCACGTACATGAATTTACTTATGATATACTTATTAACAAGTACTCCATTTGTTTGACGTTTGCTCTACACTTGTTATAATAATTGAAGTAAAGTACTTACTGTTAAGTGGGCAGTTTAGTGCGCCACGAGATAAGTTATTTCCATCTGATCTTGTTGTCAATTGTAAAGTTAGGTTACTGCAATACTGCAAACTGCAAGGGGAATGCACTGATGGAGCTGTCAAAATTTCAAATTACTGGCACCAGGGGTACGTTCCTTGCGCGCTAGGCGTAGGTGCATTCGCGGTGTTTGGTTGTAGGTTGATTTTTGTTTACGTCATAAGCATTTGTTTATCAGGCCGCCGTGCATTCATTGTCAATTGATTCATACATGCTATCTGAATTGTTCACACGTTTTATATGTTTGTAATTTAGTTCATTGTACCATATTTCAATAGTCATTAAATATTTTTGTCAGCATTTATTTTCGGTGTTTACAATCATTTGTACGTTTTGTCATCCCCTGTCCCTCGTCGATTGTTTATCGACTGGCGCCCGCAACAATAGCTCCAACTTTTTGGGTTAACTAACATATCTTAACCTAAATAATTACGCCAACAGCGAAACCCAAAGTCGGACCCACGCCTCGCCCCGACAATAAGAGCTGCCGCGCGTGGTGGCTATTCCGGCTATTCAGATTGGCCGATGGTCGCCACAAGTTACCTTCTTTTATATGGGTTAGTAAATGTCACCGATTGATCTGATAATTACAATACAGACAATGTTGCTGACGTTCTCGTCTGCTTACTTATTTAACACAGCGGTTTTAAGTGTGTCTTCGGAGATTTTGAAAATTTTGTTGTTTATTGAGTCCAAAATGGCGGACAGTGATGAGGAAGAGAATTGTGAGCTGTGTAAAAGTTGTGGAAAAGAAATACGTGATGAATATTATTTAAAATGTAATTGTATATGTAACAATAAGTTTCATTTGGAATGTGTAAATATAAGAAAATAATTAAGTATTAATAATGCAGAAAGAATAAAATTCACCTGATACAGATCTATACAAAACAACCAAGAATATTGTTGAAAAATTATACATAAAAAAAAATTTTTTAAGAAAAAGCTTTTATTTAAAAAAAAATTACCTACTAAAAAGTAATTTTTTTTTTTTAAACTCGTACACTCGGAAAGCAAAAGCTTTGGGGACGGTCATATAGCAGTATTGTACTTCGAGTGTGAAAAAGTATTTGTCAGAAAATTATCACGCTATTTTTTTACCTGAAAGTCGTAAAGAAATATTCAAAGAGAAACACATTCTTGGAATGCTTAACATTAGCTAAAGATTCAATAAAACATGGTGACCTCTTGAGTGTATTATATATAGCAGTATTGCATAGTTTCTTTGCTCAATTGACCGCCCCCAAAACTTTTGATTTTCAGGTGTATGCATTTAAAAAATATATATTTTACTTTATAGTACAGTTTTTTTAAATAACAGCTTTTTCTTAAAAACATTTTTTTATATAATTTTTATTTTCGACATAAACGCACTTTACTCTTGAACGATTTTCATATTTTCTGCCCTACCCTGTATACTATTTAACTTGAAGCCATTCTAAGTCCACCTGGAATGGTTATCGGACACGCAATATTTAAGCTTTGGTTGTGCAATTGGAAAAAAAACCATTTGTTGCAGACTTAATCGACCACACTGTACGTGTAGAATCAAGTAGTATCATAAAAATGCATTGTCAAGGAAACTGAATCAAAGTGCAAAATTTCAACTGCGTAGTATTAGAGGAAGTGGTTCTAATTTAGCTTGCAAGATTTGACCTAAACAAATATAATACACCCTCATTACAAGTTGAATAAAAGCTTTTAAAAATTGTTAGATATGATTATTTTCTCCAGTTTTGACCTTATGGATCAACTACGATAGCTTGGATTTTGGGCAACAGGAACTGTCAGAGATAACTATACAAAAAATTTTCGTCTGTCAAACGGAAAAGTAGTTAAAAAGAGGAAACAACGCGAATTTTATATATGCATGTCTTACAGTCAGATGCCCATACTTGGAACGATACTTGGGACATTTTGACGTTTATTATTTTTGAGGTTAGATATCCAGACGGATGTTGGTAATGACACTTTAGATCAGTTTATGTGAAGTTAACAAATACGTGAGACCTGTAAAAAGTGACAGAGGTATGTATGTCTTAGTAGATTTTAGTTTATTATCAGCGAATTTAATTGATTATTTAAAAATCGTAAAAACTATTGTCGTAATAACTTTATTTACCCACACTTTCTGAGAGACTGTAGGATTTTGCTGATGCCTGGTTCTTAGGTATATTTATGTAGGTTAAATATTGTATCTACTGTATTCCTTGATTAGTTTTTTTTAATCGGTGGATAGAAAAATGTGTCCAAGAATTCATAACTTGGGACAGTGTCCCAAGTTAGGATACCGATATCGGTAATATTATTATTAAGAGGAACCTACACTTTTCTTTCCAGATTAAGGTGAAATTATGCCAAAAATGAGTCAGTCCAAAAGAAGTTATCATTGTTTTGAAGATAAATCGCTTGATCGTGTGGCTGAAGCTGTGCGGAAGGGGATGACTTACCGAAAAGCAGAGAAAAAGTTTGGAGTTCCGAAGTCATCTATTCTGTGAAAAGTAAAAAATGTCCAACAAAATTCTTATGGCAGACCACCTGTTTTTAAGGAAAAAGAAGAAAAACAACTGTCTGAATGTTTAGTCCTAACAGCTGAATGGGGTTTTCCACTTATGCATTTGATGTAAGATGGGTTTTGAAGCGATTTTTAGATAAGAAAGGGTGTAATTGAATCACGTTTTAAGAATAACATGCCAGGGAAGAAGTGGATCAGATGCTTTTTTAAAAGACAAAGTCTCGAGTTAAAAACTCGCACGTGTCATAACATCAAAAGAGCTAGGGCGGCTGTGTCTCCAGAGATGGTTATAGCATACTTCGAAGAGCTTGCTGAATCTTTGAAGGATGTTCCGAGGGAAGCTCTTATTAATTATGATGACACGAGTATGCAAGATAATCCAGGAAGCAGGAAGGTTATTGTTCGCAGAAAATGTAAATACCCTGAACGAATAATGGATCATTCTAAATCAAATTACTCTGTCATGTTCGCTGGTACAGCGAGTGGTGTTACTCTACCGCCATATATCGTTTATAAAGCCGACAATCTGTATGGCAGCTGGACAGAAGGCGGGGCTACAGAAGCAAGGTACAATAGGTCAAAGTCTGCTTGGTTTGAAGGCAATATCTTTGAAGATTGGTTCCAAGCTATAGCTTTGCCATATTTAAGAAGTCTTGGTGATTGTCGCAAAGCTATAATCGGTGACAACCTTGCGAGCCACATCTCACCCAATATTTTGAAACAGGGTATTGAAAATAACATTCGATTTATATTACTGCCTCCAAACAGCACCCATTTATGCCAGCCTCTAGACTTGGCTTTTTTCAGTCCATTGAAAACAATTTGGCGGAGAGAGTTGGAAGAATGGAAGATGAAGTACAAGGGATACTTGAGGAAAGATCAATTTCCTAGGCTTCTGAAGAAGGTCTTAGCTGAACTCGGAGACCGTGCAGCTGAAAACTTGAAAGCAGGGTTTAAAAAGAGTGGAATTGCACCTCTCGACAAAAAAAAAGTGCTTGACTGCCTACCAAAAGTTTCTCGAGATGATGATGGCTTCACTTCAGCAGCAAGTTGAACATCAACATTTCAAGAATATCTCAAGGACATCCGTAAAAAGGAAACTAGAGTCAAACCAAGGAGGAATCTATTACACCTGGAAAAAGTATAGCTGAAGAAGTGATTAAAGAACTAAGACAAAGAGAGATGGTACCTGCTGAAAAACAGAAAAAAAAGCAAAAACTGAAGAAAAGTACAGATGAAGCTGGTGGGAGTAAGGAAGCTATTGAGGAAAAAGGCGATGATCCAAACAATCCTAAACCAGTACCTGAAAAGAGGAGAACGAAAAAGTAAAAGAAGGATGAGATTGAAGCTGCTCAAAAACAAGAAAAGAAGCAGAAACTTAAGAAAAGTACAGATGAAGCTGGTGGGAGTAAGGAAGATATTGAGGAAGAAGGCGATGATCCAAACAATCCTAAACCAGTACCTGAAAAGCGGAGGAGAACGAAAAAGTAAAAAGAGAATGAGAATAATAGTACAGACGAAAGCATTGTTATTTCACTTCATGACAGTTTATCATCACTTGATCAAAAATATTTTTCAATATTGTTCGATGATGATGTTCAGGAAGAACTAGATATTACAACTATAAATGAACAGCAGCAACTGGAAGAGGACATCAATGAGGTTGAACCGATTAACACCGAAATTCAGCTATTAAGGCTAATTTATTAACAGAGTTGTTGGATTTGTGGATCGAGGCGAGGATAAACGAATTGTCAAGCCAACACGTTATGACACAGTTTTAATGATTAGAGGATTGAATGGTGGAAACAACCATTAGGTTATTATTTTTTATTAATTCGACATACCCTGCAAATACTTTAAAACAAACAATTTTAAAATTACACATCGGTTTAAATGTTGCAGTTGTCATAAGTGAAATAGAATCGAATAATTACTCATTATCAAGGTTATTAAAAAAATCACCTAAAAATCTTTTTTTTTTATAATGTATGTTTGATACACCATAACTGATTAAAGGCTGTCAGAAATAATTTATTAAAACGTAAGTTTATTTTTGAAGGAAAAGAAATTCTTGGGAATGTATACGTGTGTTTTATAACCATGATAAAAAATATGCTATAAGGGCGGTACTAAAGTTAATACATTCCCATGTATACCCAAACAACTTTGAGAAAATAAAAGTTAAATTTGATACTAAGGTGTTCAGTGCTACTGTTTCGGCTGGTTTGAATATGTACATACGATTTGAGATTCTTCAATTAGACACAGTTTCACCATCTGAATTCATTGAGCGAATTATTTGATATTTTAAATTCTTCAAATACTACTGCCTCAAAATAACTCGATAGAGCTTGCAAAGGGCTAGCTTATTAAACAGACGTTTTACAGGATTTTAATACATTTTTTGACAAATTAAATGTCTATACTTTTAGAGGCGAAAACATTACAAATGAAGTATATGAAATGTTTTAGAATTACGAACGTGCCCTCATTCTCATACGGGATGACCTACAAAATAAATAAAAAATTATGAATACTTACTAACCAGAACCAGGACAATTGGCAATTGTAATTGTTTAAATCCAGCTGCCATCCAATTTGAAAGGTCGTTTAAAAAATTGTTGTGTCTAAATTTATTTCATTCGGGAACCGAAAATGGTGAAGGTGATACCGACTAAGTGTTGTTAAAAGTAAAAGATGTAGTGAATCAATGACAACATACTTCAGGACAACGCCCTTAAATTGTTTCAAAATTATTTGCTATAGATACTGATTACCAGTCAAATAATATATTAGGAACAAATTTGAAAAAGGAGGAAGGAGGAAAGGTGTCAAAATAAAAATCAAATTCTTTGATTGAAATTATAAAATATTATTGTAGGGACATCATTTACTCCAACGCTTTAAACCCCTTTAGAGGGTGAAAAGGGATAGAAGCGTGTGTTTTTGGAACTCGAGTCCATAGAGACCTTAGATCTACTCTGTCAGTAGAGCAACATATCAAAATTTAGGCGTTAACCCTTTAAGTTGAAATCAGAATTTTTAACTACATTCAATGGTTCGATTACAAATTGTAAGTAATTATAAAATAAACAACTTGTTGTGTCAAAATGGCACTAAAGGTAATCCAATCTCAACCAAAACCTTTTCAGATCTTCGTGAATACTAAAGAAAACCGCCTGCAAAATTTCATCCAAGTCCGTCTAGTAGATTCTCCGCTATCGTGCTAACACACATACACATTTTTCAAAGACTACTTTCTTGGGTTCGTAGGACCTCAAAACGTAATGATTTTAAGTTATCTCAATTTTCGACTTTGGGCCAATTTTAGTAACCTCCAACAATGTTGTGGGGAGGTTAATATATAAGATTTGTTCTAGCACGCTGTGGTAAGTTCATTCTGGTGCATATTCGGTCCCTAACTAGTTAGAGGTGTTTCAGAATCTC